>JBAMCH010000007.1:7500000-8750000 GCA_037075245.1 Drosophila mimetica
GATTATTTATTTTCCAAGGCAGGTATCTGAAGGGGATATCGCTGAAACAGAAACAGAAACTGAAACTGTAGCAATAGATGTCTAGCATGGGTGATCAGCGCGGGACCCGGGTGTACGTCGGCAATCTGACCGACAAGGTGAAAAAGGACGATCTGGAGGGGGAGTTCACAAAGTACGGCAAGCTGAATTCGGTGTGGATAGCATTCAACCCCCCGGGCTTTGCGTTCGTGGAGTTCGAGCACCGCGACGACGCCGAGAAGGCGTGCGACATACTGAACGGATCGGAGCTCCTGGGGTCCCAGCTGCGCGTCGAGATCTCCAAGGGGCGGCCGCGCCAGGGTAGGCGTGGCGGGCCGGTCGAAAGGGGCCGGCGCGGCGACTTCGGGCGGCACAGCATCACGAGCAGCGGCAGCGGCGGTGGGGGCTTCCGGCAGCGCGGCTCCAGCGGCTCCTCCAGTCGCCACACGGAGCGGGGCTACAGCTCCGGCCGTTCCGGCGCGAGCAGCTACAATGGACGCGACGGCGGCAGCGGCTTCAATCGCCGCGAGGTCTACGGCGGTGGACGCGACAGCAGTCGCTACAGCAGTGGAAGCAGCGCCAGCTATGGACGCACTGGCGGACAATCGGCTGGACGCTTCCGTTCACGCTCCCCAGTGGGAAACCATCGATTCTAATGAACAACACCCCCCCTCATAGTGGCCTATGAGTAATGATTAACAATATATAATAACTTAAGTGCGACCGAAAACATTTAAAATCGTAGCATTCGATCGTTTTCGATCGGCCAAAAGAACAAGAACAACAAGAACTCCCCACATCAAGAAAACTGATAGTCGTCGTCGTCTCTTCATTATTTATTTTACGAATACCCCATTAACATGACAATTGCAAGCACATAAAATTTAAGTTATAACGTAGAAAACTAGTAAGAAGAAAATACGCTAAGACTCGAACAACGTCAAACCAAAATCTAGAAGTACGCAGTTTTAATAAAGGAAATGCGGAAAAGTTTCTCGTATACGTACAAGCTTTCGCATCATAATTGGTCTAAATCTTCAAGAACTTTAAGGAAACGGAATTGTCTAGGTGTTCACATTTACAGCGTGTTTTATAATCATCTAAAACTGTTCAAAATGAAGCCGTACAACGGTGCGGTATGACTGAAACGGATGTCCGATTTTCTGCCTAACTATCTGGATCTTGACCACCAACAAACCCTAAGACACTGACATTAAACTTGGTAAGAAATATCTCATGACTACTATCCATCGATCTACCTAACTTTTTAACTAGCAATCGAAAACTATTGTAGTATTGGTCAAAAACGCAAATTCTAGCCAATGCTTCAAGCGCCTATCTTTAGTTAAGAGTAGCGGGTATCTCACTTACCAGTCCTTTAGTTCCAGCTTTTGTTTTTTAATTTATTTAACAAATTAACAAGTCATTAGTTAAAAACATTTGCGATATTTATTAAATGTTTTTTTTAAAAAAAACACAAAGCAATATTAGTTTTATAAAAATGTCGATTAGTTAGTTAGCCTAAGGGATTAGTATACACTTGGAGCAAATGACTGCAGATACTTTTTTAAAGAATTGATAAGAGAGAAAAATAAAAATAAAATTGGTTAATACTGGAAAACATTGGTTTTTATTTCTTCGAATTCAAAACCGTACATCCTACAATTATATTTCTGTTTTTGCTTTTACTTATTTTCTCTATTGAAATATAATTTGTTGATCAACTTTATTCAGAAGCTGAGAAACAAAACTTTTTGAGATGGAAAATATATTTAGGAAAATCTATCCGTTATAGTGCCAATGATACCTACTTCTACTTTATTAGAAATTTGAATTGCGAATCTTCAACAAAAAAGAGGTAAGAAAATTTTCTGGGAAAATTTTGATATTTATTTGAAGAGTAAAAAATAAAAGGAAAACTTTTGAATGGTTTATATGGGGAATCTCTACAGAAATCTCTTTAAAATAAAGAGACATTTGTTACACCCCCTATTACAAAAATAAAAATATAAAAATGAAAAGATACAAAACGTATAAAAAATCGGAATAATATAAATTGTAATCACTTGCAACAACAGGTGGTTGAACATCTATTGAAAGTGCCTAAAAGAGCATAGGTTTCTTAATTAATCTTGTTTTCTCGTTTTTGATCTATTCTGGGTTAAAAAAGGACATACTTTTATTTCAGAAATGTTCTAGGAATGTGGAAAATATTAAGCATATAGCGAAATTTAACCTTTTTGGTTAGAGCCTATCATGAAATTAAAGATTACATTTTTTTATTAAATCAGGTGCCTTTTTTATTTATAAACGCATGAGTGGCTGGTCACACTGCGAAATTTGCATAGATCAGCTGTTTTTATAGAACCTTAAAAATCCAACATATATAAATATATATAAATAAACTTGGAAATCGTATCTAAATGTGTATTATTTTTTAGCCTAAATGTATTTAGGTAAAAAATTATTTTATATTTATATATAAATTAAATTTAGAAATGAAAGATGAGTCTAAATTAGATTACTAAAAAACTAGTTAGCAATGATTTGTAATTCAAATTCCCAATCAATAAAAAATCTCTAATTCGCATTTTTTTTTTAAATTAAGTAAATAATAAATTTAAGTAATGATACCTTTCCTTTTTTGACATCTTTAAAAAACAAACAATAAATATAAATATATATCCAGTAAAAAAAAAAGATTTTCTTAACGGCTGTAAAAAAGTACAAAGAAATTAAAAAATATATATGGAAAACTATCGATAGGCAATATATATATCGATAGCACAGCACGTACTTTTTCTCACATCTTGTAGGTATCGCTGACACTAAACACCCTGTGGATCTCACGCTTGATAAATTAATAATACATTTAATAGAGCATGAGCGCTATTGTTTAGGTTTTACACATAATTTAAAAGTTTTATTTGGAATTTCGTGGCTTAATGTATAACATGTGATAACTTCTTGAGAGGCAGTAGCGAGAACCTGCTCGGTTGGAACCCGAATACATTTAGCTTATTGACTTAAACATACCCATATGCACATACATATGTATTAAACAGTAGGCGCATATGTATATCTGTATATCCGTGTGGTGCTGATAGTGTAAATGTGTAAAATGTCTGTGGAATTGTAAATATGTTTTTGTTTAAACAAATATGTACATAAATGCACAAAATTCATCGGTGCATCCATATCTGCATATTTCTGTACATGCATATGTGCGCTAACTGCAATACATACCACCATTCGCGAACAGTTTGTCGAAAAAGTGTGTCTACTCGGCGAGATAAAACAAAAAACAGTTGCCAAATCAGTCGCTATGTTAAGTAATTCGAAATTACTGTTCGGTGTTTCAAATACGGATTCTGATTGTTCCAAAATCGCCCGTTCATGCAGTGAGCCCAATTAATTGCATTGCCCAAAATCCCGTGCGTTGACTTCAATAAGAAAACTTTATTGGCAAATTCGAGCGATTCGACAGTCGAAACTGAATGTATTATGCCAAGCGGAAAATTGTTATATTGTTTATCTTTGATAATATGCCGATACATGTAAGTTTGTATGTGCAAGACTTGGGATAGTTTGTATGTGCAAGATCTGGGATAGTTTGTATGTGCAAGATCTGGGATAGTTTGTATGTGCAAGACTTGGGATAGTTTGTATGTGCAAGATCTGGGATAGTTTGTATGTGCAAGATCTGGGATAGTTTGTATGTGCAAGACTTGGGACAGTTTGTATGTGCAAGACTTGGGATAGTTTGTATGTGCAAGATCTGGGATAGTTTGTATGTGCAAGATCTGGGATAGTTTGTATGTGCAAGACTTGGGACAGTTTGTATGTGCAAGACTTGGGATAGTTTGTATGTGCAAGATCTGGGATAGTTTGTATGTGCAAGATCTGGGATACTTTGTATGTGCCTCAATTTCGCCCAGTTGAATGCAAAAGAAACTCCTGTTCGCATCGTTATCCTTGTGTCTCCCTTGTGTGCCGTGCATGTGTGCGTGTGTGTGTGATTGGCAATTTTAAGGTTTGGCGAGTTGGATTTGGCGATTTGGATTTGGCGACGCACACTGGGCCAGAAAGATACTTTTTTGGCCAAAATGCATCCAGTTTTTTGAGTTTTTTTCTTAAATAATACGCACGTACATATGTATGGGTACTTGCCTAAATCTGTATCCAAGTAAGGTTTGCGATTTTCAGATCTACATACAAGAATATCTCGACCCAAAGTTATGATAACTTATAAAGTTGATGTATAAAATAAATCAAATCTAATAAGCAAAACCTCCTACTTGATATAGGAATTTTGATACAATCATTACCATTTATTTCTAATTATATTGCTATAAGAATTGTCAAATCCTAAAGATCCAAAAACAATTCCTTGGGCGAGATTACCTATACATATAATCCTATCCTTTAAAAGGTTTAAAAAAAACCTGTTAGGATACAAAGGATAACGTCAGGATTTTTTTTTAAATATATTACTTCTAAAATTATTATATCTGGGGTTTTTAAAGAATTTTCAATATTTTTGCTTGCGGTTGAGATTTAAGCCGAATTGTTACCAATTTTTTAATTTTCTTGTTTTCTCTTTTCAGAACATCAGCATTGAAATGGAGTAAAATATAAGTCAACAACTGGTTTCCAAATAGTTTTGAACGGATGCAGCTAATCTAATTTAAAAAAGACAAGTCTTTTAACTTTGAAAATATGGCCAACACCATTTCGTTAATGTCTAACGTGATACGCAATGTAGTGAGCAAAAAACGTATACGATATAAGGAAAAAGGATACAATTTGGATTTAACCTGTAAGTCACTGAATTAACTACATATTTATCGAATATTCATTTAAATATTTCCCCTTTTTGCACAGACATTAATGATAACATAATTGCCATGGGGTATCCAGCACCGGATAAAATAGAGGGCCTCTACAGAAACCGTCTAGAAGATGTCTACAAGTTCTTGGAGGAAAATCATGGCCAGCATTACAAAATATATAACCTATGCTTAGAGCGTAGTTACGACGTTGGAAAATTTCACGGGGTAATATTCACTAGCCTATCTTGCGTGGGTTTGAATATTACATTACCTCATTTGTGTATTACAGAGAGTAGCAGTTTTTCCGTTCGAAGACCATAACCCTCCAACGATTGAGTTAATACAACGATTTTGCCAAGATGTTGATTTGTGGCTTAAAGAAGATTCGTCCAATGTCGTAGCCGTGCACTGTAAAGCTGGAAAAGGAAGAACCGGTAAGAAAAATCTTAATTTAGTACAAAAATCAATTACAAAAAAATATATCTCTTGAAAACCTGGCCAAATACAAGTTATAGTATTATTATTATCATTTTTTTGTTTTCCTACATATTTTCTAATTATTTTTCGAATTTATCCATATTTCCAGGTACCATGATATGTGCATATTTACTGTTCAGTGGACTACAAAAATCGGCTGATGAGGCATTAGCGTGGTATGATGAGAAGCGTACAAAGGACCGTAAAGGTGTGACAATCCCATCTCAACGTCGATATGTTCAGTATTTTTCCAAACTAGTTTGTTCAAGTGTTCCATATTCGAAAATAAGCCTTAACGTGAGTATTTCAAGAAAAAATTACTATTCAGGCAATAAAAATAATAATAATAATATAATATATACTTAGGTATGTGAAATACGATTCTCGGAGTCACCTTTTCTGCAAAATTTAGGCACGGTACAATGTTCAGTATCTGTATTAAACGACTCAGCCACAGAAAATGCAAAGCCAGATGTAAGTATTATATTCTTACTCAAGTAATATGTTCTTTATTCAAATTTTTAATAATATATCTATATAATTACCATTTCATTCTTCTTGTTTACTTTTCAGAGACTGAAAACCTGGACGATTGATTTTCAAAAATCATTTGTATTGACCAGTAATCCATCTTTACCAGTTTCCGGTGATATAAAATTCGAACTTACACAAAAATCTTCAAAGAAAATAGTTTGTCACTTTTGGTTAAACACATTTTTTGTGCGAAATTATTCAAGTGAGTACAAAGAGTAACCCTGAAACTGATTCAAGTATCTAATAAGCTTATGTTTCTACTCAGCTTGCGAATCCGATGGAACAGTTAACAAATATATACACACCCTACACAAATCGGAAATCGATGATGTACATAAAGACAGAGAACATAAATCGTTTTCCGAGGATTTCAAAGTAAGTTTTTCACGATTTTGAATGATCCTGTCTTCAATGGATTACTGATTTGGTTAAACGTACTAGATGTGTATTTGTTTTTCAGATTTCAATCTTGTTTGAAGCAGAAAATTTTAGCAATGATGTTCAGGCTGAACCATCCGAGAAAGAGAAAAATGACAACGTTTTGAATTTTGAAAGATCAGATTATGAAAGTTTACCGCCAAACTGCTTTCTTGAAAAAAAAGTCTTAACTGCGATCGTCAATGATAGCACAGCGAAAAGTCAAACCGTAGAACCGTTGGATCATAAGGATATAGTTGTAAGTGAACCAAACACGTTTTGCGCAGAAAATATGCTTAATCTATAAATCTAATATTCGTAGACTAAAATTCAATACGACACATCAACCAATTCAAAAAATACTTCGACCGCGTCTAAACGCAAACAGCCTAATAGCAAACCTCTTTTATCAAGCTTGAATGATTCCACAAAAGAGGAAATAAAAAAAAATCATATATTTAATCAACCGTCCATTAAGAAAACTGATTTAATCAAATGGCAGAATAGTGAAGTTCATATCACCTCTGACCCTCGAAGTTTAAATGAGAGTAAGAACATCAATTACAATTCATACATCACATGTAAACAATCCTCTCCAAAATTCAACTGTGGTACCGAAGAAGGCGAGGAAGATTGGGAATCCGGTGAGTTTGCTGAATAATATATCTCTCAACGACCAGATCTCACTAAAATCTATCTGTTTTAATTGAATTATAATTAATCTACGTTGTTATTCCTATTTTTTATTAAAATGATTGTATTCTGATTAGAACTCTTAATCATTACCGGTTTTTTTTTAAGTAATAGTATTCAAATTACCATTTCACAGATAGCCTTTTTACCATACATATATCGTCCAAACATTTATATTCTTATTGACTTTGCCAGAATAAACACCCGAGACGATTTAAAAGACTTTGGCTGAACGATCTCTTATTTTTGATGTATAAAACGAAGCCACCAGAACTGGATTTATATGTCCCCAAGACTTTTACGAGTATACTAGCGCAGACAGGCTTGCAAAGATCCACTTCCTTTCACAGGGGAGCCGATCGATTACAGCTGGGCTCTGCACATCTGTTTAGAATTTAATGTACATAGGTGAGTGGGAGCCCATGCCGGCGGCTTGAAAGGTCAACTAACCGGGCAAAGCCTTTATCAGTATCCTCATCGATTCTCATCATCTCACCGTTCCATAAATATCTGTCCCTGGACATTTCAATTGCGACCTTCATATCATTAAATAACACTAATATTCAAGTATCCAATTTTTTCTACTTTGCTTTAAATCCGTTGGTTCATTTTTACTTTTAAATCGCAGCTAAATCGTCAAATATATATATTTTTGCGTGTTTTTTTTATTATTAATACTTAGTTTTTATCTTAAGAAAATATTTTCGAATACTTGCATTGCTTTAAAAAAAATCATTCATGCAATTTCGAGATATATCATTTTTCTGTTTTATTGACTAAAATATATTGTAGATCGATTCTTCAAACTTTACTAAATATATAAATATTTTTGTTTAATTTCAGGTGAATCAACATACCTGTAATCAATGCTTATTACGGACTTATAATTCTTGGTGATTTAGCAAAGTAATTAAAATTGCTAAGTAATTGGCTAATCTATTCGAATTTGTAAATATACTGTATGATATTTATTTAAGTAGTTTTAACAATTATTTTAAATAAACTCATGTACATTTTGTATTGTAGATTTCATTCGAACTTTGGGTTTTTGTCTGTAGTTTTGGTATGATAAGGTCAAGGTAAGATCGGATCAATATTTTGGGATATATAGGCGGCGAAAGTTATTTGCTTCTTTCAAAGCATTTCAATAAAGGTTTTTGAAATCCATCATATCAACGTTTACTGTTTTTACTATTTTTAAAATATAATAATCCTAATTTAAAATTTTGAAAATAAATTTTACAAACAACACTAATTAAAAAGCAATTATTAAATATACAAAAAGTTGAAATTTATAAAAAATAAAGTTTTCCAAATTTTAATAGGTTTTGAAAAAATACTAAAACAATAATACCTCAGAATGTTTGGGGCAAAGCATTAGTATGCCTTTATAATGATTATATTTTTATATGTATAGATAAAGGATAAAGGAACTATCTGAATATGTTATGAAGAAATATTACATTTGTCAAATGTTTTGTTTACTTTTATATTTTTAAAAAACACAGCTGATGCAGTAAGTACTCACTAAATACGGTCACACTTGGCGTAAAAAATTACATTATATATAATTTCTTAAGCTAGCGCGCATCGACAGTGGAATTACGCATAACTTATTATAGCATTTAAAAATTAATTCTAAAACCTTAAGTTTTTAAGTTAAACTAAATAATTACTTTTCAAATATTCCAAATAGTATTTTAAAACTGATGTTCCAGTTCATCGTTCCAAAGTACAATGCCCTAATTTCATGGCAGCCGTGACGCAGCCTTGACTCCCATATATTATTGTGTAAAATTGACGTAAACTCTTGGAAGTTCTCTGCCTAACGTCGATATCTAATTTTAAAAATGACTAATTATTCGGAATTTTTAAAGAAAGTTTTTAGCGATATTGGTCAGCGCTCTGCGTATTCGCAAATGTTAATTGGTGTCACTTCAGGATGGTACGTATTATATCATTCTAGCGCAGTAACGCTGAATTTAATCAGTGCGAAATCTCTGATATTTGCCGAATTACGAATGTTTACCCACCCTTAGTTAGTTTCTAATCGCTTGTAATACTAAATATTTGCTTTATTCCGAAGAAACTGAGGATTTAAGCTAATTCCTGTAGTTTTTTTTTTTGGTATATGTAGATGGAACATACATATGTATGGGTAACCAGTAAAGGACATTCACCTATATATGTGAATTTTGTTGTTTCTATCGCTCAAAATCGGTTTTTTTAAATTTTGGTCTTAAAATGTATACATTTCATATGTTATATACATATTTCATCATCAAAAGTAATCTTCTTCCTTTTAATTATAAGATTTTTAAACCCAAGTCGACTCAAGAAGAACAAACCTCCTAACCATTCACAAACATTTTTCAGGGCCACAGGATTCACAACCATGAAGATAGGCAAATTTGCTGCGTTTGCTGTTGGCGGCAGCATTATCCTGCTGGAAATTGCACACCAAGAGGGGCTTATAAAAATAAATTGGTCAAAATTGGATAAGAGCGTTGATAAGCTGGCCGACAAAGTGGAGGCTTCGTTAGGTCGTGAGAAGAATTGGAAAGATAAGGTACAATTTTAAGATCTCTAAAGTATAATATCAAAATACTCAAGTTTGGTACTTCCCCCATGTATTTGCAGACCGAAAGATATGTCGACAACCAATTGGATAGAGCGGAAAGCCTCTTGACCCGAAACGGCAAGAAAGTACAGAAATGGTACACCAAACTCATTGGCGATGAAGAGGGTCCCAAAGTAAACGATCTGCACATATTTTTGGCATCATTCTTCGGTGGCGTGGCCCTGGGTATTGCCACTGGATAATTGAATTGTCATTTGGCACAAGTACATTTAAATACCATATGGTTATTACGAACAAATCTCACTAAATAAAGGTAAAAAAAATATTATAAACGGAATCGAATGAAATCACTGTATTTATAATATTTAATGGGCCCATTAAAATCTTTTTTTATATATTATATTTTTATTAAATTCTTAAATCTACTTATGTTACAGTCCATTCGTTGAAAATATGTATGTGTAAATGCCTACGTTTGCATCTCTGGATTACTGGCTTTAAAATGGCCCTCGTGCCAAGTTTTAAGACGGTTCGAAATATCTGTGAACGTGGGACGTTTAACTGATTGCTCATGCCAGCACTCGATCATAAGCGAGTAAACTGCAGTGGGACAGTTTTCCGGAGCGGACAGCAGTTGCCTTGAACGGATTAGATTGATCACTTCCTGATTGCTGTATCCATAGTACGGCTGATAAATAGAACATAGGATTAATTATGTGTAATTATATAGAAGTTTATGGATCTTACCTGCATTCCATAGCTGTAGATTTCCCAAAGAACCACTCCAAATGACCAAACATCGCTCTCCGTGGTAAACTTGCCATACAAAATAGACTCTGAGGGCATCCATCTCACTGGTAAAAGCGACTTTGACTGAACCCTTTAATACAAATCAGTTATTTTTGTAAGTTCTAAACAGAACTGAAGTCTTACCTATAATAATCTGAGCTGTAAATATCTCTGGATAATCCAAAATCGGATATTTTCACCACCAATCCCTCATTTACCAGACAGTTTCGAGCAGCCAAATCCCGGTGAACATAGTGATGGGCCGATAGATACTGCATTCCCTCGCTAATTTGCAGCGCTATCTGCAGAAATTCCAATTGCGATAGAGATTTTCCTTCGGTGGGTGAGTTCGAGATCAAAAACTCGTGCAGATCCCCATTAGCCATGTACTCAAAGAGCATGCAGTAGGGCTCCTTGTTCAGTACTACTCCTAGTATGCACACTATATTTTGATGCTTTAGGTCCGATATTAATTCGATTTCGCGTTTAAAATCCTGTTGGGTTTTTACAGAGGCGTTTTCCTTTAAAGCCTTGATAGCCACCGTTATGGTGGTTTTATTAGGCTGCGATAGCTGTCCCTTGTAGACTTTTCCTAAAATGGTATAATATAAGGATTAACAATCCTGGTTTATAAATGATATCACTCACCAAAAGCTCCTTCGCCCAGCTCCTCCAAAAACTCAACATCTTGAAGCGTAAAATGGGATATTCTAAGGAGAGTATTTCTCTCTATAAGCTTAGAACTCAGAGCCACATGATCTGATAGGTTCCCCAAATTGCCTCTGCCCACATCTGGAGTATTATTAAGTTGAGAATTTCCGTAAATATTCTTATCGGCGCTGGGTGTGTTGATCTGAAAACAAATATGTTAGATTATGACTTCTCTATAGATGGATTCATGAGTACTTACATTATGAATATTCCTCATTCCATAGTGCATGATGGTTCTCCTCTTGAAGAGTATTATGGCAAATATTATTATAAAGATTAGGATGATGGCTGCCGCTGTTCCAGCAATGGCAATCCAAATTTTATCTGCACACTTTGGAATATCACAAGGTTCTATTATGCGCTCTCGTGAAGAATCCACAAAACACCAGGGGCTGTTCTCCACACTTCCGGGATTTCTAAAAATATAGAAAAATATTTCGTTTAAAAATTTAAAAAAACCTTTCATATTTTTGCTAATAAAATTAGGTTACCTGCAGTAATTCTGACCGATGAGTTCCGGAAAATCAGATATTTCCTTCATTAACCAAGACCATCTTAAGCAAGGCTTTCCAGAAACAGAGACGTTAGCAACCCCTCTATAAGTCGATCCGTCCTCCCAGTAACAGTTCTCCGTCTTGTCCACCTCAATGGTTATACCCAAGGATAGGCAATCCTTTTGTAGGGGCAACTTTTGGCAGTCCTCGACCCCAACCATACCGATGACGGGATGCCTTTTGGCGATAGCATATTCCTTTTGACAGAGCTCGTTTTCCAGGAGCTCGCACTCCTCCCGACAGATTCGCTTCAGGTTCTCAGACTCTCTGGTTGGTGGGTATTTACTCGAAATATCAGTGCTGAACACATCTTCATAGATGGTGGATTTCTTTTTGAAAATGTTTATATTCTTAATATCCTTAGTTTTGGTTCTCTTTCGCCGAATTGTAACATTTGCACTCTTGAACTGTTTTGCATTTGTAGCCACGTTGGCAAAATACAATAAATTCGTGCGTTCGGGAGTTCTGCAAATTGGCATCGAGCTGAAACATAAACTGGGCAAGGCGTACATGCGACAATTTGCATTCATATCTCTGAAATTAAGCAGTGAGAATGGGATATTGTTATGTGAAGATATAGTATACTCACTTGGATTCCCTAATTACGCCATATGCCGCTTTTAATCGCTCCTCCAAGTCGTTCATGGTGAGATTGGGGGATACAAAAACATGGGCATTGCTCAAAACATCTCGACAAATTGTGCCATTGTAAATGTGACAGATCCCCGATGATTTTTGAAATCTGGAAAACAATTTTAATATTAAAAGTAAACTAGTAATTTAAAAAATAAAAGTGTCAAATTACAAATTTTAAAACCAAATTTTTAATATATTTAGAAATAACTTTAGCCAGACTTACAAATATATTTAATTTTTTGTAACGGTTTTTAAGACTTTCATAAATAGAAACTTTTAAACACCTGATTTAAGTAAAATAAATTCACACAATAAAGGAAACTGTTTCCATGTTCACCAAATACCTACCCGTATATCCCGGAGTCCACATTATAGCTCCCCACATCCTTTCTTTTCAACACAAGTAGTATCGAAATACACGCAATAAATGCAGAATACTTATTCATATTGCTAAACCTCCGACTAACAATATGAAACCTTTTGTTATTTTAATAGTTCAATTGACATGCCAACGATTCTGAAAATATTTTTGTATTTATCCTTTCGCGAAAACTTTGTATGACATACAACATTTCATCCCTTCACGCAGCGTTTTGGGGTTGTTGACTCCTTATCGATGAATCGATATATGTACCTGGGAGTCCTTTGAACATTTGAACAAAGAAACTAAAAATTAAATGTTTAAAAAAAATTATTACAAAAAATATATTTTAATTTTTTTATTACTTACAATAAAATTACAAACAAAATTATTTAAATCTTTTAGATAGGTAAAAAAATTTTACTACCACTTGAACCATTTTTAAAACCTTTAAATTTGTATGCGAATATAAGCATATAAAGATTTGATATTTTATATTATTGAGTGCCATTTATTGTTGATTTAAAGAATTTTTTTTAGGATTATTAATATTCCTTATAAATTTAAATTTGGTAAACTCCATAACCTATGCAACTTTTTAAAACATATAAAATAAGAAACAAGCACATGTATTTAACATTAACAATGTATTTGGTAAAAGCACAAGTACAGATTTAGAGATTATCTATTGCTTTCAGGGTTGTAACTTATATTTTGATTACTCCACGGTGTCCACCGTTTCCTCCGTAACGAAGCCAACGATGCTAAAGGCAGTCTCCTCGCTGATCCACAGAAATCCTATGATTAATGCTTCCAGAACTCCGATAGCGGCTCCAGCGCAAATGTCCAAAATATAGTGACGTTGTAGAACGAGTCGTGAGATGGCGACGCTCACAGCCCAAGCTGTGATCGGCATCCAAAAGATGATGTGGAGGGGATATAGTTTGGTGAAGAACAGGAGTACGAAAAACGCCCTGGAGGCGTGGCCGGAGGGAAAACTGAACTTATCGGGTCCGATGGTCAGCATATCCTTGTTGGCCACCGGCCTCCTCCGTCGCACAATCGCTTTCAGCACGGCCACGATGAAGACATCGAGTACCAGGCCCATGAGCATATTCACTTGCATTTGATACAAGCTCTTCGAGCTGAGCAGCCAGATGAAAGCAATCCATGAGGCGAACCAGGCGATTCCATCGCAGGACATCTCTAGGAACCGGCTGTGTATCTGCAGGGATCTGAAGACGGACAGGTTGGAGACGGCCACAACGAAGTGCTTCGACACCTGCACATCCTTCTCCAAGAGGTACTTAAGTGCTGGTGATGACTGCAATATAAAAAGAAATTTAAATTTAGCACTTATCAGGTTCTGAATCACCAACCGTCTTCATATCGCTTTTGTTTTTATTTATTGTCAGTGGTGGGAGTTCTATTCTCCACGTCATTCGATACGTATTCGATAAATCGAGTGATGGCAGCACTAACAATTGGAACGATGAAATGGAACACTAACCGGCAGATTATTATTTCTAATTTACTTTGAAATTTCAGTTTATATATTTTAGGACCATAAAAATATTTAATAGCTTAAATTTACATTAAATAAATATTTAATTTTTCCATTTTCAATCGGATACTAAACTCCAATCGTTCGTGTTTTGGTCCCACTCCAATCTGGTCACACCGATTTAAATAACTTTTTGTTGTGATCGAATATTCCAATAGATTTTCGTATATTTCCATGTACAATTATTCTCATGCGAAAGTGCCGCAGATAGTTGGTTCCGTACTTTTCACAACACCAAAATAATTGAAAATGCTTGCAAGTCTTGTGTCCAGTGTATAGAATAAGATAAGCAAAAAATCGATTTTATTTTTCCACAAGAAAATCGGTGAGATTTCTACGTTAATGGTAAATAAATATTCTATTACGTTCCCTTCCGTTTGAAATACCGAAACCCAGAAACTATCCAGCAAACCGTGCCAAAATCGATTGATACGAGTGCCCAGTGTGCCGGTAATGAAAAAAATATTGATATTTAACATAAAATGTCAACTTCCCACAGTGTGTGTACCTATGTATGCGCAAATGTCTAACGTTTACATATCGACACTGCCGAAGACCGCTTTATTATCTTCAGCGCACAGGCGACTGTATTTTCCATGTATGAACGCAAGGAACAAGTTCTATCTGAAAGATAGTTTGAAAATTTACTAAATTATCGACCCACTGCGCGTATGTACATATGTATGTAGTTTACATCTTACATATGTATACCAGTAGAAGTTTACAGTTTTCACCAGTCCGGTACACAAACTGTGAGTATGTATGTGCGTATTTACACAGGCGTGCATACATATGAACTTATGTACATCGCAGTGGTCCAACATTCCGTACTTTTATGTTTAAGCCGACATATCGATTTTAAATCGGTTTTTTCTCGGTGCGTGCCGCTAAACACTTAAAGGCCGAAACGGATCGAATATCTGATGGGTGTTTTCCCCAACCCATTTTGTAGTGTCCGACAAGCGGTTTATCTCTTATCATTGAAGGTTTGGCATTTAATAAAGTTGGAATATTGCGTTATGCAATTGTATCTTTTATAAGGAGTTTCGTATTCTATCTTCTTATTTTTTTTAAGTGCCAACATTTGCTACATTTGGCCAAAAAGTCGCACCATACTTTCCAGTCAAATCGTCTGCCTCCCCTATTCACCCTTCGCGACAAGAGACCCATTTTGTGTCCATAACATTCTGCCCAAATAAGGCCAGCGAAGTTAATGGTTTCCTACCCCCTAATCTCTGACGAAATTTTCTGAAAACTGCCTCCACCCATTTGGAGAACAACTTTTTTATTGCTTATATAAAATACTATCTTATTGATTTATCTTATTTACTTTGATTTAATCTTCCCTTATAGGTCGATATGCTCCTTGCTTTCAACTAAAAGTAAAAACAAAACACTTTAAATGCAGAATATAATGGCAGCTCAGCACCAACACTACACCGTTGAGGTGGGAGATACCAACTTTACCATTCATAGTCGGTACATTAATTTAAGGCCTATAGGATCCGGTGCCCAGGGAATAGTATGGTAAGTTTCCATTGTGATGTACCATTATATACCACTTATAATCAGGGAACAGATAGGTGGTCTTGTTTTTGTAAATACTCTGTTCAGACAACTTGTGATTTTTAATTTATGTAAATAGAATTCAATAATACAACTCGTTTTTATGACTCATAAGTATTAACGTATTACTATAAAGTTGCAAAAATAAAAATCTTGACCCAGTTAAAAAAAAGTCTGATAAAGATCGATTGATAAGGATTCCCAAAATACCAATTCCAAAAAATCACACATTTAAGAGAATTTTGACTTTACAAAATATCTACCTTTTTCAGCTAAAATTTCTCTTCTCTTTTGTTATCATTAAAATAAGACGAAGAGAAAGTTGAGCGAAACCAGAAATTGGAATATGCTTACTACAAAAACCTTATTTATATCTAACAAGCTATTGTAAATATTTTCCAGCGCTGCTTACGATACTATAACCGAACAAAATGTGGCGATTAAAAAACTATCTCGACCATTCCAAAACGTAACCCATGCTAAGAGAGCATATAGGGAATTTAAGCTAATGAAGCTTGTTAACCATAAAAACGTAATTAAACTAGGCTACAAAAAAGTGTACTTTTGTACTAAAAAATCTTTTATCTATAGATAATTGGATTACTTAATGCTTTTACACCGCAAAGGAACTTGGAGGAGTTTCAGGATGTTTACCTTGTCATGGAGCTGATGGATGCTAATCTCTGCCAGGTTATCCAAATGGACTTGGATCACGACAGAATGTCTTATTTGCTTTACCAAATGTTATGTGGAATAAAACATTTACACTCAGCTGGAATTATTCACAGAGTACGGTATTTAAATAATATTAAAATAGCAATAAAACTAAATAAAATTATACTTACAGGACTTAAAACCATCCAATATAGTTGTAAAGGCAGATTGCACTTTAAAGATCTTGGACTTTGGTCTGGCACGCACTGCAGGAACCACTTTTATGATGACTCCCTATGTGGTCACCCGATACTACAGGGCTCCAGAGGTCATCTTGGGAATGGGCTACACAGAGAACGTGGATATATGGTCCGTGGGGTGTATTATGGGTGAAATGATACGGGGTGGCGTACTGTTTCCCGGAACAGATCATATAGATCAATGGAATAAAATTATTGGTAAGATAAAGCTCACATCCAAGTTGGTTATTGCTAACAACTTTTTTTTTCTCGTTTCAGAGCAATTAGGAACTCCATCTCCCTCATTTATGCAGCGGTTACAGCCAACCGTCCGAAACTACGTGGAAAATCGTCCTCGATACACTGGATACTCATTTGATAGACTTTTCCCCGATGGCTTGTTCCCGAATGATAATAATCAGAATAGCCGCAGGAAGGCTTCTGACGCTAGAAATCTTCTTAGTAAAATGCTAGTCATTGATCCAGAGCAGCGGATATCTGTGGACGAGGCTTTAAAGCATGAATATATCAATGTTTGGTATGATGCTGAGGAAGTGGATGCTGTAAGTGTATAGATTTAAAGTGTTTCAATGGGTTCATAGCCTGGTATCTTAATTGATCTAATATATTCTTTGTTTTAGCCTGCTCCGGAGCCATATGATCATAGTGTAGACGAGAGAGAACATACTGTGGAGCAGTGGAAGGAGTTAATTTATGAGGAAGTCATGGACTACGAAGCACACAACACAAATAATAGAACGCGGTAGAGAACGACTTTTTCCTCCTTAGTCAGTCACAAAAAACTAAAGCTTACCAACAATACGGCATGTATTGTTAAATTATTACAACAAATAAAATATTCAAATTGTATTTAAAAATATAGTAACCATTAAAAAATAAAATCAATACACAAAACTTTGTAATTTCTTACTCATTCTTTTTTATTTTAATAGCTTATCGAGAACTTATCTTGTTCATAGCTGATTAATTTAATTTTATTTTGTACTTGTGGTTTAAGTTGTGTTGTATTCAGTAGTATATGGTTAAAAAACTCTTGATTCAGAACAATAAATACTTTTTTTTTCTGGAAAACACCTCATCCCGGAGGTTTGAGTTAAGTTTAAACTTTAAAGTCATATCGAAAAATGAAATCTTAAGAATCTTCTTTAGCATTAAAATACTCTATTAACATACCATGTATGTAAGTAGTTTTGAAGCTGAACCACGCCCCTTTTTTAAACGGAAGATTTTAGCCATCTTTTTTCAAAAGATACTAAATTCTATCTTAAGTGTATAGCATCTACATTTTTTGTGCAAAATGATGTAGTTTTTATTTTTGCAACCATAGTTTAGTAAATAAAAAAAAGTATTTGCAAGTTATTATTCAGACAATTATAAACTTTAGGATGACCCTTTATAGCTGAAAATAATAAATTTTATATATTTATTCATAATTATTATCAATTTATTTTTGCTGACGTTAAAAATTTTTTTTTAAAATAGGACAAAATTGTTAATTTTTTTTATAAAAATAAAATTTCTTAGATAGCCAACATATCAATAATTTATAACGTAAACTAAAATTCAATTTTAAAAAAAATACATTTTTTATTCAACCATTGAACATGCACACTTGGAACAAGGCATTTTGAAAGGACTATTCGATAAATCGATAACTACCGCATACCATTTTGTTCCTATGCTGCGATAACGATAACGGCAAAGTGTCATCGCGAATAAATGTGGGTTTGATAATAAAGAATTGCGTTGGTGAACAATAATAATACAAATCCTAAATGTGTCGGGCGGACAAGGTGTAAATACTGATATTGCGAATATTGGTGATCCAGGCAGCAGGACGCTTTAGGTAACACACGCCCCGGCCGCATTGCCGTTGTGGTATTATTTGCCATATCCATGTGCGTTTGTAAATGATACCACCAGTGTGCCATATGTATCGTTGTTTGTACATACATGCCTACAGAGAAAAATAACTCGTAGATACATATGTATGTAAGATGTATTAGAATTCCTCAGATATATGTACATATGCATATATATTTATGATGCTCATCTATAAAACAAAATATGTACAAACATACGCGCGTACGTATGTATATGTATAATAAAGTGAGCATCTAGCTGCGGTTATCTTAATGCATTGCGCAGAAACTGAAACTGAACTGAAACCGAAAATCAAAATCAAAATGAGCATGAAAACACACAAATAATAAAGGCGAAACGAAATAAACAAAGTGTGTGCACTGTACAGTGAGTGAGTGAGTGAGTGAGCGAGAGGGCCAATTATGAATTCCGAATTCCATCGCTTACATCCGATTCCACACCGATTCTAATCTGTCGCCGCGTAAGCTGCAGTGGAACTATTGACATAAACGACACGACGTAATTGCGTATTTTGATGTTCGATGTTGACAGACGGCAAGGATTTTCATTGCTCGCGTGTGTGTTTGTGTGTTGGTGTTGTGTGCCGTGAAAAGCGATTTGTTTTTCCGGGTGATGGGAAATAATGTTTGTTGTTTACGTCTGGGAACGTATAGTACACCGCACGTTAGGCCATTAGTCCCAAAATAATAAATAGAAAAAATATCCCCTATAAATATGTATGTATGTATAGCGAAAAGTGAAAGCCAAATAAAACTATGTGATCTGTATTTTATACTATAAACTTAAATCTAATTAACTAAAATCACTCTGATCTTGCAGGAAGTACAACTGAAATCATGGCCTCAATATCGGATGATGGTTTGGTGCTGAGTGGCTACCACAAGAAGCTAAAGACCATGAAGAAGAAGTTCTTTGTGCTGTACGAGGAGACGGGAAGTTCCTCGGCCCGTTTGGAGTACTACGACACCGAGAAGAAGTTCCTGCAGCGGGCGGAGCCAAAGAGAGTTATCTATCTGAAGAACTGCTTCAATATCAACCGGCGTTTGGACACAAAGCACCGATTCGTCATCGTTTTATCCTCGAGAGATGGTGGTTTTGGGATCGTTCTCGAGAGTGAGAATGATTTGCGCAAGTGGCTGGATAAGCTACTATTTCTGCAGCGAAACATAGCCAATACCAATGGAGCTGTACACTTAGCTTATGGTGAGATCAGCTAAAATCACCCCTATATCATATAACCTAATAGATTTCTTCTCCCCCTTAGACCAAGTCTGGCAGGTTGTCATTCAAAAGAAGGGTATTTCGGAGAAAGTGGGAATCACTGGAACGTATCACTGTTGCCTTACTTCTAAATCCCTGACATTCATGTGCATTGGACCGGAAAAGACCGCCAATGGCGATAATCGAATACCCAGCATTGATATTCTCTTGACAACGATTAGGCGGTAAGTATAATCTTGTAAATCCCAGTTTAGTGCCAGGGAAAATCCAAAATCTATAATTCCAGATGTGGCCATGCATCGCCTCAATGTATTTTCTACATGGAACTCGGACGTCAAAGTGTCTTGGGATCCGGAGAATTGTGGATGGAAACGGATAATGCAGCTATTGCTACAAATATGCACAATACGATATTAAGGTATAATATTACTTACCTACTATTTATTTATGTTTATTTTACCTGGTTACTATTTATATTTTCAGCGCTATGTCAGCTAAAACAGAGTCGAACACGAATTTATCAAATGTTTATCAAACCAGACCGGATATTAGCCATGAGCCCATGAGAAAGCGATCATCGTCTGCAAACGAAGCTTCAAAGCCGATAAACGTTATACAAAACGTTCGCCAAAACTCCCTTGAAATGCGCATTTGCAGTTCCCCACATAACTATAGTGAGTATTTTATTGGCTTGGTAACTATCAGTATGATTAACACTTGAATTCCTTTCGTTTTAGCCTTTGGAAGAGAGAGGTGCGATAGCTTACCTACCAGAAATGGAACCCTAAGCGAGGGCAGCAATCAAACATACTTTATATCCAATCATGGGCTAAGATCTAACACTATATCTGGCACCCGTCCGCACCCATCCAACAAGCACAGTAATAGTCCAACATTCGCCATGCCATTAAGATGCTCAGAATCTGAAGAGTCGTCAATTAGTATCGATGAATCCGATGATAATGGAAGTTTTAGCCACTATCGTTTAAAGTAAGTCAAAGTGTTCAAGCTAAAATGTTTTAAAATATATTAATATTTAATTTTACAGCACTCGGTCATCGAAAACTGCTATTCCTGAAGAAAACATTGATGACTTTGCAAGTGCAGAATTTAGCAAAGTCATCGAACAAAGTGGTAATGTCAAAAATAAAGTACCATAAGCAAGGCTTCTAAACCATTGATTCTATTTATGACTGTAGAAAGTGACGAAAACTACATACCGATGACCCCAATTAATCCGACCATATTTGGTGATGTTATCCATGAAAAAGAGAAGGTTGAGATGCAATGCTCAGAGGATGGAAACCTGCATTTCGACTTTCCAGAGCACACATCCGAGAAGCTGGCCAAGGATTTCGATCTGGATTCTGATAATCAGTGAGTATATATTACTTAGCCTTGCACCATATCGTAATCAACCTGTTTTTTTTAGATGTGGACGTCCTATTCGCGCTTATTCTATAGGAAACAAAGTTGAGCATTTAAAGTTAAATAAGCGCCTAGGATATCTGAACGACACAGGACAGAATCCCAATCGCGTACGAGCTTACTCGGTTGGATCCAAGTCAAAGATACCGCGCTGCGACTTGCAACGCGTTGTCCTTGTGGAGGATAATAAACACGAGTTTGGAACGAATAGAAGTCACAGTAGCATTACAAAGGAGGGACCCAGCTGTGGAACGGGTGGCAACCGAGAGAAGAAGTCTACAAGTGCTCCACTCTTGAGTCTGAAGAACCAGATAAACCCCGACCGAATGAGTGACTTAATGGAAATTGATTTTTCACAAGCAACCAATTTGGAGAAGCAAAAGTTCATCAAGAATAATGAAATACCCAAATATATTGAAAACGTGTTCCCCAAAAGCATCAGGAACGATAGCTCCAGCCTAACCTTGCACGCTACAAGTCAGAAAGACATTTTCAATGGAACCAAAATTACCACAACTACCACAACGAGCAGCGCCACAGAGGATGGTTACCTAGAGATGAAGCCAGTTGGATTATCATATACTACTCCCAGTACAAATTTGCTCCCAAATGAAATACACAAACTGAAGCTATCGGATAACAATACAGTTCAGAAGGATGCTAACCAAATTAGTACATATAATATTACTGAAAAGTGGAAAGATCTATCCGGAAGCGAAGAAAAGAAGTCCAACTCCTCGTTAAATGAGAAACCTATTAGTCTAGAGCCGACAATTGTAGAAAGTAATAGCCCCGATGTATATTCACAAAACCACATTGACCACGAAACATTACCCGTGCAAGGCGATAAGCGAATTAACGAAGAAGAAAAGATTGTTGAGAACAACAACTTGGACATGGGTAGTCATGAGGAAAAAAAATTGGTTCATTCAATAAGCAGTGAAGATTACACGCAAATCAAGGACAAATCGAATGATTTTACAACATACGAAGTGGGCTACAAGATTCTTCAAATAAAAAGCGACAGTTCTCTTATCTCATCGAAGCTCTACCAAAAGGGTAATGTCAAAGATAGTTCAGAACGATGGCATAGACATACGGATAGTAAGGTACCCGATAGTGCGGACTTGAAATTCAATATACTTTCGAAACCAACTGATTCGAAAAGCCCAGATGCAAGCAAACAACCGAACATTCTTCAGATCAAAGATTTTAATTTCCCCTCAAGGTCTTCTTCGCGCATATCCCAGACGGAGCTGCACTACGCCACCCTGGATCTTCCCCATTGTAGCGGCCAAAACCCAGCATTATACCTGAAGAGGGGTTCGCGCGAATCGCCGCCAGTGTCTGCATGCCCGGAAGTGGGAAATTCTTATGCGAAAATTGACTTTGATCAGTCCGACTCATCTTCCTCCTCATCGAACATATTTAATACGTAAAGTTTTAAAATTTAAAACAGTATGTATATGATTTGTTTAATATTGTACATTTATTGTAAATATTCTCTGACAAGCAAAGCTTACAATTTTGGATGCTAATAAATAAATTTTATTTAAATTATAAGATTTCGTTGTTGAACTTTAGAAGACTTTGAATTTAAGAACCCGCTTTGCCCGCTTTTTTATTAGGGGAAGTGTGATAATCCGATCATAACGAGTGCCAGGTATCAACTTAAGTAATAGCAAACCAAGACTTTGAAAATTTCAATTGTTTTGAGAGACGAGCAGTAAAAAATTTCCACTGAAAATGTAAAAATATAAAGGAATACAATTGGAGCTGTTGAGATCGGTTAGTATAGATGCCCAGTTTATTACCCTTGTATTTTTACCGGAAATTCGCATCGAATAACACCTCTTTTGTTAAAATCCAAAACTTCCTAGAAAGGTAGTTAAGATCTCGGTGTCCTTTTATGGCCAAAAATGGCGATAGCATACACATTTTTAGGGGTAGGTAGGTCTTAGTTCTTCAGATCCTATTACTTGTATGTATAATCAAACGACTTTTCTTTATTCAATCCATTTTAAAAGGTCATCAACTGAAGAGTTATGACTTAAAATTTCCAAAACCATAAGATTAATATTATCCTATATTGCTAGCACCTTTATTGAGCAATTCATTTAATACTATTGTGAAATCAAAGTCAATTTTTTTAACTGGAACCATAAATTCAACTGACTATTGAAGTCTAGTGAAATTCCCGTTTTTTTCATAAATCATGATTTTTAAAATACCCAAAATATTTTGGTTTTTCCAGCCAATGACCGCCTATACCCCACAGCATATATAAGAACCAGTCGTTCAAATTATATAAATAGCTCGTATAAAAAATTGAATTGCTTTCCATTTATTTAATACAATTTGGTTTTCTGAAATAGTTCATCTTTTTTTATTGATTTCATGATTTAGACTCTATTTCAGATCCTAGTGTTACAGTTGCATCCGTTTTATTTGCTCACATTGCCTTCCTCGTTTGCAGAATTATTAAGATCACTGTTGTTGCAAGTATCTCCGACGGATGCGCCAACGTTTGCGACATAAAGGGCGGGGTCTATGACCTTCGGAATAGGCTTTATTTCGGTTCCCAGTTCTTTTTCAATCCTATGCAGGTCAAACCGATCCTCGTAGGTTATCAGATTAATGGCAATACCTTAAAATAAGTGTAAAATAATATAATTAGAAACAAGTTTTCTACATTTTGTGGTAATTTTTTGAAAAATATTAATATTATCTTACCCAAATGACCAAATCGTCCCGAGCGACCAATTCGATGCAAGTATGTCTCTGCCATTCGAGGGAAATCAAAGTTGATGACTACATTCACGGCCTGCACGTCTATACCTCGCGTGAACAGATCCGAACACACCAGATTCCTGCAAAGTCCCTGGCGGAAATCGTGGAACACTCGGTTTCTGTGTGCCTGGGCCATCTTGGCGTGAATATAATAGCAGCAGTAGCCAAGTTCTGTGATCTTTTTGGCCAATAACTCGACACGTTGCGTGGAATTACAGAATATAATAGACTGATTGATCTGGAGCTTGGAGAACAACGTATTCAAGCAGTGTACTTTCTGGCGCTCCTGTACAAATGCATAGTACTGAGTGACACCCTTCAATGTTAGCTCCTCCATCAGGTTGATTTCGTAAGGCTCGCGTAAATGCTTCTCCATGAAATTCTTGACTGTTAGTGGAAATGTTGCGGAAAATAGCAAGATCTGTGGATCCTTTGGTAACTTTAGTATAACATGATCCAGCATGCCTTGAAAATCAAGCGACAATAGTTTATCGGCCTCATCCAAAACTAATATCCTGCAATGCGACATATCGGCAACTTTCTTATCCATCAGATCTAATATTCGTCCGGGAGTGGCAATAATTAATTGTACTGTTGGTGGAGAAAAATAGGGATATAATTGGTATTTAAGCTAGTTAAAAGGATCTAAAAGTTAATCACACCTTTTTGATATATACGAAGAATGTCATCCTTTAGGATGGTGCCTCCTGTTGTGACCATTACCCGGATATCCAGATGTTTCGCCAGCTCAATACATATCTGTGAGGTTTGTAGCGCCAACTCTCGGGTGGGGACCATCACCAGTGCCTGAATGTAGTCCTTGGTTGGGTCTATTTGTTCTAAAACTGGGATACAGTAGGCTCCGGTTTTGCCAGTGCCGTTCTTCGCACGAGCCAGTACATCCTTTCCACTTAAAGCTATAGGAATAGCTGCTTCCTGAATTGGTGAAGGGCGCTCCCAACCCTTCTCGAAAATACCCATCAGCAGTTCTCTCTTAAGGCAAAACTCCTCAAACTCATTTCCTCGCGTATCGGTCACATCCTACAAAAATAGATTATATTTTATTCAACTCATTAGAATTTAGTTTTTTATTTTTCTGATTAAATTTTAGTTTATTTCTAGAGAACTTTCGAAACTCACAGTTGTTTTGAATCGGTTGTCCTTTGGCGGCAGCTTCAGCTTTGATTTCCAGCCCATATCGTCACTTGTGTTCCCAGCAATTTGAAGATCATTTATAAGCCTAAATAAAATATTAAATATTAAAGTAATTATATTTAATGAATATAATTTATACTTTTATAAAACACTTAAAAATCAACTTTTTTTAATTTTAATAGTAATTTAAGAATTCTTTCAAGTTCTTTTGAGTTAGGGTTTCTCTCCCACACTTTCTTATAGAGCGCAGAAAAAAGAAACGCTTCTCCAAAATTATAAAATGGCAGCCCACGAATAACTGTTCACGCTACTGAAGTCGCAAAATACCTGTTTTGTACTGATCTTAACAGATTAAAAATGGCCAAAAAATATGAAATTTATGCAGTTCTATTTCTTTGTGTATTTAGCTAATAAAGTGCATATGTACATATATATTTAACCGACTTGTTTAGCGGCCAATATGTCCACGAGTGCACATGTGCACTATGTACATAACTACTTTATACATACTTATAGGTATATATAGTCAGGTAACAAACGCTTTTAAGTGAAATTCAAGCGTAAATTACATTGTTTACGTTGTATTTTATTAGATAACATCAATCGGCAGTTTTAGTTCTTAATTCTGGTCAAAGGAAAAGAGTATAAAAAAATATATACATATTTTCGGCTTTGTATTTTCAGTCATTTTTGCAAAGGTTGTTATAAATGTTTGAATTTAATGGCTCTACAACTTAACTGAGTTCTAGCAACCATACATACATATACTAGACTATATCTATGGCCTGTTGTAAGCCAAATATAAATAAATATTAAATATACAAACCCCTTGCTTGTTAAATTAGTGTGCCCAGAATTTAACTTTTCAGTCATCATTATTCACAGTGAAAATTTAGTTTAATTCGTTTAAAAAATGTTTCTCTTTCTTGACTTTCGGCCGACTTCTTCAGTCACTGCGTACACCGATTTAATTATATTGCTCACGTATTCAACTTTGCGTTGCGATAAAAAATGGCATTTAGCTACAAAATAATCAAGTCGCCTTGCAACATGCTATCAATAATACAAATTTCTGATTGACTCGGAAAATATTTTCACTTGGTGTACTCACAAAATTATGGGATATTTCTGTTGGTTTTGGAATATTGGAATGGAACAACTTTTTCAGGAGCGTCAGGCTATTTTTTATTGCCATATTATAATTTATTTTTTATTAAAAATATATTGTGAGAGCTAGAGAAATAAAAAATAAAAATTAATTTTAATTTTTTAATGCTTTTACAAAGCTTGGAAAAACTGTATATTGGAAATTATTGTTGTAATATAGAATATTTTGTTGTAATGTAGAATACATACTATCTTGTATAAAGCGCAAATCGTAAATAATAAACGGATTTAATTACTCACATTTTTTTGTATGTGTGTCCCTTTCTAATCAGAAATTAGAGCAAAAAATGTATGCAGGGGAACGGTCGGAATTGGCTGGCGATGTTGATGTCGTTATCGATAGGATGGATGTTGTTATCGATAAGACACGAGCCGGAATCGACATTAATGTCATCGAGTAATCGATAGTAAACTTAAATTTCATAAAAAAGAGTGGCAATTTTTCGAATGTAAACAAAGGCAATAAAATAAATCTAATTTTGTTATTACTCGCTTAAATGTGTGTGCTGTGTGCCAGTTAAGATATATTGATCTTCTTTTACAACCAATTCTAATATAACAGCTAACTGGGTTCCTAAACTATCACTCGAGAAACTGGTCCTAACTGGAGCTCAGCTTTATGAAAATTCTATCTTATTGCAGATAAATAAAAATTCAAACGTGAATTCATTAACCAAGAAACAGGTAATAGTTTAAAAAAGCTCCTAATAAATAACCTTACCATATTTTCAGACTATGAAAGAGGTGGAGCACAACTTAAGAGACTTACATGGATTAACTTCTGATTTATGACCACATCACTCAACGTTTTTAATTAAGCTGCTTACTATCCACAGAACTCACTTACACAGAAAAAAATAGTTAAAAACTAAATACAAAAAATATTTTTGTTACTGTTAAAAAGAAACCCTATTTTTAACGGATTATAATTATCCTATATAATTATAATTCTTTTTTCAACAAATTTTGTTGTGTGTACATTATCAAATTTTCCATAATGAGCTTTACAAAATCCAAACAAGAACCGATCCATTTGTCTTACCGCAAAAGACTAGACTAGTTTACGAAGTCATCATTTGAAATGTGTAGATATATTATAACGTATCTAAATAAATATGTAGCCATTTGCCGCATTTGGCTGTATTGATATTTATCCGTGTGCACCCAGCATGCTAAGTGTTAAAACACTCCATGGGGTATAACTTATTTGTACAAGCTTACGAATCCATAAATGTATTCCCTATATACTACATCTATTTCTCACCGTGTGTGTGTGCGTAGACCAAATGTTTACCCATAAACATTCGCATTTGCTCGCGAAGGAATGGCGAAGACTTCAGTTCGTTAAATCCGCCAACTGCATGCGGTTCGAAGTTTATATTGCCCGCGCCCGATAACGATTCGATGATAAGATATGACAAGTCCGTTCTAAGAAAAGATACAAACATTACACAAGCTCTGGAATTGGCTATTGGAAATCAAATCCAAGGCGTAAACAATGATCAACGGACTAACTTTAGCCTGCCTGATTTTAAGTGGCATTTCGAAAGTGTGCGCCGTTCAAATATGCTGTGGCGCGAATTCGTTACTATTCAAATACCGCGGAACGGATAATGCGGAAGTTTTCGAGTGTGCTTCGGCGGAAAGAAACCTCAAAGAGTTTCCGGATTTAACCCAAGTGATAGGCAAAATGATAGCACCCAAAGGCCTTGGATTAGACGAACCCAATGAGTCATTCCAACTATCAAAGTGCCAGAACTTTACGAGCCTCAGTCTAAGTGAGCTAAGTGAAAGTTCCTTAAACCTACGAAATAACTCATGCATTGGGCTATTAAACAAACGTCTCATCATTTTATCTTGTGAATTTGAAAAGAATGTGCCGTCTCAAAGTGTTGGATTTGTAAACAAGTGCTGCCCACAGGGATTTATTTACGTTTCCGAAAATAATACATGCATACTTGGCGAAAACGATTTCTTTGTTTACACTTCTATCATCAGTAGTCCAATTATATTTTTTGATAACGCCTTAAACTGTTCGGACCACAAAGTTCTGGTGGAATATACGGTGTCCTCGGAGAAAGTGCAGTTCCATAATGATTCCTTGGTCTGGAGAGATGGTTCTAATAGCTTGTCTAGATCCAAGTTTTGCATCGAAGCCATATATGACTCGGAAACAGTGGAGGGAAGAAAAGTTTTGGTTCAAAAGTATCTGGTTCGGGCTTGTCAGGAACCCAAAATATGCCAAAAAATTCCTTGTATTCGACGATGTTGTTCAGAAGGTGAAATGTACGCGAAAGGAAATCATAGTACTTATTGTAAAAATGACGATAGCGATATGAAATTCGAGGGTTTCCAGAACTTGAATATAAACGCCAACTTCTCAAAGCCATCAGGTATGTTTTTTTGTGATTATTCATTTCACTATTTTTATCGTTTTATGTGATTTAACAGGAAATGAGGGGTATAATTATAATTGCCCATTAAAAATAGGAAATCTAAGCGATAGATTTTGATAGGTTCCATTTGTCTGATCACCTGTTTTCTCGATGAGAATAGAAATAAGTATCTTGAAGAGCTGAACAAATGTACCTACCAAATTTATCTACAAATATTATTATGATACGTCATTATGGTTGACATTTTTCGTTAACTTGGTCATTTTAATTATTTTTGTCAAAGTTTCTTATCTGATTAATCAAGCAACGAAAAGTGCTGCCAATGACATGCGTTATTTTTGTTGGGTTAGGTCAAAATCCGTGAAATAAACCCATAAAAAGAGAATCCTTTTTAAGTTTTTTATATCCTTTTCAGATTTCGGAATTGTTCATGGCTTACAATGCCAAAAATTTCGATTGGATCCCGATAATTTTCCTGATGATGCGCATACAATCAGTTCTTCCAATGGCTCGCTTATTATTCAAAATACTCTAAAAATGTATACAAATACTCAGTACTGTTTGGAAAGAGTCAGACAGAATCAAAAGGTAAACTCCTTCCTAAACGCAAGAACTATTGTTCTCTAAAAAGTTTTAATTCTTAATTATTCGACTTCGTTTCTTTCAGAGCAGCTTTATACATTTCTATGCTTTGATACCAAGGTAGTGGGAAGTGACCGCATTCGCTTTAAAATGTATCCCATTGGACTTCTCATATCTTGTTGCTTCTACGCACTGACGTTGATTGTCTATATATCAATTGCCAAATTGCGAAATCTTCCTGGAAAAATCCTCATTTGTCTTGTGAGCAGTTTGTTTGCGGCATACCTTGGAATTGCTTTGGGCCAACTGAAACCCACCTCCAATGACGACATCTGCTTCTTTTCTGGTCAGTACATGTAGCAATTATGTAATTGGTTGTTAAATATGTCCTGCTGACACAAGAGACCAAAAGTTATTGCATCATAACTCAAGAAATCAATACATGTACACTGTTAATAATTGTGATAATCCTGACTTCTTGAATTTGGATCAGCTGTTTTTAGCTTTATTATACATTTTAAGAACTTAAAAAGATTTTAAGATTTTGTATTTCTAAAAAACACCTTTTTTGTAGGTTTTTTTGTGTACTTTTGTTTAATGGCTGCGTTTTCATGGATGAACATAACCTCCTTTGACATATGGAAAACATTCGGGTAAGAAAAATGTTAGAAAATACCTATTTAAGATTTGATCCCAGAAAAAACATTTAAGATTTACCCAAAATTTGAAAATTTTTGAAAATAAGGCTTTGTTTTAAAAATATTATCTTATATATTTTTTATTATATACTTCTTAATCGTTATATTTTTTTCTTTGATCAACGAATATAAAAAATATTAATATAAAACTATATTATTTTTAAACCTTTTAAGTATGGTTTTTAGTTAAAGAAAACATATTTTTTTATTTATTTAAAATCATATTTTATTTTTCAGATCAACTAAAATTAAGAGTTGCGAAAAAAGTGACCTGAGAAGACAGTTTATTTGGTACTCTTGCTATGGTTGGGGACTACCAACCTTGCTAACGACAATAACCATTGCATTTACCAAATCTGACATCCTACCGGATGTGGTTCGACCAAATTTCGGACATGGTCGCTGCTGGTTTACATGTAAGTTGATTAGAATCAAAAAATTTGCTCTAGTATTTTTTAAAAAACAATCTTTCTAATTCCAGATGACTCTTTCGGATCAGCGAGCTTACTATTCTTTTCCGGTCCGGTTGGAATTCTTTTTATAATCAACTTGGTTCTATTTGTGCTTACAATGAAATATTGCAACAAAGTGAAAAACGAGATATACAAGATGCAGAGCTTAAACAGTGATAAGCCGGTACTGAAGAGGAGATTTTTTCAGGATAAAACCCGATTTGTTATGAACACAAAACTGTGTTTTGTTATGGGTATTACGTGGCTTTTGGAAATCGTGAGCATTTTGTTTTACGATCATAAAAAAACCTTTTTCTGGACCATCAGCGATTCGTTTAATGTGCTTCTTGGAATATTTGTTTTCATCATTTTTGTTTTTAAACGGAGAATTTGGAATGAAATTGCGGTGAAGTTCGGTAAGTTTTCACATCTGATTTGAGTTTATTTTGGTGATAATATCTCTACTTTATTTTCAGGCTTGCAGTCTAGCCCCAGCACTATATCGACTAGAAATCGGCTGGGAGTGACAAAATCATATGCCCCAACTAGCACAGCGATGACAGCGCTTAGATCTTCACCAGGCAGTTGTGAACTGGCCCGGAAAACTTCATCGAAAACCGAAAATGAGGTTATGCTTTAGATGGATATTACTTCTTATTAACTATTTATAATTTGTAGAGCCTTATGAAACTAGTCCCTCAGTTTAACATTAATAATACATATATTTGTGTATAATTTAGCTGTGAACCGAAATATTAAGTTGATAAGTACTTTGTATTTTTTTATACGTATGTGTAAATTATGTTAAATTAATCATAACAGTGGCGAATACATGACTTTCTAAAATATTTGGTATTTTCATTTTTTTCACAAATAAAACTGAATAAAAAATTTTAAAATCTCAGAGAATTTTTTAAAATTTCCCACAATAAAATCCATATTTTAGGTTTATTTTATCAAAATATTTATTTAAATGACTCCCAAAAACATTTGTAATGAGGTAAATCCGAATCTGAATTATAAAAAATATATGTCTACTCTTTAGATCTTGTTGAATGCAGCAATGTCAACACTCTGGACAAAGTCCTCCAGCTTCTCGATCTCTTCGGTCAGCCAATCGATGGAAACCTTTTCGTCCTCAACCACGCACGAGATGCTGAGTTTCTGGATGCCAAAGGCGACTGGGACGAATTTGGAAGCTCCCCACAGTAGGCCGTCCTGGGTGATCTTACGGATCTCGGTCTCCATCACCTTCAGATCGGTTTCATCGTCCCAGGGCTTCACGTCCAGGATGATGTTCGACTTGGCAATAATTTGAACTTTCTTGGCCTTCTTGGCGGCGTATGCGGCCAGTCGCTCCTCCCTGATGCGCGCTGCCTCCTCCCCTTCCTCCTCGCTCTCCGAACCGAATAGATCGACATCATCGTCCTCCTCGGCGGGTTTTTTTGCTTCCGGCTCTGGCTTCTTTGCCTCTCCGTTCGTCAGATTCAACTTGGATTCGAGCGAATCTAATCGCTTAACTATGGCGTTTAAAAGGGTTTTCAGCTCCTTGTTTTCACTCTCCAATTGAGTCAGGCGGCTGGCAAGCTCGGACTTTGAGCCATCGTCCAGGGTAACTCCATCAATCTGAAAATACATAATGCTGGGTTATTAAATAGCAGTAAGGGTATATTTTTAGACTTGATTAGTAAAGATCATACAAAAAATAATAGAAATAATAGATCAAAAATGGTTTACTTGATTTTTTGAATAAACAATAGAAACCTAAGATCATGGTTTTCATACAGACTGACGGAAATCAAAATAAATACCGGCTTTGAGAAAACAAAAGTGAGGAAATATCACAACAATAGTTACCTTCTCCAGCGAGTTCTGTATGTGTTCCCTAGCCTTTGCGATTTCGCTTACTAATGGGCTGTAGTGGCTGCGATCAGTAACCTTTAAAAATAAGACAACACCATTGATTACTTGTGGGATCTGATATTTGGTGTATCGAGTATTGAACTACGGATTTCAAAATTATTTCCAGAAGAAAAAAGGTTTACAGCATATATGTATTTATTTAAAGATTGTTGTCAAGCTGAAAAATAAACTTGATTGATGATAGACTGATAGGACGTATTCTTATCAGCAAAAAATATTGCGATGCTATCAATTTAAATTTAATAAATATTTGTCTAGGAAAAATTAAAAAAAAAATTATTTATAGAAATCTACCGGTAAAAATTCAGAATACAAAAAAACTTACTAAACTATATGTATTTCCCTGGTATTCGAAAAGTTTTCAGTCTTAAGTTGGGATAATTTCATGTATATGTATATTTTTTTATTTAAATATTATACCTTGTACATACATACAATTAATTAAACAAATATACACCATTTGAACATGGGAATTTTAAGTTCAAGGCATCTACATTGTACAATGTACGTTTGCTCGTAGATAAATATAGGCACATTTTATAAGTACATTGTACAGATGTTCATTCATATGTATGTTATAAGAATGTGTGATTTGGCGTCCTCGCTTGTAAAGTAATATATACTTATAAGTATGTAAGAATCTGCAAGTAATTGCCAAAAAACCATTCCGAATTCCTTTACCGGCCACGTGAAATCTTTCTATGTAACTATGTACTTTTAGCTGCGCAAGATTGGTGGATGGGTTTTACCTTCTGGGGGCCCTCGTAGAATCGCTTCTCGGCGACATCGTAGCGACTCTTGTCAGTCCAGAATTTGTCCAGTGCCTCTACTTTCATTTTAAGTCTTTAGCTCTTTGCTTTGCTCAAACACGTTGCACAATTGGCAGAATAATACGATAACTCTTTTCGCAAGCAATACGGCTATGTCTATCGATATATATTGTAATGGTTTTGGTTATTCTGGGAACGGTGGGATGACATGTAATAAAATAAAAATTATTTTCTTTAGTTTTTTGCATTATTAAATTTTTTACCGTTTTCTCACTGCAACATTTGTGTTCTAGAGGGGCCTCTTCCCACAAAGTCAATTTTTGTAGGTTTCAAATTGGGGTTTTCCTAATGTGAAACGACATTTACCACTGAGCATAACAGCTGACTTTAGAAACAGCTGTTCAACACAACACAAGCGAAGGGGATCTGACATAAAATTCATTTTTATTTAAAGTATATTTCTGGATGAAAATTGATCTGTGAGTTAATGTGTTCAAACGCCTTTTTGTGTAAAGCCTAGTAATCACATACACAAAAATCGAGGGCTAACCTTAAATACCTGGCAAACGTTTTTCATCCGGAGTTCTTTGGTGATAATGTTCGCGTCCTCATTTCTTATAACTCTTTTCAAGGTGATCCACAAAGATAGAAGCGAATAGAACTTGCCTCTGTACGCGTGAATATTGGTCAAACCCATTCTAAACATCAGACTAAACAAAATATCGGAAATTTTGGTCATTTATAGCAAAATTACTCATTTTCGCTTACTTAATGTTTTTGTTTCTGAAGAACAGCTGTTTGATCAGCTGTTTATTGTTAGTTGCTAAGTGGGACTTGACGTTATTATCTTTTAAAAGAAAATGTGTGTATATAAATAAAACCTTTTAGCCGTTTCGCCACGCATAACTATCTCATGTATAATATATAAAAGTTTTTTTTACTGTATGATACAAAACTTTAAAAATGTAGAAATACATTGCACAATGTATAATACACATATTTTTGTAAAATTAAAAAATCTTTATTTAAAAAAATCATTATCTATGCTGAATGTAAATTAAAATGAATTATTAAAAAATAACATCAATAAAATTAACATCATCAAGAACCAATGTGAAAATGGAACACCGTTTCTTGTTCCAATTCCGCGTTTCAATTTTACAATTGCCTGATGTTTCTCACAATTGTTTTCGTCATTTACCAGTCAGTTCTCACTTCGACTATTCGATAGCCAGCTACAACAAATTAATTTTTTACGAAGAAAGTGTTGTGTATTTGTAACTATGTTATCATACTTGTGATTGTAGGTCTCCGTGTCTTGCGTTTTGTTAATCATTGCGAATTTTTGGTGCGTACTGATAAAGGTTACACTTTGATTGGTTTTTGAGACTGCTTTCTGCTGGTTTAGTTTTGTGATATGTATATGCAGAGAGCTCTGAGCATTCCATTGCACACAGTTTAATATATTGCATTAAATATTCTGTGTCGAAATAATATTTCATTGCGATTAGTTAAACGAAATGATCAAGTGATTGTAATTTAATTTAATTTTTAAATGGTGTCGAGTATTGCAATTTTTGTTGCGTGTATTACATACACTCGTCTAAATCAGGTGGGATATTAATACCCCCCAGCATATGAAACACCCACTTAACATATGACTATTTGTGTTTATGTACAATTATCCTGAAGTGGTTATGTATGTATTTACGTATGTAATTTAATGAAGTTGGGCAGTAAAAACTTTATTCGCGAAGTTATTCTAATTCTCTTGGTATACATATGTGCATGCGTGTATGTGTGTGTGTAGCTACATGTACACATATGAGAGTGGTTTTTCAGTAAAGAAATCTGCAGTTAGAAACAAAGTTTTTTTTGGCTGCCCCCCTTTCCCAAAGTGAAACGAAACCAACCATTTTTGTGGCATACCCAAATTTTTTTTACAAATTCATGATTTTGGATTTGCATAAACCTAAACAAGTTGAAACAATCCAATTCATGTTCATTTCATGAAATCGTGAGGCGTAACCACTTGATTTCGTTTCAACGCAAGGTGGCAACGCCTGCTGCGAATTGTTTGCCATTTTTAGTATATCGGCAAAAAAAAATATGTCTGTTCGATAATCGATTTTTGCCTTGAACCTAGTAATTACATCGAACAAAACCGCGAGCTAACCATAGGAGAGAGCGAGACGCAAGTAGGGGGCTAACTTAGAAGAGCTCAGGAAATACCAAGAAAAATACCAGATTTAGTGAGTGATATTTGATTAGCGCCGTTAGGCAACGGTTAACGACACTGAGAGTACTGTCGAGTAAAAGAGATAGCGATATCGCTAAGAGCCGACGGGACTACCTTGTATAATTGTATGCTTTAGGGAAAAATGTCTTACTTTACAAAATCTTCTGTTGTACCATTTTTGTGATTAATGCCTAGTACTCAATTCGACGAAAACTGCTAGCTAACCATAGGAGTAAGTGAGAGGCAAATAGTTAGCTAACGCCTTTAGCTGGGATTTCTTTCCACCGCAGTACTTAGATAAGCTAAGAATATCGTTAGGAAATACCAAAAAAAAATACCAGATTTAGCGGATAAATTCCGATGAATTATTAAAATTTTTCGACTAGTGAAACTTTTAGCCGGGCTGAGTACTAGGCTTAAAGACTAGTCCACTTTTCGTTGTCACCTCTTTTACCCGCGGTACTCAAATCAGATAAGAAAATACCAGAAAAATACCAGAAAATTAAATCGCGTTTTTAACCTTCTGAAATGTTAGTAACTTCAATCTTTCAAAGTTTTCCCCAGCGGATAGAAAAACGAAAAGAGCTTAAAGCCTAGTACTCACATCGACGAAAGCCGCGAGCTAGCCATAGGAGAAAGCGTAGGCAAATAGCTACCTATCGTTGTTTGTCAAGAATCCAGCTGATTGACAGTATGACCATGCTATATGCATTGCAGGTAAACTCTTAAAAACTTCGGTCACTGTGCAATGAATACGATTTTTCGACCAGTGAAACTTAAGTAAGAAGAGTGGTATTAACAAAGCGCTATGTATATTGTTTCAAACAGGCGAGGACTTAAAGGATTTTTTATGCGTGGCCCCGTCCATGAGGGACGTTCGTGTAACCTAACCTAACCTAATACCACTTTCTGTCTTAGCGTTGATTTGTATATACACCCAGAACAGCTGCTTTGTATAATTTTCTAGTGATGGACTTTAATGATAGTACAAAAAGACTACACTTTGGCACACCTCTAGTTTGCAATGCAAAACCTATGTAAAAAAAAGAGATTAACTCAATAAATTTGGGTAAATGAAGTTTTTGATTTACAAAAAATATATTCAACAGATACATAGTATTATATACCTCACCTTCCAATATATCTGTTGATACTAGTAATTTGGTAGTAAATCTAAAATGCTTCCTTATTTTAAAATACTTTTAGTGACAATGGATGAAAAGGATAAAGCTCAACACAACATGATATCCAACCTACCGCTTTTGTTCGCGAATGGATATCCAACATCCCTAGAAAAAATAACGGAACCCCAGTTAGAAAATTTTATTCCATTCATGGTGCAGTGCTCTTTAGGACATATAAATTTACCAAAGAAAGTGGATTGCAGTGAACCAGAATGGTGGCCGGAAAACGCACCATTCGAAATTCCGCTGAAAAAGCCGAAAGCATTTGTTGGAGTAAGTATTTCATTAAAAAATTAAAAATTTGTTACAAAGACAAAAAAAAATAGTTTGAATAAAATACATTTAAAAAAAGGTTTTCTAAAGACTACTTTTTTCTTTTTTATAGAACTGGATGGAAAAAATGAAGGAAATTGTGGTTATTTGCTATCAATTTCACAAAAGCTTATTTTTATTAAGATTTTGTAATGATTTAGCTGCGTATGAACATGCGAGCTTGAGATTCATAAACAATTATAACTCAACGACATCATTATATGACAGAAGAAACAACAAATTGCTGGTTACATTTCGAAATGAGAACATGGTAAGTATATTCAATATTTTCATTATGATCGTATTAAGATATCTTTGATTTATTTGCAACGAATATTTTGGATATGTTTCAGTCATATGATAGACAACAAAAAAATAGAAAGTGCTTATTGCTGCAAAAGAATAACAGTTCAATTAGCGAAAACGTACAACATATGATGGTTGAGCCACCTCCTTTTGATATTTATCTATGCGACAACTGTGATGCTGAACTGTACTCTAAAGAAGCTATTCTGGTAAGTTTAATACCTTTTCTTACTAAACCTCACTGAAAATAAGTGTTAATTTGTATCTAAACTGCTCTTTACAGGAACACGAAAACATTTGTTGCATGGAAGACGATGTTATACTTTGTGATTCCCCTGAGCCAGATAATAAATGCGAGGGGAAGAACGAAGATATTGAACTGCGCAACGCCTTTCTTTCCAACTTTTGCCTGCAATCCAAATTCACTGATAACAGTTCATCTAAAGAAAAACAAAAAACATATTCATTTAATGAAGAAACATCAACGGAAACATCCAACAGAAAGAGGCGTTTACCATCACGGAGAAATCGAACAGTTCATTCATTTAGTAGGTGTTCGTTTATCCCCATTTCATCACCTGCAGGACAGCAATTATTAAAGTCGACCAAACAGACAAACTCTAGGGAGTATGTTTCCGAAAGACAGGAACGCCTGGATCGATTTTGTTACACGCCACTTATCATAAAATCAAACACCAGGCAAAAGTATTTCGAGAAGAAATCAAACACTACCGTACATTGCACATTTAAGAAGTCGCACGAACATAATTACCACATATATTCCTTTCCGCGACGTCAGTTTGTTAAGCGCCGAGACACTACTGAGAACTTTTTGTTTTTGAACTCTCCGTTGATCAAGCAATGCCGTCCAATTTCAGTTAGATTGAAAAAGATATCGGAGCATATGATGGAGGAGCAAAATCACACTGCAAATACAAAACTTAATATAAGACTAACGCGCCACAATTCGCTTAATTCGCATTGGAGGATTTCACCTACCAAGGAAGTAGTTGTTGATACAATTGACTTATGCTCCTCCGACGACGATGAGCAACAAGAGAAAACAATTGGCTCGCCTAAAAGACTGGGTTCAGATGCACTTACTATAATAAAACTTACGCATAACAACAGAAAGTCCAGCAGGCGAGCTATTGAGCCAAGCAAATGTCCTTCTGAGATAGAATCAGTAGTAGATAGTTCTGTTAAGCCCCTACAGCAGTCTTTATACATTTTTTCAAATTATAAAGCTAACTCGGTAATTAGTCGTTGCACTGTTGACTCGATTGCAAATCATTCATTGGTTAGTTCTTTGAGTACATCGAATACTTTTTCCGATTCTCAAGGACACAGAAAGGAGTACAATCAAGAAAACTGCAATTTTGCTAAGAACGTGGTCACACTCACAGACTGGTACGCTCATTCGGCTAATTCGGAAAAGAGCCCAACAAATCAAACTACTGAGAGTAGTACGTTTGAAGCACTTTCCGCGGCTCCGCCGTTCAATGGCGCTGGGCGAATAATTTCCATTGATTTAACATCATAGATATTTTAATCCATAATTAAGTTAAAAATTGTTATTTTACAAGAAACATAAAAAAAATTAAAATAAGAATTACAATATTTGAATAAATCATTTGTTTAAATACTTTTATATTTAATGTATACATTTATTTTTATAACATTAAGGAAGTAACGGAATACATTCTTAAAGAGGACTCTATTTTATGGGATTATTCTTTCTCTGAGAGTAGGGATCAATATCAGATTCCCTTGTCACCAAAGAAAAGGTTATCTTGTTGCTTTGAACATTTTTTTGTAAAAAGATTTAGCTGTTTGACTCAATAAATGAGCAATTTTGGCTGAAATGATTACAGAGCTAATTTTCAATGGAAGTTCTAAAGCTTATCTGGGTCATGTCATACATTTATTGCGTTATCACAAAAAAGGCTAGTCTCCAAATGGGTTTCCTGCTTCTGTGACCGGATAGTGTAAAAAAGATAAAGAATATTAAACAAATTCATCCATCATTAAACGGAAACATCAAAAAATGTAGACGTTTTGCTTAGTCATATTTAACAAGCTTTTGGTCTCTCTTAAATTGAGCAAAGCTCCCTCCTCATCCTAGTATGAATTTTTTTGCAAACGTAATTTGATGTTAAAATCGATTATATCGATATATTTGATTTTTTTCTTTTTTCAGGGAATTGATTTATTTTGGGTGACCGGCGCACAGCCTTAAGCATATTGAACAGAAGCAATGACTTTTAAATCGTGTTCTTTTACATAATTTTTCCCATATTGACTTTAAAACCCCATCCCGTTTTGTTGTAAATTTTTTTTTCGACTAATCGTGTCGATTAATAAGACACGATAAAAACTATCGATGTTTATCCAGCTGTTCCGTATTTGTAGAGTGAATGCACCATGTCCATTGTATATTTTTCAGGAAACAATAAATACTAAAAATATTTTATGTATTTTTCCAAAATGCTGTAAAGTAGTCTACTTTGTGTAAATTTAGTATTTCTAAATCCATCATTCCATGGTGGAAAGTTCTCATTTTACGCAGTTCTATTCCATTTTATTCTCAGTGGGAACAGATATCTCACATATTCTATTATATTCCACTGTTTCTCAAGTGGTGTGAACATGTGTGAATACCATACCTAATTTAGTGCCTATGAAAAATATAGCCAAAAACATAAACATTACGGTTTCAATGCTGTTGTCATTTAGTAAGTTTTTAAATCGCTTTACTAGCTCGTACCCCAAAAGGTAAACAATACAAAACATAAGTGAGAATCAGCTGTTTGAATGTTGACCATGAACAATTTAGGTACGTTCCCACTATTGCTAAGAATTATGAATTCTAAAGTTTATGGAATATTCAAAATATTTTAATTCTTATAATTTTTGTTAATGCTACACAAACTGATTAAAATTTGTAGTTTTAAGATCTGATTTAAAAAAAGCCAAGTCGTCATCACTGATTGCGATACTTTTCACCGAAGCATAGCCGAATATGTGAAAGTGCACGGTGCACCCTGTGCATTAGCGAATTGCTTGCTTTCATATCTATGAATTAGGTTTGGTATGTAAAGTCGTATACAAGAAATGGTGTTTGAAACCGAAGCGATTTTACTGTTCCTCATGGTGTCATCAAAGCAGATTTCGCTATTAAATAATTGATTGATGCGTGTGTAAGTTGAAAATGTGCTCGTTGTGTACAAATGCAATGTTTAAACCAGCGTTTAAGTGAAACAAATGCCTGCATAGTATATGAGCACGTAAAAGTGCGTTCAAATGTACGATTGACATCCAAATCTGTGTTAAACAAGTAAAAGTGCAGTTCTCTGTGATGAGCAAAGCCAATTACTTAAATTAATTATTGATTAATCTATCGGCATAAGACCGCAGTTTCACACACGCATATGTATACGTACATAGCAAGCGTTCGCTGCGAGTGTGTGTGTGTATGTACGTTTGGGTGTTTTACTTGTGTCGATATGTATGTGTGTACATATATTTCAATTTGTATGTAACGACATTTGTGGAGAATGCAATGTTTCAAAAATAATTTCGATTATGATCTCTGGATTCCAGAAGTTAAAATCGTTTTTTTTCTGATTGTGCATCGATATTTGGATACTGAAATCCCGAAAATACTGTGAAATGCACGTTCTGTCATCGATTGATAAAATAAATATTTTATTCACCTCTTGTGAAAATTCGAAAATCATAGCATTTTGATAGGATGGGTTGAGATCTGATTGTTTATTTACCTTTAACCTATTCTATAAGTCTTATAACATCTTCACAAGTTAATATATCCATATTATATTCATTTTATTTCAGATATTTGTAACTTCCCCCTTATAAACTGGTGTATGAGTTGAGTTCATGGTAGAAATACTGCAATGATGGAGTTCTTACACCATTAAGCTTAACTTTAGCAAACTTCGAAAGGTGAGGGTGATCAGATTATAACTGACTCGTAATATTTAATATGATTTCTTTATTTCAGGTTTAAACCATAAACAGGACCCCTATGCCTTTTACGACTTAAGTCATCAACATTATTTGCAATGAATGCAACGTTCCATTCATACAGAGACATACTAGCGGCACATCACCAAGACTCATCTAGTCCTGAAAATTTCGCCCCCATAGTAATTGATTATAGAAACTCAAACCACACAAAGGACGCTGTCGAGACCAACTCAAATATCTCATCGTCTCAGCTATCGTTCATGGACGAATCTTCAAACGATTTCAATAATCAACAGTTAATTCATTCTAACTCCCTTATTAAAGTGTGTGGTGGTTGTGGAGGTAAGATTGTTGATCCTTTACCTACTTTGATCTTACTATCTAAAATATCCAATCATCCATATTAACGTATTCCTCTCTTCTTATTTCCCTACAGATAAAATAAGTGATAGATATCTTTTATACGCTTTAGACAGATACTGGCACAATGGCTGCCTTAAATGTCACTGTTGTGGAGCTATGCTAGCAGAAGTGGGTTCCAGCTGTTTTACGAGGCGAGGCCTGATTCTTTGCAAAAAGGACTATTCCAGGTATGAATACGAACGAGTACGAACACTAAATCGGCTTGAGATTCCCACTACTTTTTAACTTTCGAGGACTTCAGTAGCTAAAAATGGAAATTAAAGGGGTTTCAGTACAGATTGTTATGTTATCATAGTTGAAATTTATAAAGAAGTGGTCGCTTTGTTGAGGTCTTGCGTTGTCTTCATGAAATAAGTTTGTGAAGTCACTTATTCTGATCGAAAAAATGTACTTCGTAGTTCCAAAAAATACTTAAAAGTAGAAATGTAGGCCAGGTTTCCAGTTTTTAAAGAAAGTTTACGGTTTTCTCTTTTTGATTATGAAAAAAAAATGCTCAAACCTTTAAATTGTACAAGTGTTTTTAGTAGAATTACTAAGTATCAGATATTTAATGGTCACTGCTCCTCACTAAAACATTCTTCTTTTTCTTTGCTTTAATTTTATTAAAGTTTTCAGATCTCAAAACATCTGAATGTCCGAAATATATAATTATCATTACCACAATGTGTTAAAAAATAGTTCCTCTATAAACAATGAAAAGCCTAAATTAATAACCTAAATCTAACATAACACTTTTCCTATTTTTCCAGCATGTTCGGCTGCTCTGGAGTTTGTTCTGGATGCGGGGAAACTATACCCCCGAGTGAACTGGTAGCGAAAGCACTTACTGGAATAAATAATATCGATTTACAAAATCAACAAAAACAAATAATTAATTGCGTATTTCATCTAAGGTGCTTTAGTTGTGCTAAGTGTGGATCAAGTCTGCGTCCTGGTGATAGGTATGTATAGTCGAAGGCTTTCTCTATTAAATTGAATAACTAATACAAAATTAATCTTCTTCAGGTATACTATGTTAGGAGCTAGCTTGGTGTGTGAGCAAGATTGGCACAAATTACTTAAGGGCCCCGCCAATTCGAATGGAACGCTTGGACAAAGGAAAGGAAAGGTTGGAAGGCCCAGAAGATCAAAGGACTAATCAAATTTAATGTCACATAAAATATACATATATTTTAGAACATAGTTCATATTTTTAAATTACCTATAAAAATGTAATTAAATCATAATATAAAACAAGGCGTTCTTTTCGGTGAGTTAAATGGGAAAAATTATGTATTTAAAAACCAAACTCCTATTTTATTTTTTCAATTATTCTTTTTATTAGGACTTAAAACATTCTCCCATATATCTTCACAAGAATCAATAACTGTTTGCGGGGAAGATAACTTGTGCTTCATGAAGAAACCTTGAATTTGTGCCGGACTCGCAGAAAGTCCAAAGGAATTAACGCGTTTTCCGAACTCCTCTGCTTTTGTGGGATCACTATTGGCGAAGAAGTTCTTGAACATTTCCTCCAGCTGATATTGCGTACAATAACCGATGTATTCCTTAAGATCTATTCTACCAGGTCGTACGAGGGCGGGATCTAGGCGGTCTATATAGTTTGTGGTCATGAACACAATTCTCGCTTCTGTGGAGCCCACGCCATCCAAACAGTTTAGGAGTCCACTGAAGGTTATCCTATTTAGACCGTCATATGCGGATTTCTGCTGTGGAGTGGCTTCTCGCGAGACGAAAGCTGCGTCTATATCCTCCAGCAGGATGATACTCTGCTCTGGCGCCACATTCAGAAGGTGATTAAGTCGATCATCGGTGAGGCCTCGTTCAGAGAGGTTCAGCAGGCACACACTGTACTCAAGTTCGCCCGCCAAGGCAGTGATGAAGCTGGACTTGCCACAACCAGGTGGTCCGTACAGAAGGTAGCCTCTTCGATAGGGAATGCCGCGCTGCGTGTACCACAGGGAACTCTTGATGAAGTCCTGACAGTCGGCAATGATTTTCTCAGACGTTCCACGATCCAGGACCACCGATCCCGTTGGACGCCTTCTCCTTGGGTGACCAAAGGGTCGCCACTCCGCACCCATGGCTGTATAGAGCACCGTTTTGCCTTCGGTGGCCTCCAAAGCCAATTGTCTAGCCTCTTCCAAAATGTCAAAGTAAATCGCCTTGTTGTTCCCGAAGGCTGTGAGGGTCACTGTCTCCCAGGGCACGCCCATGTGAAGGTCCAATGTCTGCTGTTCCCTGGTTCGCTCCACCTGGATCCAGTTGCCCTTGTACTGGAACAGATGCTTGCCGATGCTGGGTATAAAGTCATAGCTGGTCTTAATCGTACCATTGTCGTTCTGCACAAAGTTCGTCTCCACGCTCAAGTGTTGCGTTTTGCGGGCTCCTCTGATGGTGATCCATTTTAAGAGCCACTGGTAGGATTTGTCCCTGCACGGCACCTCCAGGGTAATCATGCAGTGTCGTCGGAAGAGGATTAAGCCGCCCTGAAGGCCTTTCCGTAATATCGCAGCCGCGGCTCCCACTCCAAAGAGTCCGAAACCGGCCCCGAAATAGGGATTCGACGACAGACCGGACACAAGATCGGGTAAAGTCATCTTGTCTGGAAAAAGTAGAGTATTATAATTTTAGTATTCAGTTTAATTTAATAAAATAATAATACTATAATATTAAAAACTTATGTATTTCAGGGGAACCCAAGTGCACAACCTGTTGGGGCTCCAAAACAAACCTTCCGAAAGTAAACAATAGTAAAACTTTCTGATTAACAGAAATTGGTCATATAAATAAGATCTTCACAACTAGGATTTAATAAAAAAATATAAAATATTCTGTTTTTATATAGGAAAACTATGTTTATTTTAATTATTTATCTATTATCAAAGAAAACAATATTTGCTAGCACTTTCGTTATGTAAGTAACTCGATTTAAAACGTGAAAAGGTAGGTATTCCAATAGACCTCAAGACCCTAGGTTTTTAACCACATAAAGAACCACTAAAATAGTCACTTGTCATTCACGAAACTAAATAAATATGGTTTTTATTGAAGAAATATGTATTTATACCGGCATTAAGATGAAATAAAAATAAATAGCAATCCTACAGTGTTACCGTTAGTCGAACCCAGAATAATACCATGTTCCCAAGAAAAAATATACTCGTGGAAATTTAAAAGATACCGCGACTTAGAATACAAAAATAGCCGATTTAAAATTTTGTTTAATATTTTTATATTTTTAATAGGGATAGATTTAGTGATCCTTAAACTCTCAGCTAAATAATTTTCTATCTGTAATGATCTTTTTTCGCTTTAAAATTTTTATATCATACATTTTTGTACTTAACTTAAGAATCTTAAATACTTTTCCCCTTCCGTAAGTAAATGTCCAAGTAGAACTAACACCCTTTTCCGTGTTAAGATCTATGCAAATGCAAGAACAATTTTATTGTATCCTTCAAATCTTACATTTTTAATGGTTAAGACGATTTCGTATCCAAACAAGAACCTAAGGGCGCTGCTCGGTGGCAACGAGGACTTCGGGGTCGCGTGGTCCGGCATCTGGCTGGTCTGGGGGGGATGGGCGGTCGTCATCGTCATCGTTGCTCGGCGGATCAGCAGGAGCACCCCGCTCCTTGGCCATCTTAAGGTAGTAATCGTTCTCCTCGTTTGAGAGGATTTTGAATGGCTGATTTTTGCCAACGATGGCCACAGTTATGTTCTGAAAGACGCAAGAGTTAAGAGACTGGCTTCCAAGCTACCCATCACATCCAATAAGCTTACAAACTGGGCCGCATTCTCTTTGCTTTGATGCTCATCGGTGGGCAGGGTGCCGAGAATGGCCAGAATGCCGTGGCAGATGATATCATCGTTGGAGCTGTCCAAGAACGTGCCCAGGTTGCGCTCCAGATAGGTGCGTGCGCTCTGCGAACGCGATCCAATCGAATTGGCCTTGCAATTGAAGAAAAGCGCCGATGGCGTGACTTGGAAGATGTGCGGCCCCTTCTCATCGTAGCCGGCGACCAGCAGACCCACGCCATACGGACGGCGATCGTAGCGCTGAGTGGTGGTCTGCATCTTGTTGCCCAGGTTCGTGATTAGCCGCGACACCGGATAGGTCGAGTCGTACGAGTGCTTGTAGTTGAGGCACTCGGAGCGCAAGTACCGGCTAAGGACACGGGCGTCGGCCGTGATTCCGGCAATGGAAATGCCCAGGTGATCGTCAATGGGTATGATCTTGCGCTGGGTGGCCGACAGCTCCGATGTGGGCTTGCACAGGGCGACGAGCACGGCCATTTCCCTATTCTTCAGGCCCACCGTTGCGGTTCCAAGCTTCACCGCCTCCATGGCGTACTCCACCTGGTGGAGGCGCCCCTGCGGACTCCACACCGTAACATCGCTATCGTACTGGTTGCGAAACTGAAAGCAACGGTGGGTTTGTTACAAATCAAGCATAGTTATTTGCAATAAACACTTTACCATGACTTTGGAAATAAATGCCGCAGAGCTCAATGATGACAAGTAGAAATGCGCGATAGTTAGTTATGGCCCGGCAAGCAAACAAAAGTATATCGATAACAAGGGAGTTGGGCTCGGTGGAAAAAGCTTCAAAAATGGAACAGTGGGAAAAGTTATCGTTTCGGTTTCGGTCGTTGAAATATATTTTAATTTTTATATTTAAATAATTAATAATTATTTTCTGTTCTATAAATTAAATTAATCATTTTCAGTTATTTTCCAGCTGCTGTACATTTTTGGTGAAATATTCTTCAACATTATGAATAAGGTAAACAAAAAGTGAATTTACTTTCTCTAATTTAAATTGTTAACTATTTTAAACTTAAATAATAAAAATATTTAACTCTTTTCCATTATAATTTCTACTACACGATACCGTTCCCATTTGTTGTCGTTCCATTTCCGCACGTTCCCCACGTCCATTCACATCCACTGCCTATCGACTACAATCGATTAATCAATAAACCTGATAAGCAGCCAGTGCAGTGGGAGTGTTTACATTTTAATTGTATATTTCGGTTAGCAGTTGCTACACTTCACTCTCTCCTGTTTTGGCTCCCAAGTTGGTTGGTTGAAGGGTATTTGAGTGATTCACGCGTAGACCTCGCCGCAAACTCGAGTGAATGTGAATGCTCAAAAGTGCTCGCATCGCAGCAAAATTGCATCGTAGAAAAAGAGAAATTTCAGTTCGGGCTTTGAGCATAAAACCGTTTAATTTAATTAAGTAAAGAACCTAATCTAAGGTGACTTCATAGAAATGCACACACACACACACCTAAGCACACCTATGTGCGCGAATAAGGAGAACAAAGGAAACATTTTTATTGGTTCGGCGCAATACTAATGTTTACAATTAACGATTTCTGTGGATGTGATAGCATAGTATACTATATTGCGTGCCCTTCGTCGGGCCGCCGTTCACTGTCATATCTTGCGAACGAGATTGTTTCGTGCAGCGACATCCGCTTAACAATCAGCTATCCACGGCTCAGGAATAAAATAAATAAATAAAACATCGAGAAACGGATCCGCGGAGAATTTCAGATTCGCTAGCCTGTATTTTTATTCCCGATTTACCGATGCGGTTTGCTGAATTTGCATATGACGGTGGAAAAAAAGAGCTACCGAAGCAGCTTACGATTTCCCATGAAGTTGTAGTACATAATATACGAAAACATAATGGAAGTTTCCCACTCCACCAGCAGGCTACCAGTTGCATCATCACTTTCACAGTGGCTATACTACATATACCTACTTATGCCGAAAGCCAGTTACCGACAATGAGTTTTAGCGCGAAATTTAACGTATCAATGTCAAAGACCGAAACCCAATGACTCCCCTGACTTTTCTGCCTTTTCCACATCGTTACCTAGTTAACCGTCGTTAGGTGGGCGCTAATCAGGAACAAATAGTTCCCACAGTCCTCCGGTGCTTCGCCTTTTATTATTCATAAGGTCACTATTTTTGAACTACTTTCAATAGACCGCGAGTTCTTTTGATTTTTTGTTCTGCTTGGAAAGTCTTCCTCCCTTATCACTATGCTTTTTCTCAGCAATTACTTAGGGTAGAAAAAGAATTTTTCAGCCACTGACTGCAAAAATATGTTTCTTGGAATTTTTGCAAAATGAAATACCTCTGATAGGCCATTTTTTTTTTTAAGATTAAGCTTAAAATTCAAGATTAGAAAAGAAATTTGTTACTTTTTAACTTTAAAACTCTGAACCAGTCATTCAGCTTAACTTGAATGAAACAAAAAAGCAACATTTGTTAAATTTCTAGCTAAATAGTTGACCATCAATAAGCCATTCGGGGTACTTCCTGATAGATTATTTAAAATTTTCCAACTTACTCCAGCTCTTATAATAATTTTTAGGCAACTTACTGCAAAAATATGTTTCTTGGAATTTTGTGAAATTAAATACCTCTTTGATAAGCAATTTTTTTTTAAGATTAATTTTAATTTTTTACTTCTTAACTTCAAAACTCGGAACCAGTCAATCAATTTAACTTGAATGAAACAAAAAAGCAACATTTGTTTAATTTCTAACTAAATAGACGACAGTTGATAAGCCATTCAGGGTAGTTTATGATATTTTCTACAATTTCTCAACTTACTCGAGCTCTTAAGGTTTCACGTTCTTGAAGTTTAATGCCGCGTAAAGTGAAGTCACACCAATTGACTCATAATAGATAAACTTTATCTCATATAGAAAACAGAAATATCGCAAGAGATTCGTGACTCATAGTTAAGCTTACTTCATTCAAGAGTTGATATAAAATGTCAAAAATATAGCTTCTCAGAAATGGATCAAAGGTATCATGCAAAAAATAACTCCATTCATGGTTTTGTATATTATTTTTTTTATTTTTTTTTTGGGAATTTTAAAGTAAAGACATGAAACTATTATATTTTTTTTGAAATGGTTAGTCTTCCTCGTATAGTAATTAAGCTTTATAACTATACTGGTTTTTATTCATTTTTTATCCTAACCAAATTTTTTAACGTTCTTAATACTATACTGTTTCTCATTCATTTTTATCCTAATAAAATTTTAGAAAGTTTTTAATACTATACTGTTTCTTATTCATTTTTATAGTGAAAAAGCCAGACAAACATTTTCTATTGATTTTTTTTTTTGCAAATATTATCAAAATGTTTACATTAAAAAAGAATAACATTTCTAATTAGCATTATCTTTTATTTTGGGATATTTTGTTAATTATCGAAGTACGGCTTAATGGTTGGGGAGGGTAAAGGTTATTATTATACAAAAAAAACTCACCCGTCCGTGTAATACTCATGTACATTGGCTGATTACGATAAAGCCACTTCCACTGTATAGATTTTAAAGTGTAGCAATAAATCAGTTTATCATTAGGCTTCTGTGGTAGCAATTGTACTCTAAGGAGCTGTCCCTATCAAGTTGCAAGTGATTCAACAGATTTGGCTAAACTTATTCGTTGTATATGTAAAGATATCGGTTCCGAGAATAAATGTTTATTTAATGCGTTCAAAAACGGTTTTATCTGCCTTCTTAGACTTATTTGCATGAACTCTGTACTGTACTCATATTGAAGTCAGAAATTTTTCTTATAAGATCTTAAAAATAAGGAGATATATCTTAGATTTGGGGATATCAACGATACAATACCATTAAATAGTTTTAAATAGCTTTAAAAAATGTTTTTTCTTTACAGATATGCGATTGTGATAAGATGAGTTTAAGAACCCCACTCAGGAGTACTCCTTTTGGAGTACACATCCTCTTTGCTGCAGTGCTCTTTACGTTAATTCAATCATCGAAACAGGTAACTATCATTTCATTTGTATTTTATAGCAATAGTAACATTTTTACTAAGAACCCTAAGTTAGTTTATAGCTTAAAAAAAGCTAATTTGGTATTCTATTCAGCTTCAAACTATAGACAAAAATAATATTAGGTATTCGGCCAGGAGAATTGGTATAGCTACTGCTAGCTTTACGTCATCTGTGAATATGAAATTTAAAAGCGCGTGAAAGAGTCAAAACAGATGCAAGTCAATTAAAAACAAGAAAGGAAGCTAACTTCGGCCAGCCGAAGTCTATATACCCTTGCAGTTAATTCCTATTTAATTACAAATTACAAAAATCTGAATTTCGATTTGGAACAAACCGAATTATAGCAATTTTGACAATAATTGATTGATCATTCCTATGGGAGCTATATAATATAGTCGTCCGATTTATGTAAAATTTATTTCGAAATTCTAAAATAATAAAATAAAGTTATATTCAAGAGTAGAAGAGAATACAATAAAAATTAACAAAGCTCTAATTTTTTTCCTATTTATTTCCCATTAATTTTCCGATCATTCCTATGGGAGCTATATGATATAGTCGTCCGATTTTTATAAAATTTAAATCGAAAATCAGAAGTATTAAAAAAACGATATTCCAAAGAGTAGAAGGAAATATGTCAAAAGACACCGAAGCTGTAATTTTGTTCATATTAATTTGCCATTAATTTTCTGATAGTTCATATGGCAGCTATATGATATAGTCGTCCGATTTTTATAAAATTTAATTCGAAATTCAGAACTGTTGAAAAAATGATATTTCCAAGAGCATAAGGTAATATGTCAAAAAACACATAAGTTATAATTTTTTTTCAATTATTTTTCCGATTGTTCCTATGGGAGCTATAAGATATAGTTGTCCGATCCGGCCGGCTCCGACTTATATACTACCTGCAATAGAAAGACGACTTTTGGTAAAGTTTCAGCTCGATAGCTTCAAAACTGAGGGACTAGTTTGCGTAGAAACGGACGGACGGACGGACAGACGGACGGACAGACGGACGGACAGACGGACGGACAGACGGACGGACAGACGGACGGACAGACGGACAGACGGACAGACGGACATGGCTAGATCGACTCGTCTAGTCATTCTGATCAAGAATATATATACTTTATAGGGTCGGAAACGTCTCCTTCACTGCGTTGCAAACTTCTGACTGAAATCATTATACCCTCTGCAAGGGTATAAAAATATATTATAATAGCCCAAGGTGGCGATGATGAAGTTCTTAACTCGCAAAGTGAAATTTAAATTTTAAAATGCTTTTCGGGGTTAAAAGAAAGAGAAAGAGATCAACTTGGTCACTAGAGATAGTCTAAAAATGATTGTTATAATATGTTTTAATTAGCTGTAAACTTAAAAATTTCTATAATTTAACTTAGATTAACTTGAAAATATTTCTGTATTTAAGGACTGCGTTTGGTATGGAGTGTGCAACACGAATACAGTCGGACACAGTCAAAACTGTCCCTACAATGGAACAGCGAAGGAAATGCCCGAAGACGGATTGGAGTTGCTGAAACAACGATGTGGTTTCTTGCTAGAGAACAATGAAAACAAATTTTGTTGCGACAAAACACAGGTATAAAGTATCATTACTTTTCAGTCAATTCGTAATTAATATTTTAATATTACAGGTGGAGCTTTTAAATAAGAATGTAAAGCTGGCCGGTAATTTCTTGGATCGATGTCCATCCTGTATGGAGAACTTGGTGCGACACATCTGCCAATTCACCTGCTCACCGAAGCAATCGGAATTCATGCATGTGGTGAACACGAAAAAGAATACAGAAAGTGAGTAGAAAATATAAAAAGATTTGGAATATTATTTTATAATCTTTTCGACTGAAATATAAATTTTTTTTGGGTTATGCGATATTTTTACAAGGATTTTTTATTAATTTCTTATTTTATTTCAGATGTCGAGTACGTTGATTCCGTAGATTTGCATATATCGACAGAATACATCAACAAGACTTACAAATCATGCTCTCAGGTAGGTCTCCATTCTGGTTAAAAAATATATTTAAATCTAATAATTGCTTTTCTTTTTTAGGTTTCTGTACCGCAAACAGGTCAATTAGCATTTGATTTAATGTGTGGCGCTTACTCAGCATCTCGTTGTAATCCTACAAAATGGTTCAACTTTATGGGCGATGCCACTAACCCATATGTTCCTTTTCAAATAACTTATATTCAGCATGAGCCCAAATCAAAAAGCGTTGAATTTACGCCTCTAAACGTAACAACCGTTCCTTGTAATCAAGCGGTTAACGTAAGTTACATATTATATTATGCTATGTTATATTATATTATATTATTTGAATTTTATTTACAGAGCAAAGTACCTGCGTGCGCATGCTCGGACTGTGACGAGTCCTGTCCTCAGGGACCCCCGGAACCTGCTCCCCCAGAACCATTTAAAATTGGGGGACTCGACGCCTATCTGGTCATTATGGCAGCCGTGTTTATTGTCGGAGTCTTGGTATTCCTAATGGGATCGTTTTTATTCACACAAGGTTCGTCAATGGGTGAGTTTTGCGCAGTTAAATAATTCGCCAAAACACGATTTTATTAAGAATATTATGCTTAAGTAACTTAAATTTTCAATGGTATTTTATAAATATGAGAGATGTAGTATAAAAAAATTTTTCCATAATAACTTATTCCGATTTAACCGCAATAAAGTACACTTTTATTGAAAATTATCTCAAAAATATTATTAATGATTAAAAATATTTTTCAGATGACAACTTTCAAATCGATGGCAATGATGTTTCCGATGAACTGGCTTATAGAGAGAACGATTCATACTTTGAAAAGCTGGGCGCACAAACGGAGACCTTCCTGGAAACGTTTTTCACGAAATGGGGCACGTTTTTTGCTAGCAATCCTGGGATGACTTTGATTGCCGGAGCCACCTTTGTTGTGGTTCTGGGATATGGCATTAGTTTTATGGAAATCACTACGGATCCGGTTAAGCTTTGGGCGTCGCCGAATTCCAAATCCAGACTTGAAAGAGAGTATTTTGATACCAAATTCTCACCCTTTTATCGGTTGGAACAGGTAAACTTTCTAATATTAATCTAATTTAACTTAATAATAACCTAATTATATTTTAGATAATAATCAAAGCTGTGAACTTGCCCAAAATTGTGCACAATACTTCAAATGGTCCCATAACTTTTGGTCCTGTGTTCGATAGGGATTTCTTGACACAAATATTAGATCTCCAGGAGAGCATAAAGAACATCGATGCCAATGGCACACAGCTAAAGGATATATGCTTCTCACCTTTATCAGATGACGGAAGCGAGATCGATGTGTCAAAATGTGTAGTCCAATCGATCTGGGGTTACTTTTCCGATGACCGCGAAAGATTGGATGACCACGATGATGATAATGGATTTAATGTTAGTAACAAATACAAACTTTCCTATGGAATATTAATTTATAATTATTTTTAAACTTGTAGGTAACCTATTTAGATGGCCTGTACGACTGCATAAGTAATCCCTATCTGTGTCTGGCTCCCTATGGCGGCCCCGTAGATCCAGCCATAGCTTTTGGCGGCTTCCTACCGCCTGGAGCCCAGCTGACGGGCAGCACGGAGTATCAGTTGGCCAATGCTTTGATCCTGACATTCTTGGTCAAAAATCATCACAACACAACAAACCTGGAACCGGCCTTGAAGTGGGAGAAAAAGTTCATTGAGTTCATGACCAACTATACGCGGGACAACAAGTCGGAGCACATGGACATAGCGTTCACTTCGGAGAGGTCGATAGAGGACGAGCTGAACAGGGAGTCGCAGTCGGATGTGTTAACCATCCTGGTATCCTACCTGATAATGTTCCTATACATTGCGATATCGCTGGGACACGTTAAGGAGTTCAAAAGGGTGTTTATCGACAGCAAAATCACGCTGGGCATAGGCGGTGTCATCATTGTGCTAGCCTCCGTAGTCTCCTCCGTTGGCATTTTCGGTTATATCGGTGTGCCGGCCACCCTGATTATCGTAGAAGTTATACCCTTTTTAGTATTAGCCGTGGGAGTTGATAATATTTTCATCCTTGTCCAAACTCACCAGCGCGATCAGCGCAAACCGAATGAGTCGCTGGAGCAGCAAATAGGTCGAATATTGGGTCGTGTGGGACCCAGTATGCTGCTGACGTCCTTGAGTGAGAGCTTTTGCTTCTTCCTGGGTGGCCTTTCGGATATGCCGGCCGTTAGGGCTTTTGCTCTATACGCGGGCGTAGCCCTTATCATTGACTTTGTACTGCAAATAACCTGTTTTGTAAGCTTATTCACTTTGGATACGAAGCGCAAGGAGGAGAATCGAATGGATATATGTTGCTTTATCAAGGGCAAGAAACCAGATAGTATAATCAACAATGAGGGTCTGCTGTACAAGTTTTTTAGCAGTGTCTACGTTCCCTTTTTAATGAAGAAAATCGTTCGGGCCAGCGTGATGGTTATATTCTTCGCGTGGCTCTGCTTTAGTATAGCCATTGCCCCCAAAATTGATATAGGTCTGGACCAAGAACTGGCCATGCCCCAAGATAGTTTCGTCCTGCACTATTTTCAGTCTTTAAATGAGAATCTTAACATAGGCCCACCAGTTTACTTTGTCCTCAAGGGTGATTTGGCTTATACCAATAGTACGGATCAGAATCTAATTTGTGCAGGTCAATATTGCAATGATGATAGTGTTTTAACGCAGATCTACTTAGCCAGTAGGCATTCAAATCAAACATACATAGCCCGCCCTGCATCCAGTTGGATAGATGACTACTTTGGCTGGTCTGCGGCAGCGGGTTCCTGCTGCAAGTACAAAAAGGACACGGGTGATTTCTGTCCCCATCAAGGTGAGTTTTTAAAGGATCATAAGATAACCTGGTAATAACTTTAATTTTCTTTCAGATACCTCCTGCTTAAAATGTAATATCACCAAAAATTCCCTTCAACGACCGGATGAAAAGGAGTTTGAAAAGTATTTGCCATTTTTCCTCAAGGATAATCCGGATGACACCTGCGCCAAGGCAGGTCATGCTGCTTACGGTGGCGGCGTTCGGTATTCCTATAGCCATGAAAGACTGAACATTGAGACGTCGTATTTTATGGCCTACCACACCATACTAAAGTCCTCGGCTGACTATTTTCTGGCCCTCGAATCGGCCAGAAAGATATCGTCGAATATCACGCAAATGCTGCAGGGCAGATTAATGTCCAACGGAGTTCCTATGGATGCCGCCCTGACGGTCGAAGTTTTCCCCTATTCAGTATTCTATGTGTTCTATGAACAATATCTGACCATGTGGTCGGATACGCTGCAGAGCATGGGTATTTCAGTTCTTTCCATTTTTGTTGTTACGTTTATTTTGATGGGCTTCGATGTTCATTCCGCATTGGTGGTTGTCATCACGATAACCATGATTGTTGTTAACTTGGGTGGCCTTATGTATTATTGGAACATTTCGTTAAACGCTGTTTCGTTAGTTAATCTTGTTATGGCTGTCGGTATATCGGTGGAGTTTTGTTCGCACTTGGTGCACAGCTTTGCCACTTCGAAATCAGTTAGTCAAATCGATCGGGCAGCCGATAGCCTTTCGAAAATGGGTAGTTCCATTTTCTCTGGAATTACTTTAACCAAATTCGCTGGCATTCTAGTGCTAGCCTTTGCTAAAAGTCAGATATTCCAAGTGTTTTATTTCCGCATGTATTTGGGAATCGTAGTCATTGGGGCGGCGCATGGCCTGATCTTTCTCCCGGTTCTCTTAAGTTATATTGGTGAGTAACGATAGATAATATTTGTGATTTGCTTAAAATAATCTTTTTTTTTGCTTTATTTTCAGGGGCTCCTGTAAGTAATGCTAGAATAAGATATCACAGCCAGGCTGCTGTGGAACACGAAACAGCGCTAGCGGGAATTCTATAAATCAATCCCATAGTTGTATTGTAATAATCTCAAAAATATTTTAAATGTTAACTGGTTAAGGTATAATAAATATGAACAAACAAATGTCGGGTTTTATATATTTTTTGTTAAATTTATTGTTATTTTTTCGCACCAAAATAAAGAAGACTCGAATACCAAAGAAAATCTAAGACGTATTTCTATTCCCTGAGTATTTCTATATTTTTATCCACTTATAAAAACCATATATAGGTATTATTTTCAACACTTTTGTACTTTATTTCATCTCGATGGCAGATTTTTAACAAACGGCACAATCTCCGTGATCCATTCGATGGATATTTCGGTGACTTGGCGGAGAAACGTTTGTTCTGTCTGAACTATTTCGGTGAAGAGTATGTAGCTCGGCTTGTACTTTCCATGCAGAACACTTGACGGATGAATCTTGGCCCTGATGTTGCCCGAAACGGTTATGTAGAAGCCATCTCTTTGCAACACGGCAATGTTTTCAAAGAACCCATTTAGTATACATTTTTTAAGCATTTCAATATCATCAGAACTGTTTAGCGCCAAATTTAAACGCTCGCTTATTTCCGTCAATTGTCGACGAACATTTCTGGCGTAAGTTAAGCTACGTAAATTTAGGTAGTTGTCATGACACCACATCTGAAATTAAAGCAAAAAAAACACAAGATAAATATACATTTTTAAACCATTTTAAGTCAGTTATTACCTTTGGCTTTTCTGTCTTAGAAAATGCATTAAATACATTTAGTAGCGTTAAATGGTCTCCATGCTTGGATTGAAATTTAGCATGAGCTAAGGCGGCCATTTCATTTTTGTCGCTATTCGAGACGAAGACATGATCACTGGAGAGCACGGAGACGAGGCTCAGGATCTCCTCCATGCAGCCAAAGGAGGAGGCAGTTAGCAGTAACTTGGAGTACTTCGGATCCAATGGATACTGCACCATTTGACGACCCAAAGGTGTAATGTGTGACACTGTTCCCACTTTAATAGCTCCCAGGGCTTCTAGACTCTTATATGCACTCCTCAGTCCTTCTTCGAGTGGAGCGTCTAGGAAATCGAAATTATTACAATCAATATCCAAGGCGAGTAACTGCAGCACCATTGAAGTGGGATTCGTTCTCAGTATCTCTGGCTGAGTGGCATCTGCAAACGATTCCATTTCTCTCTTTGTGTACGCCCTGTAGCAGGTTCCATCCGCATCGCGACCTGCTCGTCCCGATCTCTGCCACGCCTGCGCTCGGGATATTCGAACCGACTTTAGGACATCCAATCCGTCGGCAGTGTTGAAGGATTTCTCTTTTACAAACCCACAATCAATCACACAACGGATTCCGGGTATGGTAATCGAGGTTTCTGCTATATTCGTGGCCAGTATCACCTTCCGAACGTTGGCTGGTGTGGGTACAAAGCACTCCAGTTGTTTTCCCTGCGATAATTGAGCGTATAGCGTAAACACGCGGAGATCCGTAGTTCCACTCATGTCAATCTGGAATAATAAGATACTTATTTTTAGTCAAGAGCTATCTGGTTGTTAGGGATAGACTCACCTTTGCAAGCTGGCGAATTTGTTGGGCCAATGATTCAATTTCTTCTTGCCCTGTTAGGAATATCAAAACGTCATGGCTGTAATATTAAATGAAAATGTAGGTTATTAAAGGCTACTTTTAAGAACAGCAAATCCATTATTTTTTAAATAATATTTATCATGAAACCTACTTTCTCGGCGTGGTGCGATGGATGTGAAAGAGAGTAACCAGCACGGTGTGTACATAGTCCTCGTGCTCCTCCTTGGTGTGCATCACGCGCACGGGATAGGTCCTGCCCTCCAGATACATGCCCTTGCAGTTGAAGTACTTCCCAAAGTGATCGATATCCATCGTGGCCGAGGTGACAACTACCTTTAGGCTGCCCAGCTTCTGCTTTCGCCTCTCTTTCTGGGCATCTTTCACTATCCCGAATAGTAGATCCGCGTTGACGGTTCGCTCGTGAGCCTCGTCCAGAATGATCACCGAATATTTGAGCAACAGTCGATCCTTGATGGACTCTCGCAGCAACACGCCATCGGTGAGAAATCGTATCTTGGTGGCCTTCGAGGTAGCATCCTCGAATCGCACCGTATAGCCTACGGTATCGCCTATGTTTCCGGATAACTCCTGGGCCACTCGACGTGCCACCGTGATGGCCGCCACTCTGCGTGGCTGTGTGATCCCTATCATACCGCTCTTGGCATAACCCGCCTGCAGCAGGAACTGCGGTATCTGGGTGGTCTTGCCCGATCCCGTCTCGCTCATAATCAGCACGGTGTCATTCTGTTCCAGTTCCTTCAGGATTCTCTGGCGGCAGTTGAAGACGGGCAGCGATCGCTGGTGCTGTTCGATGGTGGTTCTCTTGCTGGTCAGCAGAATCGGTGCTATCGTTTGTCTTATTTGTGGTAGATGCGTTTTCTTCTCCAAAATGGGACTACTGGCCATGGAATCGTGCTTCCTTTTGATGGAGAATTTAACGGGTGAGGGACCGCCTGCATCGCCCCTGCTGGTGGCCATGTATTTGGAGTCCATCCTCGTAGCACGTTTCTGGGCCAAAAATGTAAACAAAGATATTATAGTTAAATATAAATGTTTAACTGGTCATTTTCTTCGTGACAATAGTCAGTTTTCCTTTCGATGATTTTCAATTACCTGTACCACTTTTTATAGGGCCGAAATTAGTGTAATTCCCGGAAATATTTTACAAAAACATCAGATGGCACAAGACAAGCAACAGGCGTGCGAATAAGAGTAGAGTTGCCACATTGCTGCAAAAAGAAGTAGGACCGTATAATATACGGTATTTTTACAAAAATATACGGGACTTATAGAAATAACTTCCAATCAGAAATGTACGTAAGAATTTCCATTTGGTTGGAAAACATTTCAGGGTTAAATTGGAGTTTTTGGATTCTAATATTACTGATTAAAAATTAACAATTAAATTATATAAACATTTTTAAGAAGTTTTAGACATTGTATGGTTAATAAAAAAAATTTTTTTAACTTAAAAAAAATAAAGTTTTAAAGATAGTTTTTCATAAAACCATTATTACAATAAAATATTTTTAAAGAAATATAACTTATAGTTTTTTAATTATTATAGCATATTTGTAAAATCTAGCTATTTAGCGGGAAAACCCGCCAAGCTTATAGTTCTATCTTATCAGGTATTTAAGGTTCTCAGGATTCGGTCACACTATTTGCAAGAACAAAAAAAAAATAACAAATTAAAAACAAATTAAAAACAAATTTCCATCAAAATGAAGTCTGAAAAACTTAAGAGAAACTTCTGGATTTCGGCTGAGATAGAGTGTATGCTGGACCTGATAAAGGAAGTAAATAACTGCCAGGGAGCCTTGTCCACGAGCACCACCCAATACACCTTCATCCAAATTGCCAACCAGATGAAAAAGCGAGGTTTTCCAAACAAGTCTCCCACTCAAATACGGAGAAAATGGTTTCAAATGAAGAGTGCTTATCTATGCTACAAGAAGGGCAACGTTGATCGACTCTTTCTGATTCCCGAGAAATTCCGTAATGTCATCGCCCAGTTTGTAGAAAGCGGTGAAAAAATTGGACGTTCGAACCTGTCAACAATCTCGACGGGAACGGCTCCAATAGCGCAACAAAGTCAGGAAGGTAAAAATATAATATATAATATATAATACTAATAAACATCATTTTTATATATTATTTATACATGAACATTTATTTTAAAGTTATTCCAGAGGAAGACACTTCGGTTTTGGATAAGTTCCTGAATCAAATCCGTAAGAACAACAAAATGATAAATAACGAGTATATAAAGCTGGAGGAATCGCTACAACAATTCGAGCAGAAATGTCAATTTATACGAGATAGGAATTTGATAAAGCTTATCGATGGATATTAGCTACTTATGTATTAAATTCTGTACAAACTAGAGTAATTATTTTAGGTTCATGATAAAACTTATTTCTATATATATTATAAAAAATGATAATAAATAAATTTTTTTAAAAAAAGTTTTATATTGTATTATATATTATGTAAAAAATGTAAAAACTTTATAAAAAAGTTAATTTTTAAGATCTGTTTACTAAAAATACTCTAGTAAAAAATAAAAAAAAAATATTTTAATTCGAATTATTTGGTCTTGAAGCAAAAAACGTAATGAAAGAGCACTCTATGTGCACACAAATTCAAACGTAACAAATCCTCTTACTAAAATCACTTAACTCTTATTATAACAACAGGTTTTTAATCAAGTGTTTATGTAAATATGTTTATACATATATAGGTATACATATTTATGTACCCAAGTTCTTAAAGTCTGCACTTGCCACATTTTTAATTCCCAAAGAAAAAACAAAAGTTACCAAAAATGGCATTAAAATATTTGACAACGGATTAAATACTAAATTTTGTGTAAATAACTTATAAAACCCACATTAAACCATTGAAATAAATAAATTCAAACCAAAAACTGGAGGATTTAGGCAGCAATCGGAAAAACCACCATAAGGTCTTATTAGCTTTGAGAAACCGGATCAAATGCGGAAAACTCAATTACTTAATTGCGCTGCAAATATACAAATAGAAATCATTGGTATGTACCACACATTTCTGCTCGCAAAACTAGTTTATTTTTTTCTTTTAAGTGTACGTGCGGATAAAATTGACAACAATTAAACTTGGCTAAGAGTGCGTATTTGAATATAACTTTTAAATTATCCCAGATTAAACGATTAATTACACTTTCGTATGTTAATTAATGTTTAAAAGCAATTTGATTACGTGTAGGCGTGAGCATATTGGTAATTTTTTAACACCATAATGTGAATTAACAATAACGCTTTTGTTATTATGTTGTCTTTCTTTGTTGTTATTATATCGTGTACATCAGAGTGAGAACAATATCGGTACTCATTTAGAGTCTCAGATCTGCTCTTCTACTGACCCAGACCTTTTTCTCTTTTTTCTCTCTTGAATTTTCTACCCATTGTTCAACGAACCCGTGAGCCTGGCTTACATGGCGTTGCCAGACTTCGTCTCGATATTGGCTTTTAAATTTTATTTTTTTAATGCACTTACTCAACAAATTATTTTATTTATAAAAATAAATAGGTAAATTTTATAAAACTAAAATATTTTTAACTAATATAAATATAGGATCATACTATTTTATGACAAAATTATAGGAAAAAATTATAAACTAGTGGTTCTAGGGTTCTAGGGAACGATTGGAATCAAAACATCTTGTACACAAAACCAAACTGTTTTTGTTTTGAAACAATTTTTTAATATAAAAATTAAATTTTTTATTGAATCTTGAATAAAAACAACTTGTACACAAAACCAAACTGTTTTTATGTTTTAAAACCACTTTTTTTTAGGTATAAGAAATGTACATATTTAAACTAATCTTGAAATTGAACACCATGTTTTATTGTAATCCCTATTTTAAAATGTACTGTCTTTTCTTACTGTTTTTTTAGACAACCATGTTATATATTGTTGGGATAATTTTATTGAGTAGCACTTTGTGTAACTGCCTAGACAATGGACTCGCTAAAACTCCTCCAATGGGATGGCTTTCATGGGAAAGATTCCGTTGTAATACAGACTGCGTAAACGATCCAGATAATTGCATAAGGTAAGTTAACAACTTTATTTATTAAACAATTTTATCAAAAATGTTTTTTTGTAATTTTATTGACCTTTATTATTTTAGTGAACAGTTATTTCAAACCATGACTGATATTGTTGTTGCTGATGGATATGCATCTGTGGGCTACGAATATATTAATGTTGATGATTGCTGGTTAGAAAAGCACCGCAGTCATGATGGAAAGTTGGTAGCTGATCGTAAACGGTTTCCAAATGGCATCAAAGCTTTATCTGACTATGTGAGTATAGAAATATAATCCTTTTGGTAATATTCAAAAAAATGTCTAAAAAAAATTAACAATGAAAGTATGAATGAATATTTATTAATCTTGAGTAATAAAATGATTTATTATTTGACTTTTTCCAATTAGATTCATTCCAGAGGCCTTAAATTTGGAATATATGAGGACTATGGGAACTATACTTGTGCGGGATATCCTGGCATCATAGGTTACGAGGAGAAGGACGCACTTCAGTTTGCGGAGTGGAACGTAGATTATGTAAAACTAGATGGCTGTTATGCGCTACCTTTCGATATGGATCTGGGTTACTCGACCTTTGGAAGACTTCTAAACAGTACAGGCAAATCGATGGTCTACTCGTGTAGCTGGCCTGTGTATCAGATTTATGCTGGAATACAACCAAACTATTCAGCAATACAAACACATTGCAATCTTTGGAGAAATTACGATGATATCCAGGACTCTTGGGCGTCTGTGGAAAATATAATCGATTATTATGGTAATAATCAGGATTTAATAGCACCCAATGCGGGTCCTGGACATTGGAACGATCCAGACATGGTAGGTTTGAATTCTTAAAAAGGAAGTTCATCTCTGATTTTTTCTACTTGAATTTTAGTTGATTATTGGAAACTTTGGACTAAGTTATGAGCAAGCGAAAACACAGTTCGCCATTTGGTCTATTTTGGCTGCACCACTTTTGATGTCAGTGGATTTAAGAACGATGCGTCCGCAATTCAAACATATTTTACAAAATCGAAAAATAATTGCAGTGGATCAAGATCCATTGGGAATACAGGGAAGACGAATTTATAAGCATAAGGGAATTGAGATTTGGTCAAGGCCTATTGGTCCACTCTACCAAAATTATTACTCCTACGCAATTGCCTTTGTTAATAGAAGAACGGATGGAACTCCTTCGGATATATCAGTTACTTTGAAAGAGTTGGGTCTTATCAATTTCTCTGGATATAGGGTAGAGGTATGTTTTTAATAGTAATATCTAAATATGTGCTTTGCTTAAAATTTTTTTTTATATTTCCACTTAGGACCTCTACGAAAATGTTGACTATGGTGTCTTATATCCCAACACTAAGATCAAAGTCAAAGTAAATCCCTCTGGGGTGGTGATGCTGAAAGGAGAAGTTCAGTATCCAATTGATTGATTTGTATTATGAGATTTGTTAAATGAGATTGCCTAAAACTAACTTTAATTGATACTAATTTGTCAATAAATTTTAATCCGCCCCTATCTGTTTTTGCGACTTGCATTTTATTATATTTAGATTAAAAAAGTTTATTTTAAATATATTTCTTCCTTTTGTTTTTACAGTGCATTTTAAATTTCCGTTACAGTCGCCATTTTCAAATATTACGGTCTACAAATTTGAAAACCGGTCATTACCGTTTCGGTATTTGACAGGCATGCGAGCACGGTCACACTGCGGCTTCTCATAAAATAAAATCGATAGGTTTGGACAAATCACGCCTCCTCAAATCGAAGAAGAAGAGGTCTACCGATAGGTTTGGACAAATCGAAGAAGAAGAGAAGCTGAAATTAATTGAATTGAGAAATTGCTGCGCTACGCAGAGGAGCAGGGCTTAGCAATGCAGGTGTGATCCGCTGGCCGGGCGCCGACGCACAACAGCAGGATGCACTTTTCCATACCGGACACCCAGGAGCTGGGCTCCTCGCCCACCTACACGGCGTACAACATACACATCAACGGCAGCCACCACTGCGTCCTGCGCTACAAACAGCTGCACTCGCTGAACGAAGCACTGCGCAGGCACTGCGTGGGCGTACCCCTGCCGCCCTTCCCCCCCAAGCGCCTGCTGCCGCTCACCAGCGGCCAACTGGAGGCGCGTCGCAGTGCCCTGGAGCAGTACCTGCAGGCGCTGGGCCAGGACAATCGCCTCGCCCGCTCCGCCCATCTGCAGCAGTTCCTGCAGCGGGCCCAACTGGACACAGCGCTGGCCGAGGGCCAGGTGGCCAGCGATTGCGAGGAGCAGCAGCTGGAGGTGCAGGTCTACACGAATCCTGCCGGCGAACGCATCCTGGTCAGCTGCTCGGTGCAGCAGAACGCCAGTGCTCTGCTGCGAAGCGTCTGCCGCGAGCTCCAACTGCCCGACGAGCTGGTGCGCTTCTTCTGCCTGTTCCTAGTGCGGCGCCAGAGGAAATCCGATGAACTGCACCTGGTGCGCCGTCTCATGGACTTCGAGTCGCCGTACATAACGCGTCTGCATGCCCAGCCGTGTGAGCTGCTGCTCCGTACCTGCTACTGGGATTCGAGTCGGGATGCCAAGCTGACGGGCAACAAGGTGGCCCTGAATCTGCTATACAGCCAGACCGTGGCGGATGTGAACCGCGAGTGGGTGGTCATCTGTACGCCCGGCGAGGGTCGCCAACTGAGCAGCCTGCAGCTGCAGGGCAGAGCGCGAGAGTACATGGAGCTGGTGCGTCAGTTGCCCTCCTACGGCTGCCTGCAGTTCGACGAGGCGCAGGTCGACTATCCAGAGGCGAACACGATGGCACTGGTCAGCATTGGCAACAAGGAGTTGGCCCTGCGCACGGCGCGTGGCGCCAAGATCTACGAAACCAAGTTCCGGGTGACCAGGATGCGGTCGTGGCGCGTCAGCGTCACCCACAGTACACTGGAGTCGCGGCCCTCGCACCTTCAGCTGGCATTCGAATATCTCATTGGCAAGCAGACGCTGCGCTGGATAACCATAAACAGTGAGCAGGCCATGCTGATGTCCGTGTGCCTGCAGGCGATGGTCGACGAGCTTTTGCAGCGGGGAGGAAACGGTGACGGAAAGACGCAGGGCGGCAGTGACGACGAGCAGGAGCAGGCGGCAGTGACCTCCTCCTCATCCACGCCCAGCTCAACGTGCTCCACGTCCACGTGGGCATCTTCCTCGTGCTCAACGTCCACGGCGCCCAAAACGCCGCCTGTAAGGTTTCTCTCCGAGGACTCCGCACCGAGATCCAAGCCCCGGTTGACCACCTCCCGCACATTTGGAGCCGTATTCTTCCGCAACGACGTCGTGGACAATGGATCAAGGGTGGCCAATGAGGCGTTCGAAGGCATCGGAGATGATGATCTATGATTGTGCTAATGCAAATGCTTGCCGTGAGTTGCCAAAACGAGTGCTCTTTTCGAGGAAAGAGCCGCCAAACTAGTTAAAATTCCACTGCACGCGTAGGTGCACAGGCAGCTCAACACTTTGGACAAAAGGTTGACGATTTTATATGTGTGTAATACAAAGACTTTATTCTCTCTGCTACTTGCAAATGTTACGAAGTCTAAATTAAGGTTTTGCGTAATATCTGTTTTTATTGGATGAAAGCGCAGAATTGTGGTGTAAAGAAATGAATGCTCAAGATGAATGGCCCGTTTTACCTTCATTATATCTACATGTTGAATTATTGTAAATGATCTGTAAATTAATATTCGACGACACATCTTATCTCTTTTTTATCATTTCCTGTATTGTAATATATGTACGTGAAACTTTCTTTATTTTAGAGATAGATGAAAACTATATGTTATACATTTTATAAAAATAAATGTACTGATAACTAATGACGAATGGAATGAATCCAAATGGATTTTTCGGTTTAAAAAATATATGTACATTCCCTAATCTGTTGACTCACTTCTGAATAAATGACGACAACGTTCGACTAACAACTAAAACATTTTTTGGGTTTTCTTAGTCTAATGACTAAAATGAAAACAGTGTAATAATAAAAATGATTTTTATAAATAATTCTCAGCTTTTTTGTTGATGGAGATTATAAAATCATACAAAATATTGAAATAAAAAATATGTTAGAAATTCCATTAGAGAGTATAAAATTAAAAAAAATTGTAAAACATTTTTTAAATTTATATTTAAAAATATTTGAATTTGGTTGGGGGTATTCATGGCGGTATTTATTTTTAAAATACTGCTTTAGTATATTTTTGGTATATTTGAAGATACCCAGTTGCGGTCACATTGCTGCCAAAGAGAAAATTGTTCGGAATATAAATAACTTTTCGGCATAAACAAGACGACTTAGATTGCTTTAATTTACACAAGGACCTGCAAATATGGATCGCAATAACGGGTAAGGTAACGGGACTGCAGCGCGTGCTCAAAAAACGGAACATTTAAGCGAAATTAACCTGTGTGCGTCAACGACAAAAGACTGTGTTTACACACATACGCACATCCACGGGTATATACATGGCACGTCTGTATGTCCGATCCTCCTCTGAATACCCGTTACTTCAATTTTACTGTATTAACTGTTCCCAAATATTATATCAAATGATATTATTCCTATAAACTTAAGTTATTTATGTCGGTTTTAAGTAGTATCTTCCTAATGATTCTTAGAATCTCGGTTTTATACAGGTTCTACTTACATATATTGTATTAAAAAATCTATAAATCCACAATTATTTATCACCCGTGACTTGAAACCGCTTTCAAATCTGTTAGAAAGTATGCTATAAAAAAAAGGAATTTATTCCTAAGAATTTGCGTCTAAAAATAAATCATAGCATACTTTTAGACACATTTTATAAAAAAGAGATTTGAAACCTCTAGTTTTCTTTAGCTTGTTATATTCTAATTACTTAAATATTCCATTATCTCTCCTTATAGACGGTATCCCTACAACATAAGGCGTCAGAATAGCGGACACAATCCGTCGCACAGCTACCATCATCACCATAACAACAATTCGGTTGCGGGGGCGTCCAATTCGCCGGGATACAACAATCACAGTGCCGGAAGCTCTCCGTCCGTAGGTGCGCACAACAACAGCAATGCGCTCTATGCGACACAAGCCGGACAACACCAACAACAACCACAGAGCCTGCCGATCTCGCAGCACGACGAGCTGATCCGATATATCCGGGAAGCATGGAATAAGGTAAGATCCCCGATATTCGGAATCAGATGACCATCCACTTGTCACCGTGCTTCGCTTTTTGCCCTCTAAAAATGGGAACCATAGACAATGAGTCAGACGTCATTCTCACTTTTAATTTCGATAGTTTTTCGGGAAATATATTAGAATATGGATAGATGTCAGAAGTTCTATACATTTCTGATCAATGGATCATTATTTTCAGTCCTCTGATATAAGGTATGTTCTGTTGATCAAAAATGGGACTTGAAAATTGTTTATAAAGCTGTCTAAAAGTATGCCACAATATTTTTTACTATATAGTATTCTAGATTTTTTAAAGAGAATTCCAATTTGTAAAAATATTAGGATTTTCTTAATTGAAGTGGCATATTTTACTTTTAATTTTCAAAATTTCCATTCAAAATTATTAAGTTTTTTTAAAAAAAGATCATCAAAAATATTTCCAGAAATATGTATATTATTTCTCACAGTTTTAATACTCACGGCAGAGATGTTCCTATAAAACCTATATATTTTTAAAAATTATTTAGAATTTTCGGCACATTCGTTTCGAAATAAAACCATTGAGGATTACGGGTCCTGGCTAAAATTGTCGGTTGCTCTTCATGCTTTGCTCTCCCCCGCAGGTCTACGAACAGAGCCCACCGGTGCTCTACTGCAACGAATCTGATAACCAGCTGAAAAACTTCAAGCCATTCGACCTGGAGGAGTACTGGGGCCAGCGCCTGGTGCAGAACATTCACGTGACCACCACGCAGGCTGGTGGTCACCAGTAGAAGCGGGAATCTTACAGCGGACAACGGCATGTGCTTCATGTGGTAACAATTAATTAAATTATACATTTAACAGGGTGCCAGTTCCCACTCCCCCCCGATTATTGACTAATTTCCATGCGATTGGAATTTACATTTATGTTTGTTTGCGACCTGCTTTGGACTATATATATTGTGTGTAAAAAATTAATTAAGATCCACTGCCAGCTGAAAGGCAAATATTGTATTCAATAAAGCGACGATTGGCTAACGATTTTACCCCATTGGCACCCTGAATCTAGCATGCTATCTGCATTTAAGTGTTGTGCATTAAGCGCGCTTCAAATTTGACCAGAACAACAATAAACCATCTAGATCGTAGACAAATTGAAAAGAATGCTGTGGTTTCATTTTGGAAATTTGGTATTTTAGGTGGGAAATAAATTTGAAGAAAGATTTTGGGAAATGGATAGAAGTTACTAAGCGAACTTTAATGTTTACATCATAACTTACTTCAGTTATAGGAAAATTCCTTGGAAAATTAGTTGGAAAATAAATAAGTTTGCTCTGATAAGATACAATATTTACTGATAATCAACGTAAAATCCTCACTTGATAAATTTTAATTTATACAAGACATTCGTAGAACCAAAATAGAAAAATATTCTTTAAGTTATATTGCAAATTTAGAATTTTAAATGATTTTTTCTTCTAAAAATGGGTAAAATGCATAAATAATTCTGAATTTTAATACAAAACTTGTCAGATAGGTAAATTCCACTGCCAAGCGGCATGCTTTTAAACCAAGATCCTATTGAAAACAGAACTTTTTCACTAAAACAAATCAGATTTGGGTCCTTTACACAAAGTTACCATCACCTTCTCGAAGCGAAAACACTGCACTTCGTGGGTTTATAAAAGTAACTTTTATTTCTCTCACTGTTTACATCGTACCGCTGCTGTTGTTGTTGTTGTTTCAGCACATGGCTCTGGATCCCTTAAACCATCTTGCGCAGCAGACGGTTGAGATGGTCCTCACGGTTACCGAAATCTCCGCCGTTCACATAATGGTTGGCCTTCTTGCGCCAGCCGCCGGTGGGCGTGTTGAGCTTGAAGGGCCACAGGAAGTTGGAGGCATACTTGAAGTTGGGGCCAACGGTGAAGATCTCATGGACCAGATCCTCGACGCACTGGATCTTGTGCGCCTGTCGCAGCTTGCGCTCGATCACAAAGTTGTCGGTGATGGGCACACGCTGACGGTTGTGCTTGACGAATCCACGCTTGTAGATCAGCTCCCGCACGGACTTGAGGTTCGGGTAACCCCAGGTGATGTAGGGCTCGGCGATGCGGAGCATGTTGATGGTGGCCTTGTTCAGCTTGATGAACACACCGTTGTTGATCTGCCGCAGGCGGAACAGCTGCAGAACCTTACGCACCTTGGGCGCCACCTTGTTGATACTGTGTGGGGGGGAGGAAAATGGAACTTAGAGAAGCTGGAGGGGATTGAGCAGGAGTCACTCACCCGCGGATACGGACGACGAAGGCCAACTTAGCCTCGGCGGGCACGTAGAACTGGTTACGCTTCTTGGCCAGGCGGCGCAGCTTGATCTCCCGCTGGTCAGCCTTGATGTACTCATTCTGGTACTTCTCGGCGCGCACCAGATTCTCCTTCTTGCGCAGGGCAATCACGGCGGCCTTCTTCAGGCGACGCTTCGATTCGGCAACTCGCTTGGAGATTTGTTTCTTGCTGAACTTCAGCTTCGATTCCGGCACAGCGGGCAGCTTCTTCGCTGCGGGCTTCTTGGCGACCGGAGCAGGCATCTGTGGGCGGCAAAAAGCGGTGCCATTTGAGTGGTTTCCTCACAAATTCGAGTGTATTTTTATTGAAAATAGCGCACTAACCTTTTACTAGTCACTGCACACGCTGGTAAAAGAAAGGGAAAGAAAGACAGGAAACGTGGTATACGCCATGTACGAGCTGTCAAATCGCGAGGTGCAACCCTGCGTTCAGTGTTGGGAAATACGGGAGAACGTGACACGATAACTATCGGGAAAATGGTCACTCTGGCCTGGCGGGCTGGTGTTATCGATAATGTACCATCTCTAGCGGAGCAACAAGAGATTGCGCGGAATTTCGGGAATTAAGGTAGGTTTTTGGTTATTCTGGCTTAATTTTAACTAATGTAATGTATTTAATGGGTTTAAGGGGTGCTTAAGTATTGTCTGCTTTTCATAGTGCATTGGTTTATTTGATTTCTTTTGATATATACGCATTTTCAGTATTTCAGCTCTGTTAAACATAATTTGCAACTGTTAAAATGTTTGTAATTTTACCAATTTCTAATAAATCCAGTGTGCTGGTAACAATTTAAAACCATTAAATGCGTTCACAGGTTTCTTAATTAACCCCTAGTTTTCAAATTAAGTCTTAACCCTTCTGATTATTGAAAATACAGCATTTTTTATGCCTTCATTTCTAGCACTTTTCTAGTTTATTAAATTTTTTTTATATATTTCAGCTTATTTTGCTGCATAAACGTCGCTTTAATAGAAGACAGCTTACCTAATTGACGATACTGACTTAACAAGTCAAAAACATACTCATTTAACTACAACAAATTGCTGAAATGAACTTCACACAAAGCCCTGTTTATCACACCTCCGTGGAGCAGAAGCGGCATGCCCAAGATGTGGCCAAAAGGCAGCGGATGGGAATGCAAATGCCCAAACTGCGTGAGATGCTGCGACAGGTAAACAGCATAGAATTACCATAGAAAACACCTATTCTAAACCATTATAACCCCAACAGAAGTACCGCAAGCGCATCATAGAAACCCGCCACAAATGCACGGATGCCAATAGGGAAATACAATTGGTAATATAAACATATTCCCGCACATTCACCCATTAATAATCCTTCCCTTCCAGTCCGAACTCCGGGACATCCTTCGTCTAGAACTCAGCGAGTTGGAAAAGGATGTGGAGCTGGAGCAGCTCATCCTGGAGGAACTGCTCGCCGATGTCAACGAGTGGTATGCCCTGGGTGAGCAGAATCTGGAAACGCTGTACATGGAGTCAGATGAAAAGTCCAAGGATGTCCTGTGCCCGGTTTGTCAGATCAAGAACCTGCGACACCACAAAGGTGCCTTCATCTGCGAGTGCGGCATACAGTTTGCTCACTCTGCCAATATGGAACAGTTGCAGGTACTTCTACAACAGCAAATCGCCAGCCACGAGCTGAGCTGCACCCAGGCCCTGCGCTTCTTCATTGAACCCTCTTCGGGACACCTCTATAACATGTGCGGCAGCTGCGACTTTTTTTCCTCCGTTTAGTTACGCCTTGAAGTTTGTTTTTCAATCGCTGGATGACTCTAGTATACGATCTTCTATATGTTAACTCATTTTGTTAGTAAAGTAAGCGAACGCAAAGCGATATTTGTTATTAGGATGGAAATTAGGCAGGCTTTTGTTCTTTTTAGTTAGCAAACATATTCGTTTTCATTCATAATTTTTATTCATTCATTAAACTTTCGCTATAACAAACTTTCCTAATAGGCAATTACAAGAATGTATCTAAATTTAAACGAATTCTTCTCAACTCTTGTCGTTCTTATGGAAATTCAAGTTTGCTACAGACTTATGTTTATTCTTATCAATTCAATTTTTATTATCACATATTCCTTCTCATTTAATACTTTCTTTTCATTTTACCAAAGTCTTAAATATTTCATTCTACGTTATTAGAAAATTACAATTAATAATTTACATAATAAAAATTATAATAGATATTCTATAATGACATTCTAGATTACCAAAATTGATCCGAAAAATTAAATAATTTTAGCTAAGAATAAATGTAATTTGAAAAGCTGAGACCTCTTATATTTATACTTGTCATTGTTGCATTAGAGTCCAAGTTGCTCATTAAGATAAATATATTAAATATTGCCAAAAAATTGTAAACCATTTCTATTAAGTGATCGACGAGAACAAGTCTGTATGAAAAATTGGAATATATTTTGGAATGACAGTAATATACATACATACAATCTTCCAACCAAATTCTGTGAGAACTTATCCGTAGATCTCAAATATGCAAACATATATGATAATTCATTGATTACAACTTTTGTTTTTCAGACGATTGAGTAAAGTATATGGGTCGCTGATATTGGTGGCCAGCCTCCCCCGACTCCCTCGATGTGGGAAGAGCTTTTCCCCATCGCGCACGTGCGCGATCCCCCAGATCAGTGCAATATCTTCTCGAGTTCGGCTGGCGGCTGGCCCATTGGCTCTTCGTGATTTTTCCGGCGTGCGAGAGTCTGTGCTTAGTGTGCCGCCACGCTCGGTCGAAGTCGGTTGGCCTTTTCTTCTCTCGCAGTTTTCTTTATCGCGGCAAACGTGTGCGCCCCACCATCTCAGCTATTTTGTTTATACAAAAATTACTTAAAAGAATAATAATTTGAATGGCAACTGGGGACGCGACGATGGGCTGGCTCGCAGTTGGAAGCGAATGGAAATGAATATTGGATCCATCGCGATCGCGCATCACACATATTGCGCCAGCAGTAATCGCAGTGCATATTCCCGATTGCGAAATAGTTTGTTTATATTGAGCGATTCTGTATTTGCTGCTCAACCTGTTGTACGCGCAAAGTTTGAAAGTGAATGCTGCCTATAGATTTGGTTTCGAATACAATACGATACAAAGAATAATATGCGCAACGGGAGGAAAATATTTGGAAATGAAATCACAAAAGTGAAATCTTTGCAGAGTTGAAAACCTCAAACATCAAACGTCTTTCAGTTCTGGCCATAAGTTTCGGTTTTATTGGCCATTATGAAGCAGTTGTTCAATATAATACACTGTGATCACTTGAATGGGCATGTACGCTCCATTTATGATAATTTAAATACAGATGTTTGTGGCATTGACCGTGTGAGGCGTGTTTTCGCGTGTTTTAGCATTTTTCTGCTACTTTTCGGATGGCTATTTTTTTGGAAAAGATACAACAAGTGAGTCGCCTTTGGGATATATAGATATTACGCCTTTTATAGGCTAGTGAACTCTCTAAATATATATATTTACACTTTAAATTGATTACCCCTTACTACAACTTGGCATACAAAAGCTGAATTGACATATTTTAAACTAAAATTAAAGTGTTTTTTGCTCTGTTTTATTCGTTTTTCAACCGAATATAAACATATACTCGCTTTGTTTACAATGAGCTGCTGCTTTTCGCCTGTAAATTGTGCAAAAGGCAGGAGCTGAAATCGGGTCAGATGTAATGGGCGTTTGATTAGCTCCTTTGCTTCATCAGAAGTTTTATATCCAGTTTACTCCTTGGCCAATTAAGACCAAAATAAGAATGTAAATAATTCCCACAAATGGACGTATATATATTAGACAAGGAAATGAGCACATTTGTTTAAATTTAGCACATGCGTTTGTGGATTATACGAATTCTGGAGAAATGATGAGTGAGCTAGAGTGTTTTACCTCTATGCATAATTCGCTAGAAAGCTCACTAGACAACATTTATTGCTTAAGATAAGACAGCCACTTAAATGTAGATCATATTTATTTTTTTGCACGCACTTGAACTTATTTACATAAATATTTAGAGGATTTTGGTGCCCTTAACTTAAAAAAAAACGTAAATGTTATCTAAAAATAAAAGAATTTTAGGTATATTCTTAAAAAACGTATTTTGTGAACATTTTTATTATATGTTTATTTGTGTACAAAAGATTGTGGCCTGTATACATTTTTATTAAATTTTTGTTTACTATATTTTACCTATTTAAATTCTAATTGAAAAATTTTTTCAGAAAAAATCTTACCTTTTAATGGAACTTATTTGTATACGTGATCTTTCCCATTCCATTTTAAAAACCACTTAAAATCCCATAATTGATATCCGGACCTCAAGTGCATACGCCATTGAGAATCAATGCACCCCGCAGCGAAATTGAAATATAATCAACATATAGCATTCCGGATTCGAAAAATAACGCATCGCGTGCCAAAGTATTCTCAATGGGAAAATCTCAATTGGATCTGCGACGCACTTTGCGTTAAGGGCGCATTCATATAAATAAATATGCACACGAATCAATATCATTAGGAACTGCAGTTAATTATAGAAGCATATGATTTATTATGCTCAATTTATAAAGTGGTTCCTTACGAAATCTCCAGATGCAAAGTTCCCTGGGGACTCCAATTTAGAATGAGTTTAATGAGATATATAATCATTTTGTTTTTGATGGTTCAGCATATTATAGGTGATAAAAAAAATATTATGTGATATGAATTATTATAATTATAATTATTATAATAATTATTATGAATTATATGATATAATAAATGGTTATTTTACATATAAATATAAAGTTCAATAAATATTTTTAAAAAATAAATAAAAAAATAAGCAAATTCAATTTTTTTTGTAATCTGTTAAATAAATTAACATTTTTTTAAGAATCAAAACAAAGTGTAAATTTTAACTAAATATTAAAATGGGAAACAAAGTGCTCAAAATCGTTACACAAAGAAATCCTAAAATAATCATAGTCCTATTTTCTACATCCCATTCTTATATATACTCCACTTTCCAATGCAGATGCCATAAAACATTACTAATATTCCACAATGGACGTGCTGCGATTTCCCTGCTCCTTTTGGCCGTGAATTCTTTAGAACTGGCCAGGAACTTCCTTCCTCAGAAAAGTGTTCGGTATCTAAACGACCTTTTCGCGGGCAGTCCCAGGGATCTGAATTATTTAGTGGTAATTGGCTCGGGAGAAGTGTGGAATGCGCTTTTCTCCACACTTTTGACTCTCATGCTAATGCTGTATCATCGCATTGTGGAGCGAAAGAAGGCGACAGGTGAGTGTCCAAGGTCCTTTTGCTCACCTGTCCCATTAACTTTTCCCTCGTTTGTAGTGTTTCTATATGCCAGCACAGCCGTAGAGGTATTGACATTTGCCCTGCTTTCCAATGAACTCTTTGAGTTGGGGCGCTATGAGGATTTTCTGGAGCTGCAGACGTGCCTGGTGGGTATGTCTGCATTGTGTATGGTGTCCTTGGCAATGCTGGATGGGTTTACTATTTATAAGGAAGTAAGTATTGCAAACGTTTGCTTAAAAAGAATTTATAAATTTATTTAGGTCCTTAAAAAATTTTTAGAAATTCTTAAAAATAACAAAAAAAAATTTCTTAATTAAGTATTTAGAAAACTTTAATTTTTAACCGATTTTATATTACCTATATATTGAACTTTAATAATCACTACTATTTTCTACGTATACGTATTGATAAAATATTTAAATGAATAATATTATAATAGAAATATTAAGATTTATCAATTAGTTGTAGAACCCACTTTATATTAGATTAAATTAAATAACAATGTCATTTTATTAAGTGATTAAATGTCATTTCAACTGATAACAAATTGGGAATTACCAGTTTTTATAGGAAAATAAATACTATATAAGAGTTTAAAGGTTATTGGAATGAGATAAGCTTTAAACAATTATAATTACCTAAATAAAAAGATTGTGAATTCTTCATAAATACATTTGATGTGTGTCTGCAACCTTTTTTGTTAGTTACTTTTTACCAAGAAACTGCTTAGAACATGAATGCATAATCTTTTTAAAAGAAATTTAACTGAATTTTCCAAATATGATGCATCCCAAACGCTGTTAAATCATAATTAAATCATAGGTTCCGGCTGTTACATTCAGATTAACTTAGAAAAGGGCATTGCCTGCGATTACGAGCAAGACAAAAGCGTATTTATTTAATTGTGCTGCAAATAAATGCGAGTTGGCGCAACAGAGGAAGCCAAAAATCGCAATGCGATTTGCATGTTTAAATTTTAATTGAGGTTAAGTGCAGATTTTGAGCTTAATGCCTTTCATACTTTGCGAAAATGTGTTTTTTGTGCCATGTAGTTTGTGGCTTGGTTACAGGAAGAGTCCCACGACAACGGGCAAAGTAGGAAATGGAGGCTCAACTAAAAAGAGTTGAATATTTAAATTCACAAAATGTTGAGTCGCCGGTTTACTGGCTTGGTATTAAGCTTTAAAAATTGTCGCTGGATTTTAGGGATTTTTAAATTAATATTTCAATGCAGAGAAGGAAATTTTTTCCTATTAAGTATATATATTATTGATTTACATCACCAGACCAGTCGATATAGCCAAATCCGTATGTCCGTTTGTGCGTCTGTCATTTTGTCCGTCTGTCCGTTTGTCCGTCTGTCCGTTTCGACGCAATCTATTCTCTCAGTTTTTAAGCTATAGGAATGAAACTTTCCCATTAGTCTTATTTCTAGTGCAGGTTGTATATATGTCGGAACCATCCGGATCGGAAAACTATATCTCATAGTTTCTATAGGAAGAATTGGAAAAAATTGAAACAAAAAACTATAGCTCCTGTCTTTCTGGACGTATAAGCTTCTACTCCTGGGAATATAATTTTTTAAATATTACTGGATTTCGAAATCAATTAAAAAAAAATAATATTAATATAATGGGGAAAAAAATTATTGCTTTCCTGATTTTTAAAGTATTCCCTTCTACTCTGGAATATTACTTTATTATTTTAATTTATTTATAATATTTTAGAATTTCAAATTTAATTTTAGGTCATATTTATTTACTTTAACATTTTTGCAATTTAAATTTAATAGGAAGATCATTTAAAAGTAAGGGTATATAAACTTCGTCTGACCGAAGTTAGCTTCCTTTCTTGTTATATATGAATTTCATAAAAATATTGTGTCTCGTTTGCAGTGCTATCACGATGACTATCTGGACGACTATGGCAAAATAGGCTACAAGCACTCACTGGCCACATTTTACTCCAAGTCCTGCTTCTGGTGGCTAACACCGCTGCTGTGGCTGGGCTACAAGGAACCACTGGAACTGGAGGATTTGGGTCAGATGAAGCTGGAGGACAGTGCTAGGTCCCACTACGACCACTTTCTGTACATTTACACCGAGAAAAAGGTAGAAATATTTAATAACTATTTTTATACATCTCCCTTAACCAGTTTAATTTCTAGAAAAAATCAAATTCATCGCCTTCCTTGTGGTACTGCTACATAAAGAACAGTTGGCAAATGTTTGCCCTGGGCGGCATTTTGAAACTTGCCGGTGATTTATGCGCCCTGATTGGACCGCTGGCCATACAGAAAATCATTGAATATATTGAGAAACTTTATGCCCAGGCATTGATACAAGATGAGGAGCGGGAGGAAGAGACTGCGCTGCTGACCACCTCCAGGATCCTGGGCACCGAATTCGACGAAGTCTTCGGCACGAATATCGATAGAGTGCGAATCTACAGCAGCACCTGGTCGGATTTCCTGTCTAATGGATGGTGCATCGCCTGGATTGTCCTTTTGGCCGCAATCACACAAGGCGCCTTGTCGCAGGCCTCCACGCACATTCTCAACATGACTGGCATCAGGATTAAGACGTCCCTGCAGGGTCTAATTTATAGAAAAAGTTTGCTCCTCAATGCGGGTGGGGGGTGTGAGAGTGGCGATTCAGCAGGAGAAGCTCCTCCTACAGAGGAAAAGCCAAAAAACGATGATTCCAAGCCAACATTAGAGAATGTGGACAACTTAAGCGGTAAGTAAATCAGGTCATTATAGAAAAAATGGATTTGTTGGTCAGATATCCACAGAAAAAATATGTAATGGCATTTTTTATTCAGACAACTTAATTTCCTTAAAGTTATTTATAAATAGAAGTATTACATTGATAGTAAATAATCTTAAAAAGTAATTTAGCCCCAGATAATATCAGATTGACAATATAAATATGCTCACAAAGAAAACCGATATGAAATAGGATTAATTCAACTTTATTTCATATCAATTAAAAGCCGATATGAATAATGTTATATATTATATGTATCATATCAGTTTTTTTTTTTAAATAACTTAAGTATTTTTTAAACATATAATGAAAAATAGGATTAACATAATCTTTATTCATATCAAAATGATATAATTGACTTGATATTTAAATAATATCAAATTGACCAGCACATATCAATCTGATCTTTTGTCAATTTTTTTCTGTGAAGAGAAAAAACAAAACAATATATGATTGATATAGTTTTATATCAATTTTTCCATATCAAAATGATGAGATTTCATATTAATATGGTACAAAATCATTTGTTCAAAAATATTATTTTAAACCGATCAAAAGTTTAATTGAAAAATACTAGATTGATGACTATATTGTTTTTTTTTTTTGTGTTCCTATTTGGTTTATACAAAATAACATTAAATTTACTTATAGGTATTGTATTATAACTCTCTTATTAGGTGTTTTAATCCATTTTCGTTGAGGTTTACTAATATTGTTTTGTATTTCATCGCCAATTTTTATTTTATTTTTCTTCACCTTACAGAATCAAATGTCACCAATGACATTGGCAGTATTACCAATCACATGACGGAGGACACTCTAAACATCATGCAGTTCTTCTTGATCATTCACTATGCCTGGGCCATTCCATTTAAGGTTCGTATTGAGATTCGCCATTTGGTAGACTAATCGTTTTTAGAATTTATGAGCAACTTGTGTGCCATTTGGACTCCGTTTGATGCTCGCCAACACGAACCTAATTTATAGCATGGGCTAGCTGAGAAATCCTTGAGTTGAAAAGCGAATATAAATGTATTTAATATGTTTTATAATCGTCGAGCTATAAATTTGATTTTATTTAAAATGGCTCTATTGAAGCATCTTTTTTTTATTTATTCGTAGATTTTTATTTGCTTTCCTTATAATTCTGAAATAAATTACTTACAGGACTTTTTATTTTTCTTATTTATTTGGCTAACTTACTATGTTACAGTCAATAAATTTTTTTTATTAGTTATACCCGTTATTCGTAGAGTCAAAGGGTATATTGTATTCGTCGGATATGTAATTAGAAAATCTAATTACCGTTTTGAAAAGATTTTAAAATCGAATGAGTAACTCAGTAAAAAGTTATAAGCAAATAATGAATTGTCAGCCGCATAGATGGCGCCACTCTCAAGCGACTGCTTGGTTTGCCCTGCTTGCGACTGCTTGCTTTAGTTGAGTAACGGCATTTGACTATGGCATTCTATCTAGTTTTAAGATTTAATTGAGATAATAAATATTATTTTATTTATTTCAGATAGCTGTTGTTATATATTTATTATATGTGAATTTGGGAATAAGTGCAGTTATTGGATCCATTGTCTGTATAGTGATAATGACGCCCCTGCAGTTCATAATAGGAAACGCAATGTCCAAGAATACAGAGGTTATTGCGGTAAGTACTTAATTATTGCTAAATAAATTAATAAATCATAATATTTTTTTTACATTTATAAAGAAATACACCGATGAGCGATTGAAGAAAATACACGACACACTGGTTGGCATCAAGGTCATAAAACTCAATGCCTGGGATGAGGTTTTCCTGAAAAAGATTCAGGAGGCGCGAAACAAGGAGCTCAAGTATCTCAACAAGGATGCCACATTTTGGACCCTGATGGGTATGTTTAATCATATTAGTACCCCTTAACCTTAATTTCTTATAAATGTTTATAATAACTTTACTTTATAGCTGTCCTCACACATGTGGCCACCGTTCTGATCACTTTCGTGACCTTGGGCGTCTATGTTTGGTTACATCGGGATCAGGAATTCGACTTGAATGCCAGTCGGCTGTTTTCCTCGCTGGCACTTTTCCAGCAGCTCACAGTTCCCCTGCTGATTTTCCCCATCACAGTGCCCATTATCATAGCAGCCAGGGTATCAACGCGTCGACTGGAGCGTTTTCTCAAGTCCAGCGAGATCCAAAAGCAGTTCGAGGGCATTCGGAATATGGCACGGATTCTGAGCAAAAGCGATGCCTCCTTGGATATGTACGAAACGCAGGAGAAATCGAATATGACCATGCGAACGGCCCAAGCGGAGAATAGGTTGAATGAAAAGCGTTTAGCGCAAAAGTCTCAAAGTGCCGAGCTGCCAAATAACTCCACACCGTTGCTGCAAAATAGCGATGAGTCGGCGGGAGATGTATCCTCATCCTCGATTCAGGAATTGGGTCACAACAAGATTGTGCAACAGCGACGGGAGCTGCTGAGGAATACTCCTTATGTGGCCATACGGCCTCCAAAAATGCGAGGCACTGTGGCCGACCGGCCGGCGGAATTCTCGGTAATCCGTGCCAGGAATACGGATAGCTGGCGACGCGATTCGCTGCTGCTGAAAATGCCCGATGACATCGCCGTCTCGATCAACGACGGTCTCTTCACGTGGCAGCCACAGAGTCAGATGCCAGTGGTGCAACTGCACGTTCCCGGCATCATCGTTCCCAAGGGAAAGCTCACCATTGTGGTGGGCAAAAATGGGAGTGGGAAGACCTCGCTGCTGTCCGCCCTCCTCATGGAGATGCCGCTCCTGGCGGGCAACATGTTCTGGCACAAGTGAGTAGGGAAGCTGTAGAAAAATTAAGTATTGGTAAATTAAAAAGATGTTTGAAAGGGATTTTATGTGTACCTACATTTAAACTAGTTAAAGAAAAGAGACTAGTTTTACATACACAGAAAAAAATTTGATATGAAAATGGGTCAATTCTACCTTATCTTAATGTTAAATTTGTGACTCAAACATTTCAACTTGATATTTTATCATCTCAGTTGTTCTATTTTAAAATACCAAATATTGTTTTTTTTTAACTAATAATAACTAACAATAAGATCTAAATAATCTTCATTCATATCAAAATGATATTAATTATTTTAATAAAATATAAAGTTTACCAGCACATATTTATCTGATCTCTTGTCAATTCTTTTTCTATAAAAATTCCAAACTATTAATGTTGAATTTGTATCATTAAAATCAGTATTAATTAATATTTTCGAAAGTAGAATAAAACTACAAAATATAAACTTAATACACTTTAGTATGAAATGAATACTATTATATAGTATTTAGTATAATCCAAAACCACTTTTTATACTAAATATAGTATATTTTTAACACAACTTTAAACTTAAACTTTAAACATTTTAATAATATTTCCTAATCCCAAGCTTACTAAAAAGTTCCATTTGGTAGGGTTAAAAGTAACAAGTGAGGTTTATACTCAATGTGATATTTTTAACTTTAATCTTTTTATTTCCCCCCCTGGAGTTTTCTTTTAGTAAAGCTCATTTTCTCATTTAAGTTTCAAAATTCTTTCCTATTTTAAGCTCTTTTTGGCATAGAAAAACCTTTGAAAACCTTTCGGCAATTTCCCGGCGGCCAAGATTAAGCACGTTTCCTTGTCTGTCAACACAGCACATCCCAGGAACCACCGCTCATGTAAATTTACTTAGCTATTTATGTGCTTATTTTGAGCTTTGCCAACAACAGTGGCTCCGTACCCATAGGACCCATAGTGGATACGTTTGTTTGCCCATTTATCAAAATTAATTGCATAATTTTCACCTATTATTTTGGGCAAAAAGCTTAAAATAGCTTACTTTTAAGCTTGAACTAGATGTTTTAATATCGATTTATACAAATTGAGAACATTAATGCAATGGATCTACCCCTTTTTCACCTAGTAATAGAAAATTTGTATCCTAGCGAGCTTTCACAGGAAATGAATTCGATATAAAATTAAACTTATGATTCAAACATATTAACACATATCAATTATTTTATTTTAAAATACCAAATTTAGTATTTTTAGAACAAATAATGCAAAATCAGATAAAAATTATCTTTATTCATATCAAAATGACATGATATCATGAGTAACTTGATCTTTACAAATATAAAATGCAGTATTTTTTGAACAAATAATGAAAAATAAGATAAACATTTTCATGATGATATGATATGATATAATATCACTTTGATATGAATAACTTGATCTTTAAAAGTATAAAATTGACCTGCACATATCAATCTGATCTTTAGACAATTTTTTTCTGTGTAGGTTTAAAAAATATTGATTTTTTTCGCTTCAAGCTCGAGATTTCCCTATTCACGATTGTCCGGATAACCCATTTTCCGGACTGAAATCAAAGAAAGTCCCGGCTAGCAGGTGGAATAGTTCAAACCGCCATTGTTGCTGCAATTGTAACCGAATCCGCCGCAGTCATTCAACATATTTTAACAGTCGTTTCAATGCACGCCACGTGATTCGGTAATTTATCACAAAACGCCTGTGTACGTTGTTAATTTTATTGCACATAAAATAAAAATGGCATCGCCGTCTGGGGGGAGGGAAGCGTAAAGGGTGCACAGAGGTCCTTATACAAATGCATTTAAGAAATGGAAATCGCGGAGTGGAAACGAAGACTGCGGTGCACAGAGGAAAAATTCGATATGAAAAAGGATCAATTCTATTTTATTTCAAATCTATAAAAAAACGATATGATTAATGTCAAATTTATGATAAAAAATATCAAATTGATATTTTATCATATCAGTTATTTTTTTTTTAATCTCAAATGAAGTATTCATTCAAAAAAAAATAATACAAAAATTATTCCTATCAATTTGATCTTTTAAAAATATGAAATGGACCTGTTCATATCAATCTGATATTTTTGTCATCTTTTTTTTTTTTGTGCACTTGCCTCCTGCAGCTGAAAGCAATGCTATCCTGTGGCCTTTGCTTCTATTGCTTCCTTCAGGACGACTGCTTCGTTCCCGTTTCCCTCTGCTTCTCTTGGCAGTCGGCAAATGTGCAATAATTTCAATTACTGTAATAAATGTCTATGTTAGTTCGAGTACGTTCCTTTTTTTTCTGTAGTATCTTCAAGGCTTCCTTTTTTCTTACCCTTTGGCTTGCAAATTTATGTTACTTCTATACGTACTGTCTGCAATGTATTAAATAAGGAATTTTTGTACCATGCTACCAATGAAACCTCTAAAATGTTTCTAGTGGGCTTTAAGTTAATTTATACAATTTTTCATAGAATATGCATTCAAAAAAATATATTTGCTGTCTACATTTTTATTAAACACATTAAGTAGATAAATAAATTTGTTAATTTTAAAATAACTAAATAACTAAATAAAAATATAAATAAATAAAATAATATTAATGTAAATAATTTTAATAAATTAATTTTTTTTTCCTTTTTTGAACCTGTACAATTTAAATAAAATAGTATTTAAAACAATTAATATTATAAAATTTAATTTTATAAATATATAAATAATATAATATTAATATAAATAATTTTAATAAATTCAATTTTTTCTTTTTTGGAACCTGCACAATATAAATAAAATAATATTAAAAATAAATAATTTTAATAAATTTATTTTTACTATTTTTAGAACCTGTACAATATTAATTAAATAATATTGATATTATTTTTTTTAATAAAATTAATTTGTTCTATTTTTCAGAACCTGCACAATTTCCTATGTTTCGCAACAACCTTGGCTTTTGAATGACACTATTCGGGAGAATATACTTTTTGGGGAGTCCTTTCGACCCAAACGATATGATTTCGTACTGGAAGCCTGTGCCCTGAAGCCTGATATTGAGTTAATGCCCAGGGGCGACTTTACCATAATTGGAGAGCGCGGAATAAATATTTCCGGTGGCCAGAGGCAGAGAATTGCGATAGCAAGAGCTATTTATTCATCGGCTAATGTGGTTATAATGGTAAGGGAACTATAATATTTTTTTAAACAAATATTTTAAATATTATCCTTACTAAAATATGTTTTTATAAGGAATATAGGATATTTTAAAGATTTTAATGTAATATATTTTAGATAGAAACGAGTAACCTTTCACTATCTTGTTTAATAGGTTTAGGTCTCAGTATTTGGTCTCATAACTAATTCATAATAGGTATATTTATAAATTGTCCAAAAATGTCTTTCGATCAAAAGGAGATCTTCAGCTTGATGTACAAGTTGGCTCGGCTGATAGTACCAGATACTAGAGTGGAATACGATGCCATGGGTCCCATGCACATTCCTCTGGATCGAATGTACGGTCCGCAGACTATGAGATCCCTGATGAAGTTTCCGATAGGTGGCGTTGAAGAGCGAATGCCTGTATGATAAGATATATTTAAGAATATTCTAATTCCTATACTATCCAAACTCACAGCGACCTCTGATAAAAGCCCTGGGCATTGTGAAGAAAGCCGCTGCGGAGGCGAATAAAATCAATGGACTCGAGGAGCATTTATGCGATGCCATCTCCAAAGCCTGCGATGATGTGATATCCGGCAAACTCTACGACGAGGAGCACTTCCCCCTGGTCATCTGGCAGGATGGCGCCGGCGAGCACACAAACATGAACCTGAACGAGGTTATCTGCAATCGTGCCATCGAGATTCTGGGCGGGCAGATGGGTTCCAAGCAGCCCGTGGACCCGGATGAGCATGTCAACCTCTCGCAGACCTCCCATGACACCTTCTCCGCAGCCGTTAAGATCGCCGTGGCCATGGAGTTGCAAGAGAAGATGTATCCCAGTCTCAGGATGTTCATTGATCTGCTGGGCAAGAAGTCAAGCAGCTGGATGGATGTGATTAAAACGGGAAGAACCCATCTGATGGATGCAGTGCCTCTGTTGCTGGGCCAGGAATTCAGTGGCTATCAGCAGCAACTGGAGAATGGGCGTTCGCGTTTGGATTCGGCTCTCTGCAGGCTGTATCAGTTGGCTATGGGTGGCACCTATGTGGGCACAAAGCTGGACACGAAGAAGGGTTTCTCGGAGCAGTGCATCAAACGCATAGCCGACTTAACCTTTCTACCCTTCGTTGAGGCGTGTAACTTTTTTGAGGCACTGTCCGCCTGCGATTCCCTGGTCGAGGTGCATGGGGAACTCAACACCATAGCGGCGAGTGTGATGAAGATAGCCAATGACATTCGATTCCTGTCCTCTGGACCCCGGAGCGGATTGGGTGAACTGCAGCTGCCGGAGTTGGAGCCGGGTAGTGCCATCCTGCCCGGCACCGTGAATCCCACGCAATGCGAGGCCCTGACCATGATCTGCGCCCAGGTTATGGGCAATCATGTGGCCGTTTCGATGGGCGGTTCCAGTGGCCACTTTCAGCTGAACACCTTTATGCCCATGATAGCAGCCAATGTCCTGCGTTCCATAACACTTTTGGGTGATGGCATGCGATCCTTTTGCTCCAATTGCCTGGAGGGCATCGAACCGAACAGGAGCAAGATCGAGGGAGCCATGAAGGACTCACTGATGCTTGTGACCGCCCTGAGTCCTCACATCGGATACGAACGATCGGCTGCCATCGCCATGGCTGCGCACAGAAATGGAACCACTTTGCTGCAGGAGGCCGTGAATGCGGGCATCGAAAGGGAGGACTTCGAGGAGTGGGTGCAGCCCAGCAAGATGCTGGGTCCCTCTAATTAAATGGGATATAACCAGACATCGAAACAGTCAAAATACCTTATAAAATTTGTTTAAATTAATTTGAAGATCTAAAAGAAATTATTAAATTTAGTTTAAACTTTAAAGACATTCAGATTACACATATGTAGATGAGATATTTTTTGGGACACTTATTACTTGGAATATACAGATTTATACACCCAAAAAAAAATCGATACGAAACGTAGGTCAATTTTACATTATTTTAGATCAATTTTAACTTGTAAAATTGACATGGTTGAAATGTAAACATCATGTTCGAAGTACGTCAGTTTGAATTTCGAATCTGTCTTTCTCGTTTCAACTCACGTCATTTTGCTCTCCATACGGCGTATTGCTCTCTTTTTCGAAGTGAGAAAGTATACGAGAGAGAAAATTCGGCAAAATGACATTATTTAATGTCAAATTGATGAGTATTTCATGTAAAAACGATGTGGGTATGAATTACCTGACATGGCCATATCGAATTTACGGGAACATGATTTTTTTTGAGTAGGAATGGGGAATACTTATTTTGAGCTATACATTTTAAATTTTTTAGTTGTATAAATATAATAACTATTAGTAACAACCTTACGTGGTGATACCCATAATGATTCATTTTAATAATAATTTTAAATATTTCTACATTTATTTTAGGATGATCCGTTGGCTTCCCTGGACAACGAGGTGGGCGAGCATATATTTCAGCATTGCATTCGCCAGATGCTGGAAAAGTCAAATCGCACATTTATTCTAGTGACTCAACAATTGCATCGCATAAAGGAAGCGGAATATGTGAGTATTGGATCCTATGATTCTACCTAACCTCAATTTTATGCACAAATTTTAATTTTTATATTTAATTTGTAGTTGATAGCCATAAAAGATGGTCGCGTGGAAGCGTGTGGTAGCTATGCGGATATAGAACTAATGCATCCGCGAATTACAGCCAAATGGAAATCGATTATAGAAATGGCAAAGGCCAAAAAGGATAATATATCACAAAAGTAAGTAGTTAACCTGTGAATAATTAAAAATAGTAATTAACCAAGTATATAGTCCTGCTGATAGAACGGCTGGGGAGCGCTGGAAACTACTGAGAAACGTGAGCAAATTAGGATTACAGCGCTCGATATCGGTGACGATGGAAGCGAGTGTAGGATGCCCAGCAGATGCCACTGATGGCAGTGGTTGCATATCAGTGGCCAATATGCCTTCTAATGTGGTTGAAGAGGATGAGGAGGACGATCAAGTGCGTGGGGTAAGAGATGCAATGATTTTTACTTGATATGTCTTAATTATTAATTATTATTCTACATTTTCTATGATAGTCATATTCCATCAGCAATGGATCCTGCGGAGGCTACAGTCTCCAACGCAAGCGTTCCAGTATCTATGGATCCCGGCACCTGATGTACGATGTTCCCCTGCCCATTGACGAGTGTCAAGGGGATGATGTCATCATGCGACCTCGTCGTCGGCACACTCTGAGTCGTCGTGGCAGTCGAACCACCAACTCCTGGCATCGTTTAAGTGGCCTGAGCACTTTGACCGCCACCTCCGCCTCGAGTTCCACCAGCGGAGATCCCCTGAGTCGCAGTGTTCTGGCCACCAGTTGCAGTAGCTATGCGGAAAGCAGTGTGGATGGTGGCGATGTGGCCACGACAGCACCAGAACCTCGAGTTCAATCCTGGCAGCCGCCGCAGAGTGCGTCACATCAACCTCTGTCGCGGAATGCCTCCTCACCGCCAGCCATGGAGGTGGCCAGTCCCGACAGCAAAGAACCTGAGGGGGCACTAAAGTCGAATAGCAGCTCGGAGGGTCCGCTGGATGAGCAGGTTCGCGGCAGCTTTCAGCAGTTCCTTAGACGAATGTCCATGCGGCGTTCCAATAAACCCAAGAACCATCATCACCCACTCAGCGCCACTAATTCCATTTTGTGAGTACAAAATTGTGTATTATAAATTATAAGTTAAGTTATAAGTAAAGTATAAGCTGAGATAAAAGTTAAGACTCACCACACAGATTCTTGGGGTTCCTACGCAGCGCAAGTTTGTTTCACCAGAGGGCTACGCCGTACAGGTTTTGTAAAAATTTAAATGCAATTTTGTTTGGTATATAAATACATACCGAAATGTAGAAAGAAATTCCTAAATCGGATCACTTATTAAAAAAAATGAATTATCCGGTAGATGGAGCCCCTTACAAGCGACTGCTTGCTTTGCCTTGCTTGCAACTGCTTGCTTATGCTGAGTAACGGGTTTTTGATAGTCAAGACCCTCGACTATTGCGTTCTCTCTTGCTTTACTTATTTTATTTAACTTTAAATCACAAAATTTAAAAATAATTTCCTTTTTTATAGGAGTATTTCCGAGGAGTCGCCTCCTGTAGTTCATTTTCCTGCCACACTTTTAACCACGGATGAATCGCTTTCCGAGGAGAAGCCTAAAAAAAGTAAGTATAACTATAACAAAATCATGAAAGTTTAAGTGTAATATCTAAACTAGTTTAATACAAATTCCTACAAGGCTAAGTCAAAGTTTGACAAAACAATTTTTAGTTTAAGTTCTTAAATCAATTAAATTTAATGAAAATTTACGTTTCCTTGTGCCTTAAAATTCCCTTTATGAACTGCAATATCTGGCTAATGAATATTGATTAGCAGAAATTTATTCAGCTGGGCGTAAAAGCAGTAAACAAAATATTGGCATAATTTTCGGGAACGGAAATTTCTTCTCCTCCTTTGCCTTCTTGGTTTTTTGCCAATTCTCCGGGGGACCGCCTCCTTATAGTTTACTCCTGGATGCATGCGTGTAGCTTAAAACTTAAATCAACTTTGATTTTAAAAGTTTTCAGCTCCCAAGCGGTAAGTCAAAGAGACAGTGTTCCAGGGCGCGAAAAGTTTGCAAGGCACAAAACTTTGGCTTAACTTGATGCATTGATCTATCAATATTTGGCTGATAAGTCAGCGGGTTCGCAGTGGAAAGTTTCGATTTAATCAGTGCTGCAAGTGTCACTCCATTCGAGCCCGAGGAATCCCACGCTAGGCAAATCCGCAGACGCGAAGTAAACTTTTCTTTCAATTAGTTTGTCTGAGGGAACTTCTTAAATTAAACGGTGGCATGACTTAATTGATGTGGGCCCATGTGGGATTTCGGGAAAGTTGCAATATGTATGTTGATCCTTTCCGTCTAACTACTTATCTCTTTCAATCAAAAGTCAATTTCTTGCCATATAAAGTAAATAGTTTTCGGAAATCGGTTTGCTTCTCAAATCGAAAATAAGTATTTATTTGATTATTTTATTTATTTTGTAAACTATATAGTATATAGAGACTGCTATCTAAATAATGTACACCCAAAGAAACATGATATGAAATTATGATCGATTTGAGATTTTCGAAATGTAAACGACATATTTTTCAAATGCTGCGTTCTCTCTCCCACTCACCTAACTTATGTGGCCATGTTGCTTTTTGCTCTCTTTTTCGAAGTCAGAGAATCTCAGAGAGAGATAGAGACAGAAATCGAAAAATTAAATTTTTTAATATCTATTTTACCAGTATTGCATGGTAGAAATGATATGTGTATACAAAATTGTATAATTTGTTTGTTGGCTTGTTTGTTTCGAGTTTTACCCGAAAAATTAAAATAGATTATATTTTTTAAATTATTATAATACAATTTATAACGATATAAATATAAATACGTACGTTTTTTGATCAATAATTGAGATAGTATATTTTTTTAATAATCTAATCATATCTAACTATCTTATTACCATTATACTATTAAGTATTCTTTAAAACAGATTTCTTATCCTTTTCTGGGTAGATATCTTTGCTAAATATTTTATTTAACTAACTTTTACATAACCTTTACTTTACAATGGTATTATCATTATACTATTAAGTATTCTTTAAAACAGATTTCTTATCCTTTTCTGGGAAGATATCTTTGCCTAAATAATTTATTTAACTAACCCTTACATAACCTTTACTTTACTATCGTATTACCATTATACTATTAAGTATTCTTTAAAACAGATTCTGTATCCTTTTCTGGGAAGATATCTTTGCATAAATAATTTATTTAACTAACCCTTACATAACCTTTACTCAAACCCAACTGACCCTTTTGCTTTCTTCACCCCCCATCAAAACCAGGTGTCAATATTGACTCGAAGGAAACCACAATAAATTGCTCTGACAATGGCGAATCAGCATCTGACAAAGAATCGAGGGCAAACGTGACATCCTCGGTCGCCCCGGAGGCCAGCGAAGGACACGTGCTGCTCTCGTCAGGTGGACGGGAATCGATGCCGGTGGCCGGTGGCAGGACGGCGGCGATTGATACGGAACGCAAATATGGAAAAATATCGGACGACATATATCTAATGTACATACGAGCCGCCGGCCTGCCCATAATCACCGTCTTTTTTATCACCGCACTAATTTGGCAGTGTTTGCGTGTCTACACGGACGTTTGGCTGCAGCAGTGGAGCGATGTGGTCCATGTGGCCAAGGGCCAGGACGAAGGTCCTGTCGTGGAGGAGGATGACCACCACGAAGTCACGTACTATTTTCGCATGTACGCTGCAATTTCGTGTGTTTGTATAGTAATGGCCCTGGTATCAACACCGGCCGGACAATTTGCCGGCTGTAATGCCCGTCGTAATTTGCACGATAAGCTGCTGCAAACGATTTTGCATAAAACGTTGCATTTTTTCCAAGTGACGCCGCTCGGACGCATTGTGAATCGTTTCAGCAACGATATGGCCGTCATTGATAAGGTGAGATTTGTTATTTCTGTTATCCCGCCCGTTGTTTTAGCCATCTCCACGTTGTTACGTGGTGGCAGGCAAGTAGGGGGGCATAGATATATAGATTGCTGTCACTATTTTTGATTAAGATTACACGGCGATAGGCACGCACTGTGCTTTTTACAGTTTCTGGGACCTTTAAATAACCTATAAACGTATGATATTATATTTCCAGAAAATTGCCGCCACTGGCCAACGTCTACTGCAATTCACTTTGCTCTGCCTGTCGGCCATTTTGATAAATGTCACCATCACTCCATGGATTTTGCTGCTCACTCTGCCCATCTGTGGGGCCTACTATATCATACAAAAGTTCTACAGGTGCTCGGCAAGGTGGGAAATATGCAAATAATGTCAAATTGATGTATCAAACATATCAACTTGATATTTTATCATATCATAATGAAAATTAATATAAACATAATCTTTATTCATATCAAAATGACCTGAATAACTTGATCTTTAAAAAAATATAAAATGTACCTGCTCTTATCAATCTGATCTTCTGTCAATTTCTTTTCTGTGTGGTTATTAACAGTTAATCAGCATAAAAATCTCATCACTTTTTAGGGAACTACAAAGGATTGAAAACGATACCAACTCCCCAGTTATATCTCATCTATCGGAGACGATTCAAGGAGTGACCACGATTAGAGCTTTCAATCAGCAGACTAGATTCACGGAAATCCTGTTTAAACGACTCGAGGCGAATACCATTGCTTATGCTTTGTTGAACACCAGTCATCGATGGCTAGGATTGTCATTGGTAAATAAAAAATATAAAAGTTTTTATTATATAAGTAACCTAAACTAGGTCTAAGTATTTTTAAAAATATTAATATATAAAAATATTTGATTTTAAAAATGATTAGATCTTCAAAAAAATAATATTAATGTTTTAAATTTATTAGGTTACTAAATAATTTTACCAATTTTACCAGGGTGAATTTATCATATTTATATTATTCATTTGGAAATATTTGATGTGAATAATTAATAAATCCTCAAAAAAATAATAATAAAGTATTAATTAATAAAACAATATTAGATCTTGAAAGCAAATAAATTATTAATATATTTTAAATAAATTTATTAGATTACTAAATAATTTTACCAAGTGGAATATAGAATATTTATATTATTTATTTGGAAATATTTAATTTTTAAAATCTAAAGTTCCTTAAAAAAAATAAAGTATTAATTTATTTTAATTAAATTTACTAGTTTACTTTATAATTTCATTATTTTTCAAGTGGAATTTAAATATTCAGGTTTTAAATTTTATTTTTATTTAATGCTTTGGCTCATTATGTTTTAAGTTAATTCTTGTTTTAGTTCATACTTTTAAAACTAGTCTATAACTCAGTTTTTAATTTAACATAATAGCTCAATAGAAGCTAGCTAAGTGAATTAGTCAGCAGTATCTTGCGCTGTCTTCTTAATCACGCCGTACATTCGCCCGTTTTTAATGTGTTTTTCGTCTCCCGTCAGGACTATTTGGGTGGCTGCATTGTTTTTGTGGCCACTGTGACGGCTTTGGCAACGGCGAGCGTCAGTTGCAGGAACCACACGACGACACGGCACTACGAGGCAGCCGAAACTTATGCTGTCAATAAAAGCCCCCCCGAGCTGAGACCCTCGCCATCGCTGGTGGGTCTGGCCATAAACTACACGTTGTTGGTGCCGATTTACCTTAATTGGGTTGTAAAACTTTTGGCTGATATGGAGATGTATGCGGGCTCCGTGGAACGCATCGCCCACTATGCCAAGGGGCAGGAGAAGGAGGAGGACCTCGACTTGGACCACCCGACCGATGAAGATGCGAGCGGCAAAGTCGATAGGTCGTCCCAGAGCCAGTCGAATGCTGGTGACAAAGTTTACCCAGGCGCAACGACAGCTGCCGGTGATGTTGATGAAGATGGAGGCCGACATGGAGATGGAGGAGGAGATCAAGCTGGGAAAGGACATGAAAATGGGGCAGGAGCAGGAGCAGGAGCTGATAAATTAAATGCAGGCAATGCAACCGGCGACGGCAATCACTTAAACTTCCACTTCCCCACGGCGACAGCTGGCGACAAGGTGGAGCAGGCGACGACAAAGACGTCGGTGATTAAAGATAAGCAACTGCCACCGCAGGACGAGAAGGTCGTCCTGCCAAATGAGCCGGCCAGGAAGCTCGAGCGCTGTAAGTTTTGGGTCATTTTGTCGCTCACTTGGCCACCGACTCGGGGCGTTTGGCACGCATCACTGTACCTCTTGCATTCCGAAAATATTTGGAACAAACTTTGGTGCTTGCTTTATAAATTAAGGTCATCAAGAGCCTTTACAAGTATTTGAATTTATATAGTTTGTTTAATTCCTAATTCAATTTTGTAGATTTTATAAAGAAATAATTTCTTTGGTATCATTGTTAATCTTTTATTTTATTTTAAAGACCAAAAAATCTTATAATCCCCCAACACCTTAAAAATAAATTTTAAGACTATTTAATTACAACAAAATTTAAATTTTAGAAGTTCGCAGATTTTATAAATAATTTTTTTATTTTTGAAAAACATGAAAATCTGTAGAATGTGGAGTACTTTAATATTTTTCAATACAGTTAATATTAACTTATATCGTTTATAAAAACTCAATACATTTTATAGAGACCTTTTAATTTATTATATAAAATATTTTTTAAATTTAAATTACGAACCTATCGTAGATTTTAGAAAGATAATATAATATTTATATAATATTTTATATTGAAAATTAAAAAAAAGAAATTCTGTAGAATGTGTAGTATTTTAATGATAAGAATGATAAGATCTTTAATATAAACTTTGACCTTATTTTTTACTTTCAGATCAAAGCGTACCCATTTCTTGGCCTCAAAGAGGTGATATCCACTTCGATAATGTCAGTCTGCGTTACGAAGGCCAAAAACAAAATGTCATCAGCAACTTAACATTGAAAATTCCTGCCGGACAACGAGTGAGTAGTGCAAAAACTATATATTCTATTCAAAAGAAGGTTCCTACAAATGCTCCACTTTTTAGTAAAAGTAAAGCAAAGTCTCGCTGACTTTATTACGAAGGCAAAAACTCCAATTCAGATGTTAGCAATATTGATTTGAGTTTAAATTGAAATCATCGATGAAAAAACAACGAAAAGAATAGCTGAAAAGAGACCCTTTTTCGTAGTCAATTTATGTTTGCTATAAATTAAAATAGTGATGAGATAATAAATCAAACAAGAGGGAACGCTATAGTCGAGTGCCTCGACTATCAAATACCCGTTACTCAGCTAAAATCAGCAGTCTCAAGCAGGGCAAACCAAGCAGCCGCTTCAAAAAATTAAAAAAATTTCTTCTACATTTCGGTAGGCGTTAATAACCCAAACAAAATTGCGTTTACACTTTTGCTCTAGCTTTAAAACTATGGGCGCCACAGCTTTTCGCGGTTTGTGGGCGTTAGGGGGGGGGGGGGTTTCCAATTTTGGTTTATCAATATGTATTGATGAAACGAATACACATTGCTTTTCCCGTTAATATAGCTTCAAAAATGTGGGTGCCACAGTTTTTCGCGGTTTGTGGGCGTTAGAGGGGGCGCGGCACATCGGCGTGAAAAACTTGCGCTGCGTATTAACCCCTACAATCTGCATGCCAAATCTCAATCTTCTAGCTTTCATAGTTTCCGAAATCTCAGCGTTCATACAGACGGGTGCCAAGGTTTTTAGCGGTTTGTGGGCGTTAGGGGGGAGGGGGGTTTCCCACTTTGGTCTATCAATATGTATTGAAGAAACGAATACACATTCCTTTTCCCGTTAATCTAGCTTCAAAACTGTGGGTGCCACAGTTTTTCGCGGTTTGTGGGCGTTAGAGGAGGCGTGGCACATCGGCGAGAAAAACTTGCCTGCGTATTAACCCCTAGAATCTGCATGCCAAATCTCAATCTTCTAGCTTTTATAGTTTCCGAAATCTCAGCGTTCATACAGACGGGTGCCACAATTTTTCGCGGTTTGTGGGCGTTAGAGGGGGCGTGGCACATCGGCGTGAAAAACTTGCGCTGCGTATTAACCCCTAGAATCTGCATGCCAAATCTCAATCTTCTAGCTTTTATAGTTTCCGAGATCTCAGCGTTCATACAGACGGACGGACGGACGGACGGACAGACGGACGGACAGACGGACAGACGGACATGGCTAGATCGACTCGGCTAGTGATCCTGATCAAGAATATATATACTTTATATGGTCGGAAACGCTTCCTTCTACCTGTTACATACTTTTGCACGAATCTAATATACCCTTTTACTCTACGAGTAACGGGTATAAAAACTGGGACAAAGCGGAAGTGCAGCGTGAATTGTGTGCTTCATAAAATCTGCCATAGCGTTTAATAGGTTTTAATTGTTCGGGGCGGACGAGTTTACAGGAATGTTGATTGATGATGCAAAAAGGTGTCCTTTCATATGCAAGGACTAATTTTATAAAAATGAGCCCACCTGGTTCACAAAGCTATATAGGGTTGATATAAAACTGAAACCAAAAAAAGAGAGAACGCTGTAGACGAGTGCCTCGACTAGCGAATTCCCGTTACTTAGCTAAAGCAAGCAGTGGAAAGCAGGGCAAAGCAAGCAGTGGCTCTACCGGACAAATCATTAAGTGCTCATAACTTTTTAATGACTAGTCCGATTAAAACATTTTGTTCTACATTTAGTTAGGTATTATTAAACCAAACAAATTACCATTTATGTTCACAATATACCCTTTTACTCTACGAGTAATGGATATAACAAGTAGATTTACCCTAAAATTAAAATTCCCACTGATTGCATAACAATTAAAACTCGTTAAATTGTAAATATTCTATACTATTCTATAATCGGTTTATAGATTGGCATCTGTGGTCGCACTGGGAGTGGCAAATCATCCCTGGGACTGTCCCTTTTCGGTGTCCTACAAACGACCAAGGGCCACATTTACATCGACGACGTGGACGTCCAACGAATCCGACCAGACGAGCTGCGAACAAGATTGTCGATAATTCCGCAGGATGTGCATTTGTTCAATGCAACCATACGTGAAAATCTTGATCCACACGGCTACTTTCAGGACCTGCAATTGTGGAACTGCCTTGAGTTGGCGCAGCTGAAGGAGTTTGTCAACGGGCATCTGCCGCTCGGTTTGGGTGAGTGCGACGTTGGCTTTTGGAAATAAACAACATCTTCGAGTGACTTTCGCTGTCCTTGGGATTGGAGATTGTCTTATGAAAAAGTCATGACAGCCGGAGTCATCTTTTATTCAATTTCTGTGCAGCTCTGAAGTTGGGGATTCTTAGTATGCATCAACTTCAACCGAATGCTTCGTATTTGATTGAATTTTTGGTTTTTACCTCCTTTTCTTAAAGCTAAAAATTTTTAAACCTTTTAATAATTAAATTGAATGCCCAACAAATCAATTAAATTTTATACGATTTTGAAAACCGAATTTTTTCGATTTCTCTTTCTCGGAGATTTTCTTACTTCGAAAAAGAGAGGAAAAAGCAATATGGCGTCTTAAGTTACGTGAATGGGAGCGAGAAGTTCGAAATTCGAACTTAAGATGTGTAACATCAAATCAAAATTGATATGAGATAATCTCAAATCGATCATCCTTTAATATCAAGGTTCTTTTGTGTCTATATAATGATATTTTTATAAAAATATTTTTAAATTTAATTTATTTATGCAGTTTAGTTGAATTATTTAAATAAAGAAACTTTATTTATAGATTACCATTTTAACAAGCAGTTTATTCATTCATTTTTATATATAAGTTTTTTAAAAATAATAAATTAAATTAATTTTTTTATAGATTGCCATTTAAACATGCAGTTTATTTAATCATTTGCTCTTAATAATTTTCTAAAAATTTCATAGTTAATATTTTTTATTTTTAATGTATTTAATTGTGTGTTTTTTCCCACAGAGACGGTGATATGTGACGGCGGGGTGAACCTGAGTGCTGGCCATCGGCAGCTCCTGTGCCTGGCTCGGGCCATCCTGCGAGGCTCCGTTTGCCTTGTGCTGGACGAGGCAACCAGTGTGCTGGACAGCAGCACGGAAAGTGCGCTCCTCAAGGCGGCGGATCTGGCCTTTCAGGGGCGCACCATCATTACCATTGCCGTGAGTGTGCAGCTAATACCCAGCAGCTGTGATCTAACAATTATATTACTCCACAGCACCGTCTGACAACTATTCTGGATTATGACCGCCTAATTGTGCTGGACCAAGGGCGCATTGTGGAGGAGGGCAATCCCAGGGAGCTCCAGCTGCTGCCGGGTTCCATTTTTCGTAGCTTACTGGAAAAGGGGGCCAGCAAATGGTAGAGTTTCCTTCCTAGATATCTTACAATTCTACGATAACTGTGTCATATAGTGTTACTTAAGTATATGTGTGTTCCTAAAACCATCTACTTTTATATCTTAACATATCCATTTAGTTTTTCAGCTGACTTTTGTAATATATATTTATTCGCCTTGAATGTATTTCAATGTATTTCCAAGTATTTTGTACTAGTCATGTTTAGTTTGTAAGATACTAAAAAAATTACAATAAAAATCCAAACTAATACTTAAGTGCTTTTTCTAACTTCAAACATTGTTAAAAATAAATCCGAGTAACAGGAATCTAAGAGAGAAACAAGTTATTACGACATTATGCACAATTTTGTGGCTGCAACAGTATGCAACAGTAAACTCCGCACAAGGAGGTCAAGCCAATTAGGGTTTGAATTGCTTCGGTATCAGACAGGCGATGCCTACCTCGCCACTTGAAATTTGAATGAATATGCAACGAGTGCGCAAGAAAATGGCACTTGCAACTTGCCTCCTGCTGATAGGGCAGCTATGTATATCAGAGAGGGAGGGATAAGGATCGATCGGGGGGCACAAAACCGAAAATATTGCGAAATAAATTGATTGTTAAATGGGTAACTGCTAATGTTGGCCAGCGGCAAAGTGGAGAACAGGCAGCGTATTTCAATGATGCCTCCTCGGCTCACTTTGTATGCACATTTCGAGTGCTTCGCTGGGGCAATTAAACTTAATTGACGATGAGGAGCGTGCATTGTTAAGTAGCTTTCGGAAGGGGAACCACTTTTTTCATCGCTTTTTTTTTTGTGCTGTAAGCGCCTTTGATTTCTGGGGGGTTAAAAACTGCCGATCGATTGCTAATTGGAACGTTTTTATATAAGTATGTAGTGAACTTATGAATTGAAAGTATTTTCAGGGGCCTATGTGTGAGATGTCTATTAAATGAATGGGTTTTAAAGGGTTCAAGGTCTATTTTTAGTAGATGAACTAATAACTTTTTGTATCATAAATATGTATTATCGGTAATGGGAATGCCCTATACTTTTATCTTTATACTAATTTTTCTGTATAATTATGAACTCTCTACCAAGTATATAGTGAACTCATGAATTTAAATTATTTTGAGGAGCCTATGTGTGAGTTGTCTGTTATTAGGGTTTCAGGTCTAACTTTCTAGTATATGAACGAGTAACTTTTTCTACCATAAATATTTAATATCAGTAAGAGAAAAACCAATACTTTTATTGTAATACTTATTTTTATGTCTAATTATGTACTCTTCACAAAAACATCCTCTTGTTCCTAAGAATTCGCGTTTTTTAAAAAATTGATATAGAATATATCTTTAGGCTTCTTTAGTTAAGTTATGTATGATCCACAAAAATAAATCCTCTTGCTTTTACGAAACCGCGAATTCTTAAGGTTTAAAGCCCAACTTTTTACTATATGAACTAGTAACTTTTTTTATCATAAATATTTAATATCGGTAAAAGGAAAGCCCTATACGTTTTACTTATTACTTATTTATCTGCCTAATTATGTACTCTCCACCAAAGTGATTTTTTTCTCGCTAAACTAACCTAAGAGTGTCTTGAGTGCATAACTAAATAGTAACTCGTCTACTTCCAAACTTCCCTAATCTATTTATCTGCTCTTTCTGTGTAGAATAAATGCGCTGAACTGCATACAAGATTTTATGACGTCTTCATAGGGATTTCCAATCGCCTTGGGCGCTCCCAAGTTGTTTGTTTTTATTAAATTCTCTTCGGAACCCTCATACTTATATGCTATATACATATATATATACATGGTATATAGCAAGCCGCACTTGGATTTTGCACGCATGAGCGATTTGCCAGTTCCTTTGACGCTGTCTGTCGCTCTAATAAAAGAAATCTGTCAAATTCAAACGCTCGTAAATGTCTTGCACAGCCAACCGGCCATACGAGCCGCAATGTCTTGGCTTGGCCATGATGTTTTCTAACTGTTTACCCCGTCACTTTTTTTCCTCACATCAGTACGTACATAAGTGTGTACATCGGGCTACATAAAGCCGTGGCGGCTAATCATATATCGCATGTATTACTTTTATCCATTGAGATTTTACAATTGAATGCGTTTTGAAGAATTTTTTATGGAGCGGAGCCATGTTTTTGCCGACATGAGAGCTCCACTATTGAAATGTATTCCCTCTTGTCAAAAGGTGACTTGTATCAGAAAAATAACATTTCAAATAAAACAAAGCAGACTTATTAAATTACCAGGATTCGGTATTAAAAAAGATGGAGATAATCCATATTAAAACTGTGATGAACAATAAAGTACGAATAGTTGGTCCAAAAATATTTATATATCTTATTATAATCCTTAAATATGGTAGATCTTAATGTGCAAAAATTGAATTGGAATAATAAAGTCTAGTTTTGGAAGTTGTGAGATGGAAAGTTTAGGTTCTTTAAAAATTACTCATACCACATGTGTGACTTTTATAATTTTTCAAAGAAATCGTTCTCTCATTACTAATATGCAAGATTATAAATGGGTTTAGAAAAGGTAAAGCCAAAAATATTGTACCTACTGTTGAAATCTACGCCACCTAGTTTAAAATACTTTTTTAATAAAAGGCAACAGTGCGTATGAGTGATAAACCTTGAGGACAATTAGAATGTTTTCAGAGTTGAGGTTCTTTGGGTTCTCATTCATATTTAGGGTTATTCATTATTAGAAAAGTTTTTGCCAAAATATTTTATTATTTTCAAAGGCCGTTCTATTTTACAGAAAATAATTTGTAATTTTAAGGTAACCATTTCCTCAATATACGATAAACTTTTTTAATTTAAGATATTTTCCTGGTCTAAGAAAAACTTCCTTAGTTTTAGAAATAAGTTTCTTCTACATAATTAAAAAATACATTTTAATCGCGATTTTTTAAAATGTAGGGTTGATTTTATTTTAAGTGTAACGAAAAACTCAAGAAAAACAAAGGTTTAAAATTATCTATATTTAAATTTTGATCTCATTATTGTCATATTTCAGAATATATTGTTAAGAAATAGATAGGACATTTATTATCTTCATATAATCGCACCTAGTTGAATGCATATCATTGTTTTTCTTTGTAATCGCACTTAGTTAAATGTCCATCATTGTTTTCTTTTCTACAAAGAAGCTTTAAGCTCACACGAATATCATAAAATGTGATAGATCTTCATTAGTATTGAAAGATCACGCGTTTTTCTGGGTTCTCCTTTTTTTTAGATGTTTTTCGGCGTTCGTATTATTTTGGACTGTTCTGTTTGTGGAACTCGGGTGTGTTGCTGACCTACTGAACGAGTTAGCGGCATCCTTTCGGCTGGGAATCGTGCTGAATCTGCAGAGAGTGAGCAAGCAAACAGCATCCATCCGATTGAGCTTCGGGATGCGTCGTCCTTTGTCGTCCTCGTTCGTTTCGTAGTAACAACCCTGTCCTGCGGATTCCAGATGCTGTTGCGCCTTCGCCTGCCAGGCGTTGCCGTCTTCCGGGCTCTGTGTTCAGTTTCAGTACCTTCGCGTCTGGCTATATGTGCGGTTATCCTCGCGGTTCGCGTATCCTGGCCAACTTTCAACTCGTCCGCGAGATCCCCGCGTCGTACGTGATTTTCCGCGTATTTCAATTAGCAAATATATCGTTTCGGGTTACAAATAAAATATGAAAAAAATATATTTGCAGAGTGCCCTGTAATTGTAACTGTAACTGTGAGTTTAATTGAGGATATACCATCTCCACATCCCCCCCATGCAACTCTACGAATTTCCGGTTCCGACCTAACCCAAACATAAACGCCGCATTCAGGCAGCATTTTTGCCTGCCACAAAGTGCGCTTTATTTTATTTGCCGGTTCGTTAGTTAAATTAGTGGCCTTTGATTAGTGGCATTCACTAGCAGATAAGCCATCAATCAGTTATAAAAATGTATTTATTGTTTTTTAATGGCCAAATGAATGCGCTAAAAGCTTCGGCAGCGAGCGATAAATTTTGTTTTCACGAATATTTGGACATCTAAAATTCCGTGGGATGTGCTAAATGGATACAATAAGTCAAAGTTTTTTCTGGGAAGCGAATTTGATAGTGGAAATATTTAAAAAGACATTTATATGCATTTTTTACGTTTTAAAAAATAGTTATCAATTTTTTTTGCACACAAAAGAGGTTGTTCGTAATGGAAAATGAGGAAATATTTTTAAAATTCTCAGTGATATATCTTAAAAAATCAATCGGTAGGCTTTTAACTTATCGATAACCCTTTAAACTTGTGTTCCAATAAGACAAAGCTTCCTAATCCGCTTCTAATTAGCACTGAGCCTCCTCCAATTAACGAACGGAAAAGATAATCGCTAGTGTTTCTCGTAGTTCCGGAAATTAAAGCCATAAAACACCACGTAAAGCTAAAGGAGAAGGCGAAAGGCGAACTTTCTGGCTACTATTCTTACTCTTACTCGCACTCGCATTATTCAAAGAAACAGATGAATACACAGATGAATACACCTACCTGGTGTTGCTTACGCTTCGCATTAGCATAATTAAAATTCGGTAAACACTAGGCTCCATTAGCCCCCAAAGCAAACAGCGCTCGACCACCCATCGCCCACCTGACTTGACCCCAAAAGTGGGCGTGGACCTTGAGGAACCCACCGCACATAGAGCACATGCAGCAACCAAACCAACAAACTTACAAACCCTATTACTCATTTTTAAGTATGCGCGAGTGTGTGGCTGCGAATGCGGAGCCCTGTTTGTAATACCCTTGAACTTTATTGTTTGAACATCAGCGGTTTTTGCCCGGGCTTTCGCTTTCTCTTCCTCCTTTGCAGGAGGGGGGGTTTCCGTATCCGGTTGCCATTGCTTCGCCATTTTTATGCCGCTATATGTGCTTTTTTATTGCAGCCTGTCAGGCGCAGCCAAACATCGGTTTACCATTGAAAGTACACTTTTTGAGAAAGTTTTCACAAAAATTCCTCAAAATTCCATATATTTTCATGGTGCCTCGACCAACTTAAAGTTCATTAGTCCGATGATTTACTATCCATATGCTATCCACTACTTGATTTCATTATACGAATATGTCCCTCAACTCAATTGCTTTGAGCTCTCCAGTCGCCAACAATCTTGGCTTTGATTGCACTCAATTGAATATAGTTCCATGCAAACTGAATCAAATGAAAATTCAATTTCCCAATTGAATTCGAATCAGGTTCGCTTCAATTTTCCCAGTTTCCCTGTTGCAAATACATTTACATTATGGTACATAATATGATATACAACCGTGCTGCTTGCTTTCCCATCTATAAGGATAAATTCATTTCCATTTCCATTTATATTTGTGTTTGCACCTGATTAGCGGACAATTAATGCGAATCGCCTTTAAATGTTAAATACACAGAATAAAAGTAATTAAATTAATTTCCGTGCTGGACAAAGAATAACAAGGAAGTGTCTGTATAAAGTTCAACAGTAAAAATAAAATGAAATAATATAATACAAAATGAAAACTGTGTGAGCAATCTACGTATGAAAAGCCAACTGGCGGCGGGAAAAGCATCAGCTGCGGCAAAGTAAACATCAAGTTTTGGATTCTGTCAGTGGCTGTTTGCACAGCATCCGGGAGTTCATAATTTCCATCCGGTTGTATTTAAATTACACTCACTCAAGGTGACTCCACGGAACGGGAGATACTCGCATGCCGGAGATATATCTGTAAAGTAAGTTGCCTTTTTCGTTTTTCAAAAAACCCTATATAAATAGGAAAAACTAAAAACAAAATAGACTACTAAGTTTACCCGTTTACATATCATATTTTCCGCTTTCCCCCTGACTACTCAAAATACTTACCGTTTTTATTTCGCCTGCTTTCCTGAAAAAGTTTCGTCTTGATGTAGTCGTTCTGCCATTGTTGACTCCGGTTTCCATGCGGGCTTTTCCTCAGCCATGTTATCTCCTTAGCCTCATTGTCTTTTTGGCCGCACTTTGAAGACACTGCCACAAACTCTGTTAGTTGGGTTACAGAAAAAAAAGTGAGGCAAAGTAAATAGGAAGTCAGGAAAAAATACATGTAACTTGGGTGAAACGGAAAAAAAAACTTACTTAGCTTCTATAAACTTTTGAACACACTTCTTTGGGAGATTAAAACGAGGAATTAGGGGTGTTTTAGAAAAATCTGGTTTGAAATCACTTTTAAAAGCTCCTAAAGGTATGCAGTGAATAAAGGATAGTCGCCTTTTTTTATTAAAAATATTGTTGCATGCTTTTAGACACTCGTTTATATTTTTTAAAAAGTGATTTAAACTAGAACTTAGAAAATATCGAAATTTTAACAATAGAAAAATCTAGGTTTTTGAAATCATTTTTAAATGTGCCTAAAAGTATGCAGTGCATAATGGATAGTAGCCTTTCTGAATGAAAAATATATTTTTGCATACTTTTAGGTACTCATTAAAATTTTTAAAAGTAATTTGAAATTAGAACTTAAGAAATATACAAAAATACACAATCGATTTTAAAATATCGAGGGTTTTAAGGGCAAACACATATTAAATATCGAGAAATGGCAAACTGTCCAAATTTTCTCAAGCTCTAATTAAACCCATCTATTTCTTTGTAACCCCCATTAGTTCCTTAAATAACAAAAGACCTAAAGAAACCGAAAATCTAAACCCACCCCTTGGCAGAGTATAAAAATAGAATCAACTTTAAGCAAAATGAGGCAATAAAGATTTATCTCGAAGGGACGGCCGCCAAAGCCAATGCAGCAGATTTGTCAAGGATTTGCGGCTGGAAATTTATTTTGGCTGCTGCTTTCCCGCTTTTCGTTGACTTTTTGCAGTTACCCCCTCTTCCCCCACTCTTCGAAAGAATAAAGCAAACAGGCTATAGTTTGCCCATTGATTTTTGAGGAAAAATTCAAATATATAGCTGGGCTATGTGTGCGCTTCCCAAAAACAATTGTAATCTATGATGTCGCATTCAACATGCATAAATTTTAATTAAACCGAAAATAAAACACAGCTCGTTTGTTTATCGGTCAAAGTGAAAATGTATTTTGTTTGTTTTTCAAAGAAATGTTTTGTATTTTTTTTTTATTGCCTACATTTGAGGGCCCCAGTTGGCATGGCATTTATCAGCTCTTAACGCAGCGATGATTTCGGCCCTCTAAACTGTAAATAAGAAATTGCATGGGAATTTAGGTACTGAAAATTACAATTTTTGGCCACTCACCTTAGTAACTTTTCGTCAGCACTCACAAACGGACACATTTCAAAAGTTTTTTGGCAAAACTTACACTATACTATGCACAAATTTGACAGGACAGACAAAGAGCTGTTGGACTGCTGCTTATGACATCACTTGGGGAAAAGTTCAGCACTCAGGTTACTCACATTACCAATTGCAGTTGTGAAGCATCTGTGGGATGCCTGGGGCTATCAAGGCACTGAGATGAGAATAAGAATTGTACACAGTGAGAATTCAGCAAGAAAATGTTTTTTAAATTGAGAATTTTATTTCTTGATTTAAAAATTTACTGATTTTTAGCAAAACTTTTGGAAAACTTTTCAACCTTATATTAAGTACAAATCAAAACTATTTTCCCACTATTTAAAAAAGGTGAACTTTTTGAGAAGAATTTGGCACTTAAAGTGAGAAACTTATATTTAGAGAACAAAAATTCTCGATTTCAGTGTTGCTTATTTCTCTCTGTGCAAAGGCACTTGCTTTAATCAAGAAAATACTTTCTCAAAATGAGTTTTTATATTCTCAATTTAAGGTAAACCTCTTATTCAGTACAAATTTAAATTATTTTTTCACTTAGTTAAAACGAGAAACATTTTTGAGAAGAATTTTTAAATTAAAATGGGAGTTTAAGTACTTGGTTAGATTTTGAAAACAAAAATTCTTAATTCGAGTGTAAAGTTTTTGTTTAATTTTCTTTATCCTAGGATAGTTTCTTTATTCAAGTGTGTAATCAAGTAAAAAGCCCACTCAAATTGAGTTTTTATGTACTCAATTTGAGGTTGTACTTTATATGAGTAGATAATTTGTAAAAGAACCTCTTATTAAGCAAACATTTAAACTAGTTTTTCCCATAGTTAAAAAAAAACTTTTAACTTAAAGTGGGAGTTTAAGTACTTGGTTAGATTTTGAGAACAAAAATTCTTAATTCAAGTGTAAACACATTTGCTTTGTTTTCCGCCACATTATGCCTTTCTCCTGGCAACTACGAAATCTTTTGGGCTGTCAATTATCGGTTTCCACAGCAAGATTCATTATATGCTCGATTGTAAACAAGTTTTTCCTTGGCGCGCCATGTGCCATCATTTTTGTCCTCGTTTTCTTTATTTTTAAATAATCTCGACGTGAGAGGCTTTACCAAAAAAAAAAACAGAAGAATTTTACGCGGTCGTATACATGAGTTGTTTAGTAAAAGATAAAAACGTGATTACGAAACAAAACACTCGAGCTGCTGGGCGTAAATATTGGGGATATTTCGCATGCCCGCCGCCATTGGGGGCCATAAATCAAAAAACCGCAGGCCTCTCTCTCTGTCTCTGTCTCTCGCTGGGGTCATGGGAAAAGTTAAACGTAGAAAATTGGGGAAAAACTTTAGTTTTAATGGGCCAAGTCGCGTTTTTCCGCCAGCCTAGCTCAGCTTCGATCATTTCGATGGAAACAAAGCGAATTCCAAACTGCTCTTCGACACCGAAAGTGCCGCAAACGCGTTAAGAATTATTGATGCCTCATTGCTGATTGCTCCCTGCGTTTACGCCATTTGACACACATTCGCCTCCCACATTCCGAATATAATCCGAAGGACCCATTTCCCAACCCACACTCCCTAAAAGAGACCCAAAAACAGACACAGGGCATGAAAATAAGTAAAGTTATTTGGTATGTCTAGCGTGTACTTCGCATTTCCCTTCTCGGCTCCTTGTGTTATTACAGTTTACCCTGCGAACTGACAGAAAAAATCAACGCTCACATTGTCAGCATATCAAGGCTTACACCACGTCTGCACAAAAAATTATTGCCAACTCTGCCGTTTCGCAGGGACTCGCATTCATTGCATTAAATTGTATTTTTGATGTTTGCGCAAAATATGGTGAAACAATAAATATGGATTTGGTTGATTGTCTTGTGTTTTCCATATATAAGGTGGTGATAGCAATTGTTTTCTTGGAGACTTTCTTCTACTTGAAATATTATTACATTCTGTTTAGATATTCCTGTAAATCAACTTTGTTTATTTTTCTGGTATAAAATATTTTTATTCTTTTTGGGATACTTTTTGAAAACTTCATAGAACATATTAAAGTATCGATTGGATTTAAATAATAAATTTAGTTGATTGTTGCGTATTTTCCATTTAAAAGGTGGTTATAACAATTGCTCTTCAGAGTTCTTCCTTCTGCTTGAAATATTATCTCAATAATTAATATTATTTATTTCTGGAATACAAAATATTTTTCTTATTTTTGGAAGCCCTTTTTTTAAGCAAAATTCTATAGAACACCAAAAAAAAATAGTTTAACTCTTAAAGCTCTTTGTATTAAAAATATACTAGGTCCAGTATTAAAATGTGGTATTGAATTAATACTAAAATATTTAAATAATTTTAATTTAATTTTAAGTTAAACTTTTAACAGTATTAATGTAATAATCACCTTACTCAGATATTTTTAATAGTTTAAAAAAATATACTGGGTCCAGTATTAAAATGTGGTATTGAATTAATACTAAATAAAATATACTAGGTCCAGTATAAAATTGTGGTATTAAAATAATATTATCTCATCTTACTCAGATATTTTTAATAGTTTAGATATAATCTACGAAAAGTTTAGTTTCCTTGATCATTTTTTTTCGGTGAACACATTAAAGTACCGCTTGGATTTGGCATATTATTAATATGCGTTCTCCCCTTAGGCATTTTCTCACGTTGACAATGTGAGGGGATGAGATTGAGGTTCTTGGAAAAAACAAACAAACATTTAAATGATTTTTATGGCTACACATTTTCACTCCCAACATTAAACTTTAATGTTATGGTCCTCAGACTTTTTACGCTTTTGGAGTATTATTGAAGATTCGTGTGTGTTTTGTGTGTGCGAACGCAGTAAAAATTCATTTTGTTTATTTTCCCGGGTCTTAACTTTAGTTACGAAAGAAAAATGTTGTATTCTAAAACTGACTTGTATTTTTTCAAAAATATGCAGGTCCATTTTCTTTGGTAAGTCCGATAATTCCATTAGTTCTGCTACATATACGAATAGATGGGTCCGAAACGAATCCGCAACAAAGACTCTCCCTATTGCCTTTGTGGTCTTTGGATGCTAAGTGATTCACGAGTATTGCCCATTCGCATTCACATTCACATTTCTATTCACATTCCCGTTCCCTCTCCATTGTTCGAAACTTATTTGCATTCATGTTTTTGCGCTTTTTCCGCTTTGGTCAGCGCAATATCTATCTCTCTTGGTCCTCGGAAATTACTTTATGGCAGGAAAGGCATTTTGGTTTTAAGATGTTTACCTAAGGAAAGTTGCAGACCAAAGTCAATGTTGGTTTGGCGATGAGTGGACGCAATTGAGCTGGAGGATTGCGATTATGTGGTTCCGACTCAATTTTGCATTTCTCCCTCGGTTTGTTTCCAGATTATTCCTGCTAAGCTGCCTTTTTTCTCCCATCCATTGTTGGTTGGTCAATATTGAAATGGCCAAGTGGGTAAACGTTTTGTATTGCTGGTGGAAGTTTATCATTTTTTTGGTATTATATATTTACCTGGTAAAAAAGAGGTTTTTAATTAATATGATTGGTATACAAAATAGTTATTTACTAGAGACAACAAGCTCTTAAAGTGAATGCACAGAACAAAAATTGACAAAATATCATAATATTCATGTGAAAATGATATGAATATTATGATATTAAGTGAAAAACTTAAAAAATTTACAAAACATCATAATAATCATAACTTTTATGATATTCATATCATTTTTACTTAATATTCATATGAAAATGATATGAGTATCATAAAAAATATCATAATATAATAATATTTATATTATTTTCATATGATTTCATTAACGGTTCAAAAAATAAATTTTTAAATAAATCAACTGATATGTTAAAATATCAAATTGATATGTTTGAATCATACACTTGGCATTAATCATATCAGTTTCTTATTGATATGAAATAAAGTAGAATTGACCTTATTTCATATCGATTTTTATTTCTTTGTAGTATAAAATCATCAAATCAATTTCCATTAGTCCCTTAGATTAACTTTGAATCGTCGGTATCCATTGAGATTTGGTCGTTAGACTGCATTATTTCTGTTTTTTCGACTGCCTTTTCTTTTAGCACGTGCCTCGGCATGTGTCATCAGCATCTGGGGAGTCGTTAAAAACCAAAGACCCAAAAACGGAACATCCCAATAAGCAAAACCGTCTGAATAAACACATTATACATACTCTTATGATTGCGGCAAAGTCGAACCTTTTTTTCGGTGGTAAAACCTTCGGTTATTTGGGGACCGTGATAAAAATATTTTCAATTGCCGCAACCTTTCCGTATCTGCGATGTGCCCTGTGACAGAACAAAAAAAAAACGTCAATTACAAAGGAGTTAAATCTGTGTAAAACCAATTTTTCGGTCGGCAATCAGAAATCGAGGTAAAGATTTATTGCCTTTAAGCTTACTTCACGACTGTCAGGTGAATGAAAAATACCTGCGGAATAAGCGACAATCGCGGGTATCAGGTGGGGGATGCGATGCTGGAATCTGGTTGGAAAAACTGGTTGCTCGCCGACTTGAGCTCTTTTCCATTTGCATAAGCGCTGCCGCTGAATATTCATATGCGGGGATGAGAATTTAATAGCGGAAGTTTGCAGAAAAGCACATAAAGATGTAATTATATCGACGCCGCAGAGTTTTAGCAGGAATTTACTTATATTATATTTATATATTTGTTTTAAGACTGTATTTGTATACTTGGATTAGTTTATGTGTGAAATCTACACTGCTTCCTACATTTAAAAAGTCTTTAAAGCTTTTATGGATATTTTATGGTACAATATACCAATATACAAGTAATATTATTTATTATAAAATAAAATGTTAAATAAATATTTAAAGATTTATTAAGTATTTTAAAATATACTACAGAAGTTATATTTAGTTTTTTAAGGTCTTATAAATAATTTAATACTTTTGTGGGAACTTTGTTTAGATTTTCTAAAATACATTATAACTACAAGTAATATTATTTACTAAAAAATACAATGTTAAATAAAAATTTAAGTATTTTATTAGTATTTTAAAATATCTTATACGAGTAATGTTGTTTGTTTGTTTGTTTTACTAAGGACCTTTAAATTTCTTTTAGCAAAACAACTTTATTTTTCAACTACACATTTTTTTATAATTTTTGAAAATATCTAATATTTTTTAAAAAATTGTATGGATATTCTAAAATACATTATACCTACAAGTAATATTATTTATTTAAAAAAGATAAGGTTTAATAAATATTTAAAAATTTTATTGATATTTTAAAGAACTTGTAAATAAATTGTTACGTTTGAAAGTGAATTAATCGTTTTTACATGTTTTTAACATTATCGAACGGCATCCTTTTAAAGTTTTAGTTCCCTTGTATAAAATATTTCATTTTTTGTGCATATTACTTCAAGTTATGAATCACATAGGCGTCTTCCAAGCACTTTGCAGCTATTAGATACCGTTGAATATACCCATTATTCCAGCAAATCACCAGATATCGGGTTTGCGGCTGTGAAATTCCAAAGCCAATACAAGTTGGGTACACTTCATTCATTTCATCGCAATCGATGAATTCGACGGGCAGCAGACGCAGTGTACCCAGTCGCGAGTTGACCAAAAGGCAGAGCAGCACGAAGGATGAGTTCTTGAAGATGATGGCCATGTAGATGCCCAAAGGATCCATGGCGAAGGTCTGCGGCTGACCGCCGCATCGCTGCTCCCCCGAACACGAGGTTACCTCCTGCAGATCCAGCAGGAATTCGAGGTTCCAAAGGGGTTTCGGGTGGAGGAAGACGGTGGCCTCCGCATCGTTGGTCAGCGAGTAAACACGCGTGCTGCCCGCCCGCACAAAGAGCAGATATTTGCTGCAAATGCTCCAGACAGCCGTTTGAATGCGATTCTCCACCAGCACTTGTTCCGACTTCCATTGCGACCTGGTCAGTTGGCACAAACTACCTCCTCCTTCAGAGGAAGCGCAGAAAAGGAGCTGGTAATCGGGACTGTAGCGGAGCAGCGAGAAGGAGCTCAGGCTATCGGGAGCCGGGATCAAACGAATCTTTTGCCGACAATCCGGCTCCCAAAGGATGATGTGCGATGAGCCCAGAGCGGCACTCACCAGGATGGTACCGTCTTCGTTCCACTGCAGCGACGTCACACAGTTGTGGCCCTCGTCCTGCAGGAGACTCATGCGATGTGTGCCCAGCATATGGCGAATATTGGAGTGAGCACTTTCGTGCCACAAACAAATGCCAGCCGCACATCCCACCGCCAATTCGCAGTCCGGCGACCAAGGACGAAAGGCGGCACAGGTGATGTCCTTCTGCTGAAAGGTCTGCAAAGGGGTGGGGGGTGTGCCACTCCCATCGTGGATTTCCACCACATCTTCGTTGGTAACCAGGGCTATTAGAGTGCTCGTGGGATGGAACTCAATGCAGCGGATGGCCGCCTTTTTCCAATCTCGGGTTTGGCTAATTCTTTCCAGGATCTCAGGATCCGCTGAGAGGGTCAACTTCAGGTTGCATATGGGACGAAAGCACAGATTTTTGAGGTTGTACAACTTGCGGAGTAACCAATTCCAGTATTCCAAGGCCAAGTTGCAAAGGATATCGTATACCTCTGCTCTGGGATCGGGAATATTATGGCTATCGGGTTCCATTTTTCCTTTTTAAATGGGATTTTTATTTTTTATTTTAAGTCTAATGGTTAGTTTTAATATTTTTGAATTAAAAAGCTATGCTTAATAAATCTGACAATATTTTTATGGTTGCTTAGACAGCGAAAACAATTTTTATATGAAATAAGGTCAATTCAACCTATTTCAGTATCAATTAAAATATGATTAATGTCAAATTTATGATACAAACATATCAACTTGGTATTTTAACATATCAGTTATTTTATCTTAAAACACCAAACACCAAAATATAAAAATGATATGATATATCTTGAAAAAATATCAAATTGACCTGCACATATAAATCTGATCTTTAATGTCAAACTTGTGATTCAAACATATCAAATTTATATTTTATTATATCACTTATTTATTGTGAAATACCAAATACCGAAATATCAAAATGATATGATATATCTTTAAAAAATATCAAATTGACCTGCACTTATCAATATGATCTTTTTTCAATTTTTTTTCTGTATTCACTCCATTATAGTGCTTTTACACCTCCTATATGTCTTATTTCTTTTCGAAGCTAGTTTGCCTTACTTACTTCTAGTCGAACTCCCTTAATGGTTTTACTTTCGTCCTACCTATCGTTTTCCACTTTTTCACGCTTTATCTAGGCGGCTATTAGTTTTGATAAATGGCTTCGGCGATGCAGTTTCTGGTCAGCGCTGTCAGCAGTTTACCTCATCCCATAACGGCGATATAAAAATATGTTCTATTTTCTTTCTTTTACATTTTCTAAAAACCCGACAAAGGGACGGATGTTTTTATGCCTTCTTTACCGCGAATTGGGGCAATATGCAATTTTTAAATTTCGACCAAAATCCCTTTAATATTATGCAGACAATAAATTGAAACTCTTAATAATAATTTCCGATTTATTTAGTATAACAGGCTCTTTTGACTGTTTTCAAAGAGTTCATAGTCAGGCGGCTTTTGAAAATTTGATGGCTGCCTTTCAGCGTGAAACGCATAAAAACATATTTAATGGGTGAAATTATTTTAACAAAGCCTTCAGTTAAACAAAACAAAATTTACAACCTCTGAAACGAACCTTAACAAATACACGGCTTTTCACATAATTCACTCATATGAACCAAATAAAATCGCAGAAAAAAAATGTATGGCAGGCGAAAATAAAATGAAATTATGCGGGTGGAAAACCATAAATTGACTTTTGGACCAACAAACGGAAAACAAAATAAAAGTTTTTCCTTTTTGGGCGTTTGTATGCGCGGAATAATTCGCAAGTTTTACGGTATGCTTCGCTTTGATCTACCGCATTAATATTTTATTTCTTGTGTATATATGTGTGCACAGCCGACGTCTTATGTTACATGTTGTACATGACTGGTATGTATCTTGCAAATTGTCTTGTCAACATAAAAAAATAAATAAAGTTTGAGGGGGTAGGAAGAGAAGACCCAAAGAGCAGTGAGATGTGGCGAAAGCTTCAAATGAAGCGTAAATAAAATAAAATGAAATGAAATAGTGGCTGATGCACAGGAAAAAAAGTTTGATTTTGAAATAGGGTCAATTCTACATTATTTCATATAAAAAAAAATCATTGTCAAAATTATGATTCAAACATATCAACTTAATATTTTATCATTTTTAATTTAAAATTCCCAAATTGAGTAATAATTGAACCTTTACCAGTTTGCCTAAAAGTATGATTTACAAAATATATAGATTCTTTGTGTAATGCACATAAAAATTCCATTCACTTAATATATATTTTATATAGTATACTTTTGGGCAAACTGGTAAAGGTGCTTAAAAAGTGATTTTTTTTTGTTCAGGGATATGTTGCTACTCTACTATTTCTTCCTTTAAAAAAATCTTAAAGTTATTCTGAGTTCTGTGTTTGAAAGATAAAGAGTACCACTTTTAAAATACTTTGACAGTAAAACAAACAATCAAGTCGTTTGCCTGTAATACCTCCGAAAATTTGGTCATTTTCAACATTTTTCCAACTTTAAGGTCCTTTTGCTCAGAATCCTTACGTCGGGAAACTTTTTTGAGAACGCAGTTTAGTTTATGAATTCGGAACGGATTAAAATGTAAATATAACATTTTCTGCATATATCAATCTAATATTTTTTAAATTTTTTTTCTCTGTGTTACTCCTTGGATAATTTCCGTCCTTTTCCACACAGTTGATTTCTGGGTTATTAAGCTGTCCGCTTTTTAAGTTTTTAACATCAAATGCTTGAAATTCCTTACGCACATTCGGCCTTTTCGGGTCCTCTGAGGTCCCCTTTCGAGGTGATATTAACATAACTTTGGGGATGAGACCCGTAAATGGGAAGTCATGAATCTACAATTTAGTTATTTAACGAAATGTGGGCCTAGTTGGAAATTGATTTCGAACAGCCGTCCATCTCGCCAACTCATGGACACATTATCTGGACAGCTGACAGCGGGAGATTGGACAAAAGAAAATATTTTTTATTTAGGTTTAGGTTGCTTTTTTTTTTAACAGCGGCCAGCATAACAAAATAAAAGCTCAGCAGGGCTAACAAAAGCCAGGGGTTACGACTGCCCGCATCCGATTGTTCCGGCCGCCTCTTCTAAGGAATACGGAATACAGAATGGAATGCCTTTGTTTACAAATGAAATGGAAGCTCCTTTTTATGGGCCAGCATTTTATGTGTGTTTATGTTTTCGACTTATGCGCCGACTGCTTGACCATTTTATTGATTTAGTAGCATGCTATCATCGGCTTTTGGCCTCCCACACTTTAACCTTCTGTGAACGAATGACGTCGAGTGGATTTTCAATATTACATGATTTTTTGCCACTCCATTTGGCTGGCTGGCTCGCCATTTGCCACTTGACACTTTGCAACTGAGCATTCGGTTTCATTGAATTATAGAATTCCAGCAATGTTGCCGCAAATTAATAGGCAATTAACGTCAAGGGCAGCAAACTGTAAGCCTGCCGGACTTAGCATACCCTTTGAATTATGGCAGCCCCCGAGATTTAATCAATAAAATATGTGGAGTACATTTAACACATTACAGCACACGGTATTTTAATATTATGTGAAAATCTACCTCAACCATACCGCATTACGCTTCAATTGAATTAATTTTTAATACAATCAATTTATTGGATGGCGCAATAAATGCATAATTAAATTTCCTTTGGATTTTCATTAACAATTTCGACTGTGTTTCTGCACCAAAAAAAAAACCATAGCTTAACTCTTAAAAATTGTTGGTATTAAAAACATACTAGATGCAGTATAAAAGTCAATACCAAATTAATACTAAATAAAATACTAGGTTACGTATAAAAGTGTAGTAATGTATTAAAACTAAATTAATTAATACTAAATAAAAATACTAGGTCCAGTATAATAGTGCGGTAAGGAATTAATACTATATTATATAAAATAAAAATACTGGATCCAGTATAAAAGTGTGATGTTGAATTAATACTAAATAATATATTACCTAAACTCTTTAGTATTAATTTCATACGAAATAATATAAAGTTTATTTATTCTATACCAAAAGTTTAATTTTAACACTTCATTAATACAGTTCAATGTAAAATTCATATTTTTAAGATATTTTAGAACTATTGTAAGAATAGTTTAGTTTCTATAATAATTTTTTTCGGTGTACGAAATGTTTTACGAAAGACCGTAAAACATTCATCTCGAATCTGATAACAAGCTCCCAAGATGCCTATAGAATAACTTGACAATAAGCTACCAGATCCGTTCTAAACATTAAATTGCATAATTCTGTTTGGGCAAAAGCAAGAATACTTATTAATTGGATTAATGCACAGAATACACTGGCCAACCTTGTCGAAAGCAAGCCAATTTAATCCAATTGCAGTGCCAACATTAGCCATTAAGCTCAGCCATAAATTCAACACACTGCTCTGAACCTATAAAGTACTCAACTTTGGTAAACCGGAGCCAAACAATCCATAAATTTCAATAAACACCCAATAAAGCAACTATGGGGTTTGCAAGGAGTTTGCCAACCGAAGGAGCTCAGCCATGCAAAAGGCAGGCTTTTAGCGGCAAATTAAGTCTTTTAATCATCGTTGCCGTCTATTAGTGGCTGAAATCCAACGGGTAATAGTGTGTGAACGAATTCTAATAATTATAAATCATGTTGACATTATTAGGGGCAAGTTCAATTGCATGTGTCTGCAGGAAAATGAGGTTTGGTTTTAATTTTGGAGGTACATACATTAATTTACAAATAGAAGAAAGAATAAATTGTGTAACCAAAAATGACTTTGATGAAATCCGTGATCATTATGGACTTGATATTGCACATATCAATTTGATATGTTCGAAATGTAAAAAGTTCGAGTTTCGAATGAGTTTTTCTCGCTCTCACTCACGTAACTTAGGTCGCCATATTGCTTTTTCCTCTCTTTTTTGAAGTCAGAGACTCTCCGAGAGAGAGAAATCGAAAAAGTTAAATTTTTCCATATCAATTCCCCATGCAATAAAGGTAAAAACGATATGTATGTTTTTTTGTATGTATATTCAATTTTATTTACCTAATTTTTATTTTTACTGCATAATTTTAATGCATCAGAGAGTTATTTAAAGTTGGAATATTTTTCCATAGAATATAAGTAGACCTGCAATTGAGTGTACCTTCCAGCGACTCCAACCTGCTATGAATACCACTAGACATATAAATGAAATTCAAGGGTTGAATTCATGACATAAATTTATTCATTTAAACAGACATGCTGCTCCAATTATGCAGGCAGCTTGGAAAGCATGAGGGAAACCAAAGAAACTCAACGATTCTGATAGAAGAGTCTTCAGAAATGGGGTAAAGTAATTTTTTAGTAGATCAAACAACATAGTTCTTCATTACTTTAAATGGCATTTACTGACTCAATGAAATCACCAATTATCTAAATGCAGATGGAGATATTTTGTGTTCTGTTTTCTGTATGCTGTATAAGGATAACTCAAGCATAAATTATGACTTGGACCACTTTTCGTGCATTGGGTATAAATCAGAGGGTCTTTTTTATGCGCCTAAAAGTTTGACGGGCGCACAATAATTTATTAGCCAAGTCGGCGAATTGTGAAAGTCTCGGCCAGAAACAGGCGCAGCCAGATTGCCAGGACGAAGGAGCAAAATCTGGCTTTCAAATTGCAAAAGGCAATCTTACTTTTGCGCTCCACTCTGTTTCGGAAATTCCACCGCGCTCTCCATGTCAGTGGTAACTCAATTAGAAAATTTAATTACGCCGCAAGGCAGGCGCCAGGAAGCGTTTTTATACACATTTTCCTACAATATGAAAAGCTTGTTGAAATTAACTTTATTATACTTGCGATATGTGTATGTATGTGACGCCGCCTGCCAGCTAAAATATCAAGCAGATTGCTTTAAAAACACGGAAATTACTGAAACTCAAAGATGAATAAAGTTTACATGCCTTTTTTGTGTGCACAGAAAAAAAATTGGACCAGAAATTTGGAGTTCTACATTATATCAATACAAAAAGCGATATGATTAATGTAAAATTTATTATTTAAACATGTCAACTTGATATTTTATCATATCAGTTATTTTATATTAAAATACCAGATGTAGTATTTTTATATCCTTTGATGATATGCACAGAATAAAAATTTGAAATGACACGGTGTCAATTCTACCTTATTTCATATCAGAAAATTTTCAATTCAAACATATCAACTTGATATTTTTAGTTAATTTATTTAAAAATACCAAATTTAGTATTTTCTTTTTTTATCAAATAATGAAATATAAAATAAACATAATCATTATTCATATCAAAACGATCTGAATTACGTAATCTTAAAATATACAAATGTCTGATTTTTTTTTCTGTGTACGATAAATAAATACTGGAATCGCAGGGATATGAAATGACGGTAGGCTTAATTAAAAATCGTAGAATGCCTGCCGCCTCGCAATTTGCATTGGGTATCAAAAACTTTTCGGAGCCTGAAGAATGCATAAAACAATCCCAATCCCAACACCAATTTACCTTATCAATCAGCAGTTCACAATGGGTGTTTTTCGGGGGGTTTTGGGGGGTTTTTCGGGGTATACCCGGCGCTTAATCAAGCGCTAAGTCCGCAAGAATCCCCGAGAACGACCCTTTTCTCAAGTTTGGCGAAACCGTTTACCTTCGCTTTGGCAACTTTTAACCTTTCGCCTTCCTGGTCGATGGCTATCTGGCAAGTTTTTCGCTTTTGTGGCGGTAATTTGTTGTTACACGTGGTCGACCTGACTGCCGTTTGCGTTTTTGGGGCCTCAAATGAGGCGCATCATTAGTTGCTAGACGTTGATTTTCAGTCTCCCTTTTCCAGCTCGCGATTTATTATTAATTGGCCAACCAAAAATGGGAGAAAGTTTTTCCGCCTATTTGTTTTACAAGTTTTTCTTGGAAACTTTTGTGCGCCGCGGCGAGAATGTTTCAATTATTAACACTTGTGCGTCTGCCCAAAATAATTCAATATTCCGGTTTTACTGTTATTCCCCTCCATAAATATTGAATAAATATTTTCTATTTAATTAAAACTTTATCCTTTCCAATTGTGGCTGACTTGAAAGCAGTTTTAGAATTTTAAAGTTGATATAATATTTATTTTGATGGGACACTTTGGCATTTTGAAAGGGATTTTTCAAGTGGCTAGGTTAGTAGAATGCCTTTGTCGTTTAAAAATTCAATGGCAAAAACTTGAATTAGCATGGAAAACATTTTACATGTGCATAAGTAAATACACTAAAAAAATAACTATAGTTTAGCTATTTAAACTCTTTTTTATAATAATATATTAGGTCCTGTATAAAAGTGCGATATTTAATTAATCCTAAATAAATAAATACTAAATAAAATATACTAGGTTTAGTTAGTATTTAATTAATACCAAATAGTATCTGAACTCTTGAGTATTATTTATATACCAAATATTATAAAGTTTATATTTTGTAATGAAAATTATATACCAAAAGTTTAGTTTTAACACTATTCTGATACTACCCATATTAAGATATTTTTGAAACTCGATAGTTTAGAATTAATATACAAATAGTTTAGTTTCTACGATCATTTTCTTTCGGTGTTTATGGTAATTGGTAAAAAACACACGTTTTATGAGAACCTTAACAATGGATTATTAATTAGAATTTTTATTGGTAAATTAATCATAATCCAAAGCTAATAAAAGCAAGTGGGCAAAAAAAGCAAATAATTAATAATGCCATATTTAATCGAATTTAATTAATTTGCACAACCATATTTTAGTGCCGCCAGTGGAATCCTGCAATCCAATAGTTTGTCGTCGAGGTGGCAATAATTAAAAGCGATTTCCATTGTGGTTGCGAATCGGCATTAATTGCTGGCTGTTTATTAAATAAGGCTAGAGAACCAAACTGAACACAAAAGCGCTCGCGGCAATGTTGGAATTTGTCGCATTTAAGAGGCTTTTAGGCGTCTGCATGCGGCATTCATTATGCTTTAATTTGTTTTAAGCCAAAACGCAAATGCAAATGCAACTTTAACTGTTGCTCGCGAAGGCGGCAACATGCAGCGATGTCGCTGGCGATGGCAAACAAAAACGCCAGAAAGGGGACACGGGCTTTTGTCGGCGACGTCGATCCTCCAAAAACCCGCCCCCAGAAATAATAAACATCAATTGCCTAATGCAAACAACCGCAGGAGCTCTTCGTGCTCAGTTCAGTTCAGTTCAGTTCACCCATGCTTATATTCATAGTCGCTCCACTGAGAAAAATTGAGGAATTTAAGTGTTTTGCTAGAAATATTCTAAATAAATCTCTAGAGATGTTAAATATTTTTTAGTGGCGTTATGAATTTAGAAATTTTAAATATTTCCTAGAGGTGTCAAAAAGTATGCAACAATATATGCCCAAAAAAATATTCTACATAAATCTCTAGAAATTTTAAATATTTTCTAAAGGAGTCAAAAAGTATGGAGCAATGTAAGCCAAAATAAATATTTTACACAAATCTCTAGAGATTTTAAATATTTTTTACAGTATAAGCCAAAAAAATGTCTATATAAATCTAGAATATTCGAATATTTTCTAAAGGTGTCAATAAGTATGCATCAATGTAAGCCAAAAGAAATACTCTACATAAATCTTGAAATTGTAAATATATTTTCTAAAGGTGTCAAAGGTATGCAACAATATAATCCCAAAAAAATATTCTACATAAATCTAGAGATTGTAAATATTTTCTGATGGCGGTAAAAATTATGCAACATTGTAAGACAAAACAAATATTCTACATAAATCTCTAGAGATTTTAAATAGTTTTTAGAGGAGTCAAGAAGTATGCAAGAATATAAACCAAGATACCAGAAAGAGTGGATTTGTAGATGCTAATGATTTCAATGACTTGAAATATTTATAAATGGTTCTTAACTATTGCTATAAGATTAAAAGAATTCTAAGATTAGAGATTATAATAATTTTTGTATGAAATTGTAGTCCAAGTAGTAAAATCGTATGGTGTTTTATAATTTCTCCACATTTTTCTTTATATTTATAATTTTTTTCTTGTTTTATTTCTTTTTTCTAAGTGTACATTTGTTTGCATTTTTGTTGCTGCTGCTTGTTGAGAGGCAGCAGCAGTAGAAACGGAAAAAGTGCTCTGTAAATACGCAACGAGACGCGTCGTATAGTATTTAGGCAGTCCTTGCCGGTCTCCTCGTCCTGCTCTCCATCCCCCCTCCCCCCTCGCCCCTTTCACCTATAATTGTGTGTATGTGTGTGTGAGTGTGCCGTCTTTTTATGAACTTGTTAACAATCTAACGACCTTTTTGCCCGGCTACCTCATTGTTGCTGTAGCCTGACTTTCCCCGTCGCCTTCTCAGTATTCAGTATTCAGGATCCAGTATTCCGCATTCCGTATGTCGAGTGGCAAGAGGTTGGCGCATCAAATGTTTGGGCTTAGCAAATATTTGCATACTTTCGGGCTGCTCATGAAAATAACATAATTTGATTCCGACAAGAGCACCGCGCGGTAATGTGATTTTGTCTTGAGCAAATGTAAACATATGTTTGTCTAGATATATTTTTGGTGTCATTTTTCAAGACACTTAAAGTTTCGATACCATGCAACTAAAAATCTGTAGTGATTTATGGCCATTTAATAGTCTGTTTTGGACACAGAGTGCAATCCTCAAGGATTCGTCATCCCAAATTCAGGATGTAATGCACGGAAGCTGCTTAAATGGTACACAAATATTGCATGAGCCTATTGTCCTGAAAGTATGCAACGCTGGGACCATCACTTCGCTCATTATTTATTCATGGCATTCAGCACAGAAGTGTTTATGTGGCCAGGGGTTCCTAACTCTCTGCCACAAATTGGCCAACCATCTCATCTTGGCCAACAAAAAGGACAAGTGGCTGGCTGGGTGAACAAAAAAATATGCAAATTTCAGCATAAAAACGAAACTTTTTGATTCAACCTCTAGTTTTAGGTCTCCGGCAGCCGAAAACAAAATTGTCAATATTGTAAACAGATTCTTCTCGACCGAAGCTGATTAGATTGGATTGGATTGGGTGGTGGGTTGTGCTGCTCCCTGCCCCTTATAATTGCCACTCTTGTTGCCCAGCTGCCATACGTGCTGGCCAACTTTTGCACTGCCATTCGTATTTGTATTCGTATTTGTTCGAATTCGATTCGAACTGTTCGACTGGCAACATTTTAAAGCTTATTTGCTGGGGTCGCACGTAGCTACTGGGTAGCTCCTCCTCAGTTCCCTTGGAGACCGGGAGCTAGCTAGCATATTGGCCTGTGGGCCAGCCTTTGTGTAAATCGTTATTGAACACTCAAATCCTAATTGCACCCAGGGTGATCACTAGTAAGTGCGACGTTTGTCCATGTTTGTGAACGGCAAATGGCCAACGACTTGGTTCATTTGGGGAAATGGATGGTTTATATGGAGAAATGGTAGTGCTGATTTGTTTGGTTCTGTCAAAAAAGGATTGCTCCCGAATGATGGGTGTCGTTCACGGGAACTAAGGAGTAATTTATGGTGTCAGTTGACCTTGAAAGGCAACTTTTCTACTGTTTCATATACTTAGTACACACAAAAACAAAAAACATATCGTTTTTACCACGAAATAATGTAAAATTTATATTGAAAAATTTAACTTTATCGATCTTTCTCTCTCTCGGATACTCTCTGATTGCCAAAAAGAGAGGAAAAAGCAATATGGCGATGACTTCTCTCTCTTGGATTCTCTCTGACTCCGGAAAGGAGAGGAAGAAGCAATATGGCGACGATTTCTCTCTTTCGTACACTCTCAGATTACCAAAGAGAGAGGAAAAAGCAAAATGGCGCCAATAAACCACGTGAGTGTGAGCGGGAAAGACGCATTCGAAATTCAAACTGGTGTACTTCGAACATGTTTTTTACATTTCGAACATATTGAACAAATTGATATGTGCGGTATAAATTGATCTCGGATTTCATCAAATTGATCCCGGATTTCAGTAAATAGATCCCAGATTTCATCAAATGGATAATTTCCTATCACGTTTTCTTTATGTGTAACAAGTAGATCCGAATTGATTAAATTTGTCAGCTTTTCAGCTATCCCTTCTTAAGCTGCGCAAACAAAACTTACAATCTTACAACAGGAAACATTCAAGAAAAAATATTCAAAATATTCTTTGCCTGCAGCTAGACACGAGTCTTGTGTCCCCTTCGCCAGATGCTGAAGTCTAAAGTAAACAATAGTTACATTGATTAGGGTCTAATTTTTGTTTAAAGCCCGGCACTGAAAAGGCCTGCCCCTCACAATTTGCATTTGTATGGACTTTCATAAATACGAGCAATATAAATTTGTTCAGCAGCTGTCGTCTTGGCTTTCACATGCATATATTAGATGCTCGTAGCCCATTTTTGCCTTATATACACAAACTTGAATTTACCAAACCCTTGTTAACGTGTGTATAAAAAACAAAGTTGATAAAACAACATTAAACCATATGTGAGAAACATGTCTTATGTTTATTTATTTTTCGGTAGCAACGAGTTTGGCAATTCGCTTGAATGGTAAAAGTTTCTTGGAATAGAAAAAGCTTGAAATTGCTTAAAAAAATAACCGACTGGCTAGTCAAAACAGATTTAATTCTATTGAGGAGCGGTGAAAGTAAAAGACAATTGAATCTACAAACAGCGAAATCGTACAATATGCTACATACACCGAGAAAAATGATCATAGAAACTAAGCTAATCGTACATTCATTCTAAGCAATTGATAAACAAAAAATTGTTAAAAGTAAACTTTTGGTTTAATATTTAGTACGAATTTTATACTAAAAAGTTGATATGTCATATTATTTAGTATTAATTCTAGTATATATTATTTGGTGTTAACCTTTTTAGTATTTATTCAATACCACACTTTAATACCGAATTAAGTATATTTTATTTAGTATTAATTTATATAGTATTTATTGAATACCACACTTTTATACTGGATCTAGTATATTTTATGTAGCATTAGCTTATTTAGAATTAATTCTTTAGCACCTTTTTATACTAGAGCTAGTATATTTTTTATAGAAAGAGTCTTACGAGTTAAGCTATGGTATTTTTTTGGGTGTACCAGTATCCAGTACCGAATATCCCCAAAACAACCCACGAAAACACCATCGATCAGCGAGTTATGACTCCTGAAATAAATAAGACCAAAGGAGCGACAAAAACGGTCGCAAGGAAATGGCCACAAAGGAAAGAAAATATAATCGACCAAGCGAAAAAATGCCCCGCAATAATAAATGATAATTGATAATAACATTTTGCTACCTTCCTTCCGCCGGGCGACAAAAAAAAATGGAATAAAATACTCGTATATGTTGAGGGGAAATCAATAAAAGCGCTGGCGAAAAACATTTGGTCACAATTTCAATTTTGCGCCAGCCAAATAAGAAAACTCAGGAACTGAGGAACATTTCAACAATTTCCGCTGCCGCCTTGGCAGCAAGTGAAAATTTTCATTTCGCAAGCGTCCGCAGTATGGAATGTGCCATTTCTTCGACACCTACAGAATTTCTATGCGACTGCACACCGCGGCGACAAAGTTAGACGAAATGTCATCATTTCCGTTGGGAAAACGGTGCGCGCTCAACCGAAAATCGGAGGAGCGGATGGGTGGGTTGGTGGCAAGAAAAACCACCGCCGTTTAGTTTTCCCAGCGAAATGATGGTGGTGCCAACTGGTGGAGAGAAAAAAAAAGGTTAACTAAGAAAGCCATGCAAATGCCTTTTTATTTCCCCCCACAAACTTTGGGCCCGCAGAAAAATACTGAATTCCCGGGAATCAAAGAACTCTTTACTTTACTGGTGGGCTCCAGCCAATCCCTCTTACGGTTCTTAAACGAAGCGTAAAATTGTTAAATGAGTGCGAATGTCTACAGCGCAAAAAAGGAGGCGAACTTTCATCCTTTGACCATTTCGAAAAGCGTACTAAATTATTGATTAACCATGTTGTTCGCCATGCACGGTTGCTGCTTAGCTTTCCTCAACTTTTCCCCATTCGTAGCTCAAATTAAATTGGGTTCCTTTCCCCGCTTTACTGAACTGAATTTCAATTGATTTGTCTTCTGGGAAGTAGCCGGAATTACGAATGATTGGGCATGGTCTATAAGGTTCTAGATTAAGCATAGTGTGTTTTGGGAGTTTTTGATTTGCCTAATTATTTACTTAGCAACGTGGTTAAAAACTCTCTTTTTGAAATCTTTTTAATAGGTGCCTAAAAGTATGCTTTGAAAAATAAAATGAATTCTTGGGATGTCTGTACATAATTTTTACAGTAATTTTTAGGGTGTTTCAATAGATAAACAACTCTTTTCTTATTTGAAATTATGTTATAAGATTCTAAATTAATCATAGTTTGTATTGGAAGTTTTGAATTTACCCAATAATTTACTTACTATTTTAAATCTTTTCAATAAGTGCCTAGAAGTAATAAAATGTTTAAGAAAATATATTCTAGCATACTTTAAGTGTCCTCTTTTTTAGGGAGTTTGAATGGATAAAGAACTAAGTTTTAAGCGCTACCTAAAATTTTAATATTAATTTAACTGAAAATCAATTGATGTATCATCTTCAAAATATTTGACTTACGAGTGAATGAACAAGGTATATAAGGTATCGAAAGTTTTGAATTTGTTTAATTATTTACTTACCAAAAATAAATGAAAACCTCCCATTGGAAATCTTCTTATTCGGTGCCTAAAAGTATGCTGTGAAAAAATAAAAATGTAATCTTAGAATTTCCACACACAAAATATATTGTAGTATACTTCAAGAGACCATTTTAGGGGTTTTCAACTAAGTAATAAACTGTAAAGTTTGCAATTTCAATCGAACTTTCCGCAATATGGCAAAGTAAACTTTATTGCAAGACTCTAAGAGACATACAGAAAACAACAAGTTCCTTTTTACGTGATGAAAGTCCCACACAAATGATGATGTATTCAGGACAGGCAAGATAAAGGAACTACATTGATATTGATGGCGATGATAAAGGCTAGTTTGTAGCGAAACAAGGCAGGGACGTCACAATGAGTTATGTGGCCTAACTGGGGAACTAAGGGAACCAATGCACCAAGGGACCCCCCGTTAAAGACAAAGTGCTCTTATATTTCTCAACTTTGTGCAATTGCATTTGGCAAGCGGAGAACTAAATTCAATTTGCTTGCTTACCTGTGGGTTGTGTGGGTGAAAGCAAAAGAAAACCAGTTTGCGGTTCTAATTGATGCCGCGAGTACAAATAAACCTTCGGTCACAGCTGCCCAAGCAGTCTGTGTTGACTTTCAAAGCGACTCAGTTGTCAAATGTATCAAAAGAAATGTGGAAATCGAGGGGTCAAAGCTATTGAGAGTTGGGTACTCAAAGAACTTGTTTGAATTAGTCATAGATGGGTTCCTCTTTTAAGGACTTTGGTGATATAAATTGTTCATGTTTAATGTAGTCAACTTACAATTTATTTTACAACTTACAACTTTTAACATTATATTAAGATATATAACAAATGGTTATAGAACTTAAGGTATAAGATATTTTCGAAAGCTAGTATTTAATACGAGGTTGTTATGTTATGGCTCCCAAAACTTTTAAAGAACGAAAACTCTATAGCTACTAACTAATATCCGAAATTGTACATAATTTACGTGTCAGCTTCAAAAGTCTTTGTCCCAACCGCTCAGTTCCTCCGGTGGCTCGTAGTCGTTCTCAACGCCCGAGGGTCCAAAGTATTGCAGGTCGGTCCAGCTCTTCAGGGGTCTCTTGATGGGCGAGGGCAATTGCTTGAGCTTCAGTCGCTGCCAATCCAGACTTTCGAACCAGCTATGCCGCTTGATATCGGCGATTCCCTTGCGCTGATATCCTAGTCTTTCCGCAGGAAGTTGCTTACACAGATGCCGCACCAAATGCTGCGCGGACTTGGGAATGCGTGACGGCATGTGAATCACATCGATGCCACTGAGGATTTGCTGATAGATCTTGATCTGATTAACGCCCCTGAAGGGAGTTTTGCCAACAAGCAGTTCATATACGAGAATTCCCAGTGCCCAGTAGTCGACGGCGCGATCGTGACCACGATCCAGGATAATCTCAGGGGCCACGTACTCGGGGGTGCCGGCAAAGGTGTTGGTCTTCTCGTTGTGCCTCACAAATTTGGCAAATCCGAAATCAACCTGGAAAGAAGTTCGGATTTTTTTTAGATTTATCAGATACTTGGGAACGGCAAGGAAATATCTTTTTGAAAGCCTACATAATAAAAAGTGTTAAAAAGTATGCCACAAAAAAGAATTCAAATTTCTATGGATTTTTGGGAGAAGACTTTTCACTCCTAAAATGCTGTCTTAAAGTATGCAGTGAAAATATTATGATACACTTTGTTTTTTAAATGTGGAAGATGATATGAAGACTTAAACAAAAGTAGATTAAACTGTCTAAGATTTTTGGGAAACTTTTTAAATGCTGTCTAAAAGTATGCAGTGAAAATATTATGATACATTCTGTTTTTTAAATAAGCAAGATGATACCAAGATTTAAACAAAAATAGATTAAAACATCTAAGATTTTTGGGAATCGTGAAAATAGAAATTGCAGACTTAAAATATATAATAGCATACTTTTAAGTGCTCTTTTAAACGGTTTCAAACATCTACATATCATTTTGACTACTATTTTATATGTTTTCCCTACCAATTTGCAGTATCCATCCGTGCCCAGCATCAGGTTCTCGGGCTTTAGGTCCCTGTATATGAAATTGTGCGAGTGCAAGTAATCGAACGCTTCGACAACACAGCCCGCTATAAATTTAGCGGTCTTCTCATCGAAGTACTGGCGCTTTGACATCACCGTCCATACATCACCGCCCATGCACGCCTCCATTAGGAAGTAAACGTATTTGTCATTGCGGTACGTGCGATAGAGTCTGGAAATAAAATAGTATTTAATGTTGGCGAAGTTAAGTGCCTGAGTTACGACTCACTGTGCTATGAAGGGCGAATGGCGGCACTTAATCATTACGTTCTTCTCATTGTAAACGTGCTCTATTTGATCTTGCTTGACCACCTCGATTTTCTTGATGATCTTTAGGGCCAACGCCTGCTGACCGTGAGCCACCAGGTCCACGCGCCCAAAGGCTCCGCAGCCCAGGGTGGCTATCTTCTTCAGTTCCGAGATGGCCACCTGGGAGTATTCGTTGTCGAATTCAAGGGACTTGTTGCTTGATCGACCTCCAGACTCTATTCGCTGGCTGCTGGGCTTCTCGCGCAGCTGCTTAATGGTTCCCAGATAGCTAATGAAAGCTCTGTGAAATATGGGGAAATTTAGTCAATTCGGATTATGATCAGATATTTATGAAACCCGAAATATTTTTGGTACTAAGAAATGTTATTCCTTTTGAAAAATTTTAAAAATATATTTAAGAAATCAATGGCGATGAAATTATTTATTAGGGTGTCTAAAATTATGCCTAACAAAGAGACCAAAAAATATTGTTGCATACTTTTATGCACCTTTATAGTATTTTAAGAAAAGAAATGGTATATAATTCAAAATAAATATTATTATTAATTTAATTCGAATTACAATTAATAAGATATTTAAAATAAGACATATAAATATTATTGTAGCTAAAAAAAAATTTTTTTTCCTTTTGAAAAAAAGTGTTTGTGCTTTTAGGTTTAAATATTTCAATATTCGATTTAAGTTTACATCAAATTTAAATTATTCCTGAGTTTCGGTGCATTTGTGTAACCTCTTATTCTTTTGCCTTATTAGTTAGATCACTATATCCCATATATTTCAAGTACAAACTTACTCTCTGTCCAGCATGAGCACCTCGGTGCCCGGGGCATCGGCATAAACACTGGCCTGTCGCACGTCCGCATTCAATAGGGCCTGCTCCCCAAAGTAGTCGCCCCGCTTCCGCTTGGCCACAATCTGCTCCTGCTTCTGGTCATCCTGCTTCTTTATGGTCACGGTTCCGCACCTGATGATATAGAACTCGTTGCCCAGCTCGCCTTCGCGCACAATGCAGCTATCCGTTTCGTAGAATTTCTGCAATACAAAGGGCAGCCACTGAGTCATCGATATCGCTATCGCCATCTGATGTATTACCCTTTGCAGGAGATCTACGACTTTGAGCAGCAAACTCTGGTCGAACTCCTGTAAAAATGGCGCCGAACGCAGGAACTGTAAGTTCTCCTCGCGCTCCCTGGAGCCAGAGATTTGCATGATGGCGCGGAAGGTTTCGCGCGTGATTTTCCAAACGCGAGCATCGGTGGCAGCTACAGAGAGAAAAATTAATAAAGTAAATGTAAAAATTCTCGATTTAAGTATTTGTGTTCTCAATTTGTACTGATTTTCGATAAAATTTTTTTCTTTTTTTTCTCACCTTTTTTTGTTTCTCTACATTAAGAGAAAATGTTCTATAATATTTTGAAAAATGTTTTTTTAGAGTGACCATCTTGCACTCAAAGTGAGAATTTATGTTCTTGGTTATATTTTGAGTACAAAAATTCTTAATTTGGCAGTGATGTTATTTATTTTTTAAAAATTTTGTATTGAAAGAGAGTACTTTCCTCTCAAAGAGAGAATTTATGTTCTTCGTTATATTTTGAGTACAACAAATTCTCAATTTAAGAGTAATGTTATATTTTTATTTGAAAATTTTTGTACTGAAAAAGAATATTTTCCCCTCAAAGTGAGAAATTATGTTCTGATTATTTTTTGAGAACAAAAATTCACAATTTGAGTGTAATGTTATAGATTTTTTGAAAAGTTTATTTGTAGTGTGACCATCTTAAAGTGAGCAATTTTGTTCTTGGTTATATTTTGAGCTGAAAAATTCTTAATTTGAGAGTAATGTTATATATTTTTCGAAAAATGTGTAGTGAAAAATAATACTTTCCTCTCAAAGAGAGAATTTTCTTAATTTGAGTGTAATGTTATATATGTTTTTAAAACATTTCTGCTGAAGGCTAGTTATATTTTGAGAATATAAATTCTCAATTTGAGAACAGTTAATTCTCTCTGTGTAGTGAAAAGAAAACTACCAACTGAGTTATTTTGAACATAAAGTGTTCAAAGGATATTCTTACCCTGTATGCTCGCCTGCCGTGGGGCATTGTAGAGGATGGCCAGTTCCCCGAAGACGGTGGCCGATCCAAACTGGGCCACCAGCGTCCCACCGCGATAGACATCGTACTGCCCCTCGGCGGACACATATATCTCGGAGCCCTCCTCGTGCTCGTGGATGATGAGACTGTGCTTCTGGTAGCTGGCCGGGGCCATTGCATTGATAACCATCTCCTTGCGCTCCTTGTCCATTAGATTATTGAGGAAATCATTGCGCTCAATGGCCGTTCGTATGAGATTGCGTGTGCTGTGAAGCGGATTGCGAATCAAAATCATGGGGAATCGTTGGTAATCAGTGCGCCAATAACCAGGGATTGTTTGTTTTTCTCTAATTCAGCATGGGTTGTTTCACTTACGCTTCGTCCTTGGCAATAAATTCGATTTCAATGTCGCCCTGAATGGGAAAATTGGGACGGACATAGATGAGGCCACCTTCCACGCGATGGGTTTTGGGTGTTGGGGATTTCTCCGCTGCTGGCCTTGATATTTGATCCTGGTGGTTTTCGTGCGAAATTGCCGGAAAAAAGGAAAGAGATACTTTTAATACGACTGATAAGGGCTCGGGATTGTATTTCGGTTAAATACGGGTTTTTTTCTAATGGTTTCCAACTAGTTAAGATAAAATAAAGCCTATACTAAGCCTCTTCCTTAAAATAAAACCTTAGAAATTAGTCTATTAACCAAAAATGGGGAAAATAACCTGGAAAATCTTTAAGAAACTGAAAACAAAAGTACGTGGAGGTAAAAGTAAAAGAAAAAGCGGCATTAATTCGCTATATCGGAGCGATTAGCCACAGACTGCCAATGGGGAAAATCCCGGAAAGCAGAGGAAACTGCCTTTTTTGGTCGGCGAAAAGTTTCGGTTCGTGTCTGTTGGCGAACAATTAACATTTAACTTGTTTTTACAAGTGTGCTGGGCGCTCGGTTCAATTGCAAGCAGCTGTTTCGTGTTTTATTCTCCCCCATTTGTGATGCCTCTGGGGCATCGAAAGGTTACAGAGGGTTGAGTGCCAACTCCCGCATAAAAGTTGCATCAAATAGTAAATGGAGTGTAGCTTTCCAACACACACACAGACACACAGCCTGTCAATGGAGGAAAGTTCCTGGGTTTCTGAATAAACATGATGCGAACCCAGTTATTTGTTTGCCGCATGCATAACTAGGTGCAGCGGAAAGCAACTTTGGAGTTTACTCTGCTGCTGTGACATCAAGTCTAGTAATTATGGTAAAGATGAAATAAAAATTATTAAAATGATGAGAAAATATTTATTAAATAATATGTATGATTACCATTAGCAAATAAAAAATGAATAAATTAATCACCAACAAATCTATTGACCTACTTATGTAATTTTCTTACATCCATTTCAATTTACCAAATATTGTACATTTTATTTCCCATTAAATACCTAAATAAATATTTAAAATGTTTAAAGGTTAATGGTAATTCAAAATTGCCTTTGGGCTGAAAATATTTAAATGAATAAAATAAAATTGTTTTTCTTCTAAAAACTTTGAATTGATTATAATAATAAATGAAAATAATAATAATAAAAACAAATTTGTCAATTTAACATCAATAAATCAAATAATTATGTGTATTTCAGTCAGACCTTTTAGTTACTTTCTTTTGTAAATTTAAAATTATTTATTAAGCCCTAGAATTGTGAAAAGTTTACGTAGTCTGTTTAAATAATCTAGTAAACAATATTAAGGTAATACAAAAAGAAAGGGTGATAAAATACAAAGTTTGTGAGTTTTGCAAGTGTAACCTGGTAACCTAACCAAGAAAGTCTGAGCTAGAATTAGTCAAGTAATATTACGTACTCAAATGGAACATTTTTTTTCTCAATTTATAGATTTTAAACAAACATTTTTGGAAAAAAGCTTTATATTAAATAAAAAATGAACCCATTTCTTCTTTTTTTTTCTTTCTTATTTGTTACCTTTTTTTAGAAAAAAGACACAAATTAAATTTCAGTACACTCAAAAAATTATTTGCCCTGAATTTTAGAAATTTTTTGCTATTTTATATATCAGAAAATAATGTGAAAATAAATCTTAGCAGTAGAAACTTTATCTAATTTTAAGTAAAAAATCGTCAATGAAGCAAGAACTTTTTCAGTATATATAGTTTTCGAAAAATTGGACTGAAAATGAGAGTTTTTGAACTCAAAGTTAGAGTTTATGTACTTGGTTATATTTTTGATAAAAAAAATTCTTAAATTGAGTGTAAAGTTCATGCTAAATTCTCCCTGTGTACGGTTTACCCCATCTGATAGTTAGAAAAAACTAACTATCACCCAACCATCGACTACCGACAGTCGAAAAGCCGCAGAGTTCTGGTAACTGGCGAGCCACCTCATTACTTACTTGACTATTCGAAGCATCCTGCTGCTCCTTTGGCTCCTTCTGATCCTGCGGCCGCTCCACGCTCCGCTTCTTGCGCAGGTGGAGCGGCGTTCCGGGGACTAGGAGTTCGGGGGGCAGCGGCGGGGCCGGCGGTATGTTAATATCGGGCATGGTGGACACACGTCGGCGGCGCTGGCTGTCCGGATGGTTGTGGCCGTGGCTCTTGGCCAGATAATTGAGTGACACGTTGCTGGAGCTTTTGGCGCGGGGAGGAGCCAGGAGCGACGCCCTTTCCTTTTCCTTTTCCGGTTGCTCCTGCGGCAGGACGCCATTTGTCAGCTTGCCGTTAATGGCGGCGCTGCTGTTGTTGTTGTTGTTGGCATCGCTGCTCTGCCAGGACAAAGTGTCATCGGTTTGCTGGGCGCTTAGTTCCTGCGTGTGACCAATGAAAAACTTTACAGGACCCTGCTCCTCAATGGAGGCGGAGGTGGCGGTGCAGGTGCTCGAGGGTGTGTGGGCGACATCATCGGCGCCGCCCTCATCAATTATGCCATTCACATTCACTTTGAGTTTTGACTTGCCGCCATCGAGGACATCGCTGGCATGTGCATTAGCACCAGGCTCCCCCACCTCCCCCTCCTCCTCTTCCGTATCCTTCGCATCCTGCACATCCTCCACCTCTATGGAGGGCACCTCCGAGGGCAAAGCGGTGGGCCGTCGCTCTTTGACTGGTTTTAATTTCGAACTTGAGCGTGTGACATTAATTGCACTGCCCGACGACGACGACTCCTGCTGCAGCTTGTCCTTGTTCGAGCGAAACTTGCGCTCCTGGCCGCCATTGTTGTTGTTGTTGCTGGCGCTGCTGCCATTCTCGGCCACCGCCTGCAGCTGGGAGGAGGGCGGGGAGCCGGGCGCCGGCTGCCTCTGTAGCCGCTGAAGTTTGGCCTAAAGGACCAAGGATCAAAGACAAACACACAGCGGCGCAGTGCAAAAGTTGGAGGCGTTTCCCAAAGCGAGTGTGTGTGCATATTTACAAGTGTTTCGTGTTTTGTGCCGATATTATTGTGTACAGCGAATCGTTTGAAAGTAGAAGAAACATACAAGCATGTGTGCAAATATTAGTCGAGTCTCACGAAAGACAGTGAAACAGGTGGGAGTGGGAAGTGTGGTTTATAAGAAATATAAAGGCAAAGATTCGGTTTCTGGGGAACTTACCTCACTGGCACTTGGAGTAACGATGGGCGAGTACAGTGGCTTCTCCTCGCGACGGATGTACAGACCAATTTGCTGAAAAGACAAATTATAAAACTTAGTTTCAACTTATTTACAAGCAATGTAAACACTTTAAACTAATAAACACTCTCCCTTCTGCTTGTTATAGGCTTCAATTGGCTTAGTTAAATATTTGCTATAAATAAAAATCTTATTTATAAGCCGACAAATCATCAACAGTGGTCTTGTTTTATTAGCCCACTAACCACCAATATTTACTTTGCATGACTTAATGCCTTATTCCGCTGACTCATAATTTTGAAACCAACTCATACTCATATTATTCAACACAAATACGAATAAAACCAGATGACATTAAATTAAATCAACTTTTAATCGTTAAATGTAAAAATTATATTTGTAATCCAATAATTCCATTATATAGATATATATATATTATTAAATATTTTTTGCCTTTTTTCAAAAATTGTTTTCCTCTTTTTTTAAGTACACAATATATTTTTAAAAAAATATACCTCTAGAAATAAATTTTAATTTATAATTTAAATTTAATTTAAATTAATAAAATAATATTTATATTATTTATATTAAAAACTGCATTACAAATAAATAAAAAAATTGATTTTCCTTAAACGAAAATATTATTATTTCATTTTATATTTTACCTGCTTTTCTAAAAGCCATTTTATGCCATTATCTGTACTTTAGGGCGTCCAAAAAAATTAAATCTTATTCGAAGTACTTAATATGATAGATTAAAAAATATATCCGAGAACTAAAAATTTGTTTATTATACTTAGACCTTGCGAAATGGCCGTAAAGATTTCTTAAAAATTACTCATACGACACGTATGACAGTTGGTATTTTGTCGAAAAAAATCGTTCTTCCATTTGGAATTCCTGTGGAATACTTGGTTAAAAAAGAGAGAGAAATAAAATAAATGTATGGCTGAAATCTACGCCCCATAGATTAAAATAACTTTTTAATCAAAGGCAACAGTGCGTATGAGTAATAAACTTTGAAGCCAATTCGCAGTCTCTAAAAAGCGTTATTTTCCAAAAATGTATTTTGATATGCCTTGAATGCATGCATATTTTTTACCCAGTCTCAACAAGTTTAAATTTTTCTGCCTAAGCCTCTTTTAGGCCAAAAACACCCAATTACAATTGCCAATTTTTGCTTTAAAAACGGGGCTTTGTACTTTCCATTTCACTCTACATAATACTCTAGTGTCCCTTTTTGACCTTTCAACACGTCAGTTAAGGATTTCCTGCAAAGTATTCCAGATTGATCGGCTTAAATTGGTGGTGAACGGAAGGCCTTAAACAAATCTTACCAATTTTCATAAGAATCGTTTATTTACAAGCTTAATATTCCATCTCGACTTCATGACTTGTAACCTCTTCAGAAGTGAAAAAGTTCTGACACGGGTGGTGTCATGTGTCGTAAAAGTATTTTTAAGTTCGGTTTTTGTTGTGCTGCGTAAAAATGTTTTAAAAATAGATCCAGACAGTTATGACTTGTGCCTGACATAAGTCATAATTTAGTTTGAATTTATTACGTGTTTCTAGCATTTCTAATTTAAATTGACTAAAAAGTTGTGCAAAGATTATCTACGTTGAGCTGGCATTACAATAAGTTTGGGGTAGGCTCATAAAACCTTTTTTCTAGGAAAGTTACACATATCTTATCTTTCAATTGGCATGGGGGTCTAATGAAATATTCAGACCTGATTTCTGGGGGCCTAGTGCAGGCATAAATAAACACGTGTCAATTTGCGAGTCGCCTGGATGGATCTGCTTTGATATGCTAATCGACCTAAACGACGGCATTTTGACAGGTTTTCCGTTTTCCCACGGAAGCGCCAAATTCTGTTTTTGGCCGATAAAGTCAAGCGATAACGCAGCCTGCAGTTGAAGACGAAGTTTTTTTGGGGGTGAGTGGATGTAAAAGGGGGGAAAGGAAATTCTTTTCGAATTCAAAGCCCTCTACACGGAAAAAAATGGACATAGGATCAGATTGATATGTGCAGGTCAGTTTTATCTTAAAGATCAAGTTATTCATATCACTTTGATACTAATAAAGATTATTTTTATATTAGTTTCCCTCATTTGATAAAAAATATTACATTTTGAATATAAAATAAAATAACTGATATGATAAAATATCAAGTAGATATGTTTGAGACAATTTTATCTTAAAGATCCAGTTATTCATATCATTTTGATATTAAAAGGGATTATTCTTATATAAGCTTGCTTTATTTGTTCAAAAAATACTAAACATGGCATATAAAAATAAAATTAATGATATGATATATCAAGTTGATATTTTTGAGTCAATTTTATCTTAAAGATTAAGTTATTCATATAATTTTTATATTATTAAATATTATTTTTACATTATATTCCCTTATTTGTTCAAGAAATACTAAATTTAGTATTTACAAATAAAAATAAAATAATTGATATGATATCAAATTGATATGTTTGAATCATAAATTTGACGTTAATCATATCGGTTTTATAATGATATGAAATAAGGTACAATTGACCCTATAAAATATCGATTTTTTCTCTGTGTACTTCACATTTCACGTATTCCTCCCCAGGGGCGTTTGCCCTTCTAACGCTTTCAGCCCCCCAAACATCCCGCAGTTATTTAGAATTACTGTGACGTGTAAGTTGTGCGTGCAATCACGTTCATTTCAGAGCTCGCCGCCTAGAACCATGTCAGTCGTAGGTCCTCTCCTCCCCTGTAAAAAAGAAGACAGCTACAGATGTTTCTATAGATAGCCCAACATCCGACGGATCCTGCATATTTATACGTCATTTGGAGCTCCGGCTGCAAGCTGCTCCACTGCTCCACAGCTCCACTCACACATTTTGTTTCTGGATTTATGCATGAGCTTCATCCTGCCGCACGAGCATGATTTCTCCTACGATTCCTGTTTCTTCCCACACCTATTTATATGCATGCTTATCATATTTTTGCATACCTAATACCAAGTCGTCGTAGAATGTTTGTTATTGATGAAATAGCAAGATTGCAGATAGTCAAGTGCCAAGCAGATTGAAGTATGCTTTTAAGAAGTAACATTCATGTGACCAATTTGTCAAAGTATCCCAAGAAAATACAAATGTATTTATGCAACTCCACAATATGCTGTTTCTTGTATTAATCATAATCTTCATTGTGTTTTATGGTTTTATTTATATTTCTATATGCTTAATGAGTATTTCCCATATTGAAAAGTATTTTCCCAAAACAAAAGTTAATGGGAAATCAACCATTGACACTCGTGTTTTTCCCCAGAGTTTTTGTTTTTTTTTTGGTTCTACGATAAGCCCGTTAAAAAGTAAACGTCATGGACAAAATATAAGTGATAAGAAAAACTAGGTTTCGCTCCAAACACATTTTAGCGTGATTCAATACCCTATATTTGGGAAGCACAAGGTCATACTTATTATCGATCATAAAAAGAGATAGAAAATCGTGAGATAATGAAACACATAATCTGTACTTCAATTTCATTTTTATAATTAGTTAGAAACAAAGGTATTATTTTCCTATTTTTAGTTCTGATAAGAATGTTTTATGTTTGGTATTTAAAACTTATGATATTTTAGTAAATTTAGTAAATATCTTAAAAAGATGACTATTACATTAATACTGTTAAAAGCGTAAGCAACTTTTTTTTATAAATATAAACTTTATAATAGTTAGTATCATATAAATCTTACAGAGCTTATATACTATTTCATTTAGTATTATTCAACACCACATTTTTATACTGGATCTAGTATATTTTTTATACCTCCTCCTTAAACTATTCCATTCGTATAAGGTATCTTTAAGTCCACACCCCCCTATATTTTTTTCTGTTTCGCTACACATTATTTATGGTTTTCTCTCGTCGCCCCGATTAACTTAATTAAGCACTTGATGAACTTATCAGTCGAGTTATCAGACAAGTGCAATACCAAAGCGTGATCTCCGGCACGCGGAACTCACCACGGGGCTATCTTGTGTGTTGAGTATCGTATCGGTGTTCTCATCTTCGGCGGGGGTGAATTTGTTTTTACTGCGATGATGGAAAAGTCGGGGAAAGCAGGCCATATTGTCGTCGATTCGGCTAATTTATCTGTATCCGTCTATGATTTTGTGACTCTGGCCACACTCTTTTTGTGTGTTTTATTAGCCGCGGTTAGTCGCTGGCCTCTTTTATCTCAATTCGTTTTGCTGCGGTTGCTGCGTGTGGGTTAAACACTTTGATTACCGCGGCCATATTCCCTGATTTATGGTCAAGGATTTAATTGCGGCTATAAATTTGTTGTGTTCGGTTGCAATTGCCGCGGATTATGTATGCTTCGATTGTGATTGGACTACAATTCGATTTACTTCGCAAATTAATTGAATAGCTTTCGTATGTATATGTATTTAGTTAGAATCTCTATGTCTTAAAGTCACTATATCTTATCACTTTCATTTAATAAGAAAAATAATAGTATCTTTCTAACACATCAAGATTGTAGTTTTGACACTTTAGAGGGATTCCGGAAACTGGTTTAAATGTTTGATTTTAAAGTTATCAGCAAAGAAATTCCCTATAGATATCAGAGATCAAAGTATAAGAATTTTACATTTATGAAATTTGTTTTAAAAAGTTAAAATAATTAATATAAAGCACAAAAGTGCAAAAAAAAAAAAAAAAATGAACATAAAACTATTGGGTTTCAAAAATATCTTAATAAGATGAACATTATATTATAAATCCTGTCAAAAGTGTTCAAGTTTAACTTTTTTTTATAGAATTTACATTACAAAATATCAACTTTATAATAAGAGTTAAGTTACTATTGTTGTTAGTATATTCAAAACCACACTCTAATACTGGATCTATACTATTTTTAATAGTCTATTAATTAATCTATGCTTTTTTTTGTTGGTGTAGGAATGGTTACTTTTTTAGTTATTTTAAGAATCAATAAAAGTTAACAATTAAAGGAAAATTTAAATTAAATTATAAAAAAATTAGAGCAGTTATTACTTGTACATTTATTTATTTATAAGCAAATAATACAAAAATAATGGATATAATTTCGTATAATTTAATTTATATTTTCTTTTTAATTCTCATCTATAGATAAACGACTTTACGAATTTTAGTTTTCAGTGTTAGTTTTCAGTTTGCTAGAAGAAGCACTAAAGTCGGTATCTGTGAGGCTATAACCAAAAATTTAAAGGAACTCAAAACTTCGAAGTACGCACTCAAAAGGCAACCAGCCAGATATTGTGCAGGCCATCATCGTCAGCCTTCAGTTGGCCATCAAAGGACGAAGCCAAAAGGACTTGGCTTTCCGAGGGCACCCACTAAATTCGGGGTTGACCACATCGGTTTATCAACTGTCCCGGAAAACTGAAAGCAGCAGCAGAAGCAGCATTTGCTTTGCATCTGATAAATTTGTTTGTTGGACAAAAGTTTCAAAGTTCAAAAATGATGCGCATCGTCAACTGGCTGCTTTCTGCTATTTTGGTTTAATTACCGCTGAGAGCGAATTGCTATGAAAATTTCTCGGGTTTTTGTTTCTGTTCGCAACTCCGGTCACTGCGATGAGTCACTATGCTTGCTGCTCGCTGCTTTCTGCTGGCTTTTATCATTTATTTGGCTCTTATCGTCTCAAATGCCTAATTGTTTTCTATTTATGCGGGGGGATTTCATTGTTTGGCCAGAAAGCTCTAAGGCAACAATACTTAAGGCGAGCTATCAGAGGCCCAACTTGGGGGAGTATTAACCAATTTACTGGCCCCCAAAAATCAGATATAGCAGTGCTTTTATCAACCACGAATTGTATATTTCCTTATGCGATTGTTACTGATTAAGTCGATGTGCATTTCACATCGATTGTATTGACATTTCACAGAGAGAATTCTGACGTTCTCATTTGAGTTAAAAATGTTCTTGAAAGTAGAACGAAATTTGTTGAGGTTTAATGTGCTTGAATCAAGGTAAATAGGCAGTATTTACATTGTTGATCTCAAAAGGAAAATAATTAGTCAAATCAGTCGTTAAAATCTATAAAGAAAAAGTTGTTATAAAACTCAATTAAACTTTTCTTTTTTCAAGAACGAATGTTCTCATGCTTACACGAACAAATATGTTTTTAAAAACGAATTTTCTCACGTCAAGAACAATGTGCTTTTAAGAACGAATGTTCTTTAAAGACCGAATGTTCTTTTAAGAACGAATGTGCCTTTGAGAACGAATATTCTCAATTCAAGAACAAATTTGCTAACATTTCTCTCTGTTGTATTTTGCTTTTCCTGATTCCGAGCTTACACGACCGAATGTGCTTTTAGGAGCGAATCTTCTCAAATTAAGAACAAATGTTCTTCCATTTTTCTGTCTGAGTTTTATTTTGCTTTTCCTGATTACCTTATTTGTTTTTAAAAATATAAAATGGGTAGTAAATAAAGAGCCAGCTGAAACATGGCCCGAAGTAATGGCCACACAACAGCTACATCAACAATGCCAAGTGATTCGCCGGAGTCATGAGTCACTCATTTATATTAATTTATTGACATTTCGTTTGCAGTTATCAGCACACTTTTCTTTTGCTTTTTCTTTCTCTGCTTCTTTATTTAACATTTGCTTTTTCATTGCATTTCATAATGAAGTTATTGCTGCTCGATTTTATTTGGTTTTCGTTTCTGGATTTTGATTTCGTTTATAGCATAATCACGTTAACAGCCAGTTTTTTTCGTCCAAGGAAACTGTTTTCGTGCCGCGATAAGATTTTATGGCAAAGGTAAAGTTCACGTATTTCGAACGATTTTACAAGGCGAGTCACCGAAACAAAATTGACCACAATTTTAAAACTATTTCTTAAGTACTGACGCACAAGCTATTTGCCGCACACACTCACAGAAAAACACTCGAATGTTTCCGCGAAGTTGTCGCTGAATATGTCAGCCATATCTTTTGATTAGATATCAATATCAAGAACTTCAAGATGATTGATATATTTGTTGACTTTCAATTTGTCAAATAGAAAGGGGAATGAAAGGCAGAAACATGAATATATATGTATTCAAGATGTATTCACTTTTTATTCACCAAAATAGAACTCGTAACTTTATAGGTTATTGTAGATATATTTGTTGACTTTTATTTGTCAAATAGAAAGGGGATAATAATGCATATTTTCGTTGTTATTCAAGGTGTATTCACTTTTTATTCACCAAAAAGAACTCGTAACTCTATAAGTATATTTTAGATATAGTTGTTGACTTTAAATATATCAAGTAGAAAGGGGAATACAGTGCAGAAGAATAAATATTTTCTTTGTTATATATGTATTCAAGGTGTATTCACTCTTTATTCACCAAAAAACAACTCGTAGCTTTATGGGTATTTTATAGATATATTTGTTGTCTATCAATTTATCAAATAGAAAGGGGAATGAAATCTAGAATCTTGAATATTTTCCTTGTTATATATGTATTCAAGGTGTATTCACTTTTTATTCACCAACAAGAGCTTTTCACTTTTCAACAAACCACTTGAGTCGTGCACGCAAATCGGGCATGTCACTTGCCCAAAATGACCGCAAATTAATGGGGGAAAAACATTCGTGGCTTTTCACTTCCCGAAAAACTGCAAATCCGACTCCGATCGGGTCATTTTACACCTTCGCACGTAACAACTTCCGCTCCACGAGGGCCATTCAGAGGCTGAATCACTTGGCTCGCGGCCCCAAGGCTGTCCGTTGCCGTTGCAGTGGGGGGTTTTTCGAGGGGGTTACTACTCCACGATACGTTAACCGAAAACCGACAAACCTTCCGCACACCTGCCGCCGTGGAGGCTGATAACTCGACTAATTTAACGCGGCCAATTTAAATTGGCAATTTGCTCGACGCGGCTACGGCGACGCCGGCAGCGACCGCGACTGCGACGGCCGACTGGCTTTATGTTTATCGGTATCAGTTGAAGTGCCTGCCTAGAGGCCTTATCTATGGAGAAGTGTTGGGCATGCCGGGCGTCACTGTTAACGCGAGACGTTCTTTTGGCCCCAAAAAGCGCATGGAAGGCGCGCTGAAGGGGGTCACCTAGCTAACTGGCCCGGAGAAATGGGAGTAAGCAAATGCGAGGGGGCTTATCTGGCTCGGAACTCTGTTTTCCCATCTGCCATATAGCGAAAGTTAAATACGGGTATTTATTTTTCACGCTGGGTAGGCAATGTTTACATGAAATCGTATCAAGTAACTGTGCAAGTGTACAAGTTTGGATAATAAAACCTTAATTATTATTTAATTAAACAAATATATTACTACTTTAAAGTATTTTCAATCAAAAAAATAATCAAAAAACAATAATACTTTAAAGTATTTTTAATCAAAAAAATGATCAAAAATATTAATACTACTTTAAAGTATTTTTAAAATTCGAATCACTAATATTTTTTGGCTTAGAAATTTATTTATTTGTCGAATGTAGACTACAAAAAAATTATAAGGTTTCTTATTGTCGAGATAAAGATTTTTAAACATTTTTATTATTTATTTTATTCACTATTATTCTCTATTATTATTCATATCAATAATTATTTTATTTTTTGCTTTTGTATTTATTTATTTATTGATAAAAAAAAAAATAAAAAAAAATATTTCGCTCTTATTTTGTTTATTTTGGTTGTTTAATTTTTCCACTTCAAAAATTCATATCTTTAAATTCTTTTCATTTTGGGCTTGGAAGTTTATTTTTTGTGGAATTTAGTTTGCAAATTTATAGTTTAACATTTAAAAATAAATTTTAAACATTATTAACTCATTTATAAATTATTTTATTTTAGTTGTTCAATAATAATTTCATATGCTATCCCTACTTCCTACATTTTCTTTTGTATTTTCCAAATTGTATATATTTATAATTTAAAAAAAATTTTTTTTTAAATTTTTTCTTATTGTCAACTCATTTATAAATTATTTTATTTTAGTTGTTCATAAATAATTCCATATCCTTCCTAGATTTTTTTTTGTATTTTCTAAGTTTTGTATATTAATAATTTTCTTTTGATTAAGTAATTTATTTATTTGTGGAATATAGTTAAATTATACATTTTCTTACTTACTCTAAAGTTTTGGTTGAAAGGGTAACCATAAGGCAGACTTCTTTTCCCCTCTAAAAATATGTAAATCAAATGTGTTGACAAATGGCAAGACCTGGCGTCACAAATTAGAATTCTTCGGGCGTTCAAGATAGGCGAAAAGTTCGCCGGTGGAGGCGGCGGAGTTTTTATTCATTATGCCCTTAAATGCGTAACTAAAGCAATTTGAAAGTAGAACTCATTTTCACTCTCGACTGGGGCCCCAACTCGTGCGTCTTTTGGCCCCTCGCGACTCTACGTGCCCATATGCCTAAAAGTATGCACGTCTCTGCCGACATTGTCGTTTGATTAAACTTGTTAACACACATTCTCCACGCGGCACTTTTTGCCAGCCACCCTGCAGAAGCAGCGGATGTGGATGTGGATGCCAAAGTTTGTCAGCCAAGCAAGAGGAAGACCAACATCCCATCCAATCCCATCACTTTAAAGTCAACGGTGCAAGCTCATTTGGTCCAAGGAAGCTCCAAGCTCGGGCATAAATTCCAAAATATATATCCTATTCCGCCTGGGTATTTCCTGTCCCGGCAGGAAGTTCTATTGCATAATCTTATTAACCACAAAACATACACACGGCCACACACACACACACACACACCCACAACTCAGCCAGCACTCCATGAAGGCTGAATAATTTATGCATCCAATTCCCAGCCAGCGTCATTTTGGCCAGAATTGTTGACAACTCGCCTGCGGGCCCAGTGGCAATCCGTATTTTGATTTGGTTTGCCAAGTTTTTACTTGATCCGATTAGCCGCATCCTAATTACCAACGGCTGTCAGTACTGTTGGCACATGTATATTTGAATTAGAATTCGATTAGATTTGATTGCATTTCTCTACTGGTTGGGTTATATATTTATTAACTCAGTTACACTCAGTTACACTTACAAAAGAAAACACAGATCGTTTTTACTATGAAAAATGTAAAATTGATATGGAATAATGTAATTGTTTGCGATTTTTCTCCCTCGGAGATTTTTCTGACTTCGAAAAAGAAAGGCTAAAAGCAATATGGCGGCTTAATTTACGTGAGTGAGAGCGAGAAAAGAAAGAACTTTTTCGAATTCTCTCTTTCGAGGAGTTTCCGACTTCGAAAAAGAGAGAAAAAAGCAATATGGCGGTTTAAATTACGTGGGTGAGAGTGAGAAAACAACTTTGTTGATATTCCTCTCTGACTTGGAAAAAGAGAGGAAAAAAGAGATTGTCTATTTTCCTCTCTGACTTCGAAAAAGAGAGGAAGAAGCAATATGGCGCCTTAAATTATGGATTAATAGTGAGAAGGAAACCCGTAACTCTTACGATTTTTCGCTCTCGGAGAGTTTCTAAGTTCGAAAAAGAGATGGGAAAGCAATATGGCGGCTTAAGTTACGTGAGTGAGAGGGAGAAAAAAAGGAACTTTTTCGAATTCTCTCTCTCGGAGGTTTTCTGATTTCAAAAAGAGAGAAAAAAGCAATATGGCTACTTCGAAATTCGAACTGGCCCACTGAGAACGTATTGTTACCTTTCGAACATATCAAATTGATCTCTACTTTCATCAAATTGATATTCATTTCTTTTAAAATTTGTTTTTTTGGTTAAAAAAAGTAGAAACTACTTGAAAAATGGCAAAACAATTTGAGGGCTCAGAAGAAAAGCGGCCGTGGCCCTTTGTGTGTTTTGTTTTATGATCAGCCACGCTCGGCGACACCCATGAAGGCCATGATTGATGCGCTCCTCGAGCTCCTTTGCGTTTTAGTGGATTTCCAAATTGCTTTTTTCACGCTGACAGTCTACGGTCTACAGTCAACCGTCGACTGACGACGGGAAAGGCCAACGGCAGTTATTCAAATGCAAACGACAGCTGTCAAAATGGTTTTAACTAAAAATTCGACTTTATCTTTCCCCTTTTTTTTTTTTTTGCAGCTGCTCTCTCCTCTACGGTGCGAAAAAATGGGCCAAATGTCAATGAGTGACTGGGCCGTGGCAGCCGCCAGGAAAGCAATTCACGTCCTCGCCGAATGATAAGCTGGCTGGTTGGGCCCAGCGAAAAAACGCGGTAGCAAAAAAGAGCGTAGAGTTCCCAAAAAAAAAAAGCCAAGTCAATGACCCTCGTCCGGTTATCAGCGAGCATATGGCTGCTATGGATGCTCCTGCTCGCAGCAGATGCTGTCCACTTGGCGGACCAGAAGTTCCCTCTGCCCGCCGTACCGCTGCCACCGCCGCCGCCCTTTGCCCCCGGCAAGAATCACTTTGCACTGAACGCTTTTGCCGGGGGGGAGCACTCCCCCTCCTCCTCCGGTGGTAACCACGCCCCTGCCAGCTCGCCAGGATGTGGAGGGATGCTGAAGGCGCGGCATGGCCACATTCAGACGCCCAATTTCCCGCACCGATTTGGCACGCCCATCGAATGCGTGTGGATAATCGACGTCTCCGATATGCCGCCCCAGGGCCAGGGAAACGTCTCCATTGTGGTTTATCTGACGCAGCTCTACGTGCTCAGTGGTCTGAAGTTCACCGAGTACATGTACTACTCGGATGACTTCAAGGTGCCCGCCCATCGGGTCTTCACGCTCACCGAGGACGACGTGACGCAGGTGACGTGGGTGCAGTTCCACAGTCAGTACCTGGAGATCCGCTTCACCATGGCCACCCTGGATGGGACACATCTGCGGGCGCTGGACCGCCTGCTGGACGTCTACGGGTTCAACATCACCTATGAGGTGCAGAACGAGGTGAAGACGGAGCAGTGCAACACGCTGCAGTGCCGATTCCTGGGCGATTGCTATGCGAGTGCCGATTACAGGTGAGTTCTTGTTTCCCCTTAAATAAGCAAAAGGTATTAAAACCTATAAAAATATTTTGATACAGCGAAAGGACCTGTAGAAAAAATAAGAGTAATTTTAAAAGGTTGAATCACTTGGTTAAATTTTTATAGTGTTGAAGAGTAAATCAGATTTAATAGTTAGAACTGGAATGTTTGGTAAATGAGGTTGATTAACCTGAAATTCATAATCAATAAAGCCAACGTGCCGTATGATCTATTTTAGAAATTTTAGTAATACAATTTGATTTAATAGCTTTTAAAACAATTTTTTTTCGGAAATAAATCAACTTGACAGTGAAAAAACAGGAGTTTGGGTAAATTAAGTTGATAAAACTGAATAATGAAAATAACCCACATGGCGTATGATTAATTTGGGAAATTTTACTAATAGACGGTTTATTTATTCTCTCAAATAACAAAAATTGACAAAAACAGTCGGTAATAAATTGGAAATTTGTATTAATGAAGCTCGAATTCAGAAGCTGATAAATCTTTAAACTGCATAAAGCCAACATGGCGTATGAGTAATTTGAGAAATTTTACTTATAAACCCTTTTTAAAGTTTTAAATCGGAATTTATTTTATTTTCAAATACCTACAATTTACAAAAAAACTATAATAAAAGAGGCATTTGTATAAATTGAGCTGATAAAATTTTATACTCCATAAAACCAACATGGCGTATGATTAATTTTAGACCCTTTCCTAATTGAGGGCCTTTTAAATGTCTTTTATAGACATTAGCTAATTTTTTTATACCTCTTAACTTAAAAATCAGTTAATAAAATATTTTATTTTAGTTATTTAACAATTAAATATTTAAGTAAATAATTAATTGAAATAATTTAAACATTTGTTGTCGAATTTTTTTTAAGAATATCTAAGAACTTATGAGTAATAAGTATTTTTAACCACTTTTTTAGTATACACCGTTTACTTATATTACGATTTAATTGAAAATCATCTTTCTCATATATTCGGATAGTTTGTAAAATATTTCAAAAACCAAAAATCAGTTGAGTAGACGGCTGGAATGATTGACGCAGCTGAAATACATACAAGATATACATGTGCACTACTCGAGTCCCGGGCAATCCAACACGGTTTCCCCGTGGACACGAGCACCTGCGTCCGGAACATGTAGCATATTTAAGCGCAGGCAAAACTTTTGCCATCTCCCGTCGACCTTCCAAAATGTGGCGGGGGAAAGTGAAAATGACAGAGAACACAAGCCCCGCATTCAAAGGGGTTTTAAAAATCCCCATTCCCTTCTATTCGGACGGAAATCCATACACATGGCAATCGCAGGTAGCCGCTGAAAATGTTAACTGCTCGCACATCAATCTTTCGCTCCCTTGCATTTGAGTTCGGAATCGGTTCAAGGCTCTCCACCTAAACCAAGTGGGAGCCATACATTTGTAATGTTTCAATAAGTGGAGCCCGAAACAAGCGCAAAAAAAAGCACGCCCGGATTTCCCCGGCGGAAAAGCGTTTCGCCGGAGAAGCCGAAAACAATGGACGGCAGGCAACCCATGTCAGTGAAAGGAAAACTGGTTCGCCAAAAGTCAAAAGAAAAGCGGGATGCATTTTCCCTGACAAAATCCAGGTATACATACATGGTAGTGGGTTTTATGAATAAGCTCCGCAATTGAGTTTGACGTGAGAGCTTGTGTGTGTGTGTGTGTGGTACAATGCCTTGACAAGTCGTGGTCCTGATTAATTGAAGAGCTCCTTGATGCAGCGAATATCCTGCGAATAACCCACGATTCAGATTCGCGGAAAAAACAGTGGCAAATAAAGATATTGGTGTCGAAAAGTATGCAATAATATTTTGTTAACCTCAAATCACTTTTAAATGTAAAAACAGGTGTCTAAAAGTATGCAACAATATATTTGGAACCCAAAAGGGACATGAATTCAAGCAGAAAGACGAGTATCCTTTACTCACTGCATACTTTTAGACTGATATTTTGACATTTAAAAGTGTTTTCTAAAATCTATGGGGGTGCCACAGGAATATGGGATGTATTTTTACATTTAAAAGTGATTTTAAAAACCCATGAGGGTGCCACAGAAATAGCGAGATTTTTTAAATTACTTAATAAAATAAAAAAGGTTCCTAAAAGTATTTAACAATATATTTTTCACCCAAAATCATTTTTTTATCTCAAAACAGGTGTTTAAAAGTATGCAACAATATATTTCTAACCCAAATGTGATACAAATTCAAACAGGATTATTACAATTATTCACTGCATACTTTTAGGCGCATAGTTTTGACATTTTAAAGTTATTTCTAAGGCACCCCCTTTCCTCAATATTTTATTAATTATTGTGCCAGCGCAATTATAAAGTCTAATGGCAACAAATAGACAATTTGAAGGCAATTAACATGTAAATAGCCACGCAGCACAATGACCCCAGAGAACGTTAAACAAATCAAATTAATTGCCCGATTTGTTTGGGGGCGAGACTCGCTTGCTATTTATGAGGCCCCGAATATTTTCGAAAAACTTCTCGACAAAGTTTGCGCAGAAGAGGCTGCAACTTCCACGCCTACTTAACATAATTATAATTAATTGGCTGGCCCCAAGGCCGCGCATCCGGGCAGCTAATTGAATATTAATATCAATGTCGAAGTGCGAGTGAAATGCTTCGTTTCAGCCTGCGGGCGAAAAATTAATATAAAAGTGACAGCTGAACTAAGTTGCATCTTTCCCTCATTAGAGTGCTGGGAGTCCTGAGTCCTGTATCCTGGAGATACAATTTCGCGCCTGCCACGTAGCATCCCGTAACTTAATTACCAACTAAAGGCGAATGAGCAAAGGCCCCGTCCTCTACGTGCCGCAGATAAGGACGCACATCGTGAAGTTCTCCCTTAATATCTCTCAGTGCACGATGAAGCGAAATATGTGGGGGGTTTCTGGGGGTCCTGTCAAGTGACTTGTGTCAGGAGCAAAGCATCACAGCTGCTGCGCACTCGTATAAACAACAAAACAGTCATGCTCATGTTGTCAACTCTCCTGCCACAAGGATATGTCAGGATAAAGGGGAGTAGTATTCAGTCCCCGCCCTTTAGGATACCACCCCCTTTCCTTTTTTTCACTCATTGCATCCCCGTTTATGGCACTCGCTTTCAGCGTCTCCTTTGTTAAGTTAATGTGCGAAAATGCATAGCATCGGAGAATGCTAAATAGATGGATAAAAGCGCGGATCTTTATGTGCCACCCAGTGTGCGTGCGCTTAGTCCTCCCCGTTTATTAATTTTTTGCTGCCTCTGTTTCACTCGTGGAGTGCCAGCTCGTTGACTTTGCATATGCTACAGTATAAGTATGGCGCACAGCGGGGGACGAAAAAATAGTTACATTGTTGCGAGAGTTTCACTTTAAAATAAAATATTGTTTTAAGGGTTCTAAAATGTTAAATGGTTAATCCCCATTACAAATGTATTCAAAAATAAATAATCTTGTTACTTTGGTTTAATAAAAAAAATTTTTTTTTAATGTTTAGTTTTTTTTTCCATATTATAAAGCATTATTTGTATTATTTTTAAAATTTAGTTGATATCAATATTGGCACCTAAATTTTTATTCTTTTTCCATCAAAAAAAAAAATATTTAAAAAAATTCAAATTTTTTTTTTATTTAAATAAATTTTTTTTTTTTTTTTATAAAATTTTTTTGTAATAATGGAAACATTTTTTGATTTAGCTTTATATTTATGTAGGTATTATTTTTATTTGGTTAAGTTTAACTTAGTTTACATTAATTTAAAATTTTTTTTTTTTAACCGATACTCGTTGCTATATTAATGACCTTGGGTGTTCTCCATATGTGTTAGCATTTTTAATAAGCGCCTTCAAACGGGCGAAGCAAAAGTGTCAAGTGTTGCACAGCTTAAAGCTAATGAAATGTCGCGAAATGAAAGGCGGGCTTAAATTAAACACAATTTCAAGTTAATTGTGTTTATTTTACGTTTTATTTAGCCGAAAGAGAAATTCATTTAATTTACTGACTGAAATTTATCAGTGGCACTGCTTTTTCTTATTTTGTATTTTTTTTGGTAATTTCCGGAAAAGTTGGCCGAAGCTCATTAATGGCGGCGACCACTAACCCCATTTGATTGCCAATAAACTTTGTATAAAATATTCAAAATGCTGTTGAGCTGCGAACTGCTCGCAGGAACTTTAGAAAAGCGATTCCAAGTTGCCGGCGAAAGCCAGGGAGCAGAAACAATAAGCCATAAACAATTGGCCGGCAGCCAGTAGCCAACGAGGAGATGCTGTCGCAGCCAGAAACCAGAAACCGTTGGTTTCCATTTCGAGCCCTTGTTTCTTTTGGGTCCTGCATTTATTTCGACTGACTGGATGCGTTTCTGTCACAGAGAGAAAAATGTAAGCACATTTGTTCTTGAATTGAGAATATTCGTTCTTAAAAGGACATTCGCTCATGAATTGAAAACAACCGTTCTTGAATTGAGAACATTCGTTCTTAAAAGGACATTGTTCTTGAATTGAGAACATTCGTTCTTAAAAGAACATTCTTCTTAAATTGAAAAAATTCGTTCTTAAAAAAACATTCGTTCTTAAAATCATATTGTTCTTGAATTGAGAACATTCGTTCTTAGAAGCACATTGATCTTTAATTAAGAACATTCGTTCTTGAAAGCACATTCGTAAGTGCAAGCATGAGAACATTCGCTCTTGAAATCCGTGTAAGCACGTTTTGAGATCAATATAAGAACAAAACAGTGAGACGAGTTTTAAAACATAAAAATCTCGTTCTACTTTCAAGAACATTTTCTCTCTGTGTGGCTGCATTTTTATGCATTCATTTTTCGGGGCCCTGGTACTACGTAGTACGTACTGTTTCACGTCCATCAATTTGCCGCTGGCCAGTGAAAATCTGTTGCACTTCACCGCAAAACTCAACTCAACAGAGCAGTAACCAATTTATATTTTTAAATACTTTTTCCGTTTTTAAGCCCTTACTTTTGTTTTCCTTTTTTGTTTCTGTTTCTGTTTCCTTTCCTTTTCGTTTGGTTTTTCGTACGCATCTCTATATTTTTCATTAACAAACGCTTAATTGAAAAACTTTTTCGCTTTGAGGCGCCCGCCTTTATTGAACCAATTCGGTAATTTAATCTATTTTTCCTTTAAGTTCGCAAACAGTAAAGTAAAGTGGCAAAATGTATTCAGAGTTGATGAGCAGGGCAGCAGAACAGGGGAAAAAATCCCATCCATTCCATCGCATTACGCATATATTGCAAACTTTTTAGCTCAGTCTGCCGCCAGACTTTCGCTCTAAACACAACATTGTATATTTGAGTGCCCGAAAATGTAAAAGAGGCTGTAAAACCCAATCCCCAGCCGGCTGATTGGCAACCTTTTTGTGCCGGCATCGGTGGGCAAACAGAAGGCGCTGCACCGACGGCAATGACATCGGTTCGGAATTAGGCCACATTCAGTCGGCCAGTTGTGAGCGTCCCAAAAGTGGGGTTAGGTTGGGTTGGGATGGGTCTGATTTTGGCTTCAGTGCCGGATTCGGGGACTATTGTTAGCACTAAACTACGCGATCTTATCGGGGGTCTTACTTCAAAATTTATAAAATTACGCTTTCCTTATAAAAGTTTTTGATTATTTTTATGCAGAGACTTTATAAACGAATCTGAATACATTTCTTTGTTATATCTACCTTTTAAGGACTTTCCATGAATTTAGAAACTCTCTATCGCCTGAGAACTTTTTTTATATAACACTTTGCTCTTAGGACTGTCATATTGCACTTTTAATTCTTCTTTAATCTGAAAACCGGAAGTGGACATTGTCATTAAATAAATTAGGATTTTTTTAAAAACTCTAAAGTATCTAGCTAAAACATAATAATTTTTTAAAATAAAATAGGAGAGAAATTATATATAGGTATATTTATATAGAACTATAATCAAAAATAGTATGGAACTATTTTACCAGATTTTTTACTGCACCCAAAAAAAACTTGATATGAAATGATGATTGATTTGAGATTATCCCACATCTCCCATATCAATTTGATGTCACTTGGTGTTCGAAATTTAAACGACATCGACATTTCGAATGCTTCTCTCTCGCTCCCACTCATGTAACTAAAGTCGCCACATTGCCTATTCCTCTCTTTTTCGAAGTCAGAGAATTTCCGAAAGAGAAAATTCGAAAAAATTACATTTTTCAATATCGATTTCACCAGTATTGCATGCTAAAAACGATATGTAAATGAATATATTTTATTTTTTATACTTTTTGAAAGATAAATATTCGAAAAGCAGTGAATATAAATGAATATCATAAAGTCAAGATTTTACCTGTGCACAAAGAGAGTACGGAAAAGTGGAAAACCCATTGCAATATTTCTCGGAAGCCTCCCCCGAACTCTGGATCCCATGAAAGTGGAGGCGGGTATACGGCATATTCACATGCTCGGCAATGAATATGCGTGGCCATTGGCAGTGGATATCTGCGTCCGTTTCAGCTTTAATAACAAAAAGCGAGCCTGGTGCTGAGCAAACAGAATGTCAGCACCAAATGAGATCAGGCTCGGTTGGTTGCGGGGGCCAAATGAAGGGTTGTAAGGGAGGGGATCCAAATGGAGCTCCTGCGGAGGTGCATCCTTGTGGCCGATGCACATGCCAGTGGGCTGGGATATGGCCGCATGGCCACATGGCAACTGTGTCAGTGTCATTCCGATTCGCCTGCCTGCGCCTCGTGCATTGTTTGCCATGTCAAACATTGTCATTTATCCAAAGTCGACGACCGGGGAAGCCGCCCAGGGAAGCAGTTGGCTTTCGGTTTAAGTTTGGGCATTGGTTTGGGTCGCCGAACACCGAGTCCGAGCTTTGCATATTGCAATTAAGTTTTGTTTGGCCCCGAAATTCGCACATTGGAAGGCTGCCGGATCCCCGATCCCCGGCATGTGCCGCTCAATTAAAACTTTTTGCTTCCAATATTGTGGCAATTCGGTGCTTTTAATTTTCCTGTCGTCCAATGACGTTGAGGCACCGGGGCACAGGCACAGGCACCTTTACCGCAAATTGGACTCCTCGCATGAGCGAGACATGTTATTACTTATTTCGAAAGTTTCCGAAATATAAGAAAGGTGAAAGAGAAAATAATAAAAACATTTTCCTCACAAACAAAAAAAATCACGCCGGGGTAGAAAATTTAAGGAATTTATACACATATCGTTTCTACCAATATTGAATGGTAAAATTGTTATTGAGCAATGTCATTTTTTCGATATCTCTCTCTTGGATATTCTCTATCTTCGAAAAAGAGAAGAAAAAACCAATATGGCGACTTAAATTACGTGTATAATGTAATGTAATGTAAAATGTAAAGTAATTTTTTCCATTTCTCTCACTTGGAGATTCTCTGACTTCGAAAAAGAGAGCAAAAATCAATATGGCGACTTCATTTACGTAAGTGAGAGTAAGGAAGACACATTCGAAATTCGAAAATTCGATATCGAATTGATTCGTGCAATAACAAGTCCAAATTGATCCCGAATTTCATCAAATTGATCATCATTTCGTATAAATTTTTTTTTTTGTTTGCAACTATTTTTCAGTAATTCTAATTGAAACAGATTATTATAGAACAGTTATGTGGATCTATGTATGACGGCATATTGAAATTCTAAAATCAACCCTTTCGCACTAAACAAGTTGGCACAGCTAAAATGAAAAAAAAGTAATTTTAAAGCAAAAAAAAAAAATAGAAAAAACAAAGCCCCATTAAAATGCAAATATAATAGCACGCACATACATATTTCTCATATTAAGCATCCTTTGTGTTTTACGACTGTGAAGCGGTAAAATGCCCGCCACAAACCATTTCACAATCCCTATTCTTGCCGCCCGCGCAGTCACCTTTTCACATACGACCATCAAATTAAATTTTATTGCATTAGGCGAATGGGTGAAAAAGTAATTGCCAACATTTCAGCCCTTTCTTCTTTCATTTTTTTCTGTTCAACCGCTTCCTTTTACGGTTACACGTGCCACCGGCAAAGAAAAAAGCAATTTGTTGTAATTTCATTGCGTTTTCATCGCAGGCTGCCCAGGCCAACAGTCATTCAATGGCGCATTCGTGTACGCCCGTCACTTAAAGTGGAATTAAATGGGTGAGCACAAATTCGTCAGGCTTTGATTCGATTGGCGGATGTTTTAATTATTGATTATTTATAATGAAAGCAATTAACTGGGAAGAAATCGTAGGAGAAACTTGAAAGGTTCCCTCAGCAAATATCAGAAAGTGTCACGAAAATCACTAGGAGTTTTAAACTCACTTAAAAAGACGTCTAAAAGTATGCAATAAAATATGGAGAATCCGGAAATCGACTATTTTAGTGATTTTTAAACCCAATAATTTTTATTAGGCTTCAATAATTTTTTAATAACTATTTTAGTTTATATTCGATTGTTTTAATTATTTATTATTTATAATAAAAATCTGAAAAAATCCTAGTATTAATTTGCAAGTTTGATTGCTTCAGAAAATGTCATGGAAATTACTAGGGGTCTTAAATGCATTAAAAAAGAAGTCTAAAAGTATGCAATAAAATATTTTGAATCCGGAAGTCGCCTTTATTAGTGATTTTAGAGCACAAATTGTTTATATTGAATTTATATTATAGTATAGAACAGTTAAAACATCTATTTGTTTGTTTGATTTTTAATTTTAAAGAAAATTTAAAAAAATAGTAGGAAAAACATGAAAGGTCGCCTCAGAAATCATAAAAAATCTAAAGGTTTAAAATCGTTTAAAAATAAGTCTAAAAGTATGCAATAAAATTTGCGTAAATTTGATGTATTCATTACGGAAGTTGGCGTTCCTTGCCCGAATTAATTTTGTTAAAGTTTGTAACTTCCATTTTCTTGAATTATATCAACTTTTTTCAACTTCACATTAAAGTTCTTGCCTGGCCCATTACGCGATGTGCTTGTGTGAATGTCTGTGTACAGCATAAATATTCGCTTCTTCATATTTCTCAATGCACTTTGGCTTTTTGTCAAAAATGTGCCAGAATTCTGGCCAGAGACTCGCAACTAAGTAACAATGCTGGCGTCTCCCATGACATATCCATGGCAGCCATATGTGTATTTTGGGTTAGCCATTCAAGCTATTCGCATTCGCCATTCGCCGTTCGCCATTCGCCTATCGTCATATCCATATCCATATCTATATCATATTCCAAATGCAGTCAAGCATTCGGCCAGCGTTGTCAGCAGTTTTTGAGTGCAGTCGCAGTGCCATAAAGTTGCTGCAGATTTTTGGCAAGCAATTTTAATTGTTCGGCCTTACAAATCTGAATGAATTTAAAATGCGCAAAAATTGGATTGCCAGAAGCAGTCAAAACAACGCCCCTGCCCCTCGTTTTCGCCCTCGAGATTCGTGGAAAAATCTATCTGCTCACCACCAGCGAATCGTAAAACACATGCCGTATGCGCGGCACATTTAATTTTTATTTAAAACAAAAGCCCAGAAGCGGCGAGCACAAATAAAGGCAAAATAAAATCCGGTGTGCCAAATACTTTTTGGTGTAAAAAAAACTTTCGAAGTGCACATGTCGCAAAATACACAGAATTATGCAAAAAAGAGAAGAAAAAATAAGGCGGCCAAAACCTGCAAACACACGCCCAAAAACCAGCTGCAGGTGATTTTCGGCGATTCGTAAAAAATGCAAAGCCCGTTTCATTGAAATGAAGAAGGTTTAGTGCCGGCGCAGCAGCGCAATTGTCCTGCCCTTTTTTCGCCCGGTTTATCCCTGCGAATAGCTGTCGATGAGTCAACTTTAAGGTCATTTAAATGTAATTTAATCTCCTGCAAAAGGATTAAAAAATATTTTGCAAATATATTTAATTTTATTGCATTTCTGTTGTATTAGTAAGTTTATATGGCTCTGTAGTGTGATATTAATACACATATCGTTTTTACTTTTGAATAATGTAAGATTGATATTAAAAACTCAAAATATATTTTACAAATATATTTAATTTTATTGAATTTCTGTTGTATTTTATTAGTACGTTTATATCACTCTGTACTGTGGTACTAATAAACATATCGTTTTTATCATGAAATAATGTAAGACTGATATTAAAACTGTAACTTTTTTGGTTTCTTTCCCTCGGATTCTCTAATTTCGAAAAAGAGAGGTAAAAGCAATAAGGCGACTTCGAAATTCGAACTAGCCCACTGAGAAATTGTTGTTACATTTCGAAAATATCAAATGTATACCTTATTTCATCAAATTGATCTTGATTTCTTATTTTTCGAAAAGGAAAGGAAAGGAGAGGCAAAAGCAATATGGCGACTTAAATTACGTAAGGGGAGCGATAATTCGAAATGGCATATATATAACAAGTTTTTTACATTTCGAACATATCAAATTGATATGTGGTATATCAAGTCCACATTTATTCTGGAATTCATTAAATTGATCATCATTTCGTATTAAGTTTTATTGGTTGCATCTTTTAAAATGTAGTTCGATTTATCTGATTTCAAATTGATCCCTGACTTCATCAAATTGATCTTAATTTCAATAAATTTGTTTTTGGGTGTATGTACCTTGTAAAATATAATTAAATGTATCTGATTTCTCTCTCAAACTTTCTAAAATAATCCTGTTCTGGTTGCGGAAGAAAAACGCTTCCGCAACAGAAGGCGAGACAAGGAGCGAAGGCGATAAGTGGACGGCAAGGACTTGTAGGCACCGCAGATGTCAGGACACAGGGCAATTAATTTCCGCTACACAATGGCAGGCAAACAAGACCACAAAATTCTTATGTAACAAGGCAGTGGGTCAGTGTGCAAGTTGAACAAAGGGGCGGCTTCCCTAGATTCTAGCAAACATTCATGTTCGAATGATAAACTGCTTAATTCCGAAAATACATAGTGGTCAAAATATAGGTGCAGAATGTGCCAGACAACGAATACTTGAACAAGGACTTAGCAGGAATTTTGTCTCAAGTATAAAATATAAATATTTTGCATAATTGCGGCCGCCAATTCAACTTTGCCCAACTCAAAAGTGATTCCTTATTTCAGCAAGTGGGCACAAAGATTTCGCATAAAAAGTAAAAGTTTTATGAACATCAAAACTTTTCTGGTCACTTTTTGTTTTGTCCTTTTCCCCAAGAGAAGATTTGATTTTTCTTTGGCTAAGCGGCGTGAAACTTTTCCTCTCGTATAGATTGCGATTCAGCCAATATGATTTGAGTTTGATAAGTAAACTGCAGATGGCACTAATAGATCAATTAGAATTTTTCCTACCATCGAATACCCATTAGGCTTGAGATTCCGAGGAAGTGTCAACCGAAAAGGAGCTGAATTTACTGCTTTTCACGCTTTTAAGACCCTGTGATCAACCTTTTTTTCCCGTAAAATGAAAGGACGAAATGGCAAATTAATTTCGGTTGGCGTGTGTCAACAACGCATGACTTACGAACAACTGGGGTAAGCAAAGCAATTGTTCCTCCAGCTGAAAAACGAGCGACAAGGGGCGAAACAAATGGCAAAGGATGCCCAATTACTTTGAACAAATGGTTACACATTTTTTTTCTCATCGCGTACCCCTCAAAAAAAATGTTTGTCCAAAAGCCCAATTAAATTGTCAAAAACGCTGTGTGCGTAAATTATGTCCCGAGATTTTAAATGTCGGTAATTTTCCGGCAAAAGTGACGATTAAAACGGTGCAAAAGGGAGTTTTAATGAAAAAATTCTTATGAAGGTCTGACATATCCCTTTCTTTTTAAATTACCGGGTTGGTATTATAAAATATTCGATATTAGGTGATACCAATATTTATTTATATTGAATTTTTATACCCGTTCCTCATTAAGTAAATTACCTTATTGAATTGCAAAAGTATAAATGCAGTTTTGTTTGTTTTAGTAATACCCATTGAAGTGTAGAACAATTTTTTTAAATCGGAACACTCATTCAAAAGTTAAGGGCAAATAATAATTCATAATCCGGTAGATGGAGCCACTTTCAAGCGACAGCTTGGTTTGCACTGCTTGCGACTGCTTGCTTTAGCTGAGCAACTTGACTATTGCGTTCTCTCTTTTAGTATTTATTTAAAGCGGTTTGTTTATATGTATTCTAAGTACAATAGATCAGAAAAAGACCTATATTTAACTAAAAAAAAAGTTCTAAAAAAAATCCTTATCGGAAATCCCCTGAGAACTTTTAAAGTGGTTTAACGAGCTCGCCCAATCCGTGAGAAAATCTCTTTCGAGAGATTTGTCGCTGACGACAGGACCATTTTTCTCGACTCCCTGACCTTGGCTTCCGGCCTGCGTACATATTTAAATTATTGTCCCAGGCCAAGAGCTTGACCCGAGTGTCTGTGTATCTGATGATGACGCCGTTGTCTCGAACGACGGGTAGGAATTCCAAATAACTTCAAATTCAGCTTAGGCACGTACTTAAAAAAAGTCCCCATCAAGTGGGTCCAATAAAAGTTTTATGAGTCAGCCGCAATCTCGGGTCCAGATAAATGTTATTTCTGCGACCGCCGCTGTGATAACTTGTCCACTTTTGACCAGCGTGTTGGGTTCGCTCGCCTGCCAAGATTGCAGTTCCCGGACACATAACTTCCGCATCTCGAAACGTGCTCACATCCTCCTTTTGTGCTTCTCCTTGCAGCTCCTATGGGTGCTCCTGTTTTCCGGGCTTCAGCGGCAGCGACTGTGGACATGGGCCCCTGTGCAAGGACCTGCATACCAACGTGTGCCAAAACGGCGGCACTTGCAAGTAAGTCACTGGGTTACTAACAGGGAAATATGGGGAAAATTTGCATCGGAAATTAAAAAATAGATATTTTTAGTAATTACGAAAATTATTTTTATTAATTAAATTGGAAAAAATATATTTAATACACAACTACCCAAATAATTACCAAATATATATTTTATTTATTAAAAATAAAAACGTATAAAAATTTGGTTAAAAGACATGCAATATTTTATGTGATATATGTTGGAGATTTTATGTGAATTCATTTTTTTAACGCTTTTAAGATTGTAAAAATAACCCGAAATTCGATGAGGTTTAAATATACTTATGATTTTGAGAAAACATTTTTTAACCATCGTATTATAATATTTTTAAATATTTTAAATATGCTTTAAAAAAGTAAAATATTTTTAACTTTAAAAGGAGGAATACATATAAAGATTAATTTATAATAATTATTAACCCACTTATATATTAAACATTTTTTTTATGAATTTATTTTTAAATATTTTAAAAAATTCCTTAAACATGTTAGGGATGGATTACGCACATATAATCAATTTTCAGAACTTACACACATTTATTTATGGCTTGTCGCATACAAATGCGACGAATTAACCATATACTCATTTTAATAATAATTGTATAATAATTTTAATATTATTTTAAAATGTGTAATATTAAATATAACCTTAAAAACCTTAAATTTTTTGAACTTTAAACAACTTTTTAGAGCTTATTTATAATAATTTACCCACTTATATATTAACCATATTTTATAAATTAAATAGCAAACAGAAAATTAAGTTGAAGGAAACCCGATACTTAAAATATTTTTTATATTATATTATATTACATATAGAACCCCTTTCAGAACTTACACACACTTATTTATGGCTTCTCGCATGTTATGGCTTTGCCAGCTCCATTTTTGTCGTAGTCCTCATTTACTTATTGTCGGATCATCATTTGCAGGCACATCGGCGACGCCGCCATAACTTGCCACTGTCCGAAGGGCTTCAAGGGGACCAGATGCGAAATACCCGAAATAAACGAGACGACGCAGGGTAAGTGCAGTAATAAATGTTATTTCCGAGATATATCTGCGTTCGCACACATATATAGTAGGGGGATATATGCGGGCTAATAGGCGCCAGGACCCAAAAAGAGGGTGCCATGAAAAGCTGGAAAAGGGAATGGAAAAGGCAGCAGCAGGACAAAGGGCGCGGCTGTTAAAGTGAAAATGTAATTAAGGAAATAATTAGCATTAAAAATGCACTCATTGCCAGCTGAGGTACCCACGCAGACACTCTGCAGACTGAAATTGAAAGGAAAGACAGTTTTTCAACCCCCCTTTTTCCCAATTTTCCCTGAAAATTCTTTCGCCCCATTTAATCGGCAAGTGCGTGCAAAAACAATAAAAATGTATAACAACTGCAATGGAGAGCATTAAAAGGGCGCAGGCGACGCAGTGGAAAACCTCAGGTTGTCACTGCCCGGGATCCGTGCCAATTTCCATACGGCGCCCGCTTTTCGCGCTGGGAAACCCGGAAAACCCAGAAAACCCGGTACACTCGGGGAACAGGAACAACAACGTGCATGTCACCAGCCGCCAACAATGTTTAAGCTTTAAGTTGTGCAGTTCATTGAATCGCAAAGTGCCGCCTGCAAAGGCAATGAGAACTGGGTAAAAACAGGACCTGAATGCAGCAAGCGGATTGCGAGATGTTCGGGTATTTTCCTGGGAAACGAAGGAATCCGTTAACTGAGGTATTACCATTCCTGAAAAACCTGTAAAAAATTCCATTGAACCTTTAAGAGTACACCGAAAAAAAATTATCATAGAAACTTAACTATTCGTACTTGAATTCTAAACTATGAGGTTTCAAAATAATCTTAATAAGATGAGTATTACATTAAATACCATCAGAATGAATTTTTGGTATATTATTAAGTATGAAATTAATACTACAGAGATTATTTAGTATTAAATGAATACCACACTTTAATACTAGATTTAGTATTTTTTATTTTCCGGGAAACGAAGGACTTCGTCAACTAAGATATTACCATTCCTGAAAAACCTGAAAAAATTCCATTGAACCTTTAAAACTACATCGAAAAAAAATGGTCATAGAAACTTAACTTTTCGATTATGAATTTTATATTATTAAGTTTCAAAAATAATATTTTATTAGTATTAATTTATTATTAATTATTTACTAATACTATTAGAATGAATTTTTGGTATATTATTTAGTATGATATTAATACTAAGGCGATTATCTAGTATTAAATGAATACCACACTTTTATACTGGATCTAGTATTTTTGTAATACAACGAGTTTTTCAAGTTAAACTATCTTTTTTTGGGTGTAGTTACAGAAAAATTTTACTAGGCGAACTATGAGTCAATATGGTGAAATATTTCGCACTTAATATTATAATAGGCTTTTCCCAGGTGTTCTTCAATTTGTCAAAAGTTAAATATTTTCCTGCATACTTCTTACTTCTCTCAAAAAGCGCTCACATTCTTACGCCTTAAAGGCAAATTGAGTAAAAATTGTTCCCTCAAAAGCATAAAGATGCCTGGTGAAAAATTCCAATTCCACATCGATTTTGACACTCCATTCCTTTGTAGGTATAGAAAAATGCATAAGAGCAGAAAGATGAGATGGGCGAAACCGAGAGATTATCCAAATGAATGCCCGGCAAATGCTTCGCATACTTGCCGCATGATGTTATGTCTTTTATTCAGCTTCAGCTTCGTGCCCCAAAGCGATTTGCAGGTTTCCTCTTGTGTGGGCAATGCAATCCAGATCCTGGCCAGTGGGTTAATGTTGCCACAGGTGTTGGTTGCCTCTACGGGTTGTCAAAGATATTCCTCCTCAACCTTTAATGGAAGCAATTACGATATGTTTTTCATACTTTCCTCTCCTTTTAGGTTGCACCAGTAATAGCAGCTCCATTGAATGCCATCAGGCCTGCGACTTTGACAATTTCCGGAGCTCTGGTTCCCCTGCTGGCCAGAGTTATTCGTCCCTCAAAAGTAACCGGAACTCGGCACGCAGCGGAAAGACTCGATACGAGGTGACCATGCGACTGGGCGCCAATCTCACGGGATATTATCGACATGCCGACCGGGAACAGTTGTCGGGAGTTATGGAAAGACAGGTAAGTTTCATTGGTTGTTTAACTTACTTATAAATGCATTTCAAATGAGGCACTTTATCTAAACGGGATTAATTTTATAGTAAACCATTTTGAAGTCATCAGAAAATAGGTAGCTATCCTCGAGAAGAAGAGGAATTAAGAACATGATGATATAATGATAATAACAATATAATGATAATATATGATTCGGAGCTATAAAATATACCTCCACTCATAAAAAAATCTTTCTAAGGATAAGGAGTCTTTCCTTTAAATCGCCAATTTTTGGAAATAGACAAAAACCTTTCTTAGTTTTAGAAACTTCTTCTTCTATATTTTAGGGGAAATTTACTAAATACTTGACAATTTCTTGATTAAAAGGGGAGATTTATACATTTTTGAAAGTAATTTGTTTTGAGTGTAGTATTTTTTAATTTATTAAATTTTTTTGTCGTTGTGATAGGGTTATATATTTTTAGGGAATTAATATAGATTGTGTTATCCAAAAAACCCTATAAATAGAAATATTTATTCTGCAAAATTATTTATAATATTTATATTCTATGCAAAGGTTGGTATTTTCTTACCCTTTTTCGGGAATTAAAATAAAATCTATTACCCAAAAAAACACTCTCCTAATATTTTTTAGCAGGAATATTTTTACTTCAAAATTTTGTTTAAATATCGATTGCATAAATATTTTTTTAAAGTTTGAAAAATATTGTTCTCTAACGAAAACTTGAAAACGAGTAAAACCACTTAGCCCACATAATTGTGAGTCAAGTTGAGCTGATCCTCGTGCTCCGATCCTCTGGCTCCTCCAGCTGCTCCACCGATGGCGTGGAGTACATTCCTAACGGCTCCCGGAGTGGCGTCCAAGGAGGCGGTCCACATGGGCGGATGACCTGCCTGCTGCTGCGCGTTGTTGGGAGTGGGACTCACTGGACTGCCGGCGCTGCTCTCCATAATGGTGGGCATGTTGGGCGTATGCTGGGCAGAAGTGGCCGGCGGATCGACGCGCTCCATCAGCTGGGTGAAGCTGCCACCGATGAGATCGCTGCTCTCGTGCCGCTTGTAGCTGTGGGCGGAACGGGAGAGGGGACGCCAGCGATTCAGCTTCTTGGAGGCCATACGCTGAAGGGGCGGAGTGCGGGTGCCCGTTTCGGGGTTGTGGGAGCCCCCTCCCCCCTTGCCACCCGAGGTGTGCTGCTCCAACAGAGTGCTCACCAGCTTGTCCAGCGCCTTTAGGTCCACGTTTAGCTGGGAGTTGGGAATGGAGTTCATCCGGCTGCCGGAGAGACTGCCCGAGCTCGTTTGCCCCGGGTCGCCATCGGTCTTGAGGCGATTCAGTCCGGCTATCTTGGCCAGTCGCTCGGTTAACTGAAATATTTTAATAATTCAAAATTAAATGTTTACAAAAAAATTGGTATTCAAATTTAAATTTGATTTTTTTCATATATTTTGTTTATTTTATATACTTACTAGTTATTGCTACTAAAATTAGCCGTATGCCTAAAATGAACATATAACTATAATTTCTTAAAAAAACCTAAACTATAGTGAGAATATCTGTTCAAAATATAGAAATCGTACCTTTACTAAATAGTATATTTTCTTTAAATGTTAATATAACATTTAAAAATCAAATATTTTTATTTTATGTTTAAATAAATAGATTACATTAAAATGTTTATTGACTTTGCAATTTGTCTTCTTCGGAGAGTTTGTCCAGGACCGTTTTCAAATTAAAAAAAAAAACATTGGTATTCAAATATATAATTTTTAGAGGATTGGTTAATTATTTAATAATCTTAAAAAATTTACACTACATTAAAAATATTTCTTTAATTTATTTATTTCTTATTTATGAATTAATACACTAGTCCCAAATTACGAAATTTTATTTATATTGATTTTTTAAAAAAATGTAATAAATAGTTTTATATATTTAAAATGTTACTTCTTTTTTAGAACAAAAAAATATATAAAAAATATTTGAGTAAAAAAAAAATGTATAATTATATATTTAGAATTTTACTTCTTTTCTATTGAACAAAAGAATTAAAAAAAAAATAATTAAGTAAAAATAAAAAAATAAATAACCTAAAATTGTTAAATATCCAAACACAACACAATCTCTTCCCAATTAGTTAGCAATTGTGGCAACATCTTCTGCAACTCCCACTCCCCATAAATTGGCTGCGGGAGGCTCCGAGACAGATACTTCAGCGCAGCCAATTAAACTTTCCGTTTCCCATATGCGAAATTACAATTAAGCAATAAAAACTAACGAAATATGCCCTTAGGCCTTGTGGCAGGCGAACAATTGCCAAGTTTCCAAGGACTAAAGGAGCGAAGGAGCGTAGGCAGTGTGTTCTCGGCAGAGGAGGCTGACTGGCTGTCAGGACAGCAGAGTTGCCAAGGCTCCAAGGCTCCGCCTTCGACGGATCCGCTCGGTGTGCGACTTTAATTGATGTTTCATTTCCGTTGCAAAGTGCTTCCGTTTTCCTGAGCTCCGCATCCGCCGCTTGCTTTGTCCAAGTTGGCGAGTGGGGATTCTGCTCCACTGGCGACCTGGTAATTGAGTATCAATGCGGTTTTAAGTGAAAAATGCTGCCAACCTTTGGCCATCGCCTGGGAACCCTGGCAACCCATCCATACCATACTATACCATACCATACCATCCCACCACCATACTCAATGGCCAACCATTTCCGTTTTTAATCTTTTGCCTTGATTTCTCTTCGCTTTCCGTTTTCCATTTCGTTTTCATTCCATGTTTTCTGTGTTTTTTCAATTGCCTCGTGCTCCATTCAAATGGGGTTAATTGAGTTTTAGTGGCCAGGACTCACTTTAAACTGATTACAAGGCTGGCGAGGCAGTGGGCGTGGTCGTCAGTCGTCGTTCGTAGGCTTTGCAAGTTTGTTTAGCATGGCACTCGGCTATTTGGTGGCTGTCTCTCGAAATATTTGGAGCATGTCAGTTTGCCAGCCACTCGAGTTTCCTGGTAGGCCACCCTAGCACCACCCTAGCACCACCCCACCGCCTGGTAACGAATTAATGCAGAAGTTGATTTGTGGCAATCGACGCTTGGATGGCTTTTGAATGCTTCTTGCCGGCGAGTTTTAATTGAGGCTGCCGCTCGTCTGCGCTCCTTAAACAGGAAATTAAGAAAGTTTTCGCCACCGCGTTTTGGCCCTATGATTAAGCGTCATTAGCGGCTGGCAGGCAGGTGAGGATGGCCCATACAGATCTTCGCCTAAGTACGTCTTTCCGGCTCAAAAGCCGTAGCATGCTGAACATGAGAACATGAGAAAACCCAATGACAAGGTCTGAAAGCTCAGCCCATGCATCGTGTACACCGAGAGAAAATACCGTTCTCGATTTTATTATTACTAAAATCAAGAAAAAATTATCTTGCTTAAAGAACACTTTTTGAAAATAGGTTGTCACAATTTCAGTAAAAGTGTTCTTGGTTTCAAGAAGAATAATCCTCGGATTCAAGCATTATCGTTCTCCTTTTCAAGAGAAAGCGTTCTCCTTTTCTAGAAAAACCGCTCTCCTCTTCAAGAAAACCCGCTCTGTTACTTTATTCTTTGTGGATTAAAACTTGTCTGTTGTTTCTTTCCGATTAAAAACAATTCTTCTCAATAAAGTGAGAAGAAAAAATACTGAAATCAAGCAGATTTGCTCTTAAGATTGATTTCAAGAACAATTCTTCTCAAGAAAGTGAGAAGAAGAAGTACTCAAATCAAGAAGATTTGCTCTTACGATTGATTTCAAGAACCATTCTTCACAAAAAAGTGAAAAGAAGAAGTACTGAAATCAAACAGATTTGCTTTTACATTTGAGTTCAAGAAAAATTCTTCTCAAGAAAGTGAGAAGTAAAAACACTGAAATCAGGCAGATTTCCTCCTGTTTTTTTGTTCTCTAGTTTTCTCAGTGTAAGGTTTTTTGTCGATATTGGTTCTACTTTCTACTTTCATCTAGTGCATAAAAAGCGACAGGAGTTTATTTTCTTGGTCTTGGAGTCCTTTTGCAACAGGTTCAGCTGGCTTAACTATAAATCTTACATGATTTTCAACTACTCAGTTGTTGCTCTGGTGCTTTTTGCTTCTTACTTTTTTCCTGCTTGCTCTTTTCGTGCTGCCCCAAGTGACCCCGACCAGACCCTTTGCTGCATGCTGCCTTGATTTATGATCTTCCCAACTTGGTTTATTGTCGCATCGTTTGGCCGCCACTTTTTCCTCGGCTGCGTGCCATCCGTGCATTTTCTTGTCCGCCTCGCAGGGCTTATCAACTAATGATTGAGGTCAGTTGGGCAGCAGCAGCAACGTCTGCTTTCTGCTCTCGTCTCCGCCGAATAATTGCCAGTAATTAAGCTTAAATGCCGTTTGCCGCAGGACCTCCGCCCAGTGGGTCAGTGAGAAATGCAGTTTGAAGACCTCGAAACTTGTATTGTGGCATTGGCAAGAGTTTAATTGCTCGAAAAGCGATAGGAAACTAGTTTATTAAAGTAAATACATGCTACTCTGCTGTAAACAAAAGCCCAAACAGGTGCGCCTCATATTTTATTTTCAAAGAATCGATGGATGTGTTGTATCAACTGAGTAAATACACCTAGGTTTGTTGGTTCACAACGGCATTTGCCCATCGCATTCATTGATGAATGAATGAAACTTGTCAAATATTTTGCTTGAATTCAGTTAGGCTCAATCTTGGCTACAATGGCTTTATCAAACACTGATAGGTTGGCCAAAAAGCAGCTGTGCACACTGTGCGAATTGGTATCGAACTGCTGGAAAGTGGCTATAAAAGCGGGGGATTTGGCAGCCAAAGATCATCATTCGGCAACTGAAAGCATCTGAGTACAATATGACCCAATCACTGGTGATCTTAGGCTGCCTTTTGGCCACCATCTTCCTGGTTCAACTGCCTGCTGGCTAGGCCGTCAGCTGCGCCGATGATCCTACGGACACGGCCTGCATCGATTGCACGGACACCGCGAATGCGGACAATGCCGATTGTGCCACCACTACTACCACCACAACGGTGGCTCCCGATGCCACGACAGCAGCCGCCGAGGCCACCACCGCTGCCACTGCCACGGGGGAAACCACTGCTGCCTCCGCCACCTCGGACGCAACTACAGCGTCCTCGGCCTCTGGCACTTCCAGAAGGAAGAAGTACAAGAGGACCTTCAAGCGGAAGATCAACCGGGCCAAAAAGGTCAAGAAGACGAGGCGCAGCAGGAACAGGAACAGCCGCAGGAGGAGCAACTCTGGTTGAGGAACTACACCTTTCGATGGCAAAAGGATGATGAAGGAAAAAAGGACACGGGAAAGAAAACGCTTATACTCTTATGTTGATAAGCTACTTAGTTTTAACAAATTAAATAAATTGAAAATTGGGCCCATATATAAAAACTCTTTTCTTTTGCCACACTTTTAATAGATTACCTTTTTTAGACAGAAAGTTAAAAAAAAAATTTTTAACTAGAAAAAAATTTCATAAATATTTCATTAGAGCGAGAAGCATATTTCTATTATATTACAAATATTTTATTTGATTTTTTTTAATGTTACAAACTTAATATAAATAATAGTTTCTTTTTAAGAAAATATTAACTATAGCTTCTGGAATTTAAATATAAATAAGTTACGCCTATAGTATTCTTCAAAAATTCTACAAAAAAAGTTTTTTTTCCAGTCCACTTGGACAATTAACTTCGTTAATTTTACCAAGATTTTTATGTGTAGTATTGTATAAAGTATAGAATTTTAGGGAATGTTTTAATGAAAAACTTATTTCTATTAAATTATAAATATTTTTATTATACTATTATATTTTTAAATCAAACAAAAACACCTCTTAACGAGGTATAAAAATAGTGACGATCGCACCTTCAACGTACAAAAGTTCTGATATCAAATTTTGTGACGAAAAATGATTTTAGATGCGACCAAATAAGTACGCTACCTAAAATTTACTCTTTCGACCCGCTTTAACAAATATTTAATATCTACACGAAAGTTTTCTGTTGTAGCGTGCCGAATGAATAAATTTTAGGTAGCGTACTTATTTGGTCGCATCTAAAATCATTTTTCGTCACAAAATTTGATATCAGAACTTTTGTACGTTGAAGGTGCGATCGTCACTATTTTTATACCTCGTTAAGAGGTGTTTTTGTTTGATATCAGAAGTTTTTGTTTTGACCACAGTCGAAGTACCCCAATACCATGACTAGGAGTCGTCCCCATATGGCTTGGCTATTGAAAAAACGCGCATATATTAAAATAATAAAAACAATTTTTTTTGTGGGGGCAATGGTTAAACATTTTTTTTAAATCTTAATTTGTTTTTATTTTTAAGAAATTAAAACATTTTTTTTTTAGAAATTTTTTTTGAAAGAAGAGGAATTAATGAAAAAGACATGAAGTTAATCAATTCATATAACCGGAGATACAGATTTTCAATGAGAGGGTACTTTTCCAAATTTGACGATTTTTGGCAACTTAAAAAAATTCTAACTAAAAAAATAATTTTTTTTCGGTCAAATCCTGATACGCGTGTTTACTTATTTTCAGAATAGTATACGTAAAAAAAGTTTCAGGCAAATCACAAATGTGACCCAATAAAAAGTGATCGGTTTGTAAAAGAACCGCCCATTTATGAATTTATTTATTTACTTATTTATTTATTAATTAATAATTTAATTTATTTTTTTATTTACTTAATTATTTATTTATTCATTTAATTTTTATTTACTTTTTTATTTATTTTTATTTATTTATATATTTACTTATTTATTTATTTACTTATTTATTTATTTACTTATTTATTTATTTACTTATTTATTTATTTACTTATTTATTTATTTACTTATTTATTTATTTACTTATTTATTTATTTACTTATTTATTTATTTACTTATTTATTTATTTATTTATTAATTTTAAGAATTGTATAATGGAACGCTTTAAAACAATTTTAACGATTTCTTGACCCTAAAATACATTTTGGATACGCACATACTAAATTCAATGCTTTTAGGCAGCGTTAGTTGTTTTGGGCTAGCATAAGTGGCCATTTTCGTTTCTGAATAACTTTTAAACGTGACTTTTTACAGTAATGTGTTATATACCAAAATTTAAGGAATCTCAAGGGCTATACAGTTTAAAGTTTTAAAGAAAATCGTTAGAGCCGTTTTTGAGAAAAATAAAAAAAAGCTAAAAAAAAAGTTAAAAAAAAATTTGTTTTGTGCATATCTTTTTAACTATAACATTTACACAAATTACATATAGGGGGCGCTTACAGCATTTCAAAATACCTTTCAAACGAGATACAGCACAAGTCTGTAGCTTCAGTAGTTTAGAAGTTACAGCCTTCCGTATTTTAGCTATTTTTAGCTGTTTTCCCGCTAAACTAGCGGGTTTTTCCAAAAGTGGTAGAACTAAAGTTTCTTATATCGAGCTGTTGAACATCATATCAAATTTTCAGGACTTTAAAACCATGTTTTGGGACACACAGACAAACTGACAAACTGACAAACTGACAAACTGACAAACAGAATTAAAATTTCATTTTGGGAAGAAGAAGAAAATCTTGTTTTCGGTATAACTTTTGAACGGAGCGTCCGATTTTCTGATATGACCCCTCATATTAAGCGCATTTTCAGTAGGAATACAACTAACATAGTGCGGGGGGCCGATTATCCCCACGGGCCCCAACAGATCCAAATTTCTAAATTTTCACTTCTACACTTTCACCGCTCTCTCTCCCAAACCAATTGATTTTCTTGAGGTCTTGGTATGCAATCCTTTAAGTTTTAGGAATACCTTTAATTTGGTGTATCACTCGCGAGGATCGGACCATTACAGCAGATTTTCAATTCTGCGGCTATATAATAGTAGTCGCCTTCGCACACTCTCCTGGTGCGCTTCGTCACTACATGGACTGCCGTCCATAGTGATAAATATATGTATTTTTTTGTAATATTACTTATAGCTTCTTGAATTTAAATATAAATAAGTGAAGGCTATAATATTCTTAGAAAATCCTGGGATTGTCAGTATCAAGTATATAATTTTCTAGACAATGTTGTAATACAAAACTTATTTCCAGTGCTAATCATAAGTATATGGGTCTTATAAGGGTATTTTCAATGAAAGTATATGAAAGGCTAAAACGAAATAGTTTAATTTATATTTCTATTTATTGTAATCTTAATCTGAACTTATCTTTATGTATAGGTTTTTTTTATCCAAAAAATTAGTGATATATTATACGATATGATCCTTTTTGGATTAGTATTATTTAGAAAACTCACCTCCCCAGCCGCATTGCTCGAGTAGCTCATCCGCTTGACCTTCTTGAAAGTGGCATCGTTCTCGGCCTGGGCCAAAGCCCTCTCCAAAGCACTGTCCATCTGGGCGTCCCGCTCGTCCAGACCATTATAGTGGGCGCCCCTGGGGGGGTGGAAAAGGGTGGAAATGTAGATGGGGGAGTGTTAATTTTATGCAACAATGCCGCGAACTTTGAATGACGCGTCGGGGTGGAAACAAATTGGCCTCCACCGAAAACATTTATGGTTTTTTGTTAGTTTCGTGTAAACAAATGGTGCCGGCATTTTGTGCTAAATTAAAAAGCTTACAGCCGTGTGTTAATTTGTTGCATGAATTTGCATTGTTATAATGTCCATCATTCTTGTTGTTTTTTTTCTGCCTCTCGCCTTTTCAGGTATTAAAATGTTTATTTTAGAGTCATTTACAGAGAATGCTCGTTTTCAATTTGCCTCTGGGGCGAACTAAATTAGAGATAGTATGTGTTGATACATATCGATTCGGTTGCTGTTAATTTCTTTCGACAAGTATTCCTCTTTGTTTAAAAGTTCAAATAAAAAAACAGCAAGCAAGAGTCAATTCTACCTTATTTCATATCAAAAAAATTTTTTTTAAATATTATATTAAGTATTTAGTATTTAAATGATATGAAAACAGCTAAAAGTTAAAATAAAAAAAAACAAACATATGCACAAAAAACAAAAAAAAAAATTGTTATGAATCAAGGTCAATTCTACCTTATATCATATCAAAAAAAATTTTATGTTATCAAATTAAGTATTTAGTTTTTAAATGATATGAATATTTTGATCTTGGAAAATATAAAATTTACCTGCACATATCAAACTGATCTTTTGTTACATTTTTTTCTGTGTACTGTCATCCAAAGCTGATTTCTCGGATATCAGCTACTTGGTTCGGTTCCAACTTTCCGCTTGACTTTATTTTTGAATCTTGTTTCCATATTTCATATAACCATTTGTTTCTTTTTTCTTGCTTTGGCTTTTGCCTAAGACCGCCATAAATACTTGGCAATGATTTCAATTATGCGATAAATATTTCACAGAATGTGCTGCACCGTACTTATTTATGGACTAGACTCGCACTCGTCCTCTGACGACATAAATACCTTCATTATTTACCTTTTCAGATTGCGTTCAAGCATTTGGCCCAGACAAATGCTGCGAGTAAATTGACTTGCCCCCAGGACGTGTTCATGAGAATGAGTTCGGGGCCACACACACACAGCCACAACACACACAACACACACGGCCGGGCTCAATTATTCAACAAAACGGAATTGTAAAGGATATGGGAAATATGAGAATTGGTTCAGGGGCGCTGGGTCTCGAAAGAGCTTCCCCATCTGCATGCTATATACATTCATGTGTGGGTTTTTATGTGTGTTTGCCACTCACCCGCTGAACTTGTCCAAACCCCTGACGGTTCCCATCCCGCCAGGACCTCCAGGACCTCCGGCCATCGAGCTTCGGCTGCGCGGATGCCGCATTGTTGAGCGATTCGTTTTGCGAACGGTGCGAAGATCTGTTTCCCAAAATCTGCGAAAAAAGGGGGAAATTTATTTAAAAACATCGTTATAACTGAGTGCATGGGGAAATTCGAGTGAAAAATCGATTCTAAGCCTCGGGCCAACGAGGCAACTATTAAACATTTAAAGAGTTCCTGAAATGGATTTATAAAGCCTTAAAATATCAATGAATTAGTGCAAATAGGGATACAATGCAAGGTATGCGTGTGCCCTCAGGCATGCTTTGTGCCTTTACAAAAACAATTGTGCTTTATTTCTGCTTTAAAACTTCATAAAAAAACTTCATATAAAAAAACCTGAGAATTTCCATAAAATCGAAAAATCTTTCTTGAATTTTTGCCAAAGGTGACCTCGCCTTTGTTTTAAGAAATTTTATTTTAGAAAGGCATCTTTAAAACAAGAAAAAATATTTCTTAAAACAAGAAATGTAGTTCTTGTTCTTTCTTGTTTGAAGAAAAAATATTTCTTAAAACAAGAAATGTTCTTTTAGAAAAAAGCCTTTAAAATAAGAAAAAAAAATTCTTGTTCCAAGAAAGAATATTTCTGAAATTGTGGGCTTAGACTCCAAAAAATTATCACCAGTGAAATCACGCACATGGTTACCATGCAAGCAGAGCTAGAACTGGTAGGAAATTATTTTTCGCAAAAGCGGAAAAAAATTTGAAAAACAAGAAACAAAATTCTATTTTTAAAGAATGCTTTTCCCGAATTCAAAGGCGACTTCGACATTAAAAACGTAGACAATTTTTTTTTTTAGAGACAGAACATTTTTTTTCTTGAAATGTGGGATCAAAAAAAAAGTTCAATATTTAAGGCCGAATTTTCTAAAAACAAGAAATATTTTTTCTAAATTTAAAGGCTGGCCGATTCAAAGGCGAGATTTCTAAAATTTAGAAAGAAATTTTTATGAGTGTAGCATTAACTTTGTATCAACCAGTTAGGTGGTGTGGCATTTCAAAGTGACGTAGTTCCATTTAATTTCCTTATATACCATCCCCCCACCTATAAAATTGCACTGTAAAATAGCTGTAAAATTATATTTTGAATGATTGGCGACTACGCCCGACGTTTTTGCGAAAAGTTTTAGTTCAATTTCGCCCAGTTCGTATCGAGAAACTTTTTCTATTATAGGAAATAACCTTCGGGCTATCGAATGGGCTCCCATCTCGGCAGCAAGTGTCCCCATTTTTGTTGGCATAAGAGTCGCAGTCTCTCTCGTCTGACAGAAACGCCATAAAAATCATTTTGAATTGGCGGAGACAAGGAATTCGCAGCCATAAACCGCTGTCAAAAGGAAAACCGCAGCAATGAAAACAAAACCAATTCGCCAGAGTCGAGCAAACTGGTAGCAGCAAACTGGGTAACAACAAATAAATATGAAATCATGCACTTTATGCGTAATGCAACAGCCTGCGGAAAAAGTGCCCGGCGATGGGAGTCCCTTTTTCCCAGTTTTCCCGTTCTCCAGTTTATCCTGTTTGCAAAGGACTCTACTGGATTGCTGGACCATCGGTTGGCTCTTGCAAATTCACACAAATTGCCATTCTGTCTAGTGGCCAGCTTATATAAAAATCGGATTCCTTTTTCCCTTTTTTTTTGTTTTAGAAAATGTTCAATATCTGAGTGCAAGTTTTAGATCAAAATGAGGGTATCCCTGGGCGAGGGTATGCACACAAAGCACACACAATTTCTAAAAGCTACACAAACAAGTCAAACAAGCGGGCAGGCGTTCGTGAGCGTGCTTAAATAAACGTTGAAACAGTCACAGAACATACAAATGTACATATGTACACTATAATAATAAAAAGAATGCCGCAAACGGCCGAGGCGAAATAAAATTGTAGCATACATTCGCGGGCCGTTTATGCGGGCTGTACACTGAGGGAAAAACCAAGCCTACACTTGAGAAAAAAATGCTTAATTTAAGAACAAAATTCTTAATTAAAGAAGGCTTTGTTCTTAAATTTTATACGAAACATAAAAACAAACGTTCTTAAAATAATTTTTAATATTTTAAAAACAATCCTTCTTGACTTAAGAACAACCGTTCTTGATTTAAGAACATTTCTTCTTGATTTAAGAACATTTCTTCTTGATTTAAGAACATTTCTCCTTGATTTAAGAAAAATCCTTCTTGATTTAAGAGCAAAATTCTTAATTTAAGAAGGCTTTGTTCTTAAATGTTGTACTTTATTTAAGAACAAACTTTCTTAAAATAAGAAAATTTATTCTTGATTTAGGAACAATCGTTCTTGATTAAAGAACCATCGCTTTTGCCTGTTTCTAAACTTAAGAACAATCGGTATTGACTGATTTCTATAAACAATCTTTTTGAATTTAAGAACATTTTTCTCAGATTTTTTTTCTGTTGTTTTTTCACTGTATATACGCGACATGTTGATGTTGACAACGGAGATGGACGAAAGCTTAGTCCTCGCTTGAAGCAATTTAATGCGCCACTTTGGGAAATTAAAGCTGACTGAGACTCAGACAGCGACCCAGACTGAAGCTTAGATCGCCATTTGTCATTCGAGCCCGCGTTGGAGGCGCACATTCATTTTCATTTAGATTGCCTCGCCCAGCAAAGCAAATAAAAACACGAAATCAGTCTGTTAATTACGTGATATATCATATTTTGAGTGAAGCACAGTCTGTTCTCTGCCAAAATATGCGATATAATTTTCGAGAATCCTCCTAACTGCGAAGTCAGTGGGCATTTGGTAACAAATCGCCGGCTTTCGAAGTCCCGGGGGAAAGACAAGCCCATCAACTTAGGAATAGAGCTGTATGGCCGAAATCCTCCAAAGGACTTTGCTCCTTTATTGATTTAAATGTGGCAAGTGTCGGCCAATATAGGTTAATTTCCCCAGCCAGTTGGTCACACACACGTGTTTGCCCATTGTTTTGGCCAGAGAAATGGCACGAGCTTAATCTTAGATTGGGCAAACAAACAAACAAACAAGCAGACGACAAGATCTGATTTATTAACCTATCCCCAGATTAAGTCAATGACAATGTTGATGTAATATATAATTCGCCTGCTAATAGATGTGCATTTTAAATGAGTATTAACCGAGAATTCTCGCAGCAAATGCAATCGGACAACAAGCCATTCTGTTGGCCATTTTGTTGTCTCTTGTCGTTATTAATTACACTTACTAATGGGCAACTGACCAAGCGCACATAACGGAAATGATAAGCTTAAAAGCACTTGCTCCGCCGTCATTAAACACACTCCAGCGATTCTCGCTGAGCGGATTTTTAATTTGCTGCTATTCATACATATTATGTGGCCTAGGGTGGACCATGTTTGATGGTCAACATGGGTCTTTCCTGCCAATATAACTATCTACTTAAATAAGCGAAGCTGGAATTGTTTTTTCTCAGCAAAGATAGAAGCTTAACAATTAAAATAGTTTAAGATGGGAATTGTAATTCCTAGAATGTATGTAAACCTACACCTTATGATCTACGGTATTTACAATGTGTTATATTCATATATATTCAAACTCATCTAAGAGAATGCTCTGCGAACTTGTCGATTACCTGATTAGGCCCACTACTGTTGTTATTTAGTTTAGTTTGAAATGTATGCGAAAACAAGTATAAAATGGGAGTATGTTTCCTATTGAATCTAAAAAAATTACTAATAGGATAGATGAACCTATTTTTAAACAGTTTAAATATTTCTGGTTAATGTTTTTCATTTACCAAATAATGTATACCATAAAGCATTAAAATATACAAGTAACCAAATTATTTGCCTTGAATTTAAAAAAAATTTGCTTTAAAAAATTTTTTATATTTTAGAAAAAAAATTTTTTTTTTTAATTTATTTAACAATTACAACAAATTTCCTTTAAAAGTAAAAAATTTATGTATGTGGTTTAACAATTGCCAATAAAGCAAAAATTTCTCAAATGCAGGACAACTATTTCTTTGAAAACACGGTCCACTCTAATGCCATATGAAATGACCATCGACTACATGTCGTCATCGACTAAAATACGATTGCAAAGTGGCAAAAATGTACTGGCGAATGTTCTACTCACCGCTTTAAGTCCGGACTGGCCGTGTATGGCGCCGAGACCTCCTTAATTTTCAATACGATTATGGCCGTGATGAATATGCAAATAACATTCACGACGGTCAGGCAGGCGGACACGATGCCGTTGATCAGGAACTCGGTGGGCAGATAGTTCGTGTAGATGAACGGATACGCGCTGGTCGAGTTCATCGCCTCGTTCTTCAAGTGGGGTATCCGCTTCTCCGGGTAGATGAGCCAAATGCAGGCCAGTGACCAGAAGAGACCCTGCAACACACAAGCGGAGGACGGTGACTTTGAAGTTTCCATGGTCATGAGTGAGTCTGTTTGTGTTAGTGGTTCGTTCGGTTCGAGGTCATAAGGTCGCCGCGTGCTTTGTTCCGGTTAGATGACGCTGCCATTGGCATACCAAGTAGTGCTAGTAGATACTACTCCCGGCCTTGAATTGTTGTAACTTTGCAGCATGTGTGGGCGCCACACAATCGTAGAAAAACCCCCTCATCCTTATAGAGATAGAACTCCATTGTCGCATTTTCAGTTCGTTCTCCTTTGCTGCCATTCGCTTTCCCCGTTTTTTTCTATTCCTGATTTCGCTTTGTGTCCTCCTCTCTGCTATTATAAATTATAATGACTCAGCACATTGCTCAGCAAGTCCGGAAGTGCGTGCCTTTCCTATATGTACTGGGTTACTATGGGGGTCAACATGATAGAACCAAAGTCGTTTGTAAAATTATTTTTGTATTATTTATTGCGTTCGAGGTGATGGAACCTAAGCTGTATCCTTTTTGTATTATTTATAACAAGCTTACTATTTTTAAAGGGAACCAATATTACCATCATACCATACCATCAAGAACTTATCAATATTACAGCAGGACTATTTAAAAAAAAATTGTTTTTTGCTGTCTATTTAAAAAAAAATTTTTTTTTTAATACTTTATTTATTCTTCTTGAGATTTTTAATATATTATGTTTTGGTCAAGTTCAACTGGTAATATCCTCATTCCTTACTGTAAAACTTGAATTATAAATATAGGTTTCCTAAAAATTTTTTTTATTCTGTTGGTGATTTATTAAATATTATTTTTTGGTCAAACTCAAATGCTAATATTTTGATTTGTTGATATTAAGGCATTATTAATATTCTATTAAATTTGTTGTGATTTTTAATTTATTTTTTGTTTGTCAAATTTGACTGCTAATATCTTGACCCCCGCTGTAAAATCCACAAATCTGGCGGAGTGTGTTTGTTTTTCCATTTGTGTGCGAGCTCATGACTTTTCTTTTCCTCGACTTACTTTCTATTTTCGCTATTATTCGAATTTACGACCATTTCTGGGTAAATTATTGCGTGCTCGGACTCGAAAGTAAAGCCGTTGCAGACCGCTATTGCTATTTGCCATTGGAGTTCATGCTGCCACAGTTCGGGCCACATAAATAAGGGGTCGCTCCGCTTGGCAATTTAATAAGCCAAAATTAAGAGTTGCAATTATTACGCCACTACCGGCGGCAATGCAGTTTACTAGCGCAGCTTGTATGTGAAAGTAGAGGAACCTCGGGGTCGAAATGTGAGCAGCCGGCGACTACTCGAAATTACTCATACGCTCTGTTGGCCGTGGCTATTGCCTTAGGGCCGCAGACACTGGGCAATTAATTGTAACACGCTCTTTGCTGGTGGGGTTGGCCCCAAAAAAAAAACAAAGAAAAAACCGAGCAGAAATAACCGAGAAAACATGGACAAAGGTTGCTTCAGCCTCAGTGCGTGCCACTGATTTATGCAGCTCATATGGCTCACATGTACAATACACTCAGAAAAATTTCATTATATATTTTAGAAAACTAGCCTTTAAATTAGACAGCTTTTCAATTTTAAAACAAACTTCTTCGTTTCAGAAAATAATATTTTTAATATAAATTCTAATGAGACACAATATTTCAAGAAAGACATCTTTTTCGAAATAGAAACATAAAATCAAGAAACAAATTTTTTTAATCAAAATATTTACGTTTTTAATGAGAAGTCGCCTTTGGATTCGAGAAAAAACGAACTTTAAAAATAGACTTTTTCCTTATTTTTAAAATATTTTCCGCTCTGGTGATGCTATAATTCCCAACCAGTTATAGCTCTGCTTGCGTGGTTGACCATGACAGTGAGTTCACTGCTAATCATTTTTTCGATTCTAAGCCGACATTTTAAGAAATATAATTTTTTTAAACAAGAAACCACACAAAAAGCAAGAATTACTTTTCTTGTTTTTAGGAAATATTTGTGCTTGATTTTAAGAAATATTTGTTCTTGATTTTAGGAAATATTTGTTCTTGATTTTAAGAAATATTTTTTCTTGATTTAAGAAATATTTTTTCTTGATTTCAAGGCGCCTTTAAAAAAGAAAATTTCGTTGGCAAAAATTCAAGAATAATTTTTCTAGATTTTATGGAAATTTTTAGATTTTTTTTATAAGTGTATACGTATTTTTTGGGAGGATAAGGACGCGAAGTTGGAGCGACACTTGCACACATGCTCGACCGCAGCTTGGCGGCCGTGATTAAGCGATTTCAGCGCCATTGTTTTGGCCGGCCGAAGTTCGGTAGTAGGGAAATGCGCCGCTCTGCCCCCTGCTCCCCTCTACCACCACCGCCAGTGTCCATAATTCGCCCTCTGCATCATTTTGTCATGCTCGTGGATGTGTACGCCTCCCGGCGGCGGCTCCTTTGTCCCACTGTCAGCATTGATAAATGTCAGCCGGCCGGCGGGCTGTTTGTTTGCCAGTTTGTGTGGCACTTGGCCTGCCGGTTCCTGTGTTTTTCCCCCGAAGTTTTTGTATGCACTTCCCTTCGGAGGAACTGCTGCTCGCACACACTTGCTTTATAATTTCACGCAACATCCGACGGCTGCAGTTGCTGGGGGAATTCAGTTTCGCATTCGCATTCAGATTCGCAATTTGCACTTGAAAATTGGGTCGAAATTTATGCACTCGTTGCGGTTGCGCCGCAGAAAGTGGGAAAACAGCTGAGAACCGACTGGAGGAGAAGGACCCTTCTTCATACTCCTGCTCCTCCTCGTTCTCTTGCCAACCGGACAGATTTATGGCCAAAAGTTTTTGGCCAATGCACTTCAGATTAATCAGCAAATTGTATTTCGGCCTAATTTATGGCGAAATTCACTTGAAGGACCCCCAAAAAATATTAGCCAGGCCCAAAAAGTTCCAGGCCCGTTTTGCATTCTGCAAGGCCCACACTTTAAGTGCGTTTAAGCCACTCGGAAGTTTTCGGCCATGTTTGCGGCAGTTCAACTGTATATATATGTATGGCCATGCGGTCATCGATGGTCGAGAAAACTCGGAGTGGAGTCAAAACTTAAGAGCATAATATAAATGGGAATTGCGTAATTTTCCATTCGGCTGACCAGAGTGAGTGGCTATTTGATTGGAATGTTAGGATTCTGTTTTATTCACGTTTTGAGGAATGCCTTTTGGGGCCTGGCCATAAATTGTGCTGGCAAAGTCATTTCCGGCACCTGCTCACTCATGATGAAATATCAACTGCGCAATCGTTGCCACAATCGAAGGTCGTCGAGGCTTTCGTTAATGGCATGCTAATGGGAGAAAAATTTGCCACGCAGAAGCCATTTTCAAGGCTACGGAAAGTTACTTGTAAAGTGGGCTTCGTTGTCGTAGTGGTGTTTGTGTAAAGAAAAAAATACGTGTGTTGAAGAAATGTGTTGTTCAAGCTGAAGGTATCGGATTATCAATTAAGGTGAATTTAGACGCGGATTTTGTTTACAAGATGCTCTTCTTAAAGTCTAGGTATCAACTTGTAATTTATAAATTTTACTAGCTTTCTTGTCGCGACCATTTTTTTAGTGGCGTCTATATAAAATAACACGATGCGTTTTGCCAATTTTTCGCACTATTATTATTAATTTAAAACACGTCAAAAATATTAATAATTTTATATGTATTTAAACACAATATTTACTTTATTTATTTATGTATAATCAAATAAAAACATATCCAAACACATACATACATATCTGTTAAGCATTTAAATATATCTTATTTTTTTCTTCCAAATATTGATGCTGGAGCTTTTTGGGGATACTAGGGGGACATATCGGATCTTAGTGGGCGGTTAGGCCCCCAATAGTATGCTGTGCAAAAATTTGGTTGCTCTAGCTCTTATGGTTTGGTCTGTATCTCCCTAAAAATCGGTCTTTAATTTTATAATCTTTAGGGATTGTTTCAATTATACGTGGACCTATATATTTATTATTATTAATCATGTGCATTTCTTATTAAACACAGAAAAAACTTTGTAAAAACAACTATTTAATTGTTTTTATAAAAGGCACACAGCATGCTGAGGGCACGAGCCTATCTTCAGAGGTTTATGAAAGGTAGGCGCTTACTTGTTCCCTTTACAAAAAATAATTAAATAGTTAATTTTACATAGTTTATTCTGTGTTTAATAAGTAATGCACATGATTTATGTCTAAAATCCAAATGGATTAACTTTCTTTCTCTACATCAAAAGTATGTATTTATTAATTTGCAATAATTACTGGCGTACTCACACAATTGACGACGGGCGGCAGCAGGGAGGCGGATATGGCGACCCCGATCAGGGGGCCGGCGGAGCCCTGTAGCAAGGCCACGGCCACGCCAGTGCCAGATGTTAGGGCCCACAGCACGCCCATCCAGAGGGCGCGCACATTGCCCCTGCGAATCGAAAGAGAGAAATTATTGAAAAATCAACTGTGAAATGGCCAAATCGAACAGAAAAGAAACAAAGTGTAAAAATTAATTAAAAACACAACAGCCGGCGGATGACAAATGCCGGCCAGCTAAAAGGCCTTCAAAATGAAAGGGCGCCAAATTAAGTCACATTAAGATGAATGTTTGGCCAGCCGGGAGACTCGAAACTGTCGCAGACAGCGCTTATCTGCCGTTTTTCGGCCGTCAGGGTCAGCAGGTGGGCCAAATACTTCACTTTGTCGGCGCCAGGTGAGTGGGATTTTTTGCCAGGAGCCACCCAAAACCATCCCCCCTCCACATTTCGCGGAGATTTTTTGACACTCGCGCAAGTTTGTCAAGTGTCAGCGGCTTTGTTATCGCTTCCGCCAACCATTTCGGTCGCCCAGGGCTCCTCGTCGAGTCAGGAGTCAGAGTCATTTAGTGGTGAGAAATGTTGGCAAACTTTTCATTGCGCCTGGATTTTATTCCCTTCTTGGGGGTATTACGATTTGGTCCGCTAAGCACCACGATTAGGAGGCTTAAATCCCCAGTTTGCCGAACTACAGTGAGCCTAAGATAGGTCTGAACCTGAGTTTGAAGTCAGGGAAAGGGGTTCTTGAGTTTATCACTCATACGCAGTGTTGAACTTTCGGTTATTTAACTCTTTCTGTGTAAAAATTTTATAGGATATTTGTAGTCCTTAATATTTAGAACTTAAGATAATAATTAAGTTATTTATCTAAAGCTTTAAAAAATAAATTTAAATTGTTTTGGAAATCTTAAATACTATAAAATACTAGATATTTTTTTATATTATCCAGAAAAGTTAAATAACATAATGAAATTATATATTATTCATGATATTAATTATAAATACCAAAATGTAAATAAATGTGTAAAATATAAATTAAAATTGCTAAGAGAATCTTAAATACTATTAAATACTAAATATTTTAGTATTTTTTATATTTTCGTAAAAAAATAACCCAATGAAATTATATAGAGTTTTATGTTTTATTCTATTAATTCTATTGGCTTATCTGTACATCCCATTTTCTCTATGCCTAAAAACTCATTTCTAAGCCGGGAATTCAAGGGTATTTTAGACTTTGGCTCTCCCAAGTTGCGTAACTCTCTCGTTTTTGATTCATACGCCTCATTTGTGTGCCAGCCTTGCCTATATGAAAATTCGGGATTTTTACCTGGGACCAACTTTTTACTGATTAATGGCGCTTTTACTTTGCTTTTCGGTTGGGCTTTCGTTTTTGCACCGCCGAAAGTGTGAGTTTTATTTATGAATGCCGCAGTTTGAGTTATACAAGTATTTAACTTTTATGCATAAAACAACTTTATTATACGTCGGCAATTTACGCTCAATTATGGCCCCCAAACATTAGCCAAGTCGTATAAATTTGTTGCAGCAAATTGTTTATGGTGGAAATTCGTAGATTGAAAACAATGCAAATGAGGGCAGAACGCAGCATCGAGATTGGTTTGATGTGGGTCACGGCAGGCGAGAGATTCGGTTGCTGGATAAAAAATCGTTTAAAAACCCCTTTTCCCTGCCATTTTCTGTCTATGTCAAGGGAAAATGGAAAAACGCCCAGAACAGACGTTCTGCTTTTAATTGCGATTTATTTAACTAAGCTGACCATGGGAATTTGGTTTAGTGTGCATTTAAAATGTAATAATCAACTCAGAGCATGGACGGTGTGCTCGAATGCCCCAACGCAGTAGTAGTGCACTGAAAAAAATTGATAAAATATCAGATTGAAAGGTTTTGTAGTTATTCATATCATTTTGATAAGATATGATATGATTATTTGTTAAAAATTACTAAAATATTACCAAAATAAATTAGCTGATATGATACTATATCAAGTTGATATGTTTGAATCATCAGTTTGACATTAATCTGCTTCATTTTGATATGAATTAAGGTAGAATTGACCCTATTGATATGAAATAAGTTAAAATTGACCCTATTTTATATCAATTTATTTTTCTGTGTATTAGTAAAACATAGGAAGCTAGAAATATTTATATCCTCCATCCTGGCTGCTGAAAACTAGACAAACTCTGGCCACCTTTTGTTTTTAGGAGTGGGGAAAATAGGAAATGCCCACCCACGGCGACATTTGCACTGATTATTTTCAGCAGTTTGCATGTGGCATTTGCCGACAGTTGCAACTATGTGGGCGTGTCGACACGCCCCCGCAGTAAAGTAGCATAAATTTAATTTGCTTTGCTTCGCTTCGCTTTGGTTTGCTATGGTTTGGTTCAGTGTGGTAATTTATGGCAAATAGAGTGGGCCAAATGCCTGGGGGCAAGGTGGGCAGCCGGCTGTCTAGTTAAAATAACATAACTCCATGCGGATTGGTATATCAATTTCAATGTAATTAAGCCTTTCGTCAGCAAATTAAATGGGTGTGCTGATTGGTAATTAAAGGGAATGTATATGTAGCAGTTAATTTTATTGCCTAGAGGTTAAAAATGTAACAGAAATAAGTGGGGTTTTGAAAACTCTTTTATAAGAACCTAAAAGTATGCAACAAAATATTTTTAAGCCTATTTTACTTTCTTCAGTGCATACTTTTAGGCGCTTCGCTAGCTATTAATTGCCTAGGCTTAAAAAACGTATCATAAATAACTGGGGTTTTGAAATCTCTTTTGAAGGCGTCTAAAAGTATGCAACGAAATATTTTTAAGCCAATTCTTCTTTATTCTTCTCCTTTATTTTCCTTTAGGCACTTTTCTATCAATTTTAGCTATTTTTACCTCTATTAATGACTAAGTTAATTGCACATTTATCAGGTGCATAGACCCCTGGCCTTCAAGAAGTATTTATCCATCTGCGTGGGCCGATCACTCGGTCATCACGAGTCCAATGGACCGAATGACAAGGCTCTATTTTCACGCGCCACGTGACACAATTATGGAGCCCAGTGAGCAATGACAACGGGTAGTAGATTGTGGGAGGATGACCATTGGAAACTCACGTTGATTGCATGACCGGTGATAGGCGCACGCAATCTGAGGGAATTCATTATGTGTGCCTATTATTATGATGGCAATGGAGATGGAGATGAAGATGAAGATGGAGATTTAGTTGTGCAGAGCCACTTGACTGGCCTCGACTGCTCAGCTGGCCAACAATAAAGCACCGAAAATGGACCCAAGGCACTTAATTATAGAGATAGGCCATATATATACATATATATATTTAGATGTCAGGACCAACCCGCATTGTGTATTGTGTGTATTATTATTTTAACAATTTATTTTGTGCAATTAACACAATTGCCGACACACATTCATTTCACGCAACTTCCGGCAAATTCTGTGGCTGAGCTTAATTTATTGTGCTGCGCGCTTTTTCTGCCGCCAGGGGGCGTGTGTTCTTGCTCGCTTTCTCTCTTCTAAGCCCGCCTCTCCAGCTCCCCATTTGCTGGAAGAGATTTGCACAGACGGCGCGTGGCGACTTAAAGATTTGTTCGGCAAAAAACGATGCCGTAATAAATGTGTGCCCATATATATAGACTCAAGTGACTGGTGTTCGGGTTTTCCAGGGGGTGGGATTGTCCCAGAAAGCAGGCCCTCTAATGAGCACACGCCTCACATTACTGCGGGGCCCTAGATTATTTGAATTATTTGCAAGTAATTTGTTACATTCGCACTCGTAAAGGAGGTTTATCCATACTATATAAGCAAGGGCTGAGCTGCGCGAGACACTGGATAATTAACATACTTAATGGATTTTGGATTTGAGGCACAACTCCCAACCTAATTCACTTTCGAAAGTCGAGGGATTTGCGAGTGACTCGGGGAAAATGAATGACTTGTGCGGTAATGCGTCTTAATTAATATCAGAAAGTGGATATCGTCTAGCGTTATTGATTTGCGCGTCAGTCTACTGCAGCATCAATCAAAATTCTTAAGAGTTACTTGTCTCAACCTCCCTGGGAATCAATCTCTTTCAATTTCAGATTTATCAGAGTTTTTAAGTACTTTTTTTTTGGGATATTGTTTTAGGGTATTTTCATCCTGTCAATAGCATTTATGCTGAGTTAATCCTTTTATGATATGCACAGAAAAAAATTCGATATGAAATGGTGTCAATTCTACCTTATTTCATATCAATAATATGATTAATGTCAAATTTTAAACTTTTTATGAAAAACTCGATAAACATAATCTTTGTTCATATCAAAATGATATGAATAATTACAAAATTGACCTGAACATGCTGAGAAAAAAAATGCGATATAAAATAAGGTCAATTCTACCTTATTTCACATCAATAATATGATTAATGTCAAATTTACGATTCAAACATATCAATTTGATATTTTAACATATCACTTATTTAATTAAAAATAGCAAATTTTGGTATTTTTTGAACAAATAATGAAAACTAACATATAAATAATCTTTATTCATATCAAAATTATATGAATAATTATAAAATAGACCTGAACATATCAATGTGATCTCTTTTCATTTTTTTTCTGTGTGAGGGCGAGTTCAAAGAACTATAGCAAATGCAAATTTTGAATATCTCTTAATTAAATTCTACATCAAATTGCAAAATTGAAATGCTTCGGACACCGCAACTACTGCAATGTCATTCATATTTGATTACAGCCCATTTGGTCGAAATTCTATCGAATAAGGGAATTAATTTATTGTTTCTGGTGGTTTTGCTGGATGATTTGAACGTGCGGCATTTGGCGCAATCTAACCCAATTGTTTCGCCCTGATTGACATTGATTTGGGGCCTTTTCCGGAGCTGCTTACCATGTCGCTTACCAGCTGCTTACCTGCCGCGCATCTCCTCCGTGGGCCAGTCGGCATTTTGGCCCCAAGGCATTTCGGTGGTTCCCAGGATCAGACCAAAGATGAAGCCAAAAAGCAGGGAGATGAACATTCCCAATCCCAGGCAGAGGAAGCCAACACGCTGAAATGGGAGAGGGGAGAAAACAGAGAGATGAAATTAGGGGCGAGACAGCGAATTAAATGCCAAAGGACTAAGGACCAAGGAACGCCAGGGAGCAAAGGACCTGCGACACTTTAAGCGATAATGCTGCATACTTTGAAGGAACGCCAAGGAGCTGCGAGCGTAGATTCGTGACATGTTAACCCAAATTTGCAGCCACGCAACTGCAAACTGTTGTTGGCAGCTGCACACACAAAAGAAAAATGCTCTAATGTCAGCCACATGATGTCGCCTTGGTATTGTGGGTGGGTTTTCCCCCGTTTTCCCTACCATTTTCCCACCACATTTCCCCCCTCCTTTCATTTCGCCAGTCAAACACAACTGCGTCGCATATAAAGTAACTTGTCTTGAGGCTTTAAGCATTTCGGCTAACAAGTTTCGAGGAGGAGGAATAGTGAAAATATGGGCACACTGAAAAAAACTATAATAAAAAGTAACTATTGAGTTTCAAAAATATATTAAAAAGATGATTTTGACATTAATACTATCAGAAGTGGTAAAACTTAAATTTTTGTATAGAATTTACATTAAAAAATATAAACTTTATAATATTTAGTATAAAATAAATAATACAGAGTTTATTTAGTATATTATTTAGGATTAATTGCATACCACACTTTTATACTAGTAAAGTATATTTTATTTAGTATTTAATTTCTTCATGATTATTTCACAAACCCACTTTTATACTAAACCTAGTATATTTTATTTAGTATTAAATGATAACCAAACTTTTATACTAACTAGTATTCATCAAATACCAAACTTTTATACAAAAACTAGTATTTTATTTAGTATTATTTAATTTTCACACTTTTATACTGGATCTAATATATTTTGAATACTGGGAATTTTTGTAGGTGCATTAGTTGAAACTTTTCTGCTAGTAACTACACTTTAAAGAGTTTCGCACAACAATTTCAGCAAACTGACGTTTAAGTGGGGTGTGAAAACTCTTGCTAATTTCTTGTTTATCGTTCGCCGCCGCCCTTCTATACGCAGGTATTTGTGTTTGCGGGCACACACTGCGTATGCGTAATGCGCAAACAAATTACATTCATGTCCGAATCAACTTTAAATGGCGTGCAAATATTTGCAAAAATCGCAATTCAATAACATTCAACTAGCAAACGCGGCCACCAATATGTGTAAAGCCAACTCGTTTTCACTATATTATGGCGATTTGGCTGCAGTTTTTCCATGCCAATTATTTTTAATAGTTAGCCATCAATTTTGACTGGTTGTTGGCCCCTCGATGCTGCCATGTTGCCTCTTTTTGCCATTTTTGTCATCGTTTGTAATTGGCATTTTTGTGTGTGAAATTGTTTAAACACTGTTGCATATGAATTTTGTCCGCAAATATTTTCACTTAAATGGCAAGCACTTTTTTTGTGTTTATTTTGTGGAGATATTCAAATATTATGTAATGAAATGAAAGCAACTTGAAGGTGTGGAGTTTTATCAATTAACAAAGGGCTTTTCGTTTATTAATACCTACCGAAACGTGAAAGAATTTTTTTAAATAGGACTACTCAGTAAAAAGTTATAGCAAAATAATGAATTGTGCGCTTTATAGATGGCTACTGCTTGCTTTTCTCTGCTTGCCACTGCTTGCTTTAGTTGAGTAAAGGGTATTTTCTCTTGGGCGTTTTCTCTTGTTAAAATTAAATAAAGCCAACTGACATGTGAACTCACAAATTGATAAGTGCTTCTATTGATTATTTGCGATATCAGAGTCAAATTTAATGTTGCTGGCATTGCATTAATTCCTCAAAAGTTGGCAGCACAGAGGCCGGAAATGAAATGCACCAAGGAAGAATTCCGAATTTAAATGCGGCCTGCAGATTGCAGGTTGCTGGCCCTTTTGTGACCGCAATCTTTGGCAAATGCTACCCGGCTTTATCAAAGATTATGATGACGCAGCTGGAGCCACTTCACAAAAGGGAAGGCGAGGCGACAAAAAAAGAAGATGCACACACACAACTGGCATGTGTTCGCACACGAATATATTCATTTCAATTAAAATTTAATTGAAGTACACGACGCAGGTGTCAACAGCCAGCCGGCAAGACACCTGGAATCCTGTATCCCCGATCCCAACTCCTGTATCCTGTGAGTTTTGTGGGCCCGAGTGCGGTGGGAAATTGTGTCAGCAGACAACAAGTTGCCTCTGGGGCAGAAAACAGGACCAGGGAAGCATCTCTTCATTAGAAATGGCAGCAGACGATTATATTTACCTTATTTTTATTGCACTCTGCTTTAGTTTTTTGTTTATTTGTTGGGGCTTTTCATGTACCCGGTATATGGTATATATATATTATAGAAGATAGCACTCTGCCTGCACATTAAGCCCTGTCTGTGGGCTTCCTGAAGTGCAAACCACCGCCTTTGATCCAGCTGCCAGCAAAACTATAGACACCAGCCTTCTTATCGCGGCGAATGAGGCTGGGGGACTGGGGAGAGCGCCACCTGGCGGTGACAATTATGACACTTTGGAGAGCTGCTGCTGCAGTTAAAGTTTAGTTTTATTGGCTTGGCGCTGAATGCGGCCCCAAGTGCTGGGTCCTTTAATTCTAAGTAGCTTAGCTCAGTTTTCAGTCTGTCTGCCAAGGGGAGAAAATTATTGCGGTTTTAATCTGGGGCTCCTTTGAGCGAAAGCCCAAGTTGTTCAGTAATAAATAGTTTTTAGTTGTTCAACAAAGGCACAAAAGGAACCACTACTAAATAGAGTTTCCATATAAATAGCTAGAATTTTAAAATATATGCCTAAAAGTAAGCAGTGAATAAAAGTTAGTTGTCTGCCTTGTTGCATACTTTTAGACACCTTTCTTTAAATTTAAAAGGTTTTTTTGGGTTAAAAATATAATTTTGCATACTTTTCGACACCTATTTTCACATTTTAAGGTTCTTTCGGATTACAAAAATATTGTTGCATACTTTTAGACACATTTAAAGGAGATTGCAAAAACCCAGCTATTTCTGTGATACCCCCATTATCATTCATTCGTTGGTTTTGCAATTCATCAGACCTCTAAAAGAATTTGCCAGGTATTTATTTATATCGATTTGAATAAGCTCACAAACACACGCGTCACAGCACGCGCTACCGCGGTATCCAATTTTTGGGAAAACATTTAAATATTTCATAGGGCTCTACGTCTCTACTGCTACTCCCTCTTCAAGCCAACACTGTCGATAAACAATTCAGCAACTTTGCCATTTACCACAAAAGCGATGCAAATTTGCAAAACATCAAGCGCTACGTCGCAATGCATTTGACTGGAATAACCCAAAAATAAAACAGCCCGCCGTTGCGCATCCCCGCATTTCTCATATTTCTCATGTCGGCCGTATGCGAATTTTGACAGCTGGAATAAAGGACAGACGGGAACGGACGGACGGACGGACTGGCATGGCAATTTTCGGTGCAATTTTTATTATTTTCCAAATGTCATTTGCTCATAAATCACTCAAAAGTACCACATAGAACCAGTCGAAGAGTCGCGTGGGCGCAAGAGTGTTGACGATTTCATTTAACGCGCTGTGAAATGGATTTTCGGGTTAGCTATATCCTCCCAAAAACCTCCTTCCTGACAACTATTTCCACTATTCCATTTTTCACTGTAGTTTTTCTTTTTTGCGCTGCTCTTTGAATGGCTTTTCACAGCGAGCCACACAATTTGTTGTTCGTACATCGACATGCATACGTTAAATGGGAGAGCGCAGAAAAAGCCACAACCATAAGGGAAAGCTGCACTTACCATTAGTTCTTTGTCGGAGATAATTGCGCCGAATGTTATCGACATTACGGGACCCATAAGCGGCGAAACTAACATGGCAGCCACTATATTCGGGGCATTATTCTCCACCAGACCGAGGGCCGCCAGCGAGCTGAGGGATATGGGATACAAGAAGAGTGGAGAACCCTTTAATGCTTATTTTTAGTACTGACCCATCACAGCTGGTACACTGAGAGAATTTGTAAAGAAAAAGTTATCAAATTGAGAATTTGTATTCTTGATTTCAAGATGGTCTTTTCCAAATTTAGTACTTAAAAAAATTACATCCTCAAATTAAGAATACAAATTCTTAATACATCCTCAAATTAAGAATAAAAATTCCCGATAAGAAGAATACATATTCTCAATTTCAAGAATAAAAATTCGTAATTTAAGGAACACTAATTCTCAATTTTAAGAATACAAACTCTCAATTTAAAAAATACAAATTCTCAATTTAAAAAAAAAAGTCTCAATTTGAAAAATATGAATTCTCAATTTCAAGAATACAATTTGTAAATTTGAGTATGTACTGATTTTAAGTACAATTTTGGGAAGAAATATTATTGACTAAAATTCAACCAATTTCAAGCTTGCTGTTTCTCAATTATTTAAAAAAAAAATAAGGGGTATATTTTTGGAAAAATGTTGTATTAAAAGTTCGAATTTTTATACTCAAAAAGTGAGTATAGTATAGTACTTGCTTATATTTTGAGAACAAAAAATTCTTAATTCGAGTGTAAAATTCTTAATAAATTCTTTCTGTGTAGTCTAGCTATTCCGAATTCATTTTTGTAAACTCCTGTAATTCGAAACTCACTCGGCAGTAACGATTAGCAGCAGATAGTCGAAGGACAGGGATCCTCCAGCGCGCACTCCGTCCACCACCTGTTTGACTGTTAATTTCGATTTAATTGATTCCACAAAACTGTTCCATTTCGAGGCATCCTCGGCTTCCTCGCTGTTTTTGGTAGTGGAGGGTTGGAAAGCACAGGGGTTGAGTAAGTAAACACCTTCATAAAATGAAATGGTTCTGGCAAAATGCACTACAAATGGCTGCCAGCTGTGCAGTTGGTCTACTTTTATTGAAAATTTATTTGTCTTTATTTGCGGCTATGCAGGAAGTAATTCAATTAAATGACCAATTAAAGAAACAGCAATTCAGTTGATTTTATACACAGAATCCCTGATATTTAGAATTTTCCTCTATTACTTTCTGGATAATTTTCTTTTTGTCACAAGTCTGCTGCTGATTAGAGTGTGGTTCTAATTACTCAGCCATAACATCGCCTCGAGCACCGCACACAGCCCCCCAAAAATAAACCACAAGCTAACCTCAATTACGAGCTCATCAGGTATGCACATAGGTGCCTTGGCACCAGTGACAATTGCTTGCCAAGAAGTCATCGGGTGTATATTTACTGTCTTACTGGCTTTGCCATTTTGGCTGAGAGCAGCCACATAAATTGTGTGCACACTGAATGCATTTAACCCGAACAGAGAGAAAAATTTAAGTGCATTTGTTCTTGAATTGAGTACTTTCGTTCTTAAAAGCACATTCGTTCGTGTAAGCACGAGAACATTCGTTCTTGAAAAGCAGAAGTTATGCATATTTTGAGATCAATATAAGAACAAAACGGAGAGAAGAGAAAAGTTTAACTATTTTTAGTAAATTTGTTCTTGAATTGAGAACATTCGTTCTTAACAGTACATTCGTTTTGAACAAAAATATGAAAAGAAAAAAGCTTAATACAGTTTTATAACAACTTTTCGAAACATTTTAGTACATTTGTTCTTGAATCTAGAACACTCGTTCTTAAAAGCACATACGTTTGTGTAATCACGATAACCTCCGATTTTAAAAACCGTTTAAGCACGTTTTATAACCACTTTTTGATAAATTTAGACGATGTTTTGATTAATTATTCTCTTGTTGAGATCAACAATATAAATACCGTCAATTTAACTTAATTCAAGGAGATTACTTAAAAAAATCTCGTTCTACTTTTAAGAACATTTTCAACTCGAATGAATTATCTCTGTGCGGGGATCGTGGCTCCCAAAACCCATAACCCCGGCTACACTATGCAAATTTCAGCATTTTCACTTTCCCCCCGTGACAATCACACTACTCTCACTCCAAGTAGCTCGTAAGTCTGGCCCAAGGATGTAATAAACTTGGGCCTGGGCCAAGGACCAAGGACCCCGTAGGCCAGACGAGCTCGTAAAGGGAAAAAGGCCAAATAGCGAGGGGCCAAATGTCACGTTTTCCACCGCCCAACGGACGGACGGGGTGAAAGTGAAAGTGAAAGCGAAAGAATAGTGCGACTGCGAGTGCCAGAGCGGCTGAAAGTGAAAGTTAATGAAATGACTGACGCCTTTGACACGTAGAAGAGAGCAGCAGAAATTAGTTTTTAACAAAGCGACAGCTGCGGATTCCTGACAAAAGGTACTTCTCCGCTTACGGGTCCGCACAAAGCCCGACAAATACAATACAAACCGGAACACAATACCCAAGGCACACGCATCTAGTGCAGAAGTACATCCCATACTCATGTGGCAGACTCACCTGTAGTCCTCTCGCATGTTGGCCGCATCTGTGATGGCATCATAACTAACGCTGCACGGCAGTACACTGGGGGGAAAGTGCACAGGGAGAAAAAAAGATAACATATCAGCATAATCCTATAATCTTCATTGATGATAAACCCATAATAAATTATTAGAATTACTTCATTACACACCCACTTTTTCTTATTTTAAAACATACTGTTCCTTTTTTGTCATGATTTTATATTAGAAATGTATATAAAATGTACATTATTTAATGAGATTTTAATATTTTAAATATAATAATATTTTTTTCTAATTGTTCATTTTCATGTATAATCATAGATTTTGCCCAGGGATCTATGACATTACTTCTCAGTATTCAAAGAAGAACTTTATAATTAGTTCTCCTAAACCCCAATGCCATAATCTATTTAAGATAAAAATTATTATTTTGTTCACTTCGGCATTTTAAAATACAAAATGAAGAATTTTTTAATCATGTTCAGTTCTTTAACTTATTTTATTGTAATTTTTATTTTAAAAAAAATCTTCAAATTTTAAATAAAAAATTTGTTTTTGTATTTTTTTAGTCAGGTCTTTTAATCAAGATATCCTGGAAATAAAAGATATATTTAGAAATATTTTTATGATGTTTAAATATTTATTTTAATTTTAAAAGCTAAAATAATCGCTTTAACTAGCCGAAATAGGACCAAAATAATTTTTTTTTGGTGTAGATACGTTTGAAATTGATATATGCAAGCGCATATCTGTAAAACAAGTCATGCGCATTTCGTGGAAATGTCAAAGGGTGCAGTGCAGCATGGAACATGGCTGCTGACTGCTGACATCGAGATCTTGAGATGGGCCGGGCATGAATTATAGATTACACGAGTGGCACTCAATCAACGCTGCGATGCATTCTTGCAGCTCCTTTTCTTAATTGAATTCCTGCGCATATTAATCAGCTTAAGTCGCACTTTGTCTGGCTACTCAGCTCCTCGAGGGCAGGAAAACATCTGCCCCTCGACCTTCGACCTCTGAGGAGCTCGGTGCTCTGTGCTCCCTTTCATCGGGTCACACCTTCGACTGCATTTTAATCCCCCTGCTTAATGCCATTAAATGATTATCACACCTACTTTGTCCTCCCTGCTCCCTGGCAGTCCACTCCATTTCAGATACTTCTGCTGTTGTTTCTGCTCTTTTGCCTGTTCATCTTTAATTTACCTGTAGCCCTACTTGCTCCATTGTATTTTGTTTAATTTAATTACTGGGGAATTTCACTTGAAGGCAGATTACAAAATGTACTTGACTTAGAGAACTGCAGCTGGTTTGTTTGCTTACTTTTTATGGCAATGGATTTTAATTGGATATTGTAGGTACACACAAAAAAAACACGATGGGTTCAAATTGATATAAGCATGGTAAATTTGTGGTATACACATATCGTTTTTACCATTATTGCATGGTAAATTTGATATTGAAAAATGTAACTTTTTCAGTTCCTCTCTCTTGGAGATTCTCTGAATTCTTTTTTTTTTTGCTTTTTACTCTCTTTTTAGCTCTCAATCCCGTAATTTAAGTCGCCATATTGCTTTTTCCTCTCTTCTTCGCCCTCAATCACGTAATTTAAGTCGCCATATTGCTTTTTAATTTCATTTTCGCTCTCAATCACGTAATTTAAGTCGCCATATTGCTTTTTCCTCTCTTTTTCGAAGTCTTCAAGAGAGCAAGAAGCAATATGGCGGCTTAGATTACGTGAGTGAGAGCGAGAAAGACACATTCGGAATTCAAACTGGTGTACTTCGAACATCTTCTTTACATTTCGAACATATCAAATTGATCCCAGATTTCATCAAATTGATGATCAGTTCGTATCAATTTTATTTTCTTTGAATGTAGGGCCTGTAAAATTGCATTTATATTATAGGAATTTAAAATAGAGTGTTCTAGAGCAGCTGTTGCTCACGGATAATCGACCATTTCCGCCTACAAGCAATCAAAATTCGCCACCCCGGTAACTTGGTAACTTGGCAACCGATCCCTCCGGTCAGCCGGTAGTCACCTTATCGCTCTGCATTTTTATTGCATTTTTATTGAAAGCCAGGGACAGCTGTTGCTGGACTCCTTGACTTTCCCGACACGTTCGGTTCCCCTTTTCTTTCCCCTACCGAATGTCTCAACTTACCTGACACTGGAATTCAATTTGGTGCCAATGCCCAGCTCCGTGAGGCAGTGCAGCGTCGTCTCGCAGGCGGCGCCCGCCTGCAGCGGAAAAACGACGTGATGGAAGTATCCCTTCTTGCTCGTCGTCCAAGTAACGTGCTCAATTTCCAGCTTGACAAGCAGCTCCTCAAGTACCTGGGCAGAAAACAGAGGGGCAGAGCAACAGCTTAGGGTGGCATTTTCGCCGGCTTACGGATTACGGCTTACAGCTTATGGCTTATGGCCTTTGCATTTAATTGGAATCGGACCGAGGACCGAGTGTGATTATATACGACGATTTGTCCCGACCTTGGCTGCCCCCAAGTGGTGCATCCATCAATCTTCGCCGCTCTCGGCCAACCTTCTGCCAGCTAAGCCAACTCATTCATCAGTATAATCTCCCGCAAGATACAATTTGGGTAGCCTTTTACGCAACGCGCTCGAGTCACGTTCGCCCGCCCGTTAAGTGCATCCTAACAAACAGGGCAACAATCGTTGTCGCAACGCCAATCGCTACCGCAATCGCAGAAGGACACTGAGAAAAACTGAATAATAAAAGAGAATAATGGAATTATTTCAGCTTTATAATCTGTTTTAAAGCCAACAAAATGTCTAAGAAAAACAAAAAAGTTTCATATACAAATATTTTGAATGTCTAAATATTGTAGGTTGTTCTTTTTAAATATTAAACTTTAAGTAAACTTTTACTGCATTTTTATTCAAATAAAATAATTTAAATTTAGACGCAGCATTAAGATTGTAAGAGAAAAAATAATAAAACAAAACAATAAAAATATTTTTAATAAATATTTTTATTGTTTTGTTTTATTATTTTTTCTCTTACAATCTTAATTTTTTTTACTAATAAAAATTTTTTTTTTAGTAAAAAAGTTGAAATAAAACTGCATTAAAATTATAAGAGAAAAAATCAGAAAAACAAATATATAAAAATATTCTGGACCAGCAAATTTAAAATATTTAAAAATTGTAACAAAAAAAAAAAGTATAAACATTTTTTACTGCCTAATATTTTTATAAGTCTTCTATTTTCTCTCTTTAATTTAAATATAAATATTTTTTACTTATGCTGCCTAATATTTTTATAAGCCTCCTATTTTCTCCTTTTAATTAAACTGAATTATTTTAGCCACATTTTCTCGCTGTGTATAAATCGCACTGAAAGCTGGCATCGAACCCTTGTCCTCGTGCAGAACGCACACGAAAATCAACTTTAAGTGCTTGGGGAAGCATAAAGCTCTGCCCACTTGACCGGACCTTCTCCTTCTGGTTCTGCTTCTGGTTCTGGTTCTGATTCTGGTCCTCCTAACTCTTAACTGACCGTTCGACGACTTACCTTTTCGAGCGGCACCACTAAATTACGTCTGTCCAGCGGCGCACCGACCGTGGAGGTGTCAGCTGGCCCAATCGGAACTCCTGCTCCTCCACCTCCTCCTTGTCCTGCGGTTCGCTTGGGTCCACCGCCACCCCCTCCTCCGATGCCCGGGCCACCGCCACGCCCACCGCCCACGCCACGACGATACTTGGGCACATTCTTGTCACGTAATTCAACTTCGAGTCGTAGTATTGCGTTGTTATTCTCCGGAAGATTGATGTTCAGATTATTGTTGCCACCTCCATTGGCAGCTGCAGCGACCACAGGATGTCCATGTCCGTGTCCATGGACGAGGAGCTGTCCCGGGTGGGCAGACGTCTCCACCAGGGCATTATTTGAAGTGCCTGGCATGGGTTAATGAAAAGGTGATATGGCCGTGTACATAAACGTAAGCTGATTTGCCATTAAGCTGGAGACTCTACACGGAGTGCCACACAGAGAGAATTAACTAAGAACTTTATGCTTGAATTGAGAATTTGCATTCTTAAAATTTAATCAAGAACAGAAATTCTTTTTTTAAGTATATTTGTGCTCTTTTTAGTGCATTTTTCCTCCAGAAAGAATAACAAAGAAGGGGAATTTGGTTCAGTTTTTACTCAATTTGAGGTTAGGTGAGGTATATTCTCGAGTTGAGAATACAAATTCTTAATTTGAGAACGTCACTTTACTTGATTTAATCTCTCTTTGCATAGAAGTGGAGAAATGGTTAGTATCCATAAATTCTCAGAGTATTAACGAATAACTTTATACTCAAATCAAGATTTTTTGTTCCTAAAATATAATCAAGAACATAAATTCTCATTTTACTAAAATTGAGAGCATTAGTGCTCTTAATGAAGCATTTTTTCTCCAAAAAGGAGAGCAAACAAAGGGAAAACAACTAGGAAAAGTTAGTTCAGTTTTTACTCAATATAAGGCTCATTCTTGAATTAAGAATACAAATTCTCGATTTGAGAACGTCATTTATCTTGATTAATTCTCTCCGTGCATTGAAGTGGTGAAATGGAGATGGCAGGCGGTCACTTTCAGGTGATTAGTACTCCGCAGATACTCAGAATGGGTGAAATTCAACTCAACCCTGCACACTCGCAACTCCGCTAAGTATGCTATTGTTTTGAAACGCCGGCTTAATTCGTCTCTGATTAGTTAATTCACGGCAATCGCACTATTTATACTGCAATTAGCGTAAATTGCTGTGATATTTTGGTATCCAGTTAAGCGTTTAACAAATATTTGGTTTTGACCCAACCCCTCCAATGTGCGTATGAATACGCCCTTTTCCGACCGCTAAGCTCATTTTTGCAGCAAATTACGCTAATTAAATGTCCGACTTTCGTTAACAAATAATGGCTGTTGTTATGCAATTAAATAAGGATAACTTATGCTCGCGAATTGGAAATTTAAGTCGAGGGCCTTATAAAAAATGCAAACACTAAGCTCCACTTGTGCTAAATAAATAAATAAAGTGGCTGGCGAAAAATCAAATCAAAGTCTACATAAAAACCACACAAAGGATCACAATTTATTATGCCAACGAGCGGGGGCCAGACAGACATCGAAATGTAATATAAATCCCGCCACATTGACAAATGCCAAAATAAGGCTTAAATGCGCTTAGGCCAGAAGCCAGGTCCCAGGACTTTTTGGGGAGCAGGACCCTTCGCTTGTGTGTTGGTATGTTTGCCCGAGTTTGTTTCGCATAGTTTCCTTCTAGTGGCAAAAGTTCCCCAAAGTCAGCAAATTCGTAGTGCCACCTGACCAACGCCACAGCCTCGTTTGCCTATTTAATTCCGTCTCGGTTGCCGCCATCGAACATCTCCGTTTCAGGTCGCCATGGAATTGAGGGATCCGTGATTTATGTCTGACACCTATGAGCCCGGCTCTTCAGCTTTTCACCTTAAGTGCATGTCAATTTTTTGTTGTCTTGTTTTTTTTTTGTTTTCTTGTTTTTCTTAAGTCTTTTTGTTTGCTTAAGTATTTTGCACTCTTTAAGCTGTTGCCAAGGCCGATATTTCTTGCCTACTTTCAGTATGCCACATTAAAAATGGGCCAGGATCTGTGTATGGAGGTTGGAATACCCTGGGATTTAATGTGATCCCCACTTTCATATGGAATTTATTCTTTTTTGTTAAGAATAATATATATTTTTTAATTTTAACAATTTGGATCTTAATTATTGTAAAAAAAAAAAGTTCTGAAGAATTCGCGTATTATTTTGTTTTCTTTGTATTATTTTTTGTGATATTTATGATTTTACTTTCCTGATGATTTTACTTTAATAACTATGAATGTCATATAATACATCCTAAGAAAATTTTTTTAAAAAAGTTCTAAAGAATTCGCGTTTTATTTCGGTTGTCTTTAAATTCTCTGTGACACTTTTGATTTTATTTTCCCACATATAAAAACTATAAATGCAATAAGTGACCTACTACTTCTACTACTACTACTACTGAATTTTTCAAATTAAAGTTTCTAAAGAATTCGCGTTTTATTTTGGTTGCCTTGCGAGTTTTTTCTAAGATATTTATGATTTTACTTTTCTCATTATTTTACATTAATCACATAGAATACCATATAATAGCTACTACTACATTTTTCATATACAAGTTTCTAAAGAATTCGCGTTTTATTTGGTTCATGTTTAGTTTGACGACTACTATATAAAAGGAGTTTCCAAAGACCTTCTTAATATTTTTAACTATTGATGGTTGGCGAGTTCTATCAAAAAGTCTACCGGCTTCGGACTACCTCTATCCAGGGTAGCAAGGTGATTTATTCAACCCCCACCCTGCGCAACTTTATTCACGCCCCACTTGGAGGCCCAGAGTGCTCGCACCCTGCTCATCAGCTCTGTTTCTGCTCCATTGTCATTATCAGACGACCGGGCGATGCCATGGTGACAAACTAAATTAATGATGATTCTCTTTGATGGCTTTTGCCATCGCCATGTTTTGTATTTAAATAAATATTTGATTAATGCTTTTCGCTGAAAACGACTCCTACATGCCGGTTTTTGTCGCCGTATTGCACAAGATGCCATATTTCCCTGATGCCGTTTATTTCATAAATTATATTGTTTTATGGGTTTTTATTGTGGGCTGTTTTATCGCCGTTGATTGTGATAAATGGTGGTGGGCTATATATGTGGGGCTATATAGTGAAAGTTGAGTTTATGCAATTAATACGGCGGCGTCTTATATATTCTCAAGGTCTTTGCTCTTCGGCCATTTTCCTTGGCCACAAGATCCAGTGGCTTATTTTTGGGTGTTAGTGTCTGCCGCCCACTGAAACTCCTCTATTCACTCAACCTATTTGATACACATTCCTTGGACCAATCTCATCGTGGCTAATTAAATTTTAATATTAAATTTTTGGGTGGCTGCGAAATGCGCTACGTACGCTCGGCATCCGCTTGTAAAATTATCTTGGCAAAGTTTTCCCGAATTTTCCGCAAAACGGTGGGTTAGGCGCTCCGAAAATGCGAGGCAAAAAATCAACTCCCACGTGTGTTTCGGTGTTTCGGGTTCGGGTTCTGGTTCTGTTTCTGTCCGTCGGGGGGCTTCATGCAACATTTATGGCGAGCTCTTAGGCCCGGCGAACACTTTTACGATGTCATAAAATAATTAATAACGCCACTAAACAACGTAATTACGCGCCTAAGCCCAATGCAAACAGGTATGTGTGTGGGTATATGGGATGTATATACATGTACATGCGGTGGTGAGTGCTCGAGATTATGTGGTTGCCGACGCCTAGATAAATGCTACAGTTTCGTGTTAACCAAATTGCAACTTTGTATTTAATTAGGCACGGGCGCTTATTCAATTTGCCGGGTATTCGTGGCCCTTCTGCCTTCAGAACTTACCGTAAATCAGCTCACGTTCAAAATTCGCCGTTGGCACAACGATTAGGAAGACCACGCCCGGCATCCTGACAGGGTTCCGTGATTATCCTGCAAAATGGATATGGATGAGCACGAAAAAGTAGCCGTTTCGCTTTTGCAAAATTGTTCAGTGAGAGCGGAAGACATTAATTTAAATTCAAAAATAAATTCCCAAAGAGTTGGCAGCCTAAATTGAGCAGAGAACTTCAGAACCCCTAGATGTATGCAACAAACAAACTCCCTCCTCCTGTGAATGCATCCAAAACAGAGAGAGAGAGACGTCTTTTGCATACAGTGGAAAAAGATAAAATAGGGTCATTTCTACCTTATTTCACATTGATATGGAAAAACAAATGATTAATGTCAAATTGATGATTTAAACATATCAACTTGATACTTTATCATATCAGTTATTTCATTTTAAAATCCTATATGTAGTATTTTTTGAACAAATAGTGAAAAATTTGATTAACATGATCTTTATTCATATCATTTTGATATATCAGATCATTTTGATATATCGTATCATTTTGATATATCATATTATTTTGAAATATCATATCATTTGGATATATCATATCGTATCATTTTGATATATCATATTATATCATTTTGATATATCATAATATATCATTTTGATATATCATATAATTTTCAAAAATCATATCATATTGATATATCACATCATTTTGATATGATGCACATATTATTCCGATCTTTTGACAATTTTTCCCTGTGCAGCAACTCTAACTCCCCATTATCCCGTCTTTTATACCCAGTCACTGCATTAGCATCTCTGTCCGGTTTCATTTTCGCCGCTCGTGCTTAACTTTTTAGAGCCCCAGCTTCCAACTTGCAGCCGTTAATGGGCTTTTGAAGGTTGCTGTGCTGCTGCTGCTGCTATAAGTAGTTTGTGCTTTTTTGTTTTCCTGCTGCCAGAAGTATAGTACTTTTAGAAGTTCTGGCATGCTGATGGCTGGCCGATTATCGCAACAATTTCTTAATCAAAGTGCAGGCCAACTCGTTCGCTCAGCCGTAATATTTCTGTATCAATAAAAGGTAGAATGCTTGCAAAAGGAGAGCTATTTGCACACCCAGTGTTCCCTGGCTACTCGAAATTAAAATGCCATTAGCACCGAGTTCAGGATAAGGAGCACGATGCGAGTGCGATTAAACAGAGGAGCAGACAACTCGGGGATATAACTGCCTCTGCCTCTCGGAGGGTTAAACCCCAGCAGGATCCACTGGAGAACGCATAAGTGTAAGCGAATAAGGACCCGAGATTTAATGGAGCTGCGATTTTCACTCTCCAATGGAATCACTGCGGTTCTCGAGGCACGCTGCAAATGCATTTCGCCGCTCGAGATTTACTCAAGAGCAGGAAAACAAGGATGCTCCTGGCTTCGCATCATGTTGTTCCACTTGGCACATTGCCTTAAAGCAGCAGAGAAAGTATACCTACAGTTTTACGAAGAAAATAAAATCAAGAAAAAATGCTTATAAACAAGGTTATTGATCAACAACCATAGTAAAAAATATAAACACAGATAGTTTAATCATTTTTAAATCATTTTTTATCTTTTATTTGTAAAATTCTAAATAAAGTTTGGTTTGTTTTAGTAATATCTACCATAATGTAGAAGAAAGTTTTTAAATCGGAGCACTCATTAAAAAGTTATGAGCAAATAATAATTCATAATCATAATCACTTTTAAACGACTGCTTGCTTCGCCCTGCTTGCGACTGCTTGCTTCGCCTTGCTTGCGACTGCTTGCTTCGACTTGCTTGCAACTGCTTGCTTCGACTTGCTTGCAACTGCTTGCTTTAGCTATAAATTCCTTTAAATTCCTGCCACTTCCCAATTATTTTCTGTTTAACTATCATTTTTCGAGTGCATAATATTTTCCTCAGCGAAGAGGAGTCAACAATAAAAAGGTTCTCAAGCGAATCAATATTTGAATACACCTTATGAGCAGCCATCTCCGCGCCCAGTTGACATTTTCCGGGTTCGGGTTTCGGGTTTCCCCCAACTCCGTCCCCAACTTTTCCGCAAACTGTTGGTTTTTTTTTGTTTGCAACACTTTACTTAAAAACTTTTCACAGCAGTCCCAAACAAACGGCCTACTCAAACTCGCAGGAACTCCCTGGAAAAACCCGATGGCATGAGGGGACAGAATCAGGGAGCCTCTAGGCCCAATCCCTGTCCTGTCCCGTGCTGTTCCGGTTTTTGGTCGGACCCATTCACCCGGTTTCCACAAGCCTCTTAGGAACTTTCAAGCCAAACAACCGAAGCCACTTTGCAGCACGTTCACAGTTGCACTTTTATTTTTTTGCCTCCTACTTGCCACTTGCCATCTTTCATTTTGCGGCATATTTATTAAAAAGCAAGGAGCGCAATGCAAAAAATAAAGGGAAAATCATGGCTGGCAGGGGGGGTGGTAAATTCTTTTATATTAACCGAAAATATTTATTTTCTTGCTTGTTGCCTTTCGCTTTTATTTATTTTTTTTTTGTGCGCACTTTTCTGATTAATTCCGTAACTATATATTTGCACAAGTTGGTTGAAGTTTTCCGCCGCGACCACTTGTGAAGAGTGCCAAGCCGGAGACTCCAGCTTTACTTTCCACTTCTCGGCAAGGATTTTACCCGGTTTTTCGGCATCCAGGCATTGTCGATCCGAGTGTTTGTGTGCCCCCAACAATGGAGCCTGCCAGTAATTTGTATGAGTACCTCAGCTACCTTATGCCGACCCACTAATTAGGGCACGAGAATTGCATTAGTTTGGCATTCGGCAAAAATAATTACAAACTGCAGGGAAAAATGGGGGAAAAAAGAGAAAATCAAGCCATCAAAAAGCCAATTGAAGTGGTCCAAGGTTTTTTAAAAGACGCGATGGGGCCCATAATTACTTCCAATAAGTTTCGGGCGCCCAACAAGCAAACCATAGTGACCAGAAGAGACTTTCGCTGTCAGCTTTGATTTCATGGTTTGCCACATTCGCGCGGGAAAACTCCCTCAACTTTTCCCCCCAAAACTATTGTGCGCATCTAATGCCATCTTAATTAAAAGCGCTAATTGGTTATGTCTGCGAGTTGCACAAAAAAGCGAACTTGAACGAAAAGTTATTTCACTTATATAAATTTAAAAGGTAATGTGAACTTAAGAACCAGTTCTTTGAGAAAGGATTTAAGAATCTCACACCGAGAGAAAAAACCGTTCTCAGCGTTCTTGATATGAGTATTTCCGTGCTCAATAGTAGACCAAGAACGGTCTTACTAAAATCAAAAAGAAGTTCTCTTGATTCAAGAACACCTTTTTGAGTAAAAGTTTTCTCAACTTCAGTCAAAGTGTTCTCGGTTTCAATAAGAAGAAATCCTTGGATTCAAGCATATTCGTTCTCGTTTTAATGAATTAATCATCTCTAAGAGAAAGTTGGGGACGGTTTCAAGAATATTTGTGCTCAATAAACGGCATTAAAAATGATGTAGTCTCAAAAAACCAAATCAAGAGCACTTTACGCTTGATTTCAAGAACACTTCTTCTTAAAAATAAAAATTTGAGAAGAAAAACAATCCGAAATCAAGAAGATTCGCTCTTGATTTCTTCCTCCTCAAGTTTTTTCAGTGTATAGCTTTTGTTCAGCCAAGAAAAAACCCTTGTGGTTTAAAGGAGATATGACTCAATAGTATGAATATTTAAGCGTGCAACAAAAAGCGGGGCAAACACAGAAAAAGTTGCTAAAACTTTTAGACAACAAAACTAACCACCGTATTAGGGTGGACTTGGGGTGGACTGGGGTGGACCACCCAAGCAACGGCTTTAGCATAATGCATAATCATTTAAACAAGGATAAGCCTCAAGTTGAGTCCTGCAGCCGGGCATTATGACACACAGTGGTGCAGCCAAGTCCGGAAAAATTCCTTTTATGAACCATTTGAGGCGGAGAGTTGAGAAGCTTGGCCCGCAGCTTTAAGCCAAAGCGATAAGGACAAAGCAGCCGAAAAGGTGAACTTAAAGCGAGAGAGCCAGGTGAACCTTTTTTTTGCTGCCCCAAACTTGCTATCTTCTTAGCTTTTAGCTCCATTCCGATGCGGGCCAAATGCCCAGTGGTGCTATTTGCAGGAATATATTATCATTAATTTCGAATTATGAAAAAGTGGCGACGTTGGGGCTTAGCTGGGTTATAAACATACAAAGGATTCCCTTTAATATACGTGTGTAATCCCAGTGGCGTGTTAAAGAGTCAAACTAATAGAGTTTTTCATTTTTCCCCATTTCTTGCAGCTGGGTCGTGTTTTGCGCAACTTCAACATCACCAAGATTAGCGATCTGGAACTGATATCGAACTCTACCGATCGCCTGGACATTACCTTTCACTTCTTTGGCGTGAAGGGCGACTCGCAGCGCATTCGGGATGCCATCACACGGATGGTGGAGCGGGGAAGGATTGGAAACTTTACCCTGGTGGCCAATTTCCATCACTTCGATGAGAACCCTCCACTGGGCTTGCTGGTGAGTACATAGAGAGGATTAACATTAACATTTCACTTGAATTGAGAGTTTTTGGTTCTTAAAATATTACCAAGAAAATAAAATCTCATTTTGAGAGCAAAATGCTCTCTTTCAAGACAAATTTTTTCTCGAATTTTCAAGATAAGAATTTTTTTACTTAAAAATATAACCACGTACTTAAATTCTCATTTTGAGAGCCAAGTACTATCTTTCAAGACAAATTTGTTCTTAAAAAAGGAGAACAATTATACTCAAGTTGAGAATTTTTGTCCTCAAAACACAAAGCATGAACATAAAATCTTATTTTGTGAGAAAAATACTCTCTTTGAAGACAAATTTTTTCTCGAAAGATGGTAACAAATAAGGGGAAAAGAAGATGAGCTAAATGACTTTAATTAGTTCACGGTAATTTAATTTAAATAATTTAATTTAAAATAACTATTACCTCTGAGACAAAGCTGCGAACGATTTCAAGAATGTTAATTCTCAATGAACCGATATCGAAAGTGATATAGTCTCAAAAAATCGAATCAAGAGCACTTTATGCTTCATTTCAAGAACACTTTTTCTCAAGAAAGTGAGAAGAAAAAATACTTAGTTCAAGTTTTTTTCATTATGATACTTGTTTCCTTTACTTGTACTTAAAATCAGGACATCCTAAAATTGAGAAAAAATAAACTAAATTTGAGAACATTATTTTACTTTCTTAATTTTCCCTGTGTAGTTTTGTATTACTATATATTTCTAGGAGTGGCAACATTAATCCATCTCTTTTCGCAATTTCTTACTGACTGAATTCCATGCGAAAGCTGCGTCCGAGATATTTGATTGGTTACGCTGGCTGAAATGAAAAGGAAACGCATTTCCCACACCCCCCAAAGTTATCTATTGAAATTTTCCGGTTAGCCTGTATTTTTCGCCCAAATAAATTTTAAATTCTTTTCACTTTGCACTCTGGGCACATCCATCAATTGGGAGGCATTCCATCATTGATTTCTGTGCGCCGAATGGTATTTTCATTAATTCCGCATCCGAGAAGGCCATCAGGGCTATTAAAAGCGTAATAAATATACCGGACCTCCCAGCATTTCCGATACATATTAAACAATAATTTATTAACTATTGAGAGGCACGTGCTTGGAAAGGCGAGCGAAAATAAAAATACAAAAACACAACGGTAATAGCCAATGTAGCAAAGTGCCGTGTTAATAAATATGCACATAAATATGTCAACAGTGTGGCACTTGACACTCGGACCAACAGCGAAAATAATTATTTATTAATTGCGGCCAGTGCGCCGCAAACGAACAATTGGCCTCATCAGGCGGCCTGCAATTAAGTGGCATTAACATGACGAACAAGCCGCCAAAACCGAGACCTCAGGGGCCCCCAAAACCCGAAGTTTGACGGACGGGACATCCCATCTTGAAACCCCGAAACCCCAAAACCCCACCATGCAGTGTGTCTAATTAGTGTGACATTGTATCCCTTTGCAGGAGCTGACCGTCAATCAACCGCAATCGGGAGTCCGCGAGGCCAGCGAGTTCATCATCTCCTGCACCGCCCAGGGCTCATCGCGGATGCAGTTCCAGTGGTTCAAAGACGGCGCCGCGGTGAATGCCACCCGGGCGACGAGGTGAGTGAACTAACCACCCATTGCCATCTGCTTATCTCACGCCAACCAGCACGAAAACCCATAAATGGAATCTGAAGTTTTTAATAAAATGGTATAAAACGAAAGTGGGGGAGAGAAATAGAAAAGATCTCGCTGGGGCCAATGTCACACAGCACAAGTGTTCAATTTGACTTTATGACTTTTACACATCAATAAACATGACATAAAAATGCCTGGCTGAATAAAAATGAAACGGCCAAAAAGGATAAATAAGTCAGGGCAAAGATAAAGATTTGTCAGGCGAACGGAGGGAAGGATAGTGGGGAGCCACACTCATAAAAAATCCTTAGAAATTCCATCTAGACATCTAGAAAAATCAATATTTTTTTTTAAAAGAAAGGAGCGTTAAAAAAAGGAAAATATTTCTTAAAACCGGAAATGTTATTCTTGTTTTCAAGAAATGTAATTCTTGTTTTCAAGAAATTTAACTCTGGTTTTCAAGAAATGTTATTCATGTTTTTAGGATGGTTTCTTTCTTGTTTCAAGAAAATACATTTCTAAAAACTATAGATTTTCTTTAAGAAAGGCGCCTTTAAACCAAACGTGGTTTTTTTCTTGATTCAAGAAAGTATATTTTTTTAAAGATTTAGATTTTTTTATAGATTTTCTTTAAGAAAGGCGCCTTTAAACCAAAGGTGGTTTTTTTCTTGATTCAAGAAAGTATATTTTTTTAAAGGTTTGGTTTAAACTATAACAAATAATCAGCAGTGAAATCACTGTCATGGTCAATTGATACCATGCAAGCAGAGCTATAACTGGTTGAGAATTAAAGCATCGCCAAAGCGGAAAAAAATCGAAAAACAAGAAATGAAATTCTGTTTTTAAAGATTTTTTTCTCGAAATCAAAGGCGTCTTCGCCATCAAAACCGTAGACAATTTTTTTTCCAAAAGAAATTCATGTCTTACATTATTTTATTTTTAAGAAAACTTTATTCTCGACATGTTGTGTCAAAAAATAATTTTTTTATTTAAACGCGAATTTTCTAAAAATAAGAATTTTTGTTCTAAATTCGAGGGCTGACCTATTCAAAGGCGAGTTTTCTAAAATTTAAAAAGAAAATTTCTATGAGTGCAGAGTCTAAGCCGGAGTCTGATTTCTGGACCCGGCCGAAAGCTAACCGCAGTGAGCCTGGCCGAATGATTGATCATAAATCCAACAGTGTGTGGGTTAGCCGGCGGAGCACATGTGTGGCCAACACATACGAATGGCATTCTCATTGCCATTCCCATTCCCTGGCCCCAATCTTAACCTCCCTCCCCGCTTTGGAATCCAGATCCTTTCAGATCCACTTGGCTGACGGGGTGTATGGTGTATTACATAAAAAGCATATGGCCGTAACTAACGAGGGGCTGTTACTTGGGCGACTGGGCAGGGGTTATGGGGAGCTTAGCCTCAGTCGCAGCCCTTCCAATGGGCCGCACCACCCACTCGGCAGTGTTGCCTTGACAATTCGCCTTGTAGCCACAAAGCTCAAACTTTAAATGTGTTGCGTGAATGGGAAATGAGCGAAGGAAGGAAAACAGAAGGACGAAGGTCCTTGGTTAAATGGGGGAAAAACGGGGGGGCTTGCAGTGCGGTGCAGATGCCGATAGAATTCGCAATTCATTAACAAAAATTTAAGCGTCGGCAGGCATGCTCTATGCTCTATACTCTCAGTGTCCCGGTTCAAAAGACTTTTTGGCGACGACATGTCACGAAGCGTTGCCAAAGTTGTTTTTATCAGCCGCGAATGTTGAAAGGCCTTTTCGCTACCAACTATCTAGCATTTCCCGCATTGTTGATGCTTAAATTGTGCTTGCGAAGGCCTTCTCTTTAAATTATATATATTTCTAGGTTTATTTCCTTTGGAATTGCTATAAATTAAATTGTAGGATTCGAAATATAAAGGCTAAAAATAAATAAATAAATATGTGATAAATATTTGATTATACTAAAGGAAATTAAATTGTAAAATCCAAATAAATGTAATATAAATTTAAATATTTTTAAAACCCCTTGATATTGTTTATTTTCCTCAAAATCACTATAAATTAAATCCTAAGTCTTTAAATACAATATAGCATCATAAAAACATAAGTTTCTATATAATTTCCTCTTTATATTTGATTAAAATAAAATTAATAATATTTTAAGTTCAAAATAAATTGCATTTTAAATATATTTAAGACTTCTTTAAATGATTTATTTCCTTCAGAATCAGTAAAAATCCAATTATGGGTTTTTACAGTGCTTTAACATAAAGTTTTATTCAATTTATGATGAATATTTAATAATTGAAATATATTTGGGACTTCTTGATATGGTTTATTTACTTTAGAAAGTCTTTTAATTAAATTATATATCTCTAAACTCTATAAAGCATAAAAATATAAATTTCTATTCATATTATTATTTTAAAAAAATTATATAAAATTTTAAGTTGCAAATAAATTGAATATTTATATATTTAACACTCCTTTGTATGGTTTATTTCCATCAGAATTACTACAAATTTAATTCTAGGTCTTTATAATACTATAAAAAAACATAAAATGCTTTCCAGTTTTTATTCATATTTGATTATAAAAATTTTTAAAAAATTTATAAATATATTTACGACCACTTGATATATGTTTTATTTACTTCAACATCACTACAAATTAAATTCTAGTTCTCTAAATACAATAAAGCATAAAAAAATAACATTTCTATCCAATTTCTCATTCATATTTGATTATCTCAAATCAAAAATGTAGTATTACTTGCAACTCAATCAGCGGATAACTATCGCAACCGAAAACGGGCTGTTCTATATTTATTTGCTGTTCAAATAAAGAATTGCTCATCCGAATATTACCTTTCAAATAAATAAATGAAGGGCTGCTCCCCCGCAAATCGATAGCCGAATCTATTCTCGGAGTTTTTGTTATCCTGTGAAGCCAACTACGCGTTTTCCCACTGCCACCTACCAACTGGCAGAACAATTCGGACCCTTTCATGGCCATTCGGTTACATTCCAACCCCCCATCCGGTCGTGGCCCGGACTTATGATTACTTTTATGCATATTTGTACGGATCTACGGATCCCACATATGTATCCTTGTTGGCTGCAGGACCTCCACGTGGCCCTCCCACCCCCCTTTCCCTCACTTTCCCCACCCGTTCTGTGTGCCGTGGCCCACTTAGACGCATTGATGTGTAAAAAATGACTGCCGTACAGCAGCCGCAAACACATGTTTTCCCCCCCAAAAAACACGCCGGGGCCAGCAAGTATTAGTAAATATTTTAACTAAAGTGAAGTGAGTGAAGTCATTCATTTGGACATTTACCAACTTTGCATTATACAAACGACTACACATTAAATCCGTCCGATGACTTTACTTTTGCGTACTAAAATAACCGGAAGTAAGTGAATTTTTAATGCTTGATTTCACCGCAGGGAGCTGCTCACTTGGGGAAATGTAATTTATCACCGGAACACGGTCAATACTATCCCTTGGCCCTTTCTTGATTAGTTCAAACGATGACTATTTGTCAGCAATTATTCAAAAGGGGTAGTTTGCATATGGGAAGAATAAACAAAAATAGAGTGTTTGATTAAAAGAGAAAAATCGAATTTCTTTATTAAAAAATATGATAGCATTAAATATTTCATATTTTCAAGTAATAAAATTAGACATTTTTTTTTGAAATTGTACTTATTTATATTCAATGTATTTTAATAAAATTTCTTAAACTGAAATTAGAAATAATACCTTTAAAAATGTATACTATCTAAAATTCAATTTATTTTGAATCTACAATTTTATTTAATGTATTATAATGAAGTTTGAATAAGAAATGGTATAGAAATCCACTTTTTTATACTTTATTTTATTTATAAAATTAGAAATTAATTTATACAGATTTTAGAGGAAATCAATCATAACAAAAAGTCTAAGAATATTTAATATATATATTTTTTTTTTAAATTAATAACGTTGTTTCTTAAATATTTTACAACTTTTTAAAAAGTTTTCCTAATAAAAATGTTATTAAAATTATATAGTTAATATTTTCATATGCAATTAAAATATCTACTCAAAAATGTTTCTTATTTTGTTTAAACAATCTACTCAAATTAATAAAAAAATTTTTTTTATAATTTTCATTAATACTAATTTAAACACAGAGGAAATTAACCTAAGTTTTCTGTGTATAATTAGTTCTATGGTTTTGAGTACAATATCCTCGGAATATTTGTAAGTTTAAGCAATAATCTAACCAACTTAAGGAGCAAGAAACCTTTAAGTCCTACAACAGAGGCGTTCGGTCGTTAATCTATTGGATTGCCAGTCGCCAAAATTGTGACCCAGTTAGCAGATGTTTATCGGAAGCAGCATAGGCCCATTGCCATTGCCATTCCCAGACCGTAACCCACTTAATGAATGCAATTATTTTCCAATCACGACGCTAACGCATCCAAAACTGGCTGCCAAGGAGCCCGCAAGCACGGCTAACTGAGCCTCAGGCTCCCCAAAAACGGGGGCTTTGATTAACATGGCCATTCGAAGGAGGCGCGCAGGAGGTGCACACACACACACATGTGTAAAATAATCTACGTTTCGGCCATTAATTGCGCCCCTAATCCTGTGTCCTTTGCAATGTGGGTCGCAGGATTCGAGGGGCGGCAAGGTCGCAATGGCTGATTAAGTGCTACAACACCACTAAAACCATTACTAAGCAAATACTTCTCATTAAGGCAACTAAGATACGATATCAAATCACTTTCCGTTCTCACTTTTCAAAAAGGTCCTTCAGATAATTTAATTTAAGGACTCCCTGCTTACTTTTAGCTTCCAAACACCTTTAAAGTCCCAAGTAAACTGAGCTTAAAGACCCAGTTTGCTATAAGAAATCACTTTAAACGCTTAACAAACTGCTGCTAATTGCATAAACAGCAGCTTGTGAGAAACCTCTGACGTCTTTTGCAACTGTGTGTTATGTAAAAGTCTGCTTTCAGATTTGTACACAAACCAATTGACCCTTTAAAGTGGAAATCGAAGTTCCTGCTAATATTAGCTTAACCCAAAGCACTTGCGTAATCTATATTTGTCTCAGCGCCATGAAGTGGAAGGGCTTGACTGCCTGTCAATGCAATTTCAAACCCTTTTTTCTTCCCTTTCCCCCTTCTTTTTCCCGAGCCAAGAACACGAGTTTGGCCAACGAAACTGTTGCAGTCACTTTTGGCCGGGAGATCGGGGGCTCTGAAAATTTGTCAAACTTGCTTAAAAGCCAAAGCAGAAATTCAATTTCAGCAGCCATGCAGCAAGCAGCCAAATTGCCTGACCCCAGCACGAGACATAAGTAAAATATATTTCGTATATATTTTACAAATTGGCTCAACCGGGGGGCAACAGTAGCACAAAATGGCACAGAAGCAGCAGCAACAAAGAGGCAACAACTGTCTTGACAACGCAGCGATGTTGTCTTTCGTTGTCGTTGGTTCTCTAGCACAATGGAATGCAACGCGTACAGGGTGCGAATTTAATCCTCTTGGCCTTTCAGGATTACACAGGAAACTCAATCGGATAGAGCTTCCATTATTCGCAGCCAATCAATAATCTGGTTATTTACTTTTGCCATATTTTAGTTACCAGCTATCACCCTGTATTGAATTGTTTAGATAGTATTGCAGTTACACTGGGGGAAAAAATATGATTAAAAAAATTAGTATATAAAATAAGGAATCAAATTACAACAACCAAATAATGGGATATATTTTATATATTTTTTTTATTTATTTCATTTTTATAATTTTTATTTTTTTCTTAGTGCTTTAATATTCTTTTTACATTTTGTGACTAAAATCATAATATTAAATAAGAAACAAAAATAAAATATCTAATTTATGGGATATATTTCATATTTTTTCTTTAGTTTTTTTTTTTTTTTTTTTTTTTTATTTCAGTATTTTAATATTATTTGTGGATATGGTGACTAAAATCTTAATATTAAATAAGGTACAAAAATAAAATATCTAAATTATGAGATATATTTTATATATATTTTTAAATTTAATTTTTTTTATTTTTTTTTTATTTATTTATTTTTCCCCCAGTGTTTTAATATCCTTTGTGGGGGGTCACGATTTTCATTAGTTTCATTTGCCACAATGCGTCTGCCATGCTCGTCTGCTCCGTCTCGATTCCTTGGCCTCGCCTCGCTTCTCCTCTGCGGGGTGACAATGGCACAATTAGTGACACCATCGCCATTCCATGGCCACTCCGTCGTTCCCTCAAAATTTGGCATTATCTCATAACTGGCTCAACGCGACGCGACTCAACTCGCTGTGCAGTGTTTTCCTTGTCCTGTCCCGTCGCCTCCCGTTCCGTTGCTCCTTCCAATCCAATATTTCGGCTGCTTGGCGCCACTTGTGCAATAAAAGGAGGAAGCTCCGCGCGGCTGATTGGACCGCGCTGCCGGGACGGGTATTGATCAAACAGCTTGGCTTGTCGGACAAGGCTGGGACCCACTTTCTGGGCAAACGCGTTTCGCTCTGAAGGAATGCGGTACAGTGGAGCAGAGGAATTACAAATTTTCTAGGAGTTCATAAAAGGAAGCTAATACCATAAACCATCTAAATAAGGTACAAAAAAAAAAAAAAAAATAAAGAACAAAATAGAAAAAAAAAAAAATAAAAGGAGAAGAGTTTTTAAATGAAAAAATAAAAAAAAAATAATGAAAAATTTTCTTGGAGTTCACAAGCGGAAGCTGATACCATTAAAACCATCTTAATATGAAGAAATTAAAGAAAAAATAAAATAAAGAAGAAAATAATAAAAGGAAAAAAAGAAAAGAAAAAAGAAAAGAAAAAAATATTAAAAAAGGAAGAAAAGGGGAAAAGAATCAAAAATAAACATTATTTTAAAATTCAAAAAATAAAGAAATTAAAAAAATAAAAATAAATATTGTTAAAATTTTTTTTTTATATATTATTTTTATTTTTCTTTATTTTTTTATAAAACATTGAATAAATAAAGAAATAAATTAAAAATAACCTGGTTCTATAAATACTTATATTTCTTTCTTTTTATTCTTTTTTAAAAAAAATATTTTTTCAACCTGTATCTTTCCACCATTTTCCAACTGTGTTTATGAACGGCATTGAAGGTGCTGCCCAAAATAAGCTCAGTAACCGAGGCAGTAGTGCCAGGTACAGTTGTGCAGCTCCGACTCTAAGTTCCGCCGATTACCATACCCTCCTCGCTACACTCAGTTAGCTTGTAAGAGTCGAACCGGGCGGAGGGCAACGGTTTTTTTGGCCACCTAAGCCAAAAATCAACACGCTTGCTCCGTGTCCAACGAACAGGATCCGGAATCCGAGGAGGAGGTGGAATAGGAGGATGCCCATCCACTGGGACTGGGACTGGGAGCACGACCACGAGCATGGCGTGGGCCACCACCACTGGCCGCCACCGCGTCGTCACTGGTCGACGGGGGAGTCCAAGTGCCGCCAGCGGCACTACTATCTCTCCCACGACCTGGACGTCTGCGCCCGGGACTTCCACCTGCGGATGGACGACAGTGCCTGGTGTCATGGCTCCTGTTTGGTGGGACGAGTGGTTATAGAAACAGGAACGGAACCCGATTCCCTGGGACGAGGCACCTTCAAGGTGGTGCTCGATGTCCATCACTTCCAGATCGCAGAGCTGACGGTGAAGGCCAGGAACAGCGATACCGTGTGCGTGGAGGGCAAGCAGGCGGATGACCGGGCGGAGAAGGGTCAGCTGTGCATCACGCGCGAGTTCACGCGATCTTATAAGCTGCCTCGCCACTACGATGCCACCCAGGCCAGGGCCACCTTCTCCGCGGATGGGATACTGATGATTACGGTGCCAGCACCACCGAAACTGGACGATGTGGAGCGTGTGGTGGAGATTGAGCCTACGGGCAATTACTTTGGCAGCGTCTCGGATCCCACGGCTCCCAGGGCTATCGAGGAGGGCGAGGCAGGAGATGGTGGAGAGGCTAATCCTGCTGGCACGGCGATGGACAAATGAAGCCGGCGACGTCTGGCGGTTGCGCGGCGGTTCCGCTTCCTCATCCCCAAGTGGAGGCGGAAGCCCAAGGACGTTTAGGCCGCCAGAGGCAGTCGATCGGTGGATTCATGGAGGAGATGGAGGCGATTTATATAGGTACAGTCATCACCTGGCACCTGCACACTGGAGTTCTTCCCCGAAAACAAGAGTTACTTTGATTGTTCGTAGGTTCCAACTTAGCTAGCACGTAGACCTTCGTTCGAAACGTGAGCAAATATGGCGCGATTCTAGGTCCTTCTTAAGATAACTTCAATATTAACTTACCTTAGAGTTGACATCCGCTTGTGATTTTGTTTAATGCCAATAAAGGACTTTATCAGAAAACAAATAAATTTGGGATTCATTTAAATTTCTCTATATTTTTATGGATTTAAGTATAATTATGATTTTATATCACAAAAATGTTTATTGGTTTTTTTATTTATTTTTTTTTATATTTTTTTTTTAAATTTTTTTTTATGGATTGATTTGTTTTTCTAAGTTGTAGGTTAGATTTTATGTGCGTAAATATTAATATGTTTTTTATGTCATAAAAACCTTGATTTTTTCCTTTTAATTTTAGAATAGATTTTTTTTTGAGTTGTTATGTGGGTAAAAGTGGCTAAGAAACATATTTAGTGCAATGTGGAATATAAAGTGGATACATAAAAGTATCCCGAATGTTTCGTGTTAGATAACGAAAATTCATTCCATTGAGTTGTTATTTAAAACACAATCACACTCAAAATATTCCAAATCAAGGATAAATCATGCCTCTGGGAGAACCCAGCTCGACTACAAATCCCAAGCGAATTGGATTTCTCGCTGCTCTTAACTTTCCTGTCACGCAGCGTTTGATTAGCGTCAAATTTGAATAAAATTCACTAACACCTTTTGTATTCTCCTCGTCTGCATTTGACGCTCCAGCGTTTTCCTTTAGGCCCAAGGCCCATAAAAAGACAAAAGGAAAAAGCCAGCTAGTCAGCAAAAAATAAAGGAAAAGACACAGACATATGTACGTAGTTTGCTTATCGACCCAAAGAAACTAAAAATAAATGGGAGGGGCATCGAAAAGCAAAAAGAGGAAAAAGATAAAATAATATAATATAGATACACCCTTTTTTGGGAGTAAACTTGGGATGTAAATAAACAAACCATACGAAAATCTTATGTAATTAAAGTTGTCAGAAATTTTTCTCTGGAACTTAAAGTCAGTAAACTAAGGGAAACTTAAGGGAAATGGAGGAGAAGCTAAATTGCGAAGAGAAAATAATATAATGTACACTATTTTTTTTTTTGAGTTATATAGGAATGTGATAAAAATTACCATAAGAAAATCTTCTATAATTAAAATTATAAGGAATTTCGCTCTAAAACTTAAAGTAAGAAAACTAAGGAAAATACAAAAAAAAAATTTGGATAGCTTAAATCCGAAAAGAAAATAATATTATAAACACTGTTTTTTAAAAGTTATCTAGGGATGGGATAAAACAAACTATTTAGATTTCTTCGGTAATAAAAATTATAAGGACATTTTTTCTGGAAATTAAAGTAAGGAAACTAGGGACACTTAAAAAAATGGTGGGTCATCAAAAAGTTATGTAGGGATGGGATAAAAGAAATTATATGGAAATCTTCTCTAATGAAAGTTATAAGGAGTTCCAGTCTAGAACTAAAAGAAAGGAAACAAAGGGAAACTAAAAAGAAAAAATTAGAAGTAAAAATAATATTATATATAATTTTTTTTATGAGTTATCTTGAGGTGGGAAAAAAAGAAGATATGGAATTCTTCTATAACTAATATTATAAGCAATTTCACTCTTGAACTTAAAGTAAATATTAAAGGAGTTCAAAAAGACTTAAGGAATTTCTTCTGTAGCCCTCAATCTTTTAATTTTCAACATATTTTACCCAAAAAATAAAAAGGTCATGTGACCTACTCTATAGAGCAGCCCAATCAGGCCTTCGGCCTTCCCCGAAATCGTGGGCCAAAAGCTCCGTTTTTGATTTGGTTTTCGTCCCTTGCAATTTAGCCGTTGAGACACGTTTTCTTGTTACGATTGTAATGAAATTTGCCACATCTCGAAGTGAATTGTTGCAGGCCGCAGCCCGGCAGGAAAAGCGGGAAAAGCTGGAAAAATTGCCACCGAACAACGAGGTCGCGTACTTTGTCATCGTTTTGTTTTTATGCGTAGTTGCGTTTAATAAAGTTTTTATATGGCCCCTCGAACGGGGGGGGGAAGTACGTAGGATCCCGTTGTCAGATCTCCGGACCGGACGGACTGCCTTATTTCTAATCAAGTTACGGTTGCGGCCACGATGCCTGCAGCTTTAAGATATTGAAGAGGCGACTGCCGCGCCGCAGGGATATTCATATTTACGAGTATGGCAAAGGACGGCGATAAAATATTCAGCAGAAAAGTAACTTCACAATTTCAATTTCCCCTGCTTTTCGAGCCGAGAGCTGTGATGTGATGAGATGAGGGGACAAACCAAAATAACACAACGATAATAAACACCTACACACCAATTTTATGAACTCATAAAACACTCGGATGGAATCGTACTTTATATATATATAGAAAAAAGCCAACCATATGAATGCGAGAGTGTGTATGTTTGCTTGTTTGTGTTTAAAGAACTCGGCCGTAGGCTGGATGGATGGCTGGATGGACCCATAAAAAGTCCATATGCACCTCTTCCGGTTCCAAGCGGTAGAAAAACATCGAACATCGAACATAGCCACGGGCCATTCCCATTGTTGTTTTATGTTTTATGATCCGCTGGCCACAACTCAGCAGAAATCGGTATGTGGCATTCAGAATGCGGCATTCGGTTCGCAACTAATTTTTTATGGCCTTTAATCCATTGTGTGGGCCGATTGAATGTTTTTTTAGCCAACTTTTCAATCGCCTGGTTAGCAAATATCCCCCAGGGAGTCGCCAACTTATGAGCGTGAAGGCCGCGACACCTAATTACGCAAATTGATGTGACATCAGACGCTTTCGCAGCTCAAAAGTTAGGGGGCCTCCAGGGGGCGGAAGTCCAGCAGGGCTTTTCCTGCCGAGCTTCTTAATTGACGGTAATTTAGGGAGTGATGCCAACTTTTTCAAAACTTTAGACAGGAATGCCAACCTTTTTCAAAAATTAAAAAGTTGTTTAAAATTGTTAATTTTTTTTAAAAATTTTGTGTCAACATAAGGATTCAAATGAGAAAATATTTACTACAGCCAGCCGTAAACTATTTTGCTTTTTGTAAATCGATGATTTTTATTCAATTTTGAAAAATATCGATTAAATCGATTAAAAATCGAAAACGAAAAAAAAAACAATGAAAACCAAAAGGAAATAAGAATCAAAAAATTCAGAAAAAACAGCAAATTGTATGTAGATTTACAATTTAGATATATAATTCATTAGGTAATTGGGTTATATTACTTATAGATATAATCTAGAGATTGTCTGGTCGATAAATCGGTTCCCTAAAAAATAATCGATTTCTTCGCTTATCCAGAAACATCGATTAAATCGATATTAAAATCGAAATATTATTATTATTATTAGATAATATTTCATCAATCACTTATATTACGTATACGTAATATTACGTATACGTAATTTTAGAAGCTACCCATAAATATTGAACTTGGAAAGACTTGGAAACTTGGAAAGAGTTACGACCCCCTCTTAGTGAATATTTCGCTCAAAAATCAAGGATTAGCGGGCATCACTAGCGTCACTGGCAAAGCTGTGATTTTGGAGCGTGTCCAACAGGGTTTGCTGACATCGTAAGACTCAGCGCCACCAGTGCCGAGGTAATTGCTCCATTGAACTTTACAGCCAATGAGTTGTTATGAGTTGTTTGACCAGCAGCCGAAGCACAGGAGCTCAAATGAAGCGCAGACGGGGATTGGGATTGCCCCGTCATGAACTCGCATCCAGCATCCTGCGTCCTGCGTCCTGCGAGCTGCAGTTGTATTTACAGGACATGCACACAGACACGCACGCCTACGCAAAAGGCATTTTGCGGGCCATTTGTAGCGCGTGCAATTCCGGGAAGAGGAATGGGAATGGGGATAGGGTGGGGATCTGGATGTGGATGGGGATTTCAGCGGGGATTGCGGACTGGCAAATGCATTTTGCAACCGCAGCCAGCAACGTTGAACGCAACGAAATGTTGCTGCCACGGGTGCAAATGCAGTTGCCGGAGATGGTTACGTGAGGCAAATCGCATTGGGAAAATGCATCATTAACAAGAAAGGCACTCGGTCAGCGGGGATTGAAACTCAAAATACCCTGGCAGATTTGTATTGATTGCACGAGGAACGCTTTTGGAAGAATGTCTTCACTGCCAAATAAGATAGATCTATAAGATGATCTATTAAAAAATGATCTATAAGAACTATACACTTCAATCAACCAGTTACTTAGTTTTAAAAGGCATATCTACACCTAAAATAAAATTTGATAAGAAACGTAGGTCAATTTTACATTATTTAAGATAAATTTTAATGTAAACAACATGTTTAATATCAATTTGATGAGTATTTCATGTCAAAAGGGGAACATGCTTTTTTTTGTGTGTAGGTATAATTCCTTAAAATTTTACATATCACCTTTTTAGACATTTTAACGATTTTTCGAACACTCAAAAAAATTATTCGCGTTGAATTTTGGAAAATTTGCTTCAATGACGATTTTTTCATTACATTAAATACATTTTTAATTTGCTATGAAAGTTTTATTTATTTACTAAATAAAAATATGTTTTTTTAAAAAATAAAACTGCGTTTAAAGTCAAATAATTTTTTGAGTGTACAAACGAAAACCAGCTGCCTGTCATAAAAATAAATAATTTCAAAAAAAAACTCCAAACGAATAGCTTTAAAACCCTAAGATTATTTGACACAGAGATTAAACCCTATTACACAGAACATCTTGGCTAAAATCAGATAAATTCGTTTGGTTATCCTTGCTCTGTAAGGACCTTCTCACAGCTTAAGTATACTCCTTTCTTCGAGGGTATCGAATTGAGCACACACCATGAAGCGAATCGAATGGGCTGCTTTGGTGAGCCACCAACGACCCAAAACGAATAATGTTCAGCTGTTTCGAAACGATATTAGAAACGAATAGGGAAAAAATGAACTCCAGATCCTTTGGAACGCATCACGCACGCATCGCTGAGGTCCTGTTGTTGCGGCGCCTAATCTTTGCTGCTGCGTTGCCGCAGTTGCAGTTGCAGTTGTTGCTGCCGTTGCAGTTGCACTTTCGGCGGGGAATGCAGTGGCATTAGTGGAGCTGCTGCGGCTTAGCCGGCTTCCTGGACATCGAGGAGTTGCCAGGAATGGGCCAGGACCAACCAGGACCCACCAGGACCATTGAGGACCAAAGCCGATGTCAATCCTGCCTGGGCCCATTTGCTGTAATCGGGACACAGGACACGGGACACAGGACCTGCGGACGCTTTGCTGTTTTTGCGGTTCTTGTTTGCGAATCGCAGTTAGTGGCGCTTAGGGGCATGGCTAATGTTGCTGCCGCTGCCGCTGCTGCATTTAAGCGTTACGCACTTCCTGCTGGCAATGTTATTACTTCCGTTGCCATTTAATTGATTTCGAAGGTGCGTACTGCCGCCAGGGAGGACGTTTTCGGCGGCAAGGAGCTCTTCCGCCCCGTGGGCCATTAGTAAATTGTAGGTTAAGTGCTTTGCATGCGAAAGCGAAGGCTCCCCAAAACCGAAACCCATTCCCATTTTCCCATTGAAAACGCATTTTTAGACGTTACACCTGTAAATAGCTTGGCTTTTTGGGAGTGGAAGTGAATGGGGGCATGCGGTTAAGGATGCGGTTTTTGGGCACTTTTTCGAGGCCCCCGTAGTGACGTCAGCGCTATCCATGCGTAAAAGTTATTAGTGAAATGCACTCACCTGGCGGAAGGAAAGAGAAGAAGTGGAAAAGCGGGTGGAAACTGCAGATGTTTGTTGGCCACGAAAACCTCAAACAGCACTTAAGTTGTTGCCAGCTGGTAGGTTTTGGTTTTCGGCTTTCGGTTTGCTTTACTTAGTGCTCTTCTATGGCAGGTGCAAGCTGCGATTTCCTTCTCCGACTCCCCGGAGGATTATGAGGAAGGATGGTTCGTCCTCCTTCTAATAGGCTTAGCCTGCATTTCCGACAGCAGCACTCTTCGCAGAACTTTTCCTCAAGCTGCTGACGAGCGGAATTTAAATTCGCAATTACCAGATTCCACATCGTTTGTCACAGACACACGCGGAACTGCGATTCTTGGCATCCGAGCAAGGATAATTGGAAGCGAGTTTATATTTTCAGTCATCAGATTTCGCAGTTACACGGGGAGAAAGAAAAGCCAGAAGATTGTCCTTGAATTAAGAACATTCGTCCTTGTAATCCGTGTAGGAACTTTCGTTCTTGAATTAAGAATATACGTTCCTGAAAACCGTGTAGGAACATTCGTCCTTGAAATAAGAACATACGTTTTGAAAACCCTTTCTAGAAAACCATGTACGAACATTCGTTCTTGAATTAAGAATTTACGTTCTTATGAACCGTGTAAGAACATACGTTCTTGAAACCCGTGTTAGAACATTTTATTCTTAAAAACCTTGTAAGCACAATTTTTCTAACTTTGGGTTTAATGTTCTCTCCAAAAAAGTTGATTCCATTCCATTTTCAAGTTTTTTTTGTTCTCAATTCAAGAACATTTCACACTCAGATCAAAACATTAGAATTCTCTCTGTGTAAGCATGTGAAAGTAAAAGTACTTTCATCGCATTCCCTTAATTGATTCAGACCCAACCCCATGGAACCCAACTGACTTGAATTAAGAACATTCGTTCTTAAAAACCTTGTAAACACAATTGTTCTATTTATGAGTTGAATGTTCTCTCAATATAAGTTGATTACGTTCCCTTTTCAAGTTGACTTTCTTCTCATTTGAAGAACATTTTAAGATCAAAACGTGTTTTAAGAACTTTAAGAACATTTTAAACTCAGATGAAAACGGCAGAATTCCCCCTCTGTAAGAATGTGAGAGTAAAAGTACTTTCATCACATTCCCATGATTGATCCCGACTCATCCCCCTGAAACCCAACTGATGAGCCACATAAATCGCAGACAGCATCATACATACTATCTGTATGTCTGGCTGCCGTGAAGCGACCCATTTATCCACGAAACCAAAAACTATTAACAATTTCAGCTGCCGCCATCCGCATCCAGGGCATTTGGAAAAACATTTGAAAATGAAACATGTTCCCGCTAATTGACTTCGAACCGCAGCATCCGCGATTGTTTCCCCATTAGCTATGATTTCTTTCGCCCGGGATACGATGGGTTATTTGTTATGGGAGTGGGGGTATGGTTTAGGTGGAAAAGTGAGGAGAGCAGCGAGAGGTCGTGATAAGTGAGCTGCTATTAGTGTGTCAATTAGCGGAGCTGGCTGCATATGATCCAGTTCACTTGGCTCGCAGATTCTCCATGGGATACAGCACATACCATGCGGTATACGGTTTATATGGCACATGGCATTTGGCATTCGGCATTCGGCTGCTCGGGGCGTGAGAATTAATGCATGACTGGCACTGTGCGAATCTGTTTCAAGTACGCGCGGAAACCGAAAGTGGAGTGCTAATTAGCATGACTAACTAACGCTTTCATCTTTCCACGGTACCTTTCAGGGAAATCTGGACCACGGTCCTGCCGCCCGAAACCAAAGATGTCTACACCGCCATCCTGGGCGTGACCAAGGCGAGTCGGATCGACGAGGGCGTCTACAGCTGTAAGGTGAGTTGGTATATCAAAGGGATTGGGAGATGGGAAAAGATGTATCCCTATAAAGTCACTATAAGTTATGTTCCTAGATTCTTTGCTATTTTAATTTTTTAATTTTTTTCCTAAGTTAATTAATTATTACTTATTTATTTATTTTAATTTTTTTTATTATTTATTTGTGTACTATTAAAATTATTTTTTTTTAGTATATTTTTTTTTTATTACTTATTTTTTTAATTTTTTTTTCTATATTTTTTGCCTTTATTTAGATGCTTTGGTATGTTAGTTAATTGATTATTACTTTTTATTTATTTTTTTTAATTATTTATTTATTTATTTTTTTTTACTATTTATATTTTTATTTGTTTTTGTTTTGGTTTATTTTTTCAATACTTCTTTTGTTGTTTATTCTTTTTATTTATTTATTTTTATTATTATTTTTTTTCTTTAGTTCTTTAATTATTTTTTCCTTCCTTTTTTATTTCTTTATTTATTATTATAATTTTTTTTTGGTTGAATGGTTAAATGTATTTATTTTTAAGTATTTATTTTATCAGTAAATAAATATAATTAGTGGCCTATATATTTTCTTTTTCCCACATTTTAATCAATATCTTGTAAGATCAATAGTTAAAATCCATTCATCTGTTCCCTCGCACTTCCACAATTTGTATTTCATATTAAATTAGGCCAACATGCTTTCCAGCCATCACGTCCGCATCAAAGCGTTTAAAAGTTCCATGTTAATCTAAGCTGATGATCTGGTAATGCCACTTGGGCCTCTTGGTTTTTCTAATGATTCCGGTTCCCCGGGCGCTTTCAGGCCCCCGCAGACGGACACCCCGTAATATTTTCAGCTGACTAATCAGTCTAATTGCCATATCATAGCGGCGCAGAGCTATTCCGACTGTTGGATTTGTCTGGGAAAAACCCCGCAGAAGGCCACATAATTACATTTGGCTTTGCTGCGTTCTGTTCACGGCTCTGTTCTTCATTTTCGCTATAACGTAGCTTTTAATTAGACTAATTAAAATATGGTAGACCGTTCAAGCAGGCAAGCAAAAGGAGTGGAAGGAGTAGAGAAGTGGAGCTTCGCCGAGAGGAATGTGGCCATCGGATTCTACATGGGCATCCATTGCACTTGAATGGTCTTTCTCAGGGGCCAATTAAATTTTAATCTATAGGTATTAAACATTCTTTTGACTGCGGTTTCCCGGGGATGAGTTTACGGCTGCCCCAAAAAGATGATTTTAAGCCCGGCACTAAATAAGAGTTTTAAATTGTTCCGCCCCATTAGACCCAAAACTGCCCTTCCTTTTGGAGAACATTGCCCCCCCACAGAAAATCCCGGCAATCCGGTAGGTCCTTTCTTTATGGCTTAGGTAATAACATATTACGCAAATGGCTTGTAAAAAATATTGGCCGGCAGTAAGGGAGAGTCCTGGCCCCCTTGCACGTGAAAAGTTTCCCAAGAAAAGTTACTTGGGGGGCCAAAGTACGTGGACACATGAGGAAGTAAGGACCTTACTGCTGAGTTAGTTATAAATCAAATGGTAATTTGATTGCCTGCTCACGGGAGATTGTAATAAAATGTTTAGGTTTTGTGGCATATAAATCAAATTCCGGAATTGTTGCCAACTCAATTGAACTTTGGCATTAGCATAGAGCTGGGTTTTCGACTTAGCTTCGTTTTAGGTAAACTCAAAAAAAAACTTGATATGAAATAATGATCAATTTGAGATTATCCCACATAAAATTTGACTTGATATTATACATCTCAATTTGATATGTTTAAAATGTAAGAGACGTATTTTAAATTCGAGTTTCGAAAACTTCTTTTTCGGTTCCACTCACGTAACTTAAGTCGCTATATTTCTTCCCCTTCTCTATTTCGAAGTCAAAGAATCTCAGAGAGAAAGAGAGAGAGAAAGAACAAAAATTTTTAAAATAATTTTTTAATATTATTTTATTATTTTTTTATTATTTATATTATTTATTTATTATTTATATTATTTTTTTAATATTAATTTCAGCATTATTGCATGGTAAATATGATATGTTTTTTTGACTTGATATTACACCTCTCAATTTAATATGTTCGAAATGTAAACGACATGTTCTAAGTTCGAATTTCGAATGCTTCTTTCTCCCGTTCACTCACGTAACTCAAGCCGCCATATTGCTTCTTACTCTCTTTTTCGAAGTCAGAGAATCTCAGAGAGAGAGAGAGAGAGAGGGAGAGAAATATCGATTTCAATATCGATTTCACCATTAATGCGTGGTAAAAATGATATGCTCATATCGATTTGATCCCGCCGCGTTATTTTTTTGTGAGTAGATTAAAGAAGGCGCTGTAGCACTTTAATTCCGTAACTAGGGGCTGCATCACCACCTCCACCACCCCCATTTACGACCACAAAAAGCGTCAGCATCTGTTGCACCACCCAGCTGGCATTTCTTGGGGCCCGAGTCCATTGTATTTAGTGCCTGGTCCGAGGCTCAGCTCCCCGGTTTTCCTGCTCTCCGAGGGGATTTTTGTTAAGTTCTTTATGGGGGAGCTGCCTTTGCCGCCTTTGTGCCTTTGGCGCGCCTCGTGCCGCTCACTTATTATTGTCCCAGGTCCCCCACACCCTCTCTCCCCCTTCCCCCCTCGTAATGACGCCAGCCAGATCAAAGGCAGGATGTCGGTTAGCGCGGGGGGAAACGCTTAGCAGCTGCAACAACGGAACGATAATCAGGAGGGCTGGACTTGGAGCTGGAAGCTCGCAGCTCGCAGCTCTCGGTCCCCGAAGGTCGATTGTGCCCACGTCTCGCAGCTGTTTGCTGAAAACTCGAGCCCCATGAATCCTTTTCAATAACACGGCCTCGAGGTCCAAGTCAATAAAGCGCCTGCCAATGCTTTTGCTTTTGCTCCTGCTTTTCCCTTGGCTTTGGGGACTGCATGTCCACGTCCATAACTTGTCCGCAGCACAAACACACACACACACATACACAAAAAGAGCGGACAAACCAGCCATACATTTCTAATGGGGGCGTGTGCCTTTTGCGCATTTATTATTTATGTATTGATATTAAGTATACGCCTTGTTGCAATTAATTCATTGGCCTTGGGGAGTGAGCGCGTCTTGGGTCCATTACGTGCACAATGGCCCAGAGCGGTGCTGTCTTTAAGCCGCCTGCATTAGCCCCACTTCTTAAGCCATTTCAGTTTTCGACGAGCACGACTGGAGCTTAAGTGTTTCGAGGTTTAAGAGAGTAGTGGTTGCCATAGGACCAGCAGCAGCTTTTGTGCCACTTGTAACCCACCTCAAACGAGTATGAATTGCGGAAGAGGAGGTCCTGTACTTATTATTAAACATATAATATTCAAGGGGGCCACTTATTTGTACTTTAATAAATTACACACAAAAAAATCGTTCTTTTTAAAAATATACTAAATTTTTAGTATCAAATTGTGGCAGTGATTTAACAGTAAACAGTATTTAAAGTTATTTTATAGTTTTTTGAAAATATACTAGATTTAGTAAAAATTTGTGGCATTGATTTCATACGAAATTATATTAAACAGTATTAAAAAGTATTTTATGTTTTTTTTGGAAATATGCTAGATTTAGTATAAAATTGTGGCATTGATTTAATACCAAATTATTTTAAACAGTATAAAAAATTATTTTATCGTTTTTTTTTAAATATATGCTAGATTTAGTATTAAATTGTGTTATTGACTTAATACCAAATTTTATTAAACAGAATTTAAAAATTATACTAGATGTAGTATAAAATTGTGGCATTGATTTAATACTAAATAATATAAAGTCTGTACTCTGTGGAATATATTTTATACTACTTGTATTCAAAAATTATCATATTTACATTTTGTAGATTAAATTCTATACCAAAAGTTTAATTTCAATACTCAAGATAGTATTTAATGAATACTCATCTTATTCAGAAATTATTCACAACGAACATACGAATAGTTTAGTTTATATGATAACATTTCTTTCGGTGTTACCTTAAAAGTTCTCCAACTACCCATACAAAACCCCAAATATTCAATCCCATTTCCTGTTTTCGTGGTTAAATTGTGAAAACCTCAATGCTGTCGATATCCATTAGCCTAATAAATGCTGCTGGCTCCCGAATAACCTATTTTATGAACTTTTAATTCCGTTCGAGTGTTGTTCATTGATCGTGAGGAGAGCGAAAAAAGGTCCTGACAAAATGTTTAGCCATTTCGGTGGCACAATGTGTTGTTTAACGACTTGGCCTGTTAATGAGACGCGACTTATCCGGGGCCAATAAAATACCATTTGGCCATAAAAGCGCTCTTCTCTCGGCAGCGAAGTTTTGCAGTCGCACAACGTCGCAGCTTAATGAGTTAATTGGCATTTGGATTTTGTGGCCGGCAAAGATTTGTTGACGCTGCAGAGTCGTAAATGGCACTGCAAAGCCAAAGGACATTTCCCGATTTAGATTTAGAGGAGTGCAAAAAGGAAGAAAGAAGAAATTTAAAGCCTTCGCTGCCATAAAAAAGCAAGTAACCTTTGGCTTACTATACGCCCTAGGGTGTTTCGCTGTCTATTAAATATTTCCGGATCGTCTGGGGCCAAGTGCCCAAGGGGCCAGATATCAGACGGGGATGAAGGATGCACGATACAGGATGCAGGATCTGGGAAAAGCCAGCCAGACAAGTGCGATACCTTCACGGTGGCGACAATGAGGCCGCCCCCTCGTTAGTTGTATCATTTTGTATTTCTTTCCCTCTATTTTTTTTTAAATTTGAAACGGAAGTTTGCTGAGCATCTGGCAGACTCGTGCCCATCAAGCCCATCATCATCATCATCATTGTTGACGGCGTGGCAACGTCTAGGTTTTTCTCTGTGACCCCACAAGCACTGCACTTGAAAAAAACTATCTAAAAGTTACGAAATTTATATTAATGCAAACGGAATGGCTAAAAATATAGATAGATCGATAAATTTTAATACTTATCGATAGTTATCGATGTTTTTATCGGACAACTTTTCCTTTACAAATGAAGAACTTAAGCTGAAATATCAAAGGGTTATCACAAATGATATTCTGAATTTAAAAATATTTGTTCTAATATTTTTTTCGATAATATCGATATTTTACCATTAAAATCGATATATTCGAGAAATCCAACTTTTCGATATTTCCGATATGAAATTTAATGCGATATTTTTGTCGAAATTTTGGAATTTTTCTCTGAATATACAAACCCAATATGTGCAACTAAAAAAAATTTTTTTAATTTAAAATAAAATTTTTTTTTATCCAAAAAAGTTTTTCTATGTTTGTAAATTCCACTCTACTTTTACTTGTGCACAACTCGATGCCCTTCCAAAGGAGGAATGTGCAACAGCGGCGGCTTGAACAAAGCAAGTTTACAATTCGTTTGCTTGCCAGCCGCGTGGAAATAAATAAATAAATGCAAAAGGTTGGCTCGAACCCACACACGAAGCCACTGCACGGAGGCTTTAAGTAGCCATTCGCCTCTTGGCCGAGCAAGTGGTCGTAAATACTCTGGCTCGTGTGGCGCCTCAAGAGTCCTTGGAGCAGCAAGCAAAGGCTTGTCTGGACATCGGAACTCGGACATCGTCTGACTTACCGTTCTAGTGCCTAGGCAAATACTAATCCCCGGCTCAATGCCTCATTCCCATTTTGTTGCTACAAAATACCAACATTCGACAATCCCTAGCATTGTTCGGGCAGTTAAGCCTTTAAATTACATTTCATAAACTAATACATGAGCCTCAACGAGATTTGCCTTTTGATTTATGACTGCATATCACATTCGCCGATGGCCAAACAGCAGAGCCAGCAAGCTGAATCAGGGCTCGTCATATCCAATCAGCACACAATGAGGTCTGGCCGACTAGCAAATAAGTCTATTAAACAAATCCTTGGGTGACAGCCTCCGGAGCTCGATTGGAAACGAGGCTGGCCGCAATTGTTTCCCTTGTCCTCGCCGTCATGCATGAAAAGGACATCGCCAGGACGAGGCTGTGTGTCCTGCTCGCAGACGAGGCAGCTGTCGGCCCTCAGTTATCGGGGATCGATGCAAATACAGTAGGGGGCGCAATAATAGTTTAAAACTTACCTATATAAATTTTTGGAAAATATTCGATAAATCCTAGCGTGGTTGAAATTTTTAAACAGTTGTACCATTTAAATATTTCTACATTTTTTATGGCAAAATTTCCATTTGAAAATTTTAAATATTTAAAAATTCGTTTGTTTTATTCAGGGGTTAACTATGAGTTAAGTAGTCGGTAAACTAGATATTAGGTTTCACATTGAATAAAAAAATACAGTTTTAGGTTGACATTTTTAAAAAGCTTTACCAGTTAAAAATGTATACATTATTTATGGTAAAATTTCTATTTGCCAATTTTAAATATTTAAAATTTCTATATTTATCCACGGGTTAACGCTGAGTTAAGTAGTCGGTAAATTAAATATTAGGTTTAACAATGAATATTAGGTTTAACAATAATCTGAAAAATTCAATAGCATACAAGGTTTAACCGAATATCTAATTTACAGACTACTTAACTCAAGGTTAACCCCTGGATAAATATACAATAAGTTAATTTCAATTTTATAATTCTTTTTTTTCCCCTTTTTTATGTTAATAATCCTGATATAATTAATTTTAAAATACGCATTTAATGGTTAAGGTTCTTAAATTGCTTCAATTTTACATACATAGTATATGTTTTTTTTTCGAATTTATTTTACTTGTAATTTATATACTTTTCTTTTAGATTGTTTTTATTTTTAACTAGTTATTTTAAGTTCCCCCACCTGTAAGTTATATATTTTCCTGACCCCGTCTGTTTACCTCTGTTGATATGAGTAATCAAAACCCATGGCATTATGGTCTGCCGCTGACAGGCGTTCCTTGTGGCCTGTCCCTTTGACTGGACTTTGTGTAATGAGCCCGACTGACCACCACTGACTAACATACTCTCCATCCTTCCTATTCTCCCTCTCCACCATTCAGGTCACCGACTGGGGCGTCGAGCAGTGCCGCTCCCTGCACATCCACATCAAGTCCCCGCCCCGTTTGCGCGTGGATCCGGCGAGTGTGACGCTGCAGCGCGGGGATTCCCTACGGGTGAGGTGTCTGTCGCCCGGCAACGATGACATCAAGCGGTATGCCCAACTCGGCTACAGCTGGACCCGCAACGGGGTGCTCTTCCAGTCGGACGCTGGGACGGCGATGTGGGAGGACCTCTATCCGGACGGCAGCATCCTGAAGATCAACAACATCCAGAAGTCGGCGGAGTACGCCTGCCTGGTGTCCAACAGTGTGCGCCCGGTGTCCCGGAGTGTCTACATCAATGTCATCGAGCGCAATGCGGTGCACGTGTGTCCGGCGGAGTCCACGTACGGCGTCCATTGGCCCACCAGCGCACCTGGGGCGCCCATCATCACCGACTGTCCGCGGGGATTCGAGGGTCACCTGCGCAGGATCTGCGAGCAGCGGGACACGGGCAACTCCACCTGGCTGCTGCCCGACTTCTCCGGATGCGTGAGGGATGAACTGCTGCTCATTTATAACCGCTTTCTGGCTTTGAGTGCCGGCTTCCAGCAGACGAACTCGTCGAACATCCTGAAGGCATGCTTCGACTTCACGCTGCAGAGGCGACACAGCTTCCTGCCCGGCGAGGCCAGCTTCCTCATCGATATGCTGCACGAGGTGAGTGGGTGAAGGGGGCACCAAAGGTGGGTTAGCTTCCACAAAGGTTTAGAAGGAAAATCCCAAAATACCCATTGGCATAAATATTCAAACCGAAATATTGATATATCAGAGATTGCAAAGTTATTAAGGCTTAAAATTGAAAATATTTCTGGGTAAATAATAAAAACCAAAGGATTATGTTTGACTGATAGACATAGTAACTTAAAGAGTAACCAGTTAAACCTTTTAGCAAAAATACTCTTATTTAAAGAACATTTTTATGAAAATCATGGTTTAAGAACCAATTCAACTTGATTTAAGAACATTTTGGATCTAAAATAATTGTTTTAATGACAGACTTAGTAATTTAAAGAGCAAACAGTTAAATATATAATTTCCTTTACTTCAGAAATATTACAAAGAGAAAAAAAACTAAGCACATTGTACTTGAATTGAGAAAATTTGTTCTTAAAAACCGTGTAAGCACAAATTTTCTTATTTAGAGAGAATTTTTGAGAAAATCATATTTTAAAAACCAATTCCACTTGATTCAAGAACATTTTTAACTCAAAAATGTCTTCCTATTTTTAAGAACATTTTATTCTTATATGTGAACTTCAGACTTAGTAATTTAAAGAGTAACCAGTTTATAAATAATTTCCACTACTTTAGAAATATTACAAAGAGAGAAAAAACTAGGCATATTGTTCTTGAATAGAGAACATTCGTTCTTAAAAACCGTGTAAGAACAAATGTTCTTATTTATAGAATATTTTTTAGAAAATCATATTTTAAAAGCCAATTCAACTTGATTCAGAAACTTTTAACTCAAAAAATGTCTTTTTATTTTCAAGAACATTTTATTCTTAGATGTGAACTTCGGAGAGAATCTTTGTGTAGGAAAAATTATAAATAACTTTTAAATCAATTAAAAATTGCATTATTCCAAAAATAGTTTAGGAAAACAGCCTTGGAGACTTTATTAGACAAATTCCTTGGTTAATAACCAAAACAGTGAATAAAGCATTCGTTTTAATGGCAGACAAAGTTCCCCAATGAGTCTCCCCCCTAAATATATAATTTCAATTAGTTTCAAACTATGTACTAACATTCCAAACTGATTGACAAACCAATGTTAGAACTTAGAAATGATCCCCATCTCGGGCATAAATGTAAAAGCCGCCAAGGGAATGGCAATAACATGGCCGAAATGTGACAGATTTGGTTAAATTGGCCTAATCAAAATCGGAATTGCAATTCCCTTTGCGGCGTAATATCTTGTTGCCGCAAAACCCGGCAGACAGATTGCGAGCTCCGTTTTGAGGCATTTCATGGGTCCGTCTGCCGAAAAAAAACCCTTAACACATTTAAGCTCCACCTGGAGGCTCCACTTGAGCAGGAGAGGGATGCTCCTTGCAGACCGGTAACTATTTTTACACGCAAATGAATGCCAAAAAGCTTTGGAGAGCCGGGCGGCTTGCCATTTTTCACACAATTTTCGGTTGCCCGAAAAACTGCAGTCAAAGAAAAAGAAAAGTTCCAGCCTTTGGGGTCGTCGCCTGGCAACAATTTTTCATTTTAATGCGCACACAAATTTCCCGGCTAACGAATTGCCGCCAGGAGTTTGCCTTCCTACTGCTTTTTCTTGCCTCTCAAGCTTTTCCTTGGCAATCGCTTGCCGCTTGTATTACGTTGTCTCAACTCTGGCTTCCTCTTTCTTTCTTGGCCACTTCACAGCTCGACACCTACCTGCAATTGAAAGGCACACAACTGGAGCGTGAGATGGCCGCGGAGATAATACTGCGCATCCTGGATAAAGTCATGCAGAATGCCCAATCCTTGAACAGTCAACAGGTAAGTGTCGGGATCCAGGGATCCGGGGATGTAGGGATGCTTTGCCTGCAATTGGGCATAAATTATGGCGAGTGTACTCCCATATGGAGTGGCGCCATAACTTACAGCCTGCAGCCATATTCAATATTTGCCAACGGTATCCTGTACCCATTCAGGGATTTATTACGCTACAGAGCACACACTACAAAAAAATACCATAGATATTAAACTATTATATACTATTGAGTTTCAAAATTATCTTTATAATATAGATATTACATTAATATTGATAAAAGTATTAAAATTAAACATTGGGTATAAAATGTATAATACAAAATATAAACCTTATGGTATTTTGTATGAAATTTATTAAATTAAATTAATTATTATTATTATTATTATATTATTTGGTATTAATTAAATATCACACTTTTAAGCTGAATCTAGTATATTTTGTTTAGTTTTGTAATATTAACTCAATATAAAATTTTTTTCTGGATCTGGTATATTTTATTTATTATTAATTTATTTAGTATTTATACCATACCACATTTTTATACTGGACCTAGTATATTTTATTCCGTATTATTTTAATGCTCCCTTTTTATACTGACACAGTATATTTTATTTAGAATTCAGATAAGTAGTATTAATCAAATATCACATTTTAATACTGGATCTAGTATATTTTTCTAGTTTTGAGTTTTGTAATATTAACACAATACCGCATTTTTATACAGGATCTGGTATATTTTATTTAGTATTCATTTATTTAGTATTAATACCATACCACATTTTTATACTGGTCATAGTATATTTTATTATGTAACACTTTTATACTGACATAATTTTTTTTTAGAATTCAGTTAAGTAGTATTAATCAAATACCAAATTTGAATCCTGGATCTAGTATTTTTTTCTAGTATACAATTTATGTAATATTAATATATATTATAGTATATTTTTATACAACTAGTTTTAAGAGTTAATCTAGTGGTTTTTTTTCGGGTGCACTCTCTCTTTTGGACCAAAAATCGAATCGAACTAGGCCAAAGGTGGGCTCTTTAGCCAGCTGCTTTTATTTAGCTTGTAGTTGGCCTGTCACTGGGCGGCGGCAATTTGCATACGTACATTTGTCTCCGCCCCGAACCGATCCGTGTTCGGATTTCCAAAGCAGCCGGAGAATTGATGAGCCTGCCGGCTGGTAATGAATACCTTTTTCGATATGCATGAGCTTGTGCATTTTTCCGGGTTTGTCTGTGGTTTTCCTGTGTCCTGTGGCCTGTATCCTGTGGCCTGTGTCCTCTGTATAAACCCTGAATGCTTGTGAATTATGTGATTTCCTGAGCCGACAAGTTCGTGCTCCACGTGCCGATTTTACTGCAGCGATAATTGGATAGACCTTTGGATAGATTAAAAAAAAAAACCAAAGTCCCTCCTCCTTTTGGCAGGAGGAGGGCTAATAGAGAAGGCTAACCCATAACCACCCACCTGCTGCTAATGAGGGGCAATCAAACAATTTGCCCGCGACCCTCCGCAGGACAATAAGGATAACCACTTCCTTATCACCTGCGAAAGAAAGACAGACACTTTTTGGCCAATCTCCAGCCTCGAAAAGGCGGTGAAAAGTGCGTCGCCTTCTCTTTTTGCATAATGGTATTTTTTTTTGGTTTTTCTGCCAGAGATTGTGGGTTCCATTGTTTCCGGCTCAACTGAGGTTTTTTTGGGGGAGCAAAGGACAAAAGGAGGATTTGTTTTGGGGTGGAGACACTTCATCTCATGTATTATTCCGCGGCATAAAAGTGGCACCGGGATAAGAGACTGAAATTTTGGTATGCAAATTTATGAGAGTGTTGATTGCAACTGTTTGAATATGGCGAGGGGTTCTTCACCCCCTTTTAAGGACCTGTCATGAAGTGAGGATAATTGGATGGCTCCCTTTTCGGACGCCTTTTCCAGCATAATCTATTAGCCAACTGACTCCTTAGCTCCCCTTTAATATTCATCTTTTACGATCGGGCAAAGTTTTTTCCGGTTTTTCCAACGATTTGCTTACCTCACAGAAAGGGAAAACTTTTTAATGCGTATAAATTAATTTAGTTTCGCGAGACTTTCGGCTGAGTTATGGCATTTCAATATAATGCGCCATGTGAGCCAGCAAAGTCGAAAGGCTGCAGAACGAACAATTTATGTTAAATTTTTATTAGCTGACGCAGTCTGAAAAACTTGCCGGCATAATTGGGTCGATTAAAAAGCATTGGCATTCGTTGGGCCAACTTTCCTGAAGTTGTACAAATAGTTCGCATCGTTTTTATTGACTGAGGCGGAAAAGTTTAATGGAGTGAGCGGAATCGTCGAATACCGAATACCGAATCCCAGAATCCAAAATCTCTCCCCCTCCGGCAAGTTTATCGAATTTTTCGCGCGCAATCAAGTTTAATTAGTGGATCGCGGCGGTCCGAGAAAATCCGTGAAAGAAATCAGCCAAGGCCGTCAACATTTACGATGGCCCCCGCGGGCGAAAATGGCAAAGTTTTAAAGCTGAAAAGTAGAGAAGTTGCATAAAATGACGGCCATAAAGCCACTTTAAACTGCCATGTGTGTGTTATGGTTTCTTTTTTTTTTTAATACCCAATCTAAGCCTCATCAATATGTTGATAGATAGATAATAATAATCCCGAATGGAAATTTTTATGCGGGCATTTCATTTGCTTAAAACCAATTTTAATTCACGTCCAACGAACTGAATGTCAAAGTGCACTTAAAAAAAATGATTTAACTCTTAAAACTCGTTGTTTTAAAAATATACTAGATCTAGTATAAAATTGCGGCTTTGAATTAATAATTAATAAATGAATACTATATAAAATATACTAGATCCAGTATAAAAGAAAGGTATTGACTTAATACTCCATAAAATATATTAGATCCGGTATTAAAGTGTGGTATTGCATTAATACTAAATAAAATATAATGGATCCAGTATAAAATAATATTGACTTAATACTAAATATATTAATACTAAATAAAATATACTGGATAAATGTATAAAATAAATGTATTGACCTAATACTAAATAATATATACTAAATCCAGTATTAAAGTGTGGTATTACATTTATACTGAGTAATATCATTTTATACTAAATATAATAAAATTTATATTTTGTAATGTAAATTCTATACCAAATTAATTAATACTCATCTCATCAAGATCATTTTAACACTCAGTAGCTTAGAATTAATGTATGAATATCTTAGTTTCTATGATCATTTCTTTTCGGTGTATCTGATCGAATGGATCGAAGTGGACAGCGGACAGCATCTCGCCTCCATTTGCGGTCTGATGGAAATGTGGAAATGGCAATTGAAAAAGTTTTTGCGGATGGGAAAACTGCTCATTTTTGGCTGTTTGCAGAAAGCGAACGAGCCCGAAAAGTTGATTAAAACACTTGTGCATGAGTAGGAGTTGTGGATTTGAATGGGGATTTGCATAAGTTGGCGGTGGCTATTGACCAGCCAAAGTTAACTTGAAACTAAACTGCAACGAAACTGAGTTGACCCACTTTCCATATGGTCAGGAACTGCAAGTGGGTTGGCTAAAAAGTGGGCCAAAAGCGCTTCCCATTCAAATCAAATCACGACGAATCACTTAGCCAAAAAGTATTCGGCTGCAAACGTGACCCTAAGTCACGGGCTCAACTTTGCAGTTCGGGAAAAAAGTTTGTCTCACACATGGGCAGGGCCACGCCCCTTTTAGGCAGGCAGGGGAGGCCAAGTGATTTGCCGGTAAACTGCTAAACGTGGCTAGGTCGAAAGTCAAGTGAAATTTGCACATGGAAAACTTTTTGCAGGCCTTCTTCCCATCTCCCCCCTCTTTTCACGAGTTCCTTTTCAGCGCCTTTTAAAGAAATCATACGAATGCCACACATTTGAATAGGCTTTGGGTCGAGGGCGTGGCCGTAATCGGGGGCGTGGCACTCGCATACATACAAAAGCTTAATGCTCTGATGATGCTGAAGTTTTCTGAATTTTTTTTTTTTTTGAGTTCAGAAAAGTTCCATTACACAAACTTTTCCAATTGGAATTGTTTTCGCTTTCGATTAGTTGGCCGGAACATTTATGTGTGTATCTTATGTAAAAAATACAAATGTGTTGAGTCCGATGTTATTTTTGATTTGTGCAGGAAATACTGCCGAGTAACAAAATGCTGCCTGCTGGAGAAGTGGACTTTGCATTATAAATTGCGAAATTCGAGTTCACTTCTCTCTCCACACACACACATAATGGCTTTCGCATTACAAATTGCGAAAATCGAACGCCATAGTTGGGTCCTGCTTATGGTATTTGGTACACACAAAAAAAATTTGATACGAAACGTAGGTCAATTTTACATTATTTATGATCAATTTTAACTTGATATGGGATATGGACCCAGGTAAAATTGACATGGTCGAAATGTAAACAAAATGTTGGAAGTACGTCAGTTAGAATTTCGAGAGAGTCTCCGGGAGAGAAAATTCGGCAAAATTACCTTAATAATGTAAATTTGATGAGTATTTCATGTAAAAACGATGTGGGTATGAATTACATGCCATTTACATTGGCCATACGAATTTACGGGAACATGCTTTTTTTTGTGTGTATATATATGGGTACATGGTTCATGGTATATTGGCCTCGGTTTATGGCTTTGTAACTGCACTCGAGAACGTAGCAATTTTATGATTTTTATGGCCCGAGTTCATTGACTGTGCTTTCTCGTTGGCAATCCTGAAAATATGCCACATGGCCAGCGGCAGACCGACTTGGTCCTGTTTTCTGCTTTCTGATCTCCCCCCGTCTGAAATCCCTCCCTTTTTGTGGCATTGATTTCGGCCAAAGTTCATCGCCGGACTCCGATTGTTGTTGGCGGAGGTTTGTGGCCGGATGCTGGGTAAATATAAACATGGCATATGCCGGGCTCTTATCGGCATTACCTATCCCTCATATTGAAACAACCACTTGGATTTCAGCCACACTTGCAAAAATATGTCTCGTTTTTGGGGCAAAAAAAAAGAAACAAATAAACAGATGGAGACTTATTTTTAGTGGCAAGAAAAGCTTGTTTTTATTAAAATATATGCTTGTGCTTGGCTCAGCATAAAAGAGTTTAATATATAAACGACTTTGTTTTGATTTTTCAGGCAAGAGCAATCATATTAAATCCCCTCAGGAATTTGTATTGGGTTTTAGTTTGTTGCTTAAAAGGATAATACATTTCTTTAAAGAAAATATATGTATTTTTTTGGCTTAGATTAGAAAAATCTACTCAACTAAAGCGCACATATATATTCTAAATATTTCTTATTTAAATCAAAGATTAACTAGATAAATATTTTATTTTTTTTTACATTTTCTTTTAAAATTAAATTGTATTTAAATTTAGTTTTATTTTTCAAAGCACTGAATAATATTTTTTTATTATTAAAACAACTCTACTCAAATAAAGTCATTTTATATTTCTACAAATTCCTAAAGTAAATCAATATTTTATAAAATCATTATTTAATTTTTTTTTTTAATAATCTTAATTTTTTAGTTTTATTGAAAATCATTTCTTATCAGTAAATTCTAATAATATTTAATTTTATTTTTATTGAATTTTTTTTTTAACTAGCTTTATAATTTAGTTTTGTTTAAAACAATTATTTATTATTAGTAAATTCTAATAAAACCAAGCCATTTTATATTTTCACAAATTCCATAATTAAACCAATATTTAATAAAATAAAAAAAACTAGTTTTATTCTTTAAATATATATTATTTTTATATTTTTAGGACACCATTTTAAATTTCTACAAATTATTTTCTTAATTTTTTAAAGTATGGAATAATATTTTTTATTATTATAATACTTTTTTTTTTGAATGCATTGAGCTGATTCGAAATTTAATGAAGAATATGACACCCCAGAGAGGCCGACTCCTACATTTTCCGCCATCAATGGATGCCCATTATTCAACCGTTCGCCTCTCGTTTCAGCAAATTAAAAAGCTGCAGCAGCTCACACAATCGGCGGCTCTGAACCGCGAGACCATCGCGGCCTCCCAGTTGGCCACCTCGACGAGCGGCAGCAGTCAGCAGCAGCAGCCGTCGGCGGGCGACAGTTCGACGCGCGGCGACGACGGCAGCGGTTCGGGGGTGACGGCAGGTGAGATTTCCTCGCAGCCAGCGGGCAGCAGCCTGCAGGCAACGAGAGCCGGAGGTCCTGTACCAGGAACTGCAGCTGGAGCCTCGAGCATCCTGACTGTCGACGAGGACACCCTTTCGCTGGACAGACTCAACTCACTGCGCATTTACATGACATCGGTGAAAACGCTACCATTTAATTTACGCATTTACGGGTGAGTTGCACAAAAAGTCACACAGTCACACGAAACAAACAGATAAATGGCCCCTAAAATGAAATCTGATGCGGCAGCCAGCGAGTTGGCTATAATTTCTAATTACCAATGGGGCGAAATGTAAATTTTGCAGCGCGAGTAAACAGTAAACTTCATTTTACGGCCCCTTGATTAATATATGCGACGAAGGAAAAGCGATTTCCTGTACCCCCCGCTACCCCCGCGAAAGCAGGGCTCTTAATGGAAAATTTATTTTATGAGCAAACATAAATAAAAAATGCATAAAACAGGCAAAGGCGATGGCGCGGAGGTCGTCCTGGCATGAAGAATGGCTCATAAAAGTGAAAGAGCTCCGTGAACTTCCTTGTAGTGCAACCCGGGAAAAAGGACGAAGGATACCTCCAGACAGGTATCTCCATCTTAGGCTCCCCGGCTTCCAAGTGTCTAATTTAGCTAATTAAGTGCCTTAAGTGCAGGCGACTACAATTTGCCTGATTTACGGCAGCTCATGCATTTTCTTCTCTCTCTTTTTGTTTCTCCCCCAGCGAGGATTTGTTTTCGGACCAGCTCTATATGGACATCGGACTCTCCGCCCGTCTGCTGCACATCATGGCCAACTCGACGATATTCGCCTCGGTCATCTCGTACAAGAATCTCAAAAGTTTCCTGCCCAAAACCTACTACACGCGCGGCAGGTGAGTTCCAGAAAGCGCTGCAAGTTTCCCCGATTGACTGGGTTAATTAGCTCCTGATAGCTGTCTAGGTGAAAGTTTAACTAAAGGAGGTGCCAAAGAAAAGACTATGTTTCTAAAAGGCTACTTTCAAAATATACACAGAAAAAAAATTTGATAAGAAAAAGGGTGAATTCTACCTCATTTCATATAAATATAAAGCCAATTCGTAAGATTTATGATTCAAACATATCAATTTGATATTATAGCATATCAGTTATTCTATTTTAAAGTACCAATGGTAGTATTTTTTTAACAAATACTGCAAAATAAGATAAACATAATCTTTATTCATATAAAAATGATATGAATAACATATCAAACTGATATTTTGCCAAATTATTTTCTGTATATGCCTAAAATTATGCAATAAATAAAGAATAGTCATCTTTCTGTATGAATTCCTATCAATTTAAGGGCTACAAATTTTTTGTTGCATACATTTAAACACCTATTTAAATATTTAAAGCGATCTGTGTACAGAGAAGAAAGAGTTAAGGCCTTGCATGTTTAATTCCCCCGTTTTAAATGCAAGGCAGCCTCGGCCAAGAAAGTTGTCTTGGCTAAAGCCCGGCTTATGGCCACCGATGTATAATTCGTAAGCCATGTTTGCCTAGTCCTCAAATGTGTGTAATGCCAACTGCTGTCACTCTCCGCCTCCTTTTGCTCCGTTTTTGGAGAAGACAAGATTGCTCCTACTTGGCTTAAGCGCATTACAGCCAGCTGGAAAACACTAGCAACAATACCACAGCAACGAGTGTAATTCCCCAGCTGTAAACAAAATGCAAATGTGCAGCTGTTGGGACTGAAAAGGGGGAGAGAAAAAATGGGGGAAAAGTGTGTACATGGAATGCCAACGCAGTTGCTATCAAATCTTGATTATGGCCCATAAAAGATGAGACAGACGCTAGATCTGATTAGCTGGAATTTTATGCATTGTAATATTGTAACTCATTGGGTTTGTAAAATGCTTTTTATAAACAGAAAATAATATGAAATAATACGTATACACTTTGAAATGCAAAAAGAAAATATAAACAAATTAGGTAAACAGATTTAGTTAAAACAAATAAATGAATTAACAGTATATTTAAAATAAAGAAAATTAAAAAAAAATTGATTAAGATGATAAGACGCTATTTAAAAAAATTTTTTTTTATAGGTAGTTAAATTTCTTTTAAAAACCAAAAGAAAATATTACCAAACTAAAAAAATTACAATAAAATAAATCAAAGCAAAAGAATACAAAAATAGAATGATAAGAATCAAGAATAATTTATTCTCTATTTTACAATTTTTGTAATTTAATACATTTTCTATACTTTTTATTTTATATTTTAAAAAAGAAATATAAAAATCATCTCACCAGTATTCATTTTTTGTGGTTAATTACTTAATGATCTTTTTTTATTTTACATATTTAACAGCGATCCCAGGGACTCAGATTACGTGCTGGCTTCGCGTATCATCCAAACCTGGTTGTTTCAGTCGAATCGCTCCAACGACAACTTCCGCGAGCCCCTCGACTTGCCCTTTGAGGCTGGTCATGTGGAGATAATCTTCCAGCACGAGAGCGTTCCCAAAACGGGTGATTGGGTGGCCGTTTGTGGGTGAGTGATAACCAGAAAGACCTTGAAAACCAGAAGATGACGTACTACTGAATCCCTATTCCTATATCTTCCAATACAGTCACGACTACAAGGCCTCCTTCGACTCGACATGGCGATCGGATCTGTGCATCACCAAGCACCTGATGGCCAACATCACGCGCTGCATCTGCCCGCTGTCGGGAACCTACGTGGTCATGCTCACCAAGCGGCAGCCGAATGTAAGTGAATGTAAGCCAGGGTCACCAAGGTCGCCAAGGCCATTGGAATTCAGCTGCCCAATTCATGCAATTCACGTTTACCAAAGCGGAAGGCCCCCTTTGATTTATGGCCACTCTGAGGAGCGACCAACTGCCATTTAGTGGCACCTCCACCTCCACCTGGGGTTGCCACCCTTTGTGCCGTCCGCATTTCCGCTTCCCTTGCTCGCAATCAACAACTTGGCCTCTGCTGCCCTGAACTTGCTCCAAATTCACTCGCTTTTTCTGGGTTCCGCTTCTGAGTTCTGAATTCAGGATTTCGTATTTCGTATTCTGTATTGTGCTGGCTGCATTCAGTCACAGCGGAAATACTTTAAATCACGGCTGCAGAGTGATCCAGTAACCCCGAGAGGGTTTTATTTAGTCCTGTGGTTTTATTCAGCTTTAGTCCTGAGTTTTGACAGCTTACTTAATCTTAGAAGATATATGAGTGGGTGAACTATTAAATTTTGTTTTTATTTATTAATCATAACCCAGTTTATAAATTTAAAATTTTTTTAAATATTTTATGTAAAGAAAAAGTAAATTTAAAACGTTGAAGAAATAATAACAATTAGTAAAACAAATAATCTAAAGTTGTAAATTTTCCTTAAAAATTGTAAATACTTAAAAATTAAATATATTTAATAATTTAGTAGTTTATTTTATTTGCCTATTTATTGAATTACCCCTTTAAAATAGTTTACCGATTAAATATTTAATACTTTATATAATACCAATTAATTACCGATTAAATATTTCAGATTTTTTTAAATACTTAAAGATATTTTAATTTAATTTAGTAATTTATTTTCCTATTTAATTAATTATTTATTTATTTTTGTAATTCCTTAAAAATAATTTACCGATTAAATATTTAATTTTCCCTATACCAGAAAAATTCAAATTAATTGCCCCTAAAAAATTAAATTAGTTGGGTTCTTTTATATGCATTAAAGACCTAGGAAAAAAACGATTGTTCCCATTTCGGAAGCATCCCTGTCCAAATTTAAATTCGGTCGATTGTTGGCGACAGCCTGCCAAGGCGAACAGCATTTTGGCCGACTTTAGCCTTCGTTTCGCTGCTCGTTTGAATTGCTAATTGTTTTCTGGCTCTCGCCAATCCGCAAACTCAATACCATTTCCATTTCCATTCGCAGGCCACCCCCTCGCACGCCCCGCGGCGGCCCATCTTCGTGATCGCCAGCTGCGCGTGCTGCCTCCTCCAGTGCGGATCCGCCCTGCTCATCCTGGTGCCCATCTGGTGCAATCGCAAGTGCGCCGTCACGTTCCTCAAGATGCAGTTCTGCGTCTCCACGTCCAGTGTGATGCTCATCTACCTGCTGGGATTCATGAAAATGTTGCCAGTGGTGAGTTATTAAAAATATATAAAAAACGATGATAATAATTAGGTATTTATAAAGACATTTTGCTCGAAAAAGAGTTTATATCAGTAAACAGCGCTTAACAAAAGTAAAAAAGTTAAAAGTTGTTAAATAACATAATCATTGAAAAGTTAAAATAATATAAATAAAAAAAATATTTATAAAAAATAATTCTAAATTAATAAATTCAAAATGCTTAATTTTAAAAAATAATATATAAACACAGAGAGAATTCTCACGTTCTTATCAGTGTTAAAAATGTTCTTAAAATGATAACAACATTTCTTGAGTTCAAAATGTGCTTGAATCAAGTTCAATTGACGAAAATTACAATGTTTATCTATACGATTAATTAATTAGCCTAGTTAGTACTGTATATTAATCAAAAACTTGTTGTATAAACACCATTTATATTTTCTCTTCTTACTATGAGTCAAAATCTGCCAAGTGGGCCACCCCTGTTCCGAAGGTCCGATTTTCATCGAACTTTTTTACTTTTCCGGTTCACAACGAAAATATAAGAACTTCATTTGAACGGTTTTGCGAAATTTTGAGTTTTACCGGAGATATAGAGGTCAAAACATGGCATTTTTGACACTTTTTCGAAAAAGTTGCACTCAGTCATTAATTCATAACTTCGGAACGGTAAGAGATATCTTTATGATGTTTTCACTAATCGCTCAAGAATTATTATGGCTTTCCATAAAAAAATTTAAAAAAAAATTAAAATTTATTTTTCTTAAAAATAAATTAAATTTTTTTTTTAGTTTTTATTTTTTTCAGTGTTCTTCACCAGCTATAGAGGTTAAAACCATTTGAAAATAAAGATTGATTCATTACGAAACAGATAAAAAAATAAAAAAGAGTGGCCCGGCCAAAGGTTTTTCGCAATTCGAACTTTTCTGTGGGCGCACAGCTATTTTCCATACAAAAATTTAAAAACGCGCGCATGCAAAGTAAAATCGCGAGCCGCAGCACTTGTGTTGAACAGTGCGCCACCTAGCTTTGCGCGCGTTTTTAAATTTTTGTATGGAAAATAGCTGTGCGCCCACAGAAAAGTTCGAATTGCGAAAAACCTTTGGCCGGGCCACTCTTTTTTATTTTTTTATCTGTTTCGTAATGAATCAATCTTTATTTTCAAATGGTTTTAACCTCTATAGCTGGTGAAGAACACTGAAAAAAATAAAAACTAAAAAAAAAATTTAATTTATTTTTAAGAAAAATAAATTTTAATTTTTTTTTAAATTTTTTTATGGAAAGCCATAATAATTCTTGAGCGATTAGTGAAAACATCATAAAGATATCTCTTACCGTTCCGAAGTTATGAATTAATGACTGAGTGCAACTTTTTCGAAAAAGTGTCAAAAATGCCATGTTTTGACCTCTATATCTCCGGTAAAACTCAAAATTTCGCAAAACCGTTCAAATGAAGTTCTTATATTTTCGTTGTGAACCGGAAAAGTAAAAAAGTTCGATGAAAATCGGACCTTCGGAACAGGGGTGGCCCACTTGGCAGATTTTGACTCTATTTTATTCTGAGAAAATTCAACTTAAAGCAAGAACATTTGTTGTTTTACACGGGTTTTAAGAACGAATGGGCTTGAATATTTCTCTCTGTGAGAGATTGAATAATAAAAACAAAATATATTAATAGTTTTTAAGCACAAAATTTAAGAAGAACATCTTTCAAATTGCTCTTAATATATTTTAAATATTTATTGCGAATATCCCACCATTAAGAGTGCCACGAAAAAGCATGCTTTTGGTGCAGTTAAATGCGTTAGTGCTATGCGGCGGCCCTTTAAAACAAAGCCTTTGAGATGCTGCACTGGGAACAAGAAGATGGCAACCAAAGCGTGAAATTTAATTACGCCAAAATAAATAAACAAGTAAAACGGAGGAAAGCCAAGCTGAAAGCAAAGCAACCCGAAAACCAAAACCAAACATACATTCGGCGGGAATTCGGAGGAAAGCAGGAGGGACTGGGAAAAGTAATAACAAAAAGTGTTGCATGATATAAGGCGAATGAACGGGGAAAACACAAGGCAATCGAAACACAAACGAGTTTTCCCACCACCCACCACCCACTACACCCCCTTTAAAGTTGGAAAATCCCAGCGGCTTAAACTAGCGGGGCCAAAAAACCCTTAAGTTGTAATTATTTGCGGTGCTGTCTGCTTTTCAAATAGTAATCACGGCCCAAGCAAAAATCCGTAATCATCATCAAAACAAATTAGCGTGTCGTTACCATACCATACTATACCTATACCCCTATACCATACCATCTCGAGGCATTTTCGGAAGGTCGTTGGACAACAAAGCAAATAATTTACATTTAGTTTTCGTGGCAGCCAAACGGAAAATTCATGGAAAACAATTCCCAAACCTGTTGGCGTCGCGCTCTTCGTAAGGAAATTAAAAGTCAACAATGCACGACGACGGATCCGCGGGATGAGGTGGGAACTGGGATGGTAGGATGGTTGGATGGTCAGGTGGAAGGATCTCGGAAGCCCGGAATCGAAATTAATATTTATAAACGCACACACTCTCAGACGTTTGAAGTGGGAAAATGTTAATGGGGAAGACGCTAACCCGAGCAACTTGGAGTTTTGTACGTTTGTATGTAGATCCTAACCCAAACCAAAGGATCCCTGGAAGTCCAAGTCCCCAAAGCACCCGCAAGCCGTCTAAATTATAAACGTAAAACGAAAAAAAAAAAAAGCATAAGCGAATAAAGTTGCGCTGCCTAATCCCCGGGGGTCGTGAAAAAAGACCAAGTAACTGCAAAGCTCTAACAAGAAATAACATTTTTGAATTAGTAATAAACTGGTCCGCAGTGGAAACAACGGCTCAATAAACGAATGAAAAACAAATAAAACATTGTGTACGACGACGACGACGAGGAGACGACAAAGACGCGGGCACTTGTGGATAAGGATTCAGCTGGGGATGCGAGGATGCGCAATATGGAAAGGTTTGAGCGAGGAAAATGGGGAAAATGGAAAAGGAGGAAGGAACACTTGGAAAAACACATCGCAGGGATGTTATCCGAACATTTGTTTGAAAAGCGATTATGAACGTATTTTAATTGATTTTTGTGCGTATTTAAAAATTCGAGAAAGTCATTAGGTTGAAAGTTTTTACTTTCGTAGGAAGAAAATATGGAAACTTTGTAACTTTTTCTTTAATTGCCTGCCTTGACCGAAAATTGTTACTATGCATTAAATGGAAAATAAATTATATCTCTTAATAAAATATATATTTTTTATTATTTGAAAATGTATTTACTTAAATTTTGAATGTATTATTTATTTAAATATTTAATGAAGAAAAATATATGAAGGAGAAGACAAAATTATATCTATTAAAAAATTATTCGTTTATTATTTAAAAATTTATTTATTTAAATATTAAATTAATTATTAAATAACTAAATAAAAAAAGGAATAGACACAATTTTCTCTTTAAAAAAGATTTATTTATTTATTACATTTACATAAAATGCAAATGCAGAATTTACATAAAATGCACACATATAAGAAAAGGAAAAAAAATTATATCTTATAAAAAATTATTTATTATTTAAAAATGTATTTAATTAAATTTTAAAATTATTATTTATTAAAGAAAATATAATGCAGATAAATAGAAAAAGGAAAATCCACTATATCTCATGAAAAATGTCTTTAAAAATTTACTTATTTAAAATTTCTTATTTATTTAAAAAAAGTATTTAAATCCTTAAAAAAAATTTTGATGTTTTAATTTAAACAAAACCCATAAATTATGTTTACATTATAATTTAAATAATTATTTAACAAATATACATTTGGATTTTTTTTATACAATAATTTATGATTGATATCCTACGTTTATTAACAAATTTGCAGTTGGGAAAAGTTTTCACAACTAAGATATTATAAGTTCCCAGTAACTCAAACCAAATTTTCTAAAATTTTTAGAGAACCATTTTATAGAGTGATTCCTACCAGCTAAAATTCAAAGTATTAGATAATGGAACCCAAAATACGAATAATACAATCCCAAATGTCATATGATAGAATCCTTTGAAATTATTAGAAAAGTGTAAAATAAATAGATTCCCGCCAGGTGGCGCTGGAAGTAGGAGATAGTGGAATCCGAAATGGAAATAAAGGATCTCAAATCTCATTATATGATAAAACAGCCTAAAAATTCTAATGAAATATGCTAGCAACATGATTAAGCGCTGACATTTTCTCACCGTGCAGCTCCTGGGAAAATTCGCATTCTCGAATCGCTGACAAAGGCCTAGTCACAAGGATGCGAATGGTAAATGGTGAGTGCTGGATGTTGGATGCTGGATGCCTGTGAACCCGAGCGTGGTCACATTCGGAGGAGCGGAGCGAGTATGTTTCGCTATCTGCATCGACATTTTTGCCGCACGCAAAACGGCTTGCGTCTCAAAGGATTGCAATGGAGGAATTTTTGAATAACGAACGTTTGTGCTAGAGGAGCAGTTCTCTGTGTTGTCCCCTCTTTGGATGCGGATTCGGTTTTACAGCATGGACAATATAATAATCCTGGCATAGGCTGGCCCCTGGCACTGCGAATGTCCTCTGTTGGCCAAGTTAATGAGCAACTTACGTCAGTGCGATGCGTTGCACAATGCGCTGTACGCATTTCACGGCCTTTTCGCGCCAGAGGAAAACTTTGTCTTCGCACACACACACTTGTTATATTATTATTATTATTATTGCACATTAATTGCGCACACAGGCGGCCGGGGCAACTTTATTAAAAAGTACCACACCCGAACATGTGCACACATGCAAATTTTATGGTTTGAAACACGTGTCAGGGCGGCAGGATCGCAGGATGAGGATGAAAAGGAGCCAAAGGAGCAGCGGGAGAAGCGAAGAAGACGCGGCTGCCATCGGCGACGGACGTCAACCGCAGCCACCAGAAAACCACGGCCACGCCCACGCCCACGCAATGCCACAATAAATACAATTAAAATATTCATTTTACTTATTGCATATATTTGCGCGCATAAATAAAATACAATTTCAGCACGACAGTTAAACGGAACGCGCTGAAAAAAAAAAACAATAAATAAATAAGAAAACATAAATTACGCATACGACCCGTGCGCCCGCATGCCCTAAAGGCAGGGGGCGTGCCACTGCAGCCAGGACATGTGAAAGGCGAAAGCTTTTAAGCGCACTTAACTCATAATTTTCCCCCGCCAAACTGACGGGGCGGAAATATTCGCATTCGCGTTCGTATTGTAAATTGAAAATTAAAAAGTTGACAAAATGTTTTCCTCACATGTTCGCCCCGAAGGCTACTAAAGATGATGAGTTGTCTGTAGTCTGCTGTCTTCACTTTAAGTTTGTATTCAGCAAATAAGTTGGCTTGGTATTGAAAGGTGTAAGATGTGAGTATACTTGCCTAAGAAAAAATATTCAAAATGTAAAAAACTTATAAACGCGAATTCTTTAGATTTAATTTAAAAACGTACAAATTAAGTGGCAATTGTTCCCATTTACAAAAAAAAAATTAGCCATAAGTTTTTGTTATGAGGCAATTTAAGATGCATTTTTATGAAACGCGAATTCTTTAGGTGAAATATAAAAATGCAAAAAACCTAAAAAATTTAAAAATAGTTCTAACCATTTTTTAGAGAATTAAAAAAAAATAACCCAAATACTTAAAAGACAATTTAAGGTGTCTGTTTATACAACGCGAATTCTTTAGATTAAATTTAAAAACTTACAAAATTAGTTGCCATTGTCACATTTTAGCCCTAAAAAAAGATACAGTTATAATGAAATTAATTTTTAATTTTTATTAAACGCGAATTCTTCAGATTAAATTTAAATAAAGTACAAAATTAGTTGCATTTTCAACATTACGAAATATATGTGTTAAAACACCACTAAGCCCTAAAACCAATTAGCAATAATATTTAGTTATAAGACCATTTAAGATGCATATTTATTAAACGCGAATTCTTAGGAAAAATTGAAAAATGCAATAAAAGTATATATATTTTTTATATTAAGCCCTAAAACCAATTAGCCATAATACTCAGTTATAAGGCCATTTAAGATGTATGTTTATTATGCTGTATATTTTCTGGACACCGTTTCCTAATTGGTCATGAAAGCAGGGTCCGCGAAAATAATGTTGCGCAAATTGTTTACAACTTTGTAATAACCAATGTCCAATCACCGAAGCGCGTGAAAAGTGTAATAAAAACTTTATGCCAAAATGTCACAAAAAAAAGAAATCCCACAAAATGGCTTCTTTGCAGCTGACAACTTTTTATATATTTAATTAAAAATAACGATGTTGCAGCTCAGCCGTCAAAGCACTCCATTTCCATTTCCTTATTAACGGTCGCTCATAATTTCCCCATTGCAGAGCTGGCACGGCATCATTAGCAGCTCCCTCGCCTCGCTGCTGCTGCTGGGCATCTCGACGCTGATTGCGATTGCGCTGGCCATCCACACGGAGCTGATGCCGAAGAAGTATCTGCATCTGCAGCTGCCGATGGCTAGTAAGGCGGCGACGCCAACAAAGCGGCGCTTGGAGCGGGAAAGGGAAGCGGGACATCGAGAGCGGGAAAGGGAGCTGGAGAGCCTGAGCAACATCACCCAGATCCGGGCTCAGTCGCCCTGCTCCTCCAATCCCGGCCAGCGCCGCCCACCAGGCACCACCTCCTCCTCCTCCGCCACAGCGGGAATGCGTGGCGCCATCGGCATCAGTTGGCTGCTGCCGCTGCTCTTCGCCGTCGCCGCCCCGCTAATCTGCAGCATCATTGGCCAGTGGCCGCGTCACTGGTGGCTGGAGGTCCTTTCTTCAGGATCTCCTGGCTCCCCGGATGCCAACGCCGCCGGCGGCAAGGAGGAGGCAGCGGATTCAGACGCCTTTTACTCAACCCACTCCCTGTTCAATGGTGATAATTTACTGCTCGAATCGGAGGCTTTGATGGGAAATGGAACAGAGACATCATCATCTTCATCCTCCACAACCACTGGCTTTCAAGGAGTCGATGACGATGATGACGAGGCGACCACGTCAACGTCATCAATCACGGGCATGGGAACTGCAAGCGGCTTCGGTGGCTTCACTGGCTCTTCTAGGGGCACTACCGCCACCTCCACTTCCGTTTCCGCGCTGGCTGCGCCTCTAACTTCCGGTCTGAGTGACGCCTCCTCCTCGTCATCCCCCTCGCCCTCCTTGAGCTTCATCCTGTTCGTCTGCATCGATCTGCTCTTCATCCTGCTCTTCCTGGCCCTGTTTGCCATTTTAATGAAGAAACTTTTGTGGTTGTGGCACAAGAATCGCAATGTGCATACGCATCCGTTGGATAAATTCAATCTGGCTTTGCGAAGGCGGTAAGTCGCAAAGGCAAAAAGGCTGCCTCGATTGGGCCAAAATGGAAAATGGCAAAAAGATAACAGAGACTTTGGGGGGGAAATACTTAGATTTTAATGACCGCATTGGTCTTTTTTCGACTCTTATTTTTTTGCGGAGTTTCCATTTCGTCCTGTCTAAGCTAATCTGATAAAGAAGAAAATCTAACCGAAACTGAAAACAAAACAGTACACAGAGAGATTTAACTAGGAGATTCACTACCAAATTGAGAATTTTTTCTTCTTAAAATTTAATCAAGAACATAAATTCTCACTGTGAGAGCAAATCGATCTTTTGCTGTACAGTTTTTACAAAAAAATAGAGAAATAACAAAGAAATTTGCTCTTAAATCGAGAATTTTTTGTTCTCAAAAGATAACCAAGTACATGATATTCTCACTTTAAGAGCATATCACTCTTTTTCTATACAATTTTTTAAAAAAATTGAGAATTAACGAACAAATTTTAAGTTAAATTGAAAATTGTTTTGTACTTAAAAATCTTGAAAAGAACATAAATTCTCTTTTTGAGTGCATAATATTATTTTTAATTAAAATTTCTATAAAAATATGTTTTTTATATAAGTCTTAATAGAACAGAAGGAATATGACATTTTCCAATATTACTCACTACTCAAAAATATAAAAAAAGGACAAAATTTCTCACTTTGAGTGCAAAATATTCTTTTTCATTAAACATTTTTTAGAAAATTATGTTCTTTAAATTAATCATTATTGATCTTTTTCTCCAAACATGAGGAATAAGAGCTTATTCGTAGATTGCTCAATACTCAAAAATATATAAAATATTATAAATTCTCACTTCGAGTGCAAAATATTATTTTTCATTCAAATTAAAAAAAGAATAATTTTTAATTAATTCTTTATAGAGCTTTTAACACAAATATGTGGAAATAAAAGATATTTCCAATATTTAGGCTCACAATCAGTACATTTTCATATTGAGAATACAAAATTCTCAATTCAAGAACTTCCTTTTCCCCGATTAAATCTCTCTGTGCACTGAAATCGGTGCTCTCTTCCTTCCGTCTAATTTAATGTATTCGCATAGATTTGGATTACTCTACCGGGCGGGCGGACTGCTCCTGGCCAAGATCTGCAGCGACGGGCTGTTCATCGCTTATGTTAATTCATCACCGGATACTTTGTGGGCATATCCGTTCGGCATATCGTGCATATTGCTGGTGAGTGCGGGGAACCGTTTACATCCACTTAGTACTCGGTTGTGGACCATCAATTGAAATTCAATTAAGCGTATATATATGTATGTATCAGCTGGATGGGATTAAGCTGGGATGTTTGATGCCAATCCCATTTGTTGCCGGTCCAACAAATGCGGATGCGAAACTATTAGGGGCAACATCAAATGTACCGCGGCGGCTTATGCAAATCGCATTTGGTACTGCTTTTCGTACTGTTTTTTTTTCTGTATTTCCAACGACTTATTTAAGTTGCATATTTTATCAAAGTGTAAAGCCTGCATATTTTTACACCTCCCATTCGAAATTATGCATGCAAAATCAACTGAGAAGGGGAGAGAGTGGGCGTGGCAGACTGCATTAACTGCCTGATGATCAAAGAAGCCTTTTCGTGTTTACTTAGCCCTTGGCTTTGACACTCGACTTGTGTTATTGTTGGCTTTTTACTCCACTTCCCGGTGATTTGCTGTGCAAATGAAATAAGTGCGCGTGCCTTGAGTGGCATCATCTTCAGGTGGCAAGTAGGGATCTCTTCGATGATGGTGCATATAGAGCAGGAATCCATTTTTTACCTCCATTAAATCGCTTAACGCTCTGCGCACGCCCCGCAATCAGCTCAATCCAATTAAATAAACAATTATCTGCATGGACGGAGGCATTGGGTGGTCCCTGGCATCCTGTCCTTGTGTATCCTGGCAAAACTAATCACATAATTACACGCACACACACTTTGATGTGGCCAGCGCCGGCAAGTGAGCGTATGCGTGTGCTCGCCGTGCCACTCGGCGTATACGCAATCTACTAAACGCACACACACGGCAAGCGGCAAGCGGCAAGCGGCACATTCAAATTCAAACACAAACAAATTAGGTCGAGCCTACGTAGTTCCCCTTCCCCCTCCTGGCATCCGAAACCCCAACCACAATGTCTACAACCCTCTCAAGCCTGCTGGTCCACGACTATTAATGTGCACCGAAATCACTTTGATTGTGGGCGTCGTCTGCCGCTGCCGTTTAATTATTTAAACAGTGGCCAAGACGCAGACTGCACACGAAGAAAAGTGTATCTATATATCTATGTCATTAATTCGGGATTAAAGGGGCTATTAAATAGTAAAGGTACATTGGATACGTAAAAGAAAGTATCATGTTCCCATAAAGGACAAATGCTGTTAGCTAAAGTTACTTTAAGAAATCAACGTTTAACAATATATTTGAAATTATTAAAATAAATTTGTTTTTTTCATAATGTGTTAATTATTATTTTCCTACCATAAATATAGAAAAAAATATATTTTAAAGTTTGATCCCATTTTATAAATGCTTTTTTAGAGACTTATAGTCTAGTCACACTATGTGTGGTAACCTATCGAGGGAGCCAGTAACCTACAAAAAAGAGCTGTTAGTTAAAGTTAAAATATGTTACAATTAAAATTTTAAAATTACAAAAACTTTTTTTTTTATATTTTTTTTATGTTAAAAAAATGTTTTTAATTAAAAAAAATGTTGTGTATGATTATTCCACAGATATTACAAATAAATACTTTAATGTTAGATTCTAGTCTATTTATATTTTTTTAGAGACTTAATTGGTACCTACATAAGATTCCCAATCCTCCACCCAAAAATTATTACTTTGTCATATCGTTTTGAGTTCGTAATACAATCCTCAATCAATTGACGTTCAAAACAAAAAACTTAATTTTTAGACAATTAAAAAAAAAAATTTTTTTAACAATTAGGATAATTATTGGGTAAAACTTTTTTTAACAATTTCACATATTTAAGATATTGTTTTTTTCATGATTCCTTAATTCTTAGATAAAACTTTTTTACAAATTTGATTCCAAAATCCATATAATTTCTTTAATTAGATTTTCTTATTATCTTCTCTCTGTGCATAAATCCCCCTACCAAGCATTCAAATATCCTTCAGGGGCATGCAAAGAGAACCTATACAATTGGAACAATTTAGTGAGACTCTTTTGCTAATTTCGCAATTAATTTGGTTCAAAAATCGAAAATCCAGGGCTTGAATGTGGAGCATGTCTCCCATAAATTGTGCTCATGAAAGAAGAATATAATAGCTGCTTATATGTGGCCCATATGGCTGGGCTTCGATTTATGGCCGCCTTTTCGGTCATATGCATTTAATTTCCCAATCGCTTGGTTTGATTTTATGTACGTACCACCTCTTGTAGTTATCGAAGGGACTTTTTCCGTGGCTTAATGACTCCATTTCGGCGACTTTCCCATCCCGTTGACAAGAGCATTTTATTAGGGTCAGTTTTCCGTCCAGTTGATGCCACAATTCAATCGCCATTCCAGGGCTCCACCATCCTCATCTGTTTCGTCATCAAGGCGGAGAGCCAGTTGCGTGGGCCACCATTTCTGGGCGGGAGCAATGGGAGCAGCCAGAGCAGCTCGCTGAAGCAGGCCAAATTCAACACCAGCAGGAGCAGTCTGGACGAGAACTACTGCACGGCGACGACGACGACGGTCAATGTGAATAGTCCGCTGAGCTGTAGGTGTTCCTCTAGCCATGGAATCCCCTCCAGCTTCCTCCTCTAATCCTTATCTTTCCACACAGTCTACACCAACCACGACAAGGAGAAGGAGAACGACTGCGCCGTGTCCTTGTCAATGTCCAATGCAGGCGTGTCCGCCGCAGCAGTGGGATCCCTGGCCTCGTCAGCCCCGCCCCTGCAGTCGAAGGTGGGCCTGGAGGGGGCAGCGGGTGGGGGTGGTGTGCCCCTGCCGTTGACAATCATCTCGACGGCGCCGCGCTGCCAGCAGCAGCCAGGAGCAGATGGAGGAGCGGGAGAGTCCTTCCTGGGCGACCGCCAGACCCTCGCCGTGGCCCCCTCGCCGGACACCCGTTGCTGTGCTCTTTTGGGCGGCGGCACTGCCTACGATGCTTACACCATGGGCGTGGGCATGGGCATGGGCGTGGGCGTGGGGGGAGTGGGGGTAGGAGTGGGCGGACTCACAGGAAGCCTGGGAAGGCGCACGTTGCATCAGCAGCCGGCGACGCATTATCGCCCAGGAGCCTGCGGCGAGTTTGTGGGCGTCGAGACGCTCGATATACTGCAGGGCGTGGCAGCCGGTAAGTACACAGAGAGAAAAATAATACTTATATTTATTAGTACCTGATATAAACAGGGAAAGAACAGGAACAATTTTTGAGATTTATAGAAGAACATAAAAGAAGAAATTTTTTGGATATACACACAAAAAAAGCATGTTCCCGTAAAATCGATATGGCTATGTAATTTTCAGGTCATACAAAACCCATATCGTTTTTACATGAAATGCCCCTTTTGACCAGTTCAAATTTACGTGGTCGCATATCAAATTCAAATGTAAAATCGATCTATCTATTTTTTTGTGTGTACAATGTACAATGTACACCAATATTTATATTCATTTATATTATTAAAATTTTAATTTATTGGAAAAAGATTTTTTAAAATCATAAAAAATAGAATTTTAATGTGTGAAATTTAATTTTTTTTTTTATTTATAAAAATATGTGGATTTTTCTACAGATATTTTCTTTTATTTATATATTTATATATAACTTATCAGAGGATTTTTAAAAAATGTTGTCAAATTCATAAACGATAAACGGTTAATTGTTTTATTAATTTAATTTATACATAAATTATCTAAAGATTGTAAAGAGGTTTCCTAAAATCCATAAACGATCGAATTTTGTTTAGGAATTATTTTTTTTGTATTTTAATATCTTTTTATAATACTTAGGTACTTTTTAATTTAATATTTTTAAATTTAATTTTCGAGATTGTAAAGAGATATGATAAATTCATAAACTATAGAATTTTTATGTTTATGATTTATTTATTTAATTTGTATAAAACCCACCTCAAGTTTTTCTCAGTGCAAAAGCAATATGGCTAAACACTTGCAGGGTGAAATGGGCAAATGGACATGAATTATTCACCATCTAGTGTCTGATCCGCAACTCCTCCTCTGCTCCTCTCCTTGCAGACAGTATAATTGGCATTCACACCAGTGCCATAATGCCCACTGCCACCGGCACTTCTCATTATGTTCCGCTGCAGCATAATCCCTACGTGGACTTTGTGCCCAGCTCCCTAATCCTGAGCATGGCGCCGCCCCCGACCATCAGTGGGAATCTGAGTGGAGCAGGGATGCCGGCGATGACCCTGCCCACCCAGACGCCGAAGACGCAGAAGCGAGTGACCATCCTGGAACCGACTTCCCGCACAACCTTTGACCCCCTGCTGCCCACCATGGTGGCTGCGGTGGTCTCCACCTCCACCACCGTCACCAGCACGGCCACTGCCACCCCGGCCACGCCCACCGCCACGCAGGCAGGCTGCAGCGGGGGCGGGGGCAATGATGCCACCCTGGATCGCATCACCCTCGATCTGGACTATCTGCTCAACAGGGGAGCGGCTGTGGAGGGCACCACCACCAGCGAGGGGCAACCACCAGTGACCAGTGACCAGTGTGACCAGAGCCAGCAGAAGCAGCAATAGCAATATCCCCCAGTTGGCCAATAGCCACACTAAGATGCATTTAAGAGGCTTCGTTTTTCTATCGAAACATGTAAATATATGTAAATGAAATTTCCACAAACTAAACTACAGTAGAAATCTCTGTGAATACTCATAAATGCTTACTAGGGATAATCACAATCAGTTGAGGTCCTGTTCAAACTTAGTTCTCCTTTCCCTCAGTTGAGTAATATCACTCCAATGTTCAAAGTCAATGTCCTTTAAAGTGATTTTGGACAGCAATCATACCTAGTCTCATATATATATTTAGAATACAAATTTAAATTTACGTCATTACATCATATGTAACAAACAAATTGAAAGAATTTAAAACTAATGATAACTTTTTAGCTAGATTTACAAAGGCCTATTGAACAGAACACAATGAAGATCGATAAATTGAAGAGCGAGACATGTTTTTGATTCCATTTAACGTTTCCTAGAATTAATGCAAAATTAAGCCCCATTAAGAGACAAGGATAAAAAAAACCTACAAAATACAATAATTGTAAAACTAATACACATAACAGGACTATTTCTGGAACAAAACAAATTATACAGATATATCTTTAAATAAACTCAAGACTCTTGTTAGAAAATCTATGAAATTGCAAGTTGTTGTTTTTTTAAATTTCAAATTTTTATCGAAAAAGAGGTAAGTTTGGGTTGATAATGGATATTTTTGTATAGATAAACAAAGAATAAACCAAAAAAAGGCTAAAATACATTCTTTTTTGATAAAAAAAAAACCGATATGATTAAACATATCAACTTGATATTATATCATATCAATTATATTATTTTAAAATACCAAAATGTAGTATTTTTTAAACATATAATACAAAATAAATTAAACATAATCTTTAAAAAATATCAAATTGACCAGCACATATCTGATCTGATCTGTTGTCAATTTTTTTTCTGTGCATAAAATTTCGTCCATCTGTCGTTATTTTGCTATCTAAAAGGGTCCCCGAAAATACAAGTACCATCTGGTACTTTATAACAATTGTGTTCCTGATTCGTAGAACAAATCCAGTTAACAATGCAGAAATCTAACTCATATCTTATCTTCGGCAAAACATTTGGGGGAACCTTATACCCTTTTTTTAGTATATATTAGTTTTATTTAACTTATTATACAAGTTTTAATATGGCACAACCCCTCCCCACCTCCAAAATTCCAAGTGGGCATTAAAATTCCACCACGTGACCCATTAAATAGGTGACCTTCTCACTGCGAATGGCGAAGAAGAATGGATGATCGGCCCGGAAGAATTTCTGCCGGGAGGAATTGCTGATCACAATGGGTTTATACTCTGAAATATGTTTAAAGAAAGTTTAGAGAAATGTTTTTAAGTATTTTAAAAAATTAAAAACCTGCTGGAGGACGTGGCAACTCGGTTCCGGAACCAGATTCGTTCAGATTCAAACGCAGTTTTTGGAGAACATCCACCAGAGGTAAATTACCAGAAGGATGTAAGTGCTTAAAGTTCGCCGATGCAGCAAAGATCTCCTCAAAACCAAGCTGTTATAGATAAAATTATTATTATAGAATAAGTCCAAGGAAACATCTATTGATTTCACTGACCTGCTTCAGCGGCTGCCGCAGACTGCACTCGAAATCGATGCTGAACTTGGGCAGCAGCACCTGCACGCCCTCCATCTGCATGCGCTGCTGCAGTGCACCCAGATCCTGGCCGCGCAGCTGCTGCTCCAGCTCCGCCAGTCCCGTGCGCTGGTTGGGCAGGATGAGCAGCATGGACAGCTCCTCGGAGTGCTCGTAGGGCAGCTCAATGGCTCGCGCATCCAGATCCCGCAGCTCGGCGAACTTCACAAACATGTCGTCGTCAAAGAGCATGGGCACCGATTTCACCTGGCTGCCACTATGGAACTCATACAATCCCGTTCTGTAAGCACTAAAGGGCAGGAACCACTTGCTCTGGAGATTCCCCGCCAGCAGCAGCAGGCTTTTGGCTGCCAGACTACTGCTACCACTGCCCTCCAAGTGGATCTCCTGCCAGCTGCCACCGCCAACGCTGGCCAGGATCTGTTCGTTGAGGTGGCGACGCAGCTTCTCCGTTTGCTCCAGGTCCACACACTCGGCGGTGGCATGGAAATAGGTTTGGGAAATCTTCTGGAAATCCTCCGCAATGCCAGTTTTGGTTACCGGATCAGGCTGAAGCAACAATCTGTTCTGTAACTGCAGGCGGGTATCCGCATCGGAGGTTATATTGGCCAGTTCCGCCGCAAAGAAGTTGGCCATTTTAGCATTGCTGGGGAAGCGTTGCTTCAGTCGGAGCAGCTTCTGCAGCTCCTCGGCAGTGGCTCCATCTGATCCCAGGTAGAGCAGGGAAAGAGTGGCCTCCAGTAGCAGCGGTGATACGACCACATTCTGATCTGCGAAGTTTGTGGCTATGCTGTGGTAAATTCCGGAACTAATGGGGGATTCAAAAGGCGTAGGATTGGGCACTTCACTCATTTTGCCTGTGTAACTCCAGTGTTATGCCAGAAAAAACCTTAAAAAACAAAAAATAAATTATTTAATTAAATTAATTATTGAGTTATTCAAAAATAATCAATTTTTTTAACTTTAAATAAAATGTTTACACAGAAAAAAATTTGACAAAAAATCAGAACGATATGTGCTGGTCAATTTAATATTTTTTAAAGATCAAATCATAAATATCATTTTGATATAAATAAAGATTATGTTTAACTTATTTTTTATTATATGTTTGAAAAATACTCAATTTAGTATTTTAAAATAAAGTAACTGATATGATTTAATATCAAGTTGATATGTTAAAATCATATTTTTAACATTGATCATATCGGCTTTTTATTGATATGAAATAAAGTTGAAATGATCATTTTTCATATCGTTTTTTTTCTGTGTAATAACAATATAGGAATAATATTTTATTTTTTATTTTCGTTATTTTCCTTAAACTCTTAAATAAACAGAAAAATGGAATAATATGAGACTGATATGGGTTCATATCAATTTTCTCATAACAAAATGGTACGATTTCATATCAATATGTTACAAAATCTTATGTTCAAAATATCATTTTGATATGAACACAGAACGGTCCAAACTTGATCTAAAAAAACAACCGACGGATAACTATTTTTGCTGTTTTTTTTCTCTGTGTAGGTTTCTTAAAGTCCCTATAACATTTTCTTTTTAATAAAATCTCAAATTTTTCAGAAGCTACTGCTAGAACAACAAAGTAATAATATTTCTTTAAATATATTCGTTATTTGCCTTAAACTCTTGAAAGGGATTAAGCATACATGCATAATTCAAAAATCTTTTCCCTAAATTCCCTGAAACAATTTCGTTTTGAGTAAAATCTTGAATTTCCAAGAAGCCACTGCCTGTGTTTTTATGCAGATTAAAATCTTATTAATATCATAAAGGCGTGAATTTATCGCTTCCACATGGTTGATCCATCAAAAGTACTTGTTTAGCATAAAAATGCCCTTCGGCATAATGCAAAACATGTGTGTGAGCGAACTTGGCCAAATGGATTAGGGCCATAAAGAGCTTTAAATAAAACGAAAATATATAATTTTAAATAATAGCCAGCAGAAACATTGAGTGCTATTTGAATTCACCTTGGCCCTTCAAGTGCATTCTACAAAATGCTGTAATGAAAATGTAAATTGTCTTCCATTTCATTTGAGCACACACAGCGAGCGCACAGAACACAAAAGAAGCGCCTTGAATAAATAAAGTGAACAAGAGAGCACACTAGGCCAAACTTGACACTATTTTCGGCAAGTAAACAAAGCGGAAACGCCGAGGCGGAAAACTTTGTGACAGTGCTGCGGCTATATATTTGCGGCAACTTTTAATTTCACGCGAATTTCGGCAGCTGCCTCTGTTGTGTTGCGGCCACCACCCACCACGCCCACTCCTACACCCACCACCCACTTCCTCCCCCCCTACTATATAGTTTTCCGATCCGGAGCTGCAGCCTCTGCATGCCGATTTCTATGCGACGCGCACACTTGCGCGCTTAATTGCCACATCAACAAACAAAATGCGCGCCCACCCGAACTGGAAACTGGAAAATAAAAACGGAACGAAACGAAAAACCGTTTTCCGCCTCAAAATCGCAAGAGCCAAGCTACCTACACAGAAAACATAATCTTCAAAAAAATCTGTCATTGCCAGAGTTTCTAAAAAATAACAACAGTTTTCGAAATATTACATCCGTTGCTTTCAACACTATTTTAAAAAGTTCAAAAATATTTAAAAAAAAGTTTATCAACAACAAAAATAACAATAGTTTTCAAACAATGCTATCCCTAATTTTCAAAACTTTTTCAAGAACTTAAAAGATATTAAAAACAATGGTTAAATGTCTTTGTCAATCTTTCTAAAACATGCCATATGTTTTCAAAATATCACATTTGTTCTTAACAACATTTTTTTAAAACCTCAAAAATATTAATAAAAAAATTAATTGTTTTAAATCAAATTTCATTAACAGTTTTTTTTTAGTTACAAATATTAACTTCAAAAATATTTTTAAAAAATTTCAAATTAAATGTCATTGACAGTAGATTTTTCTTGAAAACCCTTTCAATCTTTTTTGAAAACTTGAAAAATATTTAAAAAAATGTAATTTTTTCAATCTTATTGCCTTTAAAAAAAATTAACAGATTTTCAAAATATCAACACTTTTTAAACACTTTAAAAATATTTCAAAAAAATTATTTTTCAACTTAAAAGTTTTCTATTATTTCCAATTTTTTTGTTTTTGTGTAACCACCACACCACTGTCGCTATAAAGTAGCCCTGCTCTAGTGCTAGATGTTTATTGTTTATTTTTGGTGTGCCAATTTTTTTGTTGTTGCTTTATTTAACGAAATTAACTACATCGAGAGTTTGTCAAAAGTGTTTTCGTTTTTGTCTAGTATTTTCAAAACTTTACATTGCAACCATGTGGCAGTTGATACATTTTCACTGGATTTTCAATACGGCGTATGAGGTCACAATATCGTTTTCGAAGTGGCATCATCAGCAGCAATAGTTTGTTGTGAAAATTTCGGGTATTATTTAGTAATGGTTTGGTGTAGGTTTGGTTAAAACTGAATTTACTACTAATCCATTCACTTTCTTTACTATGTTACCTTTTTACTGATTTTGTAGGAATATCGAACCACAAAATATAGATCTAGCAAAAATTATATAAATTAGTTGCCTTTAGAGACTCACGCCCGCACGCAGCTTCGGACAAAATTGGACTAAACGCTAGCGCTCGGAAATAATAAAATAGCACAAAAAAGAACCAATTAAATCCGCCCGCCTCATCGGTGACGACACTTGGGCAAATCGGAGGCAAAAGCTCCACAATTCGGTTCGAATTTTCGGCAACTACTTTTCCCCGATGCTAAATTTTTAATCTATTTTTATAAATTGTTTGCCGTGAATTTACACAGACGATTCGGCGAACTGGCGCTGCATCCATCCATCCGATGGGAATGGGAACTTAGATACTGATGGGATACTGGGGATGTGAATACTGATGTGTAGAGCGACGATTTGTTTTGTTTTTTCCCTGGAACGGTGCAATAAACGCGGATGCTAATGCCGCCGCGACTCATTTTGATTGAGTTGTTTTTGTGGGGCTCGTTCTCTGTTCTTTCCCCGTAGTGGTTGTTTAATCATTTTATCTAATCTGGAACATTTAAGGTCGCTGTACGACTCTGCGGGCTTTTCTGCATAAATGAGTGTGGCTGCAGAAGATAGCTCTTAATCTTCCGGTGATCCGCTTACTGCCAAAGTGCGATTTTAAATGCACAAAAAACTTGTATTGACTGCACAATTTCTTATCAAGAGGTTGCTGACGACAAAAGGCGCACGCCGAAAGGGATAACATTTAACATTTTTTCGCTTAAATTTATGAATAGTTTTATAAAAACGCGATATTACGATACATAAAAGCCCAAAACTGTGCTTTACTTTCCAAAGAATTAGCATTTTAATAGAACAGTTTTGCATTTAAATGTTTTAGCTTTTATAATTTGACAATTTGAAAGTATATTTTTAAAATATTTATGAATTCTCAATATTTTCATCTCATTACAATACGGATAAACAAAGCGGACCCTTTAAGGTTTTAATTTAAGGCATAACAAAATGTAACTTCTTATCATTCAAACAATTCATTATTTATTGATAACTTTGAATATAATCTTGCGATTCGGGGATGAGAGGACACTGGTGTGAAGGGTATGAGTAGTTGTTGTAATGCTTGCGAGAAGGTGGAGGATTAAAAGCACTTCCTGTATACATAAATAAATACTAAACAGCCTAAAATATATCCGAAAAAAATGCCTAGCACACGCATACGGACTTTGGACCCTCGCAGACAGATTCCATGCAGAAAATATGATCCCAGCCAGCGCAGCTGCCCGAGAGGTTGTGTGTGTATGGAACGAGAAAAATGCATCAGCGATCCGTGCTGCCAAGCGACGCCGGAACTTTGTCGAAAATTCGTAACTTCAGTGTGAAGATATGGTGGGAATGTTGTATGGGTAATCTTGCAAGTGTGAGCCTCGTGTACTTTGGCGCACTCTGTGCAATTATGAGTTGATTCCGTGTAATACCTAAGCAAACGCAGTAGCCAGTGTGTTTGCATGCATGCCTCCAAGTGTACGTTGGTGTTTAGATGTGATGCGTATGTTTGACAATGGCATAGCTTGTGGCAAACAAAAAAAAAGGAACGAAATCGTGTGAGCGCGGTCGAAGGTCTAACAAAACGGGGTGTAGTGTGTGTGTAAGGCGTGTGAGCGGCGTTTGGAGTATGTGGTGAGTGATTAGTCTAGAACGTGTAGCCACCCTCGGGAGCCTTGGGCTGGGTGGCATTGAACTCCAGGGCTCCGTTGACCTCCTGTGGTGCCAACTCTTGCTCAGCCTCGTCGTCGGCATTGCTGAAGTAAGTGTCGATGATGGCGTACGCCTTCTTGTAGACCTCCTCGTTCTCGTGCTGCTGCAGAGTTTCCAGCTTATCCAAACCGCCCATCTCCTCGACCATCAGGCACAGGTTTTCGGTGCCGCCCAGTTTCTCGGCCAGGGTGAAGAGATTCGATAGGCCCGTCTGCACCACCTTTATGGTACGAGGATCCTTAGCGTCCAGCAGATCGATGAACGGCTTCAGGATTTTGTACTTCTCGATCAGATCCACTATTTGTTCGGGGGTGCCCGACGTCGTGGTGTTGGTCACTGCCCAGGCAGCCTCCTTCTGGGCCTTGAAGTCGCCCTTCTCCAGCACGGTGCGCAGCTGCTGGAAGATGCCGGCCTGGATGACCGCTTGGATCTGCTTCTGGTTACCCGCTGTGATGTTGCTGACCGTCCAGGCAGCCTCCTTGACAATGTTGCTTTTGTTGTGCTGCAGAAGAAGTCCCAGCCTGGGCAATCCTCCAGCGGCAATAACCACGTCAGTCTAGGGGAAGAGGAATATAAAGGATATAAGTATATGCCATTCTTATATGTAGTCATATGTTTGACCCACCTGTTGATCTGTTCCAGTAACTATGTTGCCAACGCTGCGCAGAGCGGGCACAATGATGCTCGGCTCGTCCATTTGCAGCAGTTTGACCAGACGTGGCACTGCATCCGAGTCGACCACCGCCTGGATCTTGTTGTTGTCATCATCCGTAACATAAGACAAGGCCCAGCAGGCGTCGGCCAGCACCTGGATGTCCTGGCTAAGCAGCAGCTGCGACAGGACGGGCAGCAGACGCTTCACCTGCTCGAAGGGCGGCGACGGATTCTTGTTGCGGCACAAGTTCGACATCAGCCAGACGATGTTGCGCAGAAAGGAGAGCGGCGTCTCGTTGTTGATCAGCGGCAAGATGCCATCGATCACATTGTGGTGGATGACAATGTCACGGGCGGCAGCTCCGTCGCCGGCAATGTTGCCCAGGGCCCAGACGGCCTGCTCGGCCAGATTGGTGGACTTGGACTGGAGCAGGGCCACGAAGTGCGGCACAGCGTTGTGCTCGATGACGCAGCGCGTCTGGTCGGAAGTGCCGGAGGCGATGTTGGTCAGGGCCCAGGCGGCCTCGAACTGCAGCATGGAGCTGGGTGGATGCACATGAATCAGTATCGCTTCTTTATACCTTCTATAAACCACTACTCACTTGGTGGTGTTCTGCAGGAAGCGGATGCAGATGGGAACGATGCCATGACCGATCATCAGGTCAATGGGCGGATTGCGCTCCCTGCTGAGCATCTTGCGGGCCGACTGCATGCCCAGGAACTGGCGCTCCTGATCCTCGCTGTTCATGGCCGCCACAATCTCGTCCACAGACAGCTGCACCGGCGACTGGCCATTGAGCTCCTTCAGCGGCGAGGTGAGGTCCTCGTCGTTGATGTTGCGCCGCTTGAACATCTGGTCCTCCTTCTTGGACTTGCGCAGCTCAATGGTCACCTCATGGCGGCGCATGCGCGAGTCCTACGGCAAAGTGAGGTTATGTACGAGTAATGGATCAGTGGGGATCGCGGTTTCCTTACCTGCGTGTTGATGGTGTTGGACTTGTAGGAGCCCTGTCGGGAGTTCGAATCCGCCTTACTCATTTTGTTTGAATTTTAGGTGTTGCTGCTGCGACGACGAATTTTGAACTGAAATGGGAGATGATGTGCTGAAATGAGGTGACGGGAAGAAGCAGCACTAAAATCAAGGGCTGCTTGGATTTGGTTTTTTTTCTTTCCCCTTTTGTTTCGTTTTTCCTGTGCCTTTTAAGACCGGCTTTTGCAAGGGCGAGCAACAAGGGCGTAGTTGGGATTTAACAGGGTTTAACTAGATTATCGAAATAATGATTTTTAAATGATAGGATTACGTACGTTACGTTTTTCGGGGAAAAGGGATTAAATACCCCTACTACCCCCCTCTGCAAATTTCCCGCTACGCCCTTGGCTGGCAACAACAAAGCAACAGCTGCCGCCGCCATTTGCAGATTCGCGGGAAGAAAGGAGACGAGGCAAAGGAAGAAACGAAAGAAGGAAGCAAGGAGACCGCGAAAAGGACAAAGGGGACACCGGAACACACACACACACGCGCACAAACTTACCTTCAGAATGCGTGTGCTGGCTCTTTTTACTTGGCCCAAAAAATCACTTTACAATTTTAACACAATTTTGATCGATTCTTTTCAGAAAACAGGCACGGAAATTTGTCGAGCGTGTTAACACGCTGAATGTGCCGGTGGAACTGTGCTGAGGTTTAGGAAGCAAACTCCAAATCGAAGCGAAATTGATGTCAACGCTTACTTGGCGCCGTCTGATTTACCGTTTTATTTGAAAATCAAGCTGGCCAGGCCATAGAGATGGGCAAACGACCTATCGATCTTATAAGACTATCGATATTTGCCGCCAGTGTGGACGTTCGTGATGCGATAGTTCTGTTAAAGGGTTAACATGCTGTTAATTGCTAACCGTTGTGCATTTAAGTATTTAAAAAACTTGTAAATGATTTATTCGTTTTCCTAAAGAACAAATTGGATATATTAATAATGTTTAAACTTTACTAAACTTTCCAGTAAACAAAATATGTTCCTAAATCATAATAAGAAAGTAATCAAAAAGCTAAATTATTTACAGTCGTTAGCCCAACATTTTATCTGTAAACCACTTAGGCAAATGTTTTTTATTTTCTTTAAAAATTTCTACATTTTCTAGAAAGTATAAAAAATTTAAATATTTTTTTAACTTAAATGTAACTCTGCGATCAATGTCGAACCTTTTCCTATTCCTTTGTATTCCTGTGGAACGTGGAACCCGTTTGGCGCGCACACAAACCGCATTCAGCTGCTCAGCGCTTCGCTGAATCTGCAAAGCGGGCGCGTTAATTTAAATGTTTCCATTCCACACACAACAAAAATGGAAAATTGGTAATTTTGGTTCAACATTTAAATTTAATTAAGCGAATTTCGTTTTTATCACAACTAAATTGTTTAAATTGGTTGTTTGCCTAATCTTTGCTTTAAATTTCGTTTCAATTTTACCTAATTGCATACATTCCAAACTAAATTAAATATTTAATTGGAGACAAGCGATTAATAATTAAATATTAAACTGTCTAAAAAGATAGAAAAATAGGTTATCATCGAGTTAATACCATTTAATCTCTCGTTTATCAATAACAAAGGCCATAAATGCAAACAGACTACCGGCTAATGCTCTTTTAATTCTGCATTATTTATGTATGGGCTGTGGGAAGTAACCCATTTTTTTTAAAGGTGTTGCCTCCCATTTAAAATCCCTTTTTATAGAAAAGTATTTTTTTGCTTCCAGATTCCTTTGAGGAATATTTTGAATTTTTTTTAAATTGAAGGATATTAATTAATTAATTAATATAGAAATATTAAATGTTTTTCTAAAGGAATAATTATTTTTTAATTTTCTGAGCAATGACCTTTTCTGGGATCATAAAAAAAGTATAATTTTTTTTGTATTTTCAAACTTGTAATTTATTTTCGCATTAATGTCAACAATATTTCCGGTTGTAGCCCAAATTAGGCCTTGTTTTCCTCGGTAACCGGAGCCGCGGTGGTGGAGGTGGTGCTGCTGTTGGCCTCGGGTGCAGATCGTGCCTCCACCACATCGGAGTCATCGCTGTCGGGAGCTGGAGAGGATGCGCCAGCCTGGGCGAAGGGCGGGAACTGCTGATCCTGGGGATAGGTTTCCTGCTGCTGCTGCTGCTGCTGCTCCTCGTTGTAGTCGATGGGCGTGGGCTCCAGCTCCGGCTGAGTGGCCACAGGAGCCTCCACCACCTCACCCTGCTGCTGCTGTTCGGCAATGGGCTGCACCTGCTGGGGGGCGAAAGCCTGCTGGTGGGGATAGTAGATGGGAGCGGGCAGTGAGGTCACTGGGGCAGAGACAGGCACATGGACGGGAAGGGGAGCGGAGGCAACCACTGGAGCCACTGCAGCAGGAACCACAGCACGGGCAGCCACCACTGGTTCACGCTGCACCACCGCATTGAATCCGTTGATATCGTCAGCGGTGTAGGTCACCGTGCGCTTGAAACCATCAGCATCCAGGACGGAGTAGGAGCCCACCACATTGCCGCCATCACGGGTCTCCACCTGGCTCTTGATGTCCCCGGTGATGCTGTCGTGGACGCCGTAGGAGAAGTCATAGCGCGGCGAGGACTCCAGTTCCACCTGCTTCAGAACGGGAGCGGCAACCACGGGGGCGGCAACCACAGGAGCAGCAACCACGGGAGCAGCAGCTAGAGTCTTCACCACAGGAGCAGCAGCCACGGGCAAGGGAAGGGCAGCAGGAGCAGCAGCGGCCACGGTCCTCACAACGGGAGCTGGGAGGGCATAGGATCTGGTGTAGACCGGAGCAGCTGGCACCACCGTCTTGGCGAAAACAGGAGCTGCCTGATGGTAGACCGCCGCCTGGGCCACAGGAGCCGCATGGTAGACAGCTGGAGCCTGGTAGGTGGCATATGCCGGGTGGTAACCGGCATAGGTGGCCGCGAATCCGGCACGAGAGGAGGCAGCGATGGCCAGGAGGGAGAAGACTGTCAGGAGCTGGAAGGGAAGAATTTAGATATAAGAATGTTAGAATTAGATTGAAGAATTTAGCTGATGTTAGAATCTATGTTGCATGCTTTTTAAATACCACATTTTCTTGTACTTTTCTACGGAAGAATAAATCCCCTATTCTCCATATCCTACCCCGTTTTTTAAATGTGCAATTAAAAAGTATACCTTTTAAGTTGTTCACTACTAAAACTCATTTTGAGATACACAATTTAACAGATTTCAGAACCAATGTTGCATACTTTTTAAATACCACATTTCCTAGTAGTTGAAAGTACTAAGTTCGGGCGATATCCTATCAACTAGTATTTCTTTTAAGTGTTGTATAAGCAATATTCTATTAAAGTTATTTTAAGATTTAGAGTCTAAATTTTAGACAAATTAGAAATTTTTATTTTTTCACTTTAAAAATCTCTTTAAACGTTTAGATTAATCATTTATGTGAAATCCGAAACACATTTAAATCAAACCGGATTTAATTTCATTCCTTTAATAAACAAATGAAATTTGTTTTAAATCTAATATACAAACCATTCCGATTTGATTGTTATTATTTATGTGATTATGCAAATCGAAAGAAATAAAATCGTGCATATTTTAATTGAATCGGCTGCACATTTTTAGTTCATACATTTTTAATAGAAATTGAATTTTTCGGGGGCTCTACAAAAAATGAATTTTATTTGTTAGAAAAAAGGGGGACAAATTTCTCTGAAAGCTAACAAAAGAAATGCCTTTTCGATCGATATCGCGTTGCAACTGACTTGGTTCCACTTAGAGTTCCACTTTATTACACTTACTTTGCCTGCCATTGTGGAAACACTTCCTTTTTGAACCGGGACTTCTTGGGGATTGAGAATGCGATGAGATGGCACGTGCCGCACAGGAAACACTGGACTGCGATTGGAGACTGACGACTGACGAGGACTATATATCCGCCCGACTCTTGCGAAGACGTCGACTTAATGATGTCGACCTCACCCGGCGCACGTCACTTTATATGGGGCGTCAGAATTAGCCCCCAGAAGTGGCGCCCTGAAAAAAATACCACAAGTAAAAACCGAAGAGCAAACCGGTAACAAGTACGTAAGTATCTCCGTTGACAATTTGACAATTGCGGGCCAAAACTGGTTTCGGGTAATTTGTCTTTTTGTATAGCTATCGGTTTTCGGTTGGGGTTTCGATTTCAGTTTCGTTTTGGTTTTCTGCTCCATTTTCGATGTCAAGTTCAGCTGAGGAGTAGGAGTGCTCGCTTCCTTGTAGGCCTACTATGGGTTATGGCTTGGTAATTAATTGCGATTTGAATGGCGCGTTCAATTAACTTTTCAATTGTCAACTCAGCACCTTGCAACAAAGTCGCCCTCCTCTGGAGTTTGAAGCACTTGACAATCATCTTGTTTTTCTTGGCGACATGCGCGCGCCAATAGAGCGCAAAATTTAGCTCAAAACGGATTGTCAGGTTGTCAGCCACCCACCTCCTACTAAAAAAATATTTACACCCAAAAAAAACAGAGTTTAACTCTTTAAACTCGTATTAATAAAATATACTTGCTTTAGTATAAAAGCGTAGTGTTAAATTAATACTAAATAAAATATACTAGGTCCAGTATAAATGTATGGTATTGAATTAATACTTAATAAATTAATACTAAATAGATCATACTGTTTCTAGTATAAAAGTGCGGTATTGAATTAATATTAAATAAATTAATACTAAATAAAATATACTAGGTCTAGTAAAAGAGCGTGGTATTGAATTAATACTACATAAATTAATACTAAATAAAATATACTAGATCCAGTATAAAAGTGTTCTATTTATTTAATACTAGAAATGTACTAGGACTTTTATGAAAGTGTGGTATGGAATAAATACTAAATAATATAAAATCTGAAATCTGTGGTATTATTTTATACTAAATATAGTAAAGTTTATATTTTGTAATGCAATTCTATACCAAAAGTCTGATTTAAGTATTTATAACAGTATTAATATAATACTCATCATACTCATTAAGATATTTTTAAAATTTAATGTTTGCATTTAATCTACGAATAGTTTACTCTCTATGATAATTTTTTTTCGGTGCATGTGACTTGTCAGCACCTCTTGGGTCCCCCAAAACTCTAATCCCCAAAACCCGGGGCGTTTGTATGTCAGCGGCGTTTGCCTCATTGGCTGCATGATTTTCAGTTTTTCGGTTATTTCGCTCTTTTAGAAAATGTATTATTGCTCCAATTTAGTGTTTACGTTGGACATTGGCACAGTTTCACATTGTTTCGCACGCCAAATAAAAACACAAGTCTGGAAATTGCCAAATCGGATTACTAATTGCAGGCCCAACATTTTTTCTGCTCTTTGTGTTTGACAAAAAAAGGTTTCAACCTTTTTGGGTTCCAACAGGAACTAAACCACCGCTCTCATTGGGTCACCGAAAATGGGTCTTAATTAATAATACCCAAAGAATCGAAGGTTGAACCCCAAAAATACTTTTCTTAGAAATTCCACCCAAAAAAAAACGAGAAAAAAGTTGTCAACTCATTTGAGCGTTTCGAATCGATGTAATTAAGCGCCTTCAAGGAACCCGCCAGCCCATTATGGTATGTGGTCTATAGTATTATATACATTATGCTTTTCTGTAAACAAGAGACCGTCGAGAGATCGCCGTTCAATGACTCCCAAACGAAATTGAAAGTGCGTGGAGCGTCCGTGAGCCATAAACATCCGATTACAGCGTCCGAACACGTAGCCCCGGGCCATCAAGATGCGTAGGCAGACAAGAGACACATATCGCCTGAAAAGGGGGGTCTGGTTGGGCGGGGGATATATGCATATATCACACGCTTGAACTTGAAAAGTCTGCCACCGGAGAACGGCACTCTGGGGGGCGAACAGAAGCCACCTGCCTTAACCCGCTATCGGAGTAAAGTGCCCCAGGACACGCCCCGAAAGGGCTTAGGTTTCGATTGAGTGAATCCCTGGATTCACATATTGCTCCTACTGACTTTTGTATATGGAGCAAAAAAGTACTGGGGAATAGAAGGGGTTGAAAACATATTTGTTTGATACATTCTTTCCTTACTTTTTGCCAATTTATCTAGAAAATTTCATTAAATGTTTTATTTTTTTTTATAAAAAAGGCGTTTACTTTTCTCATATTTATATATTTTAAAAACAAATCCTTTATGATAATATATCATATTTATAAAAACTGAAAATTTGTTGTTTAGACCTTTTTTTGCCAAACTTTTTCTTTATTTTTGAAAATTTAAGGATACATAAATGTAAATTTCAGGATACGTATTACTTTTTTTTTAATGTTTTCTATGTAAAAGGCGTTCGTCTTTCTCCTGTACATATATTTTTAATAAAACCCGTGTAGATTATATTTATCTAAAAAACATCTTTATAATAATTTACAAGATGTTGCTGATAACATTTTTTTGAGCCAAGCTTTTTCTTTATTTTTTGTAAATTTATCTAGAGAATTTCAGAAAACATATTCCTGTTTTAAAAAAACTTTGCTTTCTTCTTAATATTTTTCATATATATTTAAAAAATCCTTTGAAAATATTTCTCTAAAAATTATCTTTATAATAATAAAAAATGTTGGAATTTAAAAAAATTTTAATTTATTTGTTCATAAAAGGTTTTAGAAAATTAAATTTAAAAATTATAAATTATCAATTCATAAAATGTATTAACGATGGACTTCATGTAAAATATTTTTTTGAAATCAGAATTTCAGCGAAGTCTTAGATTTTCAATTTTTTTACATAACTGAAATAAGGCTTAAAAATTATTATTTGATGAAAATTCTTTTAATCAATGTATGGAAATCTTGTTAAAAGATACTTATTTTAAATAAGATCGAAGGGTCTACTTACCACTTTCTAAAATTTTAAAAAGAACTTAATTCTATTCATATCAAGTAATTTATTCTAGAGGCTATGGACTCCCTCCTCCCACAATTATCTGCCTTTCACTTTTTAATTAATTTAGACAGGTGTGTGGAGGGGTTAATAGTAAGCACTTTTGGCAACGACCCTCTAAATGAGGAGGCGCCGCGAGAGAGGCGGAAATTGCACATCAATGCCAGGTGGCGGAATGAAAACTGGGCAAAGAACAGGTGGTGAATGGTGGGCGGGTGGGTCAGGGACATCAGGCCCATCACTTGCCTATCGGCGTGGCAATTAAAATCCAATGTGCGGCTGGCCAGGATGCCCGGAAAAAGGTAAAAGGGAGCCTGGCATTTGACATTCGACAAATACTTAACACTATTTGCCCGACTTAATAAAACCGCCTTCGTTGACTTTGCCACCGCAAAAGAGGGGGGAAGGGGGAGGGGAAAATCCTTGGGGTGGAAACGGGCACGGCAATGATTGATTGCACGTTAAAGCCGGCGAGCATCACATCATTTCCTTTTTACACTTGACAGGAAATGCATTTTTAGTTGGCGATGCTGGGCGAAATGAGCATCGGTGTGTGCTGCCCGGAAAAGCGGAGTGGAATAAAGGATATGGAATGTAGATGCAGTTGCAGAGGAGGATGGGAACAGGATCCAGAGGAAACGGAAGATGTACGTATGCAAAACGAAATCACAGTTAGCGTGGGAAAATGGGTGGGGGGACTTGAAAAACAGAGAGAGCAGACAACTGCAAATGCAAATGCTGGAGCCCAAAACCTGAAACCTGAAGCTCAGCTCAGAAGCACTCCATGGCCGTTTTCACAGACAATTTACACAAGAATCACACAAATACGAGTACGTAAACATTTTGTGTGAGTCTGAGCTTGGTCATTGAGCAAACCATTCGCACGGAAAGCCCGTCCAGGTGCAAGCGTTTTCCCACCCGTATTTAAGAGCCAAGATTCCCAGACTTTTTGGCACACGGAAAAAGTTGGGGTGCCGAATGAACAGCTTCCATATTGTCATTACAGATTTTTTAAGTTCCAGTTTAACTAACAAGAATTTGGAGTCAATATAAGACAGGAAATAATACCAGATTCTAGTATTTTAGAAAGTTTGTTACAATACATACCCAATAATTAGCTAGCTAATTAAAAATTTTCTTAAATAATTTCAGTTTAACCTTAATGAATTTGTAATCAACATAATATATATTATTCTAGTATTTTACAATACTCTAGTATTTTACAGTATTCCAGTATTTTGAAATATTCCAGTATTTTGCAATATTATAGTATTTTACAATGCTATAGTATTTTACATTATTGTAGTATTTTAAAATATTCTAGTATCCTACAATATTCTACTATTTTAGAAAACTTGTTACAATAAAAATCTAAAAAATAAGTGTAAAGTTTATTAGGAAAATTATTTGTATTCCAAAGTATTTTACACACATATTACCAAAACAAAATATTATATTTTTAGAATGATAAAAAGATTTTAGAAAATTTAAAAATATTTTTTTTTTATACATTTTTATATTGATACAAAGATTATAAAATTTAAAAATTATGTTTTCTTAGGTAAATGGTTTTCATTATTAAAATAAAAGTAAAGGACAATTCTATTTTTGTTTAAAAACCATATATTAAAAATAAGTACTGAAATCCCCTTAACAATTGCACTTTTTTTTTGCTTAGATAAGATATTATGATATAATATAAAAAATATCATATAATATAAAAAACATGTGAAAAATGTATTTTTGTTCCCCAACAATATACTAACAATAGAAACTGGAATCCCTGTCGTGAATGACTTTTTTTTCTGCTGCTCAATTGACCAGGAACTCCATCCATATTGTACGCAAATCTGGCGTTTATATTTGCGCTGCCCTATCGATCAACATTAGAGGAACAGAACCCCGAGCGTATAATCACCTTTCCGCATTCTGTGTATGAAGTGCGCACACATTGCGCACCGGGCGGATACGTAATTGCCGGCCGTCCAACCCGAGACAAACGACCCGGAGCAAATCGTTGGCGACCACGCCCACCGCCGCCTCTGCTACCGCGCCCCTCCCCCTCCCTTCCCTGCACCCCTCGGGCCATTAGCTATGACCACGCCTTTGTTTGACGCCAAGATGCCGACACTGACAACAAATGTCGCCCCAGCCCCATTAATCCATCAAAATTGGCGTTGAAGCTAAAATCAAAATATGCGCCGGAGGCCGCGGAAGGCGTGTTTATGTGGGTGGCTTATGAGGAGGGGGGATGGGGGGTTCTATTCCGCAACAACAGGAAACTGATGTATGAACTGGAAATACCAGATTGGAAATACCAGAAAATTCGCACTATTTCTAATGGCACTCGAAGGAAATTCATCACAGCTTCCCCGTCCAAAAGTATTGATGCAAATTTCGTATGCCCCTTAAATCGCCGCCCCTGTTTAATCCCAAATTTGATTGCCTTGGAGACCAGGCGAACGAACCCCTTTGCAGTCACTCACTCAATCTCTAAACGACAAGGCGACCGCAATTTTCAGCGGGTGCGCAAATAAAGAAATTAATCAATTTAACGATACGATTACGGAAAATTTTATGGCAGGGGCGTAGGCAGAGGGGAGTAACAGATTTTAGGGGGAGAAATAGAAATTTAAAGCACAGAAATGTTTATACAAATAAAGGGAGAAATTTAAATAAAATGGTAAAAACAACTTTACAAAATAAAGTCCTAAAATATTTTAAATGTATCATTTTATAGAGAAGAATTAAAATGCAAAAAAATCCAACACCTATAGGTTCATAATAAAACGACCTAATTATTTAATAAATATTTAAAAAAAAATTAAATAAATAAATTTATCGTAATTACATACAGTTTAGAAAATAACTAAAATATGGAAAAAATAAATAGGTAGTATTGAAGGTAGTATATCAAAAAGAAGTATCAATAATTATTTTTAATTAATAATTTTTTGTTACCAGTTTCTTACAATTCTAACAGTCTTAAATATCAATATTTTAATATTATTAATTTTTTTATTTATTTATTTATATTTATAATTTTGTTTAAATTTATTCTGTTAAAAAATGTGGTAGTAAAAATAAAAAAAATTTAAATATTCAATATTGTTTAAATAATATTATTAATGTCCCATTATTTCTATATTAGGCTCTACTTAACATGTAAACGGCACACTTTTCTTTAAAAAAATCCAGCCTAGATTACCATTAACCCCCTTTTCTACGCCCCTGGAAAGGAGTAGATCTCATTCAGCGAGTGCCGTCGACTGACGTGGCATTTGTCTGGGCAGAGGCAGAGGAGAAAAAAAACAGAGCGACTCGAGTCTGCCGCACGCTTTCCGGTGATTTATTTCCATTGATTTTTTACTCGTCCCCCGGCTCCTCCCCCTCGATTTCATCGCCGGCTGACTAACTGACTAGCTGACTGGCTGACCGGGCTTAGAGATTATGCAATCACGGCAATCGCCCCGAAAAGAACCTCCCAAGTCAATCGCTTTGTGGCCCATTTGACGATGGCTGAACAATGCGACGCCTACAACGACAACGCTGGCTAATTATAAAGTTGCTAAGCGGATTTCGAGAACGGAAACAAAAGCAAAAAAAAAAAACAACAGAAAATCTCTGGCTGTGTGACAACTTGTACAACACAAGTGGAGTACTGGAACTCCCCTGCAGATCCAATCTACAGATTCCCCGCTGTCTTTATGCCAGCACAATCCATTCATTAAGTGGCAGTCAACTGCAAGATGCAAACTAATCAACATAAATTGCATTGCAGCGAGCTGCGGGTGGGTCCCCAGCTAATTTCGCCAGCAGTGTCGCCTGCGAAAAGGACACTTTAAGGATCAAAGGCAAAGGCAACTCGAGGGTCGGATTAGCTGCGTCTAATATGCTTGAACCAAATTCAAATTCAATTCGAGTCATGTGAACGCTCTATGCGAAATTAAACTAATAAACTCTTCAAACAAACAATGACGTCCTTGGAAGAGTGCACTGGAAAAAAGAATAGGGTTGAAGGTAGGAAATTGTGACTAGTGGCTAGTCACTAGTGCATTAAAAATAAAAAATAATTTCTAGCACAGAAGTAAAGAAATAATATATAAAATTCCAAAACTGACCTACAAATGTTACATTAATTTTTTACACAAAGAGAATTTACCAAGAATATTATCAAAATAAACCAACAATTTTCATTTCATTCTCACATTTTTACTCAAGGCTTTTCCAAAATTTGTACTCAAAATCAATTCATCCTCAAATTATGAATTTATATTCTCAATTTAAGAATATATATTCTAAATATATCTCAATTGAAGAATATAAATTCTCAATACATCTCAATTCAAGAATTCTAATTCTCAATTTGAGGATGTATTGATTTTGAGAATATAAATTCTCAATTTGAGAACAAAAGGTATTGAGAACAAAGAGACTTAATCAAGTAAATTGAGAATTTATATTCTTTAATTGAGAATATATCATTACATTCTCAAATTGAGAATTTTTATATTTTCAAAATCAATACATCCTCAAATTATGAATTCATAATCTCAATCAAAGAATATAAATTCTCAATACATCTTAATTGAAGAATATAAATTTTAAATTTAAGGATGTATTGATTTTGATAATATAAATTCTCAATTTGAGAACGAAATTTTACTTGATTAAGTCTCTTTGTTCTCAATTCTTTTAGAATCTATTTTGAACCTTAAGTTCTAGTTTTAAAATAAGTTTTAAGGTTTACATTTTAAATTAACTTGGGATTACAAGGTGTTTAATGAAATTAAACCCTTTTAAAATATAGTTCTCATTAAATTAAGAAGTCCCACCTTTTATTATAAATTCCTAAAAATAGAAGATGGAACCCCCTCCCAATCTAAAATATTCAGAGCCAAGTTAACGATATATGTTAAAGTGTGGCTACAATGTTTACGCACTCCTCCGCTTTTGTTATACAAATGTGAAGCTCTGTGCGAAGGAAGAAAAAACGGCTCTCTAAGGCTGAGCTATATAGTTTATAACCCCCTTTTTCCCCTTTCATTTTTTTGTGCCTTTTTCACTCCCTCGCTAAAAATGTACTGCATGTGCGCTGTGATATTTGCCGCGCAGAATATTTTAATTAAAAGCAATTTCTACAATGTCAAACAACGTCAACGCACAGCGGAGCTCAGTGCATAAAGTGTTTTTCACAGTCATAAAGAGCGGATGCGGATGCGGATGCGGATGCGGATGTCTCCTCCTCCGAGTCCTGCGGATCCTGACTCCTGCATCCTGCCGCCGATGCTAAAGTGTCAACAAGTTGATGATGTAGGTGTCGCTGGCATGTTGACTGCCAAAGGACGAGGGTTGGAGTCGGGGCCTCTAACAAAGGGGATCCTGCAAGCGAGCGAACGGAGACAAAGGCCAATCAATATGCAAAATAGTCAATATTTGAAGCGGCCAAAAGGTGTCGACTGTGCCGACGCAGTGATTATCGCCCACACTCGGCAATTGTCCTGAACCCAGGTCCTCTAAACTGTCATTGTTTGACTATTTGCGCTAGCTGATGGGCGATTTTCGGAGTGCAGAATGTCGAATGCTGAGTGTCGAGTGCCAAGTCCAAGGACCCTCTGCTTGGTACCTTTTTAGGCATAAACAAGGACCCGCCGCAGTCTGCACTTGCCGAGCCAACGACATTGTCTGAATCACTGACTCCTGGCGGCAGACACAAATGCAATCAATTTTTACTGTGCAGAGAAAAAAAAGAATTTTTTTTTAAATTAAATAGATGTAAAAAAAAATTTTATAAATTAAATAAATATGTTATAATATATTTTAATTGTTCCATTATTATACAAAATTTTTTCAGGATTTTTCAGAACATATTCTGTGATTCTTATTAACAGTCTACTTAACTTTCATGAGCTAATGCATGAAAACTCATAAGTAGACTCATGAAATCTTTATATTTATTTGTTTATTTATTTATTTATTTTTTTTTTTTTTTTTGTTTTTACTTTCAAATCAATCAAAAATGTGAGTATAAAAATTACGAGAGATTCAAGATCAAGATTTTTAAAAATTTAATAAATACAACCAAATTTTAAATTAAATTAATTTAATAAATATAAAAAAAATTTTTTTAATTAAATGAATATATTATATTATATTTCAATTGTTCCATTCTTATACAACATTTTTTTTAGGATTTTTCTAAACATAAACTGTTTTTCATCTTAATAGTTTTCTTATCTTTCATGTGCTCATGCATGAAAAATCATAAGTATACTCATGAAAAATGCTAATTTCTTCTTTTTTCTTTCGTAATCAAAAATGTGAATATAAAATTGACGAGAGATTAAAGATACATTTTAAGCAATTAATAGTTTACTTACCTTTCATGAGATAATGCATGAAAAATCATAAGTAGACTCATGAAATCTTTAAATTTTTTATTTTTTACCTTCCTAATCAAAAATATGAATATAAAAGTGAAGAAAGATTCAACATATACTTAAAGCAATTACTAGTTTACTTACCTTTCATGAGCTAATGCATGTAAATCATAAGTAGACTCATGAAATCTTTGAATTTCTTCTGTTTTCCCTTCCTAATAAAAAATGTGAATATAAAAGTGACGAGAGATTCCAGATTCCTTTTAAGCAATGCATATTTAAGGATTCCCGAATATTACATCACGGGATTAGCCACGTTTTTTCGCTCTCTGTGGACCATTGTTGCTGGTGCAACTGCTGCTGTCGCGGCCAGACACTCAAAACAATCAGGACTCAAAAACAGCATGAGTGATGTGTCGTATGAGGACGCATGTCGGGGGCGGGGGGGTCTGTCTGCCCCCTGGAACCTACCCCCTCCCCCCTTCAGCTACTTCCCCTGCCGTTTTGCGCGCGCTGCTCGTTCTCTCGGGTGCTCAGGTTGCACTTTTTGCCGGCACTTAAGCGCCTTTAAATATGCAGCACAGCCAAGCGCAGACACACTCTCGGCCAAGTTTGTTGTTAGCCCAGATTGCTGATGCATAGTTTAAGCCATCCTCCTGCTTGCCATCCTCCTTTTTCTTCTCCAGTGGAGACGGCCTGTCAGGCGAATGCGAAATACTGGCACTGCAACATCCACATCCCACCGTTGATTGCTGCCTCGCACTTTAAAATGCCCCAGGACTTATGGTCGTGTTTTTCGAAAAACAAAACAATAAAACTTGCCATCGTCAAACAGATTGGCAATTTCTATATGATAAGTGCTGAAATTCATTTGCTTATCTGGCCAAAAGGAACTTTGCGCAACTAACCAGACTCCATTACTGCTTCATCTTTGAAACCGGATTTTGCTAAGCAACATGGCCAAGACAGGGGCGTAGGCATAGAGGGGTGGGTATACATGACCACATACATTTTTTAAATGCTCCCCAAAGTATGCTGGTGAATTTATATTTTGTTTGCAAATTGTTTGCCAGTTTTTCGGGGCCGGCAGTTTGAGGTGGTTTAAAGTTGTTGCTGCTCCCAAAACTCCCTAGTTTTTAGCTCATGTAGCTTGAATCCAGAGTCCAGTTGTAGCCTTTATTGTTGCCGGCCAAAAACAAAAGTTGTTTGCACTGGCAAAAGTGAAAATGAAAATTTATATGCATAATTTGTTGGAATTTGAATAATACACCGAATGCAGTGCGCCTAACCGCATTGAATGAAAGTTTGCAATTAAATTAGAACCGAGTGTCGACAAACCAACTGGAAACACGTAACAAAGGGTGTGTTATGTACAGCTGGATTGTATCCTAATTGGGAATTTGATCTGGAAAACGAAGACAATTGATAACTAAGGCTTTACAAGTTGAATTCTGAATAAGCCTCAGAGACAATATTAGTAGCCACTTTGTATATATTAGCTTAACAAGCCGAATCTATTTATGATTTATTTTCCATAGACTGGCAGCAAAAATATTTTAAAGTTAAATATAATTTTAAGGGAACTTTACAATAATAGACCGAAGTTTATATGCCCTTCCCATCATAACAATAATATATTTATTAATATTTTAAAGAAGGTTAATTTCTATGCGCTAATATTGCTAAGATTGCTATGATGATCAATAGCTTTCAAATATTTTAATATTAAAAATATTTATTATTTATTTAATATTTAGACAATTGATATCTAAAGCATTACAAGCTAAATTCCGAAAAAAAACCTTAGAGACAATATTACCAATATATATTGATTTAACAATACGAATCCCTTGGCTAGAGTTTGTGATAATTTATTTTCAGAAAAATATTTTATTTAATGGCAGAAAAATATTTTAAACTAATATCTAGATTTAATTTAACCAGAAAGAGAAAAATTTTATAATGGCAAGCCGAAGTTTATAAAATAGTTTAAAATAAAATAATTTATTTATAAAATAATTTATAATTTAATTTATAATTTAATTAATATTTCAAGTTAAATTCGGTATAAATACCGAATAAGCCCTAGATAGATTGAATAGAATTTATGATGATTTATTTTCATTTGACATGCTGTATAGTTTACCAAGCAAAAATATTTCAAAATAAAATATAGAATTAATTTTATCAGAAAGAGGGATTTTCTACAAAGGCAAAACGAAGCTAAAACACCCTTACCTTTATAATAAGTAGAAGTAAAATATTTTAAGGAAGTTATTTTTATGCGCTTTTATGTGTTCCTGTTTATATAATTTATTTTTTTGGGCAGTTGATCAATATGTTTCAATAATTTTAATAATAAATAACGTTTAGTTTAAAAATATTTTAAAGGAAGTGTTATTTCTATAAGCTTTTATCTGGTTATTTATACAGTATTTTATACCATATTTTATACAGTATTTTTTTGCGCTGATGATCAATACCTTTCAAATATTTTAATAATAAATAAAATCTAATTTTTTCCTCGTCTAGTTGGAAATCGGAAAAAAGTGTTATTTACGCTCCCACTGCGAAACGATTTACCAATCCCCAAAGTGCTTTAAATCCTTTTTTATCCCCTACATTCCCCCTAAAGATGATTATTCATCAAATTAAAAGTGCGGCCAGCTAGTTGGCCACCCTCATCATCGACTGCCGGCGCAATCCCCGGACAGGAATGCCATAAAATTCATAAATTACAAGCTTCGCCACGCCCACAACGCCACCGCAACGCTGGGAACTTGGGGCCGCACATGGTTTGTTGCTCATATGCTAATTGCAGTGGACATGTTTTTGTTGCCCAGCCCAAAATGGCGATGGGGTTAGGCGCGAACCGCAGAACAAAACGGCAGCACAGCACACACACATTGGGCTCACAGTCGAGTTAATTTCATTGCTGAATTGCGACTCAAGGGCAATATTAACATGGAAATTATGAACACGCTGGGGCAATGAAAAGTGACAGCCGCCGAAAGACTACAAACTGCAAACTACAAACTAGTAAACCAAACTACCACTGCAGCCACTGCGGCGATATTCTACTCACAGCATAAACAGGCCACTAAAAACAAATTGTTGGTATATGGGTGCATATATGATGGTATGATGCGGGGTCCATCTCCATCCAGTGTCCACTCTCCACACCGAAAAAAAAGATAAACAAAAAAATATAAACAATTGAGATTCAAAAATATATTAATAAAATCAGTAATACATTAATATTGTCACATGGTACAAAATATAAACTTAAAAATATTTAGTATGAATTTAATACCACAGAGTTCAGATAATACATTATTTGGTATTAAGTCAATACCACATTTTTATACTTTTTTATACTTTTTATACTTTTATAAAGCATTATTGCAATACCACACTTTTATACTAGACCTAGTATATTTTATTTAGTATTAATTAAATTCCACTTTTTTATACTGAATCTAGTATATTTTCAATACTGCACTTTTATACTGGATCTAGTATATTTTATTTAGTATTAATTAAATATGACACTTTTATACTGCATATATTGTATTTTATTTAGTATAAATTAAATATGACACTTTTATACTGCATATATTGTATTTTATTTAGTATTAATTTAATACAACTCTTTCATACTGGATCTAGTATATTTCCATTACCACACTTTTATACTGAATCTAGTATATTTTTAATACAACGAATTTTAAGAGTTCAACTTTGTTGTTTTTTGTGTGGAGTGTCCAGTTTCCAGCGTCCAGTAGCCCCAAGCTTAGGCCTGGCACACAAAAACAAAGAAGCCCATTTCAATGGGGCCCAAACGTTTTTTGGCCCGCTTCATATGGGGTGGCCAACTGTAGTCCTGGTTACATGTGCCGAGCTGTCGGAACATTTCGCCGCAGCGGTGCACTCTGCTCCTTCTCTAGGTTCTGCTCCTCATCCCGATCCTTTCCTGCTCCCTGACCAACCCCATCCGTTGACAGGAGCTGACCTGAACCCGACTTGCCCTGTCGGGTGCGAGTGGTGCCGCCATGTCAGCTAGTTTCGCCAAATAAAGTTACAACAAGTAGTTAAAAAACAATAAAATAGCTACTAAACTACCAGGAGTAAGCCAAAACAAGAAACTTCAAATAATTCCCTTCGAGGTAATTAAAAAAGTAGCCGAAAACTTTTCACAGACTTTGGACTTTGTCCAGAACAGACATTTAAATTTCGTTTTATGGTTTTAAATAAGTATGCTTATTTTGCAGTTAAGAATTAAATTTATGTGTTTACGAGTAGGTATTGTAAGTACGTATTTTACTTCTGGTAATAAACTTAAAATCAAATGGAAAATACTGCTAGTAAATGAAATCTTTTTATCACTCCTTAATATTTTAGATTAAATTGTGCAAAAAATGGATTCGAAACTAAACATTTATTATGAGACCTTGTGAAATAGTCCAAAAGGTTTCTTAAAATTACTCATACGACACGTATGACAGTTAGTATTTTGTGGAAAATCGTTTTCCCGTTTGTAGCTGTGTCAAATTTTTAATTTCGGTGGAATTCTGGGTTTAAAAAAGGTAGAACCATAAATCAATTGTATTGCTAAAATACATGCCACCTAGATTAAAATAATTTTTTGATCAGAGGCAATTTTATGATAATTTTATATTTAAAAATTTTAAAATAGAATTCATTTTCTTTAGATCAATAAAAAAATAAAATAATAAAATAAAATTAAGAACAATTAAAGAAAAATGCTGTACTTATTAAACTATTTTTAATTTTAATTTTTCTTAATTTTATTTTATTATTTTATTTATTTTATTCAATAATTATTTTATTTATTCAATTTTCAATTTTTAAGTTGTTTTCTATCTAGGAAAACAATTTGTTTATGCTCTAAATTCTAGATTCAAATAAATATAATAAAATTTCCCATCTAAAAACAACGAGATCCTGCTAGAAAGACAGCACTGTTGTGCTCCTGCCATCCTGGTTGTCAACTGGTATCGCTTGAATTGCATATTTTGCGGCGCTTAAACAACGAACACAATGCCCCCAAGTTGATGCCTCAACAGAAAACAAAAACCTCCCTCCCCTCTCTCCTTGCTCAAAAAAATGGTGCAATTTTATATATTGCATGGTCCTATGATTTATGCCATCATCATAATAAATTCATGTGATTTATATGTGCTGCCTAAGGCGACCGAGTCTCCCCAATTTCCCTGTTTAGCTGCGGTAACCATCGTACTGCATAGTTACCAGAGTTACGAGTTACCAACACTATCTACATCTATATCTATCCGTTCAAATTGCCTTTTCGCATTAATTGTAATCCAAAAAGGATGCTCGCCGTGCCTGGGAAATTCATAACTTTTGACAGTTTTGGGTTGGCATTCGGCTTGTCCATTTGACAGTTTTAAAGTTGGCAGAACATTACGCAGACTTTCGGGTACCGCCGACCCTGGGGGGAAAAAGTCTTCTCAAGAGGGGACCAGGGCCACCTGCAGTTTAGTGGCCAGAGGCGCGACTTTCCAGGGATTTCCCATGCCGAATTGATTTCTCTTCAAGTTGCCACTTGCCAGGCGAAGGCAATAAACTCGGCTCAAACTTCGCTGGCTGGCGTCTGGAGAACTCGTGGCTTACATCAAATTGAAAACTGGCCAAGACCCAAAAGTTTAGCAGCAAATTGCTTGTCAGCCTGCCTGTCTGTCTATCCATCTTTCTATCTATCTGCACCGAAAATAAATTCGATATGAAATGGGATCAATTTGACCTTATTTCATAAAGATCATTAATGTAAAATTTATGATTCAAACATATCAGATTGATATTTTATCATTTATTTTAAACTAAAAAAATGTAGTATTTTTTGTAAAAGTAATGAAAATGTAATAAAAATTTACACAGAAAATAATATAAATAATTTTGAACTTATTTCTTATAGATCAATAATGTCTAATTTATGATTCGAACATATAAATTTAATATTTGTATTTATATCAGTTATTTTAAAGTTCCAAAATCAAGTATTTTTTAAACAAATAATGAGAAATAATATAAACATGATCTTTGTTCATATCTACACAGAAAATAAATTTAATATGAAATGGGATACATTTTAACTTATTTCTTATAGATCATATATCATGTCAAATTTATGATTCAAACATATAAACTTGATATTTTATCATATCAGTTATTTTAATATACCAAAATCTAGTACATTTTAAACAAATAATAAAAAATAAGATAAACATGATTTTTATTCATATCAAAATGATATTAATAACTTGATATTTAATTTCTCCCACACTTTTTCTTATTTTTTTTTCTCTGTATCTCTCCTATAAGATAGTATAGTAAATTTCCATCTGATGCGACGGCTGTATGTGACGTGGCACTTATGAATATGCTAATTTGCAGACGGGATGCGTCAGGTGTGACGTCAGTTTCTTCCTTAGACTAGTTCATTAAACTTGGCCTGGTGGCCTGGGCTTTTCGGTCAGGATGTGCAGCACTTAATTAGCCGGACCAAAGGCGCAGCAGCCTGGCCAAAAAGTTTAATGAACTTGCTGTATGGATGCGGGGTACAATAACTGAAATCAAAAGGACCCGTACCCCTGACACAAAGAAGGGACCCTGAGGAACCCGAAGGCGTTGTCTGCACAAATTAGCCGGCAAAAGGCGACAAAAAGGATATGCGAAAGTGGTCAACAATTACACAAGACTCGGCCCGGAAATCAGGAACTAGAAGAGTGGACTCGGCAAAGAGGTCCTGCGACGCCGGCCCGAAGAATAAGCGGCAAACGGCCTCAATGAATGACATTTAATTATTTCATCAAGAAAGCAAATAGCCCAGGGGCCAAACAATCAACTTTTCTCCGGCATAAGGCACAATACCTCGCTTTGCCACTTTCCTTCGCATTTTTTTCTTTCTCTGAATTTTGGTAATAATGCCGGGCCGCAATGCTGGGTGTGGCAAGGAAAATGCGTAAAAGATGCTGGTTAGCCTGAAGTTGATTGTTTCGGGGGTGTTTAACTAAAGGCGGAGTGGGAATTATCGAGATCGGAATATAGAATGAACTTACCTTTCGTAATATTAAAAATCATGTAATAAAAATCGAAAATCATAAACTTTACTTTTTAAATATTTGTATACGCTTTAAAAAAAACACTTTCCATTTTTTAATGTAGTATTTTTTCTAACTTAAGTATTTAAGTAATATTTATAATTATGTGTTAAGAACTGTTTAAAAAAATACTTTCCACTTTTTAAAATAAACTAATTTCACTTATTCTATATTATTTTAATATTTTTGATACCTCTGATATTTTTATATTTCTGATATTTTTTACATTTCCTATATTTTTATGTTTATAATAAAATTTTTTTTGAAATTTTTATATTTTTTGATATTTTATGATATTTGTGATATTTTTGATTTTTTTTTATATTTTTGATATTTTTGATTTTTTTTCCTTTTTTTGATATTTTTGATATTTTTGATATTTTTAATGTTTTTGATATTTTTTATATATTTTTAATATTTTTGATATTTTTGATATTTTATATTGATATTGATATTTTAGATTTATATTTTTATACTTTATTTTTTAATATTCTAGGTCTATTTTAAGAACTTAAGGATTTTAAAGTATCGAAAGAAAATCTGTAATGGTAAACATAAAAGAGCTGCCAAAGCTTCCCAACCACAGTAACAACTACTCAAACATGAAAAACTTGAATTTGAAATTAGAAAGTTTTCCCCCCATTTTCCGTACGCTTTTTCCACCTTGATCCTGGCAAGGCTACGCACACGCCCATCAATTAATCAGTGCTGGCAAACATTTCCAGTATACCGGGTGGTGGGAACTTTGAAAGGGCGCAACGAGATGTATGTAGATCCGAGTGGCATACAGCCCCAATCGAGGGGAGCGACCAAGGACACTGTGTGCTCGGGGGTCGCAGCTCCACCCTTGGAATTGGGAACTGCGAACCCTTGGTATCCATCGTCTGCTGCTTCGGATGCCTGTGACAATTACGCAAATTGTTGTTGTCATTATGTAAACACTTGTTTATGTCAAATTTGACATTTGATAGCAGCGCACGCTGACCGACAAAGGGGGAGGGGGAGTCCCCCCACCGCCCACAGGACACTGGGCAAGGTCGCCGAGAAGGCGGAGACATCGCGCAATATGTCAAACGGCAGGTGAGCCTGGACATGTCCATGTTACACTTGATTAAGTAGGCGCTGAGTTCGACGAAATGCTTTTTAGATGGACCTCCTCTGAACCGGAAAGGTGAGGAGTACGGGGAGGAGGAGGAGTAGGAAGGATGCGGTTCATTGTCGAGTTGACACGACGGGTGGCGTGGCAGGACACAAGGACAAGGGCGCAGGACGAAGGCCGGGGGTCACAGGACGTGCCAAATTATTGACAGCAGCAGGGCGACGTTTCCGCTCCGAGTCGGTTTACAAGAGTGTGTGTGTTTGTGTGTACCTATAGGTACCTTGGTCCTTGTGCGCGTATGTGTTGGTTGATTAATTAGAGCCAGCTGCTCCACAGGCGAGTGTCCCCATGTCCTTTGGCAGCCGCCATAAGTCGAGGTTAGATGACCCGTAGCTGTGGCTAATTAACACCGAAATAGCAGAGCAACCATCGGCATGTCAAGCACTGATGGACATCTGTAGACTAAGCAAGTAGCCAGGGAGATAGGATCAATGGTAATGTATATAGTACCACCTTAAAGTTTGGAAATCCATTGTCCTAAATCATATTTCGATTGTAGCCAAAGAGATAGGATCCAAGGTAATATATAGTACCATCTTAAAGCCTCAAAGCACATTGTCTTAAATATATATCATACATCACATTTTGATTTAATTATAATAGAATAATAATAATAATTATTACACAGAAAAAAATTAAAAAAGTTAGAAATCGTATTTGTATTCTTAATTTGAGTACTTACTGTACTTGAGTATACATTTTGTAAAAAAAAACATATTTAGTAAAAAGTTTGACCTATTTTCTATTTTCTTGTTTGTTTCATTTTGGGGATAAAATGCTCTATAAAGAACACAAAAATATATAAAATATATTTTTGAAAATTGAGAATTTATGTCCTACGTTATATTTTGAGAACAAAAATTCTTAAAGTATGAATTCTCAAATGTTAAACTGTACACAATTTCAGTATATATTTAAAAAAAAAAAATCGGCTAAAAGTGAGTATATTGCACTTAAAGTGAGAATTTATGTACTTGATTATATTTTGAGTACAAAAGTTCTCAATTTGAGAGTAAAGTAATGTATAAACATACTTTTTTCTCTCTGTATATTTAATATATTATTATTATTTTTATTTTGTATGCTCTTAACTAAGAGATTTTAATATTACCTTTAAATATTTAAAAAAATAAAAGAGTTTTTTTCATAAATATTAACTTTAAATTCGTTATCCCTACCTATTTCATGACTTTTAATGCCTTTAGGTAAAACAAAAATTTTTTAAATATATATTGATGATAAACATTTATTTTTACCTGGAATATTTATCATAAACCAAGAAGATGTTGTGAATTTCATAACCGAAAAACATATCCCTGACTGCCTGAAGCTGGCCAATTAACCTATTCTATGGAAATGTAAGCACCAGTCACGTCATCTTATTGTTCTGTTGGCAAGTTAGACGGAAAATCCATTTATAACTACCCCCAATCGAATGCATAAATAAATTTTAAGCAAACGCTCGAACAATGCCAAGTGGAAATGTCATCGTTTGCTCAGATTTTACGTCAGTGCTTAAACAATAAGAATTGATGCCCTCAACGGCAGTTTCCCCTTCCCAGTTTTTCCCCCACTTTCCCCTAAGGGTAGTTTTTCCCACAGAAGTTTTCATTCCCTCCATTGGCAATGGCCACTGTAAATCTCGCCATTCAACTGCTCACAATTTCCACAATGCAATTTCAATGCGTTTTATCGAATGCTTCTTGTCTGCCAAACGTCATACACATGTTACCCCTCCAAAACCACCCCACACCCCACTCAAATACCCAATATCCCTTGTATGTATGTGTGTGTCTGTATCGAGTTGTTGCCATTTTGTTGCATACTTTTGTGCACGCTCATCGGCAAATTGAATTTATGCGCTGCAGGCAATGGGAAAAACTCAACTCGACTCGGGGAAAAAGAAGTGGACAGGGAGGAGCATTGATTTCGTCATGTCACGGGGACAGAGAGGGTTTCAGGAGGGTTAAGGGGAGGTGCCCATGGGTTAAGGGGACAATGCAGAGTGCACGGATTGTGCACACTGGATGCGCATAAAATCCTGTCGTTTTGGCACCACATCAACTGCTCCTCACACAAATTCCCATGCATATTACATTCGGAAAGGGATTTCCACGGGAGGAAGGGACTAATTCTTCTGGCATCCGCGGATGGCCCCGTCATCAAGTGGTACTACGAAGTAAAATCAATCGTTGATAGTTGGACCTCCTGCACCTCCGCCTTTAATGGGTGACAATATCAGTGGGGATTCACTTAGGACTAAAGCAGTCGGGGATTAGGATTCATCCTCCTCTTCTTCCTCCACCTTCTTCGGCTGCGGCTTGCGTCTCGACTGGCCGCGCACGCGGGCGGGCTTCTTGGTGGTCGTCGTCTTGGGCTTCGGGTTCTCCAGCTCGTCCAGCTCCTTGTCGGTCAGGCGATCCTTGTACCAGTCGGCACTACGAAGGGAAAAGGGAAAGTTAAATTAAAGTTATTTTTATGCTTTAAAAAGGAAATGGAATTGAAGTGGTTTGGAACATTTTTCACTTTTAAAAAGAATTTTTATAATTTTCTACCAAAAATTAGGAACACAAATAACCCTGAATTAACCTTAATTAACCCTGAATTAAAACTGAATTAAACCTGAATTAAAACTGAATTAAACCTGAAATAACCCTAATTGAAACCCGAATTAACCTTGAACTAACCCTGAATTTACCCTGAATTAACCCTGAATTAATCTTGAATTTACCTAAAATTTACAATGACTTAACCTTGACTTAACCCGGAATTAATTCTATATTAACCCTGGCGTAAACCTGAATTAACCTTAAATTAACCCTTAAATTTAGACTGAATTAACCTTGATTTAACCCATAATTAACCCTGAGTTAACCTTCAATTAACTCAAGAATCGTATAATTTTTTTACTGCTCTATTTAATTACCTAAATTTACAATATTTTTTGTTTTACATATTTTTTAAAAATGTTTTTAATGTTTTTTTTAAGTTTTTTAGTTGTATTATTAAACTAAATTCTTGTTTTGATGAAGAAAAATGAACAGAACAAATTAAAATGATTAGATCATTATTTGGAATAGGTTTTACTTCCTTTAAGCAAGAATTATCTACAACCTTTAAATAATTATAATTGTTTTTACTATATAGTTAGTTAATAAACAGTACAAATTTAAAAAAAATGGTTTGTCAATTAAAGCCTTAAAAAAGTGACATATAAATAAAAGGATTATAATTATAAGGGTAAAAATCATTCTAAAATTTTCCGAGATGCTCTATATAGAGTCAGGAACATTCGTTTGTCAATTGAAGGCCCAGAGAATTTTTATAATAATATGAGAATTAAAATTATAATGGTAAAAATCTTTCAAAAATTTCCGGGACTCTCTATATAGAGTTAGGAACTTCCGCGATATCTTACCAGTCTGGAACCTTGCGCGCCCAGTCGCATGTCTCCTTCTCCTCGTCGAAGGCCTGGCCCAACTTGCAACCGTTTCTCCTGGGGAGATCTCCGTTCACGCAGACATAGAAGAACTGGCAGTCATTGGGGTCAGCATATCGTGGATGCGTAACTGCAATGCTCTCGTTGACCTTGGGACACTCAAAGTCGAAGACATCCTCCGACTTGCACCCCGTGACGCCCACCTGATCCGGCCAGCCGCAGATGCCCGTCTTGGGGTTGAAGACCAGTCCCGCCGGGCAGGTGATCATGTTGAACTGACCATCGACGCAGAAGTAGAACTTGTCGCAGATGCCAGGCTTCTCATGGCCAAAGTATCCGTTCTTCCGGGGACAATGCAGCGATGGTTGCGGCGTTTCTGCGGGGGAATATTTCATGTTTTAAAATTATAAAATCACAAAGTGCCTGGGAAAAAACGAGGATGTTCCCCCTTTGCATCTTTTAATTTTGTCGTTTGTCGTCCAGTTTCACCTCTACAACTTTTTGCTGGGCCACAAAAAACCCTTTCTGCACGTTCTGCACCGTAAATACATTACTCCCGGCCAGCACATTTATTCAGGTGCGTATATATATATATATATATGTAACCAACGTCATGTGTCAACAGGAGACAAAGGTAATTGAAATTGCTAATGGGCCTGCACAATGTGTCCTAATTGCTTTGATGGGTGGCAAATAATTTATTTAAAAACTAAAACGTGCTGGCATATTTTATATATACTATATATATTACAAAATCATACAAATGGCTCCCTCGGCTTTTAAGTGAAAATAATTTCTTAAAGGCAGAGGACTTAAATCGTTTTAGAGGGTAAAACTTTAATAAAGTGTTCTGTCGGAAAGTTTTGAAGGATGCTACTCGCACACACGCGTGGCACTTGTCAGGCTGAAAAAGAGGAGAATTCCCAGCAAGTTTAAAGCAGCGTGCGGGAAGCCAATTGCCAAGGCAAAAAGGGGCTTAAAATTTCGATGGCGCTCGGCTTCACCGTTAGGGAAATAATAAAATCACGAATAAAACAAGTCTACTGAGAGGCGAAAAATAAAAATAAAGCACCACGAAACAGCCGAGTGGGAGACCAAAGACCTATTGACGACAACAATTTGGGTTAACCGCCTCGCATGCCGTTTGCATAATAAATAAGTTAACGAAAAGCGCAGCCAAGAAGTAACGAGCAAATAAGTGCGGGCACGCAGCGCGTTTATGGGCTGATTTTGGGGCCCAGAAGGTGGAGGAAGGTTCCGCCAAACAAAGGAGCTTTATAAATATAGCAGGGATATAAATACGCAGGGAGAATTAACCAAGAACTTTACACTCGAATTGAGAATATTTATTCTTAAAGTACGAAAAATTACATACATTTTCCATTTAAGAATTTTTCTTCTCGAAAGTAGGAATCCCTTTAAGTATTTTCGTTCTTAAAGTGAGACCAAGTACATAAAATCTCACTTCGAGAATTTTTTGTTCTCAAATTTAAGAATCACTTTAGGATTTTTTGTTCTCAAAGTGAGAACAAGTACATAAATTCTTACTTTGAGAATTTTTGTTCTTACTTTAAGAATTTTCGATTTCTAAGTGTGACCAAGTACATAAACTCTCACTTTAAGAATTATTTTTTCTCAAAGTTCGACCAGTACATAAATTCTCACTTTGACTGGAATATACTCACTTTCAGTACAACATTTTCAAAAAATATATTTGAAATTGAGGGCATATTTTTTGAAGAACATATTTTCTCGAAAAGGAAAACTAAATTTAATAAAAAGTTTTTCAAACATTTGGAAGTCAAAATCAGTACATTCAGAACATAATTTTACTTGATTAATAAGCTCTAAGAAGATAACATCTCAATTTGAAAACATCATTTTACTTGCTGAATTCTCTCTGTGTATAAAGTGGGACCCACAAATTAAGCAGATAAGGCCAGATACTCACGTAGCTTGGTGCGCTTCATGCAGTCAATGTTGTACGGCAGATCGCACTTCTCCTCGATGGGCGTGTAATCGTTGAAGACGAAGCCATCGGCACACAGCTTCTCCGTGGGCACACCATCCCTGGAAAAGTTATAGAAAACAGCATTACCCATACGCCCCGTGGCCGCAAGTCTACTTTGGTCACTTACAGGCAAGCGTAGTACTTGTCGCACTGCTTGCTATCTGGATAGAAGCCATTGGGCTCCGGGCACTCCTCCGTGGGCTCGTACTCCTTCTCCTTCGCCGCCTGCTTGTTCTTGGGCACCACCGAGGCCTCCTGGACGGGATCGCGGTTGCGGGGCGGCAGGTGGCGCTGGGAGGGCGGATGGCCAGGACCCACGCGGAACTGGCTGTTAATGCCGCGGAAGCCACCTCGCTGCTGCTCCTCGGCAAGTGTGGCGCTCAGACCTGGTCGGAAGATATAGAATATGTAGAAGATATAGACGATTTATAGGATAAAGATTATATAGAAAATAAGGAAGATATAGAAGATGTTGAGATATATAAGATTTATAAGGTAAAGAATATATAGAAGATATAAAAGATATAGAAGATATTATAGAAGATATAGAAGATATAGAAGACATAGAAGATATAGAAGATATAGAAGATATAGAAGATATAGAAGATATAAAAGATATAGAAAATATATAAGATATAGGATATCTCGATATGTGAATGGTAAATGTCCAGTTTTTATATACATATCGTTTTTACTATGCAATAATGGTGAAATTGATATTAAAAAATGTAATTTTTCGACTTCTCTGACTTCGAAAAAGAAAGCAAGAGGCAATATGACGACTAAAATTACGTGAGTGAAAGCGAGAAAGAACCAATAGAACATGGAGTTTACATATCAAACATATTAAACTGATGTGGGATAATCTCAAATTGATCATCATTTCATATAAATTTTTTGTGAGTGTTGAATTTTACAACCGTAACTCACAAATCTCCTCTTAAATCGAATCATTTAATCTACTCGTTGACGGCAGCTTTCTGCAGTGGCTATTGTATATTAAATATATTGCAAATTACTTTTATCATGTCTAATATAAATCAAACTTTAAGTTCATTGTTCAGAGTCTATGCACAATTGGTTTTTACTTTAATTTAATTCAATTGTTTCGTTATTAAATGGCAATAAAACACCAGCAGCAGTTTAACAAATCTTTTCAATCTTTGTTGCCATTAAATAACTAAAGCCTCAAATGAAATTTACCTAATCGAATGTAAAATATCGAGTTCAACAATTATTCCCATGTTTATTTGGCGCAAGTGTAAGCACTTGTCAGAGTTTGTCCGAAATAAATTTCGGTCTGCCATTTTTGTGTATTTATTTACAAGATTAGTTCTGCTAATCTAGTTGCAGATTTTGACAATAGTTCTCTTGTATTCGCTTGTTAAAGGGAAAATGAATTTATTTGCTGTAAATTTAGTAACTATAATTGTTTGCAAAGAAAATGAAATAATGGTGTTTGAGATAAACAGTTAAACTCATGTTTAGCAATAAAAAAATGTAAAATTTTTCCTTAAATTTTTTATTTTTTAGGATTTTTTTTGATAATTTTGGATTATGAGAATGATATTTCTTAAAATGATATTTAAATTAAATATTTTAATTTGTGTAAAAGAAATATCCTTTAATTTAGAAATGATAAAAAATGTTTACAATGTCTAAAATGTTTTTTAATATAAAAGATATAAATTCAAAAATATAATCCTTATTTTAATAGCCTTTTTTATAAATTTAATTAAAAATTAAATATTTTAATTTGTGTAAAAGAAATATCATTTAATTTGGAAAGGATAATCTTTAATTAGATAAAATTTATATTTTAAATTCCTACAACGCCTAAAATTTTCTTTAATATTAAAGATAAAAATTCAAAAATATTTTCTTAATTTTATTGGTCCTTGAAAAAATGTAACCTATGTATTTTTTAGGGAATTTAAATTGATAGAGTATTCGTGAGTTGTGAATTATGAGGATGATATTGCTTTTAAAAAAATAAAAATACTACATTTTAACTGAAAAATCAAGTCTTTAATTAGATAAAATTTATAGTTAAAAATTCGTACAATACCTAAAATGTTCTTAATAATATTAATTATTATATTATTACAATCCCAAAAATCTATATCATGACATAAAGACTTGTTAAGAGCTTTTTCCACCATTTTTTCGAGTGTAACTTGCACGTTTTTGTCTTTTGTTTTTTTGCCCAACATTTCCACTTTGTTTGCGAGAAACCCGTTTGCGGCGACTCAATAAACAGCTAGCGATATGTATATGAATTCGATTGCGACACAGGCCAGGCGGTCGAGCGACCTTAAAAGTGAAAGTGTATCGGGGATTACAAACCCGGGTTTATGGCCGCAAACAGCTGATTTAAGCCGCATCAGCTGTGGCCCAAAAGGCAGCCTTGAAAACTCGGTTGCAATCAGCGGAAAAGCGAGACTTTGCCACGCACTTCCGATAAGTTGCAACATCGTATCAGAAATCAGGCAACTACATGAAGCTCTCCTCAAGGTAAACCACTCCAATCAGGCATTGCAAAAATTGTAAAAAAAAAAACACACATGTATATTCAGTTGAAAGCCAGCGAGCGGAGAAACAAGAAAAGAGCGAAAGATTTCAATTTTCGCTGTAGCCGCAGTGAACATCAACAATGCCAGCAAGTTGCTGATGCTGACGTCGCTCGGTTGACATTCGATTAAACGTTAATAAAGAAACAATTCCACAGAGCAATTAGTGCGTGAAGTGTCAGGCAACATTTAAGCCAACAACCACACCGACTGCAGCAACAACATGTTGTCGTTGTCGTTGGTGTTGCTGCTGTTGCTGGTGTTGCTGCTGTTGCAGCTGTCGCTTGTCATTGAAACATGTTTCGTACACGGCCGGGGACCTGGCGAAAAAAAAACGCAACACAAACAAGAAACTCGGAAAGAAAAAGTAGCTAAAGTTTCATAGTTCAGTTGGTAAATACTCTTGCGATAACAAGTACTCAGAATATGGGAAACACATTTTTTAGGTGATAACAGGAGAAATATTTCACAGAAAACCCAGTTTTAGAACAACTTTTAAACTTTCTTTTAATCTAAGTTCATTTGTAGGAATTTTGAATTAAATAAGTAAATGAATGAATTAAAATATATGCTCAGAAATTAAAAATTATTCAGAAAAAGTATGAGAAATTTCTTAAAAACATATAACACATAAAAACAAGTTTTAAAAAAATAATTTCTTAACCGCATTGTATTTATCAAGAACTTTCATTGAGTTTTGAATTGTAGGAATGATATTTTGATAACGATAAATATTTTATTGGAGTTAAAATGGAGTAAAAATTACCAAAATACCGGAAGTTAAGGAGCTATTATCATATCACCTTAAAAAAAACCTTACAAAAATCATGGCGCTCAGGATTACCTACTGAAATGTAGAAACAATTTTTAAAATCGGGTCACTCATTAAAAAGTTATGGGGAAATAATGAGTTGTCTGGTGGATGGAGTCATTTTCAAGGAACTGCTTGGTTTGCCCTGCTTGCGACTGCTTGCTTTAGCTGACTAACGGGAATTTGATAGTCGGAGCAAATGTTCTCTCTTGTTCTCTCAATATTTTTTTTTATTTCTTAAATTATTATCAGAGTAATTTATTTGATCCTAACTTTTGTAATCTATATTTTAATAATTCCCCTTAAATCCCTTTTCCTTCAAGGGCATTTCCCCATCGACCTGCCGCCCATAGGTGTTGTCCCTTCATTTTTATGGGTCTCCTTTTTTTTGGCAGCCATGCCAAGCGGAGTGTGGCCTATGCGGTTTGAGTTCGGGCCGAGTTGTCGACTTGGTCCGGAGTCCGGGGCCGTCGCGTCGCTCTGACAGTCTGTCAACAAGTTTGCCATGGAGTTCCATGGAGTGAGAGTGCGATTCAGACCCGGTTCAACCCGGTCCCGGACCGTTTGACTCGGTTCCCAGTCCGGTTAAACTAGATTAATTGACTGCCTATGCCGTAGTGCGGAGTGGGGCTAAACTTTGTGTGCCCCGCTTCGGTTTCGGGTTTTTTTCGGATTGGTTTTTTTTTTTTTGGATTTTCGATTCCAGTCACACACGTCGTGGGTGTCGAACTGTCATCTTGGGAAAGTGCGAGCTGGCGTGTTAAGTTCAATGAACATTAAATGGATTAAAAATAAACAGATTGGTTCACTTTTTTCATGTCATTCACTGAACTGATGGCAGATTGATAATAGACGAGGCGGTTAAATGGGATGTGAGATTTTTTTCGGGGAAAGGTGAAGAACTTCTGGAGGCAAATAAATTATAAACTTTTTGCGCCCAAAACATGTTTGCAATCAAATTAAAACTTTTCCATTGTCTCAACATGCTTTTGGCATCGAGAGAGTTTACCCTCAATTAACTGGCAATTTAATTTATGCAATTTATATTTGTGTATATATGTACACAGTGGCGCCAAATTGCAATAGATTTAATTATGAGCTGCAGCAATATTTTTCATGGCCATTTTAATATTATTACTAAATTCGGTTCACGCCCCCGCACGCAACAGTTGCGTCCATCAATTTATATTTTATTCCGGCGAGTTAACAATATGAATTTTTAATGTTTTACATATTGTTTCGGGGGTAGGTGTTCCACCGGAGACAAACAAATTTTTAATGAGCTTTCACACAATAAATAAGCAGAAAATTTGCCAGAAAATTAAATTGCCGAAATTTCAATTGCAATTGCAATCGTAATGCCGACCAAGAGACCAAAACCGAACCAAAACCAAAGCCATGCAAATTGACAACAATAATAACAAGTGTGACAATGCCCACGATGAATGCAAGTGTATATCGTATATCCTATAGATACACCAAAAAAAAACCTAATTTAGCTAGCTGTATTAAAAATATACTAGATATAGTATAAAAGTGTGGTATTGCATTAATACTAAATAAAATATACTGGATACGGAATAAAACTGTGGTACTAAATTAATACTAAATAAATTAAATAAATATAAAATATACTGGCTCCGGTAAAAATTCAATTAATACTAAATAAAATATACTGTATCTAGTATAAAAATGTGGTATTGAATTAATACTCAATAAAATATACTAATTCCAGTATAAAAATGTAGCACTGACCTAATACTAAAAAAATGAAATATATATAAAATATACCAGATCCAGTATAAAAGTGAGATATAATCTTACAATTAATACTAGATAATCTGAACTAGTATTAATATAAAAATACTGTAAAGTTTATATTTTGTAGTGTAAATACTTTCCAAATATTTTACTTGAATACTCCTTAAGATATTTTTGAAGCTCAACAGTTTAGAATTAATGTACCAATAGTTCAGTTTCTATGATCATAGATCATTTTTCTCTCGGTGCATATGCCATATATGCTACATATGGCATTTACACGTGTTCCCTGCCATCGAGAATCAGACAACAGGACGACCGGACAACAGTTGACATGATGAGAGGGCCAAAAATGGCAAACACTGCAGATATGCATAAACATGGGGGGCAAATAATGTTAACAACAATATTTTTCAGCTTAGTCGCTGCACGCGGAATGCAGGGAATGCATTTGCATATCCGCTGTTGGTTTGTTTCACTCGGTTTGTTTTTCGTTTGGTTTGCTGTTTGTTTTTTGGGTGCGGCGAACAATTAGAGGCGATTGTTTGCCAGAGAGCATTAAAGTCACAGCGCACATTATTCAAATAGAGTTTTCCACATACATATATGTATGTACATATATAGAGTAGAGGAGGGCATGGTATTGACGTATCATTAATTGGCAAATGCAATTAAGAGCTTTTTCCACACTTACCCACGGCCAAAGCCAAAGCAAATATGCAAATTTTCACAAACGCCATTTCGTTAGCCGACATAAACCTGCACGGACAGATAGATTATTTTAATATTGCAAATTAATATGCTTTCCGGCACTTTAAAGGCATTTAAGCCGAGCATTCTGCCGGCCATTTTGATTCACTGCGTCGCACACTACTCCATTGCTGGCATTACACTGGGCGAAATCGGAGGGAACTCACCAGGAACTGCGGTACGCACGCGTCTATGTCTCGAACTGAACTGGGCGATCGCCTCGGTTGGGGAATGAGTTTTAACGCCCCGAAGACTCCATCGATTGAGCCGCTTTCGCTCTTGACTCGATGGTAAACTGTTGAAATTGCACTGAGGCGGCGGCGCATGCGCAGTTGGGAGAGAACCGGTCCGAGCTTTCGAAAGCTCAACACCCTGAATGTCATAGAGCAGAAAAAATATAGTTGATGAGAATGGAAACCTCTTGAAATCAAAGTATTTTCCTAAATGTTTCCTTTATCGTTTTAAATATTTATATATTTTTTTAAATGGTTAATAGATCTTAAATTTTTTAATTGTTTAAACTTATCTACGTAATAACAAATGCATTCCTTTTTATAATTTTTTTGAGAACTTATAAGAGCAATAAAGAGTAATAGGAAATGTGATATTTAAAAAGTATGCAAACAAAAATTTGTCTTGAAATCCCTCACACAAACAAATTTTTGCAGCCGACACTGTTAAAGATATTAAAAATACTTTCACTACATAACATTTCGAATATTATTATAATAAGATATTATAAATACTTTCCCTAGAACATTTTTTGTTTTTATCGTAAAATAGAATTATATGATTTTAAATCCCTTTAAAAGTATAATTTTAAAATATATATTTTAGAAAATATTCCAAACTTTGTATTACACAAAATAGATTGTAAAAAATTGTATTTAAAAAAGTAAAGATATTATAATGTTAGAGATTTTTGGTATTGATATTATAAATACTTTCTCTACAGCATTTATTGGTTGATCCTAACATACAATGGTATGATTTTTAATTGGTTAAAAAAGGGAATTTTATAATATTTATTATAATAAAAAATTAAAACATTATAAGGGTCCTATAAAATAATAAAAATAATCCTTCTTTCGTTGCATAAGAAGGAGATTTTTATGCCTGGTTAAAGCGCAGAATAGGCAACAAAGGTAGGAAATGGAAATGCCAATTTTAGCATAACACGGCCATTATAGTTCGGGGCTTCAAGCAGAAAACCAACATCAACTATGCGAATATAAACTGCAAACAGCCACAGAAAACATCACGATCGACAGAGTACAGGAGTTTTCATTTCATGGAAATGAAAGCGGGCAAAGTTAAAGAGCCAACCGGATGGATCCATGATACTACTATACATTTCACTCCCCCAAAAGTTATGGGTAACGAGCACATCGCCGCACGAACACTGATGGCAAATTTGTCAAAAAAGGCGACAGGACGTGCTGCTCCACTCTACAAGGACATTCGATGATTTGCATTTTTGAAATTAACCAAAAAATATGACAAAATGTCGGACACAAGTTTGCTCCTGGCCATACGAATATATTCCTGCGAGCATTTGCTGCATCATTGTGCAGGAAAGGCCTCCTTGGATCCTTGGAGTCGACTTTTCCGGAGCTTGTTTTCCAGCTGCTTGCCTTTCATTTGCCTGTCATTTTGTGTGCAATAATTGTGACAAATTGTTCTCCTCTGTCAGGAGTTTCAAGTTTTCGCCCAAGATTTTGCGGGGGCCAAACTTATGGAACGTCGTTTTGTATGCAAAGTAAATGGCATAATTAAGTGAAATGGCATACATGACGATACATTTAGCAAATGTGGCGTGCAAATGTAAATCTGGGTGGTTAGGAAAAATTGCCCTCCTTTATTTATAATCCTGCGATAAGTCTGAAAAATAGCCTTCTTATTCTATGCGTTTTAAAACATGCTTACAAATTTTTCAGGCCTTTCCTGTGATTATATACACACAAATAAAAAACATATAGTTTTTACCATTAAACACAAAAAAAAGGCATGTTCCCGTAAAATCGATATGGCCAGGTAAATGTCACATAATTCATACCCATATCGTTCTTACATAAAATACTCATCAAATTGATATTAAATAATATCATTTTCTCTCTCGTAGCATCTTTCACTTCGAAAAAGAGAGCAAAATGACGTGAGTTGAAGCGAGAAAGACAGATTCGAAATACATTTCGAGCATATCAATTTTACCTGGGCCCATATCAAGTTAAAATTTACCTTAAATAATGTTAAATTGACCTAAGTTTCTTAACGAATTTTTTTTGGGTGCATTGAATGGTGAAATTTATCCAATTTCTCTCTCTAAGAGATTCTCTGACTTCGATAAGAGAGGATAATCTTAAATTGATCATCATTTTATATCAAGTTATTTTTGGGTGTTAAATTATGTAACCTTAACTCACAAATCTCCGAGAAAGACATTCGAAATTCGAACTAGCCAGCTTAGAACGTGATCTTTACATTTCCAACATGTAAAATCGATCCACGATTTCATCAAGTTGATCATCATTTCGTGCCAAGTTTTTTCATGCGTGTAGTCTTAAATAGCCCGCGGTGGTGGGTGAAAGAAGTAGCGGATCCCAATGAAAATCGTTTAGCACAATTTCGGGCGCATTAGCGGCGATTATACAAAGAATCTAGATGGCCGAGTGCACAATGCCAGGCAACAATGGCATAACAATCAAGAGTCAAATTAAAACGTTGCGCTTGCAGAAATTCGCTCTTTTTGTTCTCAGATTTTCGCAGCTTCGGGGCTTCACGCCCCACTTACACTGTCCCGTATGCTGTCCCCTCAGCGGATTAGTGCCGCAAAGTATGCGGTGGCAGTTCCCAAGTGCTGACTGCGGTCGAAAACTTTACCGAAAAGCTAATCATAATTTCTCGCTGATAGTTGGCCCAAGTCCTTGTGCACGGACCATCTAGCCACCAAAAACCAGCTTGCACTTTTTATCCATCTATCTATCTATCTAGCAAACCCCCTGCACACAGCACATACCACCTCATCCCCCGCTTTATTATTATTTTCAATTCCCGTGAACCGCAGCGCCCTAAGCGCCACGTTATTGTCGTATAATTGAATATAATGGCCATGGAAATGGCGCTGGCAATGGGGGATCCCGGATCCGTCTCCGGGGGGCATTGTCCAGCTTCATGGTTCGAATACGGAGGACCTCCCACGCCCGGCTCATTGTATTAGCCGGCGATTATCCGACAGCTGCTGCAGGGTCCGCAACAAAAACATCCGCCCGGGGACCTGCATGTGATTGGGTTCCGACTTACTAGCACCACCTTTGGGTTTTCTGGGGTGTCTTCAAGGGGAAAAAACTAAAAATGGGTTATAATCCCTAGATTTGTGATTGATACATTTAATATATATATTGATATCAATATAAATGAAGGAACTTATAATGAAAGAAATAAATTTCCCTAGAAAACATTTATTACAATTCTCAGGAACATATTTGCCTTAAATTAACCTTAAATTAAGAGGTTCAAATACGAAATCGGAATGATAAATTCTTAAAAACGCTTTCTACTTATGAAAGAATATTTGTTGACCCATTCTTAAGAGGTTTAAGTTCCCTATTACATTTTTTAGAATTTTTTTACACATTTTGTTTTTATTTTATTTTATTTAATTTTTTTTTATTTTATTTAATTTTATTTTTATTATATCTTTGAGCAATAACTTTTATAACCATTAAAAAACATATAAAAATATATTTATTAACATTTTAAAGACTGTTTAACATTTTTTTTAATTTATTTTTTTTAATATTACTTATTTTTTTTATATCTTTAAACAATAACTTTTAAAATCATAAAAAAATTCCAAAAAATATATATAACAAGTCTTAAGACTGTTAAACTAATTACTAATTAACTAAAATAAATATTTTTATTTTTGATCAACAGTAAAATGTGTATTAAAATAATTGAAATCGAATCAGTTACAAAAGTCCATCCATTGTGCAGTTTATCAAAATGAAAGGCTGGCAGGCTGGGTGTCCTTAAATCGATCGCCGTAAAGTATGCAATGATTTATATCATAATCCTGTCACATGCTTTACCGATTCAATACACCAATTTCTGCGGGCACGGCGGCGACCAGACCGCTGAAATCGGGACCAGGACCTCGCTCGTCATGACGGCCCTGCCCGCCCCCAAAAGTGTCCTCCTGTCTGCCTGGCGGCGTCATCTGCCTGTCAGCGAGTCGATTTTGGATTGTCAGTGCCATGCCACACGTGTCACGTGCGTCATTTGGCCGACATTACATGGCCAGCAGCAGCCTGCTGTCTGTTGTTCTTCCACCCACGAACCTCCATCTCTCCCTTCCCCTGATTCACTTTTCCGCTTTTCGGAAAAACCCCACCTAACCGCCCCGTTTTTAATTAATGAGCAACAACGGCGCAGAGCACGGGCCATCGGCAATCTGGTGACCGGGCGATAGCTGAAAATCTGAAACTAAGCCTCTGTTCGGCCGTGTTTGCTATTCATTTGCCGTCCGGGCGTTTTAGTTGGGCATCAGCATTTTTAATTGGGATTATACATAGTTTGGTTTACATAAGTAGTTGGCCGCGAATGGCGAATGACAAATTTCATTCGCGGGAAAATATACCAAACTATACCATACCATACCATACGATACTATACCACTAAGCAGATCAGCAGATAAATTCAGTTCAAATAATTCGTTGAGTATTCTAAATTCCAAATGGCAGAGCGAAAAACAGGGATTACCATGTTTTTCCATCTGCCATTTGGAACCATCATCTTCTCAAGTAAAAAGACGATTCCTCAGTCGAAGTGTGACCATATTCCTGTAGTTATTGGATTTCCAGATTTCCAAATTTCATTCGGGTGAAAATGTACCATAGCATACCATACGATACTATACCACTAAGTAGATCAGCAGATAAATTCGAATCAAATAAATTCCAAATGGCAGAACAAAAAAACAGGGATTACCATGCTTTCCAAACTGCCATCTGGACCCATCATCTTCTCAGTTAGAAAGATGAAGTTTGCCATCTGAAACCACTAACTTCTTAAGTAGAAAGACGTTTCCTCAGCCGCAGTGTGACCATATCCCTGTAGTCATTGGATTTCCAAATGTGCTTTCTCTTCAGATCCTGATGTCTGGCGGGCATGTAGGCAAAGAAGGTGTCCTTCATATGACCTCCGAGGTGGGAGTATCCTCTCAAAGCCAACCAGGTGAGACGCGACTTCTCCAGCGCCAGATCGTTCAGCTTGTTCTGGTACTGGGTCTTTCGCTGTCCCACCAGACACATGAACTTCCTATAGTTGTCATAGCGAATAGAGCCACTACCGAAACCCGAAAGGGATTTCTTTAACCTAAACATCTCTTGCCGGTTCAGCCGCTCATCCTGAAAGACTTTATCGAAGATCCTGTAAGAAGACCTCCCCAGATCCTGCATCTTGTCCTTGCTAAAGGTCTTGCCATACCTATCGGCTACCCAATCCAGTAACACGGGCATCTTGTGAGCATTGGAAAAGGTGGCCAACACAAATTGAGGATTAGTTCGAAGGACTTTGAGGGCTTCCTTTAAAAGATTCTCTATTTGCAGTTTGTTGTCCGGATCGATCAGTCGATTTAGACGCTTGTCTTTAACAACATGGACTTCTTTTACTTCTGCTGCCTTTTCCCTGAACATGTTGACAGCACAATTGGCAGCTGCTTTTAGAACTGGGGGAAGGCATTTATCCCGTTGCAACTCCTTTACCAACTTTGTTTCTCCATTCTCCAAAGCATATATGCAGAGCTTTTCAATCACCGATTGTTTGTCCTCTAGATCTAGAACATCGTCCTCCCAGGGCAAGTGCTCCTCAGGAGGCGTTGGGAGATCGTAAATCTTGTGCCAGTCCAACTGAAAACCATTGATACACTTGTTGGTGAAGGTGACTTCTTCTTCAGGACTTCGTGTTGAAGGTCTTTGCAAGCAACGCAAAGTTTTACTGCAAGGGGGTATAATATCAGCGAGCTTCTGAACGTCGGTAGTATGTAAATGCGGGTCTTTCCCGACGCTGCTCTTTATGGATGTCTGAGGTTTTCTTTTTCCAATATGGGATATCCTACTTCTTTTACGCTTAGGTTTTATGTTCACGTCCTTTTGCATGTCCTTTTCCAAGGCACAGTCGACTTTTAAAATGTTACAATCGCCAGCCCCACAGTTATTAGGATGATTCCTTTGCATAAGCATCACCTGAATTAGGTTATCCTGCGAATCGGGAATCAAATTAATCCTGGGGTTTTCTTCCAAACCCATCAACATGGTGACATCTGCTTTCTTTTCTGTGGTTTTCCGGGTTGAGGAAGCCATATATTTGGTACACAAACCACAAGATCCGCCTTCTTTCCTATAGCTTTTAACTTGAGTTAGGGGTCTAAAGTATTCTCCGTTCCTCTTCTTAGTTAGGCATTCGACATTCTTATCTATATCTTGTAAGATGCGTTTTCGTCGGCCCTTCAATGGGGCTTTGGTAACATCCATTCTAGATATACAGCGCTGGTGATCTAAGTTGTTTTTCTTCTGTCGTTCAATAACCACTTCCTTCTCCAAGAAACGATGAGTTTCACAAAGAGGATGACTTTTTCGCAACATATACTCCTTTGGTTCCAAGGCTAGACTACCGAGCTCCTCTGAGAGCAGCTTGGTCACCAGCCTTTTAGCAGGATCAAATTGGTATTGAGCAAACCAACGAGTTCTCTCATTCGGGATTTGGTGCATACGATCGCTGAACTGCGAGTATTCCGGAAAACGCAGCCTGCTCTCGGGCTGCTGGAACTTGGACTTGGGAATAAATTCACGAGGACGTACTTGGGTAGCGAAGTATGGCAATACAGGATTCCTTTGACTTGGAACTTGAGGCATATTAAGCAAACTCTTTCGTTTACCAATTTTCCCTTCAGAGTTCCTCTTCTTCGATTGATTACCCGGTGGTAGTAGAGCATCCAAGGCTCTCAGGGTACTCGGCATATCCAAATGGGCGATACCCGAAAACAGCAACTGTTCGTTTACCGAATAGTGTTCCGAATCCGAATTCTCGCTCTCCTGTCGGCACTTTTCCGGACTCTTGTAGGCCAACTCCCAAAGGAACCATAAGAAGGCCAGGTCGTTGCCCCGACTCATCTCCATGATGTCCTTGATCTGCGATGTTTCCACCAGCGGATGAAGACCCAGCCGAAAGACACAGCGGCGCACGCGGTACGTAGATCCCTGTTCCATGTCATCGCGAAGGGCGTGGAGCAGCCCGTCACAGGCCTCCGTTTGTTCGGTGGACAGTCCACGGTACCAACGCACACAATCGCTGTCGTGGAAAAATCCATTTTCTGTTCCGTACATCTCAAAGCAACTTTTCTGACAGCCAAAATATTTTACTTTTTATTTACGTTTTCTAGAATGATTACTTAAATTTAGATTTCCTTTTTTTATTTGTCACTCAAATGGTTTTCACAAAAGGAATATAATCCAGCATTATTATCAGAATTATTTATGAGTTCTTGAAAATCTTAAATTGCTACGAAAAATACTCGCATTTTAAAATGCGTTCCCCAAAATTTTTCTCTTAAATTCAAAAGTGAGACAAAAAAAAATTTATTCTAAAAATCGAGATAAAACGTTCTCGACCTAAGAATAATTTAAAACTATTTTCATCATTAACTATATATTGCTTCATCTCGAAATACTCTTATATACTTTTACAACTTTCCCCAAAACCTCTTTCTCGAAGTCAAAAGTGAGACAGATATAAGTAATTCTCGAAATCAAGATAAAGTGCTCTCAACAAAAATGAAGACTACTTTTATTTTGAACTACTACTTTTATTTTGAGAGAGCTTTGGTCTTGATTTCAAGAACATTTTTTTCTAGGTAAGTGAGTAAACTCATTGTCAAATTGAAATCATAAAGTGTTCTCAACAAAATAAAGACTACTTTTATCTTGAAATACAAAGTCGAGAGTACTTTGGTCTTGATTTCAAGAACATTTCTTTCGAAATAAGTGGGAAGACGCATTCTCAAATTGAAAACACATTATTTTGTTTTTTTTTTATTCTAAAACAGGCTAAAATATTCCCCTTCATACACCACTAATAGCACTCAAAGATCTCAAACGTTTTTGGTAGTTTTTCTCCTCGTTGATTTACTGCCATTTTGTGGGATTTGCCAACTCGTGCCGGCCAAGTTGGTGTTCAGGAATTGAAACAAATGTTAATTACTTCATGGAGTACAAACGACATCAAGGACTACAAACCAAATCAAAAGCCTTTTACATTTTAAAACGAAATTTAATTCAATTACGCAGCTAAACTGCCCAGCAGAATGTGATAACCGCAAACGCAGGTCCCTGAGATGGGGACTATCATCTCTGTCTGGGGGCAGGCAGAGCTCAGAGGGCGTGGTCTTGACTTGGCTAAGTAAGCGAGCGACTCTGGCATGCGGCTGGCTGATTGCATTTGTTGCTCCTCGGTTGTCGTTTGTAATTGTCTGTACTTAAAAACTCATCAGACGAAACGACAATGCGGCAATGGCATTGCTCTGGGTCTGCTTTGCCCAGGACTTTTTCGTCCTGCGAGTGGAATCTGAGCGCAGTTAGGGACAGTTTTATCAACTGCACGACAAATATTGCCGCCTGCCCCCAGGCGCAATAAGGCGGACCAAACTCGAAACAGTTGCGTGCTGTTTTGTTTAGTTTCAGCCGCCCAACAGCACACTCTCTCTATGCAAAACTCGATGTTTGTCTGGTTGTGCGACAACAAGTGGGTCTAAAAGTGGGGTCTAAAGTGGCAGAAATGACAGCAATGCCCCGATATCACTGGCCGCAAGCCCCTATATCAAAATGGCCCTTGATAGCACAACAGTTGGCAAGTATTTAATCAACACTAGACGTCGCTGGCTGCATTAAAAACGAGTTGGATTTTCAGCTCGGTGGCAATTAGTTGCATTGTGGCAGGGAGTCCGAGTCCAGTTTGCATATAAATAAGGCGACAAAACTTTGCTAATGCCCCCGATGAAGTTACGTTCCCCATTTTTCCCCCTACTTTCCCCAGCTTTCCCAGCTTTTCAGCTGCCACATCTGCGGCGCACGAGACGCATTTTGCATTTTTAATGGCGACTAAATCTATGCAGTTATGAATTTAATGTGCACGATGGAGTGTATTCGCTTCTAAGTGGCATAAAATGAAGTACGTAGCCCCCCTCTGCTTCCGCAAGCTACCTGTCAAAAGTGTCCTCAAGGGTCCTTAAATTTTCATGATGACCACGGAATCTCCCAAGCAAAATATTTACACGCCATTTTCAGGTTACCTAGAAGCTCTACAATCAACGCAATACACTCAAAACAGGAAATTAGTTCCTTAAATACAATTTATAAATAATATTTATATATATAAAAAATATATACATTTTATGTGAAAACTTTTATTATTATTTTAAAATTTAAGTACAATTTTATATAAATAAATATACCGATAAATATTATTTTCCTTATTTGAAAATTTCAACATTAATATTTTTATTGTCTAATCCACAAATTTTGTTAATTACATTATTTTATTTTGGTATTTTTTTATTTAATATAATTTTTTTATCTTGAAATTTATAAAAATAAATATATAAATAATATTTTTATTTTTCTTCAAAATACATCATTAAACTTAGTTTTGTTATATTTATTTCTATTTTAATATTTATCCTAAGAACTAATTTCAAACATATCACAATTTTAAGAAAATAAATAAATAAATTATATTTTTATTTTTTTAATGTACATCATTTAATTTAGTGGTATGACGTAATTCTGTTTGTTATATTATTTTATTTTCTTATATATATTTTTTTTTATTTTATTTTGATATTTAGCCCAAGAAATAATTAGAAAAAATATTAAAATTTTATGAAAATAATTAGGTATATAAATAATATTTTTAATTTTTTGAAATATACATCAATAAAACTTTATTCTAATCCATAAATTTTGTTTTTTTTATTTTGGTTAAGACATTTATCCCAAGTTTTAAATTAAAAACATTAAATTGGTCATAATAATTTTTTTAGTAATTTTTTGTTTGTTTCTATTTTTCACTTATTATCTTTCCTAGAATAAAATATCTTTATTTTATATGTAAAATCTCCTTAGGAAAATGATATTTTTGCATCCATTCTTTAGAAAAAACTCCTTACTTTATTTGTGGAGTGCTGGCCAAAGCTGCCGCAGCAAAGGATTTGGATGTGCTTCAAGGCATGGCAACTGGCTCTCCTTTTGCGGGGGCGGAATCAATTTTTGTATTTTATTTGCGTGAAATAAAGGATAAAGGATGTGCCGGCCACAAAGCGAGCCCAGCGACTGGGGATTTTCCGGGGCAATCATACGAAAATTCACCGAGGATTGGGACTGTCAACGGGCTCTACCTCCTCCTCTCTACTCCATGGTGGCATCCCAGCTTCCGGGAATGGCGACTATCCACTGTCCGCAGGACTAGACCGACCCGACTAAGGACATTGCCTGAAACTATGCTTTGAACTTAATTAGCTGCACATTACGAATTTTTACTGCCAAAGTCGGTTACTGCAGTCGGCCGATGGCGTGGAGTTGGCCAGGTGGCTGGTTAGTTGGCTGGCTAACTGGCTGGCTGGCTGGTTGGGCAGGCACTTACCACTTCCTTTGCCCATTTTACGGCAGGACTAATTTTTGTTTTCGACAACGTCGCCAACAGTGAAGGCAAAAAGGGTTGCAGCGCCAAAAAGGAGCCGGAAGGAAGGCAGGGAAAGCAGGGGGGAACTGGACTGCAGGTAGGAAATGTCATGGGCAAAGGAAATGTTGTCGAGATTAAATGCACTGCAAGGACCCACCCAACTTCCAAGCAGCCAACCAACCAACCAACCATCAGCGCGGACAGGTGGTCAAGGTGTGATTATGCAGCGACACCCCCATCGGAAAAAATGGAAGGCACTCGCCTCCCTTCTGCCATTTTTCACCCTCCCCCTTTTGAGGCTTTGTCTTCCGTGTTGGCGGTGGCTTAATAAGCGCCATGAATTTATGCAGCTCACAAATTTTCCCAGCACTTTTTCAGCCTGAACTGTAATTACGCAAAAAAATAGGAGAAATTCAAAATGATTAGCAAAAGTTGTGGGCTAATTTAAGGACGAGTTGCTCTGCAGGACTGATACCCGATAGCCGGAATTAAACAATTAACCCAGAAAGCTTGAGCCCCCCAAAAATGTAAGTTCATAATTACCGCATTTACCTTTGCACACAGCCAGGTCTTAAATTGCGCCCTTTTGGGCCAAAGGATAAAACTGAAGCGAGCTAAACTGAACAGAAGCCATCATAAAGCGATAAGCACTTTCACCAGGCGAAAGGATGTGAATGTGAAACACGAGGGGGGGTTGGAAAGGGGGGAGGGGCGAGTGAAAATATGTTTGTAAGCGATGAACTTCAAGTGGCTGTTAGTAAATATAAAACAGCAAGTGAACCGAACACCGGGCAATGAACACCAAACACACAGAGTACCGGGGATCCAAGCATCTTCGGCCGGCTCTTGGGACGGTTCCAAAGCCAGCAAGGATATCGCAGTCGCCGAGTGGAGCACTCTGGACAGATAACAGCCAAGTATGCAGGCGAAGAAATTTAGTTGAAAGTGCTTTACAAACTTAAAGGAGAATCAGGAGAATTAGAAACAAATCAACAGAAAAATAGACCCATTTATGATTCTTTTAAAATGGAGTTTTTTTTAAGTAAGTAGTAGTAAACTAATACTACATTTTTTTTATTTATTTATATATTGTATTTTATTTTTTAAAATTAAAACTAGTATTAAGATCTTAAATTAACCTTCGAAAAAGTATACTGGAAACTAAAGTCCTGCGGTCTAAAAATGTTCAAAAAGCGTTGCAGTACACGTTGAATCCATTTTTAACCTAATAATAACTGAATGATTTCGTTAAATTAAAATTAAAAAATTTTAAAAAAAAATAAAATTTCCATTAATGTATAATATAATATTATTTTATGAAAATAAAATATATATACAAATAATATCGCCTATAATTATAATTAATATATGTGTTTTGTAATATATCAAAAGAGAAAATAAAGAAAAAAAAGTGATGCAGAAGCTTAAATTTTTTGTTATTTTAGGAGACAAAAAACAGTTATAAAATAATTATATTTTTTATAAAAAATAATATATCCTGAATTATACCAATTTGCAAAATTATTCAAATTTAGCAATATATGAGGTCATAGTTTGTTATAAATAACACAACATTTTTTACCATTTCCACACACTTGCTTTCACTGGGGAGTGAACCTCGGACTTTCCGATTATAAAAAAATAATCTAAAATCTGAAATTATTTTTTGAAGATTAAAACAACAGGAAAACCACATTAATATTGTCCTGTTGCTAGCCAATATTCCCCTATAGTTTCTGTAAGTGCAGCAATAGACACCAGACTCTCTACACGGCACATCCTCCTATCAGCAGGCAGGGTCACAAAGTCGAGAAGCTCTCTGCTGGCTGCGGAGCTTCTGGCCCGGAGCAGACCGACTCCCCGAGAATATTCCACAACTCATCATGGCCAAAGGGATGCAGTTACGGAGTGCAGGGGCGCCACAGGGAGTCGGGAACACCTCTGGCACGTGCTGCCGCATCCCGATTCCGTCCGCAATTTCTGGGCGGAACCCTGGCAAAGGAACCGAATGCTGGCAACAAACAAAAAGTGCAGCCACAACAACTGCAAGAAAAAAACAGGCGGAATACTCCTGGCAAAGAAGCATAAAAGAATGGGGCTGCTCACAGAGGAAAAAACTATTTGAAGTCGGTATATCCGTTTAGGAAGCCAACAACTTCCCCCCGACCAACAATAACTAGTGGTAATACACACACCCATACACCCTTTACCCCCCACACACACACACACACGAAGTCGCAGGAAGCAAGCAGTTCCCCGCAGATCCTTGTACTTCCCCGTAAGGAGTAAACTTGTTTCGAGGCCGTACGCACGGCTTTTTGCCAGGATTCGCCCGCCTTCAAAGGACCCTCCACGCGGAGGAGGAGCTTTTCATAGACGTTAAGCCCTTGTGCACTTGTCGTAACCCCCCCGAGGGCCCCCGCGCGCCAACCTTAAGTTTTTATAACAAATAAGAAGGACTCGATGCCTTGAGTAGTCGAAAAGTTAAGCCCGCTCAAAGGCTGCCAGCCAGATAAAATGCAAAGCTCTTGAGCGTTTGAAACTTAATAAAAATCCTCGAGTAGTTCGCGAGTTCAATGTCAGACTTTCGGTATCCCCGCATAATTTCTTAACACATCGCTTCGAAAAAAGGGCTTGGCACACAATAAATAATAAGGAGCGCATTTTTCTATCCTTTTTCCTCATTTTTTTTTGTTAAGCACTATAAACGAGAAAACTTGTGCTCGCATAATTTTTTAAGCAAAGTTTCGCCGCTAAAGGCGAATCCTTTTGGCCAGTGCTCTCTTTTCATTTTGTTCTGCCAAGATTTTTGATTAAAATATTCATGCATGGCGAAATCTGCATTCAAGGTGCAGTTTGCAAAGTTTTCGCTTTTAATTAATCCCCGTTTAAGTGGAAACTTTTCGTTGGGGCCAATTTACAATATGGTTTGGCTGGGCATTTGGTTGTTTAAAGGGTATATTGTATTGTAATGTGCTACCAACATTTTTATAGATTTTAAAAAATTGTAAATGTAGTTTTGTTTGCCTTAGTAATACCTTTCAAAATGTAGAATACATTTTTTAAATCACACCACTCATTAAAAAGTTATGAGCAAATAATATTCATTTCAAGCTACTGCTTGCTTTCCTGCTTGCAGTGTTCCATCTCTCTCACACTTATTTAGCTTTACAGATTTTCTTAAAGAGTAAATGTAATTTTGTTTGGCTTAGAGAACAAATTTTTTAAATCGGTCCACTCATTAAAAGTGGCGCTCACTAGGTGGCTCTCTTTCAAGAAACTGCTTGCTTTGCTGCTGTCATATATCCAACTCCCTCACACTCATATTACTTAACAGATTTTTTAGATGTGTGAATGAATTTTGCCTTAGTAATAGCTACCAAAATATAGAAGAAATTTTTAAACCACACCACTCATTAAAAAGTTATGAGCAAATAATGCATTTTCCGCTAGGTGGCGCATTTTCAAGCGACTACTTGCTCTTCTGCTTGCATTTTTCATCTCTCTCACACCCATTTAGCTGAGTAACAGGTATTCGGTAGTCGAGGCAATCAACTATAGCTTTCTCTGCTGTTTTGATTTATGTGGTAATCCCTATGCAGCCGACTATCTGGAAAAGGGATCACGAGCACGTTCGTGGATTTTCCTTGGAATTACGAAAGGGGAGAGATTGGGGGATTCTAACATTTATTTCATTGTCGAATGCTGGCAGCAGCATTCAAAGCATTTCGCACCACATATTCCTTTTGACACCCACTTTAATATTTATGGCCATGGACGTAGTAGCCGTATAGCCGGAATCCCCCCGGTTTCCGCAAACAGCAGTTTCTTCCCATGGTTCTCTGCACTGTTTTGTTTCAAGCAATTTAACAGCTTTTGGGTAAAATAACAAGCCCGCCAACGGACGTACAACACACACACATCACAACAAACAAACTCCGCACATTCCCCGAACGGGCAGCAAAAAGTCAGGCCCCCCAAACAATGCGCCACTAGAAACCCCTGACCATCGAGATCCCGTACCCCCAAGCCACTAAAGGGGAGCTGCAGATGCAGGGGAAGGAACCAGGATTCAGGATCCTGGACCCGGGAACCCAAAGAGACAGAGGCAGGAGCTGCATATTTTTGCAACACAAAATAAACCGCAACAGCAGCAATTTGCGTCGGTTGTTAGTTTGGAGAGTTGCTTAAAATTTACATGGACAGCGCGCACACATGACTAGACAGCCGATCTATGGGGCTCTATATGTATGCTCTCCATATAGACTGCGGATGCGGACATGCATATGCATATGTGTGTGTGTGTGTGTGGCCAGGACACAGGACACAGTGCTGCGCCATAACCGAATAAAGTCCATTTTTAAACAATTACCTTTAGAAGTGCTTTTATGGCAGCGGAAGTAGCTGGTCAGAGCCAAAAAGTAGCCCCACCACAAAGTATTTTAACGGTAAATATTGAGTTCCCTGTGGGATACTATAAATGCTAAGAATTGTCTGGAGACCTCTGCTATTAACAGCCACTAAAGCGTGTGGACAGGATTTACATTCCACCTGACGCCGAACCATCCCGCAATCAATCAAATCCCATCTAGGCACACATTCCGTCACATGCTGGAGCAATCAGGAACAGACCTTTGACTTCTGTCCTTCCGTCCAGATGCGAACTTAATGCACTGGAGAAAAGAAACCGGAAGTAGGTTATGTGCATAAATTAAAATATCTGCAGATATGCAGATACTTACATGTAAGTCTTACACTTAACCATAAAAAGAACAGAAAATTAACTATTCTTAAAAATAAATTTTTTAATTCTTAATAATAAGAAGCTTAAATATTTTACATATCACTTTATGAATATATATTAATATAACATAAGCTATAAATTTACATTACTTAAATTAAAATTTCTATAATTAAATTACTAAAAAACCAAAAAAAACTACCTATTCTTATTAATTTAATGGATATATTAAAATTAAATTTAGAAAGAGTAAGGAGTTTTAATAAGTATACTTTACATATAACTTTTACATAAATATATTAACATAAAATAAACTATAAATTTAATTATTTACATTTCATCTTAATTTTTATAATCAAATTAAACCCTACAAAAAACAGAACATTTGCCATAAATTATAAATTTAATGGATATATTTCATTTTAATTTTAAAATGATAAGTAGCATAAATATTTTACACATCATTTAAAGCATATCTTAAAATATAATAAAGTTTAATTTTAAATTATTTATTTAAATATAAATCTTTATATTCATTAAATAAAATTTTTTTTTATTTTATTATATATATTTAAATGTATTGTAAAAAGGCATGTAATAAAATAGAAATTAAAACAAATCGATTTAAAATAGTTTAAAAAAACTGTAAAAAATATAAAGTTGAAAATGATAGGGTTAAATATTTCACGTATAAATTTATTATGTTTTTTAAACAACATAAACTATACATTTTTATATTTAAGTAAACAAATCTATTTATTAAATAAAGTGGTTTATAAAAATCAAAATAAAATATTTTTGTTCAATAATTTCCAATTTGTCAGCTTTATAATATTTAAATATTTTTTAAATAATCGCAGCTCCCTTAAAAAATATTATTTTCACCGTGTGATCTCTGGCCGCAAATCAAGCACAAGTTTTTGTGTTGCAAGGCAAACTTGCCTCCATTCCGTGGCATCAGAAGTCGAGTTTGTGAGTGGGCCACCACGGCGGATACGTGATGTGCCTCTGCAATAACAGGGAACTATAATAATTGTGAGCGAAGGACAAAACGAGTGGCGAGTGTGTGTGTGTGTGTGTGTGTGGGAAGTGCTGGCTTTTATTTGTTGAGTGCTTTTCAAGGTTGTCGCCTCGCTTAGAGATCCCAATCCCAGACAGCGCTTTCCACTTATGTAGGTAGTCCGAAAAAAGTAAACCCGACAAAGTGCAGCACACAAAACGCAAGAGTTGCATGCAATAACCAGTTGCAGAATGGAGAACATTAAGCGGAAAATACAAACGTTGTGATGGGACTTGAACTCAGTGCCCCAAAGCGGCGTTACGCATGCGTAGCACAACAGCCACGCCCACTGCCCCCCCGGGCAGGCATGCATCAGCCATCAGTTTGTAGCGAAAAACACTCCTCCGACTTGAATTATGAAATGTGAAAATTGTGTTAAATAAGTAAACAGAGGATGCGTTTGTGCAACATCATCGCTGCTGCTGCTGCTGAAAAATAGACACTCCCAAGTCACGTAGCCACGAACTGAATTTCATATTTCATGGCAGCCCAGCCAGAAAAAAAACCCATTTAGGCAACACCCACACATCCCCATAACCCTCTAGACCCCAACCCCAAAAATCTCCCCATCCCTGCAGCAGTTGCAATATTTGATCTAAAATATGTATGCCAGGGCGGAAATTGTTTTTGTGTTAAATGGCGGAAGCGACGGCATTGTAATTAAAATTTGCTTAAAACTTAATGGCGAGTGTTTAATGCACAATATCAGATACTATGTTTATACGATGAGATACATGATTTCTTGAAAGCGTGAAATAAAAAAAAAACACAGCAAAAATTCATCATTTTATTCACTGTCAGCCGGTAGAGATGCCGGACCGTTAAAAATTGATGTGACTGGCGTCTTAACTAATTACTTTTTAATTAAATTACTTTATTATTAAAATTCTAAAAATATATCATATAAAATGTATGGCTTTTCTTTTTAATGCCGCTGAGTGAATAACCAACCTTTAAAGGCAAGATGAATTTCTTAATTTCTATCGATCTGGCAACGTCTATAATGTATACAGAGTTACCAGAGTGAAATGATTGCGTGAATTCGGCATCGTATAAACACCGTAAGAGGAATGTTGGCCCAAGGATATAGGATAGCTTCTGTAATTAAAGTTGAGGTGAAATTGCTGCAATGGGTGGTCGCCGATTGCGGATAATTATATATTTCATTACCTTTGATCTGGAAAGGGGGTTTTTAAAAGTAAAAAAAATGGGCATCCTGGTACGCATTCAGCGTATGCAATGAATTTTCCGGGCAACTCCAGTTGCATGCAAAAATATTCTCCCCATTGGCCACCAAAACCCCAATATCACCGCCCCTCTAGATGCCCTTTGAGCCCCGGAACAAGCCCCGTTTTGCATGTGTGTGCATGTTTGTGCATGCGTGTGCATGCTTGTGCATGCCTCGAATAGTTGCACCACACATTAAATTTCCGGGTCGGGCGTCCGTTCTTTAAATGCCGAAGGAAATGCAATAAACGCCAACTAAAAGCCACGCCAAAAAATTACAAAAATTACGGCTGGCGATGGCAAAGCAAAATGGGAGGGGGGGAGGTGGTCGAAAATGGTGGGGTGCAAATTCCATGGCAAAGAAAAATGCCGAAAATGAAATGACGCTAAAAGTATCGCAATAAAAACGCATTAAAATGCCTCGCCAGGGAGTAAATAATTCTGTTGCTCCAATCGCAGACATCGATGGCCTTTTGTAGTTTACAGGGTAAGAAAAATAGTTTCTAAGGGGATTTCAAATGGAATTTTCGGTAATTTTCGATCACGAAATCGTGTTAATGAAGCATTATTAATTGAAATCAGATCTCTAAAGCTTAGAAACCATTTTAGAAGGTGTCTAAAAGTATACTACAATATAAAAAATATAAAGTTTTTTTTGTAGTATTTTTATAGGCGCTTTTTCAAAGGATTTAAAACCTCATAAATAATAAAAAAAAAACATCTAAAGCTTAGAACCATTTTAGAAGGTGACTAAAAGTATGTCACATTTTAATAAATATATTACTTATTTTTCAAAGTATTTTCTAACTCTAAGTCCCCTGATTTAAAATAGAATAATAATGGAATATAAGTAGCACTCGATCCCGACATCATGTTAATGTTGCATTATTAATTATGATCTGACCTTCAAAGCTTCGAAAACACTTCAGAAGGTGTCCAAAAGTATGCTACATTATAATAAATATGTTATATATTTTTCGTAGTATTTATTTTAATGATCTTTTCTATTTGGTAGTTTTTTTCTCCGTGAGTTTCATAGTCGAATATATTGAAATACAATCGATGCTGAACAATTAGGCGCCGATTCGAAGGGGCTATAGCCAGTAGTCTGGGAATAATATTTTTATGGCCAGTGGCGCGCATAAATCCCGGACAGCCGGCGTGTAATTCAAAATGGACAGTGGAGCGTGCAGCTCGAACTTAGTAACTCCCTGGATGGCTGGATGGCTGAAAAGCGAGCGGGTCCATAATTTATCGTCCTGCTTGATTTGAGTGCATAAATTCCCTGCCAAACGCCTTGGCCTCGAGAATCCCCAACGAATCTGCTGCTCAAAAGCTGCTCAATGAGCCGAAGATGCAGAACATTTTGTAAGGCGATGCGCTTTTAATGTGTTTATTGACTTTGCCCAGGAAATGGGTTGGCTAAATGGAGGGGTTTCTAGGTGGTGATGGGGTTGACTAGAAAAGCTGTGGGATTAGGCCAATCAATCAAATGCTATCGAGTTAATTAAACAAGATGCTGCTGCTCAAGGAGTTGAGTATTTGGGTCAACTGTTGGCGCCTTGTGCATATTTATTGCAGTAAAAATCCGAAATAAATTCCAGTTTCCTTCGAGTGGCCAGTTGAAGTGTGCTTGTCAATTATAAGTGTTAATACATATGTGTGTGTGCACTGTAATCACCCATCCCCGAGCTTTAATTGCATATGAAACATGAAATTTCACTTAGATTGGCATGCAACTAATCTCCTTTTCCAGGATCTAACCTCGTATGCATAGAGTACATTTAACTGCATTTGGTGAATTGTTCCGAAGGACACAGAAGCTCTTTCATTCGAACAACTATAGAGAAAAATACAATAATAACACTCTATTGAATGTGCGTAGGTGCATTAAAAATGCAGCTGAAACTTAATTAAATTTCCCAACTCAGTGAGGGGCCCGGAACACGTACAATCAGAGCCATCCGGCCACATAGACTTCAATTACAAATTACAGAGATTGCAAACAAAGACAATTGAATAGCCAGTTTGCGTAACTGAAGTGAACAATGGAATATTATTAATCACAGAATAAAATTCTTTAAGCAATATTTTGCCAAAATTCTTTTAGAAATCAATGTGATTTTAACTATATATTTTTTGATTAGCTAGAATAACCCTCTTCTTGTTCTTGTTCATAAAAGGCTTACTAGAAATTAAGAAAACTACTGCGCTGCCACAGAAATATCTGGGTTTCCAAAATCCTTTTCAGATAGATCTTGAAAAATATCGATATTTTCGATATTTTCACATTATTCATTTTCAAAGATGAAACATAATAACTATCGAAAAATATAAAAATGTGCATATTTTTTCAAGCTCTACTTTTAAATCTTAAAAAATATCGATATTTTCACAATATTGATTTGATAATATCGATGTTTTTAAAGGTAAAACCTATAAAATATAGAGAAATAGCAAACTGACCATATTTTTTCAAGCCTTACTTTTAAATCTTAAAAAAAAGTGTCTAAAAGTATGCAACAATATATTTGTATCCCAAAAAATTAACGAATTCATAAAGGAAGTAGTACTATATTTTATTCACTTCATATTTTAAAGTTATTTCAAAAACCCAAATATTTCTATAGCACCCTCCTATGTTTACTTCATTTCCTTAAAAGTATAAATCATTATTTTCGTTGCCTGTTTTTGGACTTTGTTAGCAAGTTAATCAATTAAAATTGTATTCAATATTACTAGAGGGCGTTATATCTGTACCATAAGTGATATGAGTCGCCGGATATTATATTAACCCCTGGATTTTTGTGATTGCTTCCACAAAAAATCCGAATCGCTCGCTTTTGATGTTTCGCTTCTACAAGTTGTACTCGCTGTACATGAACAATATGTCCGGCGGTCGCTCGTGGCCGCGGGAGTGGTGCCTGTGCGAGAAGCTGCCCCGGGCGGTGCTCCACATTCCGCTGAATCGTCAGCTGCTCTGCGAGGTGTGCGGATTGGCCAGACGCCCGCGGGCTGAGGACGTCTCCTCCAGCGACGAGGATGCAGATGTGGCTGGAAAATACCAGAGGAGGAATCCCCGGGAGCAACAACGTGCCGCGCAGGAGGAGGAGTCCAAAAAGGTACTGGGAGTGTCATCCCGGGTGAAGGTGGCCATCAGGGCCAAGAAACCCAGGGACAAACGCAACTGTTTCAAGTGTGGTGGCCTGGCCAGGGCCGAAGCTGGTCAGGAAGGTGGACCTGGTGGACCCGGTGAGGTAAAGAGCAAGTTGTTCCCTGGTCGTCACGGTTTGTATGCGAAGCCAAGGGGTTTGCCACGTCGTCAGCAGGAGCCCACAGCTCCACCACCTTCATCGCCTTCTCCTCTATCTTCCCCACGGGTAGCAGCTCCACCTCCTCCTCCACCGCCACCAACCTCATCGGGGTCACTACCTCCACTATCGGGGTCACCACCCAGCCTGGTGACCCTGGCCCATGACGTTTTCAGCCAGACAAACCACCTGAGCCCGAGCTACAACCACTTATTTGTCAGCAACTTTATACCCTTGCAGAGTCCCATCACGAATACCCATGGAGGAGCCATTTCCAAGAGGAGCAGAGACAGCTCCACACCGCCACGCAGCCACAGGAGTCGTCCATTGCCACCACTCTCCAAAGGACTAAACCAAAAGTCACAGGAGAACAGGGAGAAGGGAGGTGGTGCTGTTCTGGGTCGCAGCAAGTCCAAGGATTCTCTGAAGCTAGCCAGTCAGTTCTGTCCCTACGAGCACTACGAAGGTCCTTCGGAGGATGCCCTGGTCGAGAACAGTGCTCGCCAGCTGCTCCATCGACCCAAGTCTCTCTACATTGAGCCACGCCAGGATTTGCCCAACAATCGCATCGAGTCCTTGAACTTGGAGCTCAACAGTGGTCATAAATCCCATCCGGCAAGTGAAAATCCATCGGAAATCTTCTTTATGACAAAGTCAGTGGGCCAGAATTTAATCAAGACTATCAATCAAATCGGTTTCGAGGGCAGTACTTCAAGTAACAAGAGTTCCTCGACCAACTTAAATTACAATGCCACATTCTACCACCAAGAAACTCTAGCAGAAAAATACGAACGGCTAACAGCTGAGAGATCCGCCATCATGAGCTCTATCATGGATCACCTTTTCAACGTACAACCCGAAAGTTCCGAGGATGACAAAATCGATCAGATTAACAAGCTGGACGAACTTGATCAGACTATTAACACTCTGTTCCCCGAGGATCCTGATCCTGAATCAGGTTCTTTGCTAAGTGATGTATCAACTGAACAGAATGTATTTTCCTCAAATAAAACAAAGCCCTATGAAGATTATTCCAAACACTTCTCAAAAACACTAAGCAATTCTAGTTGGGAGCGGGAGTTCTATAAAATAGAAGAATCTTCACCAAACACAAGTGGAAAAGAGATGTATTCAAGCTCTGTTGAAACTAAATCTATATCCTTGAAGTGTGGTCGCTGTGGAAACGTTAAACATCACGAAGAAAGGGATCTTAAAAAGAGGTCTGGAGGTAGTAGAATTCCTAGAAAGATGGATCAAATCATAGTACGAAATACAATAAAGAAAATAGAAGATCAAAACAAAATCACAGATCTGGATAGTTCGGATAGGGGTTTTTCAAAGCAAAGAGCTCAGGAAAGTATACCTATTCGTAACCCAATAAATATAAAAAAGAGAAAAACTTGTCAAGCATCACAGCCTTGTAAAATACATCAATGTGTTACAAATTTACATCAAATTTTTCAAAGTGAAAAAACTAAAATGGATGAAAGGATAGGTACACCTGTTATAAATCTTTCACCAAGCAAAAACTCCCCTAAGAAACAGAACAAAGACAATATTACACCCAAAGACTCGAATCTAATCAGAACCAGAATACCGATAAATAGTTCTAAGGTATGTAGATATAAAGAACCTTCCATAACCTGGGGTGTGGTTAAAACCCTTGAGATAATATCCCACATTTGCCGTGAGATCCCCAGGATCCAGGTTGCTACCTTTGCAAGGGAGTTAGTGAATACCAGTAAAGTTATATTTGGTTATATCAAGGAAAGTTTCGTAACGGAAGAACCCCCCACGTTTCTCTATGATTTTCGCCTGCCTGACGTTAAGCCCAACGAACTGCTATCTTACCGAGATCAGGGTAATGATACAGATAATGATAGTGGAGGGGAAACGCCGATACCCCATTCAGCAACTCCCAAGGTTTCGAGTTTATCTTTAAGACAACGTAAGAAACACCGAAAACCTTGTCTATCCGTTTCGCCAGCCCGTCCAGTAAAATGCCGAAATCGAAAAATACATTATGAAGAACTTGAAATATCGTTGAACAGGGAACAAAACAAGATATCTTTAGAAACTAATAAGATCATTCTGCATAAAGAAAAACAAATTATACAAAAGAAGAACATATCTACCAGTACTTATAATGCCCAAAACTTTTCACATGGAGATTTTCTGATTGACACAAGCCCAGAGAAAGATACCAAGTCGAAACCAATTAATTTAATAAAAGGTAAGGAAAAAAAATTGAACCAGTCGGATGTTTTTGAATCTCAGTCTGAACGTGTTAATTTGGATACTACAGATAATGATTTAGAAAGTTTAAGAAATGAAAAAGATGTAAAATTGGAATCAAAATTGGAAAATAAAACCAAGAACGCAGACTGTAAATCATGTAATGACAATACCTTTAAAAGCAAAATTATTCCAAGGGAACAGCAAGAAATTTCACATAACCTCCAAAATCCGGATAAACCCATAAAATCATATAATTCCTCAAAACTCAGCTATGATATAAGAAAACAAATAGACAAATCAATGCAAATGAAGCTCAAAAAAATGATGAGTAAGCCAATAAAGCTGCTTAATACGACGGAAGCTGGATCTTTTGCCAAATTTTTGGAACCATTAACAAATAAATTAGGTTTCGTAGAAAATAATCAAAACGCTTTAGAAAAAAGTTGTACAGAAAAGGGAAGACATACTAATCATAATGATATAGAGGATTATGGTAAAGAGGCTCCCGTCGGCGAAACTCTAAAAAAGTTTGGTAATACCGAATTAGAAGTAAAAAGTAAACCTAAACAATCCATTATAAATGCAGATAACATTCAATACAAATCAAATTATTTTTTAAGTAATCCAAAGCCAAAGGAGATAGTTTCAAAAAATGAAAGGAAATCCCATTCTAAAAATCAATATGTATCCCAAAAACCCCTTCGCCTTATAACAAACATGTCTTCATCCAGTGACTTTGACTCAAAATGCCTTCATTTGGGATCGAAACTAGAAACTGACTCTGATGCTGCCTCAGAACCAATAATGACCCATAGAACCACTGAATATGAAGGTCTGCCTGCTCTGAACTGGCAAGTAATATCTATGGGCTTAGGAAAACCAAAGGAAAGCAAGGAGAATTCACCAGAATCAACGAAGGGAGAAGAATATATTTGTCCTGTTTACAAGTGCAGCAGTCTTCTAAAATTAAAGACCTTTGCCTCCCATTTCGAGCAATTTCATCGTCATAAGACTGCTGAAAAAGATTTACCTCAAGAATATTGTCAACGAGTAGTGGAGGGTTTACCAAAGCAGTTCTACTTCGATGGCGATCTCCTCACCAACGGAAATACTTTTGTGTCCCTTCTTTTGTACAGCAGTTTAAAAAAGGAATCGTAAGTTATTAGCATTATTTTGCGCAGTTTTCTCATATATAATCCTCCAACAGTCCCCTTAGATCATTTCCCATCCAAGAATATCCACTGGTCTTACTAGCTGCTCCACATAAGTTAACTGATGAGCCACCAACTGGCATCTTCCTCTGGTTTGTGGGTTATCCCCTCAGCACAAAGCTCATCGTCAAGCTCACAGTCTACGATCCATTGGATCACATAGGTCGCAGTAGGATTATAAAGCCAAGAGATTTATCGCAAAGCCAGGATCCTCAAGGATTCTTTTCCAATCGCAGGGATCATCTGTTGATTACAGTTCCTCATAAGAAGCAAAGAAGGTTTCAAATAAGTGTGGTGATAGAAGAAAAAATACAGTAAATGTTTATAACAGGAAATAAAATCTATAAATTTGTTGTAAGCTAGAAACTTTCTTCTTAATTACTACCTTTACTATACCACCTTTACTATAATTAAAAAACACCTTATAAGTTGTATATTTTTTAATAAAACGTTCGAGCAAGAACTAAAAAACGCTCAAATATCTCTCACATCAGATCAGAATTGCCTAGCTTTATTTTATATAATAGTTAATTGCGTGTTACACTACTAATTTCTTTAAGTTTGTTAGTTCGCTTTAATTACATGTAGAGTAAATATTTTTTGCACATAAAGTTGTATGCGCTCACATCTACGTACTCGCTATGATTATTATCAATTGCAATCGTTCGTTGCACTCGCCCAGTGCTCCACTGTGTATACATTTACAAAAACATAGGATTAGAAATAAGTAATATTTAGTTTGTTTAACGGCTTGAGAAATTACGCGGCAAAACAAGGTCCAAATGCTATTGTTCAACTTAATATTGCAATTAGGAAATTTTGTGTGTTCATATCTGCACTGCCTGCCTGTTTCCAAATACATATTGAATGGAAAACTTTAAACTTAAATTCAACTTAAAGCGGATTAGGAAAACATCGATCAAAATGTACGACATCGATCGTATTCTTTTGAGGGACAATAATTCGCTGTTCTTGGAATCGTGTATGTGTGCTGATGTACTTGATGTGTGATTCTTGTTCTATGTCTTATCAATTAGCTAGATGTGGATCATTAAATATTAATATATATTGTGGTTTCTTCATCTCAGTTGCCAGCAACGTTTTGCACTTCACTTGAACTGATTATCTCGTAATCTTTACTCGAGCTCTCCGAATCCGATCCCGAGTTGCGTGGCGTTCTGAAAGCAAAAACCATTCGAAATTACTAAGAATCAATGTGAATTTATCAAAAATAAATGAGGGGACAATCCAAAAATGTTAAGTAAAATGAATGGAATGCAAAACTTACTCTGCGAAAACGTAGGATTTTAATTTATATTTACATCGTGACCAATTTGAACATCACCTGTGGAATACCTTGCATTTCACCAGTAACAAATTCACCATGGGCCATGAAAATGAGTATTTTAACAACCATCTACCAATAAAATGAGCCTCCACAGATCACGAAACAAATGTATTTACAAGTGACATGCTCCGTAAACGAAATAAAATTGTTATGAACGCAAACGAAAAATAGGATTAATGCATTTTAATCATACAATATTATTTATTAAGGAACAAAGAGGTTTTACAATTAAAAGCTAGAGTTAATTGTTTGTATGGAAAACATAACTTACAAGCCGACGGAAATAAAACAAATCATAAATAAAAATTCGAGCAATAAAGCAGGAATCCTCGTCATTACTGAGCGGATCCTTCTTACCCATCTTTGGAATCCTTGGGCTGCGTTTGCGGCTCCTCTTCCTCCACATCGTCTTCCTCGTACTCATCGGCTCCCACTTTGCGTCGCTTGCGGATCTCCATGTCAGTGTCGTGTTCTTTGATCAGCTCGATTTTTTCTGGCTCAAGTGTGGATACCTCAGCATCTACATCACCATCGTTGTCAGCATCACCATCCGCATCCACAGCTGTGTCCTCGGCATCGCTGTCCTTATCCTTCTTCTTGTCCTTGGATTTTGATTTTTTGTCACTCTTGGCGGATGAGTTCGCGTCACTGTTGTAGTTACTCTGTAGAAACAAGAAAACGGACTTAGTAAGCTGACAAGAAGTGGCAAATCATTGCGAAACCAACCTCATAAAGCGGCCAGAAGGAGGCGAAGAAGCCCACATCCTCGGTCAGATTGGGGAAGATCCAGAAGTGCAGCTTTCCGCCGGTCAAACCCCACACGATGATGAAGACGATGAGTCGCACGATGGTCAGGGCCAGGATGAAGACAAGGAAGCCAGCGGCCGCAACGGACAGATAGTAGACACCCTTGCGCAGCAGTGGAGGCCACAAGGGGAACAGGCAGATGCCCACGGCGCCCAGGAGCAGAATAAAGCCAAATATCCAGTAGTGCAGCGGAATAGGATCGTAGATCCACACGTATGCCTCGGAGCCGTCCACAAAGATCTGCTCGGGATGCATGTCCAGTCGGATCTTGCGCTTCTTCTTCTCCTTTTTCTCCTTCTCCTTCTCGTTGCCAGAGGCTCCACCATCGCCTTGACCATTCTCGCCCTCCGGATCGGTGTCCTTCTTGTCATCCTTCATCTTCTCCTTGTCCTGACTCTTTTCTTTTTCGGCCTTCTTGTCGCCACTGGACTTGCCCCTGATCTCCTCCAGCGTGACGGGCACCTTCTTGGCGCGATGGAAGAACTTGTGCTCCAGCATCACGTCCAGAAATTCGATCACCTGCTCCCGGGTGGTGAAAAGTGGGCTGCTGCCCTCGGCGAATTTGGACTTCATCAGGGCATCGATGGCCTTGCTGGCGGTAAAGTACTCGACGATGTGGCTCAGGAACTTGGTCTTCTTCGTCTTGACGTTCTTCTTTAGCCACTTGGCCACGTTCTTTTCGTCCTTCGACGGCTTGTCCACCTTCTGGGCACCCGGTTCGGTGTATTCCTGTGGGTAGAGATGAAGAAAAAGTTGGTTAATTGGGTCAGAAACTCACTTTCACGATCAATTGGTTAAAAAGGGGGAGGAAGGGGAAATCGCTCTATAGGCGAATATAGGCCACGACACCAATTTTGTATTCGTTCGTCACCCTCAAGCCGTTCAAATGGCTTTATTATACGTGGGGTTTTCTTCTTCTAAATACCGTGCCATCGTCGAAGATCTCCTGCTCCTCCTGCTCCTCCTCGTAATACTCCTCCTCTCCGCTCATTTTGCGTGTTAAATTCTTGTGGCGAACTTAATAAACAGCAAAAACCAATCGGAATCGGTTGTAGTTTTTCTTGGTCGTGACGTGTTGTACTCGCTGCGAGAGTCTAGAAAGTATTGAATCTTGACTCTGGTCAAACGAGCTGGCGATCATCACCACAACAAACAAACACACGCTTACAGACAGTACATGGATATTGGCAGGGGCGGCTGTAGGGTGCCATTTGAGGGGGTTTAAATGGTTTTAGTTTATAAAAAATACTTTTTAAGTAATACAATATATTAACAGATGTTTTTGGTAATCTTTAAAATTTCTTAGGGGGTTTTAATTAATACCCCCTGGATCGCCGCCTCTGACGCGTACTTAAAATTTGAGGGGATCGTAAACTTTTTAAATAATACAATATCCTAGAAGATATTTTTGGTTAATCTTCCAAATCTCTGAGGGGGCTATGATCCATAATCCCCCCTGGATCTACGCCTCTGCCGCGTACTCCAACTTTCCCCAACAACAACAAGCAGAGCAGCTGATAAGTGGGCCTGCACCTGACATGTGTGGGTAATGAGAGAGAGCGAGAGGGAGAGAGAGAGCGCTCGATCGGTTTACAAGTCGTGCTTACAGCGTTGCCAGACCCTCAAAAGCTTACAAGCTCAGCTGTTCGAATTTGTGGACACAAGTTAATTGACTGAAAAGTTTGAGTATGTAAACCCGAAATCCAGGCCCTAACTAAATACGCAGTCAAGAGGTTTTCCACAAACCAACACACACATCTAATTATAGACCACCGCCAGCGGGGGGGCGTTTTACGGGGTTGTCCAGAGGAGAGCGCAGCATTGAACTTGCCCCCCACAACTAATCGTGCTTATGAATGGCCCATCTGATCTTGCATATCAGCGTTTTGGCGTTTCCAGTTTCCTTTTTTTTCTGCGAATTCACGTTTTTTTCCTCGTTTTTTATCAAAACAAAACAACAAACACTTTCGGCATGCCAATTGGACTGTGGCACTCACACACACACGTTCACCCGTAAGAAAGGGGTTTTAATTGACAATTAGCTGCACTTACATCCTTGCGGCGACGGGTTCGCTTCTTTTCCGACATTTTCGCTCAAGTGTGACGGTCTGCTGACTCGAAATTGATTGTTTTAACAATTTTGATAATAATTGTGCCACACACGCACCACATAAACATCCACGGCAGAGATGGACAAAAACCGATAGTCTGTACTATCGATAAGTTTTAGACTGTCGATGATTTCACGGCAAAAACGTACTAACGCCTAAACGTAAGATGTAAAAACGAACTAGTCATTTTTGAAATTCTTTTACCAGTAAAATGTAATCGCTAATAATTTGGTAGTAATAACTTTTTTTAATATTTTTTTAATAATACTTATTCAAATGTATTGCAATTTAGCAATTTCTAATAATATCCCTAACTAAGAACATAAGAATATCTTATCTTGCCATCATTATAATCTGTACTTTTCAAAAAAGGTTCAGAACTAGTATAGATCACTAAAATGAAGTATCATAAACTTGCTTATCCCTGAGCACATCTCCAAATGGTGCAAATTCCAAAAATGGGTCATAAATTTCAACACCATATGGGGCAAAGTCCAGAAGTTCACTATCTTGGGTCATTTAAAAAGCTTCTGCATATCATCAATCATGCTAATCCATTAAATAAATGGATTTTTGATTATTACCCATTTATATATTCTGAAACATACATTTTCATTTTTATTTTAGGCATTTTAGGCAAGTAAATATAATTCAAAAATAGTTTGATTGCAGTCACACTTATCATATTTTATCTCCAGATATAAATCATCAATGTAAACTCAAACAATTTAGTTTCCTTACATCCTCTATTAAAATTATCTTTTTATTAATCTTTGTTTTACAACAAAATACAGACTAAATAATAAGTAAAATATATTATTTATTATATATTCTTATTATTATTATTAATAATGACCCTCGCCAATGGGTCGATCAAAGTTTACGCTATTTTGTTTGCTTCCGGTTGTTATTTTGTAGTTTTTTTGTTTTTCGTGTCGGTTTGTGGTGTGTTCTCTGTTTCGTTTTCCGTATCAGTTTGTGTCTCGTTGTTGTATATATCAGGATGGAAAACTACATATGACTGAACCAATCTTTCGTCACCGCCACGCCAAATATTCTTGCAATGATCGTGTTTAGCTTACTCTTTATTCTTAGCAGAAATGGGTAAAATGTGTACATGAAAATATAAGATTGGAGTAAATGCACAAATAAAAGGAGAGGTCGGGGGTCGATACATTTTTGGGGGTCCATGCTCCTACATTCAGGGTTGTGTGTTTCACAAGTATGCTTTGTACATTTCATTCGGATGCAGTCGCAGTATTCTATACATTTACAATTTATGTATGCACATACGTTAAATGATATTTGGGGGCGGGGAAACACCTTACATTCATAAAATCGGAAACACGGCGCCCTGCCCTCCCTCTTCTCTGGGATTGCGTTTCACCCGTGAAAGAATACAATAAAAACACTCTAAAGACGTATAATGCACATTCGTTAAAGTGATCTGGGAAGGAGCCACACTTCAGTGGCTCCTGCGTCTCGGTCAGACCGGGTAGATATTATAGTGGTCACATTGCAATAAACGCTTCGTTTGTGGGTAAATGGGGAAAGATACGAAGGGTTAGGATGACGCTGCTCATTGCTAGGATATACAAACGTGACCAATGGTTTGAGCCATCGTTCCACCCAAGTATCCCTTGCAATCGAACGCCTCTGTCAGTTTTGGGTTGGTGGGTGGATGGGTAAGTGAGGGTTATGCGTTTCTGTTGTGTTTTGTCAGTAGTGTTGTTGGTTCTGTTCTGTTCGGTGTACGCTTTAAACTAAATGATAAAATATAGTTTAAACGTTAGTCGTGTTAACTAAATGTTAAAATCTGGATCTTACGAATACGGCGCTCGAATCGTGTTCACTGTAGCCCAAGCGCTTGGTGTGCTTGAACACCTCGTTGGTGATGCTCGTGACGGGCATGGACTGATCCAGATTCTCCGCCATGTTGAGCACCAAACGCAAGTCGCGTTGCATGTGGCTCAAAGGCTGTTGTGGATTGAAATCGCCCTTGGCCATTTCTGAAAGGAATGCAAAGACGGGTAATTAGAAAATTATGTTTAAAACATTTTTTTTTTTAGTTTTTAACACTATTGTACAATCTTACCTTTGCCTTTAGCTAGCAGCATCGGTGATTTCATCGAAGTCAAATCAAAAATGTCTATGATGTCGTTCAAAGAAATCGAAAAACGATCAGCTGCACAGAAAATATATAAAATATTCATTAATATAAACTCAAACAACACGCAATTAGCTAACTTACCCAGTGCTAACGCCTCAGCTAATCCGACCAGACTCACTCCCAAAATGGTTTGCAAAATTAGGTTTACTTTACAGGCATTACCGATATCTGCTAGATGTGAACAAACGACAAATTTAATACATTGTTCTGATGGAAGTATCAATGCACTAGGCTGTACTTACTCCCCAAGAAGAACGTGTTCTTCGCGATGGTCTTGAAGCACGAGTGGCACTCCTCGAACACCGAACGATCGCCGCCAGCGAGGATGATGAGCATGCCGTCGGCCGCCTCTTGGCGCGAGCCGTGGATTTGTGCCTCCAGATAGCGACCGTTGCACTGTTTGATACCCTCACCAATGTCCAACGAGGTGTCCGGATCAATGGTGGACATTTCCACGTAGGCCTTGTTGTTCAAGTCCTTCAACTGCAGAACGCCGCAATTGCCAAATACGAGCTGAGCATGAATAAAAAGGGAATAGTAATTACAATTAGCATTGAATAAGAGCTTCAGGTTTTTTTTACCCTTTAAGATACCCCATATATTATTTCCCAATTCCTCGGTATTCTAATTTAATTTAAATTTATACAATTCAAAACAAAGTCGCTATGAAGAGAGCACCTAATTGATTTTGAACTACATGTAAATAAAATAAGGAAAACCTATGGACCTATCTACATACATGCATGAATGTTTAATGCAAAGTATATTTAAATATATTTTAGGAATATAGATTTTTGTATTTCTAATTTATTTGCTTTATATTGTTCCTAAAAAATTTATTTGTTAATTTTGACGGATCGTAATTTTTTGTCAAAAATTTATAAATGTAAGAATATTTATAATTATTTTTTAGAATTTTAAATATTCAACTATTTGTTTTACAGATTTTTAAAAAATTTATTTAATTATTATAACATATTTTTGGCGATATAAAAACTATTATTTTATAATTTGAGGTCAACGAAAAGACTAGTTCCAAAGTCCAAATTTTAAAAAAAAATGTAAAAATGTAAATACTAAATCGAATTTATTCATAATATTCCCCAAAAATAGTGTACATATCTAAGACTTACATCCTTGGCTCCTTTGGGATCCGACACACAGCAAAAGATAACGTCGGCTGCCTCCACCACATCCATGGGAGTGTCTTTAACCTCAGCACCGGCCTCCGCAAACGGCTGGCACTATTAAAAGCGAATTGCATGAGTTTTACGATTAAAATCACTGAAAAAATAACACCTACCTTGTCAATGGTGCGGTTCCAGACGACAACCTTGTGGCCCGTGTATATCAAGTCCTTGACTATGGTCGATCCCATCATGCCCAGACCCAGAAAGCCGAAGGTCTGCTCGGAGGGCACGATTTCGCGATCGGCCAGCGTGTTGGAGCGCGAGCTCATGTCGATGACTTGTGTCTCTGGCCGCGTGACCACAGGACGGTCGAGCAGAGCAATTGCATTCGGGGCCCGCTTGGCCGCCAGTGAGGCCAATAGTGCGTCAGTCTCCACACGACGTCTGGCCGTTGGTGTGGAGCCGGCAGCATCCGCATCCTGCGCTGCCTCTCCTGAAGCAGCCCTCCTGCCTCGCTTGGCATTCGACGTCCCGCTGGGCGTCTGTTGGGCGGAGGTGCGCCGTTTCTGTGCTGATTTTGTCGCCGATCCCTTGGCCGACTTGACCGACACGGCGGCCACGGACTTGGCCTTGGGCGTCCGCTTGCCACCTGCCTTTGTTGTGGTCGCCGGCGTCGTCGCTGGTGATGCCGACGAATCTGCATTGATTTCCCCATCCAGTCCCTCGCCCTCTTCGGGGCTGCCCACCACATGGGCCACCACTCCGTTGTTGCCATCGGCAGCTGACTCATCGCCTGCATTCTCCTCGCTATCCAGGCCATCACGGATCTTGTCGAAATCAGCTTCGGTGGCGTGATTGGGCGCCCCACAGGCCTTGTTAACCTGTTCGTCCACCTCGGCGGGGTCGTCAATGTACTTCTCGATATCCGTCATGGCGTGACGGAAGGCAGCGGGCTTGCTCACCTTGGCCAGTTCATCCTTCCAGGGCCCCTCGAAGGGCTTGATGTTGTTCTCCTCAATCCAGGCACTGTTGAATATTACTTATTATTACTGTTCACTTGTGGTTCTTCAGGTTTTACTTACAAATTTCTAGATCCAAAGAAGAAGACGCATTTGGTATTCGCCCTGCGCTGCTGGCTAAGCAGATCAAGAGGTGGATCGACAATCTAGGGGTAGAAGGTAGTGATAATTAGAACCCACTATACTATAGCTTAAGAATCGCACCGGATTTCATGGATTTTAAATGTTTAAAGCTCACTTTTCAAATATGAAATAATATATACTTAATATGGATCTCAAAAAATAGTATTGTAGGCTATCAGGATTTTTTAAGACATTGTAAAATTAAGAGTAGAGAACATTAATTGTTAATATATATTAAACTAAATACAAGGCTTTGCCAATACAATATTTTAGCTTGATTGTAAACGTTTCCTTAAAAAAAGTTCATAGACCAATATCCAATAGATACCAATTGGAAGTATTACCAATTTACTATATAATTAGAAACAAGAGCGTATTTACATATATTCAACTTGATCCAAATTATATCATTTAAAGGTCAAAGTTAGCTTTTCTTGAGAAATATATGAACTTAATAAACAACAAATTATTCAACAAAGTGCTAATTATTATGTATATCTTAAAAAAAGAACTGGTTCTTGTTTGGTTCTTGATATAATACAATATGCAACAAAACTAACTTACTAAAATTTTTAAATATCACAAAATGTTTATAAAATTTTCATTAAATTCTTATTAAGAAAGATCATTATCCCTAATAACACTATCTCACAAGATTAACAATGGATACGCATGTATTAAGATTTATCTTTTAACAAGAATATTAGATAAGAACTCTTCAAAAAGTGAACTTTTCCATCGCGAGTGATATCTCAATTGGGAGATATCCTTGGCAACGCCTGTTCAAAATCCATGCCCTCCGCGCGTCACTCCCCCTCCTCCTCCGCCGCCCACGCATGCTGGCTGTACACGATCCAAAAGCTATAGTTCATAGGCCCCCCGATAGCGGGGTTTCCAAAAACAAAAAAAGAGACAATTTCCAGGCGGCCGGCAGCAACAACAACAAGGCGAAAGCAGAGTGTGCAAGTGCGTGGCTGTTGGCAGCGCGGCGGCAGAGACGCCGGCAGCGTTGAATCGAAAAGTACAGTCGAAAACAAACACAACAACACGGGGCGGGCAGAGGAGTCGGCAGCGAAGCGACGTCGACGCGGCGGCGTAAACATTCCATTCCGATCGCCGATTGCTTACCATTCCAGGCCACGGAGTGAAGCCCTTCATTTTGGCCCTGGAAAATAAAGGAGAAAATGCTATTAGGAAACTGTGTTTCGGGGAAAAGTCAGGAGGAAAACTTCATATTGGCCGCTGAGGGGAAAAAAAGGGCGCGCGCGCGAAAAAAGCGCCAACGCAGCGACGTCAACGTCGCCGCACGGACTTTACACATGTAACAGCCGGAAAATGCTCCCGTTTCCGATGGATCTCCATGGATATAATGCCCTGCGTGGCGGTCGAAAAGTAGCGCTAATTGCCTTTTTTATGCACACTTCACTGCTCTTTTTTGGAGCGCCAACCGAGCGCAATTGAGGTTATGTGCTTTGCTTTGGTTTTCTGCGTTTTTCCAGGGGCTTCTTGGAGCTCCCGGTGCGCAGCAGGATCCCCGTGGATGCCTCGTCCTGCTCCCGCAGCTTACCATATCAGATCCTTGGGTTTGTAAATAAACTTCTCCGCCGTATCGCCGCCCGACAGCGACAGTTTCTTGTTCTTCGACATTATGTTGTCCAGGCGTATGTTGAACTTGGTTATCTTGCTGGCTTGGGCGGACGGAGCACACGCGAACTAGTAGATGCACTTAATGGTGTACAATAAGCACAAATCTCGGCGTCAGGCGTTCGTTGAGTTTCACAGATATTGCCCGTATTTTTCCTTATTTTTCGCTTTGTGTGTGTGATGCGCTGCCGAACCGATAGTATTTGCTCGGTTATTGCGATAGCTGGCAGGCGCCATTTTGGCTGCCTATCGGCTAGTGTTGCAAAGCGGCGGCAGTGTCACGTCACATAGAAGGGGCTGCCAACCTGGCTGGAATGCCAATAGGAATCTAGTTCTTATTTGTATTAGGAATTTTTTTTTTTTAATAATTATTAAACTATTTTAAAAATAAAAACAAGTTTATTTATTTTTTAGTATTTTATTGTAGCAAATGTTCTAAATGACAACCTAGAGAAATATGAAATGGAAAATGAACTAGTTCTTTAATATGTACTAATTAAATGTCGGTAAATTGAACATTACTATCTTTTCTTTCCATAAAATCTAGAAAAATCTTTCTTGAATTATTGCCAAAGGTGACCCCGCCTTTGTTTTACAATATTTCCTGTTGGAAATGCGCCTTTAAAACAAGAAAAAATTTATCTTTAAACAAGTAATGTGATTCTTGTTCTTAGGGAGTTTTTTTTCTTGTTTGAAGAAAATACAAGAAATGTTCTTTTAAAAAAAAAGCCCTTAAAACAAGAAAAAAGTATTCTTATTCCAAGAAAGAATATTTCTTCAATTAGCGACTTTGCCTTTAAAAAGGTAAACAGGAAGACTTTACTTTTTTTTCTAAGAAAACTCCTTTCTTGAAATGTCGTATTAAAAAAGAATTTCTATATTTAAAAGCAAATTTTCTAAAAACAAGAAATTGGTTTTCTATATTTAATTCTATTTTGATTCAAAGGCATGACTATTGTGGAAATTAAGTTACAAAATTATTATTATTAGATTATAATTATTATAATCCGATTTATTTTTTTTTTGAAATTTAATTTTCTTGTTTTACGATTTTGTAAGTACATATATGTATAAAGTGTATAAAGTATGTATATGTATTAATCTCTGTGTTTCTTAGCTCAAAAACCAAAAAGGCAGAAAAAGTCCTTTCACTTAACCGCCAGTATAAAGTGTTCTTCTAAGCCGGAAAAAAATTACCACACATCCACCCCACCTCCAGGTTTCCCTGATATTCAACACTCAACCATATAATCCTCATAAATATGAAACAATCAAATAAAAAAGGAATAGAAAGAAAATGCAGCAGGGGGACATGCGACAACCCTGCTCGGTCAAACTTTTATGGTCGACCTGGTGCCCGGCAAACAAAAGGGGAAAAAGGGAAAACTGCGGCCGTTAAAGGGGTAAAAAGTTGCATTTTCGTTAGGAAAGAAACCGTACTTTTGGGTTGAATAATGGTTGGCATTTTGTTTTGCAATTAGCAGGCGCGGGATGGGTGAAAAGGATTTATCGGGCCCAGATTGCCATCAATTATTTGGGAAAATATGTTGAGCTAATTTACGTTGTTGGCACAAGGGTGTATTTATATATGTATTTATATATGTTCAAAAATAGTTGATTATTAAAAAATAAATAAGTTTATACGAAAATTGTAGTTTTTATAATATTTGTAAAATAGGGGAATACCCCTTTCGATTAAAATTCTTTAGAATTTAAATTCTAACTGATCTCTAAATCAGTTATCGATATCATCGATCTTCTTGGAACTCTAGAGTTGGCTTCTTCGATAGATTTCCAAGTAAATTCTCTTTTTCGCGCTTCTTCATACTTTCGTATAACTAGTGCTAGTGCATAGAAATTAAGCTATTATTCTTTACATATTGAAAGAGATATTAAATGTGTATTGGTTTGCATTCAAGTTAGTAAAGAATTAAAAGTACAATGTACATTGTAGATATACTAATTCTTCTTCTTTTTATTTCCAGCCCCAGCAGTCTCAAATATCCACCTCTTCATCGGGTTTGTTTACGCCAATCCAATTGCGCTGACACTTTAAAAAAAAAGACCATCTTTGTTTACAAGTGAGTATGTATAGAGGGACTGATTGAGAATTGGAAGTATTTTGCCTATTGGAAGTCACTCTGTTTATCACATCCAAGAAAGAACTTTCGATGCAAAATAACATCAAAATAACTAACTGTTTTAGTAACGTTCTTTTGCAAAAGTATGTACATAAGTCAGAATGGAAGTCGATATGTAGTATTCCACTATCCCAACTTGAGGAACCCTTTCTTTAATGTAAAGTGGTGCTCTTCATATTACTATTATCTATTATATTTAAAAGAATAGTTCCTAAAAATTTCATAAAATACGATTATTTTTAAAGTTCTCAACTACATTTTTGGTAAACAGGACTAATTCTTATCTTGGACCTGGTGACTAAACCAGATTTTTTCTATATTATTTTCTGAACCTTTTTGAAAAGGTTTATTCAATTGATTTCTGATGATCCGATTTACATACCTACATATTCAATGCCCTGCATTATTCTGTGATTTTTTATGATAACCACTCATTTTTTTCGACCTATAATTCAGGGTGGTTCTAGATCCCAATCGCAATAATTCAATTCCTGCGTAGAATAAACCCCTATTTACTCGAGCACATGTTGAATTAACTGAAATAATGTCTAATGAATTTATTGTATTTACATATCCCTAAAAAAGTCGGCTTAGAGAACATCTCGGAGAGTTAAAGTGTTGATAAAACAACAACTTGGAGCACGCGCCACTGCCGATTGTGCAGCACTACTTGCCACTTTCCACACCCAAGGATGTGGATGGGGAGTAGGATGCGGAGGAGGAGGCACTGCAGCAGGATCTAGTGCAGCGCAAACAAACAGCAAATAGGCACAAGGACCTCCTTACTTGCGGCTTAGCCAGTCGCTTTGTTTTGCCATTTGGAGGCTGCAGTTTGCCGCATTTGCTTTCGCTTTTGCCCAACTTAAATTAGCTAATTTACTCCCTACTAAATCACAATCCGAATCCACAAATTTAATCCCGTGGCTGGCTTCACAATTTTTGGCTCGCTTTGGGCAAAACTTTGTGACGCGTAGAAATCGCAGTGATTTTCACATGAGTGCACAGGGAAAACGCAACGCGACTTTAAGCTCAAGTTTATTTAAACAGGCGATTTAAAGCTACAATCACCATTTGCTACATAAATTATAAATACATTAAATTTATTATATTATACGGGATAAATATGGTCCAATTGGGTAAAGATAAATATCGGCTACTATGAAGATATAAACTATTTTATTAAATGAGACACTTTTTTAAGTTTTGCCAAATTTTCCATAAATATTACAAAAATATTTAAATGAATAATTTAAACAAAATTATTATAAAGGTTATATGTAAATATTTATATATAAAATATCTATTAACATATTTAAAATATAACTATTAAAACTGTTAGAAATTGAATTTTCTCTACGTGCTTACTTATTATATAACTTATAATTTCAAATAAAATTTTTTTTTTATTTAATTATAGGAGAAATGGAACCACAACAGGATCCTGTCCAAGGAGAATACGTGCAGGAAAACATGGAGCCATTGAACGGAGCATTAAAGATGGGTCTTAAGAGATCTACTTTAACCCATCCAGCTCTTCAGCACCAAAAGTTGGATGCGTTACTTCAGAGTCGTAACCCCTACATCATACCAGAAACTGGAAAAATCCTCAGCAAAATTCAAAGCAGCAGAGACAATTCTGTTCAAACAGCCCTCTTTAATAGGAAAAATCAAAATGGTACAGAAATACCAGATAAAATGAACCTGTTAGACATAAATTGTAAACCGGAAATGAAACTCGTAGGATCGGATAATCTTTCAGATTATTTATCAAAACTGAAGATAACAGCCAATAAGCAAATATTTGAGCCACAAAATCATATATGTGTTTCTAGTACTGTCCCAAAGGATTCGCAATACCTGTCAGAGAACTTCACTGACCAATATCATCTATCATCATCATCATTAAACACCACAACTTGCTATGATAAGAGTGACTTACCTAAACCATCAACAACTACTTCGATTTCCCGATCTGTTACCTTTTCCATGGATAAATTGGATCAGATATATAATGACATGCTTGGCAAGACAACCGTTGGCAGCTTGATGTCGAGAAGTGGTAACTACAAATCAAATTCAGGGACTTTAGGATCAAACAGGGATTTGGGGAAGGAAGCTGATTCCCCCACAGATATCCCAGTTAATAAGGTAAAGGTTACCTCAACCCACTTGGTGCTGGCACATAGCACTGAGCCAGTGAATCCCGTAAGCAGTTATAGGGAGCTACATTTGTGCAAGGAAATCCAGTTGACTATGAAAGACCTAAACTTTCACTCGCCACTGCGCACTCAAATGTATGCCTGGTCACATCTCGAGCAAGGTGGATCCCTGGTACTGGTGAATGCCTCTGGAACGGGTCGCACCTGGAGTTATTTACCCATAGTATGCTCTTCGGTACTGCGTTCCTTGCAAAGTACTGCCATCACTTTACAGGATCGGATGGCTCCGGGTCCGCTGGCGCTGCTGGTGGTGGATTCGGTGGAGAATGCTATGAAGTTGACCTCCCATTGTGAGTTCCTGATGAGAGACTACAACACCGAGCTACCGACGAAGGTGGTCAACACACATGTCCATACCATGATGGATGTGTATCTGATACTTCTTAACTCCTGTGGAGTTTTGGTAACAACATTGGCGCATTTGTTGGAGATACTGCTCAGTGGATTAAACCTAGTGGATCCGGCTAGATTGAAATTCTTAATCTTTGATGACTACGATCGTATGAGCCTGGGGAATCCTCAGCTACTGGATGAAGTTCTACAGCAAGTTTATGCCACGGGTTGTTTAACAATGCAGTTGGTTGTGGTGGCTCAGCAATGGCATCCGGAGAGATTCAAGAAACTCATAAGGCGAACCATAAAACCACTGGTTCTCTTTGGAGATTTTTTCGAGGCGGCCCTGTATGGAGGTCTTAAGATGAAAATCATTCTGCGAAAGTCCACTCTAAAGGAAAAACAGCTTCTAGATATCCTGGCGGCACAGGAAGGCTTAAGGAAACGCACTCTAATATACTGCAAAAACCAGATGGAACTGGAGGACTTGAAAAGGACTTTAAATGAAGCAGGACATCAATGTGTGGGCATTTCAAGGGCACAAAAGCAGGTGAGTTCTTTTAAGGAATAATAGGTATATTTATAGATTTGTATATAATTTAAAATAACCTTTCAGGAACCGCAGGAGCTAATGCTGGTCAGCGATACCCTGATCCCTGAACAGCTACTTGCAAAGAACATCGAGCTGCTTATCCACTTTAGTCTTCCTGAGTCCTGGCTTAAGTTCACCTGTCGATTCCATACCATGGCAGACAACATATGTAACATATTTACAACACCACCGGAAAGCGATCGACCAACCATGGTCACCTATTTGATGCTGGACGAGCGGAATGCCAGGGAGTGGCCTCGCACTAGGAAGTTCCTGCAGGATCATGGCATCGCCACAAACGAGTGGATGAAGCACAGCCAGCAGGAAGTGGATGATAGTCTTCCGTACTGTCCATATTTACTGAGCAGTGGAGAATGTAATCGGAGTCCGTGTAATAAGCGACATCACTATGTAAAGTCTGATCTTCCGCCGCCTGGAAATCCACTTCAGCAAAGTGAAACACTCATCCGCTGCAAGTTGTACAAAGCCTACGATGCCGTTCACATGGCCGTGTGGCCCATGAAGTACAAGTCCAAGGACTCGAGCAGCTGGGTAGAAGTGCCATATCCTTCCAATCCCTCTACCTTAGTGCTTAGAATGAGCCTAGGAGTGTCGCAGGAGGTACATAGTTCATTTAACCTAAGCGATGTCTGCTTTGTGCTGCATCAGGAAACCTGGAGGAGGGTGAGGATTGTGGATATCCCCTCGAGAAGCCTAATCACTGTCCAGTTTATGGATCATGGCAGTGAACTATTGCAGGTTAAGCCCAGTGAGTTGCGCCAGTGTCCGGAAAAGTTTAGATCTATACCACCTCTGGCCATGGATATACGCTTGTCGGGATTGGTTCCAGCTGGAGAAGGAGGCCAATGGTCGCCAGATGCCATTCAATGGGTCCAGGAAAACTTTGCTGCCGTTGACGGACAGGTTATGCAGATATCCGTTGACTTTGCCATACTGGATGTGGTCTATGTCAAGGAAATTTTCTTGATTGAGGAGTGTCCAACCATGCTGACGAGTGTGTACAAAATATTTTTGCGTAAGGAACTGCTTCGAAAAGGATTTGCCAAAGTGGACAGCTCAAGCATTCAGGAATTCAGGATGTTGCTCGAACAACAGGAACGGGAAATGGAAGAGCTGTCAGCCTATAAGGAAAACATTGGTTTAGGAAAGAGAAATACAAACTTGGAGGATCAAAAAACAGATCTTACCTCTCCAAAAAGGGAAGACACAAAGATGGCGAAGGAAAATGACTTGGTGATGCCATCACTTAATAGATCTCTAAACACAGAAAAAGCTGAGGAGAAAATTAAACTCCCTTTTGATCAAATAGAAAATAAGGTGGACGAAGGATCCAAAGAAAATACTAGTAAGGATGTAACCCAGGAAAATAACGAAACAAACATAGAAGAAAATCTAAACCAAATCGAGTCACCGATAGACAGTTCTACAGCATTATTAAACACTTTGATTAACCAGTTAAATACTACCAATCCTTCAAAAAAACAGGATACTCAACAGTTTATACAAAACCTTTTCCGCGAAAAAGACAGCCAGACGATCCCCAACAGAAAGTCCTGCTTGGAAAAATTAAAACCGGACAAAACCCATGCAATTGTTCTCCAAGAGCCTTCAAAGAAACTAGTATTACAGTCCTTGAACTGCACCTCAAAATCTGGAGAAGTAGTGCATCCCAGGGTTAGATGGCACCAGACCCAAACCCATATCGAGCTAATCATTGAACAGCAGTTGCCCGAGTATAAGCTCATTCTAGAGGATAATACCTTGATTTACAACGTGACAGAGACTACTCCTTACCAAAGATTCATTCTGAATCTATTGGGTGAGGTGAAAATCGAGACGGAGAAGCAATATGGCTATTACCTACATCTGAAGTTGGCCAAGGTTGGTTTACTGGTCAACTGGCCAAGTCTTCTAAACTCGCTGTATGCCCAACAACATTCCCACTGGCTGATCTATGATACTGAGCGTGCTCAGGAACCTCCAAAATCAATGGGTTTGGCCCTTTGGAATGGGTATCTGACTTACGATAATAGAAATAAGAACTGCGATCCAGAGGAAGATGAATTCCTTTCTGCTCCGGAGGTATTCAGAGAGCCGGGAGTGGAATATTGCGACCTGGACTCTACTTTGTACGAAGATTTTTAGGGTTGCCATACATATTTTCAATATACCTTTAATTATTGGACTTAAAACCTAGAATAAAGAACATTTTCGTTAATATTACAAATTAAATTGCTATAAAAAATTTAAACTTTTAATGTTTTTTTTTTGAACAACTGTTTTTTAAAAATAAGGCATTTTGGTCCACTCTTTTTTAGTGGATATTTCAGGGTTGGGCTTACGGATTATCGAATACAAAGTGCCAATCGCTATGATATCGCTATTCTTTTGTTTTTTTAAGGTTTATAACATATATTTATAAGCATATAACTTAAGAAATTCCCAACAGCATTAAACTTGCATTACCTAAACTAATTTTCCTCAGTGCATTTTCTGCGTTAATCAACACTGAAACGATTACAACACTAGAACGTCTAGCCCTCGTTGTTATCTTGGTTTATTTTTGTTTGTTTTGTTCCGAACGAAGGATGTCCCCGCGAAAGGAGAAGCGAAATTCGCGCTACTGGCGGAAACAGGCAGCCACTTTGCCCGATTACCTTCCCCCGGATCAGCGGGAACAGGATCTGAAGCAGCTGCAGCATCGCGCCTCGATCCTGTGGTCGCCGCAACTGCTGGAGAAGGACGAGAAGGATGTGCGCGAGTACCTGGACTTTGCTGCCCGCCGCCACAACATCGAGGAGGAGCAGGCTCTGTTCATCCTGCGGCGTCACGGATTCGATCTGCCCCTGGCCCGTCGTCGTCTGGTGCGGATTGAGACCGCCCGAGGATGTCGCTATCATCGCTGGAAGGCCCAGGATCTCGTCCGATTCTCCAAGGCCTTCGATCGCTATGGCGCCGACTTTGTTAAGGTCCGGGAGAAGTTACCCCACTTCCCTTTGGCTGAACTGAGGCTGTACTTTTACTTTATGTACTCGAAGGTTAAGGATCCCGAGGACCAGGGAATCAAACGTGATATATCCAGCTTTTCTTGATCCGATTAACACTGCCTTATATGTTATTTGTTGCTAAAAACATGCCATTTTAGCATAAGTTCCTTAACTTTATTACCTTTGCCAAATTATAACTAAGATCCTCAGCATCCCAAAGTTCCACATACACTAAATGGAAGTAGACTTCGACAATACCTGATATTTTTAGATAAAAACTTCCATAACTCTGCACTTGGAATGCCTTTAGTATTAATAACACTTGAACCCATTCATATCATATTCATGAATCATGAACCCTTCAACTTTTTTTTTCATCTATTATAAGAATCGTTGTTTAGTAATAAGTCTTTGCATTGAATGAACATGTCTTTATTTTTGATACACCATATGTTTTCAGTATTATTTGAGGCTTACAACTATGTATTACCAAGCGTGTTTATCACTAAGTAAATATAACTATTTTAATACAGATGCATATATGTATATGTTGGTATCGACTTCTGAGCTTAGGGTCCTAACATTTACAGGAATAGCTTAGATATGCCTAGTAATACGTCTATGTGGACTATATACAAATTAAAGTCTACAAGTAAACAAAAATCTTTGAAAATCTCAGGAAGATGTATGTAATGAAACAAATGATTTGAAAATATAATATGTAATATATGGACTAAGTAAATGCAGATAAATTTCTTTCAGTCTAGTTTTTGGTTTACAAAAAGCAAAGATAACTTGTCAAAACAAATAAAGATTTCTTAAAAAAAAATAGAAATCGGAAGATGTGGACAAAACACTGAGGAGTATTTGTAGTTTTTCAGTCTAGATCACCTACATCCGTTTAGTCTAGTAAGCATTCGCCTTTATCAGTTGCTTAAGACTAAGTTCCTAAGTGTTGTCTGCTAGGTGTGTGAGTTCCTCGTTGGATCATAATACAATGTGGCCTATATGCTGCGTCTATCTAAACTAGAACTAAGGGCTGAGACTTGCGTACATTTCCTTTGGATGCGATGCCCCGAGTGCTACTCACTACGACTAACTAAAACAAACTGCTCTGCTTGGCTAGGCTGCAGCGGTGCAGGGTCATGGTGCCTCCGGGCTGGAGGGCGAGGGCGTGTATCCCTGGCGGGGGCGTGGTCACCGGACCCCAAGACAGCCGCTTTCAGTTGGGCCTCAGCGGCAGCATTCCATAGTGTTGCTGCTGCTGCTGCTGCATCATCATCTGTTGCTGTTGCTGTTGTTGTTGCTGCTGTTGCTGTTGCTGTTGCTGTTGCTGTTGCTGCTGCTGCTGGGTGGCCACCGCTGGTCCTTGGGAGGTTGTGTAAGTCACGGCACAGGCTGCCGGCTGGGAAACCACCACCGGAGCACTCACCTTCCGCTCTGATTGCGTGCGTATGGGCTGCGGATGGGCGGCATTTGGCTGCGGGGGCGGGGCATACATGAGCATGGGCGGTGGAGGAGGCGATGGCTCCACGCTGGGATGACGAGCCGGTGGCGTAACAGCAGAGCCATGATAGGAACCATACGAACTATCATCTGACTGAGCCGACTGTCCGCGATTTCGGGGTCCCGTCACGCCGTACAGCTGCTGTGGATCCCGCCGGTCGTACTTGTGGCTGCCATCCATGGGCGTGGGATTCGTCCGGGTGCCATAGACAGGCTGGAAGCCCTGCGGTTGCTGCTGGGGATCGACCATCATCTGTGGGGGAGGTTGCAACTGTTGCATGTTGGGCTGTTGCTGTTGGAGTTGCTGTTGCTGCTGCTGTTGCTGCTGCTGGATGGGCTGTTGCTGTCCCCGCATGGATCCTCTCATTCCATAGATGCTCTCGCTGCGCTGCTGCATCTGATTCTGGACATTCTGGTTCTGCAGGTGCGAGGATTGCGGAGCAGGAGCCACCTGTTGCTGTTGTTGCTGCTGCTGCTGCTGTTGCTGCTGCTGGGTGCGCATGGGATAGAGACTCTGGGCGGGCACTAGAGGACCTGGTCGAGGAACAATATCCCTGTTGATGGCGGTGTTGCTCTTGGCGTACACGGATTGCGAGCGATTCAGGTTGCTCCTGGTCAAAGTGGGTGATCGGCAATACAAAGAGCGGGTTCCTCCATACAGTGGCTCCTGCTGCTGCTCGTACTTGGAGGAGAGTGGCGGCGCAGTGTACAGATTCTGGCAGTAGTTGCCCTGTCCATTGGCCACCACACCCGTCATCTGGCCACCCATATTCCCAGCCTGACCATGTTGACCATTTCCCACCGCCTGCTGACCTCCTCCCGCATTGCCATTGGATTGACCACCGCGGGGATAGGTGCCCTGCGACTGCTGCTGCTGGTACTTGCCCGGCTTCTCCATGTCCATGTCATAGTTCAACTCGTCCTCCGAGTGAATCGAGCTGGAGTCATTGTCAATGCTGCCCTTGGTGTGGCGCAGATGGCGGCGCGAGTTGAAGATGTACTCATAGACGAGGCCAGAGGCCATGCCGCCCACCAGCGGACCGAACCAGTAGACCCAGTGGTTGTCCCATTTGTTCAGCACAAACGAGGGACCCAGGGAGCGGGCTGGATTCAGGTAGGGCATCTGCAAGGAAAAATCGCTTGGTTAGTTGACTGCGTTACAAAATGGAAAGGCATTTCAGGGGCTGCATAAGTCAAAGTCGTTTGGGTCGTGTTAGCAGCTTTTCTATCAAAGGAGGAAACTTGGGCGAAAAAGTTAGGAAACAATGCAGGAGGCATTTCTTATCAGAGGCTAGCTGATGTTAAATTGTTTAAACAGTTTTAAAAGTAGTTCTTTTGTAATATTAATAAATTCAGAGACTGAATTAGGCAAGAACTTTACACTCAAATTTCTGTATTCTAAATTCTCATTTCGTAAAAATGTTCAAAAAATATATACTGTATTTAAAAATTGATAGAGAATTTTTCCCAAAAATAAGGGGAACAAATGAGTGAAAAACATAACATGAAAAATGGGTTCTATTTTTACTAATTATTAAGTTTTTTTCCCAAAGTTTTACTCAATTTCAGTACATTCTTAAATTGAGAATACAATTACTCAAATCAAGAACGTTCTTTTCTTGATTAAATATTTTTTTTATTATTATGAAACAAATAAGGGGATGGGCTTCATTTTTACTCATTAGGAATTTTTTTTCAAAATTTGTACTCAAAATCAGTGCATTCTTAGATTAAGTAAACAATTACTCAAATCGAGAACGTTATTTTCTTGATCTCTTTGTGTTGGGAATTTTGCACTGAAATAAATCTAGATCTTCCCATCTTGAAACACTATAAAATATTTATTAAAATAAAATTTAAATTTAATCAGAGAATTTAAGAATTATACTTGATTTAAACCCTAGAGTATGCCCCTAGTAAAATATAAAACCCTATTAAATTCTTTAAAATTCTTAATGACCTTAAGATCTGCAAACTCAATCCGTAACTCAATCCCCGGTCAATATAAACTCGACTTTAATCGGTTCCCCCCTCCCAAGAGCTTAGCCAAGTCATCGCATCTCCTTTGAATTCCCGCCACAAAACCCTCCGTTATGCCAACAATGCAGCTCAAGTCCTGGGAGTCCGGTGTGCTAAATTAATTATCTCTTCCAACCCCGAGAACCTCCACAATCCACCATCCCACGATTAAAGTCGCTCTCTACCTGAGCCCAGTTTATCTCGTCCGCCGTTGTCAAGCTGCGATTTTGCACCATCAAAATGACAGAGTCAAAGTCAAAGGCAGGTGCGTTCATTTCGGTTGTTTGTTTTCGGCTTCAGTTTTCAGTTTCGTTTTTGGCGGGTTCTGGTTTTCAGATTTCTGATTTCTCAGCCCAAGAATGCCGGCCCTTGGAATGGTATGAGATGGGTTGGGATTTAACTTACCGACACAAAGCAGCAGGCGCTGTAGGCACATCCAATCGAGGCGGCCGAGTTGCCCATGAACCGTTTCATGGGATCCGTGGATACGAAATAGCACAGAACCACCAGAAAGGTGAGGATGAATTCCACGCCGAATCTTTCCCAGGCGGCCAGAGCAGCGCTCTGTGAGATGGCGGCCTGCAGATTTCCCTGGTAGCCGGGCACAGTAACGCTGTAAAGTAAAAAAAAACAGAGAAATTAGTTTATATTGCTTAAAAGGTTCTTAGGAACAAATGTTCTCAATTCAAGAATAATATGTCTAAATTTCTTTCTTTGGGTATACAATTTACTGATATTACATAAGGATTTTATGATTAAAAACTAAAAATTTGTATATTTTTTGGATTTTACGGTTTTCAAGAACAAATGTTCTTAAGTCAAGAACAATGTGCCTTAATTTTCCTTTCTGTCGACCACTTTTTCTGATACAACTAATTTAAGCAAGTCTTAGGGTATACAAAATAAAAATTTTTATATCTGATAGACTAACACGGGTTTTAAGAACCAATATTCTCAATTCAAGAACAATGCTTCTTAATTTTTCCTTTCTGCTAATAACTTTTTCTTATACAGTTAATTACATAGGGTTTTTAGGTTTAAAGGCTGAATATTTTAATATCTGATTGATAAACACGGTATTTAAGAACCAATATTCTCAATTCAAGAACATTATTTCTTAATTTTTCCTTTCTGCTTATAACTTTTTTGTAATTACAAAAGGTTTTTAGGCTTAAAGGCTGAAAATTTGTATATCTGATTGATGTAAATGGTTTTTAGAAACGAATATTCTCAATTCAAGAACAAAGTGCCTTAATATTCCTTCTCTCCTTATAACATTCTCATATACAGTTGATTAAAGAATGTTTTTAGGTTTAATATCCAATAGATTGGGTGGAAAACTTTTGGGTTCTGAAAGTCAATAACAATTTATTCTATTTATATTTGACTACCAGCTTATCCTTCCACCCCTTTAATCTGATCTCACACATGAACTGCCTCAACATCATTTAGATTGTCAGAGTTTCAATTACCGACTTGCCAAATGAGTTTGAAGCTTTGCGATTTATGGGCGAATAATTTGTTTCCTGATTCGAATGCAAAGTTTATCGTCGAGAGCCTCATATATTACGATGCTAAGGAATTTGATTGTTGTCACAGGAGAGATAACATTAAATATTTTCCCAGCATTTCCCATATCGCAATCCTTTGCCTCTACCTGAGGCACTCTCTCAAGCACCGCATCTAACCGCCCACTTAGAAAATCCGGAAATAAATGCTTTCGGAATGCACTTAAAAGTACTTGAGCAAATAGAACGCTTGGCAATGGGAAATTGCTCCGAGATCCGGCTGCCGTTGGTTGGGATTGAGGTGAGAAGTGGGTAGTGGATAGGTAGTCATCATTGTGGGGCGGCTTAGTGGGCATTAGGAGGCACTAATCCCCGGCACAATGAGTTCCACAGCTGCTCCTGGCTGTTGATTAAAGTTTGATCGCTTTCGGAAAAACATTTTCCCCCCTTGTTTGCTCATAAATCTATAAAGTGCTAATTTCACAGGGCACGAGTGACCGAAAACCAAGAAAACCACTCATCCACACGGATAAACAAACACTCCGTTTGGTGGAGAGGAAGCAGAACTAAGTAGCCGGAAATGGCAGAATGTTGGGCGGCTTTCAGCAGCTCTTCCTGTGCAAATTGTTTGCGGAATAAAAAATTCCCAAAAGAAACCGTTGGCCGCAACTGCAAACTTGAAACTGCGAACTGGAATTGTTATCCTTATCCACATCCACATCCTTATCCCCCAGTGGAGGCGACTCCCAGACCATTTTCTCGCCCTGGTGGCCACCGCGTTTCCGGGTGAAAGGCGAATGGCGGATGGCGAAGTGCGGATTGCCATGTGCCATTTGCAACGCTCTCGGTTTCGGTTTGCCTTTCGGTTCTGATTGCACAGAAAAAATAGAAGAAGAACTTTACACTCAAATCAAGAATATTTGTTCTCAAAATATAACCAAGAACATAAGTTCTTACTTTAATAGATTAAATCAAGAATTATTGTTATCGAAATATAACCAAGGACATATAATCTAACAATAAGGGCTAAATACTTATTAAAAGTAGAACAATTAAAAAAACATATGTATTGAAATTTAATTTTTTAAGGACATTTTTTTCTCAAAAAAGGAAATATGTTTCAATTCATAAGCTTTTTTTCTAAATTTGTACTCAAATTCAGCACATACTCAAAATCAAGAATACAAATACTCAATTTGAGAATTTAAAGAACATTTTTTCCTCAAAAAAGGAGAATAAGAAAAAGGAAATATGTTTAATTTTTACTTAATTTCAGTTTTTTTCTAAATTTGTACTCAAAATCAGTGCATTCTCAAAATCAAGAATAAAAATACTCAATTTCGAGAGCGTAATTTTACTTGATTAATCCTCTCTGTGTGGCTTGTGGTTGCCTTTCTGACTCCCAGGAATGTTGAGAGTTGGATGGTTAAGGATTCCCAATGCGAAGCGACCCCCAAATTAAATTATGCCAGCAAATCACTAAGTGCATTGCTGTATGGCACTTGATTTGAAGACAAATAAACTTACGAGTTAACATGACATTCCCACTATTCAAAATTGATTTTATGGCTTAATATCTAAGAACTTCTGATTTAATAGGAAATATCTATCTTTTTGAAACTTCCTAAATAATCCCTTTCACTAATTAAAGGCTTACTTTCATTTGTTGCTTGATCCCAATTTGCAAAGTATATAGAGTTCATCAAACACAAAAGTTCACTTTGGTGTGCAAATGCTATCAACTCTTTTTTTTTGCCCCCGTTTTCCAGGTGTTGTTTGAATGTCGACGACATAACTGTATAACTGGACCACCTGTGCAGGATTCGGAATGGGGATAAGGATGCAGGGGCCAAGTGAAGGCAACCGGAAGCACTGGCAGGATGCTATTTCCAAGCCAAGTGCGATAAGCCAGGCAGGCGGAGAGTAGCAAATAATAATGGGGGAACGGAATGCACTGGCGAACGGATTCGGATTCAGTAATTGAATTGCCCATGTGACACGAATTGATTACGATTTCGATTTCTAGAAACCATCCCTCTTCATCGGCAGGAAGTGCATTTCCATGCTAGATACAAATCGACTGGTACACTGGGGGAATAAATGATATGATAGTAAGGTTTTTTGAAAAAAAATCAACAGGTTTTGGAACTTAGTCATCTTAGAGTTCATTTAACATGGTAATTATTATTAAATGATTAATCTGATTTAAAGATTGATATATTATTATTCCTTCTGTTGGATTTGAGATAATTTAAATGAAAAATATTTTTTACAAATAAAAAATAAATTAAAAATAAAGAAATCACAAGACAAGGTTGATTACTAATCAGTTCAAATCATATTTAATTGTAATCGTAATCCGAAAATGGTGTACAAACATTTTAAGTAATCAAAAATTATCGAAAAAAAAATTAAAAAAATTTTTTTTTTTTTTAATTTATAAAAATTATTTTCTTTGTAATAGTAATCCATATATGGTTTAAGGTAATATAGGATTTCCAAAAAAATACAAAATTCCGACTGATAGGTAGCGGTAAAAACCTATCGAAACTTGATAGTCCCGGAAAGTCTGAGGTTCACTCCCCAGTGAGTGCAAGTGCGTTGAAATGCTAGAAAATTGTTGTGTTATATATAAAATAAAATATATAAAATCTTTGCAAAAATAATTTTATAAAAAAAAAGTATGATCTGTAATCCCAACTGACTATCATTTAATGCCTTAATAGCATCTCATTTCCCTCAGTGCACAGCTTGATCTCTCTTTTTGTTGCCAAGCTCAGTTCGTTTCGTTTCTTTTCCGTTGGCTGTTTAAAATTTAAATGTTGTCCGGTTGAAAATCCTGTTTTCTGGTTTTCCGTTCTCCTCGTGCATCCTCGGCAACAGTAATTTCTGTTGTTTTGGGCAGCAGCAGGTGTGTATTTTTTCCAGCTGCTCCTCGAGTGACCAACCAGATCGCAGGAGGAGCGGCTACTCCGGCGACACGTGTTTGATTTCAAGTTCCCTTTCCGCACCACCCATCCTGCGCAGTCGCAGCCTGAACTCAAAAAACCCGAAACCATCCAGAGTCCAAGGGAAATGTTAATTATGTTTTTGCTGCTTTCTGGTTTCTTTGCTTTTTCAGTCTTTGGCGGCCTCTACCTGATTTTTATCTTTCGACATTTTCAAAGGCTACTCGCATTTTTGGAACGTGCTCGGCGTGCGTTCTTCGAACCAAAAAAAAAGACCATAAGATTTAAGAACGGGAAGAAATCATTGAAATGCGAGGAGCGGCTAAAGACTATTCAAATATTTTGTGAGCCGGATATCGATACTCAAGTCCGCTTTCCCCCCACTCCCTTTGTTTTTTCAAGCGTTCGCCGTTCTTTATGAAAGATAATGAAGTTGAGACTGGGTTTTATCTGCTCGAGTCGGCGGTATTTGCTGCCACTTGGCCACATGTGGCATATGCGTCGCAATTAGGGTAAGTGCCAAGTGACATGTGACAGCGGAAAAGCCAGGAAGAGCAGCTGAAGTGGCAGGTCCTTGGGGAGTGGGTGAAATTTCAATTGCCTCGGTAGGCAGAAGATTTTTAAAATTATGTTTATCACACATTGTTTTACCCGGACAAGTCCTAGAAAAATATCTACAATTTTTCCAAGTCCTTTTTTATGTTTATTATGATAGGTTATGATAATAAGGCAGCAAAATTTATGTTAAATCCGTTTCTTTAAAGCCACATTTCAACAATATCTTAAGGCTTAAAATTTCTTTTCACAAAACCGAAATTAGTTTAGGTTTAAATCCAATTTTGATTTTTTCTAAAGATTTTTAACCAATTATACAATAAAAAAAATCGATATGAAATGTAGATCGATTTTACATTATGTAATGTAATATAGGTAAATTTGATATGTTCGAAAACGTAAAAACGCTTCCACTCACGTCATTTTAAGAATGATTCTCGAAGTTAGAGAATCTCCTATAGAGAGAATGCGGCAAAATAATATTATTTAATATCAATTTTATGAATATTTCATATAAAAACGATATGGGTATGAATAACATGTAATTTACATGAACATATCGATTTTACGGCGACGTGTTTTTTTTGTGTGTATAGAGCTATAAATCGTATTTTGTAAATCTTTAACTGTATAATAGTTCTTCTCATAAAGAATAAAATCTCTAAAGTCCTCTTAATTTTATTTGCTATCCTAAAGCTCAAGAAAATCACAGACAAAATTAAGTTTAACGCCCATCATAAAATCACAACGATTTCTCCGAAATCCCCCAGCCCAAAGCTATGTATATAACCTATATAAGTCGAATCTAAACCAATTAATCAGCGGAGAGGCAGCTGAAGACTTCTTTTTTTTAGTCCTCTCTTAGGGAAACATATGTTGCGACTAAAAGACAATGTGAACTCATTGGACCCCGACCCTAAGAAATCCATATCAGGGGAGTACAAAATACAAAAAGCAAAAAAAAAACAAACCGAACCTGATCGCAGTGGCAGCAGCTGAAACATGTTTCTTCGTCCCCTTTCTCTGGCTCAAGATTATATACCGATTCTTCAGGGATCTGGGATCTCACTCTCTGTAGAAAGTAACGATGGCAACGCACTTAAAAAGAGAAGCCTCTTCGGAGGGTCGAAACAGATGTCGAGCAGACACAATCTTACTTCGAAAAGGAGTTCAATGCTTAACACAAAAAACTGGAGCGACATTTGAAAAATGGTGCGCAGGCGCAGAGATACTCGTATTTCTCCCCCTCGCTTCACTCGTCTTGCGATTTCAGGATGCTACAAAGGGACAGGGGAAAAACCCTGACAGATACCAGATAGATCCTTGGTCCTTTATCTAGGCATGACAAAGAAATTTCGGAAATCACTGCGCAAACATAGGGGCAGATGTTTATCCTGCGGATAGAATCCTAGCTAGCTACCTGCGTCCTGCGTCCTTTTTTTTCCCCCGCCAGCAGGTGATTGTGTGTATGATGGCCTAGGTTACCTGCACATTCCTTTCATAGAATTTCCTTTTCCATTTCTACGCATTTCACGCTTCCTGTCGAGAGTCCTTGTGTTGTACAGTCATCGCCTGGCAGTGCGTATGTTGTTATCCTGCTTACAACCTCAACCTCTCCCTGTCTAACAGTCCTTTTCCGCCTTGATTTACGACCTGAACAGCCTGTTGGATTTAATTTTTGGACAAATCCACACGCAGATGCAGAATACAGAGTGCAGCATGCAGGATACAGTGTGTCCTTCGCATAATGCAGTAATTGCTGTGGTCAGGCGCAGCAAAAACATCTACAGATTTAAGTGCTGGACATTCAAAATGAATTCCTGTTCAATTGACTTTGATGTGCTGTCCTTTCAACGAATTCTTTTTGAAGAACATAATAGATTAGTTCGTCTAGCGATGTTAAATCATTTAGGCAAGGCTTTTAAAATGAAAGTTGGCTTAAACTGCATTCGTTGGGAAATGTTATTGTGTCTTATTTGATTTAATCCTTATTTATACCTCTATGATTTTAAATGACAAGGAAACATTTAATAGCTTTCTTTGGGAAATTTTTTATGTATACTATTATAAAATTATTTCTAAAATATTTGAATACTCAATCCTTAACTTTTGGAAATATTATTTTGATTTATTTGTTTTTTTTTGTTTTTTTTTTTGTTTTTTTATTTTGTAGTTTTTTTTTTTATCTATTGATGACAAGAAAATATTCATAGAATTTTTTTTTGGGAAATTTCGTATGTATATTTTTGTAAAATGTATCTAAAATATTTGAATATTTAAGCTTTAACTTTCAAAAATATTTTTTAATTTATTTATTTAAATATTAATTTATAACTCAATAATTTTAGATATTAAGAAAGCATTTAAAATATTTTTTAATTTATTTATTTAAATATTTATTTATAACTCAATGATTTTAGATGATGGGAATTAGTTTTCTGTATCATTTAAAAATGTATCTAAAATATTTGATGACTTAATCTTTAACTTTCGAAAATATTATTTTCTTTTATGTGTCTAATTCTTTATTTAAACCTTAATCATTTCAGATGACAAGGAAGTATTTAGTATATTTTTGTTTAGAATAATATTTTTTAAAATATCTTTTAAATCTTTTAAATATCTTTTAAAAATATACCTAAAAATTGCATAACTTGAGCTATAACTTTCGGAAATATTTTCAATGATAATGAAGCATTTAGTATCTTTCTTGGTGGAATTATTAGTTTATATCTTTTGAAAATATACCTAAAATATTAACTTGAGTTCCAACTTACCCATAGAGAAGAGCGGCTCCCGCGATTCCCCCGCCACATTGGGCGGTTATGTACATGGCCGCTCTGATCGGAGATATGGAACGCACCACGCAGAGGGCCAGGGTGACGGCGGGATTGATGTGGGCGCCTAGGAGGAGGAAAAATAGCTTTACAGTATCTGGAATCGTTCAATCTTTTGGGGCCACCCAAATGGAGTGAACCGTTAAATATCGTTTTGACACTTCTACGGAAGGCATTCCTCGTGGGACCACAGATAACATCATAACTTAATGCTCAACCAATTGGCTGTGAAAATACGAGGGGGGAGGAATTGCGAACCACAAAATGGGGGAGTTGCAGGCAAATCAACAACACATGTTTGAAGTCGAAGTCGAAGTCTTTCCAGAGGACGAGGTGTCTTCCCCCCTAATTTCTACTCCTCTTTTTTTCTGTTCAGACGTTTAATTGCCTTGAATGTCAACGCAAATGAACAAATACATAAATACCAGAGTAAATGCAAGGGAAAAATATGGGGGAAACTTGGGGGCGATAAGATGTTCGGAGCCCTGAGTGCATTGCCTTCTCGAAAATATGGCAAACAAAGAGTGGGGTTCATGTTTTGGGTTCTGGAAAACGGCAGTTTCCCACGCAAGTTCCCCCCAAAAACACTTGTCGCCCTGTTCTGTTGATGTTTCCCCATCTATCTGTATCTCTGTATCTGTATCTTTGTATCTGTATCTCTGTATCTGTATCTCCTTTTGCAACTTACCCGAGATGTGAAGGAAGCACTGCGTCAGCGTGGCCATCGCCAGTCCGGAGGCTAAAGCCGTGGCCAGGAGCACGGACGACACACTGGCACCCACTCCGACTCCCGCGGCGGCACCGCAAACGATGAACACGTACATGAACGAGGCCAGACACTCGCTGATGATGGATCTGCAAGGGAGGAGGAGCAGGCGAAAGAACTGGGGTTAGCTTGGTTCCATTTGGTTGGGTTTGGTTTCGCATGTGGAGTGCGTACAGTGTATAATGGTTAATGGTGGGGTGTGTGATATTCAAAAATATATCTAAATAAATTGGGTTTTCTTCGGTACGTAGTATATATTTGATTGATGTTGAAACCATCTAATATATTAGGAGTGCGAAAATGCTATATTTATAGCCTTATGACACCTGCTTAAGTGGTGAAAAATGAAAAAAATTTATTTAACAAATTCATTATATATCTGTTTTTAAATTCCTATTATGTAGCTTTGCTGTAGAATATTTTTTGATGGGTATTATTGACTTTTAATATACTTATTCCTAATAAATTAGTTAAAGTGAAAGTCGAAAGTTAGTCGAAATTTAGGATTGGGAAGGGATTAGTAAAAAAAATTATTTATTTGTTTTCGAAGAATTTAAAAATTGATTAAAAATTCCAAAGACCTCCAAAACCTCACTATACAAGAATGTTACATTTAAATTAAAAAACCAGAATAAAAATCTATGGATTGTTGTCACTTTAAATGGGAATAAAATCAGTGATAATTTTATAAAAATATTTTTACAATAAAAACGATCCATTTTAGCTGATATTGACTGTAGTGCACAAATCAAGTTGCATACAAAGCTCTTTATTGTTGCCCTCAAGCCTTCCAGTGACAATTAAGCAGGAGGGGGCGTTTTGGAGTGTCAGAGGCGGAGGTTCTGGCAAAGAGGAGGGGGAGACCCTCTGATGAGCAGCTGCAATGCCGACTGCTGACTCCAGTGGATTCCCGCTGGACGTGACGCCACTCGGATTCGCATTAAACTCAAAAAGCGAAGACCGCTGCACGAAAACGAAAAATCAAACAAACCGATGGATTTCCATAAATTCATAAATTCAGAACCCCCTCTTTAATTGGAACTATGTATATGTATGTACTCCTCCTCGGTTTCATTAAATGCACGTTTTTCTTTCCATTTAATGGTCAGTAATTCAGGGGGGAGAACTGAAAACACAAAGTGTCGCGCAGTTTAGTTGGAATTCTTGCGCTCGACATGCCTCAAAAGCATTGCCTGCCGGCTAAGATTTAATTACTCCATCAGCTCGCGATGAAATGTTAATTATTTGCCCGTTTCCTGAGCTAAAAGGAGCTGCTATGAGCCACAAAGTGCTCGAAACTTGGCCCGTATTTAGTTTGGCGATTATCTTGATGATGTCGCCGGGAGAACACTTGGATTTCAATTACTTAGAGTTCACACAAAGCCAGATGACATCCAACAATTGCCATCTAAAGTTGAGCAAATTGAAAGCAAGTGCAGATAATGGCAGCGAAAACAAAAGGTTCGAAGTAGATTTACACCCGGAAAAAAGAGTTTTTTAAAATCTATTAGTTTAATAAAGTGATCTAAAAGGTGGTCTAGATTAGGATGTCGAACTTTCATTGCTAGTTTTAAAACAGATAAAATGTTCTTTAGTGTTCCACAACTTTTCACAACTGAGAAAAAAATTTAAAAAAAAACTTTTTTTCTGACAATTTTTTTTATTATTATGTTTTTTTCTTTTTTTAAAAATAAAATTGATGGTTTCAAAATATAATTACTAAATCAAAAATGTTAGTCTTATCGTTATTTCTTGCCTTTTTTCCCCCGAGTGCATTAAAATATTAGGAAAAAAGAGTTTTCGAAAATCTATGTTCTGTTTAATAAAGTAATCTAAGTGGTGGTTCAGATTATAATTGCGATCTTTCATTGCCCATTTTTAATACCAAAGAAAATGTTCTACAAACAAATTTTTTTAAACATATAAACAACATTTTTTTTTTTAGAAATTTCTTGCTTTTTTCCCGAAATGTATTAAAATACCAGGATTGACTCACCTCCAAAACTCGAGCGTGCGAATCTCGGCCTGCATGCTGCGCTTTGGCGCCTGCAGGGTGCTGGATAACCGATTGTTGACCCCGTGGCCGCCGCCATGCGAGTCCTTGCGCATCGCCTCCAGGCGCTCAAACAGCGTCACGATGTGATAGTCAATGTTGTGCTCCAGGGGCACGGTGTGCAGACTTTCGTCGGCCATTTCGGATGCGAAATATGTACGATTTGTTTTGTGTCTTCTAATTAAGTCGATGGAGTGAGCTGAACACGCGACAAGAGGCGGCGAATTTAGTTTTCCTCAGTTAGACACACACATATTTCGCGAACACACTGCAAATTGCACTCAATTTATGTCAATTGACGAGTTTTTGAACTTTCAACCGACCGATCCGTTGTGATTCGACTTCGACTTCGACTGCGACTTTGGGACCCGCAAACACGTCCGTATTCAAGCGCGAGTGGTGAGCGAATAACCGAAGCGAGTCAGGTTGGCTCGTCCACAGCACAGGCAGCCCTCAGGAACAAGTTGAAGTTGCAACTCACCACCACCACCCTGCGGCGGCAGCGGCTCAGCTGCCCACTCCACCGACGCAGTGGTGGATAAGCAGGGCCTTGCACTGAAAAAAATAAGCTGCGGAGTATGTAAGGGTTATTTTAGGGATCAGGTAAATTTGTATTATTTTTTTCAATAATAATTGAATTGAAAAGAAGTCTCCAGAAGGGAATTGAACTACCAACGTTTTGCAAAATATTTATTTTATCTTTTTAAATTGAAGGGTTTTTATTAAGAACTCCAAGACTTCATTATTTTACATTACATGGAAATTTTTCTCATAAGCCATTATTCGAACTTTTCATAGTAATAGTAAGAAGAAACAAAAACTAAAACAATGTCTTAAGAATTCGCGAATTTGTATTTTTAGTAAAATAAACCATGGAGTGTAAATATTTTTTCAGGGATCTTAAAAAATGTGTATACATTTTTTTATAGTAATTGATTTTGTAATTAAAAGAAATCTTTAGGAAGGAGTTCGTTTACCAACGTTTTATATAATACTTATTTTATCTATTTAAATTAAATAATTTTTATAGGGTAATTTTAGATTTCATAATTTAAGTTTTATATATATTTTTTCATTAGCCATCATACTAAAATTGCATACTAATAATTAGAAGAAATAAAACTGAAACATAGTCTAAAGAATTCGCGAATATTTATTTTTAGTAATCTCTCATTAAAATAAAATTGATTGAAAATGTAGATATGATGTGAATAAACCACAAACCATTGTATTTTGACCTAATAAACTCCAAATATTTTTCCAGTGCATCGGAACGTTATGGAAATGGAACAGAAGGTCCTGTCAACCTGTTGTCGGTGTTACTTCTTTGGTTTGTGTTGTTTTGCATCCACCACCCATTCGACTATATAATCAAAATCATAAGTTTGTAAGTTAATTGCGCAGCACTGATCGATCACACAGATTCCAGATTCCCTGGACTTGAACTCCGTACTTAAGATGATGATGATGATGATTATGATTTTTTGATGATGATGGGGAACTCAGGCAGCTGGTCCTGGGAGCCGCTTTCATTGAAAGTATTTCCCTTTTTCGACACACATTAATGAAATGTAAAATAATCTGGCTCAATGGGCCAAAAAACTTTGATTAGACGGGGATGGGTATGCGATTTTTGTGGTTACGTTACCTCAAAGTATTAACATGAACCTGATGTCGGTCCCAAGACCAGCACACTTAAAAACACTGAGAAAAATAAGGATGGTAGTTTAGTGGGATAACAATTAAGTATAAAATATAATTTCTGATTTAGGTATAATGCCTTGGATTCAACTTTTTTAATTCTACACCCAAAAAAAAATTCGATACGAAACTTAGGTCAATTTTACCTAATTTAAGATCAATTTTAACTTGATTTGGGTTCAGGTAAAATTAAAGTGGTCGAAAAGGGTATTTCATGTAAAAACGATATGGGTTTTGCATGACCTGAAATTTACATGGCCATATCGATTTTACGGGAACATGCTTTTTTGTGCAACTCTACATTTTTTTGGTAATACTTAAGTAGTGCTCCATTTCTTTGGGTGCATCGATGGGTCAGAAACTCCAAAGGGAGCAGCCGAAAAGCCCATTCTCGGTTCACATTTTACGCATCACTAAAAACTATAATTATGAGGCCTAACCACTTGATACCCTCACCTGTCAATTGTCAAGCTGTCCCCGTGTGTGAGTGACTTTTCAGGCTCAATGAGCTGTGAAAGTTAAGAAATTATATTCGGCACCCGGGGGGCAGAGTGAAATCAATCACGCAGACTTCTTTTGGCCAGCCTACAAAAGGGCTAAGAAAAATCGGGCGCAGAAATTTCGACACTGTTTGCATTTTTTCTTGCAAACTTCGCAAAAAGGGGGGCGGCTAAAAGGGGGCGTTTGGAAGGACGTTGCCTTATATGGCACGACGGAGAACGAACCACGATGATGATAATGGTGATGTGATGGCGATGATGATGCGAAGGAGACGGAGACGACAAAAGGCTGGCTCTGGACTCTGGGCCTCAGAGCGTGGGAATTATTTTGCACACTCTCTGTGTGTGTGTTTTTTGTTTTTCGCCTTTTTCATTCGCTCGTTTTTACGTCGAGGTCGCACGGGGTCGTTCCTTTGGCCGGTCGAAGGTAATAATAAGATGTTTTGTTTCAATCACATCGTCGCTTGATCATCCTCATCATGATCATCATCATCGTTGTCGCAGTTTCTTGGCCCCCTCTTGCAGTCATGGGAGTAGTTAAAGTGGTTTTGAGTGAGTCGACAAATAAAATATATATGAATTCAAATTTAAAATTAAAACCACAATTTTATTTTATACAAAAAAAATTAAAAAAAAAAAAACTTTTTTTTTTGGATAGGGCTTTGAACTTGGGTCCTTCCCCACTCACTACGCCCATGCCTGCACTTATCGAGTCGTGGGAGAAAGACAGCGAGAGTAACCGAATACGCTCATCTCATTTTGGAGATATGCTTGGGATGCTGTTGCCAATGGTTTTTACTCTTTTTGTGGGAGAGCAAAGGGAATTAAAGATGGAGCTTTTATCCTTTTCGTTCTTCTCCTTTGCTTACTTAAAGGTGGGCGCTATTATGCCGTGTAGTTAATGTACCCAGTGTTTGTAAAGCAGAGAGGTATAATGTATTTGTTTTTAATTCAGGAATAAAATATAGTTATGGTTCCTTTAAAATATTGAACATATTGAAAAATATCTAAAATATCTGTAAGCCCAAAAAAATTAATTCAAAATACTTTTAAAGGAAGTAGTTACCACTGAGTAATTTTGTAGTCTGGTAAATCTTCTTCAATACTCTTAAAAGTTCCTTCTTATTCCTTTCGTAATTGTTTTTTCAGTACACAGTTAAAACTAAAGGGGATCTTTTAAAAATAAGTAGTATTATAAGAACGAAAGTAGTATATTAAGAAAATAGTATAATAATATGGTTTAAATTAATTTAATAGAGTTTCAAAAAGTTTATAAAGGGTTATAAAAAATATAAAAAATAAGAAAATTATTAATTTGGTTTTAAGAGTATATAGAACTGACTATTTCAGTGCAATAATTTATTCATTGGTGATTAAGAGGATGGCTTAAGAATTATTTTTCAGTGCATGTTGCAGCAGTTGAAAATGGATATGGAGATGGAGATGGTGTCACGATGCCTCGCCCGCTGTGGCCCCATACCGCACACAGAAAAAGGGAAAGGGGCCTGTGAAAAGTCTCCCGCTTTTCGGGAAGCTGTCGATGGGGCAATCAGAATGCGGTATCCCCGGAGAGCGTGCCCTGATATCATTATTAGAGATATGCCCGTTGCTCCATTCCCTATATGAGGAGCTGATTTATGGTTGCCCTTCTTGCAGCTTCTTTGGCTGGCAAACGAAGCCGTGACTTATGAGTGGATAAAGCGTGAGTACCTGTCCAAGTCCAAGTCCCAGTCGCTCCTCAGGTAACTGGCTTTGCCCAGATGGATCGTCGATTCTGCGGGTTATTTTGCCAAAACTAAACAAGGTCAACATTTTTCTGTGGTTTCCCTGTTGTGTGGGAAAAAACCACTGGCTGAAAAGAGGAGGTGTTGTGCAAAAAATTGAAGGCGGGGCCTCCAAAAAGTAGAACAGATTTTTAAATTAGTAAGAAAACTTTAGAGCTTAACCCTAAGTTCTTAAGATTTTATTAAATAGATATCTAATTTCGAATTACAAATACAATATAATCGAAAGTACACAGAAAGAAATGATCATAGAGATTATACCATTTTTACATCAATTGTAAACTATTGGGATTTAGAAATTTTCTCATAAGATGGCTATTACATTAATACTATAAGAACTTCTGATTCATAAATGTTAAAATAAAACGTTTGGTATAAAATTTTCCTTACAAACTATAAAATTTATAATAATTAGTATGAAATTATTCCTACAGAGTTTAAATATTATATTATTTAGTATTAATTGAATATCAAACTTCGATACTGGATCTAGTATATTTGTATATTTGGTATGAAATTTTCCTTACAAACTAAAAAATATATAACATTTAGTATGAAATGATTACTACATAGTACAGATATTATATTAGATATTAATTTAATATCGAACTTTGATACTGGATCTAATATATTTGTAATACAACGAGTTTTAAGAGTTAATCTATGTTTTTTTTTTTTTTGGGTGTAGTATTATAAAATCCCAGACGTGTATGACTAGACAGTTTTTGCCCACGCCCTTAAACCCTTTGACCTGCGACAATGAAAAACACTGGAATCTAATTCACATGATGCTGTGAACATCAGCATATGCAAATCCGGTGAAAAACACGATTTCTGGGTTGTCTAAAGGGCGAAAAAGTTCCGAATCGGAGGACTTGCAGTCCGTGTTCAGTGCTCGACACGTGCCCCACTTGCAACCCTTTCCCATTGTCGGTCGTCGCACTAATGATGCGGCATTATTTTGCATATGGACAAGGACATAGACATGGATAGGACATGAACCGGGGAAGGGTTAAGGTCGAAACTGTCCCCTAATGAACTGAAACATGCGCGACTGTTACAGTTACGATAATTTATGCATGTGATACAACCATTGACTCGGCGCGGAGGATTCGGATTCGGATTTGAATTAGGATTGTATCTGGTAGGATGTTATTTTGTTGCCGCAACGGAGTGATGGCTATGATCTGGCATAGCAATTAAGCCGAAAAAAGGGTTAGAGACAACGGCTTTTTGTGTTTGTGGTAATGGTGATGGTGGTTGGAGTCCTGCACTTGCAGACTTTGGTTTTCCTGGTCATCCGACACAGGTGCGAAAGTTTCAGGGATTGTGGTTTTGGCCAAGTGAAAGCCAGAAAACGGAAAGGAAGTGCACTTAGAAAAAAAATTGAAGGTAAATATTTAGTTATTTATGTAGAATATAAATAAAATAAATTAACATATTATACTCACAAATTATTATTAATACAGTAAAAACCTATTTAATAAAATCAACTAACTCTTGCAATATTTTATGCAAATTATATCATAGAAAAATCAACTATTATTATTATAAAAATCCATTATTAATACATTAAAACCCTAATTAATAAAATCCCCTAACTCTTGCAATATTTAAGCAAATTAAATCATAGAAAAATCAACTTAAATTATTTGTAAGTTCCCATAAAATAATGCTCTTTGCTATAAATTACAGAAAAATGAGTATACTTAAAAACTATTGAAAAGAAATAATAAAAGTATATTTTTTTTAATAATTTATGATTTTTTAAAGTAAGTTTATTATCTTTGTTCTCCTTTTAAATATATTTTCAACATATTGTATTAAAACTAAATAAAAATCATTATCTTAAATATTGTAAAAGCATAAGTTTCCTCAAACTTTAATCGATTAAAACCCTCACCATCACCCACATGTTCGATTTTTAGTTTTTTCATGCTTGAAAAATAACCGCCTGACGTTAAAAACTCTAAAATGGTCCCCGATCATTAAACGCACAGATTCAATTGTTTGTCTAGAAGAGCAATCCATAAAAACGTCTGCAGTATCTGCACACACTCGACCAAAAACTACAAACTCAATCGCAATCAATGGAGAGCCTTGAACAAATCGATTTTCGGTTATTAGCCGTCACACAGTCATTAAAAATTTTGACAGATTTTGACAATTTATTGACGTTGCCAGTGGCGTGCCGAAAAACACGCGGCCAACGTAAACAATCGCGAAAATTTTACAGTATCGAAAAAAAAACCGCCGGTTGACCTGTACAAATTGCAAAAAGTGGACAAATGTTTGTTCACCTCCTTCCATCGCACAATTTTCAAGTACTCCCCCAAAACCCCTGGATTTTGGACCAACCCCCGGGCGCGATAATTTGATTAATTGAAAGTCAGACGACCTTTTTTTTGCGGTTTTCGGGAAGGGGTTGTTCTGAGTTCTGAGTTCTGAATTCTGAGTTCTGAAGAGGAGGGTGCTTTTTGCGGTCGGTGGCGTGAGTAAACGATCTCGGGTCTTATCAAGTAGCTCTATTGTATTCACATTAGCGGACTTATCCAACCCCCGACTCGGTTCGAGTATATCTATTTCCTATCTGACCGTTTTTTATGCTCGCTTTTTTTTTGGGTAAAATTTAAATATCGCATTACACACAGACACTTGATTTTAAAGCGACCGCATTCAAATGTTTCACTTGTGTTTCGGGTGGGTCAGGTTGGGATGCGAACTCCCTGGACAATTTCCTAACATGTGTTTTTCATTGAAAAATTTAAATCTGTTGTCTGCACTTGATTATGCGATAAACTGGGCTGTGTGGTTTTTGGTAGCAACTCTCGGTTTCACTCGCTTTTGGACAGTTGCGTAATTGTTTTACGCTTGAAGGGCTTCTCAGTTGGCCGAGAGAGACCAAGGGTTAATGAGTTTTACTGGCCTGGCTGGGAGATAGCCAGGCACTTGAACATATTTCGGATTTTTAACAGACTTCTAGGGTTACTTTAGAAAGAGCATGAGACTTCAAGCACAGAAGTTTAATTAACAAAAAGGAAGTTTAAGTTTAAATGTTTTACAAGTATTTATGGTAAAGTCAGGGAAATGTAGCTAAACTTAAAGAATAATATAACAATTTTTACAACGTTTGTAAAGTTAAAGTTCTTAAGTTTAATTAAAGTTCTTGAATTAAGAACATTTATTCTTAAAAACATCTAAGCACAAATGCTCATATTTTGAGTTGAAAAAACAAAGGCTTCAAGCTCAGAAATTTAAAAAAAGGTAGTTTAAGTTAAAATGTTTTACAAGTATTTATAGTAAAGTCAGGGAAATGTAGCTTAAATTTAAAGAATAATACAAATATGTTTACAACGTTTATAAAGTTAAAGTTTTTTATAAATATGTACAAAGAAAGAAAATTCCGAGCATATTGTTTTTGAATTGAGAACATTCATTCTTAAAAACCGAGTAAGCACTAATGTTCTTATTTCAAGTTCAAAAGTTTGGAGTTTATTCAACAACTTTGTGATACGACAAGACTACCTGTTTAGTTTTTGAGCTAACATTTTCTTGATTCCGAAACATTTTTAAAATTTTCTTGATTTAAGAACATTTTTTAACTCAATTAGTATTTTTTCTGTGTAGGATTTATCTAAAAACTTTTAGTAAATATGATTTATTAAATATCTTTTTATTAAATATTTCTATTTAAATATCCTCTTAAAATAAAGTTTTTTTACATATATGCTTAATGTGAAATCAAAGGTATTTTCCCTAGTTAAAGTCTCCCTCATAAATTTTAAACTCAAATCGTTTAATTTATTGTCACATCAATAACCCAAACCAAACTCTCCTTAAATATTTAGTAAATATGCGGTAACCCACTCCAAAAACAGACTCATTATCGTTGTTATGTTACTGTTAAAAGCCACGCCCACTGGCCCCAAAATGATAATTGATTTTGGAACGCAGCCCAAAGGGTTTTAGCCAACAAAAGCACTTGCATATATATATATATATATATATATATTTACATATACAGTTCAGTTTTGTAAATCGTGCTGGTGGCACTCACACGAAGGTCCCCCAAACACGTGGCCAGGATAAAGGACATTCAACTCTTACGAAGAGAACAATTTCAAATCGCTTTAAGTGCTCACTTCGCAGCTCCGTCTGTGTCTATGCAATTTTCAATTTCACGCCAGCCACTTTTCCCACCTCATTTGCATATTTTCCGCCAATTATTGTTTGCATATGCGAAAATTTCCCCGCCATTGTGATTCTAATTCGATTTTGATATTTCGCGCCCATTGCAATTTGCAATTTGCCTTTTTTACGATTTGTTTTGCCAGGATCGTAGCCGCCTCTATTGATCTCATAATCGAACCAAGTGGGCTAAAAAAGCCACTTCCTGTGAGGGTCCCTTCATTTGCATCAGCCTGCTCATTTTTTTCCGAGGCGTGCCAATTTTTGATAGATGATGCGTGAAAATATGGGATGTCAGGGGTACGAGAGCCCTCCTATTTGCATATTTGATTAATTTGTTTGCTTTTTTGTGTGGTTTTTTATGGAAAAATAATAAGCATTTTATTGTGTGGGGTGAGAGGAATGAGGGTCCTTTCAATAGCTCATCAAATTGCGAGGATATGGATTAGAAAGGTACCAAATTGATGGGGCATAACACATCTTTTGTTTTCATGCAGGGATGATATGAGGCTGAAATGTGCGCCAACTGTTGGAAAAAAGTACCAAAAAATAGGTGTATATTTTTTAGGAACTACATAAACCCACAACAAGTTGTGAAACATTGTGGTGCACAGTTTTTGTAAATTTACCATAATAATATTTTTTTTTATATGATCCCGAAATGGCGCAAAAAGTTTAGGGTACAATAGAGTTCAAACTCTAGATTATAGAGTTTTTCTGGATTAATCTAGTTTTTTTCGATTCAAGGATAAATATTTAATCTCAGAAATGAATTTTGTATACCCTACGTTCACCCATTTAAAATGGAAAATTCCCATTGGGAATACCTTATCTTTTATTTGGGTTCCTAAAAAATGTTAATGGTTTTTTTTAATCAGCATCAACATCCGGTGCCGTTCAAGCTTCATAATAGATTTGTGCAGAAATATGTTTAATATATAAAAGATTTCAAGTTTATTTAGATTAGAAACTATGCCAGGTCAGTTAATTCCCAGATTTCAGATCCCGCAGTCGACCATATCGTTTATTTGTTTTTTGGAATATATTTTTGTGATTTCTCGAGAGAAATCCCAGGAGATTATGGCTTCACACGGCAAAAACAAAAGAAACAGAAATTCTGCTAGCGAAAGTTAGGCTTATCACCAAAAATGTGGGGCTCTTCGAAAGTAAAAGATTAGCCACAGAATTAGTTTACTCAAATCATTCGACTTCTGAGGCTCAAAGCTCCTAAAATATTTTTGTATCGAGTTACTTGTAAGAAGTCAGTTTTAAGTGTAACCATCAAAGAATTATAAAAACGTGTCTATTGCTTATAGAGAAGGACGATCCAATTCGCTGAAAAGATATTAAAAACCTGAAAACCGTACGACATTAAAGAAGGACGGAGACCGTCATGCCATGATCTGAAATCATCCTACCTGGAAATCCACCTGAAACGGATGAAGGAAGCTTTAAGAAGCAGTCTTTAATGTGAAGACAAGATAAAGGCCCAGCAAGAAGATATTTATCTATAAGATGGATCCTACTGATGTTACTACCTGTCGTTAAAAGGGCGGCTATCTAGAGTCCTTCCAAAACGAAAAGAATTTTTAGTGAAGCTCCTCTTCGTTTCGGAAGGACGCTAGATAACCTTTCTTTTCACGACAGGTGGTTGCAGCAGTAAGTTCAACTTCCTTAGGCCTTTAAAAGTGTTTAAAGAATACTTCTTTTTACTGAAATAATATTTCATTCATTATTTTTTGTATATTTTTTGATATTACTTTACATTTAGACTTGAATTTGCCTAAAATAAATTACCTATAAATTGTATTAATTGATGCTTCCACATAATAAAATGGATAAACTATAATTATATTCTAAATACATTTATTTCTTCTTCTAAATTATGATTTTATATTTATAAATTTTTTAAAACCTCTACTTAACAAAAAATAATTAAAAAAAATATTCACAATTTTTTTAAATGTAGAGACTACAGCAATTTTGAATAGTTTCTTAATTTTTTTTTAACTATAGAGTATTGAAAAAAAATTTAGTTTTTTTTTAAGGCCAACACATGATCCAATATTTTCTTTCATGATATAAAAGTAGGTTTTTTAAGTTTTCATTTTCTTTTTCAATAAAGTCGAATAACCTGGCCAAAGTTGATTAAGTACAAACTATGGCATTCATTGATTCGAATTCAATGATTATAACAGTGAAAGTGATTGGTAAGTGATTTTCATATGAACATTTAATCGATTGGATATCAGCAGGAACAGCAGCTTATTCTGCTCCTCTTTCAGATGTAAATCGGCATCGTAGTTAGTGGTCCTGGTCCCGAGTTCGTGCCTTCCCTCAGCGACAAGTTTTTCCCTCAGAGTGGCAGGCACTAATCCAATTGCTGTTCGGATCATTAGGCACTGATTGCGTTTATGGTGCAGACGGAACCTCGGGCCTAGGTATACAGATGGGAATACGTTCGGTTATCCAGAGCAAGGACACTGTGCTTGCAGTAGTCGCACCATATGCAGATTAACCCACACAACATAAAGGGGATGGGCTGTCCTGATGTCCTGACATCAATTATGCGGGAAAATTCAACGATTTGAAGATTTAGCAGCAAATCGATTTTGCGATAAAAAGAGGAGGAAACTTAAGTGCATTTGTGCGGACGAAAGTGTTAAATGAAATTCCCATCTTTGCCATAACAGTGTTAGTCGCAGTCAGCACGGCTCTACACAGTGGAAAAAGGTTTACAAAAGGTGGAAAATATACTGGAACAGTTACAAATATTTAAGAATATTAATATATTCTTTAACTGTCCTACCTAAATTAAAATAAAAATAGTCCAGAGTAAAGTATCCTTTATAATGGATTGTAATTAAAATATATTTACACTTTTCTACTTCCTCCCTAAATGTTTGTGAAACTATCCAATATTCTGGAAAGAAAATTTTAAAACTTTCTTGGAAAAAAAATATTTACTCTTTCCTATTTTTTCATAAATAATTTCGTAACTGTCTAATATTCTAGAGAGACAATTTTTAAACATTATTATAAAAAGTATTTACTTATTTTTGAAAACCTAAAAAACACTTCAGATTTGTATTCTTTATTATTATAGGTACCTTTAAATTTTTGTGATTTCTTATTGTGATTTCTGAAAAATATATTTAATTAAAACAAAGTATCCTTCTCTACTATTTTAACTAAAATATATTTACAAGTCAAATTTTTTAACTTTCTTTTAAAACTAATTTTTTTTATTTACAATTTTTTAAGAACAAAAAAAAACTTTAACGTTACTGAATTTTTATTTAGACACAAAATTTTGGTATAGCTTTTCATATTTTTTATAGCAAGAAATATTAGTAACCAAAATTTTTTAAAAATAAAATAAATCTCTAACATTATATATTTTTTTTGAAAAAGTATGAAATAAAAATGAGAGGTATAATTATTTTTTCTGTGTACCTTAATATTCCGACTAGCATCCTCCATTCAAATGAACGGGAAAGAACATTTTTTTTATATTGAAACAATTTTAATTTCTGATTTTTATTTGTTATATTATTCTTAGATCCAAAATATTGTTAACATTTTCCATGTTTTTTTACAAAAAAAATATTTTAAAAAAATTAATGTGAAACTTCATAGTAATATAATTATTTTTTCTGTGTACCTTACCTTTCCGACTAGCATCCTCCATTCAAATGAACCGCAAAGTAAATCTGCATTTGATTTGTCACCCGGCGCACATGTTGCAAAAACTTTAGCCGGCAACTGTCGCCACGAAAGGTGACATCCACAAAAATAGAAAAACAATTGCCAATTACGGGCGAGCAGTTTGCTTCCTCTTCCTGGCTTCCTTGTTTACCGGATCAGCACCCGAAAACCACCGAAAAAACCCACCCCGGTGGCCATAACCACCAGCATGGTCCACAAACAGCAGTCGCAACAGAAACACAGTGAAAACGGTGAAGGAGAAACAATCAAAAAGCGGGAAAACCCAATAAAAGGAAAAAAACTGAGGGGTGGCAATGGGCAGCGGGAAAAACTATGTGGAAAATCACTTTTGCGCTCATAAATTTCAATAATAAAAATTTGAATGCAGTTGACACGACACCGCAACAAGCAACCTCCTCTCGCCCTTTTTTCCTCTGACTGAAGAGCAGCAAACAAGGTTAAGTGAAATAAAAATCAGTGGAGTGCATAAACAAGGTTCAAGGTGCGGGTCGCATTGGAGGGGATTTGTATCTGGATCTGGTTCGGGATCTGAGTCTGGATGCTGCTGCTGCACCACCCGATAATTGAATTGGCTTGTCGCTTTTGGTTGAGAAAGCACAACCCTTTTTTTTTTACCACCGAAGGAGTTATGGTTTTGCATATGTACATTGTACATATGTGATTATAAACATGGTTATATTCTGGTTAGGATTGGTCTGCCCTTATTAACAACATATGGAATACGATTTTTAGGGTGGCGGCCTCAATTAATATTTGCGGTTCAAGTGCAGTGGCGATAATCTTGAGGTCAGTCCCACAATTTTTGATATTTGTATAAATGTAGTGCTTACACCCAGAAAAAAAAAGATCGAAAAATCTAGGACCAAAGTTTTTACATTAATACCGTTTTTTTTTAATTTGTTTTTTTTTTTTAAATTTTGTTAAAAACTATATTCTTATACTCATAAGACCATTTGTTCTTAAACTTTAAGTTAGTTTTGTTCTTAGAGTAAGAACAGCGGTCTTCAAAATCCGTTTTTAAAATGATACCGTAAGTTCTTATAATAATACCAAAACCAGAACCATTTTTTTCCTGAGTGTACTCTCTGAAATTGGTTTAGGCAAATCTTACATATTTCGGTATAGAGCATTTTTACTTTATAATCTTATCGTTAAATATACGTTGAAAATTATTTCCTTAGGATTTTTTTTCCCAAACTAGAATATGCCAAACTCAGATGGATTCGAACTCTCTAAAAAACTCATGAAAATGTAGGTACATATATTTTCGTAATCTAATATTCACTATGAAATCTATATTTATAACCGTTCATTATTTTATTATTTACACTCGAATTTATTTTAAATTATTGCAGTTAGCCCTTGTAATCTTTAGTTTACTATTAAGTAGTTCTCGAATAACGCTTAATTGTTTATTTAGTTTGAAAATAGTAAAATCATAAGTATAACAGCTTATCATAGGCTAACGGCAATCATTAAAAAACTAGTGCGAGTGCAAAACAATTCTTAGAATAAAATTAATAAGCTGAATTCACATTTTATGAACGTTTACTATTGCATTTCTGTAGTTAAGAGAACGGGTATAAATAGAGTTTCAACAGTGCATCAAATATCAGTTTTGAAATCAGGAGCTCAAGCGACAACATGAAACCAGCAATTTTCTTAGGGTAAGTCATAGTAATCCCTTTCGAAAAAGGACCTTCATTCAAAAAGTTCATTTTAGTTGCCTAGTGGTTCTCGCAGGATGTCTTGTTGGAGGAGCTAATGCCCAAAGCGACGATGAATTCATCGTTGAAAAACAACGCTTTCTTCATGTGTATGGCGATTCTTCGGTTGATGAAGCCACTAGATATAGCAATGTCGTTGATCTAATCAAGTTCTATGAGAACTACTCATCTCGCCTCTCATTGACACCTGAATTTAATTATCGTGCCCAAGTTCTCTTGAGGTGGTATAAGGAGGAAAAGGAACACTGTGCTGGTTTTCGTTGGTTTCCTGAATCAATTGGAATTCAAAACACCGTGCAGCCCGCTGACTTATCGATAGTTAAGCACGATATCGATAAGATCACTCAACAAATTAAAGATTTTTTAAGAGATATAGAACTTTAAGTTGGCATCACTGTTCAAGATGGCGACCGATTTAACAGCTGTCAAGTGATTTATTCTCAGTTCGGTTCATTAACGAACTCACTGCTGAACAACGCTTGCAAATAGTGCAATTTTATTTATTTTATTTATTTAGACAAGTGTGACTGCCTAATTTCACGCTTTGGACAGCTACCCTGGTGCGAGGCTAACGGGTCCTCGCCGGAGAACTTTAAGCAGTAAACGCATAAATATGCCGGGTCGCCATCCTTTCCATATACAGTGGGTTTTTTTGGCACTGCCACTCGTGCGTCTTCTTCGACTTCTCTTCCTCGCTCCGGAAGTCGCAGTAGTGGCACTTCCACTTTTTTGTTTTCGGGTCGCAGGATTCTACGTGCGCCAAGTATTCTCTCACAGATCTCTTTTTGGCGCAGCACTTGGATCACCTAAGCTCGTGCGCGGAGTGGTAATCGGCAAAGTTTCCCGCCTGGCGTGGATTGCCCTGACTGCTAGCTTTGCTGGCGGGGTCGGGGAACTCAATAGCTCGATGAGGAGCGGATTGCCTGGCTTGTTTAGTGGCTTGGAAAGGGTTTGAAGTGGTTTTCCAAGGATTCGAAAAGATCCGCCATTATTCAGGACAATCTCCTGCAACTGGCCGGCTCCCCATCCAGAGCCACTGCGTCGTTCGCCGCCTCTTCCCGCGTCGGCATAGTTTCCCGCCTGGCGAGGATTGCCCTCGGGTGGGCTGCTGACTGCTAGCTTTGCTGGCGGGGTCGGGGAACTCAATAGCTCGATGAGGAGCGGATTGCCTGGCTTGTTTTTCTTGTTCTTACTTCATCCCTCGCTGCCTCCTCCCCACGAGTTGCAGTTCTCCTTCTGCTCCAGACGTTGGGGAGGAGGGGTCGGGGTCCTGAAGAGCTCGAGGAGGCGCGAATTGCCTGGCTTCTTCTCCCTGTTCAGTGGCTGCATCCTCGGCGATTTCGCAGATTTCGCAGAGAATGCGAATCCTCCTGCCAGGCGCTTGCAAGCCTTGGGCTTGGCATCGGGCTCATTTTCAGGCTTGGCGTTGGCGGCGTGGTAATGATTTATGGTGACATTGCCATAAAAGTTGTGTGTCATTTTGTTGGCTTTATTTCGTATTTTGTCATCCACGCGGTTTTAGGATTGCAGATTTGCAATTTTCGGATATCGATTTCGATAACAGGACGCTTTCAATCATCGAAGGCAAAACAAAACAAACCAACGGAAATGGAGCTTGAGGATCTTCAATTTTTCGCGTCGAACCCCCAGCGCTTGGAGCTCGGCAAGCAGGCGTTGGCCCTGTTGACGAACGAGTGCCTGATGGACGACACCACGGCAGGCGTGTTCAGGTTCTTTTTTAAGTTCGACTGGAACGAGCCGTTCTTCTTTTGTAATTAATTTAATTTGCAATGTTTGTGCCCGAAACGGGGGACATGCTGGCCCAAATCGGCGCCCAGACCAAGTGCAGCGGTGCCCAGGGTGCCAATCACATGTCCTGGACAGCATCTTTTAACCCCTTACCCCCGCCAAGGATATCCGCATGATCTAGGCTTAAGTTATGTAATTAAAAGCACTGAGATATGATATGTATACGAGTAGATATAATAATGTAATAAAAATAATGTTGAAAAAAAGGTATACAATATTTCGAGTATTTTCGAGACAAGGAATAATATCTATATAAAATAATATCTATATGATAGTTATGAAAGCAAGAATGACTAGGTTGCTCAACTTCATATAATATCTATATATCTATATACTAATAATAACTTTGACATTTATGATAGTTATGAAAGCAAGAATGACTAGGTTGCTCAGGTACTTTAAGCCTCGAATTGCATTTCGTCCTAGTTGACTTAACGCCGGTGGGATGATTAAATATGGAAAAATTATACTGAATATATATAGCATGTAAATAGACGCCGTCTGCATGTCCTTCTATGTCCAACAAAGCTTGGCGCACGTAGAATCCTGCGACCCAAAAACAAAAAGGTGGAAGTGCCACTACTGCGACTTCCGGAGCGAGGAGGAGAAGTCGCAGAAGACGCACGAGTGGCAGTGCACAAAAAACCCACTCTATATGGAACGGATGGCGACCCGGCGAGCATATTTATGCGTTTACTGCAGCTTAAAGTTCTCCGGCGAGGGGGCGTTAGTCTCGCACCATGGCAGCTGCCCAAAGCGAAAGTTGCTTGAAGGCTTGGGAGGACAACCAAGGTAAGCATTGTTCCCAAGTAATTATTTAACATTAACAATCTTATATTCTTTAGAGAACGGCGGTAGACTGTGGATTTTTGGATTTCTTCGACTGCAAGCTGGAGTCGGTATTCTCTCACAGATCTCTTTTTGGCGCAGCACTTGGGGCACCTAAGCTCGTGCCTCGGCGACACCACCAGGTATGGAGAAGCATAATGGGTTTGGACCAGGTTCTCCTGCATGTATGGCCGCCAAAAGAGTCATTCTTCCTGCTCCAAATCTAGCTTTGCTGGCGGGGTCGGGGAACTCAATAGCTCGATGAGGAGCGGATTGCCTGGCTTGTTTTTCTTGTTCTTACTTCATCCCTCGCTGCCTCCTCCCCCCGAGTTGCAGTTCTCCTTCTGCTCCAGACGTTGGGGACGAGGGGTCGGGCTCCTGAAGAGCTCGAGGAGGCGCGAATTGCCTGGCTTCTTCTCCCTGTGGCTTTGGCTGGAATTTGGAATTTTGTCATCCACGCGGTTCTAGGATTGCAGATTTGCAATTTTCGGATATCGATTTCGATAACAGCGCGCTTTCAATCATCGAAGGCAAAACAAAACAAACCAACGGAAATGGAGCTTGAGGATCTTCAATTTTTCGCGTCGAACCCCCAGCGCTTGGAGCTCGGCAAGCAGGCGTTGGCCCTGTTGACGAACGAGTGCCTGATGGACGACACCACGGCGGGCGTGTTCAGGTACTTTTTTAAGTTCGACTGGAACGAGCCGTTCTTCATTATGGTGGACGAACTGGGCCTGGGACACAACCGCATCCTTGCGTTCCTGGCGACTACGGCGGACGGGAGAAGGCGCAGAATGCTCTGGCTGCGACTGGTGTGTATACGCATCGCCTCTGGACTCGGACTCCTCTAATCACAACCACAGTCCAGCAGAGTCCACAACGAGTCAGCTGCGCCAGGACTTGGAAATGGTTCTGGGCTTCATTCAGGGACAGAACCTCACCGCGTTCTTCCTAGGCCTGGTGGCCGACGCTTGCCCAACCAACTTGGTTCTGCGGTCCCTGCGTCACTCCACCTTGTACGACAGGATCCACCTGGAAGTCCGTCTCGCCACCACCTACTGCCACCTCTCAGCGGAGCTGGAAAACGCTTACCACGAGGTCTTCGAGGCGGGGAGCTTCCGCACCGCTGTGAGCGGATACCTGGTCCGCACGGAGCAGGACCCGATGGTGCCCGACGGTGCCAAGAGCCTCCTCAGCAGAGAGTTCACGCTCATGCTCGAGATCTTGCAGCACAAATTCTCGCTGAGCAGCTCGCCATTCAGTTTCGCCCGGGTCGACAATGAGCACCTGGAGCTGCTGGGCAAGATGTGGGCGGCGCAGTGGAGCTCCGTCAGAAGGGACCTCGAGCGACTCACGCCACAAATGGACTCCTCGGACCTTGTTCTGATCATGAACACCGTCGTTGGGATATTCGGCTATATCTACAACGAGCAATAACCCTCTTCGTCAACAATCGGTCCTTTTCAGGACCACCATTAAAATTTCGAAAGGAGACAAATTTTCAATAATATTTATTGTTTATTGTTTGACAGTATAAGCTAATTGCTAAATTAAATGCAATTTTTAGGGCCGTTTTCTCGTCCGTACTTTAGTTTGCCTGCCGGGACAACGGAGCGATAAAAAAAAAAATGGTTTACTCGCCCTTATGTTAGCGCAGGTAGCGACAAATTTTGTCATGGTACTTCATCCACCGTGCAAAATTTGTGCGGTTGGATTGTGCGCAAGTGCTGCCAGACATTCGAGCGTTGTCAATCTGCTTCCACTCTTCATTCGAAAACAGCTGATTCTATTTAGTATGACTGTTTTATGGTATTTTTCGATAGTTTTTTCGATTAATTTTGCATTATCCAACACTAAAGCATAGCAGTATTTTGCAGTACATGCAAAACGGTCATACCCTCCTCCGCCAGTTTTTAAGTAGAGCGGCAGTCTTCAAAATCCGTTTTTAAAATGATACCGTAAGTTCTTGGTATACAACTTTTTTATGACCCAATAGACATGTTTTCAGATACATTAAGAACCATTTTTTCTCTGAGTGTGCTCTCTGAAATGTTGTTGAATAAATCTTATATATTTCGGTATATATCATTTTTAGGAAAGCATTTTTATATACTTTATAAACATATATTTAAATGCACTTTATAAATTAATTATTTTGGATATTTTTCCCAAACTAGAGTATGGCAAGATCAGATGGTTACGAACTCTCTAAATCACCCAAGAAAATGTAGGTATATTTTCGTGGGCTGGTTAAGAAAAATCTTACTTCGCTTGAACTATATTAGTGACTAACCATAATACTTAGGAAACTAAATGTATAATCAAGCGTTTTTCCAGAACAAAGTACATGTGTACGTAACAGTAGACATAAAATTATAAGGGCTTATCGTGCTCTAAAATGAATGCGAATGCAAATCACTTCTTGGTATATAATTAATTAGCTGAATACACATTTTAGATTAAGCTGCTTAATGTCAGAACGGCTATAAATAGAGATCTCGCAGTAAATCAAATATCAGTTTTATAAGCTACAACATGAATCTTACAATTTTCTTTGGGTAAGTCACAGTAGTCCCTTGCGAAAGAAAATAATAATATTTAATATAATATTTCCTAGTTCCCTCATGGTTCTCTCGGGATGCCTTCTTGGAAGTGGATATGCCCAAAGCGACGCTGATATCACTAATGAAAAGCAACCTTTAACGGCCTTTAGTGTGTTTCCTTTTCCTTCACCAGTGACCCAAAGAAATTGCTGGCCGTGGAACTACCCTACCCCAGCTCCAAAAAAAACATTTCCCGAAACGATCTAATTTGTGTTAATTAAAAACCATTTATAAGTAAATAAATTATTTACTGAACATTTTATCTCATCTGGTACTCTTTTTGGATTTCGCTTCCTCCTTTAATAGGAAATTTACAAGTAAAATCGAAAAAAAAAGATTTTTAAGATTGATTAATAAACTAATTAAGAATATCGTCAAAAAGTTTCAGAGCATAATTCGAAGTTTTTAGTTCTTAAGAAATAACAAATAAACTGTGTACGCAGGGAGGGATCGCCAAACACATCTAAAACTTTTAACACGAGTTTTCCTCGAGGTTTTATTTTTTATCGTGCAAATTGTTAGGGACGATTAAAAAAAGTATTCTACTTATCGAATTGAGCTATAAATCGTTGGTCAAAAAATATTTTTTTAAATATTTTCAAGCCTGGTTAAGTGGCTTACCCTAAAGATAATCGTATAACAAAATGTTATACCACAATATTTGCAAATTAAGTTCAATAATGTTTTAAAGTATATGTCAACTTTTAAGAAGCTATACATTTTTTTAATTAAAAAAATTGAGAAAATCCGTTTTTTCGCGGTTTACTTGAAAATTTCCGATTTGTAAACTGATATTTTATTCACTGAGTGCCTATTAAATACCCGTTACTGACCTTAAGAAAGCAGTCGCAAACTGCTGGGCAAACCAAGCAGTCGCTTACAAGTGGCGTCATCTACCGGACATTTCATTATTTGCTTATAACTTTTTACTGAGTAGTCCGATTTACAAAATTTCTTCTAATCTTAATCTTATATTCTTAAGTTCACTGTTACGTAGTTCTCGAAAAACGCTTGATTATATATTTAGTTTTCCAGCGGAAACCTTGAACACATTAGGCAAAGAGTAAAATAATGATTATAACCGCTTATCATAGGCTAACTGCAATCATTACAAAACTAATGCGTGTGCAAAACAATTCTTGGAATAAAATTAATAAGCTGAATTCACATTTTAGGAACGTTTACTTTTGCATTTTTGTAGTTAGGAGAACGGGTATAAATAGAGATTCAACAGTGCATCAAATATCAGTTTTGAAATCAGGAGCTTAAACGACAACATGAATCCAGCAGTTTTCTTCGGGTAAGTCATAGTAATCCATAGTCCTAAAGGACTTTCACTCAAAAAATTTTTTTTTAGTTGCCTGGTGGTTCTTGCAGGATGTCTTCTTGGAGGAGCTAATGCCCAAAGCGACGATGAATTCATCGCTGGAAAACAACGCTTTCTTCATGTGTATGGCAATTCTTCGGTTGATGAAGCCACTAGATATAACAATGTCGTTGATCTAATCAAGTTCTATGAGAACTACTCATCTCGCCTCTCGTTGACACCTGAATTTAATCATCGTGCCCAAGTTCTCTTGAGGTGGTATAAGGACGAAAAGGAACACTGTGCTGGTTTTCGTTGGTTTCCTGAATCGGGCTATCCTATGCCGGCACCAAACGAATGCTCGTTGCCTTTTGTGAAGCGTCGCATTGTGCAGCTGGCCGTGGAAATTGCCTCTCAGGCAATCAAAAGTCCTGGAGAATCTTAAAATTCAATTGGGATGATCTTTCCGCAAAAGATCTATTTGATGTTAATTAAATAAAGCAAGAGTCATTGTAAACATACTTCCAAATAAATTTCTATCAAATTTATGTACAGTATAACGTTGCAAAATGAAAAAAAATTAAATTTGAAATCTAGTTTTCGTAAAATTCTGCAATCCAATGCTATTGACAAAAACTGACCTCTCTCCATTCAAAATAAATGCCAGGGGCAACGACATAAAAAGGGTGGAAATTGGAATTCAAAACACCGCGCCAACCCGCCGACCTATCGATAGTTAAGCACGATATCGATAGAAATCACACCGAGCGCGACAATAACAACAAAGAGCACGGATATTCACGTTTAAGAAAAAACTAATATTTTATTCTGGTTGTTGATGTTATAGACAGAACGATCGGGTCTAAAAGCGGTTTACTTCTTGGCCTTCTTGGGGTCTCCCTTGGCGGCGTCCTCGCTCTCGGCGGCCTCCTTGGCGCGCTTGGCGCGGATTCCGACCAAACGGGCATCAGTGCGAGCCTGTAAATAGCGCAAAACATGAGAATCCAGTGCTCAAAGAGATCCCAGAGCCATCGGCTTACCTTGCGCAGCGTGGCGAAGGCCTTGAACTTCTTCTCCTCCTTGGTCACATCACGGAACTCGACCACGGCGGGCTGCTCGTTGGTGATGGGCATGACGGGTCCCTTCAGCTGGGTGGCCAGCTTGCACTCCTCCACGGAGGACTCGCCCTTGCGGATCTTCTTCTCGTTGATGGGGAACAGGATCAGCTTGCTGCGGTACTCCTTGAGGCGCTGGATGTTGCGCTGGCGCGACTCCAGGGATTTGTTCTTGCGCCTCCTGTCGACAGAGATGCCAATGGTCTTGGCAAAGCTGGCGCCAATGCCGGCACCCTATAGAGAAAGAGATTCAGTGTTAGTTAGCCATTGGAAATGCAAGTAATCCTCTAAAGCATACACACCTTCAGCTCCTCCAGGGTGAAACCACGGCCGGCACGCAGCTTGGTGTGGTAGCGGATGGTGGGGCAGCGGACCACGGGACGCAGGTTGCCGCTGGCGGGGCGGGGGAAGACGGCCTTGGCCTTCTTGACGCGGTTCTCGTGCCTGCGGACCTTGCGGGCCGGCTGGTTGAACCAGGTCTTCACATGCCGCTGCCACCACTTGTGGTAGTGCTGATTCGGAATCATATTGTTACCCTTACCCATCTTGGCGGTTTAGATTGGCTGCAAAAGAAACAATACACACATGAAAACATTAGTGGTCTATATATATGTATATGCGGTATAACCACAAGCGGCAGTCCCGTCCCCACGTGGCTGCCTGATTTTTGCTTGTTTTATCCATAATTCGGGCGAGTATCCATGATCTACGGGTGCTCAGTGAAGGCCCCTAGTCTTATGTACACTTCCCACACTCGATGGCTCTATTTACACTTAGTTTATCTCTTATTTTCCCCAAATTTCGGGACGCTCACGAAATTTACACACCTTTTCTTCCCAACAACGAATTAAAAAGGAAATCGCAACCAACTTCACGTCGTTGGCCAAGCGGGAATTTCCCTCCGAAAATACCCTAACGCGTGCGAGAAATTTCCCCAGCTATCGATTGGTTGTGCAATCAGTGTTAGCAAGAATTCTCAACAAAATCGCATTTTTTACGCCATCGCTGCGTGTTAAAAATATAAAACGCTAACGAGCATATTTTAGGAGTTCACAAAAATAGTTAAAACCCGAAACGAGTGCATTTTGGGGCATTTATTGACGTTTAATTGCCATATCGCGTGTCGCGTGGCAACTCTAAAAACTGTACTTTCTGATAGAGATAAAAAACTATTGACTATTGAACTGTCTATCTATAATCGAGAAATTGCGCGCTAATTCCCCGCATTTGGCCAGCAATCGTTGTCGAATCTTAAGCAAGCGAAATCAAAATAAACAAACACAAATGAGCGAAGAGGTATCCGCATCGCCGGTGGCCATTGGCGAGCTCAAGTACGAGGATGTGTCGCAGCTGAACTTCTCCAAGCTGTACTCGCCCAAGATGAAGAGCGTCTACTGGCGCTACTTTGGATTCCCCTCCAACGACAACAACGAGGTGATCACCAAGCAGAACGTGGTCTGCATCAAGTGCCACAAGGTGCTCACGAATCATGGCAACACCACCAATCTGCGTGCCCATCTCCAGCACCGGCACAAGGAGCTCTTCAAGGATCTGTGCCAGGAGCACGACATTCATGTGCCACCGCGCAAGACGCCACGCAACGTCACCCATCCGCCGCTGTCCAAGCGGAATGTCTCCTCGCGTCGCGTCAAACTGGAGTTCATCAACAATCGCAATCACGACAACGCCTCCGATGAGGAGCTGGACGAGGCAGCCGTGGCCACGGCGGCCATGCAGGCGGAGGAGGACGCCTCCTCGCAGACCATGCTGTACGAGACCATGGTGCCGTTCACCTACGACGAGTCCGACAATCTGGTCGAGGAGGAGGAGCGTCTGGTCCTGGAGCCCAAGTACGGTCGCAAGCGCAAGCTGGCCACTCCCTCGGGTTCCCTCATCCATGGGCGTGCCATCAAGCACGAGGATGGCGGGTATAGCGCCAACAGCATTGCCAATCTGTCGGAGGCACTCACGGACATCGTGATCAAGGATTTCCGCAATGTGGACTTCCTCTACGATGCCGGTTTCAGTGATTTTGTGCGCCAGGCCATGGGCACTTCCGCTCCCATGCCGGAGCCGCACAAGATCGAGGCGCTGATCAACGAGATGCACGCCTCCAAGTTCATGGAGATCTGCGAGATGACGCGCGAGTTCACCACCGAGAAGCCCTTCTCCCTGGCCTTCGAGCAGTGGATCAATGTGGAGCAGCGCCGCTTCCTCAGCATCTACCATCACTATCTGGACGAGGAGACACAGTCGGCCAGGAGCATGCTGTACGCCACGGTGGAGTACACGGACTACATTGTCTTTGACGATGTGCTGACCGACTTCTACTTGGCCAACTGCACGCTGGCCATTATAAACTACGACGAGGACGAGGACTTGCTGCACACCTATCTGCGGGAGAAGAGTAAGTGCAGCAGGAGGCTTGAGTGCTAGCTCATTTACTTACAAATACATCGTTTTGCCTTACAGATATTCCCATTGCTCTGTGCTATGTTTCGGTTATTGACAAATGCCTGCGGCGCGTCTTCGAGCTGGAGGAGGTGGCCACGCTGATAGAGCAGGTGAAAGACCTCATGCAGCGGCATTCGTCGGAGATTGCCTCCAAGGTGGCCGAGGGACCCTTGCCCACGTACAACGAGCACTTCCCCTGGACCCTGTACGAGATGCTCAAGTTCTTTGCCGAGTCCATTTCGTGGTCCGAGGACATGGATCAGCTGGTGATATCGGCCAAGACAGTGACGGAGGCACTCAGTGCTCTAGTGGTAAGCCATCAACCTAACTTATACCTTTAAGACCCCTTCTAATTGGCATACATCTCATAGATTGCTCTGGACACACTTCGTGGCGAGGACATCCCCTTGTCCAGCATGCTCTCCCCGATCACCTCCAAGATTCTCATCAAGAAGCTGGGCATTGCCGAGCAGGACGATCCCCTAATGATGAATGTAAAGCGCACCATTTCCGCTGTGCTGCAAGCCCACGTTATATCCAATGACAATCTGACTGCTGCCGCTTTGCTGGACCCGCGCTTCCACCGGCTGACCACCATTGACAACCTGGACAGAACCGTTCGCATGCTGACCCAGCAGTATAACAAGAACTTTGGCACTGTGGGCGAAGGGGAGACCAACGAAGTGGCCGCCTCTCCCAGCGTGGTGGCCGTCAAGGCGGAACCCAGAGCCGGAGGAAATAGTGCAGCCAGAAAGTCGAGTAAGTAAAGAAACCATGAAGGTTTATTATAGAGCCTGGGATTAACAGATAACTCCCCCCATAGAACTGGAACTGCTGTTTGACATTGCCGAGATCCCCAGTCCTCCGAAGAGGGATGCCGACAGCAGCGTGGAAACGGATCTTAAGCGATATCGCAACGAAGTGGTCGTTCAGCTGGATGAGTCGCCCATCGAGTGGTGGCTCAAGATGGGTCACATCTACGGAACGCTGCGCGACCTGTCCTCCCTGTACCACAGTGTGCCCGGTGTGGTGAGCCTCAGCTTCAAGAAGGCGCTGCGAGACCAAATCTACGACTTCAACAAGCGATTCATGCTCACCGGGAATCAAATTGACGCGATCCTATTTCTGCACCATCACAACAATTAGCCTGCACTCGCACAGCTTCCTGTTTTTATATAATGCAATTACACTTTAATTACCTTAATCTTACTCCGATCTTGTGTATATGAACATGACTAACAGGGGCAGGGCACAGGGCCCGAGCGCAATTCCGCCGTACTGCATACCAAAAGACGGACACAGAAGATCTATAGATAACACGTATAAATGTTAAGAGAACATTCTGACAGCATAGATCCCAATGAAACCCTTAGTCTAAGAATATTTGTTAAATAAAACAATAACCAAAACACAAAATTCGCCTTTAAAACTTATTTATTTTTCTTGCATTCTTTGTAAAAACCCCTTTTGCTCTATTCATTTCCACAGAAATTAATAAATTCTACTTTAAAATGACTCAAAAGTTGTATTATTTGTATATGTATAATTGGAAAGTTAGATAAAATGGCAACTGAAAAGGGTTTAATCGAAATCTTTTATAAAAAACGAATTTACTAAAATTTTATAATTTGAACTAGGCGTCGAGGAAGAATCTTTTGGGTAGTGATTAGAATATAAAGATAACCGAGGCAGAGAAACTTGAGGCATGTTATTTAAGAGGGGGGAGTTTTTAGATAAGGTAATGCCTTGTTCTCCGATTTTCCATTCCTTAATTTACTGATTTAATAAAAAAATTTAAATGAAAAAATATTTAAAAAAAGGGGTTTACAAAAAATTAAAATATAAAAATAAAACAATCTATTTTTTTAAGTGTATGGTTCCGAATGCAAAGGTCACACTTATATTTTAACAGGGTGGCAACGCCAAAAAGGCCCCATTTAAAAAATTCAAAATAACCGTTAAAATAGTAAGCCATTTCTTCATTATTTAGAATATTTTTAATAAATATATTTAAGCAATATCAATGTAATAATTAACATTAAATACGCCCAGGTAAAACAGTTAATTCTTTGTTTAGTTTCTTATTATTTAGCGCTTTTTTGAAATACAAATTGTGAACAAAATCAGCTTAATAAACACCAACCACCGAATAACATTTAAATACGATAATAAATACATAGAATAATAACCAAACTTAATAGCATAGGTAGTGGATGGCCAGTGGAGGACCACCCCCAGATGGACGTTGCCCTCATTTACGACACAAGTCGTGCATTCGCATCATGGCCTGCGTTGCTTCAGCTGAATTGTCCGACTGCATGGGCGGAATCATTGTCAGCGTCTTCCACCAGGATGTTGGGCATCTGCCGACCGCCTCCGCCTCCTTGCCGTCCTCCGTCCAGCGAGTGTACGTTGCTTTCCTGCTGACCATAAGAGGGGCAATCATCACATGAATCACTTATGCACGCAACTACTCACTCTGGGGCTCTCGAGAAGCAATTCCTGAGCCATCGGATCGCCGGACGTCGCCTGCCTGGAGCGGAGCAATCTCTGGAAAGCATTCGGCACACTAAACTGCTGCGACAAGGCGCTGGTGGTGGTGAACGTGTCGTTGCTACCACGACTGGATCCCGTCTCCGATCCCGGCGTGAAACCGACTCCGGGCTCGGCACGTTCGTGCTCCAGGAATGCTTTGCTGGTGCCGCCGAGCGTCGCCAGCGGATTCTGGAAATGCAGGTTAATATTGAGATCCTTGTGGCCGCGTTTCCGGTACTCATAGTACATGTACCCGAGTCCGGCGACCAACGATCCGACGGCCAGCACAAGGAGCGCCATTAGCCAATGATTGCCCGACTGCTCCTGCTCTCGTCCCAGTTCCAGGCTATTGGCCGATCCCGCCAGGACGACCTCGTTGAAGGATCCATGGGGACACCGTTCGCCCTCAGCCGCCAGTCGGTTGCCGCACATGCACTCGTATCCGTAGTTCGCCTGCACGCACAGCCCATGGCAGTGGGCATGCTCGCAGGGATGCGTTGCCCTCTGGGGCTGCCGCGACTTGCCGGTCACCACAATGTCCTGGGCGTTCAGCACGTTTAGCGGTATGTTATGGCACATCCGCGTTCCGTAGAGGGCGCACTGCACCGCTTCAACGGAGCCCAGATTCACGATGAACACATTATTTTCGTATAAACTTATACCAGATGGTTGCATCAAAGCGTTGGTCTTCTGCAGCATTATCTCCGGTCGACGTTGTGGTCCCGCATTCGGTCTATAGCTAATCCTCTCCAGCGTGCGTGAGTGCAGGTCCACGTAGTACAACACGCGCTGATGGGGATCGGTGGTCAGGGCAATCATGAAGCTCTCGCTCTTCTGCAGCAGCATATCCTTGTGACTGCCATCCAGCCTGGCCATATGGATCTCCGAGCTCGTCCGGCCATAGCCCTGAGTGCGTATGGCTATGTAGAAGATCCAGGCGTTGTAGCCATCCACGGCCAGGTGCTTGAGGTGTTTGGGGCTCTTGACGCGCACTATCCGACCGCACATGCGTGCCTCGAAGCTGCACGCGTGGATCTCCTGGGCTCCGCTCAGCACGTAGACATTCCCTGTGGTCCAATCCAGGGAGACTTTAGTGGGTGTCGGCAGACCCAAGGCCCGCACTACCACCTTTCGGTGAAGATCGATCTGGTAAACAGTGCCCTCATCCTCGGAGGAGAAATAGCCCATTTCCTGATGCGTGTCCACATCGAAGCCGGTGATCCGTGAATCATTCGCCGACCAGGCAACTCCGAGCATCACTGGGTGCTCGCTCATGTTGCGCACTTCGTTGAAGGTGCTGAAGAGTAGAGTGGCTCCCTTAGACTGGAGGCTCTTGCAACTTATCCGATCCTGGCGCAGCATAAAGTCCGCATGGCACTGGCATTGATAGCCGCCCAGCGTATTCTCGCACAGCTGGGCGCATGGCTGCTGCTCCTGACACTCATCAATGTCCGAACAGCTCTTGTGGTCCGCATCCAGGCGATAGCCATCGAAACAGGAGCACACGGCGCCGGCGGGCGATGCGCGGCACTTGTGCTGGCAGAACGGTCGTCCGGATTCGGTTGTGCAGGCCGTTGCGCATTTGGGACCCTCGTCGTGTCCATTGGAGCAGTCGGCGAACTTGTTGCACACCCGCGACATATCCACACACTCGCCATCCTGGCAGTCGAAGAGATGTGGCCTGCACGGCTGATGCACAGTGGTCCAGGGGTGAATCTGACTCTGGTTGTGGTTGCCTTTCTCCTGATCGCAGCTCAACTCATCGCTGCCGTCGCCGCAGTCCTTTTGACCATCGCAGCGGAACTCCCGACGGATGCACTGCCGTCCGGAGCGGCACTTGAACTCGTAGATGCTACACACATCGCCGCAGTCGGCCTCATCCTCGCCACGCGGGCACTCGGTGGTGCCATTGCAACGCACAGTGGACGGCAGACAGATCTTCAGATTGCTCGTGCACTGGTACTGATCCTCCGGGCAGGATATGTTGACCGTGGAAGTGTCAACATCGCAGTTTAGTTCGTCCGATTTATCGCCACAGTCGTTGTGGCCATCGCACACCAGACTCCGCTCCAGACACTGACCCAGCTGGCAGCGGTGCATGTCTGGTGGGCAACTCCTATGTGCACACTTGTCATGCTCATCCGACCCATCGCTGCAGTCGATCCGTCCGTCGCACTCCCAGCTGCCAGCGATGCAGGAACCGCTGCCGCACTGGAACATGCCCGGTTCGCAGCCCGCGGCCGTATCGCACATGGCCTCGTCGGAATTGTCGCCGCAGTCATTGGTTCCATCGCAGACCAGGCTTGAGTCCACGCACTTGCCATTGTCGCAGGCATGCTGGTGGACATGACACTTCTTAGTTTTGTCTGTGTGGAGAGAAAGTGAAATGGGATTAGTTTTTAGACAACTACACACTCCAAATTACCCTTACCAAACTTCTCGCAGTGCTGCTCATCTGACTGATCGCGGCAATCCTTGCGATCATCGCAGCGTCGCTCCTTGTCCACGCACTGCTCCCCATTGTGACAGGCAAACTGCCTGTGCGAACACTGCACCTTCGGCTTCGCGTGGTGCTCCTCGTCGCAGTCCATCTCATCCGAGTTGTCCACACAATCTTGCCTTCCGTTGCAGCGATGGTTGAGGGTAAAGCACTCGCCGCTGCGGCAGCGGAACTCGCAGTCCAGGGCCTCCACACAGCTACGGTTGCCCGCATCGCGGTAAACAAATCCCGCTGGACACAAACAGATCGCATGGTAGGGCCCCTCGCCCACACAGATGTGCGAACAGCCGCCGTTTTGCTGCTGGCAGGGATGCGATTCCCGGCCGACGGGTGAACTGGCTGCAAGTGGGATTCTGCGGGGAGCAGCGATGGGTACGAACGGCAAGATGGCGTCCGGGTCACTGCTTCCCATGATGTCAATCATCTTGCGCGGCCCCATGTTGCTCTTGTGCGTCCAGTAAATACGCGGCGAGCCCATCTCGCTCCAGAAGAGATCCTGGTGCACCAGGGCCAGGCTATAGGGACGTCTCAGTTTGCCCCGGAAGGTTTGGCTTTGCGGCTGCTTGTAGCTGGAGTAGCTTATCCTGCCCAGGTCGCTGTCTGACCAGAAAAGCGTTTGGGTCTCGTAATCGGCGGTCATCCGGATGTCATCATCGCCCAGATCGTCCTCAAATACATGCACCTGTTCGCCCTTGCCGCTCAGCGGTATCCTGTCGATGTGCCTGTGACGCCGAGCCTTGAGCACCACATACATATAGCCCTCCAAAGGCATAACGCTCAGGCCAATGGGCCACTCTTGACCCGGGAAGAAGCGAATGAGGGCACGATGGCGCGTCTGCAGGGAAAGCAGCTCGATCACACCGCGCTCCACATCCGCCCAGTAGAGATTCCGACTGAGATGGTCAAAGGCCAGTGCACTCACATTGCCCAGATTGGAGCGAACGAGAACGCTAGTCTCGTGTTGCTCTGGCTGATACTCCAGGATCAAGTGCTGGTCATTGTCCGCTATGATAAGGCTGCCATTGATGCGATTATAAACCATTTCGTTGATGACGCACGGCAGGGTGTAGGTCTTGCTCACTTGATGCCTGCCGAAGGTGGTGTGCTCGAGCTCGAGGAGCACCTGGCCCAAGCCCACATACAGCCGCTGTCGCTTCTCCATCAGCATGCAGCGCTGCATATCCGGCGCCAGTCGCATTCCATCCGGACAGGCGCAACTATGACCGCCCGCTTCGGGTTCTGCGAGGAGGCAGAGGTGCGAGCATCTGGCATTCTCACAGCCGTGGCTTGAGTTCGGCTGCTTGGCGGGATGATAGATATGCACAGCGTAAATGGTGCGATCCTTGGCCAGAATGCGATGATCTTTGCCGGAGAACTTGTGGCAGGCATGCACGCTTTTCGTGGCCCAATCCGACCAGTACAGCTGATCCTCGAATATAGCCAGGCCATAGGGATGCTTCAGCATGCCGTCCAGCACCGTACGTCGCCCTGTGCCGTCTGGTCGAACTGTTTGCACACTGCCCAACTTGGCATCCACCCAGTAGATCCTCTGCTGATGCATATCCAACGCAATGCCATTGGGCCAATGGATATTGTCGCTCACAATGGGCCGTGATCGGCTGCCGTCCATGGAAGCGCGCCCTATCATCGGTTTCTCACCCCAATCCGTCCAGAACATCAGACCCCGCTGCGGCCACACGGCCAGGGATCGTGGCTGATGGACATCCTGGGTGATCAGTACGACACAATTGAGGGCATCGTTCGAACAGACGGCTATGTGCCGCATTATGTTGTCCGAAAAGTAGATGTTCTGCGTTAGCCAGTCCACGGCCAGGTCTTCCGGAGCATCCAGGCCGGAGGTCAGCAGGATCTCCGCATGCGAACCATCGCCGTTTGCCTTCACAATGCTCTCCGCTTCGTTTTGGATGTTGGTCCAGTAGATGTGACTGCCATCGTAGGCCACGCCAATCACCTTGCTGAGATTCCCGGCCACCCGGTAAATGTGGTTACGTACATTGTCTTCGTGCAGGTGCATTCCCATGATGGTCATCTGGGTGGTGTACAATAAAAGGGGCTGCTGATCGGTGGATTCGTGAACGATGGCGCGACAGGTGCGATTATCGCTGGCCAGCAAATAGCCCTCATCGCAAATGCATCGATAGCCCCCCGAGGTGTTCTCGCATGCCTGGCTGCACAGATCGTCTCGCTCCTGGCACTCGTCAATGTCCTCGCATTTGTCCTCGAACTTGGCCTGCCGGAATCCAACCGGACAGAGGCATTCGGCCCCTCCGGAGGGCATCATGTGGCACTTGGCACCCGGCGCACACTTCTTCGCATCGCAGTCGGGCTTGGAGTGGCACTGCTCAGTCTCATCGCTGCCGTCGGAACAGTCGCTGTGGCCATCGCACACTTCGTTGAGCTGCAGGCAGGTTTCGCGATTTCGGCACAGGAATTTGCCCATCTGGGGTTGACACAGGTTCTCTAGAAGAAAGATGAACTCGGTGAATATGTATAAAAGGAGAATCCACAGAAGACCGCGACTCACCGCATCCTCTTTCATCGCTTCCATCGCCGCAATCGTCGACGCCATCGCACACCCACTTCTTCCGCCGCAGGCATCGTCCGTTGGCGCAGAGATGTCCCACGGAGGAGCAGGTGGCCTTTGCCTGTTCGCATCCGGCCACCTCGTCCGATCTGTCCGCACAGTCCGTTCGGCCGTCGCACATGAAGTCAGCCGGGATGCAAGTGCGGTCCTGCTGGCACATGAACTCGTACTCGCTGCAGTTGCGCATGCGCCGCGTGGTATCCCACAATCGGAATCCCAAGCCCGGATGGGAAGGGCAGTTGAGTTCGTCCTCGCCGCCGGGACAGTTGTCGATGCCGTTGCACATTAGTTCCGCTGACAGGCAGGCTCCGTGTGGCTGGGCACACGGGAACCAATGTGGCGCTCGGCACAGTCGGTAGTCTGGATGATACATAAGGAATAGAGATTAGTTATTTTTAAAAGGAAAGGTACATAAGAAACAGATACAGTCTAATACAAAATATAGTCATTCAAGGCTAACAATCCTTAAAGATCTAAAGAAATAACTAAAAATAGGTACATATATTCCACTTAAAAAGCATATTGTAGAGAAAATCATATCTAATATATTCCATTATAAAAGTGTATGTACTTAAATTTTAGGATTATCACAGAAAAATTATATTAATAAAAAATGGATCTCCAAGTAAAATAGGTCCTAAATAGGGACTCCTAACTACACTTATGTAATTAAAAAAAATATATTTGTTATGTATAATGTTAATATTTAAATAGATTGAGGATTTCAGGGTGTAACCATAACCTAAAAATTGGAAAAATCGTATACCCCAATGATCTTTGAGTTCCCATTTCCCATAGTGGTATACCCTATATAAACCCGTTGTATACCCTATATATACCCACTGGAACTACCCAAGTGCTCACCGCAGTCCAATTCATCCGAGCCGTCCTTGCAGTCTCCGCGTCCGTCGCACATCTTCGCCTGTAAGATGCAACCGCCGTCTCTGCACTGGAATTGTCCCGCATCGCACCGCGTGTCCGCAGATCCCGGCGTGCCGGCAGCAGCAGCACCGCCAAGGCCAACCAGTAGCAGGAGCACCGTGATGGCCATGTGGCATGCAAAAGCTCGCCGGGATGCGAGTCCATTCTCTGTTCGTAGCTTATCCTTTGCGGCACTGGAACTGCAACTGGAATGGCAAGCACGTGTCTGCGAGGTTGGGTTGAATCCTCGCCGGCTGGTGGTCATCTTCGGGCTCTCTGCCCGTATCCTTCTCTGGCTGGGGGGCACCTGGTGCTCCACCTGGCACATTCAAACACACAAAACACACAATTCGGTGGACGATTAACACTAAAGACGGGGGAAAATTAAAACAGGAACAGGAAAGTGCGGCTAGCACCTTGGAAAGCCGAAAGCGAATTGAACGAGGAAACCGTTGCCTTCCAAGGGATCGAGCGAATTCGGCGGGAGCGGGAAAAGCACCGTTATTCCAGTGTGACCAGGCGGAAATATACCAAAAAAGCACTGGCTGCGATTTGGTATTGGAATATAAACACTTTTATCGTTATCGGTATCGCACAGTGCTCCATAGAGACGTAGGCATCCGCTGCTTGGATTTGGCACAAAAGAAGGAGAAGGGCAACAAACCAGCGTTATTATTGCCATTTGAACCCAACCCAGTGGCTCGAGGCACTTGCTCTGCTCGCAGGGGATCCCTGAAAATGCCCCTCCAGCGTGGCTGCGACCGCCGACTCCTGTAATCTCTTCTGCGGGCGAGAACTTCTGGCGGCGATTTGGAGCGGAGCGGAGGAAAGCGGAAAGCCAAGTGAAAACAGAATATATCGGGGCGGCGGCGGCAACGTCAACGAAACGGAATCGCAATCCGGTGACCCCTATCCCCGGTGACCCACAAACGGAACTCCAGAGGACACAGGATGTGCGGCCTGGACGTGAGACGCTTCTTCGAGGAGTGGCGCATTTGGATACGCCCGCTGCTCATTGTGACCTATGTGATCTTTGCCATTATCGTGGTGCCGCTGCTCATCGTGAACTCGGTGAAGGATGGCTTCCAGCGCAACGATCAGCTCATCCTCATCGGCGGCCTGTTTGTGCTGTCCGCGGTGCCCGTGTCCATATGGCATATCATCCAACACGTCATCCACTTCACCAAGCCCATACTGCAGAAGCACATCATCCGCATACTGTGGATGGTGCCCATCTACGCCCTGAATGCGGTAAGTGGGTCATCAAAATTGGAGGCCACAATGGAAACCTAATACCTGCTCTCTGTTCACTTGCAGTGGATCGGCCTCTTCTTTCCGAAGCACTCCATCTACGTGGACTCGCTGCGCGAATGCTATGAGGCGTACGTGATCTACAACTTTATGGTTTACCTGCTCAACTACTTGAATCTCGGCATGGACCTGGAGGCCACCATGGAGTATAAGCCGCAGGTGCCGCATTTCTTCCCCCTCTGCTGCATGCGTCCCTGGGTGATGGGCCGTGAGTTCATTCACAATTGCAAGCACGGCATCCTCCAGTACACGGTGGTGCGGCCCATCACCACCTTCATCTCTGTGTGAGTGTCCCAGGATCCTGCTATCTGCTTAAAACCCAACTCTAATCACTAATCCTTAGCATCTGCGAGCTGTGCGACGTCTATGGCGAGGGCAAGTTCGCCGGCAACGTGGCCTTCCCTTACATTGTGGTGGTCAACAACATATCCCAGTTTGTGGCCATGTACTGCCTGGTTCTGTTCTATCGTGCCAACAAGGAGGACCTGAAACCCATGAAGCCCATCCCCAAGTTTCTGTGCATCAAGGCTGTGGTGTTCTTCTCGTTTTTGTAAGTTCTGAAGAGAAAGGTTTTAAGTTGCTGCCTTCCTAAGCACATATTATTACCATCCATAGCCAAGGAGTGCTGCTCAATGTGCTGGTTTATTATAATATAATCAAGGACATCTTTGGCTCGGATGTGGGCGACACGAATCTGGCTTCATTGCTTCAGGTGAGTGATTTATTAAGAACTTTTGTTGTTAAAAACTGTAGCTAAAGACTAAGCTTATGACTAAGCGCCATTAATTGAGTCACACTTTCTCTTATTCTTTGTATATAACCTTGAAACCTAAGTGAAAGTTTTTGGCAAACCATTGAATTAACTTTACAATATCCAAACAGAACTTCCTCATCTGCATCGAGATGTTCATCGCCGCCGTGGCGCACATCTACAGCTTCCCGCACCATCCGTTCCACATCAACTCGCCGCAGTACTGGAACAATCCGAACCACAGCTGGTGTCGCGCCTTCCTCTCCATGATGGACATCTCGGACATGCAGGAGGACGTCACCGAGCATCTGGGCGTTGTGGGCAGCTCGCTGAGTCGCCGCTTCCAGGGACGCAGCACCTATCAGCCGCTCGCACGCAGTCCCCGTCGCTCCAGCAGTGAGTCCGAGTATCTGATCAGCAAGCGGCAGGATCAGCAGCTGGCGGGCAACAACTCATCGTCGCAAGCAGGTAACATGTATGGTGCAACATCCAGTCGCCTGATCGTGCCTGTGTATGATGGCAAGCTGAACACGCTGCCCGAAAGTCCGAAACCCACTCACCACCAATCTCGATTTCCTTTAGCAGGCAACGTGGTCGACGATGGTGGTAGCAACAGTAGCAATAGCAACAACTATCAACAACAACAACTACACTTGCCGGGCGCGACGGGCTCTCAGCCGTCGACGCGTCAGCGCGATACGCTGCATCTTCGCGAGCGTGAGCGTGAACGGGACCGCGAACGGGAACCGGGTGCGGGTGCTGGCATGGGTGGCAGCTTCCTGCGTCTGCCGCCCGGTGCCGGAGCCGCCTCGGCGGCAGCACCGATTCCCGAGTCCAACGACGACTATGCCCTGCTGTTGGGCGGCGGCGCAGGCAGGTGACACCGCTACCAACAGTACCACCACCACTACCAGCACCATCAGCACCCGCACATTGACGACGCCTTCGAGGATGAGGACGGCGTGGACGTGAGCCACCAGTTGAATGCCTCATCGCTCAGCGCCTCGCTGTCCGTTTCGTTTGGCATGTCGAGCAGCCTCAAGTTCAGTGCCACTGGCAGCAATCAGTCGGCGTCCGAGTGGTCGAACTCAACGGGCGGGGATGATGATGATGACGCTGACGAAGATCAGGATGACGTGGACGTGGACGGAGAAGAGGGGGCGGATGGAGATGACGGTGCTGGCGAGCAGCCCGTGGTCGTTTTCGCCTCCACGACGCGGCGACGCCGCGATCGAGAGTACATCACCTAGACGCGCTGACCTTAAACCACCCCTTTTCAGTTATGTGTAGTATGCCATGGCTATATTTATTGTTTTTCCTCTATCTTGATTTGTGCTAGGCTTAGAATACTCATGAAACAAAACCCTTTCTAGCGGCCCATTAAATGGGACATTTGAATTGTGGCCTTAGTTTTCATCGCGAAAGCAGCTTCTTTTATTACATCGCCATTATTGTAAACGTTTTTGTCCAGATAGCGCACACACACACTTCCCTTAGCCCAAAGAATCATCATTAGACATGTGCGAAACGGGGGGCTAGTAGATATTTTGTATGTACTTTTTATGTGCTGATTTTGTTCCGAAACGATATTTTTACTCTATACATCCCCCGCTAGGCGGCCCCGCAGTTAGTTAGGTCTCGAACTTTTGTGTGGCGAAGTAGTTAAAATTAATTCAATTAAAAAACAACGCCTGAACCGATTGTGAATTTTGTGACTGCCGCCGGTCAGAAAAGGGCGCGACTTGTATTTAAATAGAAATTCTTATTGTAAAACTAATATACACATTAATAATATAATATTGGAAAACATTTGCAAACGCCTTTTATGTTTTTATCTACAGAAATTTGTATTATTTGTATGCTACTGCACCCATCTACATACTAACATGGCTTTTCATTCCATTTTTCGAGCCTTATCGTTTAATATACTTTCGTTTTTGTTGACGCAAATCGTATATGTGATAAGAAGTTTTCAAAATTTGCTGTATCATTAGTTCCCCACTTGCATTCCCAGTTTTTTTCTGTTTAGCTTAGAGTTATTTGTTTATATTTTTCATTTTGTTTTTATCTTACACTTCCATGCAAAGATAAAATGCCAAATGATATGAGTTAAGGCCATTTTATTTGTAACATTTATTGAAATATTTGTTTAAGCACTTCGATTCCTATGTCTTTTCATAATACTTGCTTTTTTTTACATTTGAACAAAGATACAGAACGCAACAAAAAACTTTGAAAATTAAAATCGACGAAAACGGAGACATATAGATACAAATACAGATTAGACCGAAGTACATATAAAGGCATTCACGGAATTCACGTTACGAACATAAATCAAATCGAATACTAAACGCTGATAATAGAATGAAAACAAGTAAACCGAATATCAATCAACATCAATTAAAAACAAATTCAGTCCAGTGTGATTACTTCTCGTGCTGCGTGCGCATAATTGTAACGACTCCCAGTAGATTTCGACGTGTGGCGGCATGCCCCCAAAAGCGGAAGGCATTCCCGATTGCTTTCAGCATACATATGTAGCAGCAGCACGCAGCTCCTATCAATTGTTGTAGTTCTGCCTGCCGCCCAGCTCGAGAAGATACCGATCCGGATGATCCATCCAGTCGGCGGCCGTCAGCTTCACAGTCCGCTGTCGCTCGGCCTCCTTGATCTGCCACTTCTTAATGTCCAATTGCACTTCGCGTGATGTCTTGTCGCCGCAGCCCCAAACCTGTGGAGGAGTTCGAAGATGGAAGGAATCATGAGCAACGTGTAGTTCTTGTTGTTGTTGGTTGACTGTTGTTGGGATAAGGAGAATCGTAGACTTAGTTATACTGCATTGCTAGCATTTTAACAGCTTAGACTGGAGATTATGCCGTTTATATACGATATACGTCTATGAATTTTACACTACATACCATATATGCATATACACATATATAAATATACCCTGATAAGTAAGGCTTATTGTACATGAATGCGATTAAAGTGCAGTGAAATATTCAAAGTATTGGTCTATAGCTGACTCTGGTTTAAAATATTGACTTGGTTGTTTTTAATAGTGGGCTTATAATAAAGTTTGAAAGACATTTCTATACAAACAGCACTGTTTTCATTAAACTTTCGTGGAAATCTGTTGCTAAATGAACTTATAATGCTTCTAAAATACCTATAGACTTTAAATCAGATAACTTATCTCGATCGTAAACGAAATAGTAAACCATTTTCTGATAAATTTTGATTTTATCAAAACTGATTCCCCATAAAACGATTGGAGGGGAAAACAGGGAGCTGCTTTAGGCTTTAAAGCCAAGTAACTCCTCTTTACCTCTATGGACATGAGTCCCGCGGCCAAGCCCTTGCAGTCCACATTCTCGAAATGCTCATCGACTGCTATGATGGGCTTGCGCGGATCGGCGCCGGCACGCAATCCCTTCGGATAGCCGCGTATGCTGGTGTTAAGGTACAGAATGTTGGGCTTCTTCTCCAGTATCACAAACCTTTAAGGAATACCATTAATAAGGATTGGAAATCTGCTTAATTTTGCTACCCACTTGGGCAGCAGCTGAATGACACAGCTGCCCTCGCCGCCCACAAACAGATGCGTCTCCTTCCACTCACTGGGCGAGGCCACGCAATACGTCTGCTCGTCCTTGGTGTGCAGCAGGACGAGTGTGGGTCCTCGGTAGCCGAGGACGTGGTGCAAAAACCGATTGGCTCCCACGCCGTGCTCGTTGGAGTCGTACAGCAGCGTCCAGTGCGAGGGCATCATCGACAGCTTCTCCTTGAAGATCTGTACGGCTGTTGAGGCACTGACATTGTTGTTTCCTTTGCTGGCCGGTGGAGCCACTGTCTGCGGTTTGGAGTACAGCGGCGGCAGAGCTCCGGCGAGCAGCCAGGCCTGTGACAGTGGCATCAGGGAGTCCAGATCCCGTCCACCGCCTCCTCCTCCGCCACTGTGATCCGTGGTGTCTGTGAAGGGATTGCGCTGCTCCAGCACCGGAGTCTGCAGCTCAATGCCGCAGGACTGGTTCTGCAGCTCGAGGCCGCGATAGGCGGTGGACAGGGTGTGCACACAGTACTTGTGCACCAGCAGCACCAGCCGCATTAGGTTCTGCTCGAACCAGCGGCACACGTAGCCCAGGCTCATGCTGTCGTGGCACAGGAAAATGGACTTGGTCACCGAACCGAAGGTGCGATTGATGGCCGAGCACAGGACGGCGTTGCCCGAGTGCTGCATGGCAATGGTGTAGCAGATGTGCAGGAGCCGTGTGACGCCCGTCTTGTCGATTTGGTCCGGATTGTCCTCCTGAGCGTACATCTTGATGTAGCACTCCAGCGTCTTGGCATCGTCCATGATGCCCAGGAAGCGTTCGCACTGCTGCCGAAAGGCGACGGTGCCTAAATGTTTCGTGGTGGCCTTTGAATTGGAGTGCATCAGGCTGAATAGCCGCTGCCCCAGGTCGGTGTACTGGGGAAAGACTTGTGACTGTGCAAAAGAAGAGGTGTTATTGTTTTTTATGAGTGCTGTGTGTTATCAGTTAATTACTCACCACAAAGACATCTGCCACAATGCCATTAATGCCCAGTTTCGCCGACGTCTGCTCCCTGAGGATCTCGGCCAGCTTCTCAACGGGCACCAGCTGGGTGAGGTACTTCTCGGTGACATCCGCCCCAGAGGCGGACCTGGTCATCGAGCCCTGCGCCTGCTGCACCTTCAGGTTGTTGTGGCTGCCGCCCACGTCAGTGGAGCCCCCGTTGTGGGTGGAATCTTGGCTGGCCTTGTGCCTGTGCAGCTTCCCCCCGTCCAGGGGCGGCTCACTGGCGTCCGACTCGCCCTTGGAACTCGTGTTGCCCATGCTGATGATGATGATTCCGCGGTTCCCACACTTCGACGCAATTAGTTCTCGCTCTTGGCCAGTGGAAACGTACGAGTAAAGGGCATAAAAAAGGCCAAACGCAGGTTTGCACTGGAAGTGATGGTGATTGGCAGGGCGCAACAGGTGCAGGAACGTTTTTTTGGCCAGAGAAACAACTGCGCCGCGTCGCTAAACCTGTTATGAAACACACAAATACAGCGCTAACAAATCAGGTAAATATATTTACATAATTAAACGCAAATTAAGCTTTGAAACGAGAAAATAAAAACAAACCCAGTTAGTGTGACCGTGCGGCAGTTGCAAAATAATCCAGATTCCAGTGTGGTCTTAACATGGCACTGGAAACAAGAACAGCAACTGGAAAGAAGGGTATGGTCGACTACATGATACCCTCTGTTGTTTGGTTTTACTAAATATTTAAGACGATTTTATGTTTAATATGTATAAGAAATAATTTATGGTAAAATTAGTAACAAGTTTAATCATGCAAACATTTTGAATATTTCAGAAATGTTTTTATTTATTTCTCGTTTTTAATTTTAATAGTTTTATAATCTTTATTAAAATACATTTAATATAATTAATAATAATATAATTTAATTTATTTAGTATACCCTTTAAAAATTACCTACTTTTATCTAAACAAATATACCCTTCTAGTTGCAAGTACAGGGTACATCAAAAGGTAAATAAAGCAGCAGCACAACAAATGGTGGCGCCAGCTAGTACTCTCCAAAACCAAAATAACACGAACTCCGACGAGGAGGAGGGCGTGCGGTCGGCGCCCACTTCCATGCTGGTGCTGGATGCCAAGCGGAAGAGCGCCTTCCTGCCGTACCGCCCCCAATCCACGGTGCTGACCAACCTGCAGCGCGGCAACACGGAGGCCACCTTCTGTCCCGTCGAGGTTTCGCTCTCCTTCCACGAACGCGCCGGCCAAGGAGAGATCACCGAGGAGCAGGTGGCTGCGGAGCGGGCACGTCAGCAGGCCATCGACCACAAGGACAGCCATGGATTCACTGCCCTGCATTGGGCCGCCTCCTATGGGCAACTGGTATCCGTGCAGCTCCTCGTCGCTGCGGGTGCCAATGTAAACACCATGGCTCCGGATCTGGTCAGTCCCCTCCTGCTCGCCGCAGCCGGCGGCCACAACGAGATCGTTCGCTTTCTGCTGGAGCACGGCGCCGATTCGGGTCACATGGACATCGTTGGGAGCACGGCGCTCATGTTCGCAGCTGCGGGAAATCATCCGCACACCTGCAACGAGCTGCTGGCCAGAGACCTGGATCTGAGTGCCACCAACGAGGACGGGGACACGGCCTACTCCCTGGCCGTGGAGCATGGTGCTCATCTGGCACAGGCTCTGCTGGAGCAGTACATGACCGCCATAATCACGGCGGGAGCGTTCGGTAGTATTTAATTGGGGCGTAGATTTAAGGTGTTTTTTATGTTGTCTTGTATAAAACTTAAAGTAAATGGAGTGTACATGTCTAGAAGTACTTTATCTCCATTTGATATAAATGTTTTCCTAATGAAATATGTTTTAAGTACGCAAATACATACTTTTTTAACAATAGCCACATAACAATTTGCATATTTTAAAACTCAAACATTTTATTTTTGCTCTTGCGTGTCTGCTGTTCCTTACTAAGACTGCGTTCCTGGGCCTGCAGCGTGGCCAGTTCCTGTTTGTGGTTCTGCAGCTGTCCTTGCAGACGTTTCTGGAGCTGTGCATCTCCTGAGTTCCGATCCAGGGACTGTTTCACCTTGGCCATGTCCCGCTGCTTTCGTCGAATTTCATCCGCCACTCGCACTGTTTCCACATTGAGCGTTTTCGTCGAGTGCTGCTGTAGTTCGTTCGTCTTGGCCTTCTTGGCCACCTGCTCGCCCTGCTGACTGTTCTCGCCGGGACCGAGGACACTGGCGTTTAGGAATGTAAAGACATCTGTACGCTGCGTCTCACGGGCGTAGGCCTTCTCATCCGCCTTCCGCTGACGACGCTGTGCCCGCTTCAGCTTTCGTTCCACGCTGAAATAGTCCTTGTCCCCGTTGGCAGCTTCGCGCAGCTCCATGCAGGCGTCTAAGGATCGACCCTGCGGAAGTATCTGGGCACTGACGGGGGTAACAATGCCTCTGCCATCTGAACCAAGACCCGTGCCATGGATGTAGCCCATTTTCTCCATGAGCTTTGAACCGATGCCCTGTGGGAGTGGGAGTTTAAGTAAGTTAAATGGTTGAATTGCTAACTGAACCCTATTATTTACCCTTGTGAACTCCTCCCAGGCGCCCAGCCGTTCCGTTGGCTTAAAGGTAAACAAACTCAACTCGACCATGCGTGCTCTTCTGGCCTCCTCCAGATCATCCATGTCCGAGTCGGCCTCATCGCTGCTGTCGTCGTTCAAGCTAGAGTTGCTGTCGTCGCTGGAGAGCTCGTCATCCTCCTCCTGGTCGGTGGTCAGCGGAAACAGCTCTTCGAACTTGAAGTCTCGCTCCCGCTCCTTGTGATCCTGACCATCCAAGCGCACGCGGCAAACCTGCTCTACGAAATTAACGCAAAGGACGCGACCTCGGTGCCACAGGCGATCTGGGAGGAGGGCAAACACAGGGCGGCTGCGTGCCAGCTTGTGGAAATCTGGTGGATTGTACTTTCTTATGGAGCTACCGGGCACCAGGGCGCCGTGGGAAAAGCGGCAACGCGTCTCATCGAAGCGGCACTCTCCCTCGAGGTAATAGGAACAAGGCAACATCTCCCGATGCGTGGGATTCGTGAAGAGCACCCTCAGACGAGCGTCCAAGACGCCATCGCCGTTGATGACCACCTCGTCGTCCACACCGCAGATGAGGGCATTGTGGTAGCAGGTGCCCCAACTGTGCTCGTGCGGAGCGGAGCACTTCTCGCCCACCATGGCTGTGTACTTGGCGCGTAAGTCCGCCAGCTGGCGCTCCTCATCCTCCACTGTTTGGGTGGTGGCGACCGTCTCCTCCAGTTCATTGAGTTCGCTTCTGAGCCGCTGCAGCTCGTCGTCCAGATGGTCAACCTGCTGAGGTACTTCATCGGTTGTCGGCGGTGGTTCATCGTCTGTCTCCCGTGTCAGGGCCAGCAGCTCCAGTAGATTCGTCTTAAGGGCCAAAAGTTCCTGGCGTTGCGGCTCATCCGTGGCATTTTCCAATGCCTGCTCCACAACGAGCAACTGTTTGGGGCAAAAACATTTGTCATAAAGGAAGTTGGAACTAAAAGGGATCACCTTTGCTCACTTGTGCTTCGTATACATCCATAATTAATTTAATTTATTAATTAAAGCATGATGCGGCTGCGATTTCAGTTGTTTTCTGCTCTTCAGATTTTTCAAAAAGATGCAAAATGACAGGCACAGTAGAGGTCAAGTTTGTAGTACTCTTTTTTTATTTATTTGTAAAATATAAGCTTGTTTTTAAGTGCTTACTTAAATAATTTTAAAATTATTTAAATTATGAAAATACAATAAAAGATTTTTAATTATTATTATAATTAATAATAGTAGATCTATAAATCTGACCACAGCTGTCTTTCCAGTGAAACATCTGGCAGCACCATCAGCTGATTTGCCCGCGACTTTTACAACACTGGGCAAAACGCCGGTAAACTCGTGTGGCCTTCCAGTTGTTTTGATTTTTGGTTACATATTAAGAAGTGGATCGCATTCAAGATGCAGTTTTCCCTAAATTGCACAACGAGGAGTCTGGTTCCCCGGCTGCACCGCTTCACCAGCAAGATTGCCGTGGACGTGGAGCCAGCTGTGATCTCTGGCCTTGAGCAGGCCACCCTGAAGCCCAGGAAACATCCCGGCGTAGTGAGGCCCAATCATGTGGAGCTGCCCAGGCAACTCAATGACACCCTGAAGCGCATCGTGGGCGATCATCCCGTGAAGAAACTCATCCACGACGGGCAGCAGCTCAACGCCTACATCAAATCCCGCCATCCGCCGCCCACGCAGGAGGAGATCGAGAACAAGAAGCGCATCATCATCGAGGAGGTCAACGCGAAGATGTCGCTGGATCGCCTGGCCACGATGGACGAGGAGGAGGCGGAGCGCTGGAAGCGCAAGCGGGAGCTGGAGATCAACAAGCGGCTGGGCCAGCGCGTCTACGCCTGGAAGCGAATCGAGTACGGCGCCTACGAATCCCTGGTCTATGCCATAGCTCGCGGCGCCCAGGAGTATGCCGTGATGAAGCGCGTTCTCACGGAGCTGGCCCAGCGGGATGTGGACTTCCGGCCGCGCAGCTTCTTTGACTTCGGTTCCGGCATCGGCACAGGGATGTGGGTGGCCAGCGAACTCTGGCGTGAGCACATCTTCGAGTACTACAACGTGGACAGGTCCAGGGAGATGAACGAGATCTCCGAGCTTATTCTGCGCGATGGCCACGAGAACAAGCAGATTGCCCTGCGCAATGTGTTCTATCGACAATTCCTGCCCGCCATCGAAACCAACTACGATCTGGTCATCATATCTCATACGCTCTTCGAGTTGGTGGACAAGGAGCAGCGGGAGGATGTGCTGCGGAATCTGTGGCGCAAGTGCGATGGCTATATGGTCATTGTGGAGGAGGGAACGCGTCGGGGCAGCGAGCTGGTGAACGAGGCCAGGCAGTTTCTGTTGCAGCAGGATCAAGAAGGTCACACAGTGGCACCGGTATATAGATTAGTCTAAAACTTAGCGAGCTGTAAAGTAACTTATTTATATTTTTAGTGTCCCCATGATGTGATCTGTCCCCGCCTGCGAGATCTGGCTGATCGCACGCCTTGTAATTTCCCCGTCTCTTATGCTCCACTGCGCTTGGGCAGCGATTCCCTGGCGGACCGCCACACCTCCCTCTACAGCTATGCCATCCTGAAGAAGGGTCCCCAAACGGATAGCTCCAGTTCGTGGCCGCGTATTGTGCGTCCCACCTTGGTGAGGTCAAAGCATGCCATCTGCCGGGTGTGCACGGAGGAGGGCAACCTCCAAGAGGTCATCTTCACCAAGTCCAAGCATGGAAAGTGGGTATCACATGCCTGTTGATCCTCTCCAGACCTCTCACTAACTCTCTTCTTGCAGATCTGCTTATTCCTGTGCAAAAGTCAGTCGCTGGGGCGATCGCCTGCCCATGTCGCTGGGTCAGCCGCAGGTGAATCCCGCCTCCACAGATTCCACCACCGCAGAAGAACCTGTCTTGGCGTAGCCTGAGATGTGTTAAATCAATATATGTTTGGCATAAAGTCACTCCCTGAAGCTAATTGATACTAAAAACTGGCGTCCAATTAGTCCATTTAATTATGTGCAAACAAATCGTTGCGGGCGGAGCTGAAATTAATTAAATAGTTGCATTTAAATTAACCATACAATCCAAATGGCAGGGCCGCATGCTCATTGATACTAAATTTCGTTCAACGGCCAAACACACCCTCACCTAGTTTTTAATGTGTGGCAGGCAAGACAAAAGGCGGATGCGGATGGGTTGGCCCCGCCGTTTTTGGATCAGTTTGTGTTATGTAATGTAATGTCATTTGGTATATAGGAGTAGTTGCCAATGGCCAATGGTCAACGGTTTCAGAACGCCCCATGTGTTGATGTATTCGCCAAGGGACATATGGAACCACATAAGCTTCGTTATTTTATCTTAGATAATAATTAAAATAATATTTACTATATGATATGTAATCTGTTTAAATTTAATTTATTAAAATGATTTTGTTATATTTTTTGAATATTGAAATACACATTGAAAGTGACTCGAATCTTTCAATTAACGATAATAGATTTCTCAGTCGAAATGTCTGGACTATATCTCCGGTTTTGGGGGCCAATCCCACTTTGGCTGACATTTACTTATGCGAGTTGCGGCGTCCTAATGGGAGACGCGCCCTTTTAACGACCGCAGATCATCCCCGCCAGGCATTCATCGCTCCTTGCGGCAAAAAGGACATAGCGTGGATGGAAAAGGGCAACATGTGGGGCGCGAAAAGTGGCACTCCGATGGTAAGGGAAAGGGAAGTGGGTGCGGAAGGACTACTTCCATGTACATAGGGTTTTAGGGATTGGCTTTGGAACAAGGTGTGTTATGGAGCAACGGACCGTGGACACATAACGATGGATTATAAACATAGCAGGCGAAGGACTTGGTACTATCCTGTGGGGACTCTTCTGATTAAAGCTTACACTTTTATTTTAAATTTAATTTAGTGCAACTCATTTAATGACTTATGTTCTAGGGTTTTAAGGAGTATGTAGCCCAAACACAAATTCTGGGTACTATTAATTTTTAACGACATTTTTAAACCTATTTTTATTACAACTTTTAAGATTCTTATATGATATGATTTTCTTCAGAAGTGTTTCAGGTGATGAATAAAAAATCTACTATACTTTTACACCCAAAAAAAATTCGATATAAAACGTAGGTAAATTTGAGATTATTTAAGATCAATTTTAACTTGATATGGGCCCAGGTAAAATTGATATGCTCAAAATGTAAACGACATGTTCAAAGTAGGCTAGTTCGAATTTCGAATCTGTCTTTCTCGCTTCAACTCACGTCATTTTGTTCTCCATATGGTTTATTGCTCTCTTTTTCGAAGTGAGAGAGTCTCCGAGAGAGAAAATTCGGCAAAGTGGTATTATTTAATATCAATTTAATAAGTATTTCATGTAAAAACGATATGGGTATGAAAATTTACCTGGCCATATCGATTTTACGGAAACATGCTTTTTTTTGTGTGTAAAGAACACTATATAATTCCTAATCAGAATTTGTCTATTTAGTTTAAACTTTCTAAAACTTTCATTCTGATAATATTAAATAATAAAAAAATATTATTTTTCGGATTAATGTATGTATATCCTTATAATAAAGGAATCCTTTACCTTAAGGTGCTAATATATGATCTAAGCTCTGATCCTGTTTCCATTATTCATGACTCTTGGTTTATTTTTAGGAAATGGGATCTTGAGCTTAAAACTAGGTTATCACAAAGAGGAAAGGCCCCCTTTTGGGATCCAAATTTAATTAGGAAATGCATTTGCCAAGTCATTAACCCATTTATAGGTGCGTATAAATGGCAGGATATACGATATACATATGACAGGATCTATGTGCCGAAGCAAAGTCCAAGCCCAGTTTCTGGGCGCGACCCTGGGGCATCTCCATTTCCCAGTTCCCAGTTCCATCTGGGCGCTATGTAATCACTCCTAGGCTGATACTAGGTGGGGTCGCCGGTCGCTCGTTAAAAAGGCGCGTTCGCCGATGGTGTCAGCTGTCGCTCCGCTTCTATTTCCACCTCCATTTGGCTATTTGTATTAGTAAGGTGCGTCCCACGACTACGACTAAATAATGGTGGCGTTTAGAAAGCATGCGCCGCTGTTGCAAGTGGTGTTGCCAGTGGATAGTGGCTAGTGACCCACCCACCCATTCAGCCAGTCAGTCTGACAATCCAACCCCAACTGAGGCACTCAGCCAACCAGGCAGCCCGGCATTGTCAGCGCTTCCTTTTGTTCTCGGGGGTCTCTCTGCCTCGGGATCTAACACGCTTTTACATAGCCAAATGTTATAGTTAGATAGTTAGGTCGTCCCGGGTCCGGGTTGATCACAAGTGGCTACCTACCAACTGGCGCTGGCTACTGGCCATCAGTTCGAATCCGAGCGTGGCCAGGAAAAGTTGCGGTCGCGGTTTCAATCCCGGTTCCACTTATAGGAATAGAGATCCTGTGATGGTGTGACTTTGTGACTTGGTGATTCATACATCCTTGCTGAACCTTTTTACCATCCTAATTGGGCGGCATATTTCATTCGCGCCTGTATCTTGCTGAACCGTTACCATTATGGCCTTCGATCCGGTTGAGCAAAATTTCAGGTGTGTGAGAAATTTGTTAAGCATTCTTCGAGGGATTTGGAAAGTCATACTTAACTTATAAGGAGGAATCTATTTCCGGTAAGTGTTACTCTCACAATATTCGAAGATTGTCTAACTTCAAGAGTATTATATAGTTATTTCTTTCGGTTCTATAAAGATTCAGGTTAATCTTGGGTTAAAACTCTTCTTCCTGACTGTCTCTCAAAATCGGAAACCCTTAAGTACGGAATCCTTTGAGTACGGCGTTATGGGAGTTTTATTATAATACACCCAAAAAAACGAAACGTTAGTCAATTTTACATTATTTAAGATCAATTTTAACTTGGCACTCAGCCAACCAGGCAGGCCGGCATTGTGTAAAATTGACATGGTCGAAATGTAAACGTCAAATGTCTCACGTCATTTTGCTCTCCTTATGGCTTATTGCTCTCTTTTTCGAAGTGAGAGAGTCTCCGAAAGAGAAAATTCGGCAAAATGACATTATTTAATGTCGATTTTATGAGTATTTCATGTAAAAACGATGTGGGTATGAATTACCTGACATTTACATGGCCATATCGAATTTACGGGAAAATGCTTTTTTTTTGTGTTTAGAGGAATATGATATCTTTAAAGCTATATATCAGAAATTAAGAGAGATTCTATAAAAATGTTTTTAAATTGTGTTTAGTCACCACTTTTTGATTCAGATATCTATCGTAGTATTAGTTTCTAACAATATTAAAAAAAAATTGATAAAAGAAGTAACATAAGGAAATTATCCAAAACCATATAAGGAACTCTATTGGATCCATTGATTTCTTACATGATTAAAAGAGTTCAAAAGTTTAATCAATTTGTCTCTCTAACAATTATAAATTAGAAAAAGATTACTAAAACGAATTCTTCCAAAACGTAATAAATAGTCTTCGAATCACGCCATTAGTCACACCAAATCAGTTCGAAATCATCAAAACTGTGGAAAGAAACCACTTCCGATGAGCCTGAGATTTTGTCAAAGATCATGCTTAATCGCTGCAACGGCACACGCGTTACCTACGGCTATCAGTTTTGGGGCTCTCGGGCGCTACGTAGATTTATGGCACCGAAACTGGAAATATCGCCCACGACAAGAGCTTTAAAGAAGCCCCTACAATTTGAACTTTGGCTGCTTAGAATACGTTCCTTTATACAAGTCATAATAGCTACAAATACATGGGCATACGTGATAAGTCCAAATCGTATAGAAATCCTCAGAAAGTTATCAATTTTTGGGGTTTGTGGGTGCAGTTATACCATTAAGAACTTCAACTAAACCCAACCAGATTAGCTGAAACAAGGAAACCAAGCAATCGCCTTGATTTCTTCCCAGGAGTGATGAGTGATCCATACCATACCTCTTATTTACGATTTCCTATAGCTGTTATATGGCGCGAACCATCATAAATTGTAATCTTATCGTTTGGCTGGCTGTTCGCCGGCTTGCAGATTGTACATGTAGTCAATATTTAAACTTATCAAACACTTATGTAAATTGTTATTTATAGTATTGGATCGAACTTCTCCAGTCATCGAGTACTGGCCACTTAATTATTCCCCGGAACCCCGGCTTAGATCGAAGTTCAAGCCCAACCAGCTGCCGGTTGATCACCAGAAGTAGTGGCACTTGATAAAGCCGTGACGTTTTGTAAGTTTTATAGTGAGAACTTTGTACACTTTGCTCTGTTCTCCATTATTAGCTTACTATATCAATCGGCTTTTGTTTAGCTCGACTCGAAAACGTTCAAAGTCCGACGGAGGATTGAATCATACAGTCGGTTCGGGGTTTTGTTTGATGGGGCAATTAATACGATAATAACTAAATAAGCACTTATCAATGGAGTTAAGCAACTAGGGGATTGAGAAGTGGAACAAAATCGTGAGGAATGTAGAAAAATCTAAACAAATTGAAAGTGAAAACAGAATGATATTCATGGTGATTCGGTTTTTAATAGAGCTCGGTTAATACAATTATGATGATTACCTATTTTAAAGTATATGTAGATGAAGGTAAGCAACATATTAGGTTAGGGATTTCATATTTTAGATATAATATCATCAAGTTATTAGTTTTTTATAGAACACAAATATTAAGTTAAAAATGTTATATTGTAGATAAAAAAAAATCGATATGAAACCGATTTTACATTATGTAATATCAATTCCAATTTGATATACTCGAAAAGTAAACTACATGTTCAAGGTAGGCAAGTTCGAATTTTGAATGCTTCTTTCTCGCTCCCACTCTCGTAACTTTAGTCGCCATATTGTATCATCCTCTCTTTTTCGATGTCAGAGAACCTCCGAGAGAGGGAATTCGGCAATTTCATGTAAAAACGATATGGGTTTTGCATGACCTGAAATTTATATGGCCATATCGATTTTACGGGAACACATTTTTTTATTTTGTGTGAGTGAGGCATTCCATATTTCATTTAATCATTAAGAATTTGAGGATAGACTTTTTTTTTATTATTTTTTTTTTTATTTTGGGGTAATGTGTTTTACCTTACCTAGACTAAAAGAAGAATATACAAATATATTACTTAGTTTTTAAAAACTAATACCAAAACTTCCCTTTAGTATCAACAGGAAGGGTGAAGAGTACCGATAACCTTGCCCTACGAATGTTAATTAACCACAGGGACCAATGAACAGCGCACAAGGAAGCTAATCGGTGAAGTAACTCTGATTCACGGGCGAGCACAAAGAGGCTTAATAAGTAGAGTCGGCACATTGCGAATATATATAGGCATTGTAAACTGGCCCGATAATGTTGTCCGTGGATAGAGCCCGCTATTGTTTCACCGCGTATTCACGTTGCCATTGGCACAGAATAAAACCCAAGTGAAGAAAGGGAATATTTATTACGTATTACGTATACGCCAATTATGGAGTGTCGAAGAAATTCGATATGTGGACTTGTGACCCGAGCACGATCCGTTGTCAACCGGGGCAATCGGGCCCGGAGATCGTGTTGCCAAAAACCCAAACCCAAAAACCAAAAACCGAAAACCGAAAACCGAAAACCGAAACTCAATCAGCTGCAGGTGCGATGGTGTGCGAGAGCGGCTCTTATCAGCGAAGGAAAACGACAATATAACAACGTCAAAACACTAATAACCAATGCGAAATATACGCCAGCAGAGGGACGGCCGAACGATCTTGGGAACAGTGTTGGGGGTTTGGCTATCCTATACAGAAAATAATATGGAATTAAAATTAAATTGTTTAATAAATCTTATAATTTTTACTTCCTTAAGGATTGTGAGGCAAGATACAGAAAAAAGACAAGGATATCACTATCCTATAGTGAGGATATAGGATATAAGGATATATCTATATTAATATTTCTGTGACCAAAAAACACGGTAAGGGTTCAAATTCTCCCAGTGTGGATTGACATAAAAATCTAAAAAAAAAAACATAAATTCGGAAATAATTAGGAGCCGAGTGTAGGATATAAATTAGAACCACAAGCGGCCCCAAAGTGCCTCATTCCATTTGTTTTTTTTTTTTTTGTATTTAATATAACTACTTAGACTGCCCTGTACATAACTCCAAACATACATAGATAACTCATAAAACATTAATTAGTTTCATTTTGATTTAATTTATATTTTATTTTAAATTAACCTAAATATTAGATGGTAAGAAAAAATTCTACCGATTTGTTAAAAAAATGTATTAAAAATTTAATAAAATTTTTCGTTTTTCAGGTCTACTGACAGCTTTAATAATTGAATAATAAATATATAAATAATAGAATTTACTGCTGTAAACACTTCTGAAGATATCTGGAATATCATCGATAATATCTTCAAAATAAAAACCTTATTAATGTTTTTTTTTTTTTTTTTTTATTATTATTTATGTATTTTTCTGACGGATACATAAAGTATGTATGATATTATATGTATTTCTACATGCATAGCTTTGAATTTTATAAAAATATCAATATAGACTGAAAACCTGCCAGCACTGAGCGCCTTCGATAAAGCCTGCGTTGAACACACACCCACTACCATTGGGGCGCTGAGATACAACACTCCACACACACAACTCACACCAGCTGAGACGGCCGATCGTGTTCTTTGTGGCCAGTGAGTCGTCAGCTGGGCCGACGAAGCGACTCTCCGACTTCTGGGGGAACGGGAACTGCTACTGCCATATAGCCATACAGCATTATAGCACAGCTAGCTGGGATCACTGTTTGTTTACTGACCGCCAGTCGCGCACGTCGATTCGAAGACGCTGTTACTCGGTTGTGCGGATCGCGAACTTAGTCACTGCAAAGTAGTTCTCCTCGTAATCCTTGCAAAAAGTGTGATAATCCTGACTCTTAAAAGGGTAAGGACTCCCCTTGAGTGAAAGATCAAGTGTACACTAAAGGATATTACCAAAATAATATTATAAATATTATTTGAGATTTTAATTCTTAAATAAAAACTGTCGAACTTTTAAATTTGTGATTAATATGAGTTTTTAATAAACTAAATACTGGTTTTTAAAAATCTGAGTGACAAAATAAAAGACAATATGTTTAGTTATTTTTGATATTTATAATAAATTCGATTTGGATTCAACAAAAAAACCACAAACTATTTTCAAAAAAAAAAAAAAAAAAAAAATTATTTAGTGATTTTAAAATTTTAAAAATACAATTTTTGAAAAATAAAATGTGATTTTATTATATCAAATTTATGATTAGTAAGTCAGACGCAGTAAAATGAATAGACGTTTTGTTAAAAACAAAATTTATTGGCCAACAGCTTATCAGTGAATTTAGACATAAACGACAAAGTCTTTGTTAACAAATGAGCGAACGAATAAAACTCATTCGAATCGCATAAAGGCAAGTGTTAAATGAATAAATGATTCATGGCCCGGTATCTGCAATGGAATAGATATATTCACAAGTGATGTGTGTCTCTTTTCGTCACTGGTGGTGACCTGGTCACTTGTGGGTCGCTTCCGTTGAGACTACCCCCACCTGTTTGTAAAACTGCTTAATCTGCAGTCTGTGAAGTAATTTAAATCGATTAGGTGACAAGTAAGTGCTGTCACAGAATGCGGCAATCGCATTCGAAATCAATACGACAATAAGCGGGTTCCAAAGATGGGAGGCGGTTGCTATTTCTGAATTATCACATTATCAGAGTACAAACACAAATCTGTTCCCAGCGATCGGGATGGCTTTGCTGCTCCCGTTTCTGCCCCCCGATCGAACAGCTGCTGTTTTCGCCTCCATCTCCCAGCTGCTGCACCGCAGCAAATCAGTCGGAGAAGGGGATCCGTGAACCGGTTTGTTCGGTCAGCGATGTATAGCGAGGTATACAAGGTATACAAAACAATGTTTCAGGGCAGCATCAGTACATAAGTCCCCGAAAGTCGCAGGCAAACACGAAATCTAGAGCCCAGATCGAAACAAAGGAATCCTAAAGAGAAAAATCAGCTAGTCCGGCAAAACGTGACCATACAGCTCTGGTATCAATCAATATTCAAATACAGGCCCATCAACGTCACTCTCCGCTAGGGGCACTCCCTTCGTAACCCCGATGCCGATTCCCCCCGGAAATGCGGTGCATTGACATAGGTAATTGTGAGCTGGCAGCCCTGATAACCGATTTAAGTGCAGGGTTCAAGTGCAGTTCTCACTAGCGAAGCCACTACCTTTCCCAACTAACTACTTATTGAAAATGAAAAACAAAATCGGTTCGGAAATGTCCCGATTGGAAGTGCCCAGCCAGGGAATTCGCCCAGATCGCGATAAGACTAGGCTATATTATATAGTAAGGCGTCAGAGCTACGACAACAAATGCATTTGGTTGCAGTTGCAGTTTATTTTTAGGATTCGGAATACCTATGGTAAACCTTAAAAAGAAGAGTTAGATCTTCCTTTATTATGAGAGATCGATATATTTGACCCATCAAAAGTCATTAATAACTATAGAATCAGTTCGAAAGACTTTAGTATTCCTCGAAAGTTAACTATAGCATTTTATACTAATTTTAGTTCAATAAAAAAAAAAAAATAAAAAAAAAAATTAATAGAAATATAGATTTGCAATCTATAAAATCTCAATTCTCAAAATAAATATAAAAAAATAAAATAAAAATAAATATAGACTTTCATTTTAAAAAATCTCAATTTTCAAAAAAAAAAATAAATAAAAAAAAAATATATATAAAAAAAAAACAAATAAATAAATATAGAAATATAGTTTTGCTTTCTATTAAACCTCAATTCTCAAAATAAAAATAAAAAAAATAAGAATAATTATAAAAATATAGACTTTCATTCTATAAAATCTTAATTTTCAAAAATCAAAAAAAAAATATATAATAAATAAATAAATAAAAAAATAGAGATTTTTTTTCTATGAAATCTCTGTTCAACCTCTCAACTCTTAATCTTAAACCAACCCATCTTTATAGCTAGAGCTTCGTCACAACGGCTATTCCATTTGTTGTTAATTCTCCGCATTGGGATGGGGACAATGCTTTTGTTTTGATCAGTTCGCTTTGGATCGGATCGGATCCGGGGGATCAATAGCAGATGTGAATACGACAACATATTCACATTCACAATTACGATTGCCATTTCATTTCAATCGTGCCATTTCAATCTCAATTGTGCCGTTTTATTGTTTGCCCGCCGCCTCCGCCGCCTCAACGACTGTACCTTGATCTTTTCGCAAATCTGTGCATTAAATGTACTCGCATTTAATTGTCTCTTGCAGCAGCGCGAAATGTGGAGTAAAGTTAACTGCGTGCTACATTCCGCTTATGTAAACTCGCATTTAATTGGGACGCCGAAGCAGATAATTGAAATGCTTCATCGTTTCATCAACGAATCATCACCCAATTTGACAGCTCTGCGGGCAATCGGTAGAATCACTAGAGATCACTAGGGATTAGTTGCTTTTTCCCTGTCACTTTGAGGGTTCCACCCTATAAATAAACAATCTCAGCTTGGGATCGGGAATAACCAAGCCGAGTGATGGGGTTACTATAGATGACAAAGGTTGATCGATCTGTCAGCTTTCGATCAAAGTGCGAATGGAGACTGCATTGGAACCCGTTTTAATGGGTTCGGCATTAAACATTTACTATTGGTCTGTAACAGGTTGCACTCAAGATTCCCGGATTTAGTCACGCACCTTGCATAATCCAGTGAATCCATCAATCTGCAGACAAACCATCTTTCACTTTTAACTGGTTTACTTTTTCATCATTGATGTTTATAAGAAATGAGATAGATAACTCTTAACTAAACATTGAATGTATCTAGTGGATAAGTGTTTAACTTGCTCAACAAAAGAGTGATAGATATATATTGTAATAAAATACCCCTCCTAACTTTTCGGTTTTATGAAGTACGAGTATCTTTTTTATAAGCTTAACAGAAAAGAATAAATATATTGGTTTTTTAAAAAAACCCTCTTAGAAATAAATCTTCAATGAATATGAAGAATACCTCCTAACTTTGTGGTTTTATAAAGTAGGTGTATCTCATTCCAAAGCTAAACAGAAAAACAATAAATATATTGGTTTTTTAAATACACACTCTTAGAAAAAAAACTTTAATTAGAACAAAAAATATTTATTTTCCATTGTCAAACTGAAGTAGACCTCCTAACTTTGTGGTTTTATAAAGTAGGTTTATCTTTTTCCAAAGCTAAATAGAAAAGGAATAAATATATTGATATATTAGATACAATATCTCAACAAATTAGAAATCTAATAGATTATTATGCATTTCCTTTCAGTAGATAGTTAACCCCTAGAGTCCTACAATGGCGACATCGCGGGAGCAGTTCTTGTTCGGCAGCGACAACGGAGTTGCCGGCCTCGGTCTGGGCATCGAGATCGGTGAGGTGACCACGGGTCGCGTCTACAACACCACCACAGTGCCGGTTACCAATTCCGGAGGATGGCGACATGCCCAGTCGAGTGTCACGCCCCCGCCCATCCCCACGCCGCCTCAGGTGACCTACAGCAATGGATCCACGTCCACGGCCAGCAAGCAGCCGCCACTGGAGCCCGTGGAGGAGGAGGAGGTGCACTTCGATACCGACGCACTGAACAATCTGCCAGCTCGCGAACCCGTGGACATGGAGTTCAAGGAGCTGTCCCTCACCGTGAAATTGGGCTTCAATCGAGGTGAGCTACTAAAAACAAATAAAAGGCGCCATTTACGATCCAAATTGATCGCCTGATCTAAGATATGGCTCGATAAGATTGCCAGCGGAAACCTTAAAGTTGGTAAGGAGCTGTGACCATATTCGGTTTTTAGGTAATTTTATGATCAGCGGCTACTCTTTGAGGAGAATTTTCGGGAACCTACGTTATAAAGTTACTAAACAATGGATATAATCAACAATCTGTATAATATTTAAAAATATTATTTTACATTAATATCTTATAGATAGACTCACAATCTATATAATATTATAATATTATTCGAAATGAATATCCTATAGATAGAACCAAAAATCTTTATAATATTTTAAAATATTATTTAATATTTATATCCAAAAATAGAGTCAACAATCTATAAAATTTTATAATATCATTAGATATTTTTAGAAATTACTTTTAAAAACCAGTTCTATTTATGAATTAAAACAAGTTCAGCTCTACAGCTCCCGATTGACTTATATAAATGAGTGTGCTATAGGTAAATTTTTAAATATAGATGTTTGTAGATCCTCAAGGTTATTGCTTTCGGCAATGCTACACATACCAATCAGCCATAAACACTTGCTTGCTAGTTCTTTTACCAACTTGGCTTTCCATTGATTAGATAAGCGGCGATCCCCCTTCCCGCTTGTATATATATTCCGGCAGTGCGTGCCCATAACGGCCAGTTAGTCATTCATAAATTCCCTTTCCGCAGGGTCTATACAATAAAAAGCTATGACTTCTTCATGGGGAAATGAATAGGGTATTTACGATTCGATTTCAATTGTATTCGACAAGGCTTTCTTGCTAATTTCAAAGTTCAGAAGGAAGCGAACAGCAATTGATATCGACATTGGTTTGCCCCTGGTAACTTGATTAGGAATCAGGCTTTACGCCCCGTGGCGGTAATTACACTAAAATAAAGATAATATGTGTGGTCAACTCTTGAATAGATTAATATCATGCCATTGTTATCAAAATGTTAAGGGGACGACAAAGGTCGATTTATTTAAATGTATCTAAGAAAGCAAATCTAAATCTGCCTTCTAAAATAGATTACATGCATAATCTATAAGTTTTTGAGTTCCAAAAAGATAAGCACAGTCTATCTAAATCTCTCTAAATTGACACATGATGATGATTTTTCTATTACAACGTTGTTATAACTAATTTATAGGTTTACTTACTCATAAATATATTCCTAAGCTTTCCCTCCAGCTTGATCTTCATATTTTTCCGAGTTTTGTGCTTAAAAGGTTATTCACTCAACCAGATTATATGCTGTAATAATATTTTAATGAGGTGGCTGCAATATAGGGGTTATTTTTTATCGAATCGTTACCTTAGTAGCCGTTTAATAGCTCTATAAGTTATATGGAAATCATCGTTCGATGCACGTGTAGATACGGGCTGTCCATTGGTACCCTGAACCTTGATACCAACGACCGTATAAAAGCAGCGTAATATCTACTTAAGTGTTTATAATCATTTATGATAGCGTTAAGTAATGTCGTAATTTTTTAGGATCCAAGGAAATCTTGCACAATGTATGCGGAAAGTTCCCCGGCAGCCAGCTCATCGCCATTATGGGACCTTCGGGTGCGGGAAAATCCACTTTGCTGGATGCCCTTTCCGGTTTCAAGACCACAGGAGTGGATGGCTCCATCTTGCTCAATGGGCGACGACGTGATTTGCGTGAGTATATCATATCATTTGGCAAACATATCTATTCTAATGGTAATCCCTCTGTAGCCTCCTTCCGCCGCATGTCCTGTTACATCACGCAGGATGATCGCCTGCAGCCTTTGCTCACGGTCAACGAGAATATGCATATAGCTGCCGATCTTAAGCTGGGTCAGACCGTCAGCTACGAAGAGAAGGAGAGCAGGGTGAGTGTGGCGGGAATCCCTAGTTGTCAGTTATAAATTCGAAACTCCCTTGCAGATCGAGGATATCCTGCTGCTCCTGGGCCTCTACGATCACGATCAGACGCTCACAATGCGCTTGTCCGGTGGCCAGAAGAAGAGGCTATCCATTGCCATGGAGTTGATCAACAATCCCACTGTGATGTTCCTGGATGAGCCTACAACGTAAGGGGAAATACTTAAATTTTGTTATTTATATGATTTAACATTTCTTATACATATCCATTTCCAGTGGCTTGGACAGTAGCTCCTGCACTAAGGTTCTGGAGCTGCTCAAGAAGTTGACCAGTCAGGGTCGCACTATTATCTGCACTATCCATCAGCCCACTGCCAAGTTGTTCCAGATCTTCGATCAGGTCTACGTCTTGTCGGCAGGAAACTGCGTCTACCAGGGCAGCACCCAGAAACTAGTGCCATTCCTGCAGTCCGTGGATCTTCCCTGTCCCATGTATCACAATCCAGCGGATTACAGTGAGTTCAGATAGAAGATATAACCCCTTGAAGAGGTTAGACACTAATGGATATCCTTGATATTGCAGTTATCGAGCTGGCCTGCGGAGAATATGGCTACGACAAGGTGGACACCCTGAAGGTGGCCACCGAAAACGGCAGCTGCCTCACTTGGTTCGACAATCCCAAGGCGGTGTTGCGCTCCGAGGTCCTGATGCGGAAGTATCCCATACCAAAGAAAACCAAGAGTCGGTCGCTGGAGGACACCAGCTTCTCGAATCAGTGCTCCGTGCTCTTGCGACGTGGCTTCATCAAGGCGAAACGAGACACAACCATGACGCACTTGAGGATCGGGGTAAACATTGCAGTGGCCGCTCTGTTTGGAGCCATGTACGATCACACGGGACGCGAGGGATCTCGAGTGCTGGACAACTACAATCTGCTGTTTGCCATACTGATGCATCATTCCATGACCACCATGATGTTGACTGTTCTGACTTGTAAGTTTACAAAGGTTATGGTTAGGTATAAAGTTTAACTCATTGGTATTACCTTTCCAGTCCCCATGGACATTTCTATACTGATCAAGGAGCACTTCAATCGCTGGTACTCGCTGAAAGCCTACTACACTGCCATGACTCTTGTAGATCTGCCCATATCTGTGAGTATCCGTTCTAAATTCTCCTGGATTTCCGAAGACAATTTTAGATTTTCTCTTGATAGATCATAAGTTGCTTCCTCTTTACGGTAATCGTGTACTTATGGAGCTATCAGCCCATGGAGTGGGTCCGCTTCTGGATGTTCTTCGTCATCAGTTTACTGACCGTCTTTGTGGGCCACAGTTTTGGCTTGATGATCGGTGCCTGGTTCGATGTCGTCAACGGCACTTTCCTGGCTCCAGTGCTGACCATTCCCATGATGATGTTTGCCGGCTTTGGAGTCACCCTGCGGGATCTGCCTAGCTACTTAAGATGGGGCAGTCACATATCATACTTAAGATATGGTCTAGAGGGCTTCATATCAGCCATTTATGGTCTGGATAGAGGAGTCCTGGCCTGCGAGGAGGCGCCCTACTGCCATTACAGGTAAATACTTTCCGGTACTTTTGATTTTTCACATTTTAAATTATGTTCTGCTTTCAGGTATCCAAAGAAATTCCTAGAGGAAATCACCATGAGAGGTGATCAGTTCTGGAACGACGTCATCGCGCTGGGTTCCATGATTATTATCTTCCGACTGGTGTCCTATGTTGTGCTCAAGGCCAAGATCAAGTCGATCCGATAAGGCCGTTGTGGATAACACACACACACACACCTTTAGCCCATTCCTTGTATTATACATTAATTGTTGAACATTATGTTTAGTGCTATTAATATTTAAAAAAATATGTACAAGTACATAAAACACTGTTAAATAAAGCTACGATTTGTAACTAGCCTAGAAAGCCACTGTGGCCTCTTTATCACAAGATTCAGTTGCTCAGGCCTTGGGCAACCTCAGTTTCTACTCGTCCATCTACTGCTGGTTTCAGGAGCTTGTGCAGTTCGTTCGCATTTGTGGCCATTTGTGTGGAGTTGAGCTGAAATCAGACTTTGTGTTAAATTCGGTTTCTTCTTTTGAATGTTTGTAAAATACTTACCACCACTACCTTCTGGCCAAGGGATTCCAGCAGTCTTTTCTTTAAGCGCATTAAAGACGTGGGTTTCTTGCTGAATTTTAGAGTCTGTTCGGCGGTGAGTAGTTCCACGAAGTACACACTCTCCTGGTTGCCCATTGTCTGCACTCGCAGGCTTGGCAAATTGATTCCAACGATGGGACACACCAAATCCACACCCTCCACTTCAGGGTCCTCACTCAGCTCCTGGGCATACTTCGACAAGTCAGGGCGATCCCTTAGCAAGTAAGCTGGCGCACGATCGAACTCCTTGAAGGCCTGTTCGGTCTTAAGTTTCCCAATTGAAGGCTGCTCAATGGCCACAGCAGATCGCAGGACACTCAAGCGACTATCCACCTTGGGCTGGGCTCGCTGACGTCGTTGGGCTGCTTTAAGTTCTTCGGCAGCGCTAATCAGATCCTTTGAGTAGTGTTCCAAGGTGCAGAGAGAGAGGCAGGTATCAACAAGGTTGTCTGGGAAATAATCATACTCCCCATGATCCAATTTGCGTAGGGCAGCCAGCTCGAGTTGTCGTACTTGTTGCGTAGTTAGTTCACAATTCAGTTGGGCGCTGGCCCACAGAAAAGTGGCCAAGTCCTTGGCGCGCAGGTCTCCGGGTTTCAACAGGGTCATCAGACGCTCTACCACGATGTTTAGGCACTCCTTCTGATCCCACAGCTGCTCGGCAAAGAAGGCAAAGATGTGGGCCAATCCTCGCGGCTCAATGAGGGCTATCTTCGTAGGATCCAGGCAGATTTCCTGCAGATGCTGACACACTCGCTCGTCCTTCACGCGCTGCAAACGCAAGGCCTTCACAAAGGAGACCAACAAGGCGTCGCTTCCGGCAGTAAGTTGCAGATTCAAGACGGCATCAACGAGACATGATTCGTAGGCACTTCTCGCCTCGCCCGTAACCAAAGTGGAGGTCTTATAGGCCGCATTGCTGATCACAGCGAGATCTAGTTCACTCAACGCCGGCAAATGGCTGGGTAACTGCTCCTCAAGGAGCTGTTGGAAGTCATCAGATGACTTGGCCTGCTTTTTCTGCAGCCCCAGATAGAAGCACACCTGGACGAACCGCTCCTTGTTGTCCCGAAAGTCCTCCTGCGCCAAGCGCTGCATGGCTGCCTGATAGAAGTCCGTCCGCTTCAACCAGCCGGGAATGAGGAACAGAAAGGAGTACAGGGTCTCCAGCACGGTGCTGGTGTCCATCTTACCCAGCTGGCTGGCAGCATGATTATCCAACCCGTTTACGGCGGCCACATACATGGGCACAGCCGCATTGGATCGATAGCTGGAGGCCTGGATAATCAGGGCTGGCAGCTGGGCGGGATCCGTTTTCTGCACGCTGCGCTGGAAGTACCGGTCGTCGGTGATGGGGAAGAAGTCGGCATACCGCACCGTCGTCTTGGGCAGCACGTGATCCCGATCCCTGTGCCGCTCCAGCGCAATGTGCTTGGCAAAGCGGGTGATCAGAGTGCCGGTCTCCTCGGCCGTCGTGCGCATCACATCCCGGGGCGTAAAGGAGGCGTAGCCCCGGATGGGACTGCCCAGGTTGGTCACCCCGGCAAAGCGGCGGAGCAGGGCGTACATCTTGGATGCACTTTTGTTCTGAATTTATGTAATGAATTTACAAAACAACGTGCACATCCAAACCGCAAACATACGTTAGAGCTGCTCTCGTTTTCCAACACTGACTTGTAAGCCGTAGTGTTAGTAAGTATCCAAAGTAGCTAAATGGGAAATAATTTAAATTATTTTTAAATTTGTAAATAACTATTGAAAATTAAAAAATTAATTCTTAATCAAATTTAAAGTTTTTATAAATACAAAAGCAATTAATATAAACATAACGGAAAAAGGCCAAACCAGCATCACTTTTTGGCGCGTTTTCCGCACTGGCTAAACACCTGTTCCGGTAAATTAGCCCCAAAAACATGAAGAAAGCAGCTGGATTTGTTATTTTTCGCCGCATTTGCGGGGAAATACAATACCTTTTGCTGAAGGCCTCCTACGGCTCCTTCCACTGGAGTTCGCCCAAGGGTCATGTGGATCCTGGCGAGGATGACTACACCACAGCGCTGCGGGAAACAAAAGAGGAAGCCGGGCAAGTGCTCCACCATGTTCCATTCATAACATCCTCAATAACTTAGGTTTATTCCACAGCTACGACGAGAAGGATCTAATCATCTACAAGGACACGCCGCTGACACTCAACTACGTGGTGCAGGGCAAGCCCAAGATTGTGATCTACTGGCTGGCGGAGTTGCGGAATCCCTGCCAGGAACCCATTCTCTCCGAGGAGCACACCGCCCTCAAGTGGCTGCCCAGGGATGCGGCCAAGGAGTGCGTGGGCTTCAAGGACAACCAAGACATGATCGACAGGTTCCACCAAATGATTTTAGATCAAAACAAACCGGAATAGAAATTGTAAACAAATAGAAGCGGCTTTCCGACGCTGTGCAACACTGAAATGTAAATAAAATACCACAGAAAATACCAAAGCAAATACCTGGGAAAATACCAAAATTATGTCAGCCTGCTGGCGTTGCCCAACACTGTTTTCAAGGCATCTGTGAAAAAATTAATTTTCAATTTCCATTGATTTGTTGTTTGGCCTGCCGATTGGAGCACTCCATCCGCCTAGCCTTAATCTGAACAATCCACACACACCAGCGCCATGGGCTCCCGGTCACGCACTCCCAGTCCGTCGGGCAAGCGACGCCACCACAAGAGCAAGCACAAAAAACGCAGTAAGTCCCACCACGACCACGAGCGGCCCAGCACACGCACGTCGGACAGGGACAAGTCCTCGGAGGTGAACAACCATGGGCGCCACCGCGAGCGGGACAGGGATCGCGAGCGGGATAGACACCGCAGCGACCGGCACACGGAGCGCGACTACCGCCACTCGCCCACGATCCTCAAGTCCCGGAAGCGCTCCTCATCGTCGAGCAGCGACAGTCAGTACTCCGAGCAGGAGTCGCAGCGCAGCAAACAGAAACGCAGTCGCTTCAAGAAGCTGGACGAGGTAAGTGGATGGTAGATGGAGCACCCGGAACCCTGCATGAGAACGCCTAAATCTGGATATCCTAGCTATTTATAAACTTGGACTAGTTAAGACTATGTTTTCCCAGTCGAAATTTGTACACTCCTATATATAACTTTGTATATTTCATACCATTTTCCAAGAAAAACTTAATTCCGCGCTAGTTTATAACAGATTATAACGCTAGATATAACATAAAGATAATAACATATCCTTCTATGTACAGAATTTAGTAAATTCCTCAAGAATTCCCGCTGGAATATGCTTTATAAACTCCTAAAGAATTCGCGCTCAAATTTGGTTTAATGATTTAAGTAGATTTCTGTATTTTACATTCATTTTATATTGACTCGATCCCTCAATGTTTTTGTTTTAGTGGTTTTCTGAAGAATTCGCGCTCTTTATTTATTTTTTTTTAAATTTAACTCTTTTTTCTAATATGTTGTTATTAAGATGGATCCTAAAATCCTTTTTATTTGAGTTTTGAAAAGGTTCAGTTACTCATGCAGGGTTCTTTTTCCCACCTCATATAAGAAATAAAATAAACTCTTTCCCCTCCATTGCAGCAAAACCAGCTGCAAGTCGAACGCCTGGCCGAAATGGAACGGCAGCGGCGGGCGAAGGAGATGGAACAGAAGACCATCGAGGAGGAGGCCGCCAAGCGCATTGAGATGCTGGTAAAGAAGCGCGTCGAGGAGGAGCTGGAGAAGCGACGCGACGAGATCGAGCAGGAGGTCAACCGACGCGTCGAGACCGCCAAGGCCGAGATGGAGCGCGAAATGATGCTGGAGCTGGAGCGGCGGCGCGAGCAGATACGCGAAGAAGAACGCCGGCGCGAGGTAGGTGCTCGTATTCAGATTCCGCTGGACGACTGCTGCTATCACTGTCAGAAAAACGTACACAATGCCACATCTACCGTACACTCGAACAAACCCAAAACAGCAGTTCAAACAGTCGTCTCCACCATGTCACGCGAAATCGAACCGGCGGCGCTCTCACCGACGGCTCACTGGCTCATCATCATTATCATCCCATGTCCCATAAACATCCCCCTACTAGATTGCTTGCATAAACCCTGGCCAAGGGCGCCCCATTTACTAACCGGCTGCATCACTAACCAGTCACGCCTTTCCAGAGCCCTCCACCCAGCCACCCAGTGAGCCGGGATGAGAACGCCACGGCTGATTTCGCGCCAACCCCCCTTTCTTCTTGCCAAATAATTTTGTAATTTTTATTTTTCCTACCAAAAAAAGCCAAAATGACGACATTGCCAAGTGTCGCATGTGTCACAGTTTTGATGCCCATTATATATTGCAGACCTCTTGCATACTCTCTTAGCTTCATCTTTTGTTTTGTTCCTACTCCCCGCCCACATACTGTATCATTTTAATTTTGGTATTGGTTCTTGTAACTCGTTGTTGTTGTTATTGCGCGCAAACTCCGCTTCAGTAGGCCCGTGCAACGAACGTGTGCTGCTCTTGTCCCCGTCTGCAAGTGGGTGTTTTGTGGCCGCGTTCACGCAAAACACTCGCTTGCACTCCTCCTCGTTGGAAGTTGAGCATTCCCGCTGCCCAGTGGTTTGCTCCATGGACGCACTTCCTCCTCCACACCCAAAAAAAAAACGAAACAAACTAAGTTAGATCCGGGTAGTTAGGCTGTCTAGTTGTGGGGCGGGCCGACTGAGTTTAGTCCCAACTGTACGCTGCATGCAAGGCAAACCAAATGCCGATAGATGACGGGTGAGTTTCCTACGCCAGCGATGTGATAAGTGCCAGCAGCCGTGAGGATAACAGGCGAAAGGATGCCAACGAGACCATAAAGACTCACCCCCACCAAGTGTTTTAGCCCCATAGAACTCTGTCTGTAAGATTTTTTGAAACCGGATTCGCATTGGATTGTGTTTTGAGCTTTTTGTTTTTGCGAGCAATTTGTATACGTCTGGAATAGCAAAAAAAAAAAAACCAACTCCACAAATCATAAACCCAAAAATCGAAAATCTGCAATCGAAAAAAAACCTAAAAAATTAACACAAATTTAGCCTTTGTACTGGAATAATGACCTATTTAAATAGTAAGTAGCAACAATAAAAAAAAAAAAAAAATCAAAATGAAGACCAACCATTTAGCAAATACTAGTACATTTGTTTATGTTGTGTGCTCTCCTTTTATTGTAATAAAACTAAAAAGAACAACCTACTTTAAACATTCTTATTAGACACTACTAAATGTTTTACTTTCTACCGAATATTTCTTTGTAACTTATTGTTAAACATAAAACTAGATTCTAACTGCCTTTGCAGCCTCATCAAGCAAAAAAAACTGCAACCACAAACGTGCGTCGAATACGTCGCACAGTTTGCATCGCTGATGTCGAAAGAGACTGTTTATTTTTATCTTAGCTCTAAGCTTCCAATTGAAGCGTTGATTGTGCTTTATTAATCGTCCTTTTGTTTGGGTTTTATAGGAGGATGAAAAACAGAAACGCGAAGAGCTCGAAGAAATTTTGGCCGAAAACAATCGCAAAATCGAAGAGGCGCAAAGAAAACTGGTGAGTTTGCTTAACATAATGAGTTTTTTGAGTGATTTATCTAATTTATATATTTTTTCTAGGCCGAAGAACGGTTAGCAATAATTGAGGAGCAGCGCCTCATGGACGAGGAGCGGCAACGGATGCGCAAGGAGCAGGAGAAGCGCGTGAAGGAGGAGCAAAAGGTCATATTAGGCAAAAACAATTCCAGGCCCAAGCTTTCGTTCTCCCTCAAGCCGGGAGCATTATGAGAAGCGTAGGCATCCAGTCTGGTGGCGATAACTCTCGTCGCACCTTTTCTTGTTAACAGCTTTTTGCTTTTTTTTTACCTCAGCGGCCATTTGCTCGCCCCCAAGGATCACCATCCACTCGTTTTCATTGTTGTAATTGTGTTCTATATATATTATTTTTATTATTTTAAGGGCGACCGATGGTGTTTTGGGGGCAGGCAAAGCGAGGCCAAAATAGATTCAACGTTTTTTCAAAATTGCCAATTAACTGAACATTTACGGCTCTATATAGTACAATACGCTAGCGATTTACTTAACCTTTTCTACATCAAGAATTCATATGTGAGACAAATGATTATGTGTAGTGCGTCGTATTGTTGTCACAGCTGAACGATTAACAAACAAAAAAAAAGAAGAAAACCAAAAAAGATGTCAGTGAAATACATATGTAATCTATTTGCAATTTTTTGATATTTCAAGAAAAAAAAAACATAACGCAACTGAAATCCATAATAAAAACTTTAGAAATGCCAAAAAAATTATAATTTGTCACTAAAAGTGCGTGGATAGTATTCAGGCAGCATTCGCTTAGCTTATTTGACAGAATTGCCAAAACATACGTGCACTTTTAGGCTCTACTCTTGTATCTTGGACACGATCTATGCCGGTGTACATGTCGCTAAGTAGACACAACTTATTATTTATAGAGACTACTTCAATTTATATGTCTTGTTCGCTGATTGGGTTGGGCGACGACGCTGGACAGCCAACGACAGCCGGCACGCCCGCGCGGAGTATGGAAATGGCAATGGAGTCTGTGGATCCAGTGGAGATGGAGGCGAAGGCGGAGGAAGTGCGTGAGCAGGCGGCAGATATGCCAAATTGGTCCACGACCACTCAGAGTCACAGTCAAACCACTCGCACCGCAAACGTAATGTGGTTCTAACTGAATGTGGCGCAAGATACGCATACGCATACGCACTCCACACCAGAAACCAACTCCACCTGACCCCCACCTCACCACTGGCCCAGCTTATTACTTCATCTCGAATTTGCCAACGAGTTTGGGAGCCTTTGTCGCATTGATTTGTGTGCGGAGCACATGCGTGAAAGGCTCCGCCACCTGACCAGCCCAGACCCAGATCAAGATCCAGATCCAGATCGAATGAGAGATCGAGCTCCAGAGGCATAGCCATAGCTGCGATCTTGGGCGGCACACGGGCGGATGTTGCAATTTGATTAATTAATTGAGTGGAAAATCGGCAAAGCTCTTAGCCACATTTCTTGCTGGCTGCCGATCAAGCGATCGGCGAATGTCAACGTGCAATTTGTTTGATGTGATGGCGATAAAACCGATTCAACTGATCCGATCACCATTCAATATGCCAGCCAACTTGGCGGGTGGCTAATTTTAGGTACCATTGATGGAAAAGTCAGGGGAAAATCTTATCTAAGGATTCAGGAAGGAACTGATAACTAAATATCCCTTAACCATTTAATATGTTAGATAATATTTTGGAGTCTTTATTGCAATCTAAAATCTATATGTTTAAGGACCACAAAAAAAGGTTCTATCTTTACATAATGGTAAATAAAGGAATACTATATAAGATATGTAGATAGTTTTTCAAGGATTATTTATATAATCAATAAGATTGATAGTTTTTTTTTTGGTTCTTTAATATATAGATGTCAGATTGCAATAAAGACGGATATATTAAAGATAGAATTATAATGATAGAAAGTGTTTTCGGTCCTTTAATACATGATAATAAATAAAGGAATATTATTTAAAATGAATAAAGAAATATTATTTAATTTTTATTTATTTATTTATTTATTTATTCGCCAAATATTTATTATTTATTTTTATTATTATTATTATATTATTTATTATTTAACTTATTTAACTTGAATACCATGTTTAGAAGAGGTCTAAATAATACTTAGTTATGTTATTCAGAAGATAGCTTAAATATGTTCTATGATTCTTAATCTAAACATTCAAAATGTTGGATTTTATTTAAATAATATCTTTCCTCATTAAAATAATATTATTATGATAATATGAAATGAGGATTACTAATGACAACCAATCAATAACAATTAATTACCTCCCTTAACTTTCACTTGTTTCAAGGTTTGGGTAGGTAGACCCATAGACCCATAGGAACCGATTGAAAAACCAGAAACAAGAGCTTTACAGTGGCTACATTGTTGCCCAAAGTGGAGCAGTGTAAATGTTTTATTACCAGAGCAAGCGATTTGCCCAAAAAATGAAATAAAAATATAATAACAATTTTGCATTAGCCACAACGGATTCCGGTTCGCTGGGTGATCGGAGATCGGTTTTTTTTGGGGAGTGTGGGTTATGTGGAGTGTGTGTGGTGCGTGCGCTTGGAGCGTGGCGCCCATCAAGAGATTGCAGGTGGTGGTGGTGGGGCCGGGCTAGAGAGCAGTGCTTTGACTATAAAAGTTGCGATCGCGACACTTGGAGACATAGTTCAGTGCAGGAGCCGCAGCAGCCACCAAGTCAGCAAATCCACCAAATCCCAAGCCAACTTCAAGCCAAAATGTTCGCTGTAAGTGAAAAAGGATATTTAAAACTTTTTCTACAATCCCGATATCTTATAAAGTGGATAAAAAAAATCAAAGATTTTAAAAACTATACATTTTATCATGTATTTTAAAAAGAATATTCATAAAAAATTAAAAGGAAATAGTTCACGATGTAAAGTAATAAAAAGTTTAGAATATTTTTATTAATGTTCGCTGTAAGTGAAAAGGATATTTGGAACACGTTATACATATCCCGATATCTTCTGTAGTGGATACAAAATCAATAATTTTAAAACAATAGTATTTTGTATGTATTTTAAAAATAATATCCATAAAAAATTAAATAAAAATAGTTTATGCTTTGTGAAAAAATGGATACAAAAAAGTGATTCAGCAAAACAATTTTTTTTTATTTAAAATAATTTTTTTTTATTTAAAAAAATTTATTCTTTTTTAATTGGTGATATTTTTTACGAAGTTAAGTAATAGAATTTTTGCATATTTTTATAAATCTTTTTTCTTTACCCATTAAAAACTAATTAAAACTTATTTTTAGTCAAAGAATAATTTTATAGTTTTTACTTTCCACAATATTATTATCTTAATTAAATTAAATATTTTTTTAACCTTATTAGTGGTTGTAAATGAAATTGTAAATACTTTTATAAACATAAAAAAAGTAATTTAAACTTATTTTTAATCAAAGAATAATGCTATAATTTTTACTTTCCAATCAATTATACTTATCTATAAGTTGTTATTCCCTTAACTAAATTAAATATATTCTCTAACCCCCAATTTACTTTTCCAGCTCGTTTCTCTCTTCATCCTGGGCGTTGGAGCCGTCTCCGCCATCGAGCTGCCCCTCGCTTACCACTCACCGGCTGCCATTGTGAAGCCCCTGCTGAAGACCATCGAGGTGGAGGCGCCGGCCCACTACGACTTCGCCTACTCGGTGCACGACGAGCACACCGGCGACATCAAGAGCCAGACGGAGTCGCGCAAGGGCGATCAGGTCCAGGGTCAGTACACGCTGGTGGACGCCGATGGCTACCTGCGCACCGTGGACTACACCTCGGATGCCCACAATGGCTTCAATGCGGTGGTGCGTCGCGATCCCCTGGGCCACAAGGTGATCAAGGCGGCGCCCATTGCCAAGATCCTGGCGCCCGCCCCTCTGCCACTGGCCTACGCGGCCCCCAAGCTGCTGGCCCCCGCCAAACTGCCCCTTGGTCTTTACCACTAAAATCTAGGCAGGATTGAGAAAGATCGAGAGAGATAGCAAACACTGACTTCATCGCATCGACGACCACGACCCATCCGCACCAGCATCTGCATCTGTATATATCTGTATCTGAACTATTGCTCAACTACCCAGACACCTCGTATCATGTCAACCTTCCTCTGTACCTATCTTCCTTTTCTTTCCTCTTCTCTGAAATTTCCTCTAAGACTCTTCGACTCTTCAAGGTCATCGAAAGCGCCATAACACGATGGCTAGAGAGTCCCTATCTCATCTGTGTAATACTATGTGTAAATAGAAGGCAATAAATGCATTTTTAGAAAACAAAGTTTTGTCTTTATCTCTGTTTTAATATAAAGGAAAGTTAGAATTTTGGAGTAGGTCTATAAAAAAATCAATAAATGTTAGATTATCTATTTGTTCCAGTGAAACAAGCTTTTAAATAACCTATTCAAAATTTTTAAAGCTTACATATATACCAAATCTCATGACAATCGATCGAAATTTAAGAATATATTATGAAAAATAATCAAATTTGCTCATTTGGTAGATAAATTTTATGTATAATCAAATGATTATATTGATCGTTTTTTATAATAGCAAAGAAATTTTTTCTAATATTTTAAATAGCGTTTGAACTCGGACCAGAAATACTCTTTCTAGTTTGTAGTTAAACAAAATCCCCAGATCGATAATCTACTTGCATATAAAGTGAACAGCCTTTAGATTTATTCTACGAATATACATCTCATTATCATGATTGCCTATAACTAAGTTAGCCATATCATTTCCGGTCAGTTGGTTTTTAAGTCCTTTATCACTTCTTCAGGAAAACAATCTCAATAGCGAGATATCGATTCCCTACGAACTTGAGCATTGAAACCCAGCAGCGGATCGGCGGTGTAGTCCACAATCCTACGATGGCCATCGGGCTCAATGAGGGAGTAGCGACCCGTCACGTATTCGCCACGTCGGTGCTCGAACTGATCCTTGACGTCGCCAGTGTGGCTGTCGTGAACCGAGTAATGGAACTCGTACTGGGCAGGACTGGCAATCAGTTCATCGGGATGACTGGCAATGATCCCAGCCTGAACAGCGACGAGGGCGCTCAGGATCAGGCAGAAGGCGATGCTGGAATGCTACAATAGGATTTTGGGATATATATATTACTTTACACTAAAATTAAGAATTTTTGTGCTTAAAATATAACCAAGTGCATAAATTTTCACTTTTTTTAGTACAAACATTTGGAGTTTTTACAAAATTTGAATTAAAAATCTGTACATTCTCAAATCAAGAATTGTAATTCTCAACTTGAGAATTTAAATATTATTAAATAATTATTATTAAATCTACGCTGAGGAAAACTAATCAAGAAAATTACGTTCTCAAACTGAGAATTTAAATACCTCAAATCTCAAATTAAGAATTTAAATACTCAATTTGAGAACGTAAATTTCTTGATACATTTTCTCTATGTAGTTTTAATATCATCATTAACTAGGTTTATAAATTCTCACTTTTTCAGTAAAAATATATGAGGTTTTATAAAAATTTGCACCTAAAATCAGTACACTCTCAATTTGAGACGTTAAATACTCAATTTGAGAACGTAAATTTCTTGATACATTTTCTCTATGTATCCTCACTTACCAAGACATTCATGGCGAACAAGTTAAAGTTGCAATTGGAGCGATGGAGAGCACTGTGCGACTGATGACTAAGAGCTGGATGCAGACCTCTTTTATAAGCCACCACTTGGCCCATTGTCGCAGTGGCCAACTTACGAAGGGCTGAAATCGAGTAGCGCGCCTTATGCAACCCATATACTTACAAATACCTCGCCCTAAAGGGGGAAATGAAACCAAATCCCTGCACTTGCCAACTGTTGCAATCGATTCAAAACTCACTCGGATTATATTATCGTATAGTAGCTTACAGTACAACTTACACTTGAGACTCAAGTTCGTAGGGGGTACTTTACACAATAGTTTAGCTTAGTGATATCACAGCAATAACATTATATCGAGACTAGACTAGCACTACACGCCGATGATCCGATGATTCCTTGGTAATTTGGATTTGGACTCAGTTCGAAAAAAACGCAGATCAACAGGCACTTAAATTTTAACTCCATTCTGTTTCAGGTACAACGGCATTTCGCAAGTCGATCTCCTCAGAACTTATTCTCCAGCAGCGATCCTGAGAAAGGGAAAGGTTGAATACTTAAATCAGGGTTCAGAATTTTCTAAGGGTGCTTTTCAAATCTACACTACCATTTAAAATTGGGTGATTGCTAAGTAACTACTTATAGTGAATAACTCTCGACTTCTACGCTTGCTGATGACTACCCAAAACCAAGTTACCGTTTTCGGCCACCATCCAAGCCGTTAGCTTCTCGTCCTCCGTCTTGTTGGACTCATCCCAGGGGAAACTGGAGGCCACTGCGTGCTTCTCCTTTTGAGTGTTTGGAGCTCTGAAATATTGTGGATCATATTACAAATATTACCTTATATATTTTTAAAACAAATGGGTTATCTTAATAAGAGGTATGTATATCTTGTTTGAGTTACAAAAAAAGTTGAACTCAGTATTCAAACCAATAACTTCCTATAAAAAATTTATTTATATAGGAATTAAAAAAAAAAAATTTTTTTATACATATATTTTTTTTATTCTTTTTTTTTTAATTTTTTATCATGAATACTGAGATCTACGCTAAAAACAAAAAAAGATCAATAAAACCTTATCAATATCTTCATAAGTCATAATTTGGTGTCTTAGCTAAAAAGTAGGGTGTTATGTACAAAAAATTTTTTTTTTTATAATGATAGACTAATAGAACTATTCTACTAGAAAATTTACAAAAAGAGACGGGCAAATTAAAAGTGCCTGACTACAAAAGAGGAAATTCTGGTTGAAAGTACCAGAACTTTCCCTTAATACGATGATGATATGATATGTGGTGTATTCTAAGAGTCTCTACTGCTACAGAAAACATATTTACAGCTCAATGGCGAATGTGGGTTTTTACCTTATGGGCCAAAAGCGACATTCTTCATCAATTGAGGGGGAGGACGAGGAGGAGTTATCACTTGGGGCACCCGCACAAAGTGTTCAATGTTCAATGACAAGCAAATGAAAACACACAAAACGATGACAGGACAGACAGAGAGAGACAGAGAGAGAGAGAGAAAGGAGAGAGACAGAGTACAATGTAGAGAGAGACAGGATGCAGGGGACATGATGATCATGAGGATGCAAGGAAGCACGGGGTCAAGTTCATGTACATTTACAGGGCATGCAGGCCAGCGGCGATGTCCTTCGCATCAAGGACTAGAGCTTGAAAAATATCGATATTTTCGATATTTTCAAAATATTTATTCGATAATTACGATTATCGAGATTATCGATAAATATCAAAATGTCGATATTTTTCAAGCTCTACCAAGGACACCCCACACCCACTTACAGGGAGTCCGCGTGGCTGCCGTTGTTCACCTCCAGACTGCTCTGGGTGGCCTTCTTCCGCAGCCCCGGCCTGGGCAGGAAGCTCTCCCCGAAGAGATCCCGCTCCCGGGGGCCACTGGTTCCTGTTTTCGACGTCTTCCCGCTCTTCGCCTGCTGCGTGGGCGGCACCGTGTGCGGATACTTCCCGTCGCTGTCCGAATCCATGGACAGCTGCCCGAAGAGGTCCTCCAGCAGGATGTTGGCCTTGGCATTGCGCTGTCGCTTGGCGGAGGTTTTCAGCTTGGAACTGCGTGGTGGAGAGAGAGGGAGAGACACACGGTGAGGTGGCTGGGGCACAGGCACAGGGTTTCTGGTTCATTTGGGTGCAGTGCAGCAACAAAACAGGTCAGGAGTACAGAATATTTGGAAAAAAGTACCATGATTCAAACCTACTATATCTCAAAATGCTTTACACACTTAGAAAATTTAGCAAATAAATAGTATTAATAAAAAAATAAAAAAAATTATAAGTGACTATATATTTTAAAAGAAGAATTGAAATTGAGATTAAAATTGAGGTTGAAATTGACATTAAAATTGAGATTGAAATTGAAATTGAGGTTGAAATTGACATTAAAGTTGAGATTGAAATTGAGATTGAAATTGTAAATCAGATTGAAATTGAAATTGAGAGTGAAAATTAGATTGAAATTGATATTGAAATTCAGATTGAAATTCAGATTGAAATTCAGATTGAATTTGAGATTGAAATTCCGATTGAAATTGAGATTGAAATTGAGATTGAAAAGGAAATGGGTATTCAAATTGAAATTAAAATTGTGATGAATTGAAGTGGAAATCGAAGTTAAAATTAAAATTAAAGGGCTTATTTTTTAAAGAATGGTAATCCTTGAAGACGATACTCATTGAAGGACAAATTTTGATGAGTGTTACATAGCGATAAGACTTGGATGAAAACTAAAGGCGATATTGAAAGGGAAATCCCATTTCCGACAACTCACCCAAGTATCAGATCCAAATCGTCGGACTTAAGGGCACCCATCTTGGCGTCCTGGGCCACTGCTCGCGTTCTTCCCGAGAGTCGCATGGGCATTTGAGCTCCCGCCTCCGGCTGCAGTTGCATTTGCATTGGCATCTGCGGCTGCTGCCGCACAATGAGGCTGGGCGGCGCTTGGCTGGCACTGACCTTGGAGAACACGTTGTACACCTTGGCCTCGGGCCCTAGAAGCGATGGCCTGGCAGCCACCGGCACATAGTAGCCGCCATTGGAGGCGCCCACGCCCACCACGAGCTTGGCATTGTTCTTGGCATTCATGTTGGCCGTGTCGTAGCCGAGATGATGGCTCCCATTCACATAGATGGCTCCCGCATTCCGGGACATGGTCGAGCTGAAGGAGACATTCGGATGGTGCTGCTGCGAACCCGCTGCTGGCAATCCAAAGAGCTGCGAGATGTTGCGATTCAAGTAGATGTCGTTGATGGACTCGCCTCCTCCGTTCTGAAGCTGTGGCACCTGGACTCCTCCTCCTCCATCCACCATGGTTCCTCCTCCCAGACTGGAGGAATCCGCCTGGGAGCCGCCACCCAATTCGTTGCTGGTCAGGAAGCTCAGCTTGGTTTGGTATTTCCTGGGCATTCCTCCATTTTTGGTGGTCAGATTGTTGTTGCCGCCGTTCTTGCCCAGATTGGAGTGGTTACCATTGTTGTTGTTGGTCTGGTGGAGCAACTCGGTGACCGCCTGCAGCTTCTCCTGCACCGGAAGCACATTGTTGGAGACGGTTTGAATCGGAGCGGCATACTTGGAGCTGAGCCGCACATTCGCCTTGGTGGCCGCCGTGGGTGAGATCCGCTTGAGGGCATGGAAATAGGGGTATTTGAGACTCTGCTGGGCCGTCGGCCGCTTGTCGGGATCGTAGGCCAGCAGATCCTCGAGAAGATCCAGTCCGTTTTGGCTGCAGCGACTGACGACGCTGCTCAGTGGCACTTTGATGCAGTCCGGGTAGCGGAAGTGGATCATGCTCGCCAGTCGATAGCCATCCGGCCAATCGCCCTGTGGGAGAAATGAGGGATTATTACATTAAAAAAAAAAATTCAAGCACTTTGATCTCAAACGTTCTTATTTTCAGTTGAATGTTCTTAATATGATATCAAAATGGATAGAAAAAACTTAAATTGAGTTCTTTCAACCACTTTTTGTAGAATTGAATTGACTAATGAATTTCAATTTCAATCTCAATTTCAATTTCAATTCAATCTCAATCTTAATTTCAATTTCATTATTATTCAGTTTAGATAAGCATTGCAAGTACCTGCAATTTAACTTGATTCAAGAACATTGAAAACTCAGATGAGAACGTCAGAATTCCCTTTGTGTAAGATCCCAGAGAGAATTCTTGAATTGAGAACATTCGTTCTTAAACGTTCTTATTTTAAGTTATCCATTTTAAGTTAAGTTATTAGTATGAGATCAAAATGGTTATAAAAAAGTTAAATTGAGTTCTTCCAAGAACCTTTTGAAGAATTGAATTGACTAGTTATTCACTTCAGATTGACATTGAAAGTTCTTTCAATTCAACTTGATTCAATTGAAACATTCAACATCAACATTGAAAACTCATTTGAGAACTTAAGAATTCTCTTTGTGTAAGATCCAAGAGGTAGGTTCGACCATTTTTCTCACCTTCTCTGGCGTTCCCAGCACGGAGCAGATCTTGAAGAGCTGATCCACCTCGCTGCTGCCCGGGAAGAGCGGTCGAAAGGTGTACAGCTCGGCCATGATGCAGCCCATGGCCCAGAGGTCGATGGTGCTGCCGTAATTGGTGGAGTGCAGCAGCACCTCGGGTGCGCGGTACCAACGCGTCGAGACGTAGTCCGTGAACGGTGGCCGCGACCGGATCTCTCTGGCCAGCCCGAAGTCGGCAATCTTGATGAGCTCCGGCCCGGAGCAGAGCAGATTCTCCGGCTTCAGGTCGCGATGGAAAAAGCCGTGGCGATGCATGAAGGCCAGGCCAGTCAGAACCTACAGAAAGGATTGTGTGTTTTAATTTCATATTATTCTAAGGAAAAATTATCTTAAAAATAGGTTATATGGGAATTTTTATTTTATAATGAAGAGAGTAAGAGGTTTTTAGTTTTAGACCATGGATCGATCATAATAATTTAATCATCCCTGTTCTAGATTTTTAAGTACATAGTTTCAAATTTCAGGTCAGTCCATTAATCTTATTTTTATGATTTTCATCCATTGTGATTTTTATAAATTTTAAATATGGTTGTATTAAATTTAAAAATTTTATTTGATTTAAGGATTTTTCTGATATTATTTTTCATTGCTTCAAAAATATTATAAGTTATATATTGTTTCCAAAATTTAAATATTTTAAAGTTAAGTCGTGTAATTTAAAAAGTTTTGTAGGTATTGGGCTTAATTCAACTATTAAAAATGAAATTAGGAATATAATTTTCATATATTATTTATTATACTATTTTTTTTTTATCTGTATAAAAAAATCTTTCTTTAATACTTTTATACTGATCAAGTTACATTTCCTCCTTTATAAAAAAACCTCAGCTCACCTGAAAGAGAATGCTCTTCAGCTCCGGTTCTGGGAGATGGGTGTCCCGGTCCTTGATCATCTGGTAGAGGTTCTCCTTCATGTACTCGAACACAAAGTACAGGGTGTCGTTCTCCCGAATCACCTCCTTCAGCTTGACGATGTTCGGATGCGACAGTTTCTTCAGCGACTGCAAGGGATGAGTTTATGATGGATGAGATAAATGTATGAAAACCAGGAACTTTAGCTCCACCCACCTTGACCTCCCGAAGATTCATGGCCTCCTCCCAGGAGTAGTACTTGCGCTTCATGCGCTTGATGGCCACCTTCTCGCCGGTGTCCTTGCGCTGTCCCAGGACCACGGTGCCGTAGGTTCCGTCGCCCAGTTGGGTCAGCGTGATGTAGCGGTTCATGCTTAGGCAGATGGCGGCAGCTCTTCACACATTCTCCAGATGGAACTACAAACATATATCATGAAAATCAAAGGTAAGTACAAACGACACGCCACTTAAGGAGGGCACTTTAATAACTTATGAGCAACGCCCACGTGTGCGGACTTCAAGGGAATCACAATCACAGTCGAATTAAATGACTGGCACTAAACATGGAATTGAATTCAACTTGGGCTTTTCGTGAGTCTCCGTTTTTGGATGCCAGCTTAGTTAATTGAAATCAATATATCGATCACGGGCAGCCGGCTAAGAACTTGACCAAATTTATTTAACCCAAAAACGAATTCCCCATCAGGGTCATCGGTGGCATGAAGTCAAAGGAAAGGAAAAAATAGAACCCCCGGACATGATTTATGATTGCCTTGAGAAGTTTGTTAACTAGAACCGATTCAGTTAAGGAGCGCTAATGATTCCATTGTATTGAATACAAATGGTGAATACTCGAATGAATAATATGAATATTATAAACAACATTTTAGATTTTATTTTATATTTTTCCAATCTTATCTAATACGATTTTTCAACTTCCCGCATTTTTAAGCTACAGAATTTTTAAAAATATTTATAAAATATTTAAAAATCCAGTTTCTTTATCGCTAAGGGCTTCTCAACACTTTAAATGAAATGTCACAGAAATGGAATTTTTCACAAAGCGTTTCTAATCAACGCAAAAATTGATTTAACGCTGCTGATTTATATTCCTAAAACCTTTTTAATATAAACTAAACCGAGTAAATAAAGTATTCATTCCCAAAAAGATGGCTCTAAAGACTGTACTTCTATTTGTTTTGGCGTACATCACCGGAAGATACTCCTTTGGGATAGGAAAAAAGAAATAAAGACCATTAAATATCGACACAATTAATTTTAAAAAGTATAAACTCCTCGTTTTAATTTATTTAAGCGGCTATTTAGCAAATTAAACGTCAGTATTGAATACAAATTAATTAGTTGTAGTCGGCTTAGGTATTCTAAAACGTCTTAGATTCCATTCTAGATTTATTATATTTTAATATTTATTTTCAGAAATATTAAATAATAATACCTAGTTTCTTTGTTTAAATGCGACAAGAATGGAATTTTTCTCAAAGCGTTTAAATCAACTCAAAAATTGATTTAACGCTCTTTTTTTTTGTATTTAGCAAGTAAACAGAATAAATAAATTATACATTCCCAAAAAGATGTCTCTGAAGATTGTACTAATGTTTCTTGTGGCGAACGGTGGGGGAAGATTCTCTTTTGGGCTAGGGGGCCCCTAATAAAATATAAAAAAAACTTTTAACCCTAATATTTGAGTCAAGAAATACATATAAACTGAAAATGTTTTAAAATAAGGTCTAATAAAATAAGATATTCACTTAGTTTCGGTCTATTATACTATTTTATAATAATTTTACCTTTACTTTTTGTTTCGTAAGTATCTTGTGTTTTATTAACCCCCCTCATAAGCAATGTATTTTTCAACCCCTTCTAAAATTGCGTGAGGGGGTTCTTCAAATATTGGTTTATAAGTTATTAAGAATTCACTCCTTAACCGAAATATGTACGTGTAAACCGGACATAATCAGAAGTCAATAGGACACAAATTTTTTTTTTGTAGGAGGAATCTTTTAGGATATTGTTTCTTCAAATTTGCACTTTATTGTCCCAGTTCTCAAATATTTTTCCAATAAACCAAGAACTTTATTTTGCACTCAAATCGTCTTAGTCATGTGTCGTAATGGGTTTTGTGGTCACTTGGCGAATTTAGTTCCTTGGGCGATAATTTATTCATGGTATACGAACCGTTCCCACCTTCAATATCCCATTTAGGCGTATATATATATGTGGATATACGGAATGTTTTGGTTTGCAATTTCGGGAGGGAGGACGGTGTCGGGGCAACTGGAGCCACGTTTCGAGCAGGCTTCGTCGTGAATCCTACGACACAGCCTTGAACCACTCACATTTGACTCACTTAAACTCTTGGCACGCACATCCGACGCCCGATTAGCCGATTACTATTCGCTATATGCTATATATGCACTACTATATCCGATAAGCGACTATGCGACTTTTCGCACCATGTACAAACAAATAAACAAACTTAAATGTTCGGGGTCACTTTATCGATTGAAGCTCCTGGGGGTTGACAAAAAAACGTCCTCTTTCGGTTTTTATTTTCTTTAGAGAACTATTATTTTTGGAACCAGAAGATAAAGTCTTAGGAACTTTCGTATCACTTGTACCTTAAACGCAATTGCATTTGAATCCGTATTATCTTGATTTTAGTTGTTAGTCCGAATTAAACGGGATTTATGACGGATATCCTTTGTGGAACAGTCGTAGTTTATTTGATAAGCAAACACCAACAACTGACGGCTGCGATATCCACAACAACGCGACGAGCCAAGCAACCGCAGCCCTAAGTAGACCACCCTTCGGTTCCAGGAGAGGAGAACCCCAAAGCCAGAGAGCAAGCCGGCTGAATGGGTCTCCGGTTTCAGTCATCCATTACACCCAAAAAAAATTCGATACGAAACGTAGGTCAATTTTACATTTTTTAAGATCAATTTTAACTTGACATGGGCCCATATAAAATTGATATGGTCGAAATGTAAAAAACATGTTTGAAGTACGTCAGTTCGAATTTTGAATCTGTCTTTCTCGCTTCAACTCTCGTCATTTTGCTCTCCCTAGTTCTTATTGCTCTCTCTTTCGAAGTAAGAGAGTCTCCGAGAGAGAAAATTCGGCAAAATGACATTATTTAATATCAATTTGATGAGTATTTCATGTAAAAACGATATGGGTTCAAATTACCTGACAAAACCTGGCCATATCGACTTTACGGGAACATGCTTTTTTTTTTGTGTGTAGTTCCCGAAGTTCTCGGTTCTCCAAAAGGGTGGCATACGAACGATGGTTGCTAGGCAGGGCCATGTTTTTGGTGTTGCCCCTGGCAACCACGAGTCCATTTGGCGACCACGAGGTCCTATCATATATATCCCTACATATAACCTTTGAGTACCAACCGCAATGGACGAGCCGGTCAGCAGTCAGCCGGGTGAGAGTGCCGCCGAGGAGGAGGAGGCTGAGGAGGCGGAGGAGGAGCTCCTAAGGGGCTTCCTGGAGGAGATCAACTGCCAGGAACCGGGCATCATAGATCGCAGCATGATCGAAACCGCCTATCTGGAGGAGGGCCAAAAGGGCGAGGCACGACGACTCCACCAACTGGAACCTGTGGTCTATGATCGCATTAGCACTATGAGACTGGAATTTAAAAGTAGGTTTTCCAGTTCAAGAGCATGCTTTCTCATTTTAAAGAACTTTCTTTTAGACATCCTTAGGATTGACCACCTCTGGATGATGCCCAATCTCACTAAGCTGTGCTTGAACTGCAACAAGATCGAAGTCATTGAGCATCTGGAAATGCTAACTGCTCTCAAGGATCTGAATCTTAGCTTTAACTACATCACACGGATTGAGAATTTGGAAACATTGGTGAAACTCGAGAAACTATCACTGTTTAGCAATCGCATAAGGAAAATCGAAAACATACAAACTTTGGAGAACCTGGTTATTCTCAGCATTGGCAATAATCTCATCGACACGGTGGAGGGGGTAAAGTTCTTAATATGATATATGATTAATGGGTTTATTTAAAACTCTTTTAGTTAAAACAGGTGTCGAAAAGTATGCAATAATATATTTAAAACTTATACCTATTTAGAGGAAGACGTCTTTTTATTATTTACTGCATACTTTTAGGCACTTACACTAAAACGGTAGTGATTTCTGACGCACCTTCCAATATCATATCATATTATCATATCGTATCATATCTGATATCATAAGGTTCTTGATATATTATATGATTAATAGGGTTTTTGGATTCACTTTAAGAAGTGAAGTCAAAATAGGCGCCTAAAAGTATGCAAAAATATATTTTAGAGTCAATAGTATGATGAATTCATTCAGAGGAACACGAAAATCCTTTATTTACTGCATACTTTTATGCACTTTCACTAAAGCCCTAGTGATCTCTGTAGAACCATTCAATATCATATCATACCATATCATTTACATATCATAGTATTATTAAAAATATTTGTTTGTACACCTATAGGATGTGACACTTTATTTTGTTTGGAACTAAAAATTGATAAAATCATAATATATGTTGCCTAAAAATTCCAGATCGAACGCTTACGCTTTGTAAGCACTTTGAAAGTGCTGAATTTAGAGGGTAATCCCATTTCTAGACTGCCGGATTTCCCGCTATCCCATTACGTGACCGCCATTCTGCCCCAGTTAAACTACTACGAATACGTTTTTATCAAGGCAGAGACGCGGGAGGAGGCCCAGAAACGTTTCTAGTGAGTGGTGAACCCAACTATCGGATTATTCCATATCCTTTTATATCCTTCCTCCACAGTCGCGAATTGCGGGAGATCGAGGACAAACAGGAGCGTGAGATCCAGGGCCTGGAGACAGAGGCTCGTGAGATGGCGGAGGCGGAGCGGCTGTCCTCCAGTTTCGTGGAGCATCTGGATGGTCAGCAGCTGTACGATTCCCTGTGGCGCGACGACGAAGACGGTCGCATCTTGTTGCTGGTGGGACCACAAGCTCAAGAACTCTGCGAGGAGTACTCCAAGGATGTGTACGAGCTGACCCAGCAGATCTATCGCCTGGGCCTGGAGCGTTTCGGCGAACGTGACGAGGAGATTCGCGACTTCAAGGCCAATCTGCATGAGGGGCAGGAGGAGTTGCAGGCTCAGGGACAAAGGCAAATCGAGGAGTTCCTGCAGTACAAGGAGCGAACCTTTGACGAGATGCGTCTGAAGTGGAGGGAACTGGATCAACGGGACGACGACTTGGAGGAGGTGCAAAACCAGTTGGATACGCTCAGTGGAAATTTCGAGGATGACCTACATGAGATGTGGCAAAGTCTGATGGCCCAGGAATTGCATCTCCACGAAGCGGTTGAGGTAAACTAACAGAAGAGAAAGATTGAAGCAAGTACTTGGCACTCAAATTGAGAAATTTTGTTCTTGAAATATAATAGGGTACAAATATGCTCACTTCAAAAATATACTCACTTATCTACTAAATTTCAGTGAATTTGTGCTCTATATAGAGCATGTATTAGAATATTTTAGAATATTTAGACTCTAAATCAGCACATTCTTAAATCAAGAACACAAATACTCAACTTGAGAACGTCATTTTACTTGATTAGTTCTCTCTAAGTAAGGATACCTTTGTTCACTTAACCTTTTAACCCATCTAATAACATTTTTCAGTGAATTTGTGCTCTATATAGAGCATGCATTAGAATATTTTAGAATATTTTGATTCTAAACCAGTCTAGATCTTGAATCAAGAATACAAATACTCAATTTAAGAACGAAATTGTACTTGATTAGTTCTCTCTGAGTAGGGATACTTTCGGTTATTTAATCTTTTAACCCATCTAATAATATTTTTTCTTAAGGACTCCACTCTAAACTTCGATCGCAAGATCTCCGAACTCATGTCGAGCTTCGTGGAGCAGGCTCAAGTGATCTTCCAGCAGCTGCGCGATCTCTGCAGCCACTTTGCCCACAACTTGACGGAGATTGTGACCCACTTCATCTCCACTAAGCTTACTCGCAACGAAATGAGCTCCATTCCCGAGGAGCTGAGGAAATGTGTGGACGATCGGGAGGCAGTGCTTCAGTTAGTAGAGGGCATGAGGATGGCCCACTCCACGCGAGTGGATGAGAGAGAGGATCGCATGGCCCAAAGGAGCAGGGAGTTCATAGATGACATGATCGGGAAGCTCAACAAGTACATTTAGATATAATAGATATCTTCTATAGGAATTAAACTAAACTATCTCCATCCTTACAGCAAAGAAGTAGACCGCCATCGTGCCAAGATCCTGGAGATCAATGCCTTTATGGAGATGATGACAGATGCATTGGCTAATCTCCCAAAGGAATTGCACCCAGATAGCAACTCTTCGGATTAACAATTTTAATACACATATATAAAAACCCATATATAATAAATGCAATTTGGTCTAGATCTACATCTAGCTCTAGAGTCACTCTACTTCTTCTTTTTAAGACCCTCTAGATGGGCGCTTAGTCCTTCCTGGAAGAATGGCGTGGTGACATAGTCGACGCACTCCTTGAGATCCCCCAGTCGATCCTTGAGCAGCTCCCGCACATCTGGCTCACGGCACATACGCTTGGTGAGGCTTCTGGCCACCGGATTGGCCTTGTCGAAGGTGCCTATGAAGGCGGCGCACTTGGCCAGCGCCTCATCCTTGCTGCAGGCCACCTCATCGATGAGACCCACCTCCAGAGCCTCCTGGGTGGCGAAGAGCTTGCCTTGGTTAAGAGCTCGCTCGACTATCCTGCGGGGCAGGACACTCTGGTACGAGTTCATCATCCACTTGGAGATGACAAAGCTGAAGCGGGTGGCATGGATTCCTATGAAGCGATCGGGTAGCATGACCCGGTACTCGCAGGCTGTGGCCAGGACGCAGCCAGCGGCAGGAGCATGGCCCTACAAAGGGGGATTATCCATAAAAATAATCTATGATATAATGATAATATATCTCTAAACTTAGACCAACGTTAATAGCTGCTGCTGTGGGCAGGCCACAAAGATGCAGGGCCAGCCACAAGTCCTGAAAACGGGTCCAGAATAGACGCAAACGCTCCACCTCCGGATTCAGCAGCTCGTTGAGATCAAGGCCAGCAGAGAAGACCTTGTCATTGCTCTGGAAAAATCATATAATATATATATTATAAGGAAATACAGAAATATTTTCCATAAGCCAAACTCACCGAAGTCAGGATCAGGCCACGACTCTTGTTGCTCTCAATCTGATTGATGGAATCGATGAGGTCGTGCATCAGGTCCATGGTCAAAATGTTCACCGGCGGCAGGTTCATCGATAGGGTGGCGATTCCACTCCTCTCATCCACCTCTATGGTGGTCAGCTTGGTGTTCCCCGCATTTGATAGGGATCGCAGGTACTGTTGCCCTCTAAGGATGGGTTTCAACCGCTTGACTCCATCTACCACCGTGTTACGTAACATTACGACGACTTTGGATTTGGAGCAGCAATCACGCACTGAGCGGCAGGCAGGAATTTAAACAAATTAACCTGTTTATCATATATGTATATAAAGTCGAGTTGCGAACCGAACAAAACAAACACTCGAGTCGAAACGATCAGCTGGTGGGGAAGTTTCCAGTCAAAGTTTATACGGCACCCGGAAATCAAGATCAACAAGTGGTTTTTGGAGTACCTATAGATATTATATGATATTACTGAATAGTGATTATAATAATAATAAACTTAGGAAACTCTATTTGTCCTTCTATATATTGGTAAATATAATTAATATTTTTCATTTGTCAATCAAAATTAAAAAAGGTCTAAAGCTTGTTCAAATATTATTCCACTAAGTTTACTTTCTCTATAATTATCACTTGGATAATTATATTACCTTCGTGATCAGACATTTAGGAACCAAAGGGAGATTAAACTAAAATGCGCAATTTAAAAAGATTTATTAAAATTGTATTATGTTTTTATAAGTAAATATAATAATAATTTCTAAACATTTTTTACGATTTTAAATCCAATTAAATTGTGTTCATCTTACCGATTTACACCATTAATTTATCGGTAATCTATTGGTAAATAGAATTAATATCTTTCATCTGTCAATCAAAAGGGAAAGGGGTATACAACTTATGGATGGTTAAGGTAGTAAGGTTGTTCAAATAATATTCCTCTCTCTATTATTATCACTTGGATAATTATACAATCTTCGTGATCCGACATTTAGGCACAAATTAAAGATCAAACAAACAGTTTAAAAAGATGTATTTAATGATTATTTCGTAAAATGTTTTTCATGATTTTAAATCAAATTAAATTGTATTCCTTTTATCGATTTAATCGATTTACACCACTAATTTAAATGCAGGACTCTGTTCTGGTTGAAAGTGATCATAAAAACCATTCTAATTATTACTTCTTTCCCTTCTTCTTCAGGTTTTCGAGATAGTCGCCCATAACCTTCTGAATCTCCGGTCGAGAAGCAAGGTCTACGAAATTAGCCACATCTTGTTCGCGTATCTTTTCAAACTCCTTGATATTTTCCGCTCGAAACTGGAGCTTGGTCAGTCCCCGGGCCAGAGGATTGACCTTGGCAAAGCTACCGATGAAGGCAGCGCATTTCTCCAGAGCCTCCTCCTTGGAGTTGGCGATCTCATCGACCAGACCCTCCTCGAAAGCTTCCTGCGTGGTGAACAGGCGTCCCTGGGTAAGAGCACGTTCTGCCACCCGCTGGGGCAGCACATTGAGGAACCCGGACATTAGCCACTTGGGCGCAATGATACCCAGTTGGGTTTCGTTCAATCCGATGCGGCAGTTGGGCAACATCACCCGGTACTCACAGGCGGTGGCCAGCAGGCATCCTCCAGCGGGGGCATGACCCTGAAAGATGGTGTTAGATTATATAAGTTTACTTGAGGAAAATGGAAATCACATTGATGGCCGCTGCCGTGGGTAAACTGGTTCCATATAGGGCAATCCACACATTCTGCAGCTCGGTCCAAACGATTCGCAGGCGCTCCTCATCCGTATTGTACATCTCCAGGATGTCCAGGCCAGCTGAAAACACATTGGAACTGGCCTGCAGAGAATGGAAATATGTTCTATATAATCCTATAACATATGAGACACACTTACGGAGGTCAAAATGAGGCCCCTACTTTTGTTGTTCTCGATTTCGTTGATGGAACTCTGTAGATCCTTAAGCAACTGGACATTTTGGCTATTTACGGGAGGACGGTTCATGGTGAGGGTGGCGATTCCGGTCTTATCGTTGACCTCCACTGTGGTCAACTTGGTGGCTGTGGACATCAGTCTTTTGGGACAACCGCTGGCCACAATTCTTAGGAGATTGGAGTGCAACATCGTTCTTTGATAGTTATTGAAGATGACCTTTGTTCAGGTTCAAGTTTTTAAGCTAGAATGAAGTTAATTACTTCTTATTTTAATTTTTTAAATATAATATCCAATTTTACATCATATTTATGTATATGTACTTACCTCAACGTTAATTTTATCAAGTCTATTTTCAAAACCTTATCAACTCAGCTGCTATGGAAGAACTGATCTCCGATTGGAAAATTTCCAGGCCATTGTTATCAGCTATCGAGTAGACCGGCAGTGAATTATCGAATATAATCAAATTCAAAAACCTTTTTAATAGAATAGAATTTACCATATTCATATAGGATATCATATATTAATATTAATACATAGGATATCAAATATCAAAAATGGGTCTATGCTTTCATGAAAATACTTTCTTAAAACTAAAAATTATTCGAGTCATTGTTTGTTAAAAACAAATCTGATTTTATTGTTATCTCATTTGCACCAATGATTCCTCATTTTAAGAATCAATCCACTTAAGCTTATGTTCCCAGTACTTAAGTTGATAACAAAAATAAGTAATCGTTATTCATTTTAATTTAAACAAATGTAGCGAATTATTATATTCAAACTGAATTTATTACTATATTAAAAATGTATAAAATCTCTTTATTATTGCTTCTTGGCCTTCTTCTTCAGACCCTCGAGATAAATGCCCAGACCCTTCTGCACGGCTGGTTGGTTGACGAAGAACAGGAACTTCTCCAGATCGTCCTTCCGCTCGTTCTCTAATTGCGCAAGATCAGCAGCACGGAACTGCTGCTTGGTTAAGGATCTAGCCAGCGGATTGACCTTGGCAAAGGTGCCAATGAAGGCGGTGCACTTTTCAATAGCCTCCTCCTTGCTGTTGGCAGTCTCATCGATGAGGCCCACCTTCAGGGCTTCCTCTGTGGTGAACATACATCCTTGGTTGAGGGCGCGTTCTGCTTCTCGCTGAGGCAATACACTCAGAAAGGAGGCCATGAACCACTTGGGTGCCACAATACCCAGTTGCGTTTCATTCAGGCCGATTGTGAACTTGGGCAACATGACCCGGTATTCGCAGGAAGTGGCCAGCAAGCAGCCGCCAGCGGGTGAGTGTCCCTAGGGATATTGAATGAGGGTTGTTAAAGGATCATTTCTAGGGGCTTTCAAGGAACCCACATTGATGGCCGCCGCTGTGGGCACACTGCTGCCATAGAGTGCCAGCCACGTCTCCTGCAGTTGCGTCCAGAAGGCGCGAATCCTGTCCTTGTCTGGCTTGTACATCTCCAGGATATCCAAGCCGGCGGAGAATATTGTGGCGCTGGACTAAGGGGGGATTATGTAATTAATATACTGAAGATCGTATTATTAAGATCATACTTACTGAAGTTAAAATAAGACCGCGGCTCTTGTTGCCTTCGATCTCATCAATGGAGCTCTTCAGATCCTGCAGCAGTTCCAAGTTGAGTCCATTGACTGGCGGCCGGTTCATTGTGAGGATGGCGATTCCGGTCTTATCGTTGACCTCCACTGTGGTCAACTTGGTGGCAGTGGACATCAGACGGCTGGAGCCACTGCGGGCCAGCAGACTCAGGACTTTCGAACGAAGCATTATGATCTGAAATGCGAAATAGACGTAAACAACTGGGAGTGACCTTTGGACGGATGCCGGTTTCGAATTTCGTGGGCTGTCTAATCTTAAAACAAATTCCAATTCAGCTTGGGATTTATTTTAATTACAAGGAATGTAAAGTTAAATATCCTAAAAGTAATGGAGTTTGTGTACTCACCTATTAATATTATTTAAACGGAGCAATTTTAACAATCAAACACTCAGCTGCCGACCTGTTGCGCTATCGATAGGCGGCGATGCGTAGGGGGCTAAAATGGTTTATCGGCTCACCACGAATTTCTAAATACCCTTCTTTAATAAAATAAATAAAATAATTAAAAAAAATAAAATAAAACACTTGTAGAAACAAATATGTACCTTTTTTATTAATTTATGAAAACTATGAAAAAATTATTTTTTTTAAATATTTATTTATAGCACAGATATTACAAATTCTGCTCTACAGTAAAAAAGTTAAATTTCTAAAAAAAAAAAAGAGTTCAGCAATATAAATTCCAAATTTAATATGAAAAAAAAGACATTCAAAATGTAATAAATTTATTATTAATTACGTATTTTTTAACCTTCTAAAGAATGTATTTTAAATTTTAATTTTGACAAAAATAAAAGCAATTTTAGTTTATTTTGCTTTTTTAGTTTCTTGGAATATAATTTAAATAGTGCGCCATTATCGATAACCAATAGCTAAGTTATCGCCCATCGACTGCCACTGACAGCCGGAATGCAACCCTGTTTTTCTGACGTTTACACGTCACAATTCGTGCCGACAGCGACTCGCATTCTTGCATTCGTGTACACTCCACCGCAGGCCTCGTTACTTTCTCTACGAAAATCCAACCGAAAATGGGCTCCGGCAAGCAACAGAAGGTCCAGTCCTCGGGCTTCACCAAGGAGGAGGAGCTGCTGCTGCAGGACTTCAGCCGCAACGTGAGCACCAAGTCGTCGGCGCTCTTCTACGGCAATGCCTTCATCGTGTCGGCGGTTCCAATCTGTGAGTAAAGTGACACGTCGTATGTTTTGGGGCCCCTGGGTGAATCTCGTTCTTGTTGTTTTTGTTCCGCTTGCAGGGCTCTTCTGGCGCATCCACAACATGGACCTGTGGCCCAGCTCCATTCTGTTCGTCCTGGTGACGGCGGCCAGCACCTATCTGATGGCCACCGCCTACAAGAACATCAAGTTCCAGCTGAAGCACAAGATTGCCGGACGTCGCGAGGAGGCGGTGACCCGTGAGGTCAATCGCCAGGTGGGCGACGACAAGAAGGTGACACGCAAGGAGAAGGACGAACGCATCCTGTGGAAGAAGAACGAGGTGGCCGACTACGAGGCCACCACCTTCTCGATCTTCTACAATAATGCCATCTACCTGGCCGTCATCATTTTCATCAGCTTCTTCATCCTGAAGAACTCGACGCCGTTCATCAACTACATCTTCTCGGTGGGCATCGCCAGCGGCGCCCTGGCACTCTTCTCCACCAGCGCCCAATCGAACTGAGCGAACAGCCATGTCATCCCATGCATCATGTACTCGTAATGTAAGGCCCTTCAAGAGATTTCCTGGGGGGACAGCGGACTGGTGACCCACTTCATCCGGCAGCCCCACGTTCCCCGTTGGCGTGTCCAGCAGTGCGAGCATAGAAATTTTATAGTATAAACAACCAACTTTGTGGTCTTTCTTGTAGAAAGCTCTAATGATCAACTTCCATTCGCAGATGATTTAATAAATTGTAAAGTTAAAATTATCTCTTTATTGCTAGCGGGGGAATTTTCAGCACTAATTTAAGTGTAAATGCAGGACGAGCTCCAGTTAATAGTTGTGAGATTACACAGCTTCGAGGAGAAGGGCGATGCCCTGACCACCGCCAATGCAGGCGGAGCCAATGCCATACTTCAGCTTCTTGCGCCTGTAAAGAGATTGAAGCTGTAGTAACAAGCTATAATAGTTAGAAGAGAGCCTTGATAACTCACTGCAACTCATGCACCAGGTGACCAGTGATGCGGGAGCCACTGGCGCCCAGAGGATGACCCAGAGCAATGGCGCCACCATTCACATTCAGCTTGGAGGGATCCAGTTTCAGAGCATCGGCACAGGCCAAAGTCTGGGCGGCAAAGGCTTCGTTGATCTGCAAGAATATCTAGTTAATTCCCTTCTTTTAAGTATAAATCTCAACTAGTTTACCTCAATCAGATCGATGTCCTCCAGTTTCTTGCCCGAAACCTTGAGGACATTCTGAATGGCCGGCACTGGACCAATGCCCATGATCTCGGGCTTCACGCCCACAAAGGAGAAGGCCACCAGACGCGCCAGCGGCTTCAGGTTGTACTCCTTGAGCGCCTCCTCGGAGGCCACAATCACAGCGGAGGCTCCATCACAGATGCCAGAGGCGGTGCCAGCCGTCACCACGCCGTTCTTCTTGAAGAGCGAGGGCAACTTGTTCAGACCCTCGATGGTGGTCTTGGGCCTTGGGTGCTCGTCCACCACAAAGTCCACCTCCTTGCCCTTGACCTTCAGTTTAATAGGAGTGATCTCAGCATCAAAGGCGCCCTCCTTCTGACCCTTCTCCCAGTTCTTCTGCGACAGCAGCGAGAACTCATCCACACGCTCCCTGGTGATCTTGTACTGATCGGCCAGATTCTCGGCGGTCAGGGCCATGGGTAGCTTGCAGTAGGTATCGGCGAGTCCAGCCCACAGGGCGTCCTCCAGGTTGTAGTTGGCGCCCAGGGTGGTGCCGAAGCGAATGTTACGGGCGATGAAGGGGCTCTGGGACATGTTCTCCACGCCGCCGGTGAGAGCCACCTTGGCGCCACCGACCAGGATGTCCTGGGCTCCGTTGACAATCGATTGGAAGCCAGAGCCGCACAGGCGGTTGATTCCCAAGGCGGGTTTCTCGATGGGCACGCCGCAGTTGAGACCCACATGTCGGGGAACGTAGATGCCATCCGTGGAGGAGGACTGCGATGGGAAAGATGAGGGATTTTTGAGTTTAGAACATGGATTTATGTTATAAGATACCTTTTATAAATAATAATAATAAGAAACTTACTTGAGGTATTCGATTTTATAGTATAAATTGCTTTTTTGATGACAAATTATAAAGTATTTTAACTTTTACACATAATTATAATAATAAAATATCTTAAGGAATTCCATTTTATAGTAAAAGTTAGATTTCTTTAATGAAAAATTATAGTTTATTAACTTATATATCTAATAATAGTAATAGTAATAGTAATTTGATAGTAAATTTATTTAATTTTTATAGTGAAGGTTAGTTTTTTTTATGAAAAATTATAGTTTATTAACTTTTATTTATAATATGGTGTAATATCATAGTTCTTATACATTGTATAGCTAGATAAGTTAGTGATTTCAAATATATTTATTACCATTCGTTTGCTTCCTAATCTTAAGGATCTTAAGGACCTTTGTAGACATATATATCCTACTTATCTCAAAGTTCTTATACATATGTACATTGTATAGATAGATAAGATAGTTTTTTTCGAATATTTTTATAACCATTCTTTTGCTGCCTAATATTAAGGACCTTTGTAGACATATATGTATGTATATCCTACTTACCGCAATCACATTTCCTACGATGACGGTATCCACCTGCTCTCCCTTGAGACCCGCGGCATCCAGAGCAGCCTTTGCCGCCGTGGTCTGCAACTGAGTTTGGTTGATTCCCTTCAAGGATCCACCGAAGGTTCCAAAGGCCGTTCGCTTAGCAGCCACAATATAGATACCTTATATAGGAAAGACATACAATCATATGTAGAACATATATAATGTGCGTAGGCAAAGAGTGATAGCAGCAATTTAGCGAAAAACGAAAGCGGATTTTTGTTTTTCATTCAACAGGTCCAAAGTACAGCCGACTGAGTGCGGGGGGGATAGCATCAGATAAGACATCAACAAGTCCAAAGTTCAGATCCCCTTTGCAAGATCATCTACACCGCTAACTGGGAGAAATAATGGGTTATTCAAAAGGAGGCACAAAATTACCTTTAGTTGCTGCAGACATTTTGTGATTTTTTGCACACTTAGTTAAAGTAAAAATTAATTTAATGCAGGAAAAAAGCGACGACTACCGCAATGCAATAACTCTCGACTTCTGGTAGAAACTCGCCGGGCGACATTTGTATTATTGGATGAAAGCACAAAAGCTTTTCAGCGCTCTCTGGGCAAACAAAAAGAGACCAGCCCTCAATTCTCAGCTGTATAATACACTGCTACAAAATATTATTTTTTACAATCTATAAGTTTCAATAGTTGTGAAATCCATTATTTCAGTTTTTAAATATTTGCTTAATTTTATAATATATTCAATTTTTTAGCGTTGAAAGGACCACAATTTTATTTTGTCGGTTATATTAATTGGTAAAAAATTTGAAAATAATTTTTTAAAATTAGCTGGCAAAGTAAATAATTTAGTTTCCGACATTACAATTTTACTTAATACAAGAAAGTTCAAGAAAGTTAAGAGATACACAGGCTGATCTAAAATATATATCCTCAAGCATATTGTATATTTTCATAAAATTCCTTTCCAAAAACAATTCGTAAATGCTGCATTTTTAATTCGACTTTATGCTTGGGAATAAGGTAAGAGTGTGGTTGGAATACAAATCTCATTGTGGGGCAATGGGTATCGGTTTATCATGGAGACGGGGGCTTACTTAAGTTCTGTATTTATTATAAAGTAGTGTGCAATCTCTATATGTCTAGGGAGAGTTGGAGATGTCCATGTTGTCCGACTTCTCGACGCTAACCGATTTGCGTGACTTGGAATCGGCGCTGGAGCGCGAGCTCTTCACCTCAACGTCCTCGGAGATGGACTTTAGTTTGCGCGTCTCGGGCGTGCGTGAGCGGTCGCGCCGTCGCGAGGACTTGGAGGACACGATGGCGGAGTCCTTGCTGCGACTAGAACGTGACTTGCTGCTGCTGCTGGTCGCTGGCGGCGGTGAGGGTGAGCTGCGCTTGCTCCTCGATCGGGGTGAACGTGACGAGCGCTTCTCGCTGCGGTGTGACTTCTTGCTGCGCTCGCGGGATCGGGAACGCTTACCGTTGCCACTGCCTGCCCCTCCACCGCCTCCTCCGGCGCCGTGGGAACGGGAGCTACGTGACCGCGAGGTGCTGCGGCGATGGCGGGACCTGGATCGCTTGCCACGCGACCGCGATGAGCGAGAGTGCTTGCCGCCGCGGGAGCGTGACCGCCGGGAGCGCGAGGAGCTGCGACGATGCCGGGACCTAGAGCGCTTGCTGCGGGAACGGGAAGAGTGCTTGCCCCGCGACCGTGAGCGCCGGGAGCGGGACACACTGCGTCGCTCTCTGGATCCGGAACGCCTCGAACGCCGCCTTGATGTTGAGCGATGCGAGCGAGAGCGACTAGTGCGACGATCCCGGGAACGGGAGCGTGATCTGGATCTGCGCCGCTTGTCCTTGGCGAGCATACCAATCACCGGGTCAATGGCGGCCGAGATCATACTTTGCGCCTCCTTCACAATTGTCATGGCCTCCTCGATCTCCGCCTGGGCCGCCTCATTGGACTTGGCCTCTGGCTTGGTGATGGAGTACGTGGAGTGGTACACGCTCAGATGGCCGCCCTTGAACTCCTGTCCCTGCATGCGCAGGGCGTGGATAATGCTGGTCTGTTCGCAGAACTCGATCATGCAGTACGTCTTGTTGTCCTTCTCGGCCCAGCGGGCGTACTTCACCTCGCCGGCGCGCTGAAAGCAGTCCATCAGGTCGTCCAGGCGCCACTCGTTCTTCACATCGCACACGATGATGGTGCGCCGGATCTCCTCGATCTTGCGGCCATCGTAGAAGGAGGGCAGGGCCGGGTACTCCGGCAGATTGAACTCCACCAGCTTGGGGTCGTACGTCTTGATCACCTGCTGCGGCAGTTGGCCCTCGATGCGATTGATGACCTCCGGCGGCAGCTTGGAGTCCGGCTTCTGGAGACCCGGCACAATGGTGCCGTTCTTGAGCATCTCCAGTGCGCGGTACTCCTCGGGAATGGCCAGCACCGGGATGACGATGAGGGCGCGATCGATGAACACCGTGTTGGTCAGGTGCTGCGCCACCGGCACACTGGTCGTCTCCGTGTACTTCACATAGCAGATGCGCGACTGCACCGGACAGGAGACGTCCCGGATGGTCGGGTACAGGCGGATCTCCTCGATTTTGCCGATGTTCCCGAACAGCGTCTGCATTTGGTCCTTGGTGGCCTGCGGCGCTATGTTGGTCACCTGGATCACACGCGGGGTGTTGCCGCCAGCCATGTTTGCCAGTTTCTCGGTTCGCCCTCGGCTTGGCAAGCGGTTTTATTTGCAATAAAAGTGTTTTCAATCAAATTAACCTAGCAAGCGAAAAAACGCAAGGGTTGCAATGCAATGCTAGAGGTGGACAAACATCGATAGAAAAATATCGATAAGCCATCGGTTTTGTGATTCGTTTACCAACACTAGATGTTGGTCCACCTCTAATTCACAAATACCACTTCACGATCGTATCGTAGGTCTTGCAAACAAAATCAAATTCGCGAATAAATCGGACTGACAGATTGCCAGGAAGCGATTCGCCTTGTCCCACCATGTCGGACAGCCCAGTGGCCGCCACCGCCTCCTCGTCCTCGCCGGTCAAGTCGAGTCTCAGTGACCTGCGACAGTTTCGCATCAACAAGAGTGCCTCCTCGGCGGCCGCGGGTCCTGCGAAAACGGGTAAATTTTCAGCTTTGAGTCAGGATACACAGACCCGCTGATTGAGTTCGTCATTTCAGAGCGCGTGCCCGGCAAGAAGCGCATCCAGGTGATGGCCGACAGCGACAGCGATGGCAACGACTCCCAGACGCCCAAGAAGACCAAGCTGGAGCTGACCGTGAAGGAGAAGGAGGAGCGCTACATGGCGGCCGCCAAGATCTCGCCCCAGTACGACACAATGGTAGGTTTCCGGCCCAGATCCGGTGCTCTTTTCAAGGGGGGCATGGCGGGGAAGCACGCGTCTATGCGTCTGTGTTCGCGGAACATGGCGATTCGGTTCGGGCCCGGCGTTGCGAACAGCTGTCGTTCGCCAGGGGCGTCGCTGGAGGGGGGTGGGAACATCAGGGGCAGCTACCTGCTCTTGTGAACGATCTGAAAACCAATTTCTTGACATCAGTTTTATTTTTTTTATAGTATAAAATGTTTCCTAATTTTTTAAGGAGATCATGATTTTTAATATTATTTTTTTAAGGCCATAAAATAAACCTATAGTTTATTTTTAATACAATTTTTTTTTAGTGTGTGTTTTGTAGTTTTTGTGTTTTAAAAAAACAAAAGTTTTTAAAATTTAATATTACCCAATCATTTCATGATTTTTGGTCTTATAGATTCTATTTTTTTAATTTTTAAAAATAAAATTTATTGTTGTGTTCTTTGGTTTTGAAATTTTTTAATATTTTTCACATATTATTTATCAAATTAAACGATTTATTCAGTATCATTTTTATAATTTTTAAACTAAATACAGTTACGAAAAATCAATTAGGCCCTCGTAGGAAGATTTCTCTCTCCTAAACTATAGTTTCGGTTTCTAAATACATTTTACTTATTAAAAACACGTTATCACCCATGTTAATAAACCCACACAAAATCCTTCTTTCCCATAGGCCATTCAGGAGTCTCTCTCCCGCACCAACTGGGATGTGGCCGCCTCCGTGCGCTATCTGAGGGAGAACTGCAAGCCCAAGGGCCAGAATGGACCGCTGATGAAGCCCAAGCTGAAGCCTAGCTCGAACGGGACGAGTGGCACGTCACAGGGTCACTTCTCGGATAACGACCATTCGGACGACGAGGATGTGAAGCAGTCCAAGGATCAAGTGTACGACAGCGATGACAGCGACACCGAGATGTCCACGAAGATGACAGGGCAGCGCAAAAAGGTGTTCCAGTTCATGAACGAGGCTACACTCATCGAGCTGCAGTCGGTTAAGACGCTGTCCGAGAAGAAGGCACTGGCCATCATTGAAGTTCGACCCTTTGGTGATTGGGCCGGACTCCGTAAAAAGCTGGAGAGCATTAGGATGTCGGGGGATCTGCTGAACTACGCCCAGGAGCTGATCAACAAACAGAACACGGTGGCCACCATTCTAAGCAAGTGCAACAACATGGTGTCGCGTCTGGAAAAGGCCATTTCCAATGGTGCTGGCATTACGGAGCAGCCTAAGCTTCTCAGCAGCGGGTGAGACCTAGGAAGGATACATCCCCTTATCATATTATAACTCATTATTGTTCCTCTTGCAGTTTGCAGTTGGCTGACTATCAGATTATTGGCCTTAATTGGCTGACGGTGATGCACAAACAGGAAATGAATGGCATTTTGGCGGACGAAATGGGTCTGGGCAAGACAATTCAGGTGATTGCATTTCTGGCTTACCTAAAGGAGAATGGCCTCAGCCAGGCGGCCCATTTGATTGTGGTTCCTTCGTCCACGCTGGACAACTGGGAGGCGGAGATCAGCAGGTGGTGCCCCGAACTGGTGGTGGAGAAGTATCATGGCTCGCAGGACGAGCGACGGAGAATGCGGGGCCGCTTTGCCAAGGATGGCTTCACAGGCTTCGATGTTCTCCTGACCACGTGAGTAATCCAAAAAGAGTAGAAGAATCTAGGCTAACATCTATTATATTCTGGCAGTTATCACATTGTTGGATCCACGCCGGAGGAGAGGAAAATGTTCCGGGTTTGCAAGCTGGACTATGTCATCTTCGATGAAGCACACATGCTTAAGAACATGACCACGCAACGCTATGCCAACCTTATAACCATCAATGCCAGAATGCGCATCCTGCTGACCGGAACTCCGCTGCAGAACAATCTGCTGGAGCTGATCTCTTTGCTGTGCTTCGTGATGCCCAAGTTCTTTGCCAAGAGCATCGAGGACATCAAGTCCTTGTTCGCTAAGGTGAGAGAGGAAAGCTATAGCGAAAACAAAACAGTAAACACACTTTCTTTTGCAGAAGGGAAAATCGGATGGCGATCAAGAGGAGGTGTCACAGTTCCAGGAGACACAAATCCAGAGAGCCAAGCGCATCATGAAGCCTTTTGTTCTCAGGCGCCTTAAAAAAGATGTCCTCAAGAACCTGCCCAAGAAGCTAAGTCTGGTGGTAAGTCAGCTAAAAGCAAACCACTGATAAAAAGATATTAATTCTATAATGCTTTTCAGGAAAAAGTATCCATGAGCACCCAACAGAAGCACTACTATCACGAACTGGTCGAGTATTATTCCAACAACAAGGGCGAGGTGTGCAGCAGCAGTGAAAGGGCCGGCATAGCGATCATGATGGAGATGCGTCGCATTGCCAACCATCCGCTGCTGATGCGTCACTACTTCACCGACGCGCACCTGCGCGGATTCTCTAAGCGCTTGGCCAACGCCAGTTCCTACAAGAAGACCAATGAGCAGTACATTTTCGAGGAGCTGGCCGTCATGTCTGACTTTCAGGTCTATCAGATGTGTCACAAGCATGTGAGTTCCTGCCACACCGTATTTATATTGAGAATGCACTAAATTTCTGTTTCATTAGGAATTTTACGATGTAAAGATACCCGATGATTTGATCTGCGATTCCGGGAAGTTCCGGTACCTGGACGAGCTGCTGCCGAAGTTGAAGGAAGAGGGACACCGTGTGCTGCTCTTCAGCCAGTTCACTATGATGCTGGACATTGTGGAGGAGTATCTGCGGATACGAAAGTTCGGCTTCTGCCGCCTGGACGGTGCGACCGCTGTGAATGTCCGCCAGGACCTGATCACCGACTTTAATGGCGACGACAGCATCTTTGTGTTTCTGCTCTCCACCAAAGCCGGCGGCGTGGGCATCAATCTGACTGCGGCCGACACATGCATCATTCACGACATTGACTTCAATCCGTACAACGATAAGCAGGCCGAGGATCGCTGTCATCGCATGGGTCAGCAGCGACCGGTGACCATTTATCGTCTCATTTCCGAGAGCACCATTGAGGAGGGCATCCTGATGGCGGCCGAAGAGAAGCTAAAGCTGGAGAAGGACATCACGTCCAACGAGAAGGGCGAGGTGCACGAGCAGCGCTGTGTGGTCAAGCTGCTAACCACGGCCCTGGGATTGGATAAGGATCAGGAGGAGCAGCTAAACAACTCACTGAACAACTCCATAGTCTCGCCCTCCAAGTAGAGGCATCCCATCCATTCTCGTTGTCGCCGTTCTCTTCCTCTTGTCCCACCATCCGTATTTATTCTGCGCCAGCACTGGATCAAGTTGTGTTAAATTCTTTTGAGTTATTCTACCAATCAATATTGTATTTGTACCTATATTTTACGTAAAGGAACGTGAGATCTGGCGGAAAGGTTAGCATAGTAAGTGCATTGATTAATTGAGTTAGTAATTCTTCAACGATAAGACGAAAACTGTTTTAAACTAGCAAACAAGAAACTACATTTCCACGATAAACCAAGGCGGACAAGTTTATTTTCTTTGTTTATTTTCTCTAATTTGTCATCTTGCAAGGTTTTCCTTTCTGTAAGCGTTTATGTATCGAATTGAAACTATTGTTATAAGGATAAAGAACATTTGTGTACGAAACTGTGATGGTTTGTTGTGTATTTTATATATTTTATGGATTTGAGCAGCTCGACAACCCTTGGCATTGGATCGCTCTCGCATTTTCCACTCCAAAAGAGCGCACAACTGTTTTCGAAGAGCTTTCGGCTGGCGATCGCGGCTGGCGATTCATCAGTTCTTTAGTCTTCAACTGATCGCTCGCGCCGATGATTTAATTTTTAAGTTAAAGCCAGCCGCGTTACTCACAACCATACATACGTGCGAATATACATATGCCTACATAGTGCGGCGTACATCGATAAATAGATATACAACCCGCAGATATAGTGTCTCGATCGACAGCAACGAACCCCAGAAAACCTAAAGTAAAATTATAAATTCTATTATAATTATAATAATATTCCGAAACCCATACCGAATCCTTTTTACTTTCCTCTAACGTTTTGGGATCTCTTTATTATGTGATTCATAGCACCCAAGTACATAAGTTTCCTCCCCGAAATTCTTTCCTCAATTCTATTTAAAAATAGACAAAAGTGTTTTGCGAGCGGAAATCATATTGTTGCCGCCGTGCGGTCACTGAAATGCTAAATAAATCAGGCCAATAATATGAGAAATAGTTTGGTTTTTGGCCATCCGATGTTATTGTTTTTGACTGGCGGAAACGGAAGCAGCGAACTGCATATAGGTATATAGATGATACAGTCATCACTCGGCAGCGCTGTCATATACTATAAATATAGAGGCGGCGGCACATGTGAACGAATTTTTGGCAATTGCCAAAGAATACGGCGCACACAAGTTGGCCAAAAACAAACAGCGCGTGCAGGCGAAACATGAAATAAGTCTATGAAAAATATAAATAAGAATTAATAATCCCCCAATCCATAATAGTGTATGCGTGTATGTATGTGTGAGCGTGTGAGTAATCCGAAACAATAACTAATACTATATAATAGCGAGCGATCCGCATTAAAAGCGTGGAAGAATCACACACAAGAAGAAAACGAAAAAACGAACATAACAACGCGAACAAAAACACAAAACGGAATTTGTAATAATTGACGAGACGAGACGAGCCCATAACGAGCCGAGAACGAGCAGCACAAAGCGACAAACCAAAAATAGATAGATACCAACGGTGCGTATACTTAATATAACGATCCACCCGCTCTTCTCACTCATCTAGCTCTCTCGCTCGCACAGCAGCTAGAAGAAGAAGAGAAGCAACAACAACAACAACAACACTACAATCAATTCTGATCACTGTGCGTGTGTATCCGTGTGTCTTTGCACTTTGCAGTTGTATCTGTAAATGTATCTGTATCTGGAAGCCCGCCATCCATAACCATCTAGTATTCCCGCATATACGGAATATTTGGGATCTGGAGGCTTCGCATTGAAATATTAATTACCTTTGACACCGCTTATGGCTCGACTTATGGCGCATGCCAAGCATGATTAAACGAGACACGAAAGAGCGTATCTACGAAGTAGATAAATATCTTTATACGAACCACTGAGCTGCAGCACCAAATCGACGAATAGCAACGCACAAACAGACCCATCTATATACTATATGCTTTATAGAGAGAAATAAACAAAAGCTCAAGCAGCAGCAGCAACAACGAAACAATTTGAAAGAAACATTTTTGCACTAAAAGGTGAGTATTCGAATGATTCATATCCCAGGCCCAGCTTATTCCAAACACTCTGTTTGCTAATCTGGGAATAGAGTGTCGACAAATTAACGAGCCAAGTTCACATAGTTGTGGTAGTCACAGTGGAACTAGACTAGGTGGAATTTTCGTTTATCTTTTAACCTCTGAACTTTGAGTGAACAACCTTGCGCACTTGTAGTATTATCACTTTTCTGAACCATTGATCTCTGGTTCATATAGGTTATTAAAACTAACTCAGGGTAATTCTAAAAATATAAAAACAACACACTTTAAAGATACACTCATAAAAAAAAACCTAAGAATTTTAATAAAATCCAGAAAAATCTTTCTTGAATTTTTGCCAAGGGTGAACCCGCCTTTGTTTTAAGAAATGTTCTTTTAGAAAGGCACCTTTAAAACAAGAAAAAATATTTCTTAAAAGAAGAAATGTAATTCTTGTTCTTAGGGTGGTTTCTTTCTTGTTTGAAGAAAATACATTTCTTAAAACAAGAAATGTTTTTTTAGAAAGGCGCCTTTAAAACAACAAAAAATTATTCTTGTTCCAAGAAAGAATATTTCTTAAATTTTGGGCTTAGACTCCAAAAAATTATCAGCAGTGATATCACTGTCATGGTCAGCAGTTAACATGCAAACAAAGCTAGAACTAGTTGGGAATTATTCGTCATTTTATTCTCCAGAGCGGAACAAAATTAAAAAACAAGGAACAAAATTCTAGTTTTAAAGGTTATTACTTCTCGAATTTAAAGGCGAATTCGCCATTAAAAACGTAGCCATTTTTTTTTAGAGAAAATCCAAAACAAATTACATATTTTAATTTTTTTATTTCTAAGAAATTTTTTTTCTTGAATTGTTTTATCAAGAACGAATTTCTATATTTAAGGGCGAGTTTTCTAAAAACAAGAAAGAAAGGCTGACCGATTCAAAGGCGAGATTTCTAAAATTTAGCAAGAAATTTTTATGAGTGTTAGCACATAATGATCATGATGTATCATAAAAATAAATTAAATAAAACTCTCCCTATCCAAGTTTTTCACTTAATAGCTCCATAGGCTATATTTTTGCAAGTCCTACTGTACTTTGTTGTGTGTATCTTTCGCGGCGACTCACACTCCGGTCGCCTTGTGGGCCGCAGAATAAGAATTACTGGGGGCTGATGTCATGCTCGGAGACGAAGTGCTCTAGCCAAAGACCCCAAAACCAGATGCAACTCCTACGCTCGCTTGAGGAGATCAAGTAGTTTGAGACCCCCCTGCGCCCCTTGAATCTTGGTAAACAGTTTTTGTGTATCTTTACTTGAGTTATGAGTAGGTGAACATGTTATGGGGCTTGGCCTGGCTTGGCACTCAGAACTGAAGCTTTGGATTCTCACGATTGATTTATTTTTTGCATTCCAGACCCGCAATCTGAATCTGCAAAACAGGGAACAATTCCCTTACATCGTATTAAGAAGAGAACTCATACTCGACAAAGGAAGAAAGAAAGGAAACCAACTATTGTGATATGTACAAATTTACTCAAATACTGAAGCCACATATTTAGACGTTTATTCCGCGGAATCCCAGTTGTAAAGCGATTAACCGGAGGATAATCTACCAAAGATTAGGCTTTCATCTTCAATTAAGTTTAGCTAAATAGAGCAGAAGAATCAGTACTCGAAAATATAAAGAGAGAGAGATGGCCGAGAAAGTGGAACTGTCGCAGGCCAGCCTTAATGGCCAACAGAATGATCCCCGAAAGGTGCGCAAGTCGCCTGAATTTCAGCCCGGCGTTATCTCCCGGGAACGCAGCTTTGTGCGCACCTCGAATCAACAGGTGAGTGTTATACACCATACACCCCCATATCGATGTCGTAAGCTAACCATATTTACGTTTGCGGTTTCAGAATATCAACAAACGCAGAAGTCTGGCTTTCAATGTACCTGGCAATCAGACCGGACAGATGAGAGGCAAACCCGCCATGGATATCTACAGACCCCCAAGTGAGTTGTTTTAGTCATTCCGTATCAATTCTTCTCTTCGCTTGGGTGCTTAGCGGGTTGTTCGGTGCTGTAGAAGTCAAAGAAATCGATCAAAGAAATCGATCAAAGAAATACATTAGCAGGATTATTGGATTAAAATTGAAATAATACATATATAGAATTTTATAACATAACTATTAGTAGTAGATGTATGCATTTGACCAAGGAAGGTATTACTATCCATTAAAAAATGTTTAAAAAAGTTTTTACTTTAAGGTTTAGTAATATAGAAATTATTCGCAATCTTCCTGTTAAAATTACATGGAAATGTGGTATTTAAAAAGTATGCAACATATGTTCTGAAATTCTCCTCAACAAATTTCTGGATCCCTAGCTGATAAAAACATAGAATTTTCTTGAAAATTAGTCAGTAATAGATATAACTTTCTAATCCCAAAATAAAATCCAATGCCTTTAGTTTAGTTTCTGATCAAATCTCATTTAAGTTGCTCTGTTATTTTCGCTTCAAGCTTATCAGTGCCAACGATTACTTACTGAGACCACATTTTTCTTTTGATTCTTTTCATATCTTTGTCTCATACCCTGCACATTCCACTCCCTCCACACAATGTTGTCCTGTTGTCCCCCCAACTCATCACATATACTCTTGGGTATCCCGAACCCCAACAACCCCAAAAAAAAAACACTTAATTGCCTCTGTCTCAGATGTGCGCGGAGAGCTGGCCGCTCCAGCCGTTGGTGGTGGTGGTGGTGATGGTACTAGTGGTGTGGCCGCTGGTGTCGCCAACAAGCTGAACGTCAATGCCCAGGAGTTCACAATGGCACCGGCCGAGGCACTCGGCAATCGGTAAAGCAAACTCTTTTAATGCCATCGTTTACCCCTCTTCCCGTCTCCTTGCAGAGCTAAACTACAGTCTACAACATTCTTCCAGTTCGTCGCTGATCTTCCCGCCGAACACCAATGGCCCCGGCGGAGTCGCAGTTGCCCCCGGAGTGCTGGGTCAGTATGGCAACGTGAATCGCCGCCAGGCCGGACTCTCCCTCGGCAGCATGCCGGGTCTGAAGGCCAACCATCATCGCTCGATCTTGGTGACGCATCCCATCAGTGGCACTCACCTCGGCGGCCAGCTGCCGCTCATGAACTCGCCCTCCAGTGGCAATATACTGCACGTAAGCTATACATTCAATTGAAACCCCCAAAATTTGCAAACAAATTGAAGAGATACTTTATTTAAGCTCTGCTTTCAATTAACAACGCAATATTTGCGAACAACTTGAAGAATTACTGTTTTAAAAGACTATTGTAAGTTAAGAAGTGACTTATATGCTTTTATTTATTTATTTAAATAACAATTAATAACTAATTTTTGTATACAGTTTTTTTGAAACCGGTTAGAAAATATTGAGATTTTTATAAAATAAGTTTAGTTAATTTAATATTAAATATTTCATTTTTATATAGGCTTTTATCTTCGAAATATTAAAGAATTATTATATAAAAATTCTTTATTTTTGTTATAATGACAAATTATAATTAAGACTTTTGAAAAGTTTTTCTGAAATCGGTTAGGAAAATAATCAGATTTTCATAAAATAAGTTTAGTTAGTTTAATATAAAATATTTCATTTGAAATTAATTAGGAAATCTTCTAAATATTAAAGAATTACTATATTAAAACACTTTCTCAAGTTGAAATATAACTTATATGCTATTATAATTATCGTTTAAAAAAAATATTCGTATTTTGAAATAATTGAAATATTTTTTATACCCGTTACTCGTAGAGTAAAAGGGTATATTAGATTCGTGCAAAAGTATGTAACAGGCAGAAGGAAGCGTTTCCGACCATATAAAGTATATATATTCTTGATCAGGATCACTAGCCGAGTCGATCTAGCCATGTCCGTCTGTCCGTCTGTCCGTCTGTCCGTCTGTCTGTCCGTCTGTCCGTCTGTCCGTCTGTCCGTCTGTATGAACGCTGAGATCTTGGAAACTATAAAAGCTAGAAGATTGAGATTTGGCATGCAGATTCTGGGGGTTAATACGCAGCGCAAGTTTTTCACGCCGATGTGCCACGCCCTCTCTAACGCCCACAAACCGCGAAAAACTGTGACCCGTTCTGTATGAACGCTGAGATCTCGGAAACTATAAAAGCTAGAAGATTGGGATTTGGCATGCAGATTCTAGGGGTTATTACGCAGCGCAAGTTTTTCACGCCAAAGTGCCACGCCCCCTCTAACACCCACAAACCGCGAAAAACTGTGGCACCCACAGTTTTGAAGCTATATTAACGGGAAAAGAAATGTGTATTTGTTTCATCAATACTTATTGATATACCAAAGTGGGAAACCCCCCCCTCCCCCCTAACGCCCACAAACCGCGAAAAACAGTGGCACCCGTCTGTATGAACGCTGAGATCTCGGAAACTATAAAAGCTAGAAGATTGGGATTTGGCATGCAGATTCTAGGGGTTAATACGCAGCGCAAGTTTTTCACGCCAAAGTGCCACGCCCCCTCTAACGCTAACAAACCGCGAAAAACTGTGGCACCCACAGTTTTGAAGCTATATTAACGGGAAAAGCAATGTGTATTCGTTTCATCAATACATATTGATAGACCAAAGTTGGAAACCCCCCCCCCCCTAACGCCCACAAACCGCGAAAAGCTGTGGCGCCCATAGTTTTAAAGCTAGAGCAAAAGTGTAAACGCAATTTTGTTTGGGTTATTAACGCCTACCGAAATGTAGAAGAAATTTTTTAAATTTTTTGAAGCGGCTGCTTGGTTTGCCTTGCTTGAGACTGCTGACTTTAGCTGAGTAACGGGTATTTGATAGTCGAGGCACTCGACTATAGCGTTCCCTCTTGTTTATTTATAGATATATATATTTTTTTTAATAGTTCCTTATCTTTTATTATATCCTTTAATTCTCTCTATTTCAGACAACCAATCGTGTCAAGTTCGCTCCGGAGCCCAGAGGTCACAAGGTGGCCACCCATAATCAGTTTGGTCAGCTCAACAACAACAACAACAACAACTATGGACAGCCTTACCAGGCAAATCTTAATGGAATCGATCCTTACATGAATGGTAATGCATTGCAACGCTCGAAATCCCTATCATCGGCGGATGCCTTGACCAGGGGAATGGCTGGCCTAGGCTTGGGTTTGGGCAACGAGGTGGCCGACATTGGGCAGTTCACCCCCGAGATCCAGGCGCTGATCGACACGGCTCTGGAGGATCCGAACAAGCTGAACTCGCGCTGTCTGATGGAGCTGACATCGCAGTTCATCAAGCGGGCGGTGGAGAGTCGTCGCTACGCCCTGCCCATCTCGCGGCTGTGTCTGAACATCATCGCTTGGGAGCAGAAGGAGACTTTCTTGGAGGCGCTGCTCAACACATGCCGTCAGTGGTACCAGGAGCGCGAGAAGGTAAGTACACACAAAAAAAAAAACATGTTTCCGTAAATTTGATATGGCCATGTAAATTCATACCCACATCGTTTTTACATGAAATACTCATCAAACTGACATTAAATAATGTAATTTTGCCGAATTTTCTCTCTCGGAGACTCTCTCACTTCGAAAAAGAGAGCAATACGCTATATGGAGAGCAAAATGGCGTTAGTTAAAACGAGAAAGACAGATTCCAAATTCGAACTGACGTACTTCGAACATGATGCTTACATTTCGACCATATCAATTTTACATGGGCCCATATCAAGCTAAAATTGATCTTAAATAATGTAAAATTGACCTAATTTTTTTTGGGTGTAGTTCTACACAAGGGAAATACCTGAATTATTCAAACCTTATCTTTTTGCAGCTTCTGTTCGCCATCCAGGGCATGAAGTCGCCATCCCGTGTGAGATTCACCGCCTTTATGGCCTTCCTCACGGAGATGTTCTGCCAGCTGAAGCGTCGACAGCTCCAACTGCGCACCCACCACGAGGGCACTCCGCCGCCGCTGGTCCTGCTCAGTCTGCTGTCCAAGTGTTGCGAGGATTGCGTGCGTCCACCCATAAGATCGCTCTCAGAGGTGGGGATTTTGAACCTGAAATTATGCTTGAGCGTAGTAAAAACCCTTCCTAACTTTCAGATTGAGTGCCTGTTCTATGTGCTCACCTGCATTGGCCAGGATATGGAACAGCAGCTGCCCCAGCAACTGGAACTGCTCATGGGTCTCGTGCGCGATGCCTTCTTGAATGCCGGCGAATCAGCGGCCTCCATACGGCGCACTCTGCTCCAGCTCATCGAACTGAAGGCCTCCCACTGGCAACTGCCCGGCAATACGGTTCTCTACTATACCCACACTAACAACTAGGTCTTGAACTCGAACTTGATCTGGATCTGGAGCACCAAGGCGGGGGACTCGGGCACTGTGCAATCATCAAGACACCATCAGCTATAGATTCTGTTGTCGCATTGCATTTAGGGCCTGGAATTACTTCTGTTCTATTTATCTTATCGTACTCTTACCTAGGCATAAGCAATATTTATTTCGGCACCAGCAATAGAGAGAAACTAACCCGAGACTTGCACAATACACAACAAGCCCAGTACCAAATGAGATCGGCCGATTCGATTCGGTATCTTCGGACTCTGCTATAATCTAAGGCTCAATTTTTATGTGAATCCATATATTATTTATGTGTAATAAATCACAGCTAGTCAAAAAGTGGATAAATCGTATTTTTATGAAGTAGATTAAATATGTTAAGTTATTATTGCTTTTGGGTGATCAAATTGAAAAATTTTAAATATATTACACAACGGAATTCGGAAGTCCAAAATAACTTTAGGGGAATACACCTCAACTGAAATCGCGTCTTTCCATTAGGGAAAAGCAAATGTAAAGACATAAAATAGTATAATATGCTTTAAATGCATAAACATCTTAGAGGCTTATCTCTATGGTTTATAAATTGCCCTACGTTTACCTGCTGACCTTTGTTGAACTACGACCTTTGACATGCTTATCAACGCTTTGCGATATGATGTTTTTCTATTTAAGCACAAGTTGAGGCCCAATAATCCAGAGTCTTTCTCGAAAAGTTGCCATGGTAAGTCGCTGTAGCACTGCTTTATGCAAACGCATTAAAAAATGTATTTTACAATTTCAGGATATATTAAGATGTTTTATTTTGTTTGCCTTCTACCAAGCTGTAAGTGCAGCTCCGAATGGAAGTCAAACAAAATCAGCCATAGAATCTGCAAAAAACAATCCCGATTACCGTGATTATCCTGATTACTGTTGGCTGGATCCTTTTCTGCCGGGATGCCCAAATGGTCCAAATATTATGTCAACAACTACTGAATCCACAACACAGACAACAACAACCAACTACCCAACCTCCGAAACAACCAAAAAGACAAAAACTACAAAAACCACCACAGAGCCAACAACGGCAAAGACGACCACCGTTAAAACTACAAGGAAGCCAACAACTAAGAAGACAACTACAGTAAAGACTACATCAGAACCAACAACTGAGAATACTACAACTCAGAAGACAACAATACTTAGATCGACAACGGTGCCTTCAACCGAAAAAACTAAAACTACAAAAACCACCATAGAGCCTACAACCGCAAAGACAACAACCGTTAAAGCTACGACAGAGCCAACAACCGAGAAGATAACTACTGTAAAGACTACATCAGAACCAATAACTGAGAATACTACAACTCAGAAGGCAACCGAAAAAACTAAAACTACAAAAACCACCAAAGAGCCAAAAACCAAGAAGACAACTACAGTAAAGACTACAACAGAACCAACAACTGAGAATACTACAACTCAAAAGACAACAACACTTAAATCGACAACGGTGCCTACAACCGAAAAGACAAAAACCACCACAGAGCCGAAAACCGGAAAGACAACAACGTTAAAAACTTCAAAAGAACCAAGAACCGAGAAGACTACTACTGTAAAGACTACAACAGAACCAACAACTAGGAAGACAACAACCATTAAATCAACAACGGCGCCTACAACGCAAAAGACAAAAACTTCAAAAACCACTAATGAGCCGACAACCGCAAAGACAACAACCGTTAAATCTACAACGGAGTCTACAACCGAAGGGACAAAAACTAGAAAATCTACCACAGAGCCGACAACCGTAAAGACAACAACCGTTAAAACTACGACAGAGCCAACAACCGAGAAGACAACTACTGTAAAGACTACATCAGAACCAACAACTGAGAATACTACAACTGAAAAGACTACAACCATTAAATCCACAACGGAGCCAACAACGAAAAAGACAAAAACTACAAAAACCACCACAGAGCCGAAAACCGGAAAGACAACAACGTTAAAAACTTCAAAAGAACCAAGAACCGAGAAGACTACTACTGTAAAGACTACAACAGAACCAACAACTAGGAAGACAACAACCATTAAATCAACAACGGCGCCTACAACGCAAAAAACAAAAACTACAAAAACCACTAATGAGCCGACAACCGCAAAGACAACAACCGTTAGATCTACAACGGAGCCTACAACCGAAGGGACAAAAACTACAAAATTCACCACAGAGTCGACAACCGCTAAGACAACAACCGTTAAAATTACGACAGAGCCAACAACCAAAAAGACAACTACTGTAAAGACTACATCAGGACCAACAACTGAGAACACTACAACTAAAAAAACAACAACCATTAAATCAACAACGGTGCCTACAACCGAAAAGACAAAAACTACAAAAACTACCAAAATACCGAAGACCGCAAAGACAACAACCATAAAAACTTCAAAAGAACCAAAAACCGAGAAAACTACTACTGTAAAGACTACAACAGAACCAAAAACTGTGAAGACAACAACCATTAAATCAACAACGGCGCCTACAACGCAAAAGACAAAAACTACAAAAACCACTGAAGAACCGACAACCGCAAAAACAACAAGCGTTAAATCTTCAACAGAGTCTACAACCGAAGGGACAAAAATTACAAAATCTACCACAGAGCCGACAACCGCAAAGACAACAACCGTTAACACTACAACAGAGCCAACAACCGAGAATACTACAACTGAGAAGAAAACAACCATTAAATCAACAACGGTGCCTATAACCGAAAAGACAAAAACTACAAAAACCACCAAAGAGCCGAAAACCGCAAAGACAACAACCATAAAAACTTCAAAAGAACCAAAAACCGAGAAGACTACTACTGTAAAAACTACAACGAAACCAAAAACTGGGAAGACAACAACCATTAAATCAACAACGGCGCCTACAACGCAAAAGACAAAAACTACAAAAACCACTAAAGAATCGACAACCGCAAAAACAACAAGCGTTGAATCTACAACGGAGTCTACTACCGCAAAGACAACAACCGTTAACACTACGACAGAGCCAACAACAAAGAAGACAACTACAGTAAGGACTACACCAGAACCAACAACTGAGAGTACTACAACTGAGAAGACTACAACCATTAAATCCACAACGGAGCCAACAACCAAAAAGACAAAAACTACAAAAACCACCACAGAGCCAACAACCGAGAAGACAACTACTGTAAGGACTACACCAGAACCAACAACTGAGACTACTACAACTGAAAAGAAAACAACCATTAAATCAACAACGGTGCCTACAACCGAAAAGACAAAAAGCACCAAAGAGCCGAATACCGCAAAGACAACAACCATTACAACTTCAAAAGATCCAAAAACCGAGAAGACTACTACTGTAAAGACTACAACAGAACCAAAAACAGGGAAGACAACAACCATTAAAACAACAACGGCGCCTACAACGCAAAAGACAAAAACTACAAAAACGACAAAAGAACCGACAACCGCAAAAACAACAAGCGTTAAGTCTACAACGGAGTCTACAACCGAAGGGACAAAAACTACAAAATCTACCACAGAGCCGACAACCGCAAAGACAACAACCGTTAACACTACGACAGAGCCAACAACCGAGAAGACAACTACTGTAAGGACTACACCAGAACCAACAACTGAGAGTACTACAACTGAGAAGACTACAACCATTAAATCCACAACGGAGCCAACAACTAAAAAGACAAAAACTACAAAAACCACCATAGAGCCGACAAGCGCAAAGACAACAACCGTAAAAACCACGACAGAGCCAACAAGCAAGAAGACAACCACTGTAAAGACTACATTAGAACCAAAAACTGAGAATACTACAGCTCATAAGACAACAACCATTAAATCCACGACGGAACCTACAACCAAAAAAACACAAACTACAAAAGCCACCACAGAGCCGACAACCACAAAGACCACAACCGTTAAGACTACAACAGAGCCAACAACAAAGAAGACAACTACAGTAAATACTACATCAGAACCAACAACTAAGAATACTAGGACTGAGAAAACAACAACCATTAAATCCACAACGGAGCCTACAACCAAAAAGACAAAAAGTACTAAAACCACCACAGAGTCGACAACCGCAAAGACAACAACCGTTAAATCTACAACGGAGCCTATAACCGAAAGGACAAAAACTTCAAAATCCGCTTCAGAGCCGACAACCACAAAACCAACAAACAAAACAGAGCCAACAACGGCTAGGACAACCACAACTAAATCTGCAACAACACGAAAGGCTACTCGTGAGCCAACAACTAAGACAACAGCAACCATGAAAACGACAATTGTTAAGTCTTCTGCAAAACCAACAACCAAAAAGACAACAACAGAAAAGACAACTCGCGAGCCAACGACTAAGAAAACAACGACCATCAAGACGACCACTGTAAAATCTACTGCAAAACCAACGGCCAAAAAGACAACAACAGAAAAGACTACTCGTGAGCCAACAACTAAGAAGACGACAACTGTTAAGTCTACTGTAAAACCAACGACCAAAAAGACAACAACAGAAAAGACTACTCGTGAGCCAACAACTAAGAAGACGACAACGGTTAAGTCAAAGACAACAACAGAAAAGACTACTCGTGAGCCATCTACCAAGAAAACGACAACCATGAAAACGACAACTGTTAAGTCTACTGCAAAACCAACGACCAAAAAGACAACAACAGAAAAGACTACTCGTGAGCCAACAACTAAGAAGACGACAACAGTTAAGTCTACTGCAAAACCAACGACCAAAAAGACGACCACTGTAAAAACTACTGCAAAACCAACGACCAATAAGACAACAACAGAAAAGACTACTCGTGAGCCAACAACTAAGAAGACGACAACTGTTAAATCTACAGCAAAACCAACGAACAAAAAGACAACAACAGAAAAGACAACTCGCGAGCCCACAACTAAGAAAACAACAACCATGAAGTCGACCACTGTAAAATCGACTGCAAAACCAACGACCAAAAAGACAACAACAGAAAAAACTACTCGTGAGCCAACAACTAAGAAGACGACAACTGTTAAGTCTACTGCAAAACCAACGACCAAAAAGACAACAACAGAAAGGGCAACTCGCGAGCCAACAACTAAGAAAACAACAACAATTAAGACAACCACTGTAAAAACTACTGCAAAACCAACGACCAAAAAGACAACAACAGAAAAGACTACTCGTGAGCCAACAACTAAGAAGACGACAACGGTTAAGTCAAAGACAACAACAGAAAAGACTACTCGTGAGCCATCAACCAAGAAAACGACAACCATGAAAACGACAACTGTTAAGTCTACTGCAAAACCAACGACCAAAAAGACAACAACAGAAAAAACTACTCGTGAGCCAACAACTAAGAAGACGACAACTGTTAAGTCTACTGAAAAATCAACGACCAAAAAGACAACAACAGAAAAGACAACTCGCGAGCCAACAACTAAGAAAACAACAACAATTAAGACAACCACTGTAAAATCTACTGCAAAACCAACGACCAAAAAAACAACAACAGAAAAGACTACTCGTGAGCCAACAACTAAGAAGACGACAACGGTTAAGTCAAAGACAACAACAGAAAAGACTACTCGTGAGCCATCAACCAAGAAAACGACAATCATGAAAACGACAACTGTTAAGTCTACTGCAAAACCAACGACCAAAAAGACCACAACAGAAAAGACTACTCGTGAGCCAACAACTAAGAAGACGACAACAGTTAAGTCTACTGCGAAGCCAACGACCAAAAAGACAACCACAGAAAAAACTCGCGAGCCAACAACTAAGAAAACAACAACCATGAAGTCGACCACTGTAAAATCGACTGCAAAACCAACGACCAAAAAGACAACAACAGAAAAAACTACTCGTGAGCCAACAACTAAGAAGACGACAACTGTTAAGTCTACTGCAAAACCAACGACCAAAAAGACAACAACAGAAAAGACCACTCGCGAGCCAACAACTAAGAAAACAACAACAATTAAGACAACCACTGTAAAAACTACTGCAAAACCAACGACCAAAAAGACAACAACAGAAAAGACTACTCGTGAGCCAACAACTAAGAAGACGACAACGGTTAAGTCAAAGACAACAACAGAAAAGACTACTCGTGAGCCATCAACCAAGAAAACGACAGCCATGAAAACGACAACTGTTAAGTCTACTGCAAAACCAACGACCAAAAAGACAACAACAGAAAAGACTACTCGTGAGCCAACAACTAAGAAGACAACTGTTAAGTCTACTGCAAAACCAACGACCAAAAAGACAACAACAGAAAAGACAACTCGCGAGCCAACAACTAAAAAAACAACAACAATTAAGACAACCACTGTAAAATCTACTGCAAAACCAACGACCAAAAAGACAACAACAGAAAAGACAACTCGTGAGCCAACAACTAAGAAGACGACAACGGTTAAGTTAAAGACAACAACAGAAAAGACTACTCGTGAGCCATCAACTAAGAAAACGACAACCATGAAAACGACAACTGTTAAGTCTTCTGCAAAACCAACGACCAAAAAGACCACAACAGAAAAGACTACTCGTGAGCCAACAACTAAGAAGACGACAACAGTTAAGTCCACTGCGAAACCAACGACCAAAAAGACAACAACAGAAAAAACTCGCGAGCCAACAACTAAGAAAACAACAACCATGAAGTCGACCACTGTAAAATCGACTGGAAAACCAACGACCAAAAAGACAACAACAGAAAAAACTACTCGTGAGCCAACAACTAAGAAGACGACAACTGTTAAGTCTACTGCAAAACCAACGACCAAAAAGACAACAACAGAAAAAACTCGCGAGCCAACAACTAAGAAAACAACAACCATCAAGACGACCACTGTAATATCGACTGCAAAACCAACGACCAAAAAGACAACAACAGAAAAAACTACTCGTGAGCCAACAACTAAGAAAACAACAACCATCAAGACGACCACTGTAATATCGACTGCAAAACCAACGACCAAAAAGACAACAACAGAAAAAACTACTCGTGAGCCAACAACTAAGAAGACGACAACGGTTAAGTTAAAGACAACAACAGAAAAGACTACTCGTGAGCCATCAACTAAGAAAACGACAACCATGAAAACGACAACTGTTAAGTCTTCTGCAAAACCAACGACCAAAAAGACAACAACAGAAAAAACTACTCGTGAGCCAACAACTAAGAAGACGACAACAGTTAAGTCCACTGCGAAACCAACGACCAAAAAGACAACAACAGAAAAAACTCGCGAGCCAACAACTAAGAAAACAACAACCATCAAGACGACCACTGTAATATCGACTGCAAAACCAACGACCAAAAAGACAACAACAGAAAAAACTACTCGTGAGCCAACAACTAAGAAGACGACAACTGTTAAGTCTACTGCAAAACCAACGACCAAAAAGACGACCACTGTAAAAACTACTGCAAAACCAACGACCAAAAAGACGACCACTGTAAAAACTACTGCAAAACCAACGACCACTAAGACAACAACAGAAAAGATTACTCGTGAGCCAACAACTAAGAAGACGACAACTGTTAAGTCTACTGCAAAACCAACGACCAAAAAGACAACAACAGAAAAGACAACTCGCGAGCCAACAACTAAGAAAACAACAACAATTAAGACAACCACTGTAAAAACTACTGCAAAACCCACGACCAAAAAGACAACAACAGAAAAAATTACTCGTGAGCCAACAACTAAGAAGACGACCACTGTAAAATCGACTGCAAAACCAACGACCACTAAGACAACAACAGAAAAGACAACTCGTGAGCCAACAACTAAGAAAACAACAACCATCAAGACGACCACTGTAAAATCGACTGCAAAACCAACGACCAAAAAGACAACAACAGAAAAAACTACTCGCGAGCCAACAACTAAGAAAACAACAACCATGAAGTCGACCACTGTAAAATCGACTGCAAAACCAACGACCAAAAAGACAACAACAGAAAAAACTACTCGTGAGCCAACAACTAAGAAGACGACAACTGTTAAGTCTACTGCAAAACCAACGACCAAAAAGACAACAACAGAAAAGACAACTCGCGAGCCAACAACTAAGAAAACAACAACAATTAAGACAACCACTGTAAAAACTACTGCAAAACCAACGACCAAAAAGACAACAACAGAAAAGACTACTCGTGAGCCAACAACTAAGAAGACGACAACGGTTAAGTCAAAGACAACAACAGAAAAGACTACTCGTGAGCCATCAACCAAGAAAACGACAACCATGAAAACGACAACTGTTAAGTCTTCTGCAAAACCAACGACCAAAAAGACAACAACAGAAAAGACTACTCGTGAGCCAACAACTAAGAAGACGACAACTGTTAAGTCTACTGCAAAACCAACGACCAAAAAGACGACCACTGTAAAAACTACTGCAAAACCAACGACCAAAAAGACGACCACTGTAAAAACTACTGCAAAACCAACGACCACTAAGACAACAACAGAAAAGATTACTCGTGAGCCAACAACTAAGAAGACGACAACTGTTAAGTCTACTGCAAAACCAACGACCAAAAAGACAACAACAGAAAAGACAACTCGCGAGCCAACAACTAAGAAAACAACAACAATTAAGACAACCACTGTAAAAACTACTGCAAAACCCACGACCAAAAAGACGACCACTGTAAAAACTACTGCGAAACCAACGACCAAAAAGACAACAACAGAAAAAACTCGCGAGCCAACAACTAAGAAAACAACAACCATCAAGACGACCACTGTAATATCGACTGCAAAACCAACGACCAAAAAGACAACAACAGAAAAAACTACTCGTGAGCCAACAACTAAGAAGACGACAACTGTTAAGTCTACTGCAAAACCAACGACCAAAAAGACGACCACTGTAAAAACTACTGCAAGACCAACGACCAAAAAGACGACCACTGTAAAAACTACTGCAAAACCAACGACCACTAAGACAACAACAGAAAAGATTACTCGTGAGCCAACAACTAAGAAGACGACAACTGTTAAGTCTACTGCAAAACCAACGACCAAAAAGACAACAACAGAAAAGACAACTCGCGAGCCAACAACTAAGAAAACAACAACAATTAAGACAACCACTGTAAAAACTACTGCAAAACCCACGACCAAAAAGACAACAACAGAAAAAATTACTCGTGAGCCAACAACTAAGAAGACGACAACTGTTAAGTCTACTGCAAAACCAACGACCAAAAAGACAACAACAGAAAAGACAACTCGCGAGCCAACAACTAAGAAAACAACAACCATCAAGACGACCACTGTAAAATCGACTGCAAAACCAACGGCCAAAAAGACAACAACAGAAAAATCTACTCGCGAGCCAACAACTAAGAAAACAACAACCATGAAGTCGACCACTGTAAAATCGACTGCAAAACCAACGACCAAAAAGACAACAACAGAAAAAACTACTCGTGAGCCAACAACTAAGAAGACGACAACTGTTAAGTCTACTGCAAAACCAACGACCAAAAAGACGACCACTGTAAAAACTACTGCAAAACCAACGACCACTAAGACAACAACAGAAAAGATTACTCGTGAGCCAACAACTAAGAAGACGACAACTGTTAAGTCTACTGCAAAACCAACGACCAAAAAGACAACAACAGAAAAGACAACTCGCGAGCCAACAACTAAGAAAACAACAACAATTAAGACAACCACTGTAAAAACTACTGCAAAACCCACGACCAAAAAGACAACAACAGAAAAAATTACTCGTGAGCCAGCAACTAAGAAGACGACAACTGTTAAGTCTACTGCAAAACCAACGACCAAAAAGACAACAACAGAAAAGACAACTCGCGAGCCAACAACTAAGAAAACAACAACCATCAAGACGACCACTGTAAAATCGACTGCAAAACCAACGACCAAAAAGACAACAACAGAAAAATCTACTCGCGAGCCAACAACTAAGAAAACAACAACCATGAAGTCGACCACTGTAAAATCGACTGCAAAACCAACGACCAAAAAGACAACAACAGAAAAAACTACTCGTGAGCCAACAACTAAGAAGACGACAACTGTTAAGTCTACTGCAAAACCAACGACCAAAAAGACAACAACAGAAAAAACAACTGCAAAACCAACGACCAAAAAGACGACCACTGTAAAAACTACTGCAAAACCAACGACCACTAAGACAACAACAGAAAAGATTACTCGTGAGCCAACAACTAAGAAGACGACAACTGTTAAGTCTACTGCAAAACCAACGACCAAAAAGACAACAACAGAAAAGACAACTCGCGAGCCAACAACTAAGAAAACAACAACAATTAAGACAACCACTGTAAAATCTACTGCAAAACCAACGACCAAAAAGACAACAACAGAAAAGACTACTCGCGAGCCAACAACCAAGAAAACAACAACCATGAAAACGACAACTGTAAAGTCTACTGCAAAACCAACGACCAAAAAGACAACAACAGAAAAGACTACTCGCGAGCCATCAACCAAGAAAACCACAACCAGGAAGACGACCACTGTAAAAACTTCTGTAACGCCAACGACCAAAAAGACAACAACAGAAAAGACTACCAGTGAGCCAACAACCAAGAAAACGACAACTGTAAAGTCTACTGCAAAACCAACGACGAAAAAGAGAACAACAGAAAAGACTACCCGCGAGCCAACAACTAAGAAGACGACAACTGTTAAGTCTACTGCAAAACCAACGACCAAAAAGACAACAACAGAAAAGACTACCCGTGAGCCAACAACCAAGAAGGCAACAACTGTTGTCACTACCACAACTCATGAGCCCACAACATCAATACCAACAACATCGTCCATGGCATCACCGGCTACAGAACCACAACAAATCCATCAACATCATCATATTCATCATCACAGGCCCGCTGATCCCGGCCAGTCTTTTCTTCCACTTCCTATTTTTCCCCCTTTACCTCTGCCATTGCCCTGGCCCCCTCTTCCTCTTCCTGAATTTCCTCTTCCATTACCACCAGCGCTGCTCCCCCCACCACCACCACCAGCATTGCCGGAAGTTAATTTGACTTCAATATCCTTACCAGACATTTCCCTGCCCCAACTGCCCAATCCTTTTGGTGCGCTCCCAAATTTCTTTTGGCGATCGTTGAACACTACAAATTAATCACCTTCTACAAAATAAATTTGTTGAAAGCTCTATTGTAAGCTACTTAATAAAATATCAGTATTAAGAGTATTAAAAATCGTATTTGCATAAAAATCGATTTTTACATTAAGTTACTTAAGTAGATAATATTGTTAAGTTTTTTTCCAATAAATTCCAGGACATGCTTGTAAAACTTTCGTTTTATTTTCTTTCTGACAAGGGGTTTATATTTAGGAAGCTCTGTTTGGAGATCCCAGTGCTACGAACAAAATATGACAAAAATTAAATAATAAGAGTGTTCAGGCTCATCCGATTATAAAAATAATAACTTAATAACTTTTCATTTTTTTCGTAACAAGAAGACCTATTAAGCATTTATCTTTTTTTTTTATTTTTTTTTAATTTTTTGTTAATTCTAACAAATTGACTTCCAGGTCGAGGTGCTATTTTAAAACCCATGACTAAGCGAATATTTAGGAAAATTAATATTTCGTATAGCTTGGAATTACATTTTAAAAAGTAACGGAAATGCATTTTTGAATTTATTGGTATGGTATTTTTGGTAACTGAATTGGTATTTATTTTTGGTATTTTATTGTTATCGGCTCACACTTACTGACCGATAGGTTTAGCTATTGTTATTGTTTTGATTAATTAAAATGAGTTGTATTTATTGCGAATTGCCAGGAATTTAAGGTGTGCAATTAATAACTTTAAGCCGGTTTGAACTCTGGAAATGCGGTTCCTTTACGCCTGCTTCGTAATCTTGCTGTGCGCCCTCATCTTCTGCGAATACGTTGCGGACTTTGTGGTGCTGCAGAAGGTGTTATTTCAAAACCCATGACGAAATGAAAGTTAGGAAAATTAATATTTCGTATATTATAGTGCAAATGGCCGGAAATCAAAAGGAAGAAGTATGTGGACGATCCGCTGAGAGCGATGATCCTGGCGGATCCCCATCTTCTCGGACCGCATCGTGGCCACTGGCTGGACAAGCTGTACCGGGAGTGGCACATGACACGCGCCTTCCAGGCGGCATCGCGTCTGTTCCAGCCGGACGTGGTCTTCGTCCTGGGCGACCTGTTCGACGAGGGCGACATGGTGAGCGACAAGCAGTTCCAGGAGTACGTGTGGCGCTACCTGAAGATGTTCCACCTGCCGCCGGGCATCCCGCTCATCAGTGTCGCCGGCAACCACGACGTGGGCTTCCACTACAAGTTAGTCCAGCACCTATTACTATCTGAATTACATACCATTTACTAACCATCGTCTTTCAGAATGCATCCCTTCTTCATGTCTCGCTTCGAGAACTATCTAAACAACTCCTCGGTGAACCTGTACACCATCAAACAAATCCACTTTGTGGTGATAAACTCAATGGCCATGGAGGCCGATGGCTGCATGTTTTGCACCCAGGCTGAGGAGCAGCTAAAGAACATCTCGCGGACGTTGCACTGCATGAAGTATCCACTAGAGGCGGAGTGCGCTCGCACCAGACGGCACCCGTATAGCCAGCCAATCCTGCTGCAGCACTTCCCAACGTACCGTATTTCGGATACCATGTGCGAGGAGCACGATGCTCCACTCATCGAGACGTACCGCGAGCGCTTCCATGTGCTCTCCAAGGATTCCACGGACATGCTGGGCGAGTTGCTTAAGCCCAGACTGGCATTCGCCGGCCATTCACATCACTTTTGCCACAGTGTCAATCGGCTGGGCATCGATGAGTACACGGTGGCCTCTTTCAGCTGGCGCAACAAGGTCAATCCCAGCTTTATGCTGGTGGGTATTATATTTCTTATGATTGTAAATCCCCTCAACTTGTACTTATAATTTAATCTAGGCCACTATCACCCCGGATGACTACGTGGTTTCCAAGTGCAAAATGTTGCCGCAGCAGTTTGTGTTCAACAGCTACCTGAGTGCTGGCATCCTCTGCTTCATGGTCATCGCCTTACAGCTCCGCAAGTGGATCAAGAGCAGAGGACAGTCGTCGGCCGCTGATCATCGGAAGGTCAATTAGTTGTATGTACATACGAGCGAGCCTACACAAGGCACATCCTCTTTTGTGATTTACGCCTGATTGGGGCTTAGTTTAGACTAGATACAGCCAGATTCCAGATACCAGACTCAGATCCCAGATCCACACAGCGGTCATATCATTCCTGCTGCTTTGCAATCGCTTAACTATATATTCTAGGTGTAAAGAATTCGGACAGTGTGTATGATCTATTTATTGAATTTATCACAGACATTATGTTTGTTAGGTCACACGGAATACATAATGGAGACACAGTCTGCTGACTACAAATCGAAAATGCCAAAGAATAATGCTTGAACATAAGCTGGAAAGTGGAGAACAGATACGAACAGAACAATTAAATAAAGCTATATTATAATACAATAATTACATTACGCTAATGATTGTGCACTCTGGAGGTTGAGATGCAGATTCATAGGTTCCTGTACTTCGGTTGTGTTTTTTTCAATCCAATAGCTGGATCGCATTGTACTAGACTAGGCTATTTTTTAAGGTAACTACCCCGACTACTACTACTACGAACTAAGCTAACAAAACAGGGTGTGTGTGTGGAATAGGTTGCCACAGGTTTAGGACCTCGATTTCTCGATGAATTAAGTTAAGTTTGGCACAGGAAGTTAAGGCGCGACTATATTAGGATACGTTCAGAAGGTTTTTGTGCGCCTGCGCATTAAGATTACGACCGCTAAAGCACTCCTCTGGAAGGAATCTAAAAGAGGAAATATTTAGTAACATTACCTAATAGTAGGATTATATTTTATTGTACCTGTGAATCACTGGTGATATTAGATCCGGATCCAGAGTCTTGATATTTGTGGGTTTGGTCACCAGGGAGACCAGTGCACCCACCACTACGACTGTGGCCACACCAATGGGATTTATCCAGTGGTAGGACAGCCGGTACAAGGGGAAAACCTGCTCCTCATCTACCCAAACATTTTCCCTAAGCGTCACATTACCCACACATCCCTCCACGGATACGGGCAGCTTTTGGGAATTCAATTCCCCAGCTGCAATCGTGAACTGCGTTCCAAAGGATATCCAACCGGCGAGCAGAGCACTTGCAATTCCGCCCACAGCAGTGCCCACAGTATTGGCCCAGGGAACGAGCATTCCCAGGGTGAACAGGCCAAAAGTGGTTCCAGCTGCGATGGCCGTCATTGAAGTGCAAATGCTCAGGATGCCACTCAACTGTTCCAGGACAAACACCAGTGAGAGGGCCACTACCCCAAGAACAATGATGGTTGACTTGACCAAAATGGTGGAGGCTCTTTCACTCGGTTGCATCTTGAAGCAGCCGCGCACTATATCCTCCAGGATCACCAAGGAAGTCGAGTTGAGCACCACGGAAAGCGAACTCAAGGCAGCGCCGAATATACCAGCTATAAACAACCCAGACATTCCGTAGATGTGACCCACACTCTGAACCACAAAGAGGGGAAGCAGTTGATCGTCATGCTGTAAAGAAAAATGAAGGTAAGCTCTCTTACAATATAAGATATTGATCATTTACTGACCGTTATAAGTCCCGCACTTAGAGGATCACAGTCCTTGTACATCTCAAAGATGAGCAGTCCCACATAACAACAAACGGAGACAAAGGCAGCCACTCCAATGGTGAAAATGGCCATGGAAGCACGTGCCTTCTTCAGCGAGGGCAGCGACATGTATCGCTGAACCATGGTCTGATTGACGGCATTGAAGGAGGTCCAGTATGAGAAGCCACCGATAAGAACGCTCCAAACAGTGTGACGAACATATGGCGACGGATTCGTGTTGTTGAAGATCAGCCGACCGCCCTTGGCGGCATCATCGAAGAGCACATTCAAGCCATTGGCGTAGACAGTGGCCAAAACAGCAACGGCCAGAACGGACAGGAACATCACCAGCACCTGCCAGGCGTCTGTATGGACCACTGCCTTGATCCCTCCCTGGATATACGCAAGTGGAATGATATATTTCGAATCACAAAAAACTCTCAAACTTACCACAAAGGTGTAGAAAACACACACGACCACAATTACCACTGCAATCACATGCAGATTAATGCCAGAAACTGCAAGATTATCAAGAGATAAGAGGAGTATTGTAAACCATCAACAAATGCCACTTACCCTGATTCAAAGCAATGGCTGGCACATACACAATAAAGGGCAGAAAGAGTATCTGAAATCAATGATCCAATGATAAGTTAGATAATACAACTTGACATCAAACTTTCACTTGCCTCATCCAGTATAAACATAAACGATGCTATGCTACGTATGACCGAATGAAAACGCATCTCCAAGTACTGAAAGCAAAGTGATCTTTAAATATTAAATACATAAATTGTAGTAAGAAAGCAAGCTATTTCTAAAATCTAATTGCTTGAACACAACTGTCAAGTGGCAGCAAAATACTTTGCAATTAATCATATCGGACCCATGGAGACACAGCAAAAAAAACGTCGCAACAAGTGGGCGAGAGCAAAGTCCAAGAAATTCCACTTGAGGAGGGTGGTCTCTGATTCCCAGTTAATTAAAGTGTTCACTACGTTTTCCGTTCATTGATTGCAAGTAAATGAAACAATGGAAGAGGGAAGAAGGAAACCAATGAGAAAGTGTCTCATTCTTATCAACTACTAAAGTCGAAAGTCGTTTAGAAATATGATATATTTCTTGCTTCATTTTTAATAGAATAGATATTTTAGTTTAAAACTCATTAGGACACTTGATGTTTAAAGTTTTCTACTTCTACTGCAGCTTATATTAGCTACCCGACTCATTAGATTGTAAATCAATAAATCAGTAAATCAGTTTCTAGTATTTACAAACGTATACCTCATACGAAGAGCCTACTTGAAGAGCCGAGAATACGGGTATGTAGACATAGGAGACGGCAATGCCTTGTAGAACGATTGCGATGGCTATAAACCAATATTGCGTGCCATAATTGTAGATTTCTGATGTGGTGCCCAGTATCGTAACGCCCGATATATAGCTGGAATTAAAAAGAGTCACAGATTACAGGGATGCCCGGGATGAGAGGGAGCCATATCATCGACGTTACCTGGCTATCAGGCTCATGGCAACGGGAAAAACTTTCAGATTGCGTGATCCAAGCAGATACTCGCTCATCTTCTCCGATCCGAAATCGTGCTGTCGCCTTTCTGGCATGCTGGTCGGCAGTGTGGGTTCCGCCTCCTCGAGCTTCCTCTTGCTCTTCCTGCAATTAACACACGAATTGTTTGGCAACGCTTTGGTGGTGGTATTGAAGGTCACTCACTTGATGCAACCGAAATAGATTCCCGTACCGGTGGATAACACGATCATGCCCAGGAAAACGATATAGTCCACACTGCCAAACCGGAAGTTTTCCATGCCCTTCTTCTCCACCTATAGAGTGAAATACATTTTTCATAGGTTTTATGAATAGTATACAATATATTTTAGTTATATTTTGTATACAAGTCTTATAGAATCCAATCTAATATCAGCTGGTACTGAGATTTAAAATAATTCTTTATATATTTTGTATGAACAAGTGCGCGAAATGGTTTTAAGACCCTTATAACGTCTGGAATATAATCGTTATTGCAGTAGTTTATCTAAATGGGTTATAAAAAGAAAATTAGTTTTGCCCAACTACTCCAAAACAAACTGTTCCAAAACTTGTAGAATAAAAGCTTCTTTTAAAAACAAAGTATAAAAACTTAAATATTCAACGCTAATGACAATTATCTCGGTTCGTTTATTTATTTATTAGCCACAATACATTTTTATCTCAATTTATTCCCCTTATTTCTAAATGTCAGGGCTTAAATTTATTATGAGAAGGTGAAGACTTGAAGTCTCTAAATCCACAATTCTACATGTGGACTCATGGGAATCAGGTCTTATCAGCACGTGCCTGATTATTATTCATCATCATATCAAATTAAAGAGGTCTGAACGATTTCCATGGATTAGAAACATTAACCCCTTTTGCAATGTATTATTTATATGATATTTGCAATTACAAAACAGTTGGAAAATTTCATTATAACACTTTAACATTAACCAAGTTTTGTATTATAAAATTCAAATATGCATACTAAATATTCCGGTCCTACTTTGTATGGTTATTAATATGGGGATTTCCCTTTCTTTTTGTATCATAAAATATCACTAATTTGATATTTCGTCTGTGATTTCAGTTCATTGACTGGCCAGACACGAAGATCAATCGGAACCGATCGAATCTCAGTTCGGAGGGAAGAGACTTCAACCTTTTACGCAATATCTCGGACAGCATTATCGCCCTGGACTTGGACTTTGTAACACAGATGCCGGCTGCCCCACACTCCCCAGCTAACAAACAGCTTTGAATATTCGGAACCGGCGAAAGGTGGGAACACGTACCGCTTCCATATTGTTGGAGACCGGCAAACGTTGGGGATTACGATGGTAGGGGGTGGAAAATTGTGCGTCCCTCACGAAAATCAACACCAAAGCAACGCACGATAAATGGCCCACAACAGCGAACTACCAACAAATCCGCGAAACGTAATGAAAATTGTCTTGTGGCACACAAAGGGTCAATGGATTTCGATTCCGTGGGTTTTGGAATGGTTTTCGAAAATGTAAATTACACCGAACACAACACAGGAAAACGAAACTCGAAAATGTAAATCACTGCGCGAAAAACGAGAGTGAAGCGAAAGTTTTATCGTAGCCGTTCTGGGTGATTCTTTCAAGTCGAAAATACGAGGGTACAAAAGTGAAATGTTCCACGTCCGAACCGAAGCAGCAACAACATCAACCGATTCCGCTTCCGAACTGCAACTGATGTGAGCGAGCGAGTCGAAAATAAGAGCCACTGGGCCAGCTGCTTGACTGAAAACAAGTGGGGAATGCCAGCATCGAGGGATACGACTGTCACATACCCATTATCATATCTATAAGAAATCTATATCTGAAACCGAAACCCTAGATAGACCATTTAACTAGGCAAACAAGGAAATAGTAGATATTTTCACTTCTCACATAATTTGTATCATATTAACGCATTATAATACATCCAATATACCCCTGCATTCTACGAGTACTGGGTTCCAAAAGCTCCCTCTCCCACCCATTTATTTTGCCTGCGGGCAGAGAGAGTGTGTAACTGTGGGATTTGTGAGAGGGGTTTTTGGTATGAGAGAGAGAGAGAGCTTCCCGTGGCTTTTGTAATCTTCGGTGTATTATGTCAATGCGAGTGGTTACTTGACCATTTGATCAGCTAATGGAGCTATTAACGGAACTAATACGATGAGAGATGCATTCAACAGTAAACAAAAAACTAAATATTGTTATTTTTTGTTTTTTAATATATAATTGTTAAACTATAGAATCATTTTAAAGTATAATAACTTAAAATATTAAATCACATCATACAAATTCTGGATATTAAACCATATTATTTTTAAATTTTCAAAATCGAACCAATTTGTTTAAAATATTAGCATTAAATTATTTTTGTTCCATATAAAAATCAAATTAGATGTATATTTATTTCAGTTCTTATGCATTATTATTATTTTTATTAAAATATATTTATAAGGATTAATTCAAAAACTCAATATACGTAGTGTTGTATTTTCAAAACACAATATATTTTTTCATAAAGAAGAATTTCGTTTTCTGAAACAGTTTTCAAATTTAAGAAATACTTTTTTGAATGTGTAGGAAATGAGTGTTTCACTTACCTATGAATCACTTGGGACATCCGATCCGAACGGAGAGTTTTAGATTCGTTGGGTTTAGTCACAATTTCTTCTACTGTGGTTCCTCCAATGGGACTTAGTACTTCCGATCCTAGGCATTTTGGTCTTTTGACCACTGGTTTGGAAAAGTCAATCAATAGCGAGTGACGCGTCTTCATGGGAGAACTATTTAGAATGAGCAACCACAACAGATAATTGCACAATTGTCAGTGTCAGACATTTGCCACCTCTCCATTGGCAGTGCGCCCCGAGCTTCCAATGCGGAATGTAATTGGATTAGGCAGCAACCAAGTCCGAGACCCAGTCTCAGTCGCAGTCCCAATTGCAAAGGGAACACTCGACAGTGCTCCAGATGACCAGGAATCCGAGGTCCTACCTTCAGGATTGCATAATCGGGCAACATGAGCAGGACGAACCACTCGAAGTTCGTTTTCAAGCGGAAAACGAGCGTTGGCAGTAAGAGTAGCCAGCTAATGGACTATGAACGCATCCAGGGGGACTTGGAAGTGGTGGCTCCGACAGCTCCACCACCACCAATGGTCCCCTCCAGTGGGGAGCAAGGAAAAATCAAGTTAAAGCTGAGTTCCTCCAAGATTTCCCTGCGAAAGAGCCCGCAGAATAGTCTTCAGGCTGCACCCGTGCCAGATGCAGTGCGTCGGAAGTCAGCTCCACAGCTCTTCGCCTTCACCATTGCACCCAAGGTCGAGGGAACTTTGGAAATGCAACCTCCATCGGTGCCCAGACTACCAGTTTTTGCGCCAAACAGTTCCATTCGACGCTCAAGGACTTTGGGTTTGTCCAATGGCGCCCGAGCAGGGACTCAGGGGTTAACCACCACCGAGGACCTTGGCCTGCAGGACAGTGGCAGTGGGAGTGAGCCCACCAGCAGCTTGGCCGGAGGCGGTAGTTCAACTTCACCGGAGTCCCTACTGGATCACGTACTCAGTGGCGCCTCCTCCGTTTCCGTTCAAAGCAGCAGCAACAGCAGTCAGGCCAGCAATGCCACGGTGGCGCAGCCCATCAAGGCCAAGGAGCAACTGCATCCGAAGAGGCTGCTCAGCCTGAAGGCTTCGCCCGAGTTGAGGATATCTCCACCCACACCGGACACCACGCAACCCAAGCTGCAGATGCTACTCCTGGCAGCTGGCTCTCCCAGGCCAGAGATCTTCGATGCTCCATCACCGCTGGCTAGGAGTCCTTCCAGATCGCCGGCGGCCTCCCCTGAGGTTTCTCCATCACCCAGCATTACGCTGAGACCCAGTACGCCGCCCGAGAGCAACGTCACCTTCACGGATGATCTCAAGTGCGGCATTTGTCTGGATGTTTACACGGATCCCAGGACCTTGTACTGTCTGCACTCCTTCTGTTTGCAATGCCTGGTCAGTGAGAACTTCAAGGAGGAATCCTTGTGGGATCAGGATGCGTCACGTAGCGAGGATCCCTCGAGCTACAGCCTGAGATCGGAGATGGGCGGATCTAGTGCGGAACTCACGGCTACCGTTTCACCCGCCAGGCAGCGAGGAGCCAGCTTAAGTTTGAGAAGAAAGAAGTCCATGGATCGACTGGTGATCAGGGTAAGATAGAAAGAAATATCAATACTATAAAAAAGTAATTGTTCTCAAAAAGAGAATTCTGATTTCTGAGAACATTTTCAAGCTCAATTTACAATGTTTATCCCAACAACTAATCGATTAGTCCAAAAAGTTGTTGAATAAACACCATTTTACTTTTCTCTTCTTACCATTTTGTTCTGATATTAAGAATACTCAATACCCAAAAAAAATTCGATACGATACGTAGGTAAATTTTACATTATTTAAGATCAATTTTAACTTGATGAGGGCCCAGGTAAAATTTATATGGTCGAAATGTAAACAACATGTTCGAAGTACGTCAGTTTGAATTTCGAATCTGTCTTTCTTGCTTTAACTCACGTCATTTTGCTCTCCATATGGCTTTTTGCTCTCTTTTTCGAAGTGAGAGAGTCTCCGAGAGAAAAAATTCGGCAAAATGATATTATTTAATATCAATTTGATGAGTATTTCATGTAAAAACGATATGGGTATGAATTACCTCACAATTCCCTAGCCATATTGATTTTACGGGAATACTTTTTTGTGTGTACTTAAAGCCAGAATATTTGTGCTTACACGGTTTTAAGAACGAATTTGCTTGAATAATTCTCCCTGTGCTCTTCTCTTTGATAGTCCAAGAGTGAGGGCAAGCGATCGACCAGTTCTTTTGGCACCCGTTTCACCGGAAGCTTTACGAGCGAAGTACCAACCCGATGTATCCGCTGTCATAGCTGCAACTATCCCACGGATCTCCCCTTGGGTGGAGTGCGTCAGCTACCCCAGAACTATTTGCTAGTGAGACGCATCGAGGCGCTGCGACTGCAGGCTGGGGAGGATGTCATCTCCAAGGTGTGGTGCTCTCTCTGCACCGAGGAGATCAGTGTAAGGATAATGAAGTCACTGTCTAGATGCACTTTCTTATCTTTGTTCCTTTTCAGGCCACCTATCACTGCATTAGCTGCACCCTGAACCTTTGCACCTTGTGCAAGGAGGCACACGAGAGGCAACGGAGCACCGCCAATCACAGGATGAGAAGCATCCTGGAACTAAGACGGGCCAGGAAACAAAAGCAGCAGCAACTGGGATTGGGAGACAGTAGCAAACTGGTGCTCAAGTGTGGAATCCACACCAACTTCGAGCTGAAGGCATTCTGCACTCAATGCCGTCAATTGGCCTGCACCGACTGTTTGGTGCTTCTCCACAAAGGACATCGACATGAAACCATTGCCCGGGCGATTGGACATCAGGGAAAACTCCTCAAGGAAGCCACAGATCAAACGCGTCCACTGTGTCAGTATGCAGAGCACTCGATCGAAAGGCTAAACGAGATCGCCCGTGGAATCAACAGCAGATGCGACGACATCCAGAGTCAGGTGGAGCGGTATATGCAGAAGTACATCGAGGCCTTGGAGGTGCATCGTAGAACGTTGCTCCAGCAGGTCAGCAGGGCCAGGGAGTCCAAGGTAGAGGTGGTACTGAAGCAGCAACTGGATCTGGGTGAGGTTTCCATCTATATATCCTAGGAAAACACTCGTTAACTGTATTAATCCCCCAGAGAAACGCACGCAGCAGGCCCTGGATGCAGTACGATTTAGCCAGGAGCTTTGCGAGATTGGCGCCGATGTGGAGATCCTGAGTTATGTGGCCATACTTCTCAGACGCCTGGAGTACTGTCAGCAGTTTAAGCCACCTGTGGATCCGAAAGTGGGTCAACAGAACGTTAAAAGAAATATATGTAACTTTCATATTTAAATTCGCTTTCAGATCTCCGACTCGCTACACTTTCTACCCAAAATCCGTGCTCCATCGACGAAGGATCAGCGCGATATCCCTCTATATGGCATCATCACCATGCAGGTGGTGGAGCCTGGCTTGTGCACTTTGGAGTGGGAGGGCTTCTCCCAGCTGCGACTCCACAAGAAGGCCGATCTGCTGCTGCACTCCAGAGATGCCGACGGGGTTTCCCTCTGCCACGGCGGCCTGGAGATCAACTGCATGCTCAAGTACAAGGAGTCGAGCTCCAAGTTCCTGCCCGTCGAGGTGTCGGACAATCGGGATGGCACCTACAACATCTCATTTACACCCGATGCCCAGGGCGCATTGATCTTGACAATCACCATCAACGAGCGGCCCATCAAGGGTGGTCCCTTCACGTTTCAGGCGCGCCAGGTTCGTCCGCATACGGGTATCTACCACTGCTGCTCCTTCTGCTCGGGCAAGGGCAACCGGAATGTCATGTGCTCGTGCGAGGGACGCATGCCAGGATACAGTGGCTGCGGTCATGGCCATGCAGGACATCCGGGAAGACGTCACTGGTCCTGCTGTGGAAATGTACTAGAGAACTCTGAGTGCAATGTGGCCAACAAACTTCTGAATACCTAGAAACGTGCAGGGATATCAAACTACATACATAGATGCCACAGCAATCTCTTCCAACCGAACTGCAATAAGTGACCTCTTGCTACCACATGCTCAGCACATGCGCATCGGATTCCTGACCTTGGATCAAATAGATCGCTACATTAGTTCCAATTACTTGTATAGGCTCCAGCTGAACATAGGTTTTGTTTATTCATTGAAAATGTTGTTAATCATAAATACAAACATTGATGCTGGACAGTAATATAAATGTAGTCCGAAGCTTCAAAAGTTGTGGAGAGGGGGGAGTTTCGTAGTCGCCTGCATGGAGGCTAGACATAAATCTAAGGGTTCTTTTTCTTCGTTAGATGTATGAGCGCTCTATTTCGCTCTATTGATGCTGAGAACTTGGTCGGGAATCTTAATCCTCGTTATCCGAGTACCAGGACAGACGCTCCTCGTAGAAGTGGATCACCATCTGGGGGATTTTCAAATTGGCCACCGAAGAGGGCACCATTTCGGCCTGGTCCACGCCTTTGAACTGGATGAGGAATGTCAGGCGACCGTTGTTGTCGGAGGCCCCCAGGATCTTCTCGGCCTCCAGGCCTCGGTCGAATCCGGTAGAACCGGAGGCGGAAATGCCGCTATCCTGTTCCGCGTCTGTTGTACGTTTTGATTTGTTGCCAGTGGGTGCTGAGGAAAAATTGTAGAAATACGATATCTTGAGTTGCAGAATGCAATGCAGAGATTTCCACCAGATGGGATATCATAGTTACTTCATTTATGTATGTTATTTTAGTTAAAGTGTGCCTATATAATTTAGTGATTGTCACAAGAGACGGATTGAAAATTAAATAAAAGAACCTAAAAATTGTATGTACAGTGGTGGTCACAAGTTTAGCACACAATGCTCGCACCATTTTATTTTCTCCCTATCTCCTTTTCCCGTTAGAGTTTTCGACTTTCTGTTTTCACCCTCATTCGTACTATAGATAGAACAAGTTCCTCTGTAAATATTGTCGTATTTGCATTTACCATTGATCTATGGAAAAAATTTTAGTGGATTAACCTCGAAACTGAACTGGACACGAGCCTAGCACACTTTAGGACATTCATATCTTCTTTGCACTTCTGATTATTGGTGCTTATGGTAAAAAAAAATCCCACGGAGGTTTCAAAAAAATTTCTAAGTTGAAAAATTCTAATTTTTGTTAATTTTGAACCTATTTTACAGGCCAACGGATTCCTGGTTTGTTAGGTTCTCAATAAATTTAAAAAATTTTGAAGGAAATTATAAAGGAAAGATGACATATCCTTTTCTATCTCTCAAAAACCCACTAAGTTCATTGTATAGCAGTTCATGCGTTGATAAATTTGACTATAAATTGTATCGGGATAACACAAAAGTCTTTTCCAATCCAAGTTTTTGTATTTTAAAAGAAGGAGCTCTCTCAAATTGTGGGCTTGTGGGCATATTTTCCCAGGCCGCTGTTTCTGAAGCTCTGCCACTGCGCAGTTCACATACATAGAATATAACTCACACATCGACAAGTTACGCAGAGCAAATCAGTCACACAAACAGCGTTAAAAGTGTCATTGTATGCTCAGCCTATCGTGTTGCTTCGACTATCCCAGCAAGCAATTCGAGCGTTTTCTGACTGTTTTCTGATACTTTTTCTGAGCATTTACAGCCATAAAGTCGCACACTTTATGAGCCCGGAATGTTTTTTTTCTTTGAAAACGGTCGCACTTTAAGAGGAAGATTTCTGAGTCCGATATGAATCTTTTCTGACACAGTTATAAGTGCTTTCTGTTATTTTAATCGCTCTTAGTTCCAACTCAGAAAATATTAAGCGAGGCTCTTTTCAGACACACAATTAAGAGCGCTCCTAACTTTGCTTGCTGGGATCAGATACCCGTTGCTCAGCTAAAGGAAGTGCGAGTGAGATGGAGATATGCAAGCTATTGTTTGCTCGCTCGCCACCTAGCGGCGATTTCATTGTTTGGAACCGTTGTTGGGCAGGGGGGATGGCTTTTTTGTTACCGTTATTTGTGCCAGCTTAGACTATTTATTCCGTAACCAGGACCCTAAAAAACGTGGATATTGAAAGTTTGAACGAAATCAGAGGTTGGAGCTCAACGGAAATTCACCCTCGCTTTCTTCTACCTTATACCTTATACATACACATTCCAATGAATACATAGAGAGAAAAATTCACCAAAAATAGTCCTCCATCGGGTATTTTTTCTTATCAATTTCGATCCATTCTGTGTTCATATCAAAATGATATTTTTGATCATATGATTTTGTACCATATATATATGAAATCATATCAGTCCCAAATTGTTCCGTTTTTTTCTCTGTGTACAGTTCTCTACCTGTAATGCGTGAAAGATTATTCTCAACTGGCATTCCAATGGAAGAGAATTCTATTAATAGTACCGTTAACCATCGACTTTATCGTTAAGTACCGTTGTAAGTAGTTAGGTACATTAGTACCTGAAGTCGATATTGTACCTAAAGTCTATATTGTTTTGCATTTTCTTTCTGTTAAAAAAAATGTGAATAATGTATGCAAACAGTCGTAACCCTAAACATCTCTCTCGATAGAGAAAGTTCCTACTTTTGCCTGCTATATCGTTGCTTTCAACTGGGTTTTATTAGTTTTAGTAAAGGGAAAAACAGCTGACAATGGATTGTAGTTCTTTACTGTAGTTTCCATTTTGCGCGGCAAAATGAAGAGTTAGTGTAGAGAAATTATGAATAGGTACACTCGAGTGAGTGGTGAGTGGGCCACTTCAGAATTTCCCGCAGAGGGTTGTGTTGTGCCTACCTGCTGGCTCCTCGGACTTTCGCTTGCTGGCCGAGGGTCCTGATGTGCTGACGCGTCCTGTGGCTTCCTTGACCTTGGCGCTGCTGTTGGGACGATCCTTCTTGGAAGCCGCTGCCTTCTCCTGCGGATCAAAAACCGACATGTAATGGGAACCGAGGCGAGCACAACTGTACCCGGCATCGCGAGGCACCACTTACCTCGTCCTTTCGGCTCAGCTCGTACTGCTGGATGAGATCCTGGCAGTCGAGATTGCTCTCCGGCTCCCAGGTGTTCTCCGTTTCGGCGTAGCCCTTCCATTTCAGGTAGTACTCCACCTGTGGATGGAAAATGCCGTTGTAGGACTATGTAGTCTATGTAAGCAAATGCCGCCAGTACGGATCACTTACCTTCCCCTTGCGCACCCGCCGGTCGATGATCTTCTCCACGGCGTACTCCTCCTCCTCCTCGCCGTCTGAACCCTTGCCGGAGCTCTCAGGATTGTCGGTTTTCTTGCCCATTTTGTTTGTAATTTAAAAACTAAGCACGGTTGGAAAAAATAAAAAAAAAAACGATACAAAATTTGCACAGCCACACGCACACAAGCACATGCAAGCGACCCTTTTAGACGCTCCTTCTGCCAGATTTCAGAGATTTCAGTCACTTACCACTAGTTATAGTTATAGTTAGAGTAGGGGTAGCGACTTTTACTTTTTTTACTTAATATTACAGCAGCAGTTGCTGACGCTAGGAGAATTTTCTACAAAATGATAACTCTGCAAAAAAAATGCGCGTTCTAAAGTGACGCCGGCCGGACAGTGTGCAAAAGTGCCGGCGGTTTCACAACACTGGGTGAAAATCAATCGATAGCTGCGGTTATTTATTTGAATTTTATTAGGGGTATTCCTAAAATGTTTAACTGTTCATTTGGTGAATGTTTTAATTAGTTTAAATATTCAACCGAAATATTTTAAAAAAATCTGCTCAGTTTTCATGAAAGATATTCCCTAAACTGTTGACTCGTTGAAAACCAGAACATTACTTTATTTAAATGCATGGAAATTCCGTAAATTTCTAGTATGCATTATTTAACTTAAAATGAAATAAGAATAATTAAAATTATTTTGGTAGTTATGTTTACCTTGCTAATAATTTTTAGACAGTAACTACAAATAAAAGATATCAATAACAAATAACAGCTGTTTGAAAATTCAATTGCTGACATTTTCTTTTGAATTTTAATTTAGCAAATTTGAGAATATTCGGATTAATTTAAAAATTAAACAAATTGGGGAATACCTATGATAAATTTGAACTCAACAATTGTATTGTTCAATATATCGATGTATCGATTGACTAATCGATTCTTGTTTTTGCTCCTCCTGCCTGCGCTTTACAACACTGCCTAACAAGCGCGAATTTTCACGCATTTTTTGCCAGTTGATTAATCTCTTGATTTTTGCAAATAATAAGCGAAAACATGCCCAAGACAAAGAAGAAGCAGCAAGCCTCCTCTTCGGAGAGCGACAGCGGCCCAGAGGACGTAAGTCAAGTCAAAACTTACTAAAAACTGGCTACAAACATCAATTCATTACTGCAGCGCAATCAGCCGGCTAGCAAGAAGGCCAAGGAATCTGCGGGTGCCAAATCCTCAGCTGGCGGCGACTCTGGCGGAGATGGGGCCACCACCTGGACGCTCGAGGGACTTCGCCAGGTGCGAATCAACGAGTTCCGCGGCCGCAAGATGGTGGACATCCGCGAATTCTACGAGAAGAACGGCGAAACTCTGCCCGGCAAAAAGGGCATCTCGCTCTCCATAAAGCAGTGGAAGAAACTCCTCGAGGTGGCCGAAGAAGTCACCCGGGCCGTTGAGAATTAGTATAAGTTCATCCAAGCCACACGCCAAACTTTAACTCATAGGGATGTAGTTACTATACACCATGTTAACTAACAAGCATTTAGATGGGACGAACCCAGTGAATAAACGTTATCTTAGACCTACTTTTCATGCCCTCAATCATTGAATGATGTATATATTTAAATGCCTATTAAATGGATTTCTTATCTGGCCCAGGATGTCCACTAAAAGCGCATATCTAAATGAATAAATAAAATGTTTATTGCACGACATACATACATAGATAAGGGACTCAAACCAAACAATCTTAATTGCTTCCGTGCCATTATTTCAATACCCTTTTAAACTATACATAGTAAACTACACTAATCTTAGCCACTAAAAGTAGATGCCCAGCAGTATGCAGATGGTGAGGAGAATCGCAAACGGCAGCCAGGTCTTGATGAAGCCCCCAATGCCGACGTATCGCCCGCAGACGAAGAGCCACATGCTGAGGATGACCATGTTCCAGCCGGTGCTGTTGTTGTAGCGCATGTTTATGAGGGCCGTGGCCACATGCGAGTGGCAATTGTCGCAGAAGATGTTGTGCATGCGGGTGCCATAGAGCACGGATGCCTTGGACACGGCCTCGTCCCAGGCGTAGCTGCCGCCCTCCACGTACTTGGGATGCAATCTCAGGTAGCGAGTGGGTCGCCCGAAGGCCATGTTGTCCTCGGACACGAAGTAGGGACCGGCAAAGTCCCGAATCACACCGGTCGAGGTGCAAATGCCCATGTGACCGATCATGGGCAGCAGCCAGGTGAGCACCGGAATGGGTGTCCACACGATGCAGTAGGGGAAGCGCTGGTCCCGCTCGCTGATCGGTGGCAGTCGGTCCGGATCGCCATCGCCGGATCCTCCGCCGGAGCCGCCCATCGAGATCTGGATCTGCACGTCCTCCGACGCTGCGCTGCTCTGAAGTCTTGGATTCGCGGACATTATTACACTGAATGAGGTAGGAATTTGTGCGGGAAAACCACAAGAACAGTCACTCACTCTCACGGTCTTTCCGGTCGTAATGCCCACCAAATCGGTCGCTAAACTTTTCCGATTGCACGCGTGAATTAAACGATAAGGGAGAGGTATAAACCAGACGCAATTCACAGTTGGCTTGGATTGCTGGCACAAACAAAATTCAACCACAAATACCTGTGTATTTATTTACAATGGGAGAGTGACAGTGTTGGAAAACGTCGCTGCGAGTGGGGCGTCTCAAAGGGGGATTATAAGGGGGGTGCTATAAATATAAATAAAAAATAAATATTATTTTTTGTAAATTAAATGTATATTTTTGTAAAACATTTCCCATTAAAAAATAGTTTTAGCTTACCACCTAGCTAGGGAATCCCCCTGGAAGGCTATTCAGCCTACGCCCCTGCCGCGAACAGCTGTTGCAGCCTGCGCTTTTCCAGTGGCAGTGAGAATTGAAACTGTTTATTTGTTGAGCTGCTGCTTTTTCTATTGCGAAACATCAATTAGCGATCAGCGGACATGACACAGGTGTTTATCAATGGTGCCAGAGACGAGCCCAATGTGCGGGAGTTCGAGAGTTTGGGTACGAGGTTGGCAAATGGTGGTACATCCAGTCTAATTGTCTGATCTCCATTGCAGATCCTTCGATTCAGGAGCTCATACTGGCGGCCACCGAAGCCAGGAAGCAGGCCTACTGTCCCTACAGCAACTTTGCGGTGGGTGCTGCCCTGAGGACCAGCGATGGCACCATATATTCCGGTTGCAACATCGAAAACGGGGCGTATGCCACCTGCATTTGTGCGGAACGCACTGCAGCCGTCAAGGCCATCAGGTCAGTGGGTCAATATGTGGGCTCATGTACATAAACCCTCTGCTGAAAGCTAAATTTCGAAAGAAAACCCTTAGAACATTGCATATAATGAGATGTTCCCTGCTTAAAAACTATAATTTTAATATTTTAAGTATTTAAAAGTTTATATTTGTAAAATACGATTTTTATATATCATCATATTAAGATAACCCTAGAGGTCACTATTTTGTAAATCGGAATTCTAATCAGTTGTTCTTTGGTATTGCGTTCTATGTACATATTTGCAACAGAATACCGCGTAATTTACACTGGAAATTTATATTTTTGAATATGTGTAAGCTTATATTTATTTTACTACAGCGTTGCATACTTAACTTTTCTCTCCTTAATGTTGTAAAGTAAAATAATTACATATTATAGTGATAAACTCGAAATAGTTTTACTTTTTCGAGATACTTTCTATTGAAAACAAACAATTATCCATATAATCTCTTATATCTATAAAGGTAGTCCCATTTAACTTTCATATCTTATGTATTAAGGGAGATATCCTGTTAAGAGCCTAAACTAAAATGCTATCTACATTTTCAGCGAAGGCAAACGCGACTTTGTGGCCTGTGCGGTGGTGGCCCAGCAGGACAATGGCTTCACCACGCCCTGCGGCGTCTGCCGGCAGTTCCTCTCGGAGTTCGTCAACGGCAAGGACATCCCCCTGTACGCCGCCCGGCCGACCAATCTTCCGCTGAGGGTGCTCTGCACCAGCGTCCTGCAACTGCTGCCCAACGGCTTCAGCTTCTCGAACGGAAAATAGGAAGAGAATGGACAGGGACAGGGTGCAAGGCCGCTGCAATCCATGTGCAATATAGTTTATGTGACTCGCAGTCTGTTATAGTTTGTTATATGCTGTAAACCCACCCCTCGTTGTTTGTTGATTGAATAGCTTGCACAAGGCACACACAACACATCTGTTTTGTGTTTTTCACTGCTCTCTTAACGACGATCGGCGCTTATCAGCCAGATAGTTGCTCTCTCCCGCTCCGAGTTGGCCAAGTGTTTATTTTTGTCACCACCGCACGACAGAGAGGGCTATCATATCATAGCCAACTTCGCGCGGCGCCGTCACCACAAACCGTCCATTTGCCAGCGGACGTTCAAAGGAGAAACAACGAGCCACGCACTCGCCTCGCTAAAAATAAACACACACAAATTTTAAGCAAAGAGCCGTGCCTCCATTGACCAAAAAGTATTAAATAATAATGACACATCTGACCAAAAACTTTGCACGTCCCGAAAAGGCGGAGGAGGTGGTCACCTTCGGCAGTCTGGGTAAGATTCATGCTCCAGTTTGATGAAACCGGAAACCGATATTAACATAAGATCCATAAGATATCGTTGTAAATATTTTGTATACGCAATATCTAATAATTTCCATCTGTTGAGATCACGTTCTGAGATGTATTCGTATCTATGTCACCACTGTGACGTGGATCGTTTTGCCTTCCAGATCCCTCGGTTCAAGAACTCTTGAGAGCTGCCTTCGAAGTGCGTCAGCGGGCCTATGTGCCGTACAGTGGCTTCAAGGTGGGCGCTGCCTTCCGGGCCAAGGTCGGTGGCCAGATCTTCACCGGATGCAATGTGGAGAACGCTGCCTTCACGCCGTGCTCGTGTGCCGAGCGAACGGCTTTGACAAAAGCCGTGAGCGAGGGAGCCACCGAGTTCTCCGTGGGCGCTGTTTTGGCCTACGAACCCGATGTTTTCACCACTCCCTGCGGCGTCTGCCGGCAGTTTATCCGGGAGTTTGCCAACGAGGATATACCCATCTACGTGGCCCAGGCTATCGATGCGCGGATTGCGGCCAAGGAGGAGTTTCTACAGAACGAGGATCCGGTCCTGTGCACCTCAATCTTCCATCTGTTGCCGAGCAGTTTCAAGACCTATCGAAAGTAAAGTAAGGAGAAGAATTGGAGAGAGAGTAGGGAGCTAGTTCAAGGTTGAGCCACAACCCCTCGCACTGCCTCTTGTCAATAGTAATCTATATAATTTTAATCTAATCACTTGAAATAAAGAAAATTACACTACCTAACAAAGGTTCATGTTTTTCGCTCAACAAAAAAATATGAGTAGGTAGATGGCTTTCTAAAGATTACAGCTTTGGAATACTATTGAAGCAATTGATAAAATACTTTCGATTAGATTTTTTAAATAAGTGGTATACTTGCTAAAACATAAAAATTATAGAAAGTTCTTATCTTTCTAAGTAACAAAAACTAAGCTTTTATTATCGCCAAGGCGACTTAATCACTTCGTAAGTTGTAATATAGGGGGAATTCCCGATTTGTGGGAAAGTTTATCATGAAATTTAATATGTAAGCTTAAGTATTAAATTTCACTAGGCACAGTATACCTTATAGAAGGAATGGTAAATTCTTTATTTTATAGTGTATATAAAATAAAAAAAAATCAAAAAATTCAAAAGGAATTCAAGTAGAAAAGCTAGTAGGTATTTTAGGTATTCATAGATATCCAAAAATTTCAGATTAGTTGACACTAGTGTTTTACAGATTTCCAACAGAATCAGTACTCGTTTTCGATTTACAAAAATTTCTAGTTGAAAAAATGTCCGAAAAGCGAAAGCTCCTTCAGCGGTACATGAGGAACCTGAACGACCTGCAGGACGAGCTCAAGCGAAAGCGGCTGGAGAAGAAGATGAAGGATCTGGAGCGACTGCAGTGCGAACTAGCTCGGCGCCAGGAGCGTTCTGGCACCAAGTGCGCTGGCGGTAAGATCAAGGAGCTGCGCCAGCGGAAACTCCAGAAGGTCCTGGGCTCGTACATGATGACCCTGGAGGGGTTGCTCTGTGAGCTGGCCCGTCGGGAGGCGCGGCTCAGTGGGGATAGGGGACGGGCCAGCGAGTCCGAGAATCTTGCACATCCCCCCATGCTGGATGAGTACACGGTAGCCTTCTGTGCCGTTGGTAGGTGTAGCCAGACAGGATGCCTTCATCTTGACTACTCCACTGGCTTTCTTCCGCAGGTGAAGATGGTCGCGAGCTGCTGGAGGCGGCTCTCGCCGCCCGCAAGTGCGCCTATGCACCGTACAGCAATTTCAAAGTGGGCGCCGCTTTTCGTGCCAAGTGCGGCCGGATCTACACGGGATGCAATATCGAGAACGTGGCCTTTACGCCGGGCAACTGCGCAGAGCGATGCGCCCTGGCCAAGGGTATTAGCGAGGGCGAGAGGAAGTACACGGCGGGCGCTGTGGTGGCCTATCATCCGGATGGCTTTACCACACCCTGCGGCGTCTGCCGGCAGTTCATTGTGGAGTTCGTGCATAAGGACATTCCCATTTACATTGCCAAGGCTCCGCCGCCGGAGCAGGAGCGCTGTATTCCGGCTATCCAGGATGAGGACGAGGTGCTGGTCACTTCCGCCTACCACCTGCTTCCCTACAGCTTCACCTCATTCGAGTGAGCTGTTCGTTCTTATAAGCTCTTCCTTAAAATATTTTGAAAGAACAAAATTAATTTCAGTTTTCATTAAATGGAATAGAAGTGATCCATTATCATTTGATGTGTAAAATATCCCATAAAAGGTATCTAGTTTTATAAGCAATTAATTGAATTTCGATCAAGAGTTATTAGTGACCATCTGCTCTATTTAACTTAACATAAATTTAGTAGAAGGCAACTCCTAAACGTACTTGATGACGGGCTCTCCCGATCCGTAGATATTGTATTCGCTTTTCGTTGCAAACGGCGTAACTTCCTCGTGCACCAGAATCGGTTTCACATCCGCATCGAACTCCACCCTTCGGAACTGGGGATCCGTGAAATTGGCACGCACCTCGGTGACCATGCCTGAGTGGGGCACTCGCTTCGTGAGGTTCTGGAACTCGCATCTTCGCTTGGGACATATCTGCGTGTTACCCTCGTCGCACATTGTGGGATCCTCTTGGCGGATTACTTTCCGCGTGGGCGGCATTTTCTCCGACCAATTCCAGAATGTTATATTATCGTGGGCAGCCACGCCGCCTGTCAAATCCTCGGGACTCAAGCGCACATAGGAGAGATTATAGGTGGTGGCCGAGGGGTCCAAGTACTTGCTGTACGACGCCTCCGAGCGATCGATGATCAGCTTGGTGGCCGCCACCGGAGTGGGCATTGTAATCGGCAGAATCTCCTGCTCCTCGGGAAGTTCCTTGAGCACATAGGAGTCGTGACTGACACTCGAGATGGGCTTCATCTTCCGCTTCACGAAGCGAAGGGCGCCCTCTTCGAATGGCTTCATGTACTGGGTCTTCATGTTGAGCGAGGGATTCCTCAGGGCATTGGGATTGCCGTACTGCAAGGATAAAGGTGCAAGAGTTAGTTTCGTGCAACGAAGACCATGACAATTCACTTACCTGCCACACATAGGTGGCCATGGATTCCGAAGTGGGCTTCTCCGACAGCAACGGATCCTGGACGTAAATGCCCTTGTCTGTGAACTTGGCGTTTAGCTTGTTGCCCATCCTGAGATCGGTGATGTGACGATGTCCGCGATAGGAAGAGGTTCTCCAATCGGGATCCGTGGCGCTGGCAGGGCGCTTGTAGTCGAAAACGCCATAGTCATCCATGGCTTTGGGGGGGATTTTTAAACCAATAACTAGGGAAATCTGAAACAAACTACGGCAACGAAACACAATTTTCAGCGACTGCGGAAAAGTGCTCTCCTTGGGACGCTAAATTTTGGATCGCTTGCTGTTGCCTGGCTACCGAAACGATTCCAAGCAAATGCTAGTATACTGACTGCTCGCAAACAGCACGCCTTCTGTACAATATTTCTCGTTTATATTCTGTTTCAAATGCAAGTGTTTACAATATAGTTGTAGTTTATGCTTTAGAGAGAGAGATAGAGGAATGCTTGTTTGACAAATATAAAAGCGCTCTGTTCACAAAACAAATGGATATTCGTTAATATAATACGTGGGCTAAGGTAATAATGTTGCACTCGATCTGGCCTGTGCAATAATAAACTGTTTGCTTAGCAATTAAACAATTGATTTACTTCGTCTCCCGGGGCTCGTGTTGTCAATGAGGCGTGCGTTTCAATGGGGTGTTTAAACAATGTGCGGGTGACTTCTCCTCCTCCTCCTCCTCATACTACCCCTCATCCACTTCCACTTCCGGTTGCGCCGCCTTCACCTGCTCCTCCCCCGGCTCCCCGTCTCAGGCAATCTCTTTGAGCGCCAGCAGCGATTGCCGCAAGTATTCGTACTGGGTCTTGGCATGCTTTATCTCCAGTTCAGAGAGCTCCACGAGGCTTTAAGTGGGAAAGGTGGGAGTCAATAAATGTAGTTTTTTAACAGTAGAATTCCTTACCTTTTCTTGAAAGCAGCTACCCGTCGGTTGCGGAAACCGATCAGCTCCTCCTTTCCGCAGGCCGACATCGATTCGAACTTTTCACAGGCCTCCGCCTGGGCAGTCTCAGCCTAAGTGCGGGCAAAAGGAAAGGATTAGTCGCGCATCAAGTGCAGTGGGCCACAACAAGGACATGCTAGAGTGAATATGGGTGGAGCAACGGTGGAATGCATGCAGCAGTTACGTGCGGTGGCGACACATCTACTAAACCGATGCTTAAAACGTTAAATGCCAAATACCTCTTGCACCTCCAAAGGCTGCCGAAACAGAACCACAAACACGCACAAAGAGTGAAGAGGAAGAGGGACAGGCAGAGCAGAAGAGAGCAGAGCAATGTGGGGTTGTGGACGGTAGAGATAAAATACAAGAACGCAAAAATAATTTGTTGTTTGTAATTAGTGAAGCGTGAGAATTAATTGCCCCGCTGTAAACGTTGTATGGGAACAAACAATTGCTCTTGAAAACGATCTGAAAGCACTTATTTTGACCCGCATTACCCAATCTTACCGCATGAACATCCTTGTTCTTGGAACGGGCCTTCTCCAGGTTCCGATTGGCCGTCTCATAGGCGGCCAGGCATCGCAGGCGCCGGATTAGCAGAGCTTTGGCGGCGTCACTGTCGCGCTGATAGTAGCGCAAAGTGTCGCCCAGCTTGAGATCCTGATCGCTGGCCACTCGAGTCTCCAGATTCTGATGAGCATAAGAATAAAATCGTTTTACTACTGCAGTTCATCGAAAAACTCTCAACTGACTACACACCTTAATCCTTTCGAAGATCTCCGCAGTCTTGGCCACAAACGTCTCCACGTTGCCCTTCTCCGTGGTCGAGAGCTGTGTCAACGCATTCGAAATCTTCTGATGCGAGTCACCCACATCCTTGTGGCGTTGCGTCATCTTCTCCGTCCTGATCGCCGCCTCGCGCAAATGTCCATGGTATTCGGTGAGGAACTGCAGCTCGTTCTCGAAGAAATCGTTCACATCCCGCACAGTGGCGCTCAGCAGGATCTCGTCCGTGGTCTTGCCCAGCGACTTGACGAAGCCGCCAAAGATGGCCATCTTCTTGCGCGGCTTGGCGCACAGGTCCTGGTCGTACTCGAGGAACACCTTCAGATGCTGGTCGACGCGAAAGACGGGATGGCTGGCCAGGCGGCGCAGGAACACCTCGTGCATGGCCACCGTCTTCTTGAACGTGGCCAGGTACTCGCTGGCAAGTGAACAAGATCGTAATGAGTACATAGCATTCAAATGTGGCTCAATCATCACTCACGCCTCCAGTTCGGACTTCATCTTCTTGAACTCCTCTTTGGTCATGTTGCCCTCGCCTTCGCCCAGGCGCTGCAGCTTCTCACGGGAGGCATCGAAGTCCGGACGCGGAGGGCAGGGCGGAATCTGGAAGAGATTTCAATAAATTAGCAACGTTGGAATGGCTAATCCGGATTAATCTCACAATGTAGCCGGCATAGTCGTCGTTCTCCTCGATGCGGTCATGCAGCCAGACAAACTCCTCGTGCTGACGCACCACATTGTTGTCCTTTTTCGCAAATCCCGGCAGCGTGGTGCGGGTGTGCACTGTGAACTTGACCTTCTCCTTCTCGCTCAGCGCATCGGAGATCTCCACGTGGAGGGCGTTCTCGCCGAGCACGGCGGGCGTGGCCGGGGCGGAGGAGGAGCTGTCCGGCGATGTGGCGGATCCGCTGCCATTTGTGGCCCCACTCGGGGCAGGTGCTCCTCCGGCGCTTGTTGCCGGCGGATTGGCCAGCGGATTTGTGGGCGAGACGATTTCCATTGTGGCTCCGTTGTTCGCGGAGGGACTGTTCAGCAGGTTTGAGTCATCCGTGCCGTCCTACGGGTGGGGGCAATGAAACCATTAGCCGATGTGCACTCTAGTTACGCCCATTTAATGATAACGCTGTCTTTGTGTGCGGGCGAGGCGTCATTTCAGATGCCACGAAAAGCGAGTGCAACGCAGCATTTAAATTGTGTATATAAATCCACGACAAGGCGCTTTGGTCCCGCCTCCATTTTTGCACTTACCATCATTTTGCGGCCGAGGAATTAACAATTGAATTGGGCTAAAAACAACTTTTACAAATTACAGAGAGAAATTAAACAATCTTTGTTTTTGTAAGTACGGTCATACTGCACCAGCTATCGATTAAACACTGCTTGTAAGAATAGAAAGCAGTGGGAAAACTGCTTTAAAAAGAAGAAAATATCGAAAATCGATAAAAACCGTTAAAAAGAATAAAAACTATGAAAATTCAAACAAATATAACAAAAATAAGCGTATTCTGATAGAATAAAAATGGGATTAATATAATGAGTTATTTCATATTATGATAATGATGATTAACTACAAAACTACAACTATACCTACATAATATATATTCTAATTGAATTAAAATGATATTGATGAGATTGATATGATATGAATAAAATAAAGTTCTCAATCTTTGAAAAAATCCAACAATTTAGTATCTGAAAAGATAGTATCTTTATCATGTTGTAAGCACATTTTTAAGCCACATACTTACCCTTCTTTCGCAATCGAATAGTCGGTAATTTTATTAACTTGATTTAAATTCCATTTCAAGTTCAGTTTTTTTTTAACTTTACATTAGAAAAGTCTACAATCAGTTTAGTTTGCTTTTCACTTTCAAAGTGTCAACCGTGATTTATTTAATCCTGATTTAAAAAAAAGAAAATGTTTCACATTAGTCAATTGCAAAAGCAAACGCGAAAAAGGGGCAAGAACTTTGCGCTCGCCGAGGAGATCAAGCTGCTGGAGCTTCTGGAACCCTATAGACACATCATCGACAACAAGAATTCTGATGCGGCCACTTGCCAGTTGAAGAAGGAAACCTGGGAGCAGTTGGCCGTTCAGTTCTCCAGCCAAACTGGCTCGAAGCGCACCTGGAGAACCCTCAAGGATAAGTACAAGAACATGAACACCAAGCTCAAGACCGAGGGCGCAATGATTCCGCGCTTTCTCAAGGCGGAGGAGTTCGATCCAGTCAGCAGCTGTGTGACTGTGGTGTATGAGGATTCCGATCCAGACAGCTCCCAGGATAATGAAAGGCAGGACTACCAAGGTTAGGATCTATTTAATTGGTTTAAAACAATATATTATAATCTATTTGTGTTTTCAGCCGACGGCAGTGAAAACTTATCTATTCAAACAGAATCCATCGATCAGGTTTGGTATACAGTTTACGTAAATAAAAACCTTTAGCAGCTCAACTCTGTTTCAGGAACCGTTCCCTGAAATTCCCGAGGAAACTCCACCAGAACTCCAAACCATTAGGAAAAAACTACCAAGAAGATTTATTATAAGTAAGCGAAGCCAGAACATATTACTGGACAAAGAGCAAATTGCGTTGATTCGACTTCAACAGAGATTCTATTACAACGAAAATATAAGATCTAGAGAGAAACATCGCCTGGAGCTAAGGTCAATTAGTCTGAAGAACGAACTCTTGGAACTCGAACTCAAGGAGAAACGTCGACGCATTGGAAACGACGAGGAAACTTAAATTAAAGATAACAAAGAGATTGTTGATAAACACAATACAAGATTGGCTTAAGTCTAGACATTGACATTGATAGTACAAAACATGTTGTGGGTGTGGGTCGTTTTGGTGTAAGCTGTTACTAAGATTAAATGGAACGGCGATGCTGCATAGGTATCTCCTCCGGATCATGATCCCCCGCATCCACCGTTGGCATACTCGATCCGGTGTTCAGATTGTTGCTCAACGATTGCCGGTCTCCCGGGAAAGTAATCTTGGGTACTATGCGTCTAGTCACGTAGCGCGGAATGGCGGCCGCCAGCACGTCGGGGGATCCCATGAGGGCCAGGTAATCCGTAGACTGGGTCTTCATGAACTCCATGTTGCTCTCCATGCACGGGTTGTTCAGGTCTATGTAGTGCTGCAAGGTACAGAATTAAATATATATATGATTTGGGTTCATAACACTAAAAGAACTCCCTACTTACTTTCGCCACATCCTCGCTCAGTACGTTGCCAAAACGATTCGCCAGCTCAGCAAACAAAGGTCTGCTCTCGGGACTGGAATAATACAGTTTGTAATGAAGAGTGTTTAGTATTGAGCAACTAGACTACACTCACTTCTTCCGCCAGCACTCCAACATAATCTCGTAGATCTCCTGATTGGCATACGGTGGCTTCTCCATGCGGTAGCCATCGTTCAGCTTGTTGAACAGCTCCTGGTTGGGATCTATGCCCGGATACGGAACCTTGGCCAGCGAGAACATCTCCCAGAGGACTATTCCGTAGGACCAAACGTCGCTGTAGGTGCTGAACACATGATCACTCAGTGACTCCAGCGCCAGCCACTTAATGGGCAGTTTGCAGCTCTCTAAAGATTTAAAGATTAAAAAATCTGAGAATATATGGACTTTTCTAAATATATACCTGACATTTTGTATTTATAGGTTCGATACATAAATCGAGCCAGACCAAAGTCGCAAATCTTTACAACATTGCCTTCGCAGAGGAGAATGTTTCTGGCGGCCAGATCTCCGTGCAACACCTTCTTGGAGGACAGGTAATCCATGCCGCGGGCCACTTGGAAAGCCCAGCTGATCAGGTCAACGGTGGTCACTGTCATCGCCCCCGTGGAGTCTGTGTAGTGAGCGGGTTGCATGGAGTTAATATAATTTTTTTACTTTTTCGAACGACTTTTTTAGGTGATCGGAGATTTATTAGGAAAGAAATTAGGGAATCGTTATTTTTAATCGTTTCGTTGACTGTATTTGATATTGACAATCGCCTCCTACATCTTCTAGTTAGGATCCTACCTTCTGGCAAAGTGGCCATCGCGGTGACACAGGGTTCCATATTCCCCTCGCTGTTAGTTGGAGTTGAGACGCCACCATAAGGAAACACGGGGATCATGGAGCACAGAGGAGGAGACCACAACCAGGAGCGGGATCACAAGCACAGGTGCAACAACATTCAGTGTTTTGTGATTGGGTGTGTGTGGAGTTTAGCAAGAGTTTATCATATCGGTGGAGTTTAGATTTTATCATAAGAGTACCAAAACCAAGAAACAAAACAATACAAGAGTTAGTCAGCACAATGGTTATCTTAACTGAGGGTTAGTTTACATTGGGGTTATTCTCTTAACTTCAGGTTTCTAAAATAATACGTCTATTAATAACCTTACTAGCCCGTTAAAACTTACCGGTGCAGGTCAAAGTTGTCGGAAATGCGTTGGGTCATGATGCTGGGATCTATGTGATCGGTGTCCGGATTGATTTGGTTGATGAAGCACTTCCTGTTCCTCAGAAGGAAGTTCTGAATACTTCCAAATCGACAGTACTCAACAATGACCATAAGCTCGCCTAAGTGTTAGATATATTTTAATTATAAAAGTATTTATTTGAATTTAAAAGTTTTTTTTACTTACGTTTCGCAATGTTTCTGGTGACTGCTCCCAGGAGATTGACAACATTCAAGTGCTTGCCCAGATGGACCATAATCTTCAGTTCGGAGACCAGTGCCCTTACCACCTCGTTGTCAGCCGTTCGCTTGACCATCTTGACCGCCACCGTGGTGACGGGCTCCTCCTTCCGAATTTTCCAAGCCTCTCCCTTGAACACGACGCCAAAAGCCCCGGCTCCCAGTTGCTTGCCCAGCTGCAGGTTGTTCCGCGGGAACTCGAATACCCTATTGTAGGGCAAGAGTTCCGCCTGCTCGTCCAGGGTCAGATCGGGATTAATGTGTCCCACGGCACCCTCCTCAAAGTCGGCCAGACCGGCCAACTTCAGTTGCAGGCGCCGCTTGTGCTCCTTCCGATAGCAAATGGCCAGGAAGAGGCTGATCAGAATGAGGAAGAGAATCACACCGAACCACACCCAGTCCATGCTGATGCCGGGAAGATCTATAATATAAAATATTAATATTTCGATATTATATTATAAACTTAATTGTAATCAAACAAAAACACCTCTTAACGAGGTAAAAACTAGTGACGATCGCACCTTTAACATACAAAAGTTCTGATATCAACATTTGTGACGAAAGATGATTATACACATGACTAAATACACTTTTTATCTAAAAAAATTTTACCTTTTAAAAATAGCTATATTAAATTTGGACTCACCCGTAATAACAATCGTAAAGGACCTCTCGATCCGGTTTAGCCGGTTCTCCACCACACACCTGTAGACGCCTTCGGCCAATGGATTGATGTTCAAAATTTGCAGCGTGGAATTACTTTCTGTGATGTAGCTATATTTCAAGTTCGCTTCGTCCAGATCCTTTTCGTCCTTGTACCACCGCACCGTGGCCACAGGAATCGCGTTTGATTCGCAGTCCAGCTCCACCATTTCGCTCAATTTTCTCTTTATTTTCGTGTGGTCATTCAGGCTGGTATTTACCCACTTGGGAGCGAACGGATCGTAAACACTCAAGAATAGCTCGCGACTGCTGTATATGGAATTATTCGAGGTGTCGTAGGCCCGACACTCGTAGGTGCCTTGATTGTAGTCGGCAATCGAAGTGATATGTACAGTGCTCTTGTAAGAGGACTTGGTGTAACTAGTCTCGATTCGAACAACTAAAAAGATTATTGAAAAAGAAATTTAAAGATAAATAAGAAAATTAATTAACAAAATCTTACGTTCTGATTGCTCCAAATCATTGCCATTGAAAAGCCACTTAAGATTGCCGTCGAAGTCATAGGCCAGCGCCTCGCAGGTGAAGCTCACATCTTCTTCTTTGGCGATCTTGTGGTCTTTATCGAAGCCATGTATGGTCATGTTCTCGGAAATATCGCCCAGCAACACGTAGGCCACGGTTGATGTGCATCGTTCCTGACCATCGACCTTGTTCTTGGCAATGCAAGTAAGGATTCCCGGCTCCGTGGGCAGGAAGGACACATTGTATATAGTTTCGATACTCAGTTTTCCGGGTCGCGTCACGTACTGGAACTGTGGGCGGTGCAAACAAGGTTTGTAAATTTATATCAAAAGAATTACCATTAAGGTTGTAAGAAATTAATGTACCTGATATTTCTCCAATTCACGTTGTATCTGCAGGACGTCAACAGCAAAGTGCAAACAAATAAAATATGATTAATGGATAAGTAAAAAACATTAAACTTAAATATGAACCAGAAAGGAAGCTAACTTCGGCCAGCCGAAGTTTATATACCGTTGCAGATCATTCCCATTCAATTACAAATTATAAAAATATTACATTTGGATTTAGTTGCTTATTTTGAGATTAATTGATCGATCCTTCCTTTGTCAGGTATATAATGTAGTCGTCCGATTTATGTTAAATTTACTCGAGAATTAAATGCAAGCAGCAAAACAAAAAGTCGCATTAAAGTGGCTCCATCTTGCGGAAAATGCGTTATTTGCTCATAACTATTTAAAAGTGGTCCGATTAAAAGAATTGGTTCTATTCCAAAAAACCGGTACGGATGTGGGCGACTAGGTTTTGTGAGAGATCTCATATCTCAGTCATTCCTAGAACATCTTGGAAGACTATGTTCAGACTTAAGTACTCTTATTGCTTAAAAAAATACTATATTTCACAATACCGACATCAACAATACACTCATTATAAAATACAAATTGAGGTACTTACGCCTAAGACCTCCACAGGCTCACTACAATATTCGAGCACCAAGTGTCCAAATGGGCAGGTTTGGAATAAGAAGGAGACATCTGGCGCCGGAAAGGCGCGAACGGTACACTCCATGTGCGCCACGGATCCCTCCTGGACGTAGACGTCCGACATTCTCACGACCGGACCATCCATCACTCCCACTTCATACTCCAGCTCGTCGCTCTCGAAGGAGTTGTTGCCCCTTAGGATGTAGGTGCCGCTGTCCTGCAGCTGAGCATTGAGCACCTGGAGCACTGTGCTCTCCTCATCGGTGAGGATCTTGAACTTGTTGTCCGACTCTTGCACCTCCGTTCCGTCCGGCTTGAACCAGCTGAAGGTGGGCGTGGGATATGCGAAGAAGTTGGCACTCATCTGGATCGTGCGATTGGCCAAGTCGTTAACATGGTCCGAGGGTTCGTCAAAATTTAGGTAGCCTTCGTTCGGTCCTGTGAGTACCGGTACAGAATACAATTACCATAATTGATAACAATAAGTTTATGTAGTTGATAATCTCACCTATAACTTCAATCCAGTAGCTGACATCATTTGTTTTATCAATGGAGTAATCTGCTGTCACGCACTCGTAACTGCCGAGGTCTGAACGGTGGGCATTCAATACCGTCAAAGTGCTCATGACTGTCTGGTGGGTGCTGTTCCTTGTCATGGGATCAATTTCTGCCGCGCTAAATCTGATCCGATTCTGCGGTAATTGTTAATTTCATTTAGGCTTTTAAGTTGTTTGATTGCATTTTACCCACATAATCGTGAAAGGGTGTCCGCCATTTGATTCTAAGTGAGGACTTAACGGAGACCGTCTGTTCGCACACCAGGGTAAAGTTGGTGTCCGTGAAGACGTTATTCTTTACGGAGGTCTTGATCACGGGCGTTGGCAGAACTTTGTCGCTTAGCACTGCTGCTGCATTAAAAAAGTGGCAAAAACGTTTTTTAAAACTAAAACAAAATTGGTTCGATAATAAAATGTTAAGTCCCCTTTTCTTAATCAGAAAGACGTACCTTACCGGAAAACAAAGGCTTCCTTCATATTATATTTCATAGATTTTTTTGTAAACTAGTGTTATCTTAAGTGTTATTTGTGTGTGTGTCGGCTCGCGCGCATTAACTACTCTTAGCTCATATTTATTAAGAAACGTTCTACATTTGACTAAGAAATATTCAGTATTTAGAAACGATTTAATACCTAACCCAAATTCGTTGCCAAATTTCTTTTATTAACAATAAGCCCAGTTAAAAGCGAGAGAGATCGAGTCAAATACGCGTTACTCAAGCAGTCGCTTGAAAGTGTCTCCATCTACCGGACCATTTATTATTTGCTCATAAAATAATTTCTTTTGCATTTCAATAGGTATTAATAAAGCAAACAAAACTGCAATTTTACTTTTACAGAATCTGTAAAGGTTTGGGCGTCGGATGTTCATGAATCTGTGGGTGAATCTCAACTTCTTAGCTTTTGTAGTTTCCGAGATCTCAGCATTCATACGGACAGACAGACATTTCCGACAATTTACACATTTAGTTTACGAGTTACGTATAATTTCTTTATTTTCTAAAAGTTCGTACTTGGCTGCAATAGCATTTTGTGGATTAGCTAAGCAGTATAATTAAGCCATGCATTTGGAAAGTAATACAATTGAATAGATTAGATTCGTGGTCTCAAAGCAAACCTTTGTCGCTTTAAATAATTGATTTCAATCAAGAAAAGCAATGTTTACGACAGTATATGCAAAAATCTAAAGAACATAAAAACAAAATTTGTTTAAAAACTCACAGACAATGCTACCAATAACGTTCACAAGAAAACCAGTCATCTCATCTTTGTTGTGCGGATAGGGTGAGATTGGATAACATAAGTAGTGGCCGTAATCCATGATGCTGCGGATTTCGATGGTGAATCCCCGTTTTGGATCGTACCGACCGACAGAAATGCTGGAATATATCTGTACAGAGGCATATTGGTCAGATATCGGGTTATGAAATGAAAACCTAAAAACGGCCTATCAATATAGTTAAAAAAAATCTAGGAAATGGAAAATTATCTAGAACATTTTACCGTTATGAATTGGAATCAGACTGTACAACATTTTATCACAGTTTTGTAGGACTTAAAAATTAAAATTGGATCTTGTCCACTTACATATTCAGTAGGTGTTTCTAGAACGACTTCTGTCTCGGGCATGGCTGGTTTGCAGGGTATAACCACGTCGGTGTATTGCAAGGCTTTCACCACGCCGGTGGTGGTGGTGAACGCCAACTTAGCATTGGGGTCGTCCACGTACACGTAGATGGAGCTGGCATGGCCCTGGTTCACCAGCTCGACCATCGCCTCGTCCGTCTTCTCAGCGATCTTGTTGAATTCCACTTCTTTGACGCAATAATAGGCACTAACTGAATAGGATGTCACATTGTTGAGTGTGAGGTTGGATCCATAAGGTCGCGACTCATTCTCTTTGGTATTGTTAAACGGACCCCCCTTAAAATCCAGCAGATAGTAAAATGTGCTGCTCCACCATCTGATCGGCTCTTCGGCCTCGCATTTCAACACGGTGGTTTCCAGATACCCCAGAATTATGGAACTCTTGCAGGGCGTTATCAGGGGAGCTCCATTCTCACCGTCGCAGCTTTTGGTACTGTTATCAGGTTCCAGCGCGTGCTCTTACAACGGTACAGGAAAAGATTAAAAGAATATGTAGTAATATTTTTTTTTTTATATTAATAATTTGTAATAATTTAAAAGAAAGCATTAAATCAGCAAACATAACTTGTATTAATTCATCGTGTGTTGTTCACGACTTTATCTTTTCGGATCTATACAATTCTTTGGAATGAAATCGAATCTCGAAAAATATGTTTTTTTGAAGAAATTTGCCCAAGGTTACTTACGTGCATCGCTCCACGAGATGCAAACAAACAGGAGGAGGGGCAGCAGAATTCTCCCCAGAAGTAAAGCCATGTTCCCGATGTATTTGATTGCTTTACCGTTTTATTGTAGTTTCAGATTGTTTTATTTTTCAAATATTCACAATTGTAATACTTTGCTCACATAAAATTATAATGCTGAAAAGAACAGTTAGATGCTGAGTTAGTTGTAACCCTAACTCTGTTAGGTTTGAATTCCTGAATCACGAAGAATTGTTTAAGGCTTTTATTATTTTACACTTTTTTTTCTAAATTTTTTTAGTTTGATTCTATTAATCTAAACCGATCTTTGTAGAATTCTATGTAGAGCGGCTCACCACACGAGCTCAGTTCCGACTTGTTACTGATTACAATCCGAATTTCTAGCACAAAAAACAGCATAACGTTCCTAAAAATAATGGAGCTTTTGGGGATAATAAAATTAAGTAATATCACCAATCACATAAATTTCCCCAATATTCCGCATAACTAGAAATAAGATTAGCTTCGGCAAGCCGGAGTTTATATACCCTTGCAGATCATTCCTTCTCGTATTATTTTCATATTAATTTTACGATCCTTCCTATGATAGCGGATTTTTGTTAAGTTTCATTCATATTTAAAGAAAATTATATCCCAGAGTAGAAGAGAATGCTATATCGAAGCTATCATTTTGTCTTATTAATTTCCGCTGATTTCTTTGATCGAAAAAAAATCTGACTACTATATTTATTACAGAAAATAAATATAGTAGTCAGATTTTTTAAAAATTTATTTTAAAACTTGGAAATATTTTAAGAATGATGTTTCCAATTGTAGAAGCTAATATGTTAAAAAGTCATAATATTTTTTCGATCCTTCCTATGGGATCTATAAGATATTGTGTTCCGATCTGGTTGCTTCCGACTTATATACTTCCTGCAATAAAAAGAAGACTTTTGGAAGAGTTTCATCCTGCCAGCCTCAAAACTGAGGGATTAGGTTGAGTAAAACGGACAAACAGAAGGACATGGCCAGATCGATGCTGATGCTGATCAAGAATGTGCGTACTTTATGGCGTCCGAAACGTCGCGTTTACTGTTTCGCAAACCTCTGACTGAAATCATTATACCTTCTGCAAGAGTATAAAGCGATAAAAAATGTTCAAAAAGAATTAATTTTGTTCCTGTTAAAAAATGGAGTGTTTAATTTCTGGAGGCAGTGGCGATCCTTATCGCTTTGCATAACATTGTTACTAGCACGGTCTCTCCCGCAGCTTCGCCTGAGGAAATCAAGATTGAAAAGTTTTTGAGAAAATGCTTTGCCTCCGATATATTAACCGATATTATCGAATAAAAAAACAAGAGGGAACGCTATAGTCGAGTGCCTCGACTATCAAATACCCGTTACTCAGCTAAAGTCAGCAGTCTCAAGCAGGGCAAACCAAGCAGCCGCTTCAAAACATTTAAAAAATTTATTCTACATTTCGGTAGGCGTTAATAACCCAAACAAAATTGCGTTTACACTTTTGCTCTAGCTTTAAAACTATGGGCGCCACAGCTTTTCGCGGTTTGTGGGCGTTAGGGGGGAGGGGGTTTCCAACTTTGGTCTATCAATATGTATTGATGAAACGAATACACATTGCTTTTCCCGTTAATATAGCTTCAAAACTGTGGGTGCCACAGTTTTTCGCGGTTTGTGGGCGTTAGAGGGGGCGTGGCATATCGGCTTGAAAAACTTGCGCTGCGTATTAACCCCTAGAATCTGCATGCCAAATCCCAATCTTCTAGCTTTTATAGTTTCCGAGATCTCAGCGTTCATACAGACGGGTGCCACTGTTTTTCGCGGTTTGTGGGCGTTAGGGGGAGGGGGGTTTCCAACTTTGGTCTATCAATATGTATTGATGAAACGAATACACATTGCTTTTCCCGTTAATATAGCGTCAAAACTGTGGGTGCCACAGTTTTTCGCGGTTTGTGGGTGTTAGAGGGGGCGTGGCACATCGTCGTGAAAAACTTGCGCTGCGTAATAACCCCTAGAATCTGCATGCCAAATCCCAATCTTCTAGCTTTTATAGTTTCCGAAATCTCAGCGTTCATACAGAACGGGTCACAGTTTTTCGCGGTTTGTGGGCGTTAGAGAAGGCGTGGCACATCGGCGTGAAAAACTTGCGCTGCGTATTAACCCCTAGAATCTGCATGCTAAATCTCAATCTTCTAGCTTTTATAGTTTCCAAGATCTCAGCGTTCATACAGACGGACAGACGGACAGACGGACAGACAGACGGACAGACAGACGGACAGACGGACAGACGGACAGACGGACATGGCTAGATCGACTCGGCTAGTGATCCTGATCAAGAATATATATACTTTATATGGTCGGAAACGCTTCCTTCTGCCTGTTACATACTTTTGCACGAATCTAATATACCCTTTTACTCTACGAGTAACGGGTATAACTAGTGGATGTTACTTAAATGACACCAAGTAATAAACAAAAGTTTTTTATTTAATTAGATCTAACTTGTTTTTTTAGAAAAGATTTCAATACTTTGATGACATAGACCCTACGTCCTTAGGTTGATCCCCATATTTTCTTGATTTAAGAACTTGTGTTCTTTTTTTTACTAATAATTGTTTTTGTTAGGACACCATTTTTATTTTTTGTCCTTAAAAAATAATTTTTGATGATACATTTTAAAAAAATTGATCAGTTCTTGTTGTCCGTTGCCTTATCCGATTCCGCAAATAAAATAACAAAAATGTACATGGAAAAGTAAAATAATCAAAATAATTTCATTAACTAGCACTGTGTTCGAAAATAGTTGTTCCCAAATCCATTATATCTAATATCATTATATGGATGATCACTGATCAGTGATCACTATGAAACTTAACGAACATAAACCTACCAGCAATTCGATTAAATTTTAATATTCAAATTGACAATACTATCTAAGTGGACGGCAGACCACGTAGTGACGAAGTAAGCATTAGTAACATAGTAAAGATTACAAAATCCAGACACCACAGTATCTGTAAAAAGATGCAGATTTATTTATTTCCTGGGGTTTAAGTAATATATTATATTTAATTGTTACTTCCAGTTGAAGGTATTGTATACATAGCTATTCAAGCACAACCAATCGATGAGGCTTGGTATAAACCTTTAGCAGCTTAAGCGTATTTCAGGAACAGTCCTATAAATTGTCCAGGGAAGGGCCACCAGGTTATTAAAAACAAGTTACCAAAATCATTTATTATGAGGGAAATGCGTTGATTTGACATCAACAGAGGTTCGCCTGAAGTTCGAGGAATGAACGCTTGGAACTTGAGATCAAGGAGAAACGTCGACGCATTAGAAACGACAAGGAAAATTAAATAAAAGATAGCAAAGAGATTTTTGATATGCACAATACTACAGTGATTAGCTTTCGCTTAGGTCTAGACTAAATTAAAACATGAAATGGCATCGATAGTAGCTGTTACTAAGATTACATGGAAAGGCGATACTGCATGGGTATCTCCTCCGGATCATGATCCGCATCCACCGTTGGCATACTCGATCCGCTGTTCAGATTGTTGCTCAACGATTGCCTGTCTCCCGGGAAAGTAAAAGTATGTTCGTTTGAGAGTTCCGGAAAGTCAGAAGCATCGTTTTCGGGTGAGAATATGATCTTGGGTACTATGCGTCTATTCAAGTAGCGCGGGATGGCGGGCGCCACTTCGTCGGGGGATCCCATGAGGGCCAGGTAATCCGTAGACTGGGTCTTCATGAACTCCATGTTGCTCTCCATGCACGGGTTGTTCAGGTCTATGTAGTGCTGCAAGGTACAGAATTACATATGACATTTGGGTTCATAATACTAAAAGAATTCCCTACTTACTTTCGCTACATCTTCGCTCAATATGTTGCCAAAACGATTCGCCAGCTCAGCAAACAAAGGTCTGCTCTCGGGACTGGAATAATACAGTTTGTAATGAAGAGTGTTTAGTATTGAGCAAGTAAACTACACCTACTTCTTCCGCCAGCACTCCAACATAATCTCGTAGATCTCCTGATTGGCATACGGTGGCTTCTCCATGCGGTAGCCATCGTTCAGCTTGTTGAACAGCTCCTGGTTGGGATCTATGCCCGGATACGGAACCTTGGCCAGCGAGAACATCTCCCAGAGGACTATTCCGTAGGACCAAACGTCGCTGTAGGTGCTGAACACATGATCACTCAGTGACTCCAGCGCCAGCCACTTAATGGGCAGTTTGCAGCTCTCTAAAGATTTAAAGATTAAAAAATCTGAGAATAGATGGACTTTTCTAAATATATACCTGACATCTTGTATTTATAGGTTCGATACATGGACCGAGCCAGACCAAAGTCGCAAATCTTTACGACATTGTCTTCGCAGAGGAGAATGTTTCTGGCGGCCAGATCTCCGTGCAACACCTTCTTGGAGGACAGGTAATCCATGCCGCGGGCCACTTGGAATGCCCAGCTGATCAGGTCGACGGGGGTCACTGTCATCGCCCCCGTGGAGTCTGTGTAGTGAGCGGGTTGTATGGAGTTATTGGACATTGATTATGATTGATTTGATTATAATCAATTATAATATAATTATCTATGTTCCTTCGAAATCTAGTCTTTTAGTATTAAAACTATCGGGATGAAATTGCCACAGGAACAACCGGAAAAATATAAATACAAAATAATGGCTTAGGTGTTTCCTGACTTAATATCTTCTCTTATTTTGAAAATAAAATTTGTTTATTTTTCAAACGATTTTGTAAGCTAATCGGAGATTTAATAGGAAACAAGAAAGGAAGCTAACTTCGGCCAGCCGAAGTTTATATACCCTTGCAGATCGTTCCTATTCAATTTGAAATTTAAAAAATGTTAAATTTAGATTTGCAACAAACAAAATTATAGTAGTTTACGAATTATTTTGACATAAATTGATTTATCTTTCCTATGACCTCTATATTATATAGTCGTCCGGTTTATGTCAAATTTAATTCGAAATTCTAAAATAATAAAATAAAGTTATATTCCAAAGTAGAAGAGAATACAATAAAAATTAACAAAGCTATAATTTTGTTCTTATTAATTTCCCTTTATTATACCCGTTACTCGTAGAGTAAAAGGGTATATTAGATTCGTGCAAAAGTATGTAACAGGCAGAAGGAAGCGTTTCCGACCATATAAAGTATATATATTCTTGATCAGGATCACTAGCTGAGTCGATCTAGCCATGTCCGTCTGTCCGTCTGTCCGTCTGTCCGTCTGTCCGTCTGTCTGTCCGTCTGTCCGTCTGTCCGTCTGTATGAACGCTGAGATCTTGGAAACTATAAAAGCTAGAAGATTGAGATTTGGCATGCAGATTCTAGGGGTTAATACGCAGCGCAAGTTTTTCACGCCGATGTGCCACGCCCTCTCTAACGCCCACAAACCGCGAAAAACTGTGACTCGTTCTGTATGAACGCTGAGATTTTGGAAACTATAAAAGCTTGAAGATTGGGATTTGGCATGCAGATTCTTGGGGTTAATACGCAGCGCAAGTTTTTCACGCCGATGTGCCACGCCCCCTCTAACGCCCACAAACCGCGAAAAACTGTGGCACCCACAGTTTTGAAGCTATATTAACGGTAAAAGAAATGTGTATTTGTTTCATCAATACATATTGATAGACCAAAGTGAGAAACCCCCCCTCCCCCCTAACGCCCACAAACCGCGAAAAACAGTGGCACCCGTCTGTATGAACGCTCAGATCTCGGAAACTATAAAAGCTAGAAGATTGGGATTTGGCATGCAGATTCTAGGAGTTAATACGCAGCGCAAGTTTTTCACGCCGATGTGCCACGCCCCCTCTAACGCCCACAAACCGCGAAAAACTGTGGCACCCACAGTTTTGAAGCTATATTAACGGGAAAAGCAATGTGTATTCGTTTCATCAATACATATTGATAAACCAAAATTGGAAACCCCCCCTCCCCCCTAACGCCCACAAACCGCGAAAAGCTGTGGCGCCCATAGTTTTAAAGCTAGAGCAAAAGTGTAGACGCCATTTTGTTTGGGTTATAAACGCCTACCGAAATGTAGAATAATTTTTTTTAATTTTTTGAAGCGGCTGCTTGGTTTGCCCTGCTTGAGACTGCTGACTTTAGCTGAGTAACGGGTATTTGATAGTCGAGGCACTCGACTATAGCGTTCCCTCTTGTTTTCCGATCATTTCTATGGGAGCTATATGATATAGTCGTCTGATTTTTATAAAATTTTATTCGAAATTCAGGACAGTAGAAAAAATGATATTCCCAAGAGCAATAGTTAATATTTAAAAAAACACCGAAGATATAATTTTTTTTCAATTATTTTTACGATTATTCCTATGGGAGCTATAAGATATAGTTGTCCGATCCGGCCGGTTCCGACTTATATACTACCTGCAACAGATTGACGACTTTTGGTAAAGTTTCATATCGATAGCTTAAAAACTGAGGGACTAGTTTGCGTAGAACCGGACGGACAGACGGACAGACGGACGGACAGACGGACAGACGGACATGGCTAGATCGACTCGTCTAGTCATGCTGATCAAGAATATATATACTTTATGGGGTCGGAAACGTGTCCTTCACTGCGTTGCAAACTTCTGACTAAAATCAATATACCGTCTGCAAGGGTATAAAAATGAAGTAATCGTTATTTTTAATCGTTTCGTTGACTGTATTTGATATTGACAGTCCCCTTCTACATCTTCTAGTTAGGATCCTACCTTCTGGCAAAGTGGCCATCGCGGTGGCACAGGGTTCCACATTCCCCTCGCTGTTAGTTGGAGTTGAGTCGCCACAACAAGGACACACGGGGATCATTGAGCGCAGAGGAGGAGATCACAACCAGGAGCGGGATCACAAGCACAGGTGCAACAACATTCAGTGTTTTTGTGTTTGGGTGTGTGTGGAGCAAGAGTTTATCATGTTGTGGATCGTGTTTGGTTGATAGTTAGTCGGTGGAGTTTAGATTTGATCATAAGAGTACCAAAACCAAGAAACAAAACAATACAAGAGTTAATCAGCACAACGGTTATCTTAACTTAGGGTTAGTTAACATTGGGGTTATACTCTTAACTTCAGGTTTCTAAAATAATACGTCTGTTAGTCACCTTACTGGCCCGTCAAAACTTACCGGTGCAGGTCAAAGTTGTCGGAAATGCGCTGGGTCATGATGCTGGGATCAATGTGATCGGTGTCCGGATTGATTTGGTTGATGAAGCACTTCCTGTTCCTCAGAAGGAAGTTCTGAATATTTCCAAATCGACAGTACTCAACAATGACCATAAGTTCACCTAAGTGTTGGATATATATTAATTATTAAAGTATTCATTTGAATTAAAAAGTTTTTTTACTTACGTTTTGCAATGTTTCTGGTGACTGCTCCCAGGAGATTGACCACATTCAAGTGCTGGCCCAGATGGACCATAATCTTCAGTTCAGAGACCAGTGCCCTCACCACCTCCTTGTCAGCCGTTCGCTTGACCATCTTGACCGCCACCGTGGTGACGGGCTCCTCCTTCCGGATTTTCCTGGCCTCTCCCTTGAGCACCACGCCAAAGGCTCCGGCTCCCAGCTGTTTTCCCAGCTGCAGGTTGTTCCGCGGGAACTCAAATGCCCTATTGTAGGGCAACAGTTCCGCCTGCTCGTCCAGGGTCAGATCGGGATTAATGTGTCCCACGGCACCCTCCTCGAAGTCGGCCAGACCGGCTAACTTCAGTTGCAGGCGCCGCTTGTGCTCCTTTCGATAGCGAATAGCCAGGAAGAGGCACAGGCTGATCAGGATGAGGAAGAGAATCACACCAAACCACACCCAGGCCATGCTGATGCCGGGTAAATCTAAAAATATCGGATAAATGTAGATATAATTAACCATTTTAAACAAAAACTAAGCGTTCTTTTTGGTCGACTACCTCAACTATCTAAGGGAGTGAGAGGTAGATGAAGATATGCAAGCAGCAAAGCAACTGCTTGCCCTGCTTGCATGCGTCCCACCGATATAACTTCTCAATGAATGGTCCGATTTAAACAATTTTTTTACAAGTCGGTTATGAAATGCTTGACTCTTTAAATGCAATATATAATATATACAAGCCACACTCACCCGTTATAGCCACCGTGAATGACCTCTCGATCCTCTTCAGCCGGTTCTCCACCACACACCTGTAGACGCCTTCGGCCAATGGATTGATGTTTAAAATTTGCAACGTGGAATTACTTTCTGTGATGTAGCTATATTTCAAGTTCGCTTCGTCCAGATCCTTTTCGTCCTTGTACCACCGAACCTTGGCCACAGGAATCGCGTTTGATTCGCAGTCCAGCTCCACCATTTCGCTCAATTTTCTCTTTATTTTCGTGTGGTCATTCAGGCTGGTATTTACCCACTTGGGAGCGAACGAATCGTAAACACTCAAGAATAGCTCGCGACTACTGTATCTGGGATAGTGTCTGAATTGGTAGGCCCGGCACTCGTAGGTGCCTTGATTGTTGTCGGCTACCGAAGTGATATGCACAGTGCTCTTGAAAGAGTACTTGGTGTCACTATTCTCGATTTGAACACCTAAATGGATTATTGAAAAAAAGAAATTTAAAGATAAATAAGAAATTAATTAGAATAGTCTTACGTTTTGATTGCTCCAAATCATTGCCATTGAGAAGCCACATAAGCTTGCCGACGAAGTCATAAACCAGCGCCTCGCAGGTGAAGCTCACATCTTCTTCTTTAGCGATCTTGTGGTCCTTATCGAAGCCATGTATGGTCATGTTCTCGGAAATATCACTCAGGAACACATTGGCTTTGGCTAATTTCCTGCGTTTCTGACCATCGACCATGTTCTGGGCAATACAAGTGAGGATTCCCGGTTCCGTGGGCAGGAAGGACACATCGTAAATCATTTCCACACTCAGTTTTCCGGGTCGCGGCATGTACTGGAACTGTGGGCGGTGCAAACAAGGTTTGTAAATTGATATCGAAAGAATTACTTTTAAGGTTAAAATAATCTAATGTACCTGATATTTCTTCAGTTCACTTGGTATCTGCAGGACGTCAACACCAAACTCGAAACAAAATAGAAGATGATTAATGCAAAAATAAAACAAGAGGGAACGCTATAGTCGAGTGCCTCGACTATCAAATACCCGTTACTCACCTAAAGCAAGCAGTCTCAAGCAGGGCAAGCCAAGCAGCCGCTTCAAAGTGGCGTCATCTACCGGCCATTTCATAATTTGATTATAACTTCTTACTGAGTGGGACGATTTAAAAATTTTTCGCGGTTTGTGGGCGTTAGGGGGGAGGGGGGTTTCCCACTTTGGTCAATATGTATTGATGAAACGAATACACATTCCTTTTCCCGTTAATCTAGCTTCAAAACTGTGGGTGCCACAGTTTTTCGCGGTTTGTGGGCGTGAGAGGGGGCGCGGCACATCGGCGCTGCGTATTAACCCCTAGAATCTGCATGCCAAATCTCAATCTTCTAGATTTTATAGTTTCCGAGATCTCAGCGTCCCTACAGACGGACAGACAGACGGACAGACGGACAGACGGACAGACAGACGGACAGACGGACAGACGGACAGACGGACAGACGGACAGACGGACATGGCTAGATCGACTTGGTTAGTGATCCTGATCAAGAATATATATACTTTATATGGTCGGAAACGCTTCCTTCTACCTGTTACATACTTTTGCACGAATCTAATATCCCCTTTTACTCTACGAGTAACGGATATAAAAACATTAAACTTAAATATGAAACAAGAAAGCTAACTTTGGTCAACCGAAGTTTGTATACCCCTGCTGTTCATTGTTATTCAATCACAAATTACTAAAATTTTAAATTTACATTTACTTGCGTATTTGTTGAAACAATCAAAATTATAGTAATTTTTATATTATTTTGAGATAAATTGTTCGATCTATCCTATGGGAGGTTATATACCTGTAGACGTCCGATTTATGTTAAATTTACTCGAGAATTAAATGCAAGCAGCAAAGCAAAAAGTCGCATTAAAGTGGCTCCATCTTGCGGAAAATGCGTTATTTTCTCATAACTATTTAATGAGTGGTCCGATTAAAAGAATTGGTTCTATTCCAAAAAACCGGTACGGATGTGGGCGACTAGGTTTTGTGAGAGATCTCATATCTCAGTCATTCCTAGAACATCTTGGAAAACTATGTTCAGACTTAAGTACTCTTATTGCTTAAAAAAATACTATATTTCACATTACCGACATCAATAATACACTCATTATAAAATACAAATTGAGGTACTTACGCCTAAGATTTCCACAGGCTCACTAAAACATTTGAACATCAAGTGTGCAAATGGGCAGGTTTGGAATAAGAAGGTGACATCTGGCGACGGAAAGGCGCGAACGGTACACTCCATGTGCGCCACGGTTCCCTCCTGGACGTAGACGTCCGACATGCTGACGACCGGACCGTCCATCACAACCACTTTGTACTTCAGCTGATTGCTCACGAAGGAGTTGTTGCCCCTTAGGATGTAGGTGCCGCTGTCCTGCAGCTGAGCATTCAGCACCTGGAGCACTGTGCTCTCCTCATCGGTGAGGATCTTGAAGTGGTTCTCCGACTCTTGCACCTCCGTTCCGTCCGGCTTGAACCAGCTGAAGGTGGGCGTGGGATATCCCTTGAAGTTGGCCCTCATCTGGATAGTGCGATTGGCCAATTCGGAAACATGGTCAAGGTCTGAGGGACCGTACAAATTTAGGTAGGCATCGTTCGGTCCTGTGAGTATCGGTACAGAATACAATTACCATAATTGATAACAATAAATTTATCTAGTTGATAATCTCACCCATAACTTCAATCCAGTAGCTGACATCATTTGTTTTATCAATGGAGAAATCTGCTGTCACGCAATCGTAACTACCGGAGTCCGAACGCTGAGCATTCCGTACCGTCAGAGTTCTTCTGACTGTCTGGTGGGTGCTGTTCCTCGTCATGGGATCGATTTCTGCCGCGCTAAATCGGATTCGATTCTGCGGGAATTGTTTTTTCATTTGGGCTTTTAAGTTGTTTGATTGCATTTTACTCACATAACCACGAAATGGTGTCCACCATTTGATTCTGAATGAGGAATTAATGGAGACCGTCTGTTCGCACACGAGGGTAAAGTTGGTTCCCGTGAAGACGTTATGGTTCACGGAGGTCTTGATCACGGGCTTTGGGAGAAGTTGGTCGCTTGCCAATGCTGCAGTTTCATTCAGAAGTATGGGGTTACACTTAGTAAAAAATTGTCTTAAATTAACAAAAGCGTGGTTGATTATCTTGAGTGTTGTCTGTGTTTAACTGATCTTAGCTCATATTTATTAAGAAACGTTCTACATTTGACTAAGAAATATTCAGTATTTAGAAACGATTTAATACCTAACCCAAATTCGTTGCCAAATTTCTTTTATTAACAATAAGCCCAGTTAAAAGCGAGAGAGATCGAGTCAAATACGCGTTACTCAGCCAAAGCAAGCAGTCGCTTGAAAGTGGCTCCATCTACCGTACCATTTATTATTTGCTCATAACTTTTAACTGAGTCGTCCGACTAAAAAAATTTGTTCTGCATTTCGGTAGGTATTAATAAAGCAAACAAAACTGAGTCAAAATCTGCCAAGTGGGCCACCCCTGTTCCGAAGGTCCGATTTTCATCGAACTTTTTTACTTTTCCGGTTCACAACGAAAATATAAGAACTTCATTTGAACGGTTTTGCGAAATTTTGAGTTTTACCGGAGTTATAGAGGTCAAAACATGGCATTTTTGTAACTTTTTCGAAAAAGTTGCACTCAGTCATTAATTCATAACTTCGGAACGGTAAGAGATATCTTTATGATGTTTTCACTAATCGCTCAAGAATTATTATGGCTTTCCGTAAAAAAATTTTTAAAAAAATTAAAATTTATTTTTATTAAAAATAAATTAAATTTTTTTTTTATTTTTTATTTTTTTCAGTGTTCTTCACCAGCTATAGAGTTTAAAACCATTTGAAAATGAAGATTGATTCATTACGAAACAGATAAAAAAAAAAAAGAGTGGCCCGGACAAAGGTTTTTCGCAATTCGAACTTTTCGGTGGGCGCACAGCTATTTTCCATACAAAAATTTAAAAACGCGCGCATGCAAAGTAAAAACGCGAGCCGCAGCACTTGTGTTGAACAGTGCGCCACCTAGCTTTGCGCGCGTTTTTAAATTTTTGTATGGAAAATAGCTGTGCGCCCACCGAAAAGTTCGAATTGCGAAAAACCTTTGTCCGGGCCACTCTTTTTTTTTTTTTTATCTGTTTCGTAATGAATCAATCTTCATTTTCAAATGGTTTTAAACTCTATAGCTGGTGAAGAACACTGAAAAAAATAAAAAATAAAAAAAAAATTTAATTTATTTTTAATAAAAATAAATTTTAATTTTTTTAAAAATTTTTTTACGGAAAGCCATAATAATTCTTGAGCGATTAGTGAAAACATCATAAAGATATCTCTTACCGTTCCGAAGTTATGAATTAATGACTGAGTGCAACTTTTTCGAAAAAGTTACAAAAATGCCATGTTTTGACCTCTATAACTCCGGTAAAACTCAAAATTTCGCAAAACCGTTCAAATGAAGTTCTTATATTTTCGTTGTGAACCGGAAAAGTAAAAAAGTTCGATGAAAATCGGACCTTCGGAACAGGGGTGGCCCACTTGGCAGATTTTGACTCAACTGCAATTTTACTTTTACAGAATCTGTAAAGGTTTGGGCGTCGGATGTTCATGAATCTGTGGGTGAATCTCAACTTCTTAGCTTTTGTAGTTTCCGAGATCTTAGCATTCATACGGACAGACAGACATTTCCGACAATTTACACATTTAGTTTACGAGTTACGTATAATTTCTTTATTTTCTAAAAGTTCGTACTTGGCTGCAATAGCATTTTGTGTATTGGTTAAAGAGTATAATTAAGCCATGCATTTGGAAAATAATACAATTGAATAGATTAGATTCGTGGTCTCAAAGCAAACCTTTGTCGCTTTAAATAATTGATTTCAATCAAGAAAAGCAATGTTTACGACAGTATATGCAAAAATCTAAAGAACATAAAAACAAAATTTGTTTAAAAACTCACAGACAATGCTACCAATAACGTTCACAAGAAAACCAGTCATCTCATCTTTGTTGTGCGGATAGGGTGAGATTGGATAACATAAGTAGTGGCCGTAATCCATGATGCTGCGGATTTCGATGGTGAATCCCCGTTTTGGATCGTACCGACCGGCAGATTTGCTGGAATATATCTGTACAGAGGCATATCGGACAGATATCGGGTTATGAAATGAAAACCAAAAACGGCATTTCAATATAGTTAAAATATTCTAGGAAATGGAAAATTATCTAGAACATTTTACCGTTATGAATTGGAATCAGAATATACAACATTTTATTACAGTATAAGTATGCTTTAAATACCTAGTACTGTTTTTTAAAACTTCTAGATTAAAATTGGATCTTGTCCACTTACATATTCAGTAGTTGTTTCTAGAACGACTTCTGTCTCGGGCATTGCTGGTTTGCAGGGTATGACCACCTCGGTGTATTGCAAGGCTTTCACCACGTTGGTGGAAGTCGCCAACTTAGCGTTGGGATCGTCCACGTACACGTAGATGGAGCTGGCCTGGCCCTGGTTCTCCAGCACGACCATCGCCTCGTCCGTCTTCTCAGCGATCTTGTTGAATTTCGCTTCTTTGACGCAATAATAGGCACCCACTTTCCTCCCCGTCACCTTGGGGAGGAGTAGATTGTAGCCATAAAATCGCAACTCATCCTCGTTGGTATTGTTAAACAGATCCCCCTTAAGACCCTGCTTATAGAAAGGTATGTTGCTATACCATCTGATCGGCTCTTCGGCCTCGCATTTCAACACGGTGGTTTCCAGATACCCCAGAATTATGGAACTCTTGCAGGGCGTTATCAGGGGAGCTCCATTCTCACCGTCGCAGCTTTTGGTACTGTTATCAGGTTCCAGCGCGTGCTCTTACAACGGTACAGGAAAAGATTAAAAGAATATGTAGTAATATTTTTTTTTTTATATTAATAATTTGTAATAATTTAAAAGAAAGCATTAAATCAGCAAACATAACTTGTATTAATTCATCGTGTGTTGTTCACGACTTTATCTTTTCGGATCTATACAATTCTTTGGAATGAAATCGAATCTCGAAAAATATGTTTTTTTGAAGAAATTTGCCCAAGGTTACTTACGTGCATCGCTCCACGAGATGCAAACAAACAGGAGGAGGGGCAGCAGAATTCTCCCCAGAAGTAAAGCCATGTTCCCGATGTATTTGATTGCTTTACCGTTTTATTGTAGTTTCAGATTGTTTTATTTTTCAAATATTCACAATTGTAATACTTTGCTCACATAAAATTATAATGCTGAAAAGAACAGTTAGATGCTGAGTTAGTTGTAACCCTAACTCTGTTAGGTTTGAATTCCTGAATCACGAAGAATTGTTTAAGGCTTTTATTATTTTACACTTTTTTTTCTAAATTTTTTTAGTTTGATTCTATTAATCTAAACCGATCTTTGTAGAATTCTATGTAGAGCGGCTCACCACACGAGCTCAGTTCCGACTTGTTACTGATTACAATCCGAATTTCTAGCACAAAAAACAGCATAACGTTCCTAAAAATAATGGAGCTTTTGGGGATAATAAAATTAAGTAATATCACCAATCACATAAATTTCCCCAATATTCCGCATAACTAGAAATAAGATTAGCTTCGGCAAGCCGGAGTTTATATACCCTTGCAGATCATTCCTTCTCGTATTATTTTCATATTAATTTTACGATCCTTCCTATGATAGCGGATTTTTGTTAAGTTTCATTCATATTTAAAGAAAATTATATCCCAGAGTAGAAGAGAATGCTATATCGAAGCTATCATTTTGTCTTATTAATTTCCGCTGATTTCTTTGATCGAAAAAAAATCTGACTACTATATTTATGACAGAAAATAAATATAGTAGTCAGATTTTTTAAAAATTTATTTTAAAACTTGGAAATATTTTAAGAATGATGTTTCCAATTGTAGAAGCTAATATGTTAAAAAGTCATAATATTTTTTCGATCCTTCCTATGGGATCTATAAGATATTGTGTTCCGATCTGGTTGCTTCCGACTTATATACTTCCTGCAATAAAAAGAAGACTTTTGGAAGAGTTTCATCCTGCCAGCCTCAAAACTGAGGGATTAGGTTGAGTAAAACGGACAAACAGAAGGACATGGCCAGATCGATGCTGATGCTGATCAAGAATGTGCGTACTTTATGGCGTCCGAAACGTCGCGTTTACTGTTTCGCAAACCTCTGACTGAAATCATTATACCCTCTGCAAGAGTATAAAGCGATAAAAAATTTTCAAAAAGAATTAATTTTGTTCCTGTTAGCCAATGGAGTGTTTAATTTCTGGAGGCAGTGGCGATCCTTATCGCTTTGCATAACATTGTTAACTAGCACGGTCTCTCCCGCAGCTTCGCCTGAGGAAATCAAGATTGAAAAGTTTTTGAGAAAATGCTTTGCCTCCGATATATTAACCGATATTATCGAATAAAAAAACTAGTGGATGTTACTTAAATGACACCAAGTAATAAACAAAAGTTTTTTATTTAATTATATCTAACTTGTTTTTTTAGAAAAGATTTCAATACTTTGATGTCAAAGACCCTACGTCCTTAGGTTGATCCACATATTTTCTTGATTTAAGAACTTGTGTTCTTTTTTTTTACTAATAATTGTTTTTTTTAGGACACCATTTTTATTTTTTTTCCTTAAAAAACAATTTTTGATGATACATTTTAAAAATATTGATCAGTTCTTGTTGTCCATTGCCTTATCCGATTCCGCAAATAAAATAACAAAAATGTACATGGAAAAGTAAAATAATCAAAAATAATTTCATTAACTAGCACTGTGTTCGAAAATAGTTGTTCCCAAATCCATTATATGTATCAAACAAAAACACCTCTTAACGAGTTAAAAACTAGTGACGATCGCACCTTCCATACAAAAGTTCTGATACACATGATTAAATACACATTTTAAAATTTATTTTTTCGGAACTCTTAAAGAAAATCGTTAGAGCCGTTTTTGAGAAAAATAAAAAAAAGCTAAAAAGAAAGTTTAAAAATTTTTTGTTTTGTGTATATCTTTTTAACTATTACATTTACACAAATTACATATGGGGGCGCTTACAGCATTTCAAAATACCTTTCAAACGAGATACAGCACAAGTCTGTAGCTTCAGTAGTTTAGAAGTTACAGCCTTCCGTATTTTAGCTATTTTTAGCTGTTTTCCCGCTAAACTAGCGGGTTTTTCCAAAAGTGGTAGAACTAAAGTTTCTTATATCGATCTGTTCAACATCATATCAAATTTTCAGGACTTTAAAACCATGTTTTGGGACACACAGACAAACTGACAAACTGACAAACAGAATTCATATTTCATTTTGATTAGGCCCCCGCAAATTTGTTTTTGGTATAACTTTTGAACGGAGCGTCCGATTTTCTGATATGTCCCCTCATATTAAGCGCATTTTCAGTAGCAATACAACAAACGTAGTGCGGGGATCCAATTATCCCCACCGGCCCCAAATTTCTAAATTTTCACTTTTACACTTTCACCGCTCTCTCTCCCAAACCAATTGACTTTCTTGAGGTCTTGGTATGCAATCCTTTAAGTTTTAGCAATACCTTTAATTTGGTGTATTACCCATTATGATGGGACTATCACAGCGTCTCTACATGGACTGCCGTCCATAGTGATATCATTATATGGATGATCACTGATCAGTGATCACTATGAAACTTAACGAACATAAACCTACCAGCAATTCAATTAAATTTCAATATTCAAATTGACAATACTATCTAAGTGGACGGCAGTCCACGTAGTGACGAAGTAAGCATTAGTAACATAGTAAGGATTACAAAATCCAGACACCACAGTATCTGTGGTGTATGAGGATTCCGATTCAACAACTTACTATATATCCACGAAAGGATTATTAGGATAAAAAGATGAAGATTTATTTATTTCCTGGGGTTTAAGTAATATATTATATTTAATTGTTACTTCCAGTTGACGGTATTGTGTACATAGCTAGTCAAGCACAACCAATCGATTTAGCAGCTTAAGCGTATTTCAGGAACAGTCCTATAAATTGTCCAGGAAAGGGCCACCAGTCCATTAAAAACAAGTTACCAACATCATTTATTATAAGGGAAATGCGTTGATTTGACATCAACAGAGATTCGCCTGGAGCTAAGGTCAATTAGTCCGAAGAATGAACGCTTGGAACTTGAAATCAAGGAAAATTAAATAAAAGATAGCAAAGAGATTTTTGATATGCACAATACTACATTGATTAGCTTTGGCTTAGGTCTAGACTAAATTAAAACATGAAATGGCATTGATAGTAGCTGTTACTAAGATTAAATGGAAAGGCGATACTGCATGGGTATCTCCTCTGGATCATGATCCCCTGATATTGATCGCATGATATTGGGTACTATGCGTCTATTCAAGTAGCGCGGGATGGCGGGCGCCAGTTCGTCGGGGGATCCCATGAGGGCCAGGTAATCCGTAGACTGGGTCTTCATGAACTCCATGTTGCTCTGCATGTACGGGTTGTTCAGGTCTATGTAGTGCTGGAAGGTATAGAATTACATTTGGGTTCATAACACTAAAAGAATTCCCTACTTACTTTCGCTACATCTTCGCTCAGTATGTTGCCAAAACGATTCGCCAGCTCAGCAAACAAAGGTCTGCTCTCGGGACTGGAATAATACAGTTTGTAATGAAGTGTGTTTAGTATTAAGCAACTAGACTACACCTACTTCTTCCGCCAGCACTCCAACATAATATCATAGATCTCTTGATTGGCATACGGTGGCTTCTCCATGCGGTAGCCATCGTTCAGCTTGTTGAACAGCTCCTGGTTGGGATCTATGCCCGGATACGGAACCTTGGTCAGCGAGAACATCTCCCAGAGGACAATTCCGTAGGACCAAACGTCGCTGTAGGTGCTGAAGACGTGGTCACTCAGCGACTCCAGCGCCAGCCACTTAACGGGCAGCTTGCAGCTCTCTAAAAATTAGATTATTTATTTAACAAATCTGAGAATATATGGACTTTTCTAAATATATACCTGACATTTTGTATTTATAGGTTCGATACATAAATCGAGCCAGACCAAAGTCGCAAATCTTTACGACATTGTCTTCGCAGAGGAGAATGTTTCTGGCGGCCAGATCTCCGTGCAACACCTTCTTGGAGGACAGGTAATCCATGCCGCGGGCCACTTGGAATGCCCAGCTGATCAGGTCAACGGTGGTCACTGTCATCGCCCCCGTGGAGTCTGTGTAGTGAGCGGGTTGTATGGAGTTATTGGACACAAATTATGGAAATATAATTTTTTAATTTTCGAACGACTTTTTTAGGTGATCGGGGATTTATTAGGAAAGTAATAGGACAGAAATGAAGGAATCGTTATTTTTAATCGCTTTGTTGGTTGTATTTGAAATTGACAATCTTGACATCTTCTAGTTAGGATCCTACCTTTTGGCACAGTGGACATCGCAGTGGCACAGGGTTCCACATTCTCCTCGCTGTTAGTTGGAGTTGAGTCGCCATCATAAGGAAACACGGGGATCATGGAGCGCAGAGGAGGAGACCAAAACCAGGAGCGGGATCACAAGCACAGGTGCAACAACATTCAGTGTTTTTGTGTTTGGGTGTTTTTTGGGTGTGTTTGGAGCAAGAGTTTATCATGTTGTGGATCGTGTTTGGTTGATAGTTAGTCGGTGGAGTTTAGATTTGATCATAGCAGTACCAAAACCAAGAAACAAAACAATACAAGAGTTAATCAGCACAACGGTTATCTTAACTTAGGGTTAGTTTACATTGGGGTTATTCTCTTAACTTCAGGTTTCTAAAATAATACGTCTATTAATTACCTTACTAGCCCGACAAAACTTACCGGTGCAGGTCAAAGTTGTCGGAAATGCGCTGGGTCATGATGCTGGGATCTATGTGATCGGTGTCCGGATTGATTTGGTTGATGAAGCACTTCCTGTTCCTCAGAAGGAAGTTCTGAATACTTCCAAATCGACAGTACTCAACAATGACCATAAGTTTACCTAAGTGTTAGATATATTTTAATTATAAAAGTATTTATTTGAATTTAAAAGTTTTTTTACTTACGTTTCGCAATGTTTCTGGTGACTGCTCCCAGGAGATTGACAACATTCAAGTGCTTGCCCAGATGGACCATAATCTTCAGTTCGGAGACCAGTGCCCTTACTACCTCGTTGTCAGCCGTTCGCTTGACCATCTTGACCGCCACCGTGGTGACGGGCTCCTCCTTCCGAATTTTCCAAGCCTCCCCCTTGAACACCACGCCAAAGGCTCCGGCCCCCAGCTGCTTGCCCAGCTGCAGGTTGTTCCGCGGGAATTCGAATACCCTATTGTAGGGCAACAGTTCCGCCTGCTCGTCCAGGGTTAGATCGGGATTAATGTGTCCCACGGCACCCTCCTCAAAGTCGGCCAGACCGGCTGCCTTCAGTTGCAGGCGCCGCTTGTGCTCCTTTCGATAGCGAATGGCCAGGAAGAGGCACAGGCTGATGAGGATGAGGAAGAGAATCACACCGAACCACACCCAGGCCATGCTGATGCCGGGTAAATCTAAAAATATCGGATAAATGTAGATATAATTAACCATTTTAAACAAAAACTAAGCGTTCTTTTTGGTCGACTACCTCGACTACCTAAGGGAGTGAGAGGTAGATGAAGATATGCAAGCACCAAAGCAACTGCTTGCACTGCTTGCATGCGTGCCACCGATTGTTTGCTTATAACTTCTCAATGAATGGTCCGATTTAAACAATTTTTTTACAAGTCGTTGGTTATTAAATGCTTATATATATATGTATATATATATATATATATATATAGTCATATATATTAACATAACGTATATATTAACATATTGTCATCCCTAGATATTAAGACAGTTGATTTTTTAAAAAGCTCTTGTTAAAGTAAGCCCATCTCTGAGAAGTCAGTCTCATAAGAAACACGACGAAGTTGAGTTGAATAAAACTTACTTAAAAGACACGCTTGTATTTGCGCTAACGATTGCGTATATTTGGCAACCGAAGAAGGCTGCCAAATCTAACAAGGATTCCGGCAACGAGGCCTTTCCTGATTCCCGCAACACGTGATTGCGAACTTGTGGCCTTAGCACTGTTAACCCTTTCGCCACCTAAAAGACCAAAGTGGTTGGAAACGTAAACCCTAAAATTCCACGGTTTGCGAACTAGGTTGCAACAATTATCAACACGTAGCCGTTGAACTGGCGACGAGGATTAAACAAAACATCAACAATTTATACAAGTTGCATGCAGCAAAACACTCACTGGAGAGCACATGGTTTCGTCATCTGCATCTGTATAGCATCGCATTATTGCCTACTGCACAACTGTACGTCATGGCAAAGCTCCATCAACGCCGACAGCCTATTATCTTGGCACCAAGCAGCACCATCGGTTAACCGTACAGTCAGACAGCGTGAACTCTTATCTCAAAAAATTAACCGTTCATCGAAATACACCGCGCATTGCAGCCAGCCAGCTTCGAGAAGTCTACAAAATCGGTACTGAATTCTGAAGTCTTAGTGTATGCGTGTATTTTTTTTTCCTATACGTAAGTTCTATATTAACCAATCAACTTAAATTGTAAACGTAAACAATGGACAACAATAGCATAGCAGCATTTAATTTAACGCTTAACTGCATTAAAGCAATTCAGGACTTTGATGGATCTGATAAAAACCAATTGCCAGATTTTCTAGCTCAGCTTGATTATATGAATGCAGCTCTTAACTCGTTCGACGAACCCCAAAAAAAGTTATTATTTACTTATATGAAAGGAAAATGCGTTGGATTAACTAGACCAATTCTTCATAGGTACGGTAATATAGAAACTCCCGCCAAACTTAAAGAGATATTAATTAAACATTTCGGTGAAAAGGAAAATAGCTATGATCTTATGGATATGTTAAAACTTTGCAGGGTAGAGCAGTAGATAAAGTTGCAATAGAACAGTATTATGATAAAATCAATGAAGTTTGTAATAGGCTACACAATCGAATTCTTTTGGGCATGGATGACTCATATAGCACATCTGAGGTAAACAGAATTGCCTTACACGTTTTCAGAGACAATTTACCAGAACCTACAAAAACTATGATATTTACAAGAAACCCAAACTCCCTTGATGACGCTTATAAAATTATTGAGGAAGCCCGCCACCAAAGCCACACTGTGTATGGTCCTATAAGAAAATTCAGACATGTTAAACAATCACTTAGAACACAATTTAGTGACAACCGTCATAACTTTAACGACCATATCGCAACTGACCCAGAGAGCCAGGCAATTTATAGGAGTAACCCAAAACCCCACAATAATAATTCATACAACGATAAAATCCATTCACCTAGTCAAACTGCCCACAACCAGCAAGCAGTCCAGCCCTCCGAGGTTACACGAATGTCTACTAAAACGAGCTATTCTCGACCGTCTGGTCAAAACAAAAATCCTAACGCTCCAATGGACATAGGTCAGTTTGACTCCGATCGTGGGCAGATCGACTCTGACGTAGGTTCCTTAGAATATGATGAAAATTTTCTATTAGAAGGGCCAAATCACTTCCCTATATAAAAATTGAAACTGAAATTAGGCCACTCTTTTTTATTATTGATACGGGAGCCGAATTTAGCGTTATTAATAATAACGTATGCCATCCTACATGGAAAAAAAACATTAACATCTCTGTCAAAGCCATGGGAAACCTAATTAATATACACAAATTATGCAGGTTTCCAGCTTTTAAGGAATTTAAGTCAAAAGACTATTTTTGCGAATTTTTGGAATATAACTTTCATGCGGAGTACGATGGCCTAATCGGGGGTAACATTTTGAACGACCTTAACGCCGTTATAGATTATCCAAAACAACAAATTATTCTCAACAATACTAAAATTGGACTTTTCATAAAGAAACCCAAAAAATCGCTTAGTCCCGAATCTAACCTGCTTCAAATCGATTCAAACGCCAAAAAAATGTTGGCGCCTATTATTGAAAAGTTTAAATCAGTTTTTTATATCGAAGGAGATAATTTAACATTTACAAACGCCATCAAGCATACCATACCAACAAAGAACGACATTCCAATCTATTCCAAAGCGTACAGGTATCCAGAAACACACAAATCGGAAGTGGATAGGCAAATTTGATCAGAATACTATAAGGCATTCTACTAGCCCTTACAATAGTCCGCTGTGGGTCGTGCAAAAGAAACTAGACGCCTCCAATAAGGAAAAATGGCGCCTCGTTATAGATTACAGAAAGTTAAATAGCCAAACAATCGAAGATCGTTATCCAATCCCCAACATGGATGAAATTTTTGATAAGCTAGGGGGCTGCAAGCTTTTTTCTATACTAGATCTTGCGAAGGGTTTTCACCAAATAGAGATGAGCCCAGATGATATCCATAAAACGGCATTTTCTACAGCTAGCGGTCACTATGAGTTTCTTCGCATGCCGTTCGGTTTGCGCAACGCCCCGTCAACTTTCCAGCGGCTCATGAATAACTTGCTCAACCCATACATTGGTCATATCTGTCTGGTCTATATGGACGACATTCTCATCTTTTCGAAAAGTGTAGAAAAGCATGTTGAAGACGTCACGACAATATTTAGTTGCCTAGCCAAAGCTAATCTCAAACTTCAAGTCGACAAATGTGAATTTGCCAAAACCGAAGTTCAGTTTCTAGGTCACGTCATAGTCGAAAATGGGCTAAGACCTAGTGAAAAAAAAGTCGAGGCTATAGATAGAATACCGCTACCCACGAACCAAAAACAAATCCAGAGTTTTCTAGGCATGACAGGATTCTTGAGAAGATACATACGAGATTACTCAAAAATAGCCCAGAATCTTAGCAAATATTTAAAAAAAAATATCAGGGTAAACGTTAATGACATCGAGTATAGGGAAGCCTTCGAAAAACTTAAAACCCTTATTAAAAGCGACCCTGTCGTAATCTATCCCGATTTTGCCAAGAGATTTACACTCGTCACAGACGCCAGTAATGTAGCATTGGGGGGAGTACTAATGCAGAGTGAGCGCGTTATTTGCTACGCAAGCCGCAAGCTAAAGGCTGCAGAGCTTAACTACAGCCCAATTGAAAAAGAGCTATTGGCAATAGTTTGGGCTATCAAACATTTTAAGTACTACCTTTATGGTCGTAGGTTTACAGTTAGAACTGATCATCGTCCCCTAGTTTGGCTACATAACCTTAAAGAACCTAACCTTAAGCTTCAAAGATGGAAAATTCAGCTTAACGAGTTCGATTTTGATATCGAGTTTATCAAAGGGAAGGAAAATGCGCTAGCAGACGGTTTGAGCAGAATAGGGCTGGGCGATCCTAAGGTGGGGGATTTTTTAAACGAAAGGGCGAGTTCCGAACCTATAAAAATTGAAGATAAAGACATATTTTTCCTTGAATATGGGAACTCCGAACAAGTGGTAGAATCGAACAAAGATGATGCAGATTACTCGGATGATTTATTAAAGCTTTTTTCAAGCGAGCTAGAAGATTTGGAAACCATTCACAGCGCTGATTCTGACGATTACAACTTTATAAAAATATCAGAAAAGGGTGTCAATGTTTTTAAAATACAAATAATCATATATGAGTCAGAGACAGAAATTCTAACTATAACAAGAGGGAACGCTATAGTCGAGTGCCTCGACTATCAAATACCCGTTACTCAGCTAAAGTCAGCAGTCTCAAGCAGGGCAAACCAAGCAGCCGCTTCAAAAAATTTAGAAAATTTCTTCTACATTTCGGTAGGCGTTAATAACCCAAACAAAATTGCGTTTACACTTTTGCTCTAGCTTTAAAACTATGGGCGCCACAGCTTTTCGCGGTTTGTGGGCGTTAGGGGGAGGGGGGTTTCCAACTTTGGTCTATCAATATGTATTGATGAAACGAATACACATTGCTTTTCCCGTTAATATAGCTTCAAAACTGTGGGTGCCACAGTTTTTCGCGGTTTGTGGGTGTTAGAGGGGGCGTGGCACATCGGCGTGAAAAACTTGCGCTGCGTAATAACCCCTAGAATCCGCATGCCAAATCCCAATCTTCTAGCTTTTATAGTTTCCGAGATCTCAGCGTTCATACAGAACGGGTCACAGTTTTTCGCGTTTTGTGGGCGTTAGAGAGGGCGTGGCACATCGGCGTGAAAAACTTGCGCTGCGTATTAACCCCTAGAATCTGCATGCCAAATCTCAATCTTCTAGCTTTTATAGCTTCCAAGATCTCAGCGTTCATACAGACAGATAGACAGACGGACAGACAGACGGACAGACGGACATGGCTAGATCGACTCGGCTAGTGATCCTGATCAAGAATATATATACTTTATATGGTCGGAAACGCTTCCTTCTGCCTGTTACATACTTTTGCACGAATCTAATATACCCTTTTACTCTACGAGTAACGGGTATAAAAATACTTTTCAAGAATAAAATAAGGCATTTGTTTAAAACCAACGGTAGTCACGAAAATCTATTAAAATTTATGCAACACTGATAAAAAAATGGAATAGTAAATTTAAATATCCGCCTATTGAATCAAAAATCTCCTATTTCGTATTTAAATGTAATACAAAAATCATGGTAATAAATACGAAACATATTAAAATGCTTAGTTTAATATTAAAATATTTAAATCCAAGAAAGTCATATTAAATTTAAAAAAGGTTATATTTATATTAAAAAGTGTTATATTTATCGTTAATATTTTCAGAATTAAAAAAAAACGTATTTAAATTAAACATTTTGCATATTTAGATTGAAAACTTTAGCAATTTATCCGAAATATGAACACCTTTAATTTGAATATAAAACATTTTAGAATTGATTACTTGACAAAATGCCTTTTAATAAATTAAAGTAAGTTAAGTAAAATTTGCATTTGGAAGATGTTCCACTTTAAGTTGTAGAAAGTTAAATTTTCGCGAACTTGTTAACTTAACATTTAAGTTGAACTTATGCACACCCGCGAAACATGGTTCGATAGCCCAATTGGTAAGGCTCCTGCCTCTAACGCGGGAGGACCCGGTTCGAAACCCAGCTGAAGCAGAGTAAGTAAAAAGTTTTTAAGATGCATATCTAACATTTCTATAACAATTTGAAAAACAATAATGTATTAAAAAAGTTGTTAGATTAATTAATAAAAAAGAAAAAAATAAGTTGTTTCCTGAGCGGGATTCGAACCTCATACCCCCGAGCACAAAATAGTATCAGAGCAAGCACACTTAGCCCCTGAGCCATGCCCATATTTTTTTCTTTCGTGACAGAATGCTTACAATAGCATTCAAATCAATTTATTTTTATACTTAAAAGTAAATATTTCCATATTTAAATTTAATATTGAAAAAAAAAGTTAATATGCACATATTTAAATTAAATAAAAACCGCAATGGATGAAAATCAAAGCGAAAAATATTTGGATTGAATATGAAATCTTTGGATTTACTACGTTTTTTTTTATCAGTGAAGAAACGCTGCCAGAGAAAGGCTTGGTTGTTGTCTTTTGTGAAAACGTTAGGATATATCTCAAATTTCAAGAGATTTATAGGCAACACTTTGCTAACAATAAAAATCTTGTAGTACTTAAGTCTTGTATCTTATTAAATGATATAACTGATAAGGAACAACTTGTAAAAATCATAAAAAAAGAACACTACAAAAACAATCACAGGGGTATAAGCGAAGTGTTTGCAGAAATAAAACTATTATACTACTATCCAAATTTACAAAGAGAAATCCATTCATTTATTAATAACTGTAAAATCTGTAACCTAGCTAAGTTTGATCGTAGTCCAACTAAATATAAGCTAAATATAACTGAAACACCTAGAAAATATAATGAAATATTACATGTAGATATATGGTACCCCCAAAGAAACATAACTTATCTTACAACTATTGATAAGCTAACCAAATATGCTACAGTACACTTCTTAAAAGATCGATCGTGGACCTCACTGTTAAGCGCACTTAAAGAAAGAATTCAGCATCTAGGAAAACCAGAAAAAATTATCACAGATAACGAATTTAACATGGGATGTATTAAAGAATTTCTGATCGACAATGAAATCGAACTAAACCTAACAACACCGTATAAGAAAACCGGAAATTCTGACGTAGAAAGGCTTCACTCTACCCTAAATGAACACATACGCCTTTTTAATGCCGATGAAGGCAACAAAGATTCCGTATCAAGCAAGGTTTTTAAAGCCATTATTTACTACAATAACACAATTCATTCTAGTACTAAACAAGAGGGAACGCTATAGTCGAGTGCCTCGACTATCAAATACCCGTTACTCAGCTAAAGTCAGCAGTCTCAAGCAGGGCAAACCAAGCAGCCGCTTCAAAAAATTTAAAAAATTTCTTCTACATTTCGGTAGGCGTTAATAACCCAAACAAAATTGCGTTTACACTTTTGCTCTAGCTTTAAAACTATGGGCGCCACAGCTTTTCGCGGTTTGTGGGCGTTAGGGGGGGGGGGGTTTCCAACTTTGGTCTATCAATATGTATTGATGAAACGAATACACATTGCTTTTCCCGTTAATATAGCTTTAAAACTGTGGGTGCCACAGTTTTTCGCGGTTTGTGGGCGTTAGAGGGGGCGTGGCATATCGGCGGGAAAAACTTGCCCTGCGTATTAACCCCTAGAATCTGCATACCAAATCCCAATCTTCTAGCTTTTATAGTTTCCGAGATCTCAGCGTTCATACAGACGGGTGCCACTGTTTTTCGCGGTTTGTGGGCGTTAGGGGGGAGGGGGGTTTCCCACTTTGGTCTATCAATATGCATTGATGAAACAAATACACATTTCTTTTCCCGTTAATATAGTTTCAAAACTGTGGGTGCCACCGTTTTTCGCGGTTTGTGGGCGTTAGAGGGGGCGTGGCACATCGGCGTGAAAAACTTGCGCTGCGTAATAACCCCTAGAATCTGCATGCCAAATCCCAATCTTCTAGCTTTTATAGTTTCCGAGATCTCAGCGTTCATACAGAATGGGTCACAGTTTTTCGCGGTTTGTGGGCGTTAGAGAGGGCGTGGCACATCGGCGTGAAAAACTTGCGCTGCGTATTAACCCCTAGAATCTGCATGCCAAATCTCAATCTTCTAGCTTTTATAGTTTCCAAGATCTCAGCGTTCATACAGACGGACAGACAGACGGACAGACGGACAGACGGACAGACAGACGGACAGACGGACAGACGGACAGACGGACATGGCTAGATCGACTCGGCTAGTGATCCTGATCAAGAATATATATACTTTATATGGTCGGAAACGCTTCCTTCTGCCTGTTACATACTTTTGCACGAATCTAATATACCCTTTTACTCTACGAGTAACGGGTATAAAAAGACCAATAGACTTACTTAATAATATACTTAGCCAAGAAGAGATATTGCAACTCTCAGAAAAAGCAGCAATTTATAAACTTAAAATGTATACAATTAACAAAAATGAAGAAGAAAACTTTGAAAATAACTATATTAAGAATAATCAAATAGGAAAGTCTAAGACAAAATACCGTGAAATCGATGGGTACAGGAGAGAAGGAAATTATCTGCTACTAAATGACAATCCCCAAAAAAAGATTTATAAAGACCAAGTAAAACGAAAATTTAAGCACCAAAATACAAACAAACAAAATGTGACAAAACAGTAGCTAGCTTTTGAATATCCATCCTGTAATACATTTTTATTTCCTTTATAAACTAATTTATATTCAACAATTATTGTTGAATCTTGCGGTGGGGGAGTCATATATATTAACATAACGTATATATTAACATATTGTCATCCCTAGATATTAAGACAGCTGATTTTTTAAAAAGCTCTTGTTAAAGTAAGCCCATCTCTGAGAAGTCAGTCTCATAAGAAACACGACGAAGTTGAGTTGAATAAAACTTACTTAAAAGACACGCTTGTATTTGCGCTAACGATTGCGTATATTTGGCAACCGAAGAAGGCTGCCAAATCTAACAAGGATTCCGGCAACGAGGCCTTTCCTGATTTCCGCAACACGTGATTGCGAACTTGTGGCCTTAGCATTGTTGAACCTTTCGCCACCTAAAAGACCAAAGTGGTTGGAAACGTAAACCCTAAAATTCCACGGTTTGCGAACTAGGTTGCAACAATTATCAACGGCTACGTAACTATATATATATATATATATATATATATATATATATATATATATATATATATATATATATATAATATATACAAGCCACACTCACCCGTTATAACCACCGTGAATGACCTCTCGATCCACTTCAGCCGGTTCTCCACCACACACCTGTAGACGCCTTCGGCCAATGGATTGATGTTCAAAATTTGCAACGTGGATTTACTTTCTGTGATGTAGCTATATTTCAAGTTCGCTTCGTCCAGATCCTTTTCGTCCTTGTACCACCGAACCGTGGCCACAGGAATCGCGTTTGATTCGCAGTCCAGCTCCACCATTTCGCTTAACTTTCTCTTTATTTTCGTATGATCATTCAGGCTGGTATTTACCCACCTTGGAGCGAACGGATCGTAAACACTCAAGAATAGCTCGCGACTGCTGTATATGGAATTATTCGAGGTGTCATAGGCCCGACACTCGTAGGTGCCTTGATTGTTGTCGGCTACCGAAGTGATATGCACAGTGCTCTTGTAGGAGTACTTGGTGTCACTATTCTCGATTCGAACAACTAAAAAGATTATTGAAAAAGAAATTTAAAGATAAATAAGAAAATTAATTAAAAAAATCTTACGTTCTGATTGCTGCAAATCATTGCCATTTAGAAGCCACATAAAATTGTCGCTGAAGTGATATTTCAGCGCCTCGCAGGTGAAGCTCACATCTTCTTCTTTGGCGATCTTGTGGTCCTTATCGAAGCCATGTATGGTCATGTTCTCGGAAATATCGCTCAGGAACACCTTGGCCGGGGTGAATGTCCTTCGTTCCTGACCATCTACTATGTTCTTGGCAATGCAAGTGAGGACTCCCGGCTCCGTGGGCAGGAAGGACACATCGTAAATCATTTCCGCACTCAGTTTTCCGGGTCGCGTCATGTACTGGAACTGTGGGCGGTGCAAACAAGGTTTGTAAATTGATATCGAAAGAATTACCATTAGGGTTGTAAGAAATTAATGTACCTGAAATTTCTCCAGTTCGCTTGGTATCTCCAGGTCGTCAACACCAAACTTCAAAAGAATGGAAGATGATACATGGCCAAATAAAAATACATTAAACTTAAAGATGAAACAAGAAAGGATGCTAACTTCGGTCAGCCGAAGTTTTTATACCCTTGCTGTTCATTGTTTTTCAATCACAAATTACTACAATTTTAAATTTAGATTTACTTGCGTATTTGTTGAAACAATCAAAATTATAGCAATTTTTATATTATTTTGAGATCAACTGTTCGATCTATCCTATGGGAGGTTATATACCGACGTCCGATTTATGTTAAATTTACTCGAGAATTAAATGCAAGCAGCAAGCAAGCAGCAGTTAAAGTGGCTCCATCTTGCGGAAAATGCATTATTTGCTCATAACTATTTAATGAGTGGTCCGATTAAAAGAATTGGTTCTATTTTTCGGTAGATATTTTTAAGCCAAACAAAATTGCCTCTACTAGGTTTTGTGATAAGCCTCGTATTGCAAATCTCATGCGAACAGACAGTCAGGCAGTCATTTTTAGAACACCTTTGAAAACTTTTTTCTGTATTTAAGTACTCTCTTTGCTTAAAAAATACTATATTTCACTTTACCGACATCAACAATACACTCCTTATTAAATACCAATAGAGGTACTTACGCCTAAGACCTCCACAGGCTTTTCACAAAGAAACCACCAGCTAATTCTGCAGGTTTCGAATAAGAAGGTGACTATCGGCGGCGGATAGGCGCGAACGGTACACTCCATGTGCGCCACGGATCCCTCCTGGACGTAGACGTCCGACATGCTGACGACCGGACCATCCATCACACCCACTTTGTACTCCAGCTGCTCGCTCTCGAAGGAGTTGTTGCCCTTTAGGAAGTAGGTGCCGCTGTCCTGCAGTTGAGCATTGAGCACCTGGAGCACTGTGCTCTCCTCATCGGTGAGGATCTTGAAGTTGTGCTCCGACTCTAGCACCTCCGTTCCGTCCGGCTTGAACCAGCTGAAGGTGGGCGTGGGATATCCCTCGAAGTTGGCTCTTATCTGGATCGTGCGATTGGCCAATTCATAAAAATGGTAAAGGTCTGAGGGATCGTACAAATTTAGGTAGCCTTCGTTCGGTCCTGTGAGTATCGGTACAGAATACAATTACCATAATTGATAAGAATAAGTTTTGCTAGTTGACAAACTCACTAATAACTTGAATCCTGTAGCTCGTATTATTTTTTTTATCAATGGAGAAATCTGCTGTCACGCACTCATATATACCGGAGTCCGAGCGCTGAGCATTCCGTACCGTCAGAGTGCTCCTGGCTATCTGGTGGGTGCTGTTCCTCGTCATGGGATCGATTTCTGCCGCGCTAAATCTGGTCCGATTCTGCGGTAATTGTTAATTTCATTTAGGCTTTTAAGTTGTTTGATTGCATTTTACCCACATAATCGTAAAACGGTGTATGCCATTTGATTCTAAGTGAGGAATTAACGGAGACCGTCTGTTCGCACACGAGGGTAAAGTTGGTGTCCGTGAAGACGTAATGCTTTACGGAGGTCTTGATCACGGGCGTTGGCAGAACTTTGTCGCTTAGCACTGCTGCTGCATTAAAAAAGTGGCAAAAACGTTTTTTAAAACTAAAACAAAATTGGTTCGATAAAAAAATGTTAAGTCCCCTTTTCTTAATCAGAAAGACGTACCTTACCGGAAAACAAAGGTTTCCTTCATATTATATTTCATAGATTTTTTTTTGTAAACTAGTGTTATCTTAAGTGTTATTTGTGTGTGTGTCTCGGCTCGCGCGCATTAACTACTCTTAGCTCATATTCATTAAGAAACGTTCTACATTTGACTAAGAAATATTCAGTATTTAGAAACGATTTAATACCTAACCCAAATTCGTTGCCAAATTTCTTTTATTAACAATAAGCCCAGTTAAAAGCGAGATCGAGTCAAATGCGCGTTACTCAGCTAAAGCGAGCAGTCGCTTGAAAGTGTCTCCATCTACCGGACCATTTATTATTTGCTCATAAAATAATTTCTTCTGCATTTCAATAGGTATTAATAAAGCAAACAAAACTACACTTACACTTTTACAAAATCTGTAAAGGTTTGGGCGTCGGATGTTCATGAATCTGTGGGTGAATCTCAACTTCTTAGCTTTTGTAGTTTCCGAGATCTTAGCATTCATACAGACAGACAGACATTTCCGACAATTCACACATTTAGTTTACGAGTTACGTATAATTTCTTTATTTTCTAAAAGTTCGTACTTGGCTGCAATAGCATTATGTGTATTGGTTAAAGAGTATAATTAGGCCATGCATTTGGAAAATAATACAATTGAATAAATTAGATTCGTGGTCTCAAAGCAAACCTTTGTCGCTTTAAATTATTGATTTCAATGAAGATAAGCAATGTTTACGACAGTATAGACCAAAATCTAAAGAACATAAAAACAAAATTTTTTTTAAAACTCACAGACAATGCTACCATTAACGTTCACAGTAAAAAGGGAATGCTCTATTTTGTTGTGCGGATAGGGTGGGATTGGATAACAGATGTAGTCGCCGTAATCCATGATGCTGCGGATTTCGATGGTGAATCCCCGTTTTGGATCGTACCGACCGACAGATTTGCTGGAATATATCTGTACAGAGGCATATCGGTCAGATATCGAATTATGAAATGAAAACCAAAAACGGCATTTCAATATAGTTAAAATAATCTAGGAAATGGAAAATTATCTAGAACATTTTACCGTTATGAATTGGAATCAGAATATACAAAATTTTATTACAGTATAAGTTTGCTTTAAATACCTAGTACTGTTTTTTAAAACTTCTAGATTAAAATTGGATCTTGTCCACTTACATATTCAGTAGGTGTTTCTAGAACGACTTCTGTCTCGGGCATGGCTGGTTTGCAGGGTATAACCACGTCGGTGTATTGCAAGGCTTTCACCTCCCAGGTGGCGTACGCCAACTTTCTCTTGAGGTTGTCCACGTACACGTAGATGGAGCTGGCATGGCCCTGGTTCACCATCTCGACCATCGCCTCGTCCGTCTTCTCAGCGATCTTGTTGAATTCCGATTCTTTCACGCAATAAAAGGCATCCACTAAATAGAATCTCCCATCGGAGAATGTTAGATTGGAGCCATAAAATCGCGACTCATCCTCGTTGGTATTGTTAAACGGATCCCCCATAAGACCCCGCTGATAGTAAAATCTGCTGCTCCACCAGCTGATCGGTTCTTCGGCCTCGCATTTTAGCACGGTGGTTTTCATAAGTTCCAGAACTATGGAACTCTTGCAGGGCGTTATCAGGGGAGCTCCATTCGTGCCGTCGCAGCTTTTAGTACTGCTATCAGGTTCCAGCGCGTGCTCTTACAACGGTACAGGAAAAGATTAAAAGAATATGTAGTAATATTTTTTTTTTTATATTAATAATTTGTAATAATTTGAAAGAAAGCAATAAATCAGCAAACATAACTTGTATTAATTCATCGTGTGTTGTTCACGACTTTATCTTGTCGGATCTATACAATTCTTTGGAATGAAATCGAATCTCGAAAAATATGTGTTTTTTTGAAGAGATTTGCCCAAGGTTACTTACGTGCATCGCTCCACGAGATCCAAACAAACAGGAGGAGGGGCAGCAGTATTCTCCCCAGAAGTACGGCCATGTTCCCGATGTGTTTGATTGCTTTACCGTTCTATTGTAGTTTCAGATTGTTTTATTTTTCAAATATTCACAATTGTAATACTTTGCTCACATAAAATTATAATGCAAAAAAGAACAGTTAGATGCTGAGTTAGTTGTAACCCTAACTCTGTTCGGTTTGAATTCCTGAATCACAAAGAATTGTTTAAGGCTTTTATTATTTTACACTTTTTTTTTAATTTTTTTAGTTTGAATCTTTTAATCTAAACCGTTCTTTGTAGAATTCTATGTAGAGCGGCTCACCACACGAGCTCAGTTCCGACTTGTTACTGATTACAATCCGAATTTCTAGCACAAAAAACCAGCATAACGTTCCTAAAAATAATGGAGCTTTTGGGGATAATAAAATTAAGTAATATCACCAATCACATAAATTTCCCCAATAGTCCTGATAACTAGAAATGAGGTTAACTTCGGCAAGCCAAAGTTTATATACCCTTGCAGATCATTCCTTCTCGTATTATTTTCATATTAATTTTACGATCCTTCCTATGACAGCGGATTTTTGTTAAGTTTCATTCATATTTAAAGAAAATTATATCCCAGAGTAGAAGAGAATGCTATATCGAAGCTATCATTTTGTCGTATTAGTTTCCGCTGATTTCTTTGATTGAAAAAAAAATCTAACTACTATATTTATGACAGAAAATAAATATAGTAGTCAGATTTTTTTAAAATTTATTTTAAAACTTAGAAATATTTTAAGAATGATGTTTTCAATTGTAGAAGTTAATATGTTAAAAAGTCATAATATTTTTTCGATCCTTCCTATGGGATCTATAAGATATTGTGTTCCGATCCGGTTGCTTCCGACTTATATACTTCCTGCAATAAAAAAAAAGACTTTTGGAAGAGTTTCATCCTGCCAGCCTCAAAACTGAGGGATTAGGTTGAGTAAAACGGACGAACAGAAGGACATGGCCAGATCGATGCTGATGCTGATCAAGAATGTGCGTACTTTATGGCGTCCGAAACGTCGCGTTTACTGTTTCGCAAACCTCTGACTGAAATCATTATACCCTCTGCAAGAGTATAAAGCGATAAAAAATGTTCAAAAAGAATTCATTTTGTTCCTGTTAGCCAATGGAGTGTTTAATTTCTGGAGGCAGTGGCGATCGGCAGTTTTCTCCAGCTCGCTCGCACTGCCCTTCGCTGCTCCTTATCGCTTTGCATAACTTTGTTATTTAGCTCGGTCCCTCCCGCAGCTTCGCCTGAGGAAATCAAGATTGAAAAGTTTTTGAGAAAATGCTTTGCCTCCGATATATTAACCGATAGTATCGAATACAAAAACTAGTGGATGTTACTTAAATGACACCAAGTAATAAACAAAAGTTTTTTATTTAATTAGATCTAACCCGTTTTTTAGAACAGATTTCAATACATAGACCCTACGTCCTTAGGTTGATCCCCATATTTTCTTGATTTAAGTTTTTATTAGGATAGAATTTTTTATTATTTTTCTTCAAGAACTATTTTTGAAGGCACATTTTTTAAATACTGAATAATGGTGGGTTCAATGTCTTATCCGTTTCCGCCAAATTATCAAAATATTTTCATTAACTGGCACTGTGTTCGAAAATAGTTGTTCCCAAATCCATTATATCTATATCATTATATGGATGATCACTGATCAGTGATCACTATGAAACTTACTGATCAGTGATCACTATGAAACTTACTATTTAGTAGCAGATGCAATGTGCCTGGTAACGAACATAAACCTACCAGCAATTCAATTAAATTTCAATATTCAAATTGACAATACTATCTAAGTGGACGGCAGTCCACGTAGTGACGAAGTAAGCATTAGGTACGTAGTAAAGATTACAAAATCCAGACACCACAGTATCTGTGGTGTATGAGGATTCCGATTCAACAACTTACTATATAATCCTTTCGTTGATTATCCTCGAAAGGATTATTAGGATATAAAAGATGCAGATTTATTTATTTGCTGGGTTTTAGGTAATATATTATATTTAATTGTTACTTCCAGTTGACGGTATTGTATACATAGCTATTCAAGCACAACCAATCGATGAGGCTTGGTATAAATCTTTAGCAGCTTAAGCGTATTTCAGGAACAGTCCTATAAATTGTCCAGGGAAGAGCCACCGGTCCATTAAAAACAAGTTACCAAAATCATTTATTATAAGGGAAATGCGTTGATTTGACATCAACAGAGATTCGCCTGGAGCTAAGGTCAATTAGTCCGAAGAATGAACGCTTGGAACTTGAGATCAAGGAGAAACGTCGACGCATTAGAAACGACAAGGAAAATTAAATAAAAGATAGCAAAGAGATTTTTGATATGCACAATACTACATTGATTAGCTTTGGCTTAGGTCTAGACTAAATTAAAACATGAAATGGCATTGATAGTAGCTGTTACTAAGATTAAATGGAACGGCGATGCTGCATGGGTATCTCCTCTGGATCAAGATGCCCTGATATTGATCGCATGATATTAGGCAATATGCGTCTATTTAAGTAGCGCGGGATGGCGGGCGCCAGTTCGTCGGGGGATCCCATGAGGGCCAGGTAATCCGTAGACTGGGTCTTCATGTACTCCATGTTGCTCTGCATGTACGGGTTGTTCAGGTCTATGTAGTGCTGCAAGGTAGAGAATTACATTTGGGTTCATAATACTAAAAGAATTCCCTACTTACTTTCGCTACATCTTCGCTCAGTATGTTGCCAAAACGATTCGCCAGCTCAGCAAACAAAGGTCTACTCTCGGGACTGGAATAATACAGTTTGTAATGAAGAGTGTTTAGTATTGAGCAAGTAAACTACACCTACTTCTTCCGCCAGCACTCCAACATAATCTCGTAGATCTCCTGATTGGCATACGGTGGCTTCTCCATGCGGTAGCCATCGTTCAGCTTGTTGAACAGCTCCTGGTTGGGATCTATGCCCGGATACGGAACCTTGGCCAGCGAGAACATCTCCCAGAGGACTATGCCGTAGGACCAAACGTCGCTGTAGGTGCTGAAGACGTGATCACTCAGTGACTCCAGCGCCAGCCACTTAATGGGCAGTTTGCAGCTCTCTAAAAATTAGATTATTTATTTAACAAATCTGAGAATAAATGGACTTTTCTAAATATATACCTGACATCTTGTATTTATAGGTTCGATACATGGACCGAGCCAGACCAAAGTCACAAATCTTGACGACATTGCCTTCGCAGAGGAGAATGTTTCTGGCGGCCAGATCTCCGTGCAACACCTTCTTGGAGGACAGGTAATCCATGCCGCGTGCCACTTGGAATGCCCAGCTGATCAGGTCAACGGTGGTCACTGTCATCGCCTCCTTGGAGTCTGTGTAGTGAGCGGGTTGTATGGAGTTATTGGACACAAATTATGGAAATATAAATTTTTTAATTCTTCCAACGATTTTTTTAGGTGATCGGGGATTTATTAGGAAAGTAATAGGACAGAAATGAAGGAATCGTTATTTTTAATCGCTTTGTTGGTTGTATTTGAAATTGACAATCTTGACATCTTCTAGTTAGGATCCTACCTTTTGTCACAGTGGACATCGCAGTGGCACAGGGTTCCACATTCTCCTCGCTGTTAGTTGGAGTTGAGTCGCCACCACAAGGAAACACGGGGATCATGGAGCGCAGAGGAGGAGACCAAAACCAGGAGCGGGATCACAAGCACAGGTGCAACAACATTCAGTGTTTTTGTGTTTGGGTGTGTGTGGAGTTTAGCAAGAGTTTATCATGTTGTGGATCGTGTTTGGTTGATAGTTAGTCGGTGGAGTTTAGATTTTATCATAAGAGTACCAAAACCAAGAAACAAAACAATACAAGAGTTAGTCAGCACAACGGTTATCTTAACTTAGGGTTAGTTTACATTGGGGTTATACTCTTAACTTCAGGTTTCTAAAATAATACGTCTATTAATTACCTTACTAGCCCGACAAAACTTACCGGTGCAGGTCAAAGTTGTCGGAAATGCGCTGGGTCATGATGCTGGGATCTATGTGATCGGTGCCCGGATTGATTTGGTTGATGAAGCACTTCCTGTTCCTCAGAAGGAAGTTCTGAATACTTCCAAATCGACAGTACTCAACAATGACCATAAGTTTACCTAAGTGTTGGATATATATTAATTATTAAAGTATTCATTTGAATTAAAAAGTTTTTTTACTTACGTTTCGCAATGTTTCTGGTGACTGCTCCCAGGAGATTTACCACATTCAAGTGCTGGCCCAGATGGACCATAATCTTCAGTTCGGAGACTAGTGCCCTTACCACCTCGTTGTCAGCCGTTCGCTTGACCATCTTGACCGCCACCGTGGTGACGGGCTCCTCCTTCCGAATTTTCCAAGCCTCCCCCTTGAACACGACGCCAAAAGCCCCGGCTCCCAGCTGCTTGCCCAGCTGCAGGTTGTTTCGCGGAAACTCAAATACCCTATTGTAGGGCAAGAGTTCCGCCTGCTCGTCCAGGGTCAGATCGGGACTAATGTGTCCCACGGCACCCTCCTCGAAGTCGGCCAGACCGGCTAACTTCAGTTGCAGGCGCCGCTTGTGCTCCTTTCGATAGCGAATAGCCAGGAAGAGGCACAGGCTGATGAGGATGAGGAAGAGAATCACACCGAACCACACCCAGGCCATGCTGATGCCGGGTAAATCTAAAAATGTCGGATAAACATCATATAACATAGCTAAAGCTATCCATTTTAAACATAAACTAAGCGTTCTTTTTGGTCGACTACCTTGACGATCTAAGGAAGTGAGAGGTAGATGAAGATATGCAAGCAGCAAAGCAACTGCTTGCACTGCTTGCATGCGTCCCACCGATTATTTGCTTATAACTTCTCAACGAATGGTCCGATTTAAACATTTTTTTTACAAGTCGTTGGTTATTAAATGCTTATATATATATATATAATATATACAAGCTACACTCACCCGTTATAACCACCGTGAATGACCTCTCGATCCTCTTCAGCCGGTTCTCCACCACACACCTATAGACGCCTTCGGCCAATGGATTGATGTTTAAAATTTGCAACGTGGAATTACTTTCTGTGATGTAGCTATATTTCAAGTTCGCTTCGTCCAGATCCTTTTCGTCCTTGTACCACCGCACCGTGGCCACGGGAATCGCGTTTGATTCGCAGTCCAGCTCCACCATTTCGCTCAATTTTCTCTTTATTTTCGTGTGGTCATTCAGGCTGGTATTTACCCACTTAGGAGCGAACGGATCGTAGACACTCAAGAATAGCTCGCGACTGCTGTATATGGAATTATTCGAGGTGTCGTAGGCCCGACACTCGTAGGTGCCTTGATTGTAGTCGGCAATCGAAGTGATATGTACAGTGCTCTTGTAAGAGGACTTGGTGTAACTAGTCTCGATTCGAACAACTAAAAAGATTATTGAAAAAGAAATTTAAAGATAAATAAGAAAATTAATTAACAAAATCTTACGTTCTGATTGCTCCAAATCATTGCCATTGAAAAGCCATTTAAGTTTGCGTTTGAAGCGATATTTTAGCACCTCGCAGGTGAAGCTCACATCTTCTTCTTTGGCGATCTTGTGGTTCTTATCGAAGCCATGTATGGTCATGTTCTCGGAAATATCGCTCAGGAACACCTTGGCCAGGGTGAATGTCCTTCGTTCCTGACCATCTACTATGTTCTTGGCAATGCAAGTGAGCTTTCCCGGTTTCGTGGGCAGGAAGGACACATTGTATATACTTTCCGCACTCAGTTTTCCGGGTCGCGTCACGTACTGGAACTGTGGGCGGTGCAAACAAGGTTTGTAAATTTATATCAAAAGAATTACCATTAAGGTTGTAAGAATCTAATGTACCTGATATTTCTCCAATTCACGTTGTATCTGCAGGACGTCAACAGCAAAGTGCAAACAAATAAAATATGATTAATGGATAAGTAAAAAACATTAAACTTAAATATGAACCAGAAAGGAAGCTAACTTCGGCCAGCCGAAGTTTATATACCCTTGCAGATCATTCCCATTCAATTACAAATTATAAAAATATTACATTTGGATTTAGTTGCTTATTTGTAGCACGAACAAAATTATAGCAATTTTTGTACTATTTTGAGATTAATTGATCGATCCTTCCTATGTCAGGTATATAATGTAGTCGTCCGATTTATGTTAAATTTACTCGAGAATTAAATGCAAGCAGCAAAGCAAAAAGTCGCATTAAAGTGGCTCCATCTTGCGGAAAATGCGTTATTTGCTCATAACTATTTAAAAGTGGTCCGATTAAAAGAATTGGTTCTATTCCAAAAAACCGGTACGGATGTGGGCGACTAGGTTTTCTGAGAGATCTCATATCTCAGTCATTCCTAGAGCATCTTGGAAAACTATGCTCAGACTTAAGTACTCTTTATGCTTAAAAAAATACTATATTTCACAATACCGACATTAACAATACACTCATTATAAAATACAAATTGAGGTACTTACGCCTAAGACCTCAAAAGGCTCACTACAATAATTGAGCGCCAAGTGTCCAAATGGGCAGGTTTGGAATAAGAAGGAGACATCTGGCGCCGGAAAGGCGCGAACGGTACACTCCATGTGCGCCACGGATCCCTCCTGGACGTAGACGTCCGACATGCTGACGACCGGACCATCCATTACACCCACTTCGTACTCCAGCTGCTTGCTCTCGAAGGAGTTGTTGCCCTTTAGGATGTAGGTGCCGCTGTCCTGCAGTTGAGCATTGAGCACCTGGAGCACTGTGCTCTCCTCATCGGTGAGGATCTTGAAGTTGTGCTCCGACTCTAGCACCTCCGTTCCGTCCGGCTTGAACCAGCTGAAGGTGGGCGTGGGATATGCATCGAAGTTGGCTCTTATCTGGATCGTGCGATTGGCCAAGTCGTTAACATGGTCCGAGGGTTCGTCAAAATGTAGGTAGCCTTCGTTCGGTCCTGTGAGTACCGGTACAGAATACAATTACCATAATTGATAACAATAAGTTTATGTAGTTGATAATCTCACCTATAACTTCAATCCAGTAGCTGACATAATTTGTTTTATCAATGGAGTAATCTGCTGTCACGCACTCGTAACTGCCGAGGTCTGAACGGTGGGCATTCAATACCGTCAAAGTGCTCATAACTGTCTGGTGGGTGCTGTTCCTTGTCATGGGATCGATTTCTGCCGCGCTAAATCGGATCCGATTCTGCGGTAATTGTTAATTTCATTTAGGCTTTTAAGTTGTTTGATTGCATTTTACCCACATAATCGTGAAAGGGTGTCCGCCATTTGATTCTAAGTGAGGAATTAACGGAGACCGTCTGTTCGCACACGAGGGTAAAGTTGGTGCCCGTGAAGACGTTATGCTTTACGGAGGTCTTGATCACGGGCGTTGGCAGAACTTTGTCGCTTAGCAATGCTGTTGCATTAAAAAAGTGGCAAAAACGTTTTTTAAAACTAAAACAAAATTGGTTCGATAAAAAAATGTTAAGTCCGCTTTTCTTAATCAGAAAGACGTACCTTACCGGAAAACAAAGGTTTCCTTCATATTATATTTCATAGATTTTTTTTTGTAAACTAGTGTTATCTTAAGTGTTATTTGTGTGTGTGTCTCGGCTCGCGCGCATTAACTACTCTTAGCTCATATTTATTAAGAAACGTTCTACATTTGACTAAGAAATATTCAGTATTTAGAAACGATTTAATACCTAACCCAAATTCGTTGCCAAATTTCTTTTATTAACAATAAGCCCAGTTAAAAGCGAGAGAGATCGAGTCAAATACGCGTTACTCAGCTAAAGCAAGCAGTCGCTTGAAAGTGGCTCCATCTACCGGACTATTTATTATTTGCTCATAAAATAATTTCTTCTGCATTTCAATAGGTATTAAAAAAGCAAACAAAACTGCATTTACACTTTTACAAAATCTGTAAAGGTTTGGGCGTCGGATGTTCATGAATCTGTGGGTGAATCTCAACTTCTTAGCTTTTGTAGTTTCCGAGATCTTAGCATTCATACAGACAGACAGACATTTCACACATTTAGTTTACGAGTAGCGTATAATTTCTTTATTTTCTAAAAGTTCGTACTTGGCTGCAATAGCATTTTGTGTATTGGTTAAAGAGTATAATTAAGCCATGCATTTGGAAAATAATACAATTGAATAGATTAGATTCGTGGTCTCAAAGCAAACCTTTGTCGCTTTAAATTATTGATTTTAATCCGGAAAAGCAATGTTTACAACAGTATAAACAAAAATCTAAAGAAGATAAAAACTAAATTTGTTTAGAAACTCACAGACAATGCTACCACTAACGTTCACAAAAAAACTAGTCAGCTCATCTTCGTAGTGCGGATAGGGTTGGATTGGATAACAGAAGTAGTCGCCGTCATCAATGATGCTGCGGATTTCGATGGTGAATCCCCGTTTTGGATCGTACCGACCGGCAGATTTGCTGGAATATATCTGTACAGAGGCATATTGGTCAGATATCGGGTTATGAAATGAAAACCAAAAACGGCATTTCAATGTAGTTAAAATAATCTAGGAAATGGAAAATTATCTAGAACATTTTACCGTTATGAATTGGAATCAGAATATACAAAATTTTATTACAGTATAAGTTTGCTTTAAATACCTAGTACTGTTTTTTAAAACTTCTAGATTAAAATTGGATCTTGTCCACTTACATATTCAGTAGGTGTTTCTAGAACGACTTCTGTCTCGGGCATCGTTGGTTTGCAGGGTATAACCACGTCGGTGTATTGCAAGGCTTTTACCTCCCAGGTGGCGGAGGGCGCCAACTTTCTCTTGGGGTCGTCCACGTACACGTAGATGGAGCTGGCCTGACCCTGGTTCACCAGCTCGACCATCGCCTCGTCCGTCTTCTCAGCGATCTTGTTGAATTCCGATTCTTTGACGCAATAATAGGCACTAACTGAATAGGATGTCACATTGTAGAGTGTTAGGTTGGATACATAAGGATGCGACTTATGCTTGTTGGTAATGCCTAACAGATCCTCCTCCGAATCGTCAGTTATTCTTCTCCACCAGCTGATCGGTTCTTCGGCCTCGCATTTCAACACGATGGTTTTCTCAAATTCCAAAACTATGGAGCTCTTGCATGGCGTTATTAGGGGAGCTCCATTCTCGCCGTCGCAGCTTTTGATACTGTTTTCAGATTTCAGCGGGTGCTCTAACATTGATACAGAAAAAGTTTAAGAGAATATGTAGTAATATTTTTTTTTTATATTAATAATTTGTAATAATTTGAAAGAATGCATTAAATCAGCAAACATAACTTGTATTAATTCATGGTGTGTTGTTCACGACTTTAACTTGTCGGATCTATAAAATTCTTTGGAATGAAATCGAATCTCGAAAAATATGTGTTTTTTTGAAGAGATTTGCCCAAGGGTTCTTACGTGCATCGCTCCACGAGATCCAAACAAACAGGAGGAGGGGCAGCAGAATTCTCCCCAGAAGTAAAGCCATGTCCCTCATGTGTTTGATTGCTTTACCGTTTTATTGTAGTTTTATATTGTTTTATTTTTCAAATATTCACAATTTTAATACATTGCTCACATAGAGTTATAATGCTGAAAAGAACAGTTAGATGCTGAGTTAGTTGTAACCCTAACTCTGTTAGGTTTGAATTCCTGAATCACGAAGAATTGTTTAAGGCTTTTATTATTTTACACTTTTTTTTTTAATTTTTTTTAGTTTGAATCTATTAATCTAAACCGTTCTTTGTAGAATTCTATGTAGAGCGGCTCACCACACGAGCTCAGTTCCGACTTGTTACTGATTACAATCCGAATTTCTAGCACAAAAAACCAGCATAACGTTCCTAAAAATAATGCAGCTTTTGGGGATAATAAAATTAAGTAATATCACCAATCACATAAATTTCCCCAATATTCCTGATAACTAGAAATGAGGTTAACTTCGGCAAGCCGGAGTTTATATACCCTTGCAGATCATTCCTTCTCGTATTATTTTCATATTAATTTTACGATCCTTTCTATGACAGCGGATTTTTGTTAAGTTTCATTCATATTTAAAGAAAATTATATGCCAGAGTAGAAGAGAATGCTTTATCGAAGCTATCATTTTGTCTTATTAATTTCCGCTGATTTCTTTGATCGAAAAAAAATCTGACTTCTATATTTATGACAGAAAATAAATATAGTAGTTAGATTTTTTAAAAATTTATTTTAAAACTTGGAAATATTTTAAGAATGATGTTTCCAATTGTGGAAGCTAATATGTTAAAAAGTCATAATATTTTTTCGATCCTTCCTATGGGATCTATAAGCTATTGTGTTCCGATCTGGTTGCTTCCGACTTATATACTTCCTGCAATAAAAAGAAGACTTTTGGAAGAGTTTCATCCTGCCAGCCTCAAAACTGAGGGATTAGGTTGAGTAAAACGGACGAACAGAAGGACATGGCCAGATCGATGCTGATGCTGATCAAGAATGTGCGGACTTTATGGGGTCAGAAACGTAGCATTTACTGTTTTGCAAACCTCTGACTGAAATCATTATACCCTCTGCAAGAGTATAAAGCGATAAAAAATTTTCAAAAAGAATTAATTTTGTTCCTGTTAGCCAATGGAGTGTTTAATTTCTGGAGGCAGTGGCGATCGGCAGTTTTCTCCAGCTCGCTCGCACTGCCCTTCGCTGCTCCTTATCGCTTTGCATAACTTTGTTATTTAGCTCGGTCCCTCCCGCAGCTTCGCCTGAGGAAATCAAGATTGAAAAGTTTTTGAGAAAATGCTTTGCCTCCGATATATTAACCGATAGTATCGAATACAAAAACTAGTGGATGTTACTTAAATGACACCAAGTAATAAACAAAAGTTTTTTATTTAATTAGATCTAACCCGTTTTTTAGAACAGATTTCAATACATAGACCCTACGTCCTTAGGTTGATCCCCATATTTTCTTGATTTAAGTTTTTATTAGGATAGAATTTTTTATTATTTTTCTTCAAGAACTATTTTTGAAGGCACATTTTTTAAATACTGAATAATGGTGGGTTCAATGTCTTATCCGTTTCCGCCAAATTATCAAAATATTTTCATTAACTGGCACTGTGTTCGAAAATAGTTGTTCCCAAATCCATTATATCTATATCATTATATGGATGATCACTGATCAGTGATCACTATGAAACTTACTGATCAGTGATCACTATGAAACTTACTATTTAGTAGCAGATGCAATGTGCCTGGTAACGAACATAAACCTACCAGCAATTCAATTAAATTTCAATATTCAAATTGACAATACTATCTAAGTGGACGGCAGTCCACGTAGTGACGAAGTAAGCATTAGGTACGTAGTAAAGATTACAAAATCCAGACACCACAGTATCTGTGGTGTATGAGGATTCCGATTCAACAACTTACTATATAATCCTTTCGTTGATTATCCTCGAAAGGATTATTAGGATATAAAAGATGCAGATTTATTTATTTGCTGGGTTTTAGGTAATATATTATATTTAATTGTTACTTCCAGTTGACGGTATTGTATACATAGCTATTCAAGCACAACCAATCGATGAGGCTTGGTATAAATCTTTAGCAGCTTAAGCGTATTTCAGGAACAGTCCTATAAATTGTCCAGGGAAGAGCCACCGGTCCATTAAAAACAAGTTACCAAAATCATTTATTATAAGGGAAATGCGTTGATTTGACATCAACAGAGATTCGCCTGGAGCTAAGGTCAATTAGTCCGAAGAATGAACGCTTGGAACTTGAGATCAAGGAGAAACGTCGACGCATTAGAAACGACAAGGAAAATTAAATAAAAGATAGCAAAGAGATTTTTGATATGCACAATACTACATTGATTAGCTTTGGCTTAGGTCTAGACTAAATTAAAACATGAAATGGCATTGATAGTAGCTGTTACTAAGATTAAATGGAACGGCGATGCTGCATGGGTATCTCCTCTGGATCAAGATGCCCTGATATTGATCGCATGATATTAGGCAATATGCGTCTATTTAAGTAGCGCGGGATGGCGGGCGCCAGTTCGTCGGGGGATCCCATGAGGGCCAGGTAATCCGTAGACTGGGTCTTCATGTACTCCATGTTGCTCTGCATGTACGGGTTGTTCAGGTCTATGTAGTGCTGCAAGGTAGAGAATTACATTTGGGTTCATAATACTAAAAGAATTCCCTACTTACTTTCGCTACATCTTCGCTCAGTATGTTGCCAAAACGATTCGCCAGCTCAGCAAACAAAGGTCTACTCTCGGGACTGGAATAATACAGTTTGTAATGAAGAGTGTTTAGTATTGAGCAAGTAAACTACACCTACTTCTTCCGCCAGCACTCCAACATAATCTCGTAGATCTCCTGATTGGCATACGGTGGCTTCTCCATGCGGTAGCCATCGTTCAGCTTGTTGAACAGCTCCTGGTTGGGATCTATGCCCGGATACGGAACCTTGGCCAGCGAGAACATCTCCCAGAGGACTATGCCGTAGGACCAAACGTCGCTGTAGGTGCTGAAGACGTGATCACTCAGTGACTCCAGCGCCAGCCACTTAATGGGCAGTTTGCAGCTCTCTAAAAATTAGATTATTTATTTAACAAATCTGAGAATAGATGGACTTTCCTAAATATATACCTGACATCTTGTATTTATAGGTTCGATACATGGACCGAGCCAGACCAAAGTCACAAATCTTGACGACATTGCCTTCGCAGAGGAGAATGTTTCTGGCGGCCAGATCTCCGTGCAACACCTTCTTGGAGGACAGGTAATCCATGCCGCGTGCCACTTGGAATGCCCAGCTGATCAGGTCAACGGTGGTCACTGTCATCGCCTCCTTGGAGTCTGTGTAGTGAGCGGGTTGTATGGAGTTATTGGACACAAATTATGGAAATATAAATTTTTTAATTCTTCCAACGATTTTTTTAGGTGATCGGGGATTTATTAGGAAAGTAATAGGACAGAAATGAAGGAATCGTTATTTTTAATCGCTTTGTTGGTTGTATTTGAAATTGACAATCTTGACATCTTCTAGTTAGGATCCTACCTTTTGTCACAGTGGACATCGCAGTGGCACAGGGTTCCACATTCTCCTCGCTGTTAGTTGGAGTTGAGTCGCCACCACAAGGAAACACGGGGATCATGGAGCGCAGAGGAGGAGACCAAAACCAGGAGCGGGATCACAAGCACAGGTGCAACAACATTCAGTGTTTTTGTGTTTGGGTGTGTGTGGAGTTTAGCAAGAGTTTATCATGTTGTGGATCGTGTTTGGTTGATAGTTAGTCGGTGGAGTTTAGATTTTATCATAAGAGTACCAAAACCAAGAAACAAAACAATACAAGAGTTAGTCAGCACAACGGTTATCTTAACTTAGGGTTAGTTTACATTGGGGTTATACTCTTAACTTCAGGTTTCTTAAATAATACGTCTGTTAGTCACCTTAATGGCCCGTCAAAACTTACCGGTGCAGGTCAAAGTTGTCGGAAATGCGCTGGGTCATGATGCTGGGATCTATGTGATCGGTGTCCGGATTGATTTGGTTGATGAAGCACTTCCTGTTCCTCAGAAGGAAGTTCTGAATATTTCCAAATCGACAGTACTCAACAATGACCATAAGTTCACCTAAGTGTTGGATATATATTAATTATTAAAGTATTCTTTGAATTTTAAAAGTATTTTTACTTACGTTTCGCAATGTTTCTGGTGACTGCTCCCAGGAGATTCACCACATTCAGGTGCTGGCCCAGATGGACCATAATCTTGAGCTCGGAGACCAGTGCCCTTACTACCTCGTTGTCAGCCGTTCGACTAACCATCTTGACCGCCACCGTGGTGACGGGCTCCTCCTTCCGAATTTTCCTGGCCTCTCCCTTGAGCACCACGCCAAAGGCTCCGGCTCCCAGCTGTTTTCCCAGCTGCAGTTGGTCGCGCGGGAACTCGAATTCTCGATTGTAGGGCAACAGTTCCGCCTGCTCGTCCAGGGTCAGATCGGGATTAATGTGTCCCACGGCACCCTTTTCGAAGTCGGCCAGACCAGCTGCCTTCAGTTGCAGATGCCGCTTGTGCTCCTTCTGATAGCGAATGGCCAAGAAGAGGCACAGGCTGATGAGGATGAGGAAGAGAATCACACCGAACCACACCCAGGCCATGCTGATGCCGGGTAAATCTAAAAATGTCGGATAAACATCATATAACATAGCTAAAGCTAACCATTTTAAACAAAAACTAAGCGTTCTTTTTGGTCGACTACCTCGACTATCTAAGGGAGTGAGAGGTAGATGAAGATATGCAAGCAGCAAAGCAACTGCTTGCACTGCTTGCATGCGTGCCACCGATTGTTTGCTTATAACTTCTCAATGAATGGTCCGATTTAAACAATTTTTTTACAAGTCGTTGGTTATTAAATGCTAGACTCTTTAAATGCAATTTATAATATATACAAGCCACACTCACCCGTTATAACCACCGTGAATGACCTCTCGATCCTCTTCAGCCGGTTCTCCACCACACACCTGTAGACGCCTTCGGCCAATGGATTGATGTTCAAAATTTGCAACGTGGAATTACTTTCTGTGATGTAGCTATATTTCAAGTTCGCTTCGTCCAGATCCTTTTCGTCCTTGTACCACCGAACCTTGGCCACAGGAATCGCGTTTGATTCGCAGTCCAGCTCCACCATTTCGCTCAATTTTCTCTTTATTTTCGTATGATCATTCAGGCTGGTATTTACCCACTTTGGAGCGAACGGATCGTAGACACTCAAGAATAGCTCGCGACTACTGTATATGGAATTATTCGAGGTGTCATAGGCCCGGCACTCGTAGGTGCCTTGATTGTTGTCGGCTACCGAAGTGATATGCACAGTGCTCTTGTAGGAGTACATGGTGTCACTATTCTCGATTCGAACAACTAAATGGATTATTGAAAAAAAGAAATTTAAAGATAAATAAGAAATTAATTAGAAAAGTCTTACGTTCTGATTGCTCCAAATCATTGCCATTGAGAAGCCACATAAGATTGTCGCCGAAGTGATAGGCCAGCGCCTCGCAGGTGAAGCTCACATCTTCTTCTTTGGCGATCTTGTGGTCCTTATCGAAGCCATGTATGGTCATGTTCTCGGAAATATCACTTAGGAACACGTAGGCCTCAGTTGATGTGCTTCGTTCCCGACCATCTACTATGTTCTTGGCAATGCAAGTGAGGATTCCCGGTTCCGTGGGCAGGAAGGACACATTGTATATACTTTCCACACTCAGTTTTCCGGGTCGCGTCATGTACTGGAACTGTGGGCGGTGCAAACAAGGTTTGTAAGTTGATATCGAAAGAATTACCATTAGGGTTGTAAGAAATTAATGTACCTGATATTTCTCCAGTTCACTTGGTATCTTCAGGACGTCAACACCAAACTCCAAACAAAATAGAAGATGAATAATGCAAAAATAAAAATACATACAACTTAAAGATGAAACAAGAAAGGATGCTAACTTCGGTCAGCCGAAGTTTTTATACCCTTGCTGTTCATTGTTTTTCAATCACAAATTACTACAATTTTAAATTTAGATTTACTTGCGTATTTGTTGAAACAATCAAAATGATAGCAATTTTTATATTATGGGGGGTTATATACCTGTAGACATCCGATTTATGTTAAATTTACTCGAAAATTAAATGCAAGCAGCAAAGCAAGCAGTCGCTTTAAAGTGGCTCCATCTTGCGGAAAATGCATTATTTGCTCATAACCATTTAATGAGTGGTCCGATTAAAAGAATTGGTTTTATATTTCGGTAGATATTTATAAGCCAAACAAAATTGCTTTTACAAGGTTTTGTGATAGATCTCATATCGCAAATCTCATGCGAACAGACAGTCAGGCAGTCATTTTTAGAACATCTTTGAAAACTTTTTTCTGTATTTAAGTACTCTCTTCGCTTAAAAAATACTATATTTCACTTTACCGACATCAATAATACACTCCTTATTAAATACCAATAGAGGTACTTACGCCTAAGACCACCACAGGCTTTTCACAAAAAAACCACCAGCCATTTCCGCAGGTTTCGAATAAGAAGGTGACATTTGGCGCCGGAAAGGCGCGAACGGTACACTCCATGTGCGCCACGGATCCCGCCTGGACGTAGACGTCCGACATTCTCACGACCGGACCATCCATTACACCCACTTCGTACTCCAGCTGCTTGCTCTCGAAGGAGTTGTTGCCCTTTAGGATGTAGGTGCCGCTGTCCTGCAGTTGAGCATTGAGCACCTGGAGCACTGTGCTCTCCTCATCGGTGAGGATCTTGAAGTTGTGCTCCGACTCTAGCACCTCCGTTCCGTCCGGCTTGAACCAGCTGAATGTGGGCGTGGGATATCCCTCGAAGTTGGCCCTCATCTGGATAGTGCGATTGGCCAATTCGGAAACATGGTATTGGCCCGAGGGCTGGTACAAATATAGGTAGCCTTCGTTCGGTTCTTTGAGTATCGGTACAGAATACAATTACTATAATTGATAAGAATAAGTTTTGCTAGTTAATAATCTCACCTATAACTTGAATCCAGTAGCTGACATTATTGGTTTTATCAATGGAGTAATCTGCTGTCACGCACTCGTAACTGCCGGAGTCTGAACGCTGAGCATTCAGTACCGTCAGAGTGCTCCTGGCTATCTGGTGGGTGCTGTTCCTCGTCATGGGATCGATTTCTGCCGCGCTAGATCCGATCCAAGTCTGCGGGAATTGTTTTTTCATTTGGGCTTTTAAGTTGTTTGATTGCATTTTACTCACATAACCACGAAATGGTGTCCCCCATTTCATTTTGAATGAGGAATTAACGGAGACCGTCTGTTCGCACACGAGGGTAAAGTTGGTGCCCGTGAAGACGTTATGGTTCATGGAGGTCTTGATCACGGGCTTTGGGAGAAGTTGGTCGCTTGCCAATGCTGCAGTTTCATTCAGAAGTATGGGGTTACACTTAGTAAAAAACTGTCTTAAATTAACAAAAGCGTGGTTGATTATCTTGAGTGTTGTTTGTGTTTAACTGATCTTAGCTCATATTTATTAAGAAACGTTCTACATTTGACTAAACAAGAGGGAACGCTATAGTCGAGTGCCTCGACTATCAAATACCCGTTACTCAGCTAAAGTCAGCAGTCTCAAGCAAGGCAAACCAAGCAGCCGCTTCAAAAAATTTAAAAAATTTCTTCTACATTTCAGTAGGCGTTAATAACCCAAACAAAATTGCGTTTACACTTTTGCTCTAGCTTTAAAACTATGGGCGCCACAGCTTTTCGCGGTTTGTGGGCGTTAGGGGGGAGGGGGGTTTCCCACTTTGGTCTATCAATATGTATTGATGAAACAAATACACATTTCTTTTCCCGTTAATATAGCTTCAAAACTGTGGGTGCCACAGTTTTTCGCGGTTTGTGGGCGTTAGAGGGGGCGTGGCATATCGGCGTGAAAAACTTGCGCTGCGTATTAACCCCTAGAATCTGCATGCCAAATCCCAATCTTCTAGCTTTTATAGTTTCCGAGATCTCAGCGTTCATACAGACGGGTGCCACTGTTTTTCGCGGTTTGTGGGCGTTAGTGGGGAGGGGGGTTTCCCACTTTGGTCTATCAATATGTATTGATGAAACAAATACATATTTCTTTTCCCGTTAATATAGCTTCAAAACTGTGGTAGTTTCCAAGATCTCAGCGTTCATACAGACGGACAGACAGATGGACAGACGGACATGGCTAGATCGACTCAGCTAGTGATCCTGATCAAGAATATATATACTTTATATGGTCGGAAACGCTTCCTTCTGCCTGTTACATACTTTTGCACGAATCTAATATACCCTTTTACTCTACGAGTAACGGGTATAAAAATATTCAGTATTTAGAAAGCATTTAATACCTAACCTAATTTGGTTGCCAAATTTCTTTTATCAAAAATAAGCCCAGTTAAAAACGAGAGAGATCGAGTCAAATACGCGTTACTCAGCTAAAGCAAGCAGTCGCTTGAAAGTGGCTCCATCTGCGGACAATTTATTCCGATTGAAAGAATTGCTCCTGCATTTCGGTAGGTATTAATAAAGCAAACAAAACTGCACTTACACTTTTACAAAATCTGTAACGGCTTGGGCGTCGGATGTTCATGAATCTGTGGGTGAATCTCAACTTCTTAGCTTTTGTAGTTTCCGAGATCTTAGCATTCATACAGACAGACAGACATTTCCGACATTTCACACATTTAGTTTACGAGTAGCGTATAATTTCTTTATTTTCTAAAAGTTCGTACTTGGCTGCAATAGTATTTTGTGTATTGGTTAAAGAGTATAATTAAGCCATGCATTTGGAAAATAATACAATTGAATAGATTAGATTCGTGGTCTCAAAGCAAACCTTTGTCGCTTTAAATTATTGATTTTAATCCAGAAAAGCAATGTTTACAACAGTATAAACAAAAATCTAAAGAAGATAAAAACTAAATTTGTTTAAAAACTCACAGACAATGCTACCAATAACGTTCACAGGAAAAGAGTTCATCCCATATCTCCTGCGCGGATAGGGTGAGATTGGAAAACAGGAGTAAAGGCCGTAATCCAAGATGCTGCGGATTGTGATGGTGAATCCCCGTTTTGGATCGTACCGACCGACAGATTTTCTGGAATATATCTGTACAGAGGCATATTGGTCAGATATCGGGTTATGAAATGAAAACCAAAAACGGCATTTCAATATAGTTAAAAAAAATCTAGGAAATGGAAAATTATCTTACATATTCAGTAGGTGTTTCTAGAACGACTTCTGTCTCGGGCATGGCTGGTTTGCAGGGTATAACCACGTCGGTGTATTGCAAGGCTTTTACCTCCCAGGTGGCGGAGGGCGCCAACTTTCTCTTGGGGTCGTCCACGTACACGTAGATGGAGCTGGCATGGCCCTGGTTCACCAGCTCGACCATCGCCTCGTCCGACTTCGCAGCGATCTTGTTGAATTCCGATTCTTTGACGCAATAATAGGCACTAACTGAATAGGATGTCACATTGTTGAGTGTGAGGTTGGATCCATAAGGTCGCGACTCATTCTCTTTGGTATTGTTAAACGGACCCCCCTTAAAATCCAGCAGATAGTAAAGTGTGCTGCTCCACCATCTGATCGGCTCTTCGGCCTCGCATTTCAACACGGTGGTTTCCCGAATTTCCAGAATTATGGAACTCTTGCAGGGCGTTATCAGGGGAGCTCCATTCTCGCCGTCGCAGTTTTCGGTGATGTTATTAGGTTCCAGCACGTGCTCTAACATTGGCACTAAAAAATTTTAGGAGAATATGTAGTAAGCTATTTTTTGAAATATTAATGGAATTTAATAATTTCCATAAATTAGCTAGAAGTACCAGAAAGGAGACCTTAAATCTACAAACATAATTTGTATTAATTCATCGTGTGTTGCTCACGACTTTATCTTGTCGGATGTATACAATTCTTTGGAGTAAAGTCGAATCGAAATATGGGTTTTTTTTTAAGAGATTTTCCCAAGGCTACTTACGTGCATTGCTCCACGAGATCCAAACAAATAGGAGGAGGCGCAGCAGAATTCTCCCCAGAATGGCAGCCATGTTTCTGATGTGCTTTATTATAATTTTATATTGTTTTATTTTTCAAATATTCTCAATTTTACTACCTTGCTCACTTAGAAAAGTTTGCAAAAAAGTAAGTTGGATGCTGAATTAGAGTTGTAACTAGAACTGGATCCTGGACCACGAAGAATTTCTTAATACTTTTATTATTTTACACTTATTTAAAAAAATTTAATTATTTGTATCTATTAATCTAAACAATTCTTTGTAGAATTCAATGTAGAGCGGCTCACCACACGAGCTCAGTTCCGACTGGTTAACCACTGATTGCAATTCGAATTTCGAGCACAAACAAACAGCAAAACGTCCCGAAAAATAATGGAGTTTTGGCTGATTTGCCGATAATATTATTACGTAATATCACCAATCACACGAATTTCCCCAATATTCTTCATAATAAGAATTGAAGTTACCTTAGGCAAACCGAAGTTTATATACACTTGCAAGTCATTCATTTTCTACTATTTTTATATTAATCATACGATCCTTCATATAATCCTTTTTGTTTATTACTTAAAAAATTCTATTTCTATTCTATATGTCAAAAAAAACCGAATTCATAATTTTTTTCTGATCCTACCCATTGTTAAGATATTGTGTTCCGATCCGGCTGGTTCCGACTTATAGAATAGAAAGAAGACTTTTGGAAGAGTTTCATCCTGGCAGCCTAAAAACTGAGGGATTAGGTTGAGTAAAAAAGGGACAAACAGAAGGACATGGTTAGGTCGACTCACCTAGTGATGCTGATCAAGAATGTGTATATTTTATGGGATCAGAAACGTCTGATTTACTGTTTCGCAAAGTTCTGACTGAAATCATTATACCCTCTGCAAGGCTATAAAGAAGCGAAAAAAACGTTCAGATTGCTGCTCAACGTCGTCGATTACCGCTCTCCTGGGAAATTAAAAGTATTTTCGTTTGAGAGTTCCGGAAAGCCAGATGAATCGTTTTTGGGCCACGGATCTTGGGCACTTTGAGTCTATTCCCAAAGCGCGGGACGGCGCACACTGTGATGAGCAACCCCAAAAGGGACGATTAATTCAAAATACAAATTTTGGAGTTGCTTAATATGGGTCGCATTTGGTGAAAGTATATAAAATTCTGCATTAGAAAGTGAAAGAACTGTGTCTTACAGAGGGCTCACAATGTGAAGCCGAATTTGAAACTTTTTAGAAAAATACAGAGAATGTTATTCGAGAAAAAATGGATATGTTCTTGCCTAGCTCCGATCCAATAATATCTACTAAACGGAAGTTGCCGAAAAAAAAGTGCACTCCTTTCCGAACGAAGCTTTAACTCTGTTTAAGGGGGGACATCTGAGTAAACGGGCAAAAAAAAGCGGATTTTCATGAATTTTTTTTGACCAAATGAAAAGGCCAATCGAAAATTTGTAAACTAGGTTTAATAATATTAGGTTCAAAGTACAAAATAAATTTTTTTCAAAAAAATCAAAAACAAAATGGCGGCTCTGCAGCATTTTTTCGTAGGTCCTTTTTGGTTGAAGGGGGTCCATGGCCGGAAAGCTATCGCCCGTAATTTTTGATCTAGAGGAAAAATTCCAATTTTGTTAGTTTCTATACATCAACGGCTATCGACACACGTAGGATTTTTTCGATATATTGATTTTTTGCAAAATGGTGAGAGATTGAATAAAAGTGATGGAAAAAAACGTCACAAAAGTGTTAATAAAAAAAAAGTACGCAATATAAAAAAAAAATCCTACGTGTGTCGATAGACATAAGTATTTTGAATATACTGTGAAAATTTCAGATCGATCGATTGTTCGAGTTATGTTTCCGGCAGTCTCAAAAAAAGTGGTTTCGAGAAAAACGCGTTTAAAGTTTTAAGGTGCCTGGGATATACATATGAGGCATTGCGGCAGAATGGAAAATTTCGATACTTAGATACATTTCCCGGACTCTATCTTTTGGTATGTTATTTTTAAGACCCTAAAGAATATGTCGTTTTTAGACGACATAACTCCTCTGTTGATCAACGCATAAATGTGATGTAAAAATGTAGAAAAGCTGTACAAACAATTACATCTTTTCTACATTCTTCCTACATCATTTTTCTTCTATAAACCTTGTATTCATGTACAATTACCACTTTAATCATGAATATTTCATAGCATAAATTATGTAGAAATTACATAAAAATTATGTAGTAGAAGTGATGTAGAAATGTGGTAGAAGTGATGTAGACATGTAGTAGAAATGATGCAGAAGTGCAGTAGAAATGATGCAGAAATTATGTAGAAATAATGTAAAAATTAATTTAAAATATGTAAAAATGATGTAGAAAGAATGACATAGCCATATAAAGACGACATAAACATCATATCTCGGCGCGGAGACGTGTTGTTTATAGATTGGCGGATATATGTCGTTTTTAGATTTCGGGACTTCTGCAATCAAGCCCTACGAGCCTTAAAAGAAAAGAATTGTTTGACATTTTACCGTAAATATATATATATTTTTTGGGTTTGTTTCTTGTTAACATTTCCAAAGGAAGTCCACCAGTAACCCAGTCCATTAAGAACGAACTTGACTTCAAAGGGATTGGCCTGGAGCTTAGGTCAATTAGTCTAAAGAACGAACTCCTGGAACTCGAGCTAACGAAGAAACGTCCAAAACTTAGAAATGAGGACCCAGATTAAATGAAAGTCAACAAAGAGATTGTGGATATAGTTGTTATACCCATTGTATTTGAGTAGTCGAAGGTACATGCACACGCAATACAAGACGTTCAGTTACATTGATAAGCTTAGGCTTAGGTCTAGACTAAATTAAAACATGAAATGGCATTAATAGTATATAACATGGAGTGAGTGTGGGTGCTCTTAGGTCTATATCAGAATCTTGACAATGCCACTTGGTAGTATTGTTCCATTAAAGGCCCCTAAGCAGTTGAGTTGAAACTTTAACTAAGATTATATCGTGTCGTGTATTATGTTTTCGATAGCTTGTTTTCCTGATAGCTGAAGGTTTCGTTTATCATTCATTTGATTTAGTTAAAAATTGCCTAATTTAAGTTCCATTTAAAGCTCCAACTGAGCTGCGCGGAGGTCTTAAGCTAAAATCTAATGGCTCCGGGACTTGCTAATACCTTCGCTGCTCCTTTTCATTGACGGTGGACAGTGGCTGGTAGCTGGGATTCGAGAAGGCCTCCGTGGGAGCTCCGCCACCGCCACCGCCAGTTGTGGTCTTGCCGGGTATATTCTTCCTGGGTGGCTTCACGTTCACATAGTTCTCGGCGGCGGACTCCCCGTTGAGTTTCGTCTCCACATGATGGCGGGGCGAGGGCGTCGGAGTGACGTACTGCTGCTTGAGCGCCTGATTGAATCGCCTGCCCTGCTCCGGACTCGCCGGTTGACCATCATCCGATCCCGTGGAGCGGCGATGCAGCATGGGTATCTCCTCCGGCGCCTGATCCGCCGCATCCACCGTCGGCAAGCCGTTCTTCCGGCGCAGCGGCTTACTCGATCCACTGTTCAGGTTGTTGCTCAACGTCGGCGACTGCCGCTCTCCTGCATTGAAATTGAAAGTGGTTTCGCTTGAGAAGTCCGGAAAGTCGGATGCATCGTTTTCGAGGCGCGTGGGTGAGAATATGGCAGTGCTGGCATCGGGATCCGAGTCCGGGTTCATCGGAATGCAGTCATCCGGCATGTCGATGTCTGAGTTAGTGTGTCATAGTGGATGTTCGAATGGTTTGTGCGGGAGTGCAGAGTTAGTAACCTGATCCATGGTTGTAACTCGACTAATCATAATACTCACGGATCTTGGGCACTACGAGTCCATTCACGTAGCGCGGAGCGGCGGGTGCCAGCTCGTCGGGGGATCCCATGAGGGCCAGGTAGTCCGTAGACTGGGATTTCATGTACTCCATGTTGCTCTGCATGTAAGGGTTGTTCAGGTCTAGATAGTGCTGTGTGGGGTATAGAAATGGTCATGGTAATACATTTGGTTTCTTTGTAACTACGGAATTCTCCACTTACATTGGCCACATCTTCGCCCAGCATATTGCCAAAACGCTTCTCCAGTTCGGCAAACAAAGGTCTGCTCTCAGGACTGGAATAATACAATTGGTAATGAAGTGTGTTTAGTATTAAGCAAGTAGACTACACTCACTTTTTCCGCCAGCACTCCAACATAATCTCGTAGAGTTCCTGATTGGCATACGGCGGCTTTTCCATGCGGTAGCCATCGTTCAGCTTGTTGAACAGCTCCTGGTTGGGATCTATGCCCGGATACGGAACCTTGGCCAGCGAGAACATCTCCCAGAGGACTATGCCGTAGGACCAAACGTCGCTGTAGGTGCTGAACACATGATCACTCAGCGACTCAAGCGCCAGCCACTTAACGGGCAGCTTGCCACTCTCTAGAATTCGCGGGATAATTTATTAATAATTGAATATTTAACAAATCTGAAAATAGATCATTCATTTACCCGACTTCTTGTAGTTATCCGTTCGATACATGGATCGAGCCAGACCAAAGTCGCAAATCTTTACGACATTGCCTTCGCAGAGGAGAATGTTTCTGGCGGCCAGATCTCCGTGCAACACCTTCTTGGAGGACAGGTAATCCATGCCGCGGGCCACTTGGAATGCCCAGCTGATCAGGTCGACGGTGGTCACTGTCATCGCCTCCGTGGAGTCTGTCTTGTAATTGGAACGCCAGGCGGGTTGTACGGAATTGTTGGACATTATTTGATCATCTGTGGAATATGAAGAGAGTTACTTTAATATCTCTCTGTATTTCAGTACAGCTGACTCAATCGAAAATTCAATAAATGGTCAGTAAAAAGTTTTTTTTTTTTTTTTTTTTTTTTTTTTTTTTTGTTGGTCTGTATGAAGCACTTAACTTAAGTAAAAATATTTCAAAAATGTTTAATTAAAATAGAGTTATAACAGTAATATAATTTTTTCTCCAAAAAGAACAATAAATAAGGGAGAAACAGCAATATGAGATTATTTCTTAAAATTTTTACTCCAAATCGGTACATTCTTTAATAGAGAATAAAATTACTCAATTCAAGAACGTCATTTTACTTGACTAGATCTATCTGTGTAAGCTTCTTGAGACATTTCAATTAACATCTTCTAGTTCGAATGGGACCTACCTTCCGGCACTGTGGTCATCACGGTGGCACAGCTGTCCATCTGTCGGTCGTAACTGTAGGTGGCGGATCCGGATCCGGGACGTCCGGCTCGGGTGCCCGAGCGGGGATCATTGTCCGAGTTCCTGCGGTGAGGTGGCGGTTGCGTGTTATTGTTGTGCGGTTCATTGACGTACGAGTGGATCGGGAAACCGATATGGGCGTACTTCAAGCCACCACCACCATTCGCATCGCTGTTAGTTGGAGTTTAGTCGCACCACCACAGGGAAACACGGGGGAGGCACACAGAGCGGGGAGCACAGAGGAGGAGACCACAACCAGGAGCGGGATCACAAGCACAGGTGCAACAACATTCAGTGTTTTTGTGTTTGGGTGTGTGTGGAGTTTAGCAAGAGTTTATCATGTTGTGGATCGTGTTTGGTTGATAGTTAGTCGGTGGAGATTAGATTTGATCATAAGAGTACCAAAACCAAGAAACAAAACAATACAAAAGTTAGTCAGCACAACGGTTATCTTAACTTAGGGTTAGTTTACATTGGGGTTATACTCTTAACTTCAGGTTTCTTAAATAATACGTCTGTTAGTCACCTTAATGGCCCGTCAAAACTTACCGGTGCAGGTCAAAGTTGTCGGAAATGCGCTGGGTCATGATGCTGGGATCTATGTGATCGGTGTCCGGATTGATTTGGTTGATGAAGCACTTCCTGTTCCTCAGAAGGAAGTTCTGAATATTTCCAAATCGACAGTACTCAACAATGACCATAAGTTCACCTAAGTGTTGGATATATATTAATTATTAAAGTATTCTTTGAATTTTAAAAGTATTTTTACTTACGTTTCGCAATGTTTCTGGTGACTGCTCCCAGGAGATTCACCACATTTAAGTGCTGGCCCAGATGGACCATAATCTTGAGCTCGGAGACCAGTGCCCTTACTACCTCGTTGTCAGCCGTTCGACTAACCATCTTGACCGCCACCGTGGTGACGGGCTCCTCCTTCCGAATTTTCCTGGCCTCTCCCTTGAGCACCACGCCAAAGGCTCCGGCTCCCAGCTGTTTTCCCAGCTGCAGTTGGTCGCGCGGGAACTCGAATTCTCGATTGTAGGGCAAGAGTTCCGCCTGCTCGTCCAGGGTCAGATCGGGATTAATGTGTCCCACGGCACCCTTTTCGAAGTCGGCCAGACCAGCTGCCTTCAGTTGCAGATGCCGCTTGTGCTCCTTCTGATAGCGAATGGCCAGGAAGAGGCACAGGCTGATGAGGATGAGGAAGAGAATCACACCGAACCACACCCAGGCCATGCTGATGCCGGGTAAATCTAAAAATGTCGGATAAACATCATATAACATAGCTAAAGCTAACCATTTTAAACAAAAACTAAGCGTTCTTTTTGGTCGACTACCTCGACTATCTAAGGGAGTGAGAGGTAGATGAAGATATGCAAGCAGCAAAGCAACTGCTTGCACTGCTTGCATGCGTGCCACCGATTGTTTGCGTATAACTTCTCAATGAATGGTCCGATTTAAACAATTTTTTTACAAGTCGTTGGTTATTAAATGCTAGACTCTTTAAATGCAATTTATAATATATACAAGCCACACTCACCCGTTATAACCACCGTGAATGACCTCTCGATCCTCTTCAGCCGGTTCTCCACCACACACCTGTAGACGCCTTCGGCCAATGGATTGATGTTCAAAATTTGCAACGTGGAATTACTTTCTGTGATGTAGCTATATTTCAAGTTCGCTTCGTCCAGATCCTTTTCGTCCTTGTACCACCGAACCGTGGCCACAGGAATCGCGTTTGATTCGCAGTCCAGCTCCACCATTTCGCTCAATTTTCTCTTTATTTTCATATGGTCATTCAGGCTGGTATTTACCCACTTTGGAGCGAACGGATCGTAGACACTCAAGAATAGCTCGCGACTACTGTATATGGAATTATTCGAGGTGTCATAGGCCCGACACTCGTAGGTGCCTTGATTGTTGTCGGCTACCGAAGTGATATGCACAGTGCTCTTGTAGGAGTACTTGGTGCGACTAGTCTCGATTCGAACAACTAAAAAGATTATCGAAAAAGAAATGTAACGATAAATAGAAAATGAATTAGAAAAGTCTTACGTTCTGATTGCTGCAAATCATTGCCATTTAGAAGCCACATAAGATTGCCGTCAAAGTGATAGGCCAGCGCCTCACAGGTGAAGCTCACATCTTCTTCCTTAGCGATCTTGTGGTTCTTATCAAAGCCATGTATGGTCATGTTTTTGGAAATATCGCCCAGCAACACGTGGGCCTTGGTCAGTTTCCTGCGTTCCTGTCCATTGACCAGGTTCTGGGCAATGCAAGTGAGGATTCCCGGTTCCGTGGGCAGGAAGGACACATTGTATATACTTTCTACACTCAGTTTTCCGGGTCGCGGCATGGACTGGAACTGTGGGCGGTGCAAACAAGGTTGGTAAATGGATTTTAAATGAACTACCATTAGGGTTGTAAGAAATTAATGTACCTGATATTTCTCCCGTACACTTGGTATCTGTAGGACGACGACACCAAACATCGAACGATGGGACAACACAGAAAAAGCAATTGGAAGATGATTAGGAGACAAGTACAAATGCTTACGGTTAACTTAAATACACAAATATAACTGAAATATAAATTAGTTTAAAATGTCATTTCACAATATTTCCTGTATGTATAAATGTAAGTAATTTTTTTTTTTTTTTTTTTTTTTTTTTTTTTTAGCGCAGCAAGTTTACTCATATTGTTTTTAGAATTAATTTTGATAATTTTAATTAATTTATACTTTTTTTTTTAATTTCAATGTGTAAATACTTTATTCGTTAAAAAAATACCATATATCCCATTACCGACAACCGTAATACACATCTAATGGAAAGCCAATTGAGGTACTTACACTGAAGTTCTGATTGCTCCTTTCGCAAGTGGGCCAACTGGGTTCAAGTCCGCAGGGTCGGAACAAGAAGGTGACTATCGGCGGCGGATTGGCGCGAACGGTACACTCCATGTGCGCCACGGATCCCGCCTGGACGTAGACGTCCGACATGCTCAGGTCCGGACCATCCATTACACTCACTTTGTACTCCAGCTGCACGGTCCCCTTGGAGTTGGTGCCCCTTAGGATGTAGGTGCCGCTGTCCTGCAGCTGGGCATTGAGCACCTGAAGCATCGTGCTCAACTCCTCGGAGAGGATCTTGAAGTTGTGCTCCGACTGTCGCACCTCCGTTCCGTCCGGCTTGAACCAGCTGAAGGTGGGCGTGGGATATGCGAAGAAGTTGGCCCTCATCTGGATCGTGCGATTGGCCAATTCGTGCACATGGTAATGGCCCGAGGGCTCGGACACATTCAGGTAGCTTTCGTTTGGTCCTGTGAGCATTGGAATGGATTGTGAATGAATTACATTTATTCAATTATTCAATGTTGTGATCTTTATAGATCTTCTTTTTCAAAGGGGGGAACAAACAGGAGGTTAGCAAACTCACCTATAACTTTAATCATGTAGCTGACAAATTGTGTTATTCCCTGGGTGTTATCTGTTGTCAAGCACTTGTATGTACCGGAATCCGAACGCTGGGCATTCAGTACCGTCAAAGTGCTCCTGCCAATCTGGTGGGTGCTATTCCTTGTCTTGGGATCAGTTTCTGCGGTGGTAATATTGATGCGATCCTGCGGGAATGGTTTATTCATCAAGTCCCTAAACCTGTTTGATTGCATTTCACTTACCACATCGCGAGACGGCGACTGCCATTCGATTCCGTACAGGGATTCAACGAAGGCCGACTGTTCGCATACGAGCGTAAAGTTGGTGTCTGTGATGACGTGATGGTCCACGGAGGTCTTGATCACGGGCTTCGGCAGGGGTTTGCCGCTTTCTGTGGCGTTGTTAGAAAGTTTAGCTTTATTAGATACCCTTCGCAAAGGACTGGGGCTTGCCAGCAATGCTACAGCTTCATGCAGATGAAGGGGGGTTAGACATAGACGTGGACACAAATGGGTTAACGTTTTGACAGCACTTAGGTGGTAGGTGGTTAGCCGGGATTAGTAACACATAAGCTATGTAGCTACAGCAGTTAAATCAGTCCATAACCAAGTAAAATCGAAACCAAAGCTCAAATGGTAAGGGATGCACAGCCAGGACAACACAACAACAGAATTGAACAGAACAACTTCAAATCAACAACAACAGATAAACAACATATCAACAACAGATAAACCACTTATTAACAACAGATAAACAACACATCAAGAACAACAGCCAGGACAACACTTACGCCCTGGTCTGGGTGAGGGCGAGGCCATCATCGGTGCCAGGCGGACTGTACTTCGCCTTGCCCGATCCCAGGATAGAGCTCCATCACCATCACCATTGATTAGTGCCATTTTACCCGTCGATTGGTTAGTAACATCGCCATCGGTGCCATCTGGTGCATATGTATACCCCATGTTAGTCAAGGCCCCCGATGTCGGTGGGCTGGTACTGGGACTTGCCGATCCGGTTTCTGGAGGAGTTAGCAGATTAACGTGACAGTGGGTTCGGGTAGTCAATCAATATTTTTTATGTTCAATTTGAAGAGCAAGGAACAGTGGGGTAACACGAAAATAGAATGAAATACCTTGGGTTAGAACACTTATGAAGCAAGCAGTAAGATTGTAAAACTTTCATTTAATGGTGATTAAAAAATTTTTTTTTTTTTTAAATTTTTTAACTTTTAAATACCAAATACCATTTTTAAATGTTCTTTTATTAAAAATTAAAAAAGGCGAATTAAAAATTAGAATTTCTTCTTAGTTTTATGTGAGTATCTTACAAAAAATTGCGTGCAAAAGAATTTTGTGCCTGGCTATAGAGTGTGAGGTTTAAAGCCATGAATTTGGAAGAGAATAGAATTGGAAAGATTAGATCCGTGGCCTGAGGAAAACCGAAACCTTAACCGCTTCAAAATGATCGATTTCAGAAAGGAAAAGCAATATTTACGACATGTATAGACGGAAATCACAAATCACAAACTTTGGGGTGCAAAAACTCACTATCAATGTGACCGTTACCAATAAAGTTCACTTCTATGCTGGTATACTCCTCTTCGTTGTGCGGATAGGGTGAGATTGGGCGACAGTAGTAGTCGCCGCCATCCGTGATGCTGCGGATTTCGATGGTGAATCCTCGTTTCGGATCGTACCGACCGACAGATTTGCTGGAATATTTCTGCATAGAGGCATATTGGTCAGATATCGGGTAATGAAGTGGAAACCTAAAAAGCGACCTATCAATGCAGTTACGGACCTGAAACTGGTATGTTAATGCTACTCTATATATGTAGGTATAATATCTAGGAAATGGGCTATCTGTACAGAATAGTATCTACTATATACATTTTTGGATCTTGTGGGCTTAACTACAAATTTATTTTAGAAAAAACTGTGACATACTCTCGGTGTACACAACATCAATTAGAGTCTTATTGTTCGACGAACTGCAAGAGATGTAACCGGAAATACGCTCTATGACATGAAAGGTGAAGCCCACTTTGGGGTGGTACTTCACCCTGTCGTAGAACTTGGGGTCTCCCTGAATCTGACCTTTCGAAGGGATTTTCCATTGAAGTTTCTGCGCGTCGAGAAGAGAAAATCATGAGTTCTTAAAAAATATACTAGTTTGAGTATTACGAAAACCATTTTTTAAAATCTAACAAAAAGAATAAAAAACTTCATTATTTAAAAACAATTAAAATAATAAAAAAATAATTTTTTTTTTTAAATTAGTTAAAATATTACAATTTATAGACGTACTATGCTGAGCATATAATCTTTGGCCTACTTTTATTTTGTACTTATTTGTAGGAACTTTACAATTGAAATATTTATTTATCCCATTTAAATCCCTGCTTTTTTGGGAAACATTTAAAAAAATTAGATTTTTTTCACTTACATCTCCAGTGTTGGTTTCAAGCCACACTTCTGTCTCGGGCATCGTTGGTTTACAGGGTATGACCACGTCGGTGTATTGCAAGGCTTTCACCACGCTGGTGGAAGTCGCCAACTTAGCGTTGGGGTCGTCCACGTACACGTAGATGGAGCTGGCCTGGCCCTGGTTCACCAGCTCGACCATCGCCTCGTCCGACTTCTCAGCGATCTTGTTGAATTCCGATTCTTTGACGCAATAGTAGGCACCCACCTCATCGGCCGTCACCTCGTAGAGTGTTAGGCTGGATCCATAAGGTCGCGTCTCATCCTCCTTGGTATTGTCAAAAGGATCCCACTTCAGACCCTCCGGATAGTAAAGAGAGTAAGGAGTGCTGCTCCACCAGCTGATCGGCTCTTCGCCCTCGCATTTCAACACGGTGGTTTTCTGAAACTCCAGAATAATGGAACTCTTGCAGGGCGTCATCAGGGGAGCTCCATTCTCGCCGCCGCAGTTGATGGTACTATCATCGGGATCCAGCAATACCTCTGATATCGGTACTGAAAAAAAGTGGAGAGATTATGTTGTGAATAATTTCTGTAATTTATAAATTCTTCTTAAATTCTCTCTATTCTAAAATAGTTTCAAATTTATTATTATTTGAAAAAATATTTAAACAAAAAAAAAAAAAAAAAAAAAAAAAATTAACACCTTCTTATTATTATTTTAACTTTTTGTACAATATGGATACAATGTTTTCGGTGCACTGGACTCGTTCATTGTTCATTGATCGCTGCCTTACAACAGAAACCCTCCACATGCTGCTTTATCTACTGCCGAGTTCTAGCCTCCGGCTTCCCACTTGGACGACAATCCCCATCCACTGGTGGCGCTATAATAATGACTTCAAGTGATTTGCGGTTGAGCGACCCTCTAGGGAGCTTCATGGGCGCAGTGGCGCAATCCTTCACCGATCCCGAGTCTTGCATTCAATTGATCGGGGTATCCCAGCGACTGCGCCTCTGTTCTTGCGGCTCAACTAGTTTGTTTTGCCTCTCTTGCCTCGGAATCAATTATTTGTGTACGGAGCGATAACAATTGAGTTGATGATAGGCATTATATTATGCTCGCCGCACTGCCTCGTGCTTTACGTATATATTTATGGTTTTTTTTTTAGGAAAAAGAAGAACATTTGAATAGGAGACAAAATATCACAATATAATAAACGACACTTGAGTTGGTTAGACAAAGGCCACGTCTCGTCTAGAATTCGGAGGTTTATCAACTAGAGTTCAAAGTTCGAAGCGGTGTCTGTAGACTGGAACACTGGATGCTCGAAGATCAGCGGATTATAGCAATGCACAGGGGAAAAAGTCTCTTAAAAGTCTTCAATCAACAAAAAAAAAATAAATAATACAAATAATATAATACCTAGAATTTGTTTCCTATGTTTTATATAAGAAATATTTATTATAACAACACCAAATGGGATTATTAAATATTATCTGCTAAGATAAAGAGTACATTTTGTACATATGAAAGGATATTTCTGTGTTTTTTTTCTCTCAGTGCATATAATTATAAAGAATTTATATAAAAATATTTATTACAACAACACTAAATGAGATTATTAAATATTATCTGCTAAGATAAAGAGTAAATTTCATTTTTAAAACACCATAAATTTTCGAGCGCAATATGAACTAAAATTTCTGATCCTTTTTTTTCTCTCAGTGCATTTAATTATAAAGAATTTATACATGAGTATTTATTATAACAATACTAAATGGGATTATTAAATATGATCTGCTAATATGAATATGAACGGAAATTTCTGAGCCTTTTTTTCTCTCAGTACATTTAATTATAAAGAATTTATATAAAAATATTAATTACAACAACACTAAATGAGATTATTAAATATTATCTTCTAAGATTAAAAGTAAATTTTTTTTAAACCCCACATATTTTCAAGCGAAATATGAACTGATATTTCCGTGCTTTTTTTTCTCTCAGTGCATTTAATTATAAAGAATGCGCGATTGTTGACAGGAAGCAACTCACACATAAACATGAATGCATATTCCCAGATATGTATGTTTTTTATTTAATTGTGCAAATTGAAAGCGTTAGCCATCGTGTGTTTTTCATGGCTCTCTCTTATCAGTTTTATAAAATTCTTGGGAATAAAATGGAATCTCGAAAAGTATGGGTTTTTTGGAGAGAGATTTGCCCAAGGCTACTTACGTGCATCGCTCCATAAGCTCCAAAGCAACAGAAGATAGGCCAGAAGAATTCTCCTCAGAAGTACAGCCATCTGGCCGATTTGGTTGTTTGCTTTGCGGTTTTATGTTTCACTAGTTTTATTCTCCTAATATCTCAAATATTCACAACTTTAACACATTTGGCCCAGTAATGCCATGGTCACGCAGGAAGACACTTAGCGTTGCACTGTAAGAAACAGAGATTGATTGCCTTAGTTAGAAAATATATAATATTTAAGAGACTATAAATATTGTTAGCTTTGCAAATTTTTCGCGTATTTTAATATACAATTATATATATTTTTTTTACTATGTTTAATATGTTTGTAATTTAATTTTAAGCTGCTAATTTATAAAAGTTTGTTTCATTTTTCTTATCTTATTAAGCACTTTATCGCTGAATTTGTGTATTATTTTATGATAATAAATATTATTACATGATAATTTTTTGGTTCTGATTTTTGTTCTTTTGAAATTCATTCATTCACTAGCACTCAGATTTCTAGGTTGAAAATCTCTACTTGAAAAATGTATAGCCACCGATTTTAATCCGATTCTCGCGCACAAACGAACAGCATAACGATCCGGGAAAGAATGAAGCTTTTTGCTGGATTGTCGGCGTGAAGAAGCGATAAGAATTTGTGTATGGACTCTCTGCAGTTCATTCAGGCTCGATACATTTTTGATAAGGCGGAAAATCATTTTGTATGTCTTCACCAGATATTATGCTTGCGCATAAACAACAGCAGCAACACAATAAGCAAGACTTTTCTTCTGTTCTTCTGTTTTTTTGGTGTCATATCCGCATTTTCGAAATAAGAGTTTCCGGACGATATTTCTTCGTGGGGTGGAGAAGGGAGGGGTGTGAAGGGGAGAACCACACCTACGAATGGGGCAACAGGTCATACCGTGGCCATAATTCACTGTCACACACGATGAGGCAGTCTAAGTCACTAAATGACAACGCGACATGCACAATTAAACAAGTTGAGTAGCCATTGTCCACACGGCAACAAAAATTTACAAATAAAATTATAAAAAATAAAATAATAAATGAATACACAGACAAAAATAATAAAAGATCAGTTTTTATTATTATTTTCATTATTTGTTTAAAAAATATTAATTTTAGATAAAATAACAGATATCATATAATAACAAATTGATATGTTTAGATCACAATTATCGAATTTTCTTCTGTGTACGAGTTGTTATCCATATTCTTAAAGCTTGCAGAAGGTTATTAATTTTAATCAGAACTTTGGCATTACATTTATGAAAAGTATACATAAATGAACATTGAAAAGAGTATTTAATATTTTTATTTTTACAGGAAATATCTGAAAATTAATATGCAAATTGGCAATAATTTATGTTTTCCACTCAGACTCTTCTATATGTTACATTTACCACACACAAAAAAAAAACGGCGGGATCAAATCGATATGCGCATGGTAAATTTCTGGTACTTAAACACATATCGTTTTTACCATGCAATAATGGTGAAATCGATATTGAAAAATTCAATTTTTTTCTACTTCTCTCTTTCTCTTGGACAGAAAAAAGCAATATGGCGACTTAAGTTACGTGATTACATTTTACATTTACATTACATATTATAATGTAAATGTAATGAGATGTAAAATGAATGTCGGGTAATTTCAAATCGAGTGTATTCTATTAAAAAATGTACATAAAACTGTAAGGGTATATAAACTTCGACTTGCTGAAGTTAGTTTTCCTTCTTGTTATGTTTCATATTTTCAATGTTGATAGCATATTCTTATCATGTCAGCATGGTATAAAATTAAAAAAATATGGTGGTAAAAAGCAAGACTGTGGCATTTTATCAGCAAATGAAAATATAACGAATTTTTATAGGAATGTGGTATATATATAAATATTTTTGGTATTTCATTTAAAAAGAAGATTTCTTTAAGAAGAATTTTAATAAGACTGTATTTAAGCATACATTTTTTAGGAAGAAACAACTTAAAGTAATTTTAAGGAAATACAAAAAAAGAAATAAAAAAGAAATGTATTCGAGATCATTAAAAAAACATACGAATTTTTAATAAGAATATGATAAAGAGGATAATTGAATACCTTTTTAATACATCATTTTATAAGTATTCAATCCTGTTGAATAACGTATTCTACAACTACAACTTTTTCCCTGTGTGAGTAACCGGCGCCATCGTTTGCCGGCAATTAGGGCCAACGAGATGGCCTCTGATGGGCCACTTCCGTGGTGGCGTCGTAAAAACGTAATCCCTCTCAGCCAGAGACAACAAGTGTCCCGACATCGATGAACTGGAATTTAATTTGCTGGCAAACTTTGAGGGCACTCCTCGCAACGCCTTCGTGCTGACATTTTGGCCTAGTCGACTTGCGGCGGCTAATTGCCAGTTCGCTTGGCCAGCCAAAGCAAGCCATTCATCTTTGTCACTGCCAGGACTTGAGGTCAGTTTATTGGCTAATTGAAATTGCTCTGGTTTCACCTGTCCCACATGTCCAGACCACGAGCATTGCGGATTAAACGCAATCAGCTGGCAAATATTGGCTTGCTCGCTAATCACCTGTGGGGAGTAGCTAATGGCACGATGAAAAGGCATCAAAATGAGGAGTGGGTTGAGAAAACTTTGCGAGATACTCTTATGGTACCTGTACATATAGTATTTGTAAATAATTTAAACTATTCTTAAATTATGTGTAAGTTCTGACAGTTTTCCCTTTTTTAAAATATATTTTTTATTTTTTTTTATTAATTTTTTTTCATTGTTATTTTTTTAAATTTATTTATCATGTGTTTTGCTTTCAACTTACTACAAATAATTTTTTATTTATTATTTATTTTATTTTTTGTTACATCCACAATTTTTGAGGGCACATTTTCTAATTGTTTTGAGTTTTTTCTAGTCCATTTCCGAGTACTACATCCGCCTTAGACAAATTAAAAAAAATGTCCTAGTAAATAAAGTAATCAACACAATTTCAGAAACTGGCACTGTGTCCAAAAATCGTTGTACCACAAATCCATTATATCTGACCGGATCCGCATCAGGAATTTCCACAGTGGATGGATGATCACTGGGTAAACCCCCTCTATTCGGTAGCAGACAGCCTATCAAATGTGTCTGGTAAAATGTTGCGAGTTGTTGCTGGCCAGCAATATCTGAGATTTTGACGAGGAGAACTTGCAACTTTTTCAACTCCTTTTTCTGCCAGTCACTTAGCACACAGGAACAAAATTGTATACATTTCATAGGAAAATCTTTTCCGGACTTTAAGTATTAGTAATACCAGCAACTAAATGAAATTGAAATATTTAAATTAATAATATTAAAAATTAATAAAATATCAACTAAAATATTAAAAATAAAACAAAATCAGGTATTAAATCTCAATTAAAAAAGCAAATATTCAAATTGATAATATTATAAATAAATATTAAATCAATAAAAATATTAAAAATAAATTAAAAGTCAAATAAAATGGAAATATTACAAATGAATATTAAATCAATTAAAATATTAAATTTATTAAATATTAAAATCTTAATAAAAATATAAAAGGTAAACCAAAATCCACTAAACAGCTGTGAGATTGGAATTCAGTTTTTTCCATCACATTTTCCAATTTTTTTGATATGCTAGCTGTGTTAACTGGTCCTTAAAATTCGATTTAAAGTCGTACTAACTTTTTCCTGTGCACTGGTTTGTGTTGTCGCTGGAATGCATGTTGTCATGGCGACACGCCCACTTTGCCATTTTCAAGGGCGACTCTGGGCTGTGGCATTTTCCTTTATCCCCGATTGCGGCTATTTATAGCTTGGGAATATTTTTTCTGCTGTTTTTTAAGTTCCTCACGTGCCCGTGACGCAAATTACAGTGCGCCCTAATTGCAGTCCCAGCTGCAGGCAAATCCCTTCGTAGCTCTGATATTTTCTCTGATTGTTTTTTCGCAGCCCACGGAACCCAGGTCGTGCAATTAGCCCGAACATAATGAGGCCAGTTGGCTGGAAGGGGGGATCTTCACCTTTTTCTTTATCACTAGTACATATTTCTGCACTTAGTCATTTTTTCGTGGGCAAACATAAACCGATTAAAGGTAAAAATATCTGCTCCAGTTATAATCTTTTTGGTGATTTTACGCCAAAAAAGAAAAAATAATTTTATTCGATTCTTTGTAATATATTTTTTAAATGGTATATATAGCAAGAAGTATTATATGTTTTTTCCAGTGCATCATTGGAATTTTGTAGCACTTTTCATCAGTCTTGTTTGAACAAAAGAAAACACATTTTCCTTTTAATTGCCTAGTCATTTTACGTAGATTTTTTCTATTGCACTTTTCTTTACACTCTCTCTTAAAATCTTAAGTTCTTTATTTCCGTTAAAATATTCATTTTACTTAAACCTATTTATCACACAATCTTTCTTTTAAATATCATATATATAATATAATCTCTCAGATTTCTTAAGTTCTTTAGTTTCTTTAAAATATAAATTTTTCTTGGACCTATTTATCACATAATCTTTAAAATATTCGCATAACTTGGAACTGTTTATCACACAATCTTTCTTATAAATAATATACAATTTATTAGAATTCTTTATAAATCTTGGTTGAACAAAGAAAATCAACATTTTCCATTTATTACATAGACTTTTAATGCATTTTTCTTCACACTCGTATAAATAAATGAGTGTTTAAGTACCAAAGGAAAATCATCAATATGTTTTAATAAAACATACGTATTATTTGGGTCACTCTTGAATTCCAGATTATCGATACTCAACATATGTTTATCACAATCGCACCATTTTTACGGCCATCAAGTAGTATAAATAATAAAGAATGACGTCATTCCATGGTCGAGTGGCGCCGCCATAATTCGTTCATTCATTCGCCGATGTCCCCCCATTTAATGATCCCCCTCCCCACCTTCTTGGTCACTCATGTGTGACGTTGGCACTTACGTTTTCGTTTCAGGCCCCCATGTAAATCTGTTTACTGGAGTGACAATATTTGCGTATTAATTAAACTGCCTCGTACACAGCCAACAAACACCTTCAGTTGTACATATTTATATGTCCATATGATGGAAATATGCATTCCACGTTCATATAGTGAATACTATAGATTCAGTTTGTAAACCGGTTGACCGACTGCATTTGTAAGGGGAGAACTTTCCTTGAGAGCAAGTGTCTCCTTGCATTATCATCATTGCATTGATCGAACACTTATTGTGAGATCTTTTGTTTTCAAGAAGTAATCTTGTGGCAGAAAGTATGTTTATGAATCTACATAGGCATTGAAAAACATTTAAGGAGATTACAAGGTAATTTAGAGCTTTAATTTTTATAGTATTGAAGAAATACTTTAGTATTATTTATAAATAAAAAAAAATAATATAAAAAGTTATATTTATCTTTTCGTTGGTTGGTTTTTTATATTATTCCCTTTATTTTTAACACAAGCTCAAAATTATTCTGCTTTGGTTGTGGTTTTTTCATTATATGTGTAGTAAAACCCAAAAACGGAGATAATATAATTCTCAAAGCTTAGAAACACGCGTTTACTTGTGTTCTAAAAATAATAAGTAGATTAGTCTTATGTCTTTCGATTGTAGTTCCACTCATAGTATTTCCAAAGTATTATTCATATCTAAACTTTATACATTTAAAAGCTATGCTACAATGCAAACTTTTGACTCCGGTTTTACATAAGAAAAAGATAAATGTAATCTACATTTATGATAAAGGGTTCTATAGTATTACTCATTCAAGTTTTTTTCCTAACTTTAAAATTTTATTTATTTTAAAACATTTCGTTCGCAGAAGCACTTTAGCTTACTTTTGAAGTAAATTTATGCAATGACCCAATGTTTGTTTATGGGGAGACAAGAAAACTCTTTCATGCGTTTTTGCCATAAAAATGGCTGGCCATTTCATGTTCTGGCCCCGTCACCACCAACAACATTCTTATTAGTAGTTCCATGTTTTGCCAGCCAACCGAAAAAAAAAAATTCCACCACTTTTTTTACGTCCAAACTTTTGACAGTTTAACGCTTTGCCGGGAAAATCGTTCATTATTTGGTTCTTTATGGCCAATAAATGAAAAAGTTGCCCAGTTCGTGCTTTTACCGCGCTGCATGTGCAACAGATTCGAGTCGAGGTTTCTGTTTGGTTTCTGTGGTTTTCTGTCACGTGTTTCGCTCTGCGATTCACGCCCCTACTCTACTGCACTCCCTGAATTTCCCTTCTACGTGTCTGCTTTCCAAATGGCGACCCTCGTCACGGGGAAATTTTCCTGTGGTTTTCCACCTCTGTCCATTTTAATTTCGGACTCCTTGCCTCAAATTGAATTTTCTATGGGCCTCACAACTCAGGGTTTATTTCTGCAATTATCTGGAGTCCAGGAAAAGTGTGTGTCTCACTGTTTGGATTACCTTTGTTTTTCCTGGTTACTACACAGAAACAAATTTCGATATGAATTGGTTAAAAAAATTAGGGAATTCTGGAAAAAAAAACGATATGAAATAGGGTCCAAAAATTCAAGAGTTGTGGAAGAAAAAATTTTTTATGAAATAGGATCAATTCAACCTTAACTCATATCAATAAAAAGCGAAGATGAATAATGCCAAATTTATGATTCAAACATAGCAATTTAATACTTTATCATATCGGTTATTATATTTTAAAATACAAAATGTAGTATTTTTTGAAAGAAATCATTAAAAATAAGATAAACATAATTTTTATTCATATCCAAATTATCTTAATTGATCTTAAAAAATATAAAATTTACCTGCACATATCAATCTGATCTTTTGTAATTGTAATTGTAATTATATTTTAAAATATCCAAATAAGTATTCTTTGAAAAAATAAAGCAAAATAAGTGATATTGATCTTTAAGAAATATACAACTGATCTGCACATATCAATCTGATTTTAGGCCAATTTTTTTTTCCTGTGCAAGGAAAATTTACGACTCTTTCGCCTGAGTTTTCCCGGCCTTTATTTGATTTTCCCCGCTGACCTTTGGCGCTGCGTAAATTTGTACTTGTATTCGTGCAGAAAGTCAAGTGTTTGTTTTATTTTCCAGGCCGCCTTTGTTTTCCATTTCAATTGAAATTTAGCCCGCAACATCTTAATGGAAAGTTTGGTGGTACACAAATGCTGCGATTGCAATTGTAATTGCAAACATGCCGCTGGCTCTTGGCCAAAATAATGAGCGGCGAACCCCGAAGAAATACGAAAAGTATCAGGAAATATTTTTATGCATCTCTGCATTGCCTGGAAACGTTGAAAATTTTGGAGAAGCGGGGGCTTGGTTCATTAAAATTCAAAAAAGCGGCACGCAGGCAAATGGAAATTTGCAATTTGGGCCAAGCTAAGATTTGCTGCCTCGTAAATCAAACTATTTGTCAATTGCCAGCCATCGGTTAACAGCGGTATCGAGATCTTTGGGCCCAATCTGCCCGCCCAGGCCAAGAAAAACCGCGTGTGGGCCTTTTGGTAACTCACATAACTCTCGTAACTCTCGCTTTTTGACTTTAAGGCCCAAACCAAACTAGGTCTAATCATCGTTCTGCATAAAATGACGCGACTTTGGCACAGTTTGCGTGTCTCTTAATGATGGAGGAGGCATTGCTGACATGGTAATGTTTTATTACCGGGAATGTTGGCTAATTCCATTAACCAAGTGTCCATAAGTAGGCGTGAGCTAACCAGGAACGCTAATGAACTCGAGGATGTCATGGAAAATGTTAGAAATGGTAGAGGAAAGTACTTCAGTCGAATAATAAAATCGAAATTACTTTATGCAGTTCCACATTTTTTACGAGCAAGAAAAATAACTTTCTGCAAAGTTTTGGAGTGACATAATTTATAATACAAGATTTCTACAAGAGCCAAGTTTGTCTTTCTCGCCTAACTAGCAAAAATTTACAAAATGACTCTGAAAACAAATATTTAAATTGAATTGATAGTGAAAAACTACACATAGAGAAATAGTCAAGAAAATTACGTTCTCATATTAAGTATTTTTATTCTTAATTTGAGGAATTTGTAAAATAGTTTATATAAGGTAAAAATTGCTTGTTTTGCTTTTTAAGAAAAAATTCTTTAAAAAAATTTATAAAATTTTATAAATATTAAAAAAAAAATTTTTTTCTGAAAGTAAGTAGTTTCTCTTATAAGTGAGAATTTATGAACTTGGTTATATTTTTATGAAGTAAAAAGTTTACCCATTTCCCCCTTGCTTGTTTCGCTTTTTAAGAAAATATTCTTTATAAAGACTATACAAAATTTTATAAATATTAAAAAAAAATTTTTTTAGCTGAAAGTGAATGTGTTCCACTCGAAATAATAAATTATGTACTTGTTTATATTTTTATTAAGTAAAAATATAACCCATTTCCCATTGTTTGTTCCACTTTTTTAAGAAAAAATTCTTTATAAAGACAGTACTAAATTTTATAAATATTAAAAAAAATGTTATTTTGAAAGTAAGTTCCATTCAAAGTGAGAATTTATGTACTTGATTATGTTTTTATTATTATATTATTTATTATTTGCTTGTTACGCTTGCTTAAGAAAACATTTTTTATAAAAACTGAACTACATTTTATAAATATTTTTTTTTTACTGAAAGTGAATTTGTTCGAAGTAAGAAATTATGTACTTTTTACTTAATAAAAATATAACCCATTTCCCATTGTTTGTTCCACTTGTTTAAGAAAAAATTCTTTATAAACCTTCAAACCTTTATAAAAATTTTTAAAAAATGTTCTTACTGAAAGTGACTATGTTCTACTCGAAGTGAGAATTTATGTTCTTGTTTATATTTTGAGTGCAAAAATTCTCAATTTGAGTGTAAAGTTCTTTATTATTTTCCTCTGAGTATTGTTCAGACTGAGTTCTTAACAAATTACCAGCACTGAAAACCAAGTGTTCTGTAGAAAAAGAAATAATAATATGAACCCTTTGTTAAAGTTCTTCATAAAATGTTTTACAACTTTAATAAAAGCGAACCATTAATTTGGGCCAGTAAAAGCTGATGACAATCCAAGGTAATTTGTTACAAAAAGTGTAAGGAATTAATAGATCTGGACTTGATTAATTAGGCAGACATTTTGGCGCCACAAGATCGAGGTCACTTGGCTTGGATTGGTTGCGTTGACAGCAGCGGGAACATCTTGTTTAATGTCTCTTGTCGGAGTCTAATTAATTGATATATGGTTCCAGTAAACCTCCCCCTCTCACTTCTTTTTTATTGACATTTTTTTGTGGTGTTTTTTATTTGGGCAAGTGCACAGCTCCCGCTGTGAATTCCGCCCACATGCAAGAGTGAGTTTTGCAATTTATGTGTTGGCTGTCAGCCACGCCCCCTTACCGCCGCAACCGCCCACATTCCTCAGCTGCAAAAGAGAGAAATACGGGCTTCTGGGCCCCGAGATCTAATGCATTTTTGAAGCGATAGCAGCAGCAGGCTAATCTGCAAGACAAATGCATAAACAACGCTGGAGGGACAAACAAAAGTAAAGCCTTGATAAATTTGCAACTGAAACGGGAGAAGAAAATCAGTGGCAAGTCGCCGAGAATCCCCAGATAAACCCGGCCCTTATAGAGATACTGTTGCTGAGCTGCGGGTGAACCCAAAAGATACACTATCTTGCAGATACCTTATCGCAGTTTCGCAACAGACTATCTTTACAGCCGCTCTTAAATGGCGTTACGATAAGACTAGGGCCTGAAAATAGATAGATATTTTTTATTTACCCTCTCTACGGAAAGTTAAATAACAGCGAAATTAATTAAATGTATTTTTTTTTTGCATAACTGGAAGGCAAAGAAAGTCAGGGGAAATAAAAGTGAAATTAAAAGAGCAGGTAATGTATCTCTTAGATGAGTCATTTGGGATTTTTTTTTTCTTTTTATAAATTGTGTAACCCTTAATCTCTCAACATTTGTAAGTCTAGAGAAAAATGATTTCTTTCTTTTATTTTCCATGAACGCTGCCAGTGAAATTGAATAGCTGGCAGAATGCCCACACATTATACAACTACAACGCGTGGCGACAACAAGTTGTTGGCCAGCTGCTGCCGCTGGTTGGAATATATATATATACAATAGAAATGTTATGTGCCTTCACTTAATAGCCGACAAGTGTTTAATTTGTTTGTTTTGGGCTTCGGCCGATTAATAAATAAATATAGCCAATGTATATAGCTCATTTCGTGCCTGGCCGCGACCTCAAAACTGTAAGATGGCTCGATGGTTTATTTTGTTTACCCAATGCATTTCATTCTTGGACATAATTGGGTGAATAGAGCTCTGTTTTTAATTTATTTTGTTTTATTTTACGGCAGAAAGAAGATTGCACATATACATTTTTATACACAGAAAAATTCGATATGAAATGGGGTCAATTCTACCTTATTTCATATCAATAAGATTGATTAATGTCAAATCTATGATTAAAACATATCAGCTTGATATTTTTTTATATCAGTTATTTTACTTTAAAATACCAAATTTATTATTTTTGAACAAATTATGAAAAATAAGATAAACGTAAAGTTCATTCATATCAAATGATATGAGTAACTTATCAAGCTGATATTTTATATAGTTTTTAAATATAGTTTTTTTAACTATAATATAATCAATATGATTGATAAATGTCAAATCTATGATTTAAACATATCAACTTGATATTATATCATATCAGTTCATTAATGTAAAAATACATTTAATATATTTTTTTTTTTAAATTATGAAATTTAAGATAAACGTATTCTTTATTCATATCAAAATGATAAAATGCCAAATATAGTATTTTTTGAGCTGTAAGATAAACATAATCTTTATTCATATCAAAAGGATATGAATACATATCAATCTGATCATTTAAAAATATTTTTCTTTGTATCCATAATTTTCTAGATTAAGCCGAGTTTCCAAGTTTGCTAACTTTTTGCCAAAGCTAATGAATGGGTTCTATTCTAGGGCTCAGGTGAAAGCCAAGTGCCTGTTGTTCAGCCCTTTTTTTATTTTCCGGAGATTTATGGCCGGTCCGTTGTTAAACGCTTACCTCTGCCATGCAGACAGCTCCAATGGCCTGGCCAAAAATATTTATTATTTACGTTCTGGCACACCGACAGCAGCGGATGTAAAGAGTCGGAGGTGTCGTGTCCATTCATAGAATGCCAAACAAACCGCACAAAGCGGCGTGAAAACGTGTTCAATGCTGGCCCAGACTGGCGGAGATTGTGCACCGAATGGCATTTATTTATGGCTATTGGTAACCGGCAAATTCAATTAATCAGATATTATCTCAAATGGTTATTTATGCGTCAATTCGCCCACCGAGTTAAGGGGTTTATCTGGTGCTTTTTCTTAAAACTCTCTCAACTTTGTAACGAAACTGAGAACATAATAGTATAATCTCTAGTTTATACTATAAAATACTATTTTCTTATAATTAACCTTATCTTTTTTTTAAGCAACTTAAAACCAACAGAAGTAAAAATCCCAGCTGATTTGTCCTTTTAAGATTATATAGAATTTTGTTAATACTTATCATTAATTTTTTTTAAACAATCTATACTTCTTCTCAAAATTTCAAGTCATAAAAATGCATCAGATTATAAGGCATCAATAATATTTTTTAAAACCGGAAGTCAAAGTCTGCTGATTTCTAACCTTTTAAGATTAGAAAGGTTTTGATTCAGACCTTATAAAAAATTTGAAAAAATCCTAAGATCATGGCACCAATAAAGTTGTTATGAACGGAAGTCAAAATCTCTAGGGGTTTCTAAGCGAAAAATTTGTTTTCATGCATACATATATCAGCAAATGAAATTTCTCTGGAGATTTCACAAGAGATGTTGAGGGTTTAAAAGTCTCTTTTCCTAAATAAAGTGGCAATAAATAATAATACATTTTTTTTATATTTTCTATTAGTTTTTTCCGGTGCAGACAAAGTAATTTATTTGTAATGGAGCTCCATACTTCAGCATAATCAACTGCAGTAAAGTAACTCTAATTTGACACCAGCAGGGGGTGTGCGTATCTGGTGGATAGCTGGATACTTGGATAGTTGGCCATAAGCTCCGTCTGATTAATGTGCCATGTGCATAATGGGAAAGGTGTGAAAAAGGTGTACAGGTGAGCACTTGGTAAGTGGCAATGTGAGGAGCGCAATTTCCAAGAACCGCTTGTACCAATTGATTTTTCTGGCTTATTACAACAGGTGAATACGGATTCCGGTAAATATTTATGCGCCAGATTGGCCGACTATTTGTGCAGACATTTTTATGACTCAAGGCTTTGGACTTCTGGATGTGTTTTCCTCTCCACTCCAGAGATTGACGGGCAGCAGCAGCAGCAGCAGCAAGAAGTCTTTTTGAAGTGCTCAAAGATAAATGGAGCAGTGCAAAATGGGAGGTCTGCATTTAATAAACAAATTGGGAACAGTGAGCAATTGCGGCGGCCCAATTGGAGGCAATGAGTTATGGGCCTTTGATTCGATCGGAACTTCTGGATCCTGAGTCATTTCGGAGGGAAGTGTATCGTTTGGTCAAGAAACCGAATGGGAACCGGTTTAAGAAAGTCGCCTTATAGCTACACCCGATACACGATCCACAAAAATTCAGCTGGTCAGGCAAACAAAAGAAAGGTGAACTCTTTCCCTTTGAAACCCAAAGAAATAAATATATTCCACACACATAAAAAAAAAATAAAAATCATGTTCCCGTAAAATCGATATGGCCATGTAAATTTAAGATCACGCAAAAGCCATGTCGTTTTTACATGAAATCCTCTTTTAGACCACTTCAAATTTACCTGAGCGCATAACAAGTTAAAATTGATCTTAAATAATGTAAAATTGACCTATGTACGTTTCGTATCGAATTTTTTCGGGTGCATAACGTTTTCCCTAGAAGACGTGAGTGAGTAAGTGAGTGAATCCGTAGGTTAACCAATATCTCATAGTCTTACGCAGTCTACCGTTTTACCGCAGCAGCTTGAGAGCAACAACAACAACGTCGATATAACAATTACAGTCACGATCGACGATGAATCACGATTTTGAATACCTTTACTCCGGTGTTTGCAGTCTCGTTTACTTGGAATGCCGTTGACGTATTTCACATAGACATACGCACATATTTGTATGCTTCACACTTATCAATGAATGATGATAATACCACGCACACTCACACAAAACACACACACTTTCAAAAAGGTCACCGATAATAGATAGAAACACCATCCATATACAAATACTATACTATATAGTGACTCTTTTTGGTTGTTTGAATTGCATTGAGTTGAGCAATTAGCACTGAATTCGATTTTGGGGGGTATTACAATTCAATATCACTCAGAACTCTTGTCAACCACCTGTTGTATTCGTATTCGTATTCGTATTCGTATTCGTATTCGTATTCGAATTCTTATCTGTGTTTGTTATTTACTTTTGCCGAGGTGTGGGTTCTCTCTCATCGATATCTAAACTTTCGACTGCGGATTCATTTGTTTAGCACCTTTGATGCATCACTTATACGGTATACAGTATACGATATGGCACGATTTGGTTTCGGTTTTCGGTTATCACTAGTTATTATATATTTTAGCTCTGCTAAATTACCGCTTACGTTGTGGATTTTTGTTTAACACTTCTTGCGTGGGGGACTTTAGTATTTCTGTGGCTCTTCAGAAACAGCAAATAAACTGCGTCGTCGGCAAAGTTTGAACAGTTTGCCACCAGAACGAAACGAGTTGAAAGCCCGCGATATGTTATTCCGCTCTGACGTCTGAACAGCTCGAAAAGTTAACGTGAACTAAATAACGAGCTAAAAATTGAATGGAGTCACGCTGCCGACTGGCGTTGCCAGACTGCTTGAAAAAGACTTCGCTCTGCCAGACGGCGTGAAAAAGATGCCATCAGTGCAGCCAGATTTTCGGTTGCTGTACTAAATTTTGTAACGGTTTTGTTTTTAGATCAAAATATATTTAATTGTTCTATTTCTTAAATATATTATAGTTACTTAATATAGAAAAAAAATTGTTAGCAATATTTTAATTATGTTCGAATATATGGTTTTGAACAAAAATTCAAATATTTTTTGAAAATGATTTAATTTTAAAAATCATACTCCAAAAATTAGAGTATATTATTATGCTTAATAAAATAAATTTGACGATTGAGGACAAACAAAAATTGTTTGTTCTTCACTATTCCCATACCCAGAATTTTAAATAATATTTTTTATTTATCACCACTTTTCCTTTCCTTATGCAACCTATTGAAAAAGAGAGCGTTTTAAGGAATTCAACAAAACCAATTAAATTAAAAAACTCAATGGCGAATCTAATTTGATTAGTATTCTGAGTATAAATAGGTCTTCTTATTTTTAATCCCCAGCCCAAATGAAGTTCCTATGTAAGTTAATAAAATAATTTCTCTATTCCTAATTCTCTAATCCTAATTAGTATCTTTCAGATCTGATTTGTTTGGCCACATCAGTGGCTGCTCGATTCGCTGATGATTTATACCAGATTTTGGCCAAGGAAAATGCCAACAAGAATCTTATCACTTCACCCCTGTCCCTAGAAATTGGCTTTGCTATGATATACATGGGAGCTAGAGGAGAAACCGCCATAGAAATGAGGTACTTCTCGAAAATGCCAGCTGATAAAAGGGTTGTGTTACGCAAATACAACGATTTACTGACCGATATCGAAAAGAAAGGCGTGATTTGGGTGGCCAACACCATGTACGTAAGCAAGGATAGTTTCGCTGATGTTTCGGAGTATCTCAAGACGGTAGCAAGTTCCTTTAAGGCGGATATTATCAGTACTGCATGGCCTTCGATCGCGGAAAAGTTTGAGAATGTGCGTAGAGGCGGTGACGGTGGTCGACATTTGTCCGCCTTTGTAAATGAAGTTCACTTTAAACGTCAATGGCAGTACGAGTTCAGTTCCAGCAATACCAGGGAGTATGATTTTCGAACTGCAGACAAAGAACTGGTTCCTGTTCAGATGATGTCCCTATCGGGCACTTTTAAGGCAGCCTACATACCCGACTTAGATGCCAAAGTGATAGAGCTACCTTACCACAATTCAAGCCTCTCCATGGTCATCTTTTTGCCGGAAAAAGTAGATGGTCTGCCAGAATTGGAGAAGAAGATAGCTAGCTTCTCCTCCAGGATTCTGACATCGCAGAATGTGAACTTGAAACTGCCCAAGTTCAAAATCGAATACACCAAACATCTATATGAAATTTTAACGACGGTGGGTCTGTTCTGATTTTCTTTGGTATCCCCCTTATAATTTACATCAACAGATGGGCATAAAAACAGCATTTTCTTACGGAGCGAACTTAAATGGTCTTTTACCATACAGAATGGGTCTGGTAGACCAGGTCTTCCATAAGGCCACTATAGAAGTTGATGAACAGGGCGCCGAGGCAGCAGCTGAATCAGGTATTTTTGGTTCCCTTAGAACTTTCATTTTCATTTTCCGCAACGCACTTTATTTTTCGCAGTTGTAATTGCAAAGAAAAAGATGTTATTAAGGAGCGTGTCCGCCACTTCCCTGGAGTTCATTGCCGATCATCCGTTTGCATTCGTCGTTCGCGACAAGGACACCATCTACCTTCAGGGGCACTTCGTAAACCCAGGAGCATAGAGTACTGTTCCATATACCATAGATGTATATCTTATGAAATGTCAATAATAAAACAAATGGAAATCATTGTAATTATAGGTTTTTTAATTGAAATTTTTAGCTGGATCTTACCTATTTTTTTTACCCCTAAAACAAATTCGATACGAAGCGTAGGTCAATTTGACATTATTTAAGATCCATTTTAGCTTTATATGGGCACAGGTAAAATTGATATGGCCGATATATAAACAACATGTTTATACCCTTGCAGAGGGTATAATGATTTCAGTCAGAAGTTTGCAACGCAGTGAAGGAGACGTTTCAGACCCTATAAAGTATATATATTCTTGGTCAGCATGACTAGACGAGTCGATCTAGCCATGTCCGTCTGTCCGTCTGTCCGTCTGTCCGTCCGTCCGTCCGTTTCTACGCAAACTAGTCCCTCAGTTTTTAAGCTATCGAGCTGAAACTTTACCAAAAGTCGTATTTCTGTTGCAGGTAGTATATAAGTCGGAGCCGGCCGGATCGGACAACTATATCTTATAGCTCCCATAGGAATAATCGGAAAAATAATTGAAAAAAAATTATAACTTATGTGTTTTTTGACATATTACCTTATGCTCTTGGAAATATCATTTTTTTTAACAGTTCTGAATTTCGAATTAAATTTTATAAAAATCGGACGACTATATCATATAGCTGCCATAGGAACTATCAGAAAATTAATGGCAAATTAATATGAACAAAATTATAGCTTCGGTATCTTTTGACATATTTCCTTCTACTCTTTGGAATATCGTTTTTTTAATAATTCTGATTTTCCATTTAAATTTTATGAAAATCGGACGACTATATCATATAGCTCCCATAGGAATAATCGGAAAATTAATGGGAAATTAATAGGAAAAAAATTATAGCTTTGTTAATTTTTATTGTATTCTCTTCTACTCTTGAATATAACTTTATTTTATTATTTCAGAATTTCGAAATAAATTTTAAATAAATCGGACGACTATATTATATAGCTCCCATAGGAATGATCAATCAATTATTGTCAAAATTGCTATAATTCGGTTTGTTCCAAATCGAAATTCAGATTTTTGTAATTTGTAATTAAATAGGAATTAAATGCAAGGGTATATAGACTTCGGCTGGCCGAAGTTAGCTTCCTTTCTTGTCGTAATTTGGAATCTGTCTTTCTCATTTCAACTCACTTCATTTTGCTCTTCATATGGCTTATTGCTCTCTTTTTCGAAGTGAGAGAGAAAATTCGGCCAAATGATATTATTTAATATCAATTTGAAGAGTATTTCATATAAAAACGATATGGATATGAATTACCTGACATTTACCTGACCATATGGATTTAACGGGAACATGCTTTCTTTTGTGTGTAGATATCTTATATGCATTACGGAATCTGTGATCTTGTAATAATGACCTTAAAGTAGGTTTTAGTTCATATACTACACCGAATGTGAACATATAATCCGACTAAACCAATTGAATTATAAAACTAAATGGCAAATCTAATTTGATTAATATAAAGAGTATATATAATCGCCAGTCTGTAATCCTATATTTAGTTCGACATGAAGTACTTATGTAAGTTAACCGCTTAGTTTCCATTAGAAGTCTCAATATTTCTCCCACAGGTCTGATTTTGCTGGCCACGTCAGTGAGTGGGCGATTCACGGATGATGTATACCAGATTCTGGCAAAGGATAATGCCAACAAGAATCTTATTTCTTCGCCCCTTTCCGTGGAAATTGTCATGAGCATGGTCTACATGGGAGCTGGGGGAAGGACAGCACAGGAAATGAGGAACGTTTTGAAACTGCCGGAGGACAAAAAGGAAGTGGCACGTAAGTTCAAGGACTTGCTGACAAATCTCGAAGGACGCGAGAAGGCAGCAATCCTTGAACTGGCCAACCGCATTTACGTAAACGATCGGTACTCGCTGGTTCCTGAGTTCAATCAGGTGGTTAAAGATTCCTTTAAGGCCCAAGCTGAAGCCATCAGTTTAAAGGATCCTACAAATGCGGCTTCAATCGTCAATAAGTGGGTAAAGGAACAGACGCGTGGCAAGATCGAGAGTATAGTTAAGGAAACTGATATGACTGATGATCTAATTGTGATCCTCTTGAACGCAATTTACTTCAAAGGCCAGTGGCAATACCAGTTCAATTCCAGCAATACCAAGACAGCCGATTTTCAAACCGCTGACAATAACATCGTTCCTGTCCAGATGATGTCCCTATCGGACTCACTTAGGGCGGCAAATATACCAGACTTAGATTGCAAAGTGATCGAACTTCCCTACAGGAACTCAAGTCTCTCCATGGTCATCTTTCTGCCAAATAAAGTTGATGGTCTACCAGAATTGGAGAAGAAGATCGCAGGCTTCTCCAGGATGTTGCTAACACGGACTGTACATTTAAAACTACCCAAGTTCAAAATCGAATTTAAAACCCTCCTAAGAGATACACTTAAGAAGGTGTGTGTACTCAGTTTTATAGGATAACCTTTATAGCTTTTACTTTTAGATGGGTATAGTGGATGCATTCAGCCCCAATGCGGATTTTAGTGGTCTAGTAAAAGGAAATGCCATGATCAGCGAGGTCACACAAAAGGCCTTCATCGAGGTTAACGAAGAAGGAGCCGAGGCAGCCGCTGTAACAGGTATTATTCTTATTTTTTTTGTCCACATGTTGAACTAAAAATAGGGTTTAAACGCAGAGGTAAAGTGGGTACATGTAAGCGCAACCCTGCCTCCCATGGACTTTCATGCAGATCATCCGTTTGCCTACGTCATTCGTGATGAGAAGACCATTTACTTCCAGGGTCACTTCGTAAGCCCAAAATAAATCTCTTTTTTACTAGCACAATTGTGAGTTATACAATTTGAATTGTACTTGTGCCAATTTGTCAATAAAATTAAAGAAAATTAAAGAAAAAAGTTTTTTAATTTGTTATATCTTTCCCCCAAAAGTCTATAGCGTTATTAAAATTTCTAAAATAATCTAAATGATATTTTCCCACAAAAATGCTAAACATATATCATCCGTATCCATACATTTTAATCAATTGCACGCCATTCGATACCCCAAAAAGGCTATAAAATCCCTCGCCGCATTCGCAGCCGCAAATCATCTTCATCTGCGACCATTAAAACAATTACATCGCATACAAATCGCACCCGGCTTATGCAGTTGGTGGCTAACAAGAGTGATGGCCACTTATCAATTAGGGTTAACTGATTTTAACTGACTCTCGGTGACTCGCCGGTTATACGAACATATACAGCTAAAGATATTATAGTTTCGGGTGCAAACAAATGTCGGGAGATCAAGAGATCAAATTCCAGCTAAAAAACACGCTAAGCACAAACAATACCATGTCGCTGGGGGCGGCAATTAAAAATGGCTGGCCATAATATTCCGTAATTCCGACATTTAGAGCGCTCTAATGGATGACCGACTGCCCAGTGTTGGTTGAGCGATCAATTGAGCCGAACGATCACTGATCGCAGCAGCCAAATACCGCTTAATGCGCAAATAATTGTGGATTTCGGAAGAACGGGGCTACCAAAAGTTCCATATAAATAGGGGCTGGGCCATCCAGGAGTGCCCACATCTAACCAAAACTTCGAGTGTACAGAATGCTGCGAGAGATCTGCTTCTTCCTGATCAGCTGTGTGGCCTTTCAGGCTACCATGGCTTGCGTAAGTGTTTTGAATAATTAAATAACCGTACCTTAACCGAAAGGTAACATAAGTGCAGCTGAAGCGTAACCTGATCCTAACCGAAGCATAGCCAAAGCCTAAACGAACCCTAAACGAACCGAACTATAACCAAATCCTAATCTAGACTCAACAGGAGCTCAACCCAACCCTAACTGAACCTTAACCTTTGGATATATCCCTTTCAGAATGGCTACAAGGCCTAAACGAACTGTATTCGAACTGAACCATAACCAGATCCTAACCTAGACTTAACCGAAGCTTAACTCAACCCTAACCGAACCTTAACCTCTGGTTATATCCCTTTTATAATAGCTACAAGGCCTAAATGAACCTTAATCGAACTGAACCATAACCAAATTCTAACCTAGACTTAACCTAAGCTTAACCCAACCCTAACCGAACCTTAACCTCTGGTTATATCCCTTTTAGAATGGCTACAAGGCCAAGCTAGTGAAGATGGAGAACTGTGCCGGCGACGATGCCATCATGACGGTGGGCAGTGACTTCAGCCTGAAGCTGAACAAGAAGTGCGAACTGGTTCCCTCGGGCTGCATCAGCAACAAGCCCTTCGGAACCGCCGTGGCCAAGTTCAAGGTGCAGAAGGACGGCATCGTGATGAAGGAGGGCAAGATCGATCTGTGCGCCGCCATCGATCAGGCCTCCACGGAGGGCAAGGACATGCTGAAGCTCTTCGGAGCCCCGTCCTCTTGTCCCGTGGCCGAGGAGAAGGTGTGCGCCAACGATCACACCGTCGATCTCAGCAAATACAAGGCCATGTTGGGCATGGCCCGTGGCCATCTGATCATCGATTCTGAGGTCAAGCACGATACCGTAAGTGATTTTCTCATCCTTTCTATTGGTTTTTTCTTCCTTTTTAATGTTTTTTTTTTTGTAATTCCAGGGAAAGTCCTGCTTCCATGCCGAAATCGAACTCACCAAGAACTAAGGGCGAGTGCAGATGACCGAGTTCTAAGGTTTATATTATGAGTCTTGCAAATCTTGTAGTTGTAAATACGAATGCAATCAAAACTGGTAATGAGGTGCACAACAAAAATAAATATTCAAAAAATACCGAATAAATTTTATCTGTTTGAATGTTTCACTAATATGAAAGTGATTAACTAAGAGGTATCCGATAGTTCAGACACCATTACCATTATGCTTTATTCACCTCACGTAGACTTACAATTGTGGTCCTGAATAAAAAATGGAACTTTACTTTCCTGGTTTTACGAAGTGCCCCTGGAAGTAAATGGTCTTCTGATCACGAATGACGTAGGCAAACGGATGATCCGCGTTAAATTCCATAGGAGGCTTGGTTGCGCTTATATATGTCATCCCTATCTCTGCGTTTAAACCCTATTTTTAGTTCAAAATGCGGACAAAAAAATAAGAATAATACCTGTTACAGCGGCTGCCTCGGCTCCTTCTTCGTTAACCTCGATGAAGGCCTTTTGTAAGACCTCGCTGATCCTGGCATTTTCTTTTACTAGACCAGTAAAATCCGCATTGGGGCTGAATGCATCCACTATACCCATCTAAAAGTAAAAGCTATGAAGGTTATCCTATAAAACTGAGTACACACACCTTCTTAAGAGTGTCTATTAAAGGGGCTTTAAATTTGATTTTGAACTTGGGCAGTTTCACATTCACATTCTCTTTTGGCAGATACCCGGAGAAACCTGCGATCTTCTTCTCCAATTCTGGCAGACCATCGATTTTGTCTGGCAAAAAAATTACCATGGAGAGGCTTGAGTTCCGGTAGGGAAGCCTTATTACTTTGGCGCCAAAGTTGGGTATATAGGCCGCCCTAAATCTGCCCGATAAGGACATCATCTGGACAGGAACGAGTTTTTTGTCAGCAGTTCGAAAATCTGCCTTCTTAGTATTGCTGGAATCAAACTGGTATTGCCACTGGCCTTTAAAGTAAATTGCGTTTAAGAGAACCGCAATTAGATCATTAGTCATATCTTTTTTCTTAACTATGCTCTTGATATTGCCACGTGTCTGTTCCTTAACCCACTTATTGATGATCGAAGCGGCTTTTTTACGATCCGTTAAGCTGATAGCCTCGGCTTCGGACTTAAAGGAATCTCTGACCACCTGATTGAACTCAGGAACCAGCGAGTACCGATCGTTTACGTAAATGCGGTTGGCCAGATCCAGGATGGCCACCTTCTCGCGTCGTTCGAGATTTGTCAGCAAGTCCTTGAACTTACGTGCCACTTTCTTTTTGTCCGCCGGAAGTTTCAAAACGTTCCTCATTTCCTGTGCTGTTCTTCCCCCAGCTGCCATGTATGCCATGCCCAGGGCAATTTGTAGGGAAAAAGGTGAGGAAATAAGATTCTTGTTGGCATTGTCCTTTGCCAAAATCTGGTATACATCATCAGTGAATCGAGCACTCACTGACGTGGCCAACAAAATCAGAACTGTGGGAGAAATATTGAGACTTCTAATGGAAACTATGTGGTTTACTTACATAAGTGCTTCATTTCGACCGTTGTTCAGACTAAGAAGTGATTACAAACTGACGATTATATATACTCTGGGTATTAATCAAATTAGATTTGCACGCCGAGTTTCCCAATTTCATTGGCTCCGATGGATTATTTTCTAATTTCAACCATTTTAAGGTCATTACTCCTAAACACAAAAAAAAACATGTCGAGGTAAAATTTACATTACATAACGTTACATTGATTACCGTTTCATTTCAATTTGTATACCCGTTACTCCTAGAGAAAAAAGATTCGTGCAAAAGTAGAAGGAAGAGTTTCCGACCATATAAAGTATATATATTCTTGGTCAGGATCACTAGCCGAGTCGATCTAGCCATGTCCGTCTGTCCATCTGCACGAACGCTGGGAACTTTCTGGGATATTTTTTTCTTCAATACCTATTAATTGACCAAAATGGGAACTAAGGGGTATGCGATAGTTCAGGCACTTTTATTACCACGCTTTATTCACCACTTATTGACATTTCATGAAATTGTAATTCGCCATTGTGGGCCTGAATAAAAAATGGTACTTTACTTTCCCGGGTTTACGAAGTGCCCCTGGAAGTAAATGGTCTTCTCATCACGAATGACGTAAGCAAACGGATGATCTGCATTAAAGTCCATGGGAGGCGGAGGTCCGCAGCTTGCACATTTGGTAACAATAAACACCGCTGCGTTTAAACGATACTTGTAGTTCAACATGCAGACAAGAATATGTGAATAATACCTGTTACAGCGGCTGCCTCGGCACCTTCTTCGTTAACCTCGATGAAGGCCTTTTGTATGACTTTGCTGATCTTGGCATTTGCTTTTACTAGACCACTAAAATCCGCATTGGGGCTGAATGCATCTACTATACCCATCTAAAAGTAAAAGCTATAAAGGTTACCCTATCGAAATCAGTTCACTGACCTTTATAAGAGGATCGTTTAAATGGGCTTTAAATTCGATTTTGAACTTGGGCAGTTTCAAGTTCACAGTCCGTGGTGGCAGATAACCCGAGAAACCAGCGATCTTCTTCTCCAATTCTGGCAGACCATCGACTTTATTTGGCAAAAAGATGACCATGGACAGGCTTGAGTTCCGGTAGGGAAGCTCGATCACTTTGGCGTCTAAGTTGCGTATATAGGCCGCTTTAAATGTGCCCGATAAGGACATCATTTGGACAGGAAGGAGTTTTTTGTCAGCAGTTCGAAAATCTACGTTCTTGGTATTGCTAGAATTGAACTGGTATTGCCACTGGCCTTTGAAGTAAATTGCGTTCAAGAGAACCGCAATTAGATCATCGGTCATATCTTCTCTCTCAGCTATGCTTTCGATCTTGCCACGTGTCTGTTCCTTAACCCACTTATTCACAATCGAAGCTGCTTTTTCAGGATCCTTTAAGCTGATAGCCTCGGCTTCGGCCTTGAAGGAGTCTCTGACCACTTGATTGAACTCGGGAACCAGCGAGTATCGATCGTTAACGTAAATGCGGTTGGCCAGATCCAGGATGGCTACCTTCTCCCGTCCTTCGAGATTTGTAAAAAACTCCTTGTAAATACGTGCCACTTCCTTTTTGTCCGCCGGAAGTTTTAAAACGTTCCTCATTTCCTGGGCTGTCTTTCCCCCAGCTCCCATGTATGCCATGCTCAGGGCAATTTGTAGGGAAAGAGGTGAGGAAATAAGATTCTTGTTGGCATTGTCCTTTGCCAAAATCTGGTATACTTCATCAGTGAATCGAGCACTCACTGACGTGGCCAACAAAATCAGACCTGTGCGAGAAATATTTAGACTTTTAATAGAAATTAAGTTGCTAACTTACATAAGTGCTTCATTTCGACCGTTGTTCAGACTAAGAAGTGATTGCAGACTGGCGATTATATATACTTTGTGTATTAATCAAATTAGATTTGCACGCAGAGTTTCCTAATTTTATTGGATCCAACGGATTATTTTTTAACATCAACCATTTTAAGGTCATTACTCCTAATCACAGAAAAAACACTTCGAGGTAAAATTGAAATTACATAACGTAAAATCGATCACACCGTTTCATATCAATTTTTTTTGTGTGTAAAGGTTAATAATATGTTCTAAAGTTAAGTAATTTTTCTGTGTACATTTATTGTAGTTTAGGTGCCTTGGAATTTGTTTCTTTACCAAAAAAAAAACACCTGTTAGCAAGGTAAGAAACTAGTGACGATCGCACCTTCATGAATACTTTTTGAATACTTTAAGTTATTTCAATTCCTTGTAATTGGTGTATCACCCGTAACGATCAGAACATCACAGCAGATTTTCATTTCTTCATGTATATTTAGTAGTCGCCTTGGCCCACACTATCACACACACACAAACAAAAAATCACGTTTTTGCACATAAGCAAGATATAATAAAAACTTACAAAAAAAAAACTGCTGAACGTTCAATTACCCACATTTTTTAAACGCATTTAAAAATGTATTAAAATAAAAGTAAAAATATGCAGATTCACGGGGGAGATATTTGGGTGATACGTAAATGAAAATGTGGTATTTAAAAAGTATGAAACAACAAATTGGTTCTAAAAAAACACTCCACACAACCAAATTTTATACTCAAAATAAAATTAACCCTAAGTCAAGGAAATCGGTCTTTTTGTTGTCTTCAAGACAAGCTAGAAAAAATTTTAGGGTGAAATGTTCTAAATTATTTGGGCAATTTTTATAAATTTCAAAATTATAAATATTAAAAAAAAAATTTCAATCCAAATTTTTTTTTGTATACACTAAATACCTACATTTTCGGTTATGTATAAATGTTTTATTAAAATAAAAATGGTTATCACCTACAAAAGATAACGCAAGTGTCAAAAAGGTTTAACCCTAAAGATTATAAAATGAAATACCGATTTTTAAGGGGATACGACCACAGCACAAACCGTAAGAGCTAGAGCAGCCAAATTTTTGCACAGTATACTATTGGGGCCCTATCCGCCCACTAAGATCCGATATGTCCCCCCAGTAGCGCCAAACAGCTCCAAATTTGCAAATTCGCAAATTTGGATGTTACCTAATTCTAGAATTTCGAAATCCCCCATAATTTTTAGCTACATTTAAAATGCAAAATATTTTTAAGTTATTTGACGTGTTTAAAATTAATAAAAAACGCATCGTGGTATTTTATATAGACGCCACTAAAAAAATTGGTTAATATATTACAAAATGTCCTTATCGCGGACAAAGTCGCGACGGGAAAAGCTAGTTTATTATATAAGAATGTAACCGAAGCAACAGTATTTACGGGATACGCGAAGGGGAAAACAGTATTTTTACCCAGGATTATTATATTTTAAGTAACAGACTAAGGGGTATGCGATAGTTCAGGCACTTTTATTACCACGCTTTATTCACCACTTATTGACATTTCATGAAATTTTAATTCGCCATTGTGGGCCTGAATAAAAATGGAACTTTACTTCCCTGGGTTTACGAAGTGCCCCTGGAAGTAAATGGTCTTCTCATCACGAATGACGTAGGCAAACGGATGATCTGCATTGAAGTCCATGGGAGGCGGAGGTCCGCAGCTTGCACATATGGAAACAATTAACACCGCTGCGTTTAAACGATACTTGTAGTTCAAGATGCGGACAAGGAAATGAGATGAATACCTGTTAAAGCAGCTGCTTCGGCTCCTTCTTCGTTAACCTCGATGAAGGCCTTTTGTATGACTTTGCTGATCTTGGCATTTGCTTTTACTAGGCCACTAAAATTCGCATTGGGGCTGAATGCATCTACTATACCCATCTAAAAGTAAAAGCTATAAAGGTTACCCTATCGAAATCAGTTCACTCACCTTTATAAGAGGATCGTTTAAATGGGCTTTAAATTCGATTTTGAACTTGGGCAGTTTCAAGTTCACAGTCCGTGGTGGCAGATAACCCGAGAAACCAGCGATCTTCTTCTCCAATTCTGGCAGACCATCGACTTTATTTGGCAAAAAGATGACCATGGACAGGCTTGAGTTCCGGTAGGGAAGCTCGATCACTTTGGCGTCTAAGTTGCGTATATAGGCCGCTTTAAATGTGCCCGATAAGGACATCATTTGGACAGGAAGGAGTTTTTTGTCAGCAGTTCGAAAATCTACGTTCTTGGTATTGCTAGAATTGAACTGGTATTGCCACTGGCCTTTGAAGTAAATTGCGTTCAAGAGAACCGCAATTAGATCATCGGTCATATCTTCTCTCTCAGCTATGCTTTCGATCTTGCCACGTGTCTGTTCCTTAACCCACTTATTGATGATCGAAGCCGCTTTTTCAGGATCCTTTAAGCTGATAGCCTCGGCTTCGGCCTTAAAGGAATCTTTAACCACCTTATTAAACTCTGGAACCAGCGAGTATAGATCGTTTACGTAAATGCGGTTGACCAGATCCAGGATGGCTACCTTCTCGCGTCCTTCGAGATTTGTAAAAAACTCCCTGTAAATACGTGCCACTTCCTTTTTGTCCGCCGGAAGTTTTAAAACGTTCCTCATTTCCTGTGCTGTCCTTCCCCCAGCTGCCATGTATGCCATGCTCAGGGCAATTTGTAGGGAAAGAGGTGAGGAAATAAGATTCTTGTTGGCATTGTCCTTTGCCAAAATCTGGTATACATCATCAGTGAATCGACCAGTCACTGACGTGGCCAGCAAAATCAGAACTGTGGAAAAATTGTTGAGTTCTTAATGCAAATTTAGTTATTTACTTACATAGATACTTCATTTGGATCGCTGTCAAAACTGAGATGGCATTATAGACTAGCTGGTTTATATAGTCTGTATGCAAATCAAATTAGATTCGCCAAGGAGTTGTATAATTTAATCGGTTCGGTCGGATTCCTTTACGCACACTTTTAGGACTTTATATAACCTTAATACAATTTAAAGCCACATTTGATTGGTCAAAATGTTGTATTAATTAAATCATAATCGAACCACTCAGTAAAAAGTTATAAGCAAAAAATTAATTATCCGCCACATAGATGGCGCCACTTTCAAGTGACTGCTTGGTTTGCACTGCTTGCGACTGCTTTCTTTAGTAGAGTTACGGGTATTTGATAGTCGAGACACTCCACTATAGCATTCTACCTTGTTTTATCTGTGTATAGGTAGTATATTCAGCTTATAGATATTTTCTGAATTAACATTAAAATGTGTCTTTTATTCTCGTTTCTGATGGAAGTTCTTAAAGCTTTCCTTTTTCACTCCGTTGGTGGTGCTTCAGAAGGTTCGGCTTCTCTTTTTTTCCCAGTGTCCTTGCTGCAGGTGCTGCCCCTGGAGCTGCTGCCTCTGGAGCTGCTGCATCTGGAGCTGGTGTTGCTTCACCTTCTGCTGCTGGAGAAACGGATTCTCCTTCTCCAGCTGCGGCAGTGGTTTGTTTTCCGATAGGTTGATCATTTGGGTAGTTCATGTGGTAATGACAGTCATCTCTGCACGAATCCAGAGTTTTGTACTCGTTTCTCCTGTAAATCTGCCGACATTTAGTGGTCACCTTAAAGAGGCGAAAGTTATTGGGATACGATTAATCGATCATCGATTCTTGGAAAATACCTACCTGTATGCAATCGAATAGCACTCGATGGAAGGTATAATAGACTCGACGTGGTCCCTTACAAGTTCGTTCGTGCCTGTACTTGTTCTTCACCAGGCAGTTGCTGTTTTTGGCTGGAGGATCGGTAATGAACAGAATTAAGAATCTCCTGAACACCAAGAATCTTTCTAAATCTTACTCCTGCGCTTGGCACTCTCTATAAGAACCCAACTGACGGCAATAGCCGCCAAAAAAAGAACCAACTTCATGACGGGTCATCAGATGGATAGAGACTAAATTTACCGCCAACTTGCAGAAAATTAAGAATTTTAAACTTAAACTAGCATGAAAAATTATAATTTTAAATGATCATGAAAATAGCTTTTCGGTTTTTATTGTACCCTTTTTTTATACCCGTTACTCGTATAGTAAAGTTGAGATTTACCCACAGATTCTTGGGGTTCGTACGCAGTGCAAGTTTATTATATATATTAAAAATATCCTGGCGTCCAAAACTTTTTTTATACCCGTTACTGGTATAGTAAAGTTGAGATTTACCCACAGATTCTTGGGGTTCGTACGCAGTGCAAGTTTATTATATATATTAAAAATATCCTGGGGTCCAAAACTTAACATATTTTTGTTAAAAAAGTAAATGCTTTAGCAATACCTACCTGAAATGTAGAAGAAATTTTCTAAATCATACCACTCATTCAAACATCGTGCCTGTATTAGTAATATCTCTTTATATTTCAGTGTATACAATTGTAACATTCCACAACACTATTTCGGCTTACAAATAGATTTCAGAAACAATCAAAACTTAAGGTTAGTCCGATACGAGTAGCGAAGGTAGTGTAGTTAAGGTAAGGAAGCTGTTCATCGAAGACCGTCTTGGGCAGAGTGAGGATTTTGAGTAGAGGCGCTGCAGCTTCAGCAGATCCCGGAAAAGCTATAGTCAAACTCGGCGTTCTTCTCGTTGAGGCGACCCAGATACTGCGAGTGCTTGATCCCAAAGCTGTAGGCGGGCACATGGGAGAGGTTTATCTATTGGTGTAAATATCGGGATAACAATAAAAACCAAATACATCTTAGTAAAGTGGTGATTTTATGGCATTTAATCATTAAATATTATCGAAGGGCTTGTCCGCCCGATTCTCCAACAAAAAGCGAACACACCGTTGCGGAACTGTGACCGGCAGGGGTTTCTTGATATAGGGCGAGTGAAGGATGCCAAAGGATATGGCCGGAGGCGAACGCTTCTCCCAGTACTGTGGGTGAATTGTGGGTGGTAGTGGTCAAAACTATGTAACTTATGAAGGTGCGTAAACAGAAAAAATATGCGATCGAAATAGGATCAATTCTATCTTATTTCATATCAACAAAAAGAAAATATGATTAATCTTAAATTTATGATTTAAACATATCAAATTGATATATTATCACGTTTTTAACAAAGAATGAAAAATAAGACAAACATAATCTTATTCATATCTAAATGAAATTTATATGCGGCCAGGTAAATTTAAACTGGTAAAAAAAAAGTATTTCATGTAAAAACGATATGGGTTTTGCATGACCTGAAACTTACATGGCCAAATCGATTTTACGGAAACATGATTTTTTTTTGTGTATACCAAACTGGTTCGATTTCATATCAATATGGTACAAAATCATATTTTCGAAAATATCATTTTGATATGTCTACAGAACGGACTAAAATTGATTTGAAAAATTACCCGATTGATAATTATTTTTGATATTTTTTCTCTATGCAGATTAAATGGAATGGAATTTTTTAGAAACATAAAAAATTTTAATTTCTATACAAAATATTTTTTCAAATATTTTTAAATCTTTTATAATTACTTTTTATTTCTTTTAATACTCATTTTATCTAAATCTTAATAATAAACTCTTTAAAACTAAATATTTTTTTCGAATTCTATGTATTTAGAAGTGCCACCCAGACTTACCTTCTCCGGACAGTGGGCTCCGGGTCCGGGCTTCGAGTCCTCGCTGCCCATCTTGTATTTGCCGCGCATCGAGTAGACCGGTGGCTTCGGCTTGACCACCGTGTACTCGCCATCGTAGTAACCGGGTCCGGGGAAGATCATCACCGGGATCAACGGAGGCTTCTCGCGACCTGTGATCGTGTAGGCCGGCGCCGATCGGATCTTGCCCTCCTTGCTGCTGCCCATGACGGTGGGTATTTTGTAGACATTAGGAGCTGTCAATGATCGGGGGGAGGGGAAAATAAATATAATTTCAAAGTTTTATACAATGGTTAGTCGGGGGTTAATTCAATGGCCTGTCTCAGGGGCTGGTGCTTGAATGGTTCGGGTTAGTTTCAGATTAGTTTCGGGTTGGATTGGGTGATCTTGACATGACGGGTGCCTGCAAATAAACACACGAAACGGAAACGGAAACGGCGAACACCAAGAAAATGAGAGCCCTAAGCACAGTTAACGTTTGAAAGAGTAAAGGATTATTGTGATCTTTAGATAAAATAAATACTTATTATGGTTTTAAACAAAATTCACCAAAAAAAACATATTATACAATGCTTACATTTCTTTAGTATTTTTTTGTTTTGATTCTATAAAAAATATATATAAATTTTTTATTGGCTTTACATATTACTCATACGACTGGTATTTCCTAGGTTCACTGATAAAATTCAATGGATTTTTTTTTGCTAATGGTATTCAAGTTCTCCTGAGCAATCTCCTTATAAACACGTCTTATCGTTCTTTTTTAATTCAGATTGTTTAAATTGAAAAGACATGTATGAGAGAAAGCAACATGGCGTATGAGTAATAAGTTTCTTTTTTTTTCAGTAATAATTGTACTACCAAGAAACTGGGAATAATATCGATGTTTCTATATTTTATTTATTTTTTTAATAATTAGTTAGTTAGTGCCTATATATTATAATTAGTTATTTTATTTTTTTTCTTTTGATTTTACTCTTTCGATAGTTATCTGCCGGTTACCTGATGATCTTCTCCTGCACGCTGCTGGCCTCCACAGCGTACTTGACCGTCTGCATCCTCGAGGACTGGCCACTGGTCACGATGGCGCCATCTGAGAGCACCACCGTCTGGTGGCTTACGGCCGCCGCCTTGGTGGCACTGGCATCTGACTTACCGCTGGCCACCACCTTCAGGTTGCCACTCTCCTTCTGGCCGTGGGTCACCTGCTGCATCGTGGTGGTGGTGCTGCTAATAACGTTAGCACTGCCATTGCTAAGTGGTGCCAGTGGTGCTGGTGGTTGTTGCGACTTGAGTTCTTTGTGGGTGCCATTCACCTGCCTGATGGTTTGTTTCTGCTGCAACTCTGGCTGCTCCACTCCATCGATAAATGTCTTTGTTGTGGTGGTGGTGGTTGTTGTAGTGGTGGTGGTGCTGCTGCCACCAGCATTGTGTGTGTTGTTGGTGGTTGTGGTGGTGCATTCCGCATTGTTGCGTACTGAGTGGGAGTATTTTTGAAAATTTAAATAAATAAAAAATTTTAAAAAAACTAGCAAATGAGGCGGTGAAGTGGTGTCCTTAAAAAAGCACTATTTATTTCACATAGCAAGGAAAGCATTTCAAGTGTGTTTTTGTTTCTAAAATTTAATTTGGAAATTAAACCAACGATTTAGTCTCTATAGATATTTTTCTAAAATTTTTAAAATTGCTTTAGCAACTGTAAAGTATACCCTTAGAATGAGATAATTAATATTAATATTTTAATAGCACCACTGCGATTTCTAGATATCGAATATAGTTTTTGAAAGACCCTAAAGGTTTTTTAATTTATGCTCCGTATTTAGGTTAATAAAATGTCTTAAAAATCATAAACTTTCACACAATATTATAACCATATTTTATATGATTTTTTTTTTTAAGATCGTTTATGCTATTCAAAAGATATTTTTTTCAGTTTAGTCTGTTTTTGGTGTTTCTTTAGTCTTCACTTGGTTCTAAAGTTGTAGATTCTTCAGTTGTTGGCTCTTCAGTAGTTGGTAAAGCTTCTGTATTTTCCACAGTTTCCACTGCACTTTCTGTTGTTGTAGACGTGGTTGTTCTCTTCGTAACCTCAGGATTTACGGGAACTTCTCTATGAGGCCAACCACCATGTTGCCCTGGTTTCTTTTTCAGGGATTGCATAAAAAAGTAGCAGTCATCTCTGCAAGACTGTTCAGTGTGATACTCGTTTCTCCTGTGAACCTTACTGCACTTGGTATACACCTTAAAAAGTGGAAGTCTTCACCGATTGGGACTTTGATTGTGAGAGTTTGGATACCTCTAGGCAATCTAAGAGCATGCGCGAGAAGGTATAATACGATCGCAGAGGTCCTCTACACATCCGAGTGCTCCTGTGCTTCACCAGACAATTGCCATTATGCGCTGGAAATTTGTAAGTAGGAAGTGAATCCGTGAAGTAAAGGCCCAGGATTTAGCTTACCCCTGCGCTTGGCACAGAGTACAAAAAGCCAGAGAGTAGCAAAAATGGTAAAACCTAGTATTAACTTCATGGTGGCTCACTACACAGACTGAAGTCGCTTAAATATTTCATTCCAATTGCAGAAAATTTACAATTAACCACACAGCCTACCATGGAAATTGTAATAACTTAGGTATTTTTAGACCTTACCCTAATCGTAATACTAAGAAAAATGTTTCTACAGAAAGTAGCCATTCAGAAACCTACAAATCACACTTGAAACACTTTTTAAAAGAAAGCTATACATGAGATGGATGGATGATCTTTTCGATTCTTACCGGGACTGGCCAGGCGGCGTTCACGCCTTTGGACAATGCGATCTTCGATGTACGCGCCCCTGGGTTCTAGTGATTGGTGAGTATTTACAGGGATTCGAAACGGATGAGAGATCATGGCCAGAAAACCAAGGAATGTGTGCGAGCAAAAACATGAAACAAAAGATAACAAACACAAACAGAGATCGTATGCATCCGGTAACCAGAAAAGCGGAAGTGAGGGATTTCTTTCACCTACCTGTAAGCGAAGCAGTGGGCACTGTCTTTAGGCCAAAAGTATAGGCTGGCGAGCTGTCCAGCTTGCACTGCTCGGGGTGATAGTGACCGGGGGCTAAGTGAGTGGACAGAAAACACATAGGGAAACATGCAATACATATTTGGGTTGGTAATGTCATCGATAGCACTATCGATACTATCGATTGATTTAAAATGTAATGAAACATCGATTGCTTGGGTCCAATATCGATAGTATAGCAAACAACTTAATTGGAAATATTTTATAGGCGTTATAAATAAAGCTTAAATTTGCAATAAAATGTTATATTTACTTTAAATTTGTTTTTATAGTTTGTTGATTATTTTCGATAGATAAGTTTCGATAGTATCGATTATATCGATTTGCCAAACTATCGATAGGGTACAATATCAATATTTTCACAACCCTTTTATACAACATATGTGTCATGCAACATCGATAGTATCGATAATATCGATTTGCAAAACTATCGATAATGTTAACTATCGATGTTTTCACAACCCTATTACACAACACAGCAACATGCAACACACAACAAGGCTAATCCCGGTGGAAGCAAGTATTTACCTGGGGCATCGGTGCTCACGCGGATGTCCGACTTGGTGCCAAAGCTGTAGGCGGGTGTGGAGTGCAGTGAGTGCTTCTCCGGCTCATAGGCGGAGGGTGCTGCAATGGTACTGAAGCTTGTTAGGGTGGCTCTTTTACTTATGCAGTTCCTAAGAAATCCTCAGAGGACAGAGTTAACTTGCCTGGCGTGTCCGAGATGCGCTCCCTTCCCAGTCGCATGCCAAAGGTGAAGGCCGGCGTGCTGTCCACCTGACACTGCTCCGGATGGTAGTCGCAGGGAGCCGGCGTCTGGCTGACGGGCTCCGCCAACGGACGACCTGCAATTGTGTAGGCGGGTGTATGGTCGAGGCGAACTTTCTCGGGGGCGTAGTCGCAGGGCGCGGGATGAAGGTGCTCCGTTTTGGGGTCATGCTTGCCACCAAAGCTGAATGCGGGTGCTCGGTCCAGTCGCACCTTCTCGGGGCTGTAGTCCCCGGGCGCCGGGGATTCCCTCAGGGTTCGCAGCTCATGTCTGCCGGCGAAGGTGAACGCCGGATTGAAGTCCTGCCTAAGCTTCTCGGGGTGATAGTCACCCGGAGCGGGTGTGTCACTGGGTTTCTGCAGGTCATGGCGACCGGCGAAGGAGAAGGCTGGGTTATGATCTTGTCTAACCTTCTCTGGGTGATAATCACCAGGAGCGGGAGTGTCATTGGATACCCTGGGATCATGCTTACCAGCCATCGAGAAAGCTGGATTGTGATCCTGCCTAACTTTCTCCGGGAAGTAAGCACCCGGGGCGGGAGTATCACTGGGCTTCTGAAGATCATGTCGGCCGGCAAAGGAAAAGGCGGGAACATGATCTTGCCTCACCTTCTCGGGGTGGTAATCTCCAGGAGCTGGGGTATTGTTCTCTATCTTCGGATTGTTTTTACTTCCGAAAGAATAGGCGGGAGTGTGATCTAATCGAACCTTCTCGGGACAATAGTCACCAGGAGCTGGTGTTCCATTCGTGAGCTTCTCAATATGTTTGCCAGCCATAGAGAAAGCTGGATTGAAATCTTGACGAACTTTCTCTGGGGAATAGGCCCCTGGAGCTGGGGTCTCACTGGGCTTATGGAGGTCATGACGACCCGCGAAGGTGAAGGCTGGGTTGTGGTCCTGTCTAACTTTTTCGGGATGATAATCACCAGGAGCTGGGGTATTGTTCTCTATCTTAGGATCATTTTTTCCAGCAAAAGTGTAGGAGGGTGTATGGTCTAGGCGAACCTTCTCGGGACTGTAGTCACCCGGGGCGGGTGTATCATTGGACACCTTGGGAGCATGTTTGCCAGCCATTGAAAAGGCGGGGTTATGATCTTGTCGGACCTTTTCTGGAGAGTAAGCACCAGGAGCTGGAGTATCACTGGGTTTGTGAAGATCGTGACGACCAGCAAAAGTGAAGGCTGGATTGTGATCTTGCCTAACTTTCTCGGGATGATAATCACCAGGAGCAGGGGTATTGTTCTCTACTTTAGGATCATTTTTGCCACCGAAAGTATAGGCAGGTGTGTGATCCAGACGAACCTTCTCCGGACAGTAGTCACCAGGAGCTGGGGTTTCGCTTGAGATCTTTTGAGTGTGCTTACCAGCCATCGAGAAAGCTGGATTGTGATCTTGACGAACTTTCTCTGGAGAGTAAGCCCCTGGAGCTGGGGTATCACTTGGTTTTTGGAGATCATAACGACCTGCAAAGGAAAAGGCAGGGTTATGATCCTGTCTAACCTTTTCCGGGTGATAATCTCCTGGAGCAGGGGTGTTGTTCTCTACTTTAGGATTGTTTTTACTTCCGAAAGAATAAGCTGGAGTGTGATCTAACCTAACCTTTTCGGGACAGTAGTCTCCGGGAGCTGGTGTTCCATTTGTTAGCTTTTCGATATGCTTGCCTGCCATAGAGAAGGCTGGGTTGTGATCTTGACGAACTTTTTCAGGGGAATATGCACCAGGAGCAGGAGTATCACTTGGTTTGTGGAGATCGTGACGACCGGCAAAGGAGAAGGCGGGATTGTGGTCTTGTCTAACCTTCTCCGGATGGTAATCACCAGGAGCAGGGGTGTTGTTCTCTATTTTGGGATCGTTTTTGCTTCCGAAAGAATAAGCGGGAGTGTGATCTAACCTAACCTTCTCAGGGCAGTAGTCACCAGGAGCTGGTGTTCCATTTGTAAGCTTCTCAATATGTTTACCAGCCATCGAGAAAGCAGGATTGTGATCTTGTCGGACCTTCTCTGGAGAATAAGCACCAGGAGCAGGAGTATCACTAGGTTTTTGAAGGTCATAGCGACCTGCAAAGGAGAAAGCGGGGTTGTGGTCCTGCCTAACCTTCTCCGGATGGTAATCTCCTGGAGCAGGGGTATTGTTCTCAACTTTAGGATCATTCTTCACACCAAATGAATAAGCAGGAGTGTGATCTAACCTAACCTTTTCGGGACAGTAGTCTCCAGGGGCGGGAGTGCCATTGGAAATCTTCTGATCGTACTTGCCAGCCATCGAGAAGGCAGGATTATGATCCTGCCTTACTTTCTCCGGAGAGTAAGCTCCAGGAGCGGGGGTATCACTAGGTTTCTGAAGGTCGTGACGACCGGCAAAGGAGAACGCAGGGCTATGATCCTGCCTGACCTTCTCGGGGTGATAATCACCAGGGGCAGGTGTGTCATTTGAAACCCTGGGATCATGCTTGCCAGCCATCGAGAAGGCAGGATTGTGATCTTGGCGGACCTTCTCTGGGGAATAGGCTCCTGGAGCAGGAGTATCACTGGGTTTCTGGAGGTCATAGCGACCTGCGAAGGAGAAGGCGGGATTGTGGTCCTGCCTAACCTTCTCCGGATGGTAATCCCCTGGAGCAGGGGTATTGTTCTCAACTTTAGGATCATTCTTCACACCAAAGCTATAGGCAGGTGTGTGATCTAAGCGAACCTTCTCGGGACAGTAGTCACCAGGAGCTGGTGTTCCATTTGTGAGCTTCTCAATATGTTTTCCCGCCATCGAGAAAGCAGGATTGTGATCTTGACGAACTTTCTCGGGGGAGTAGGCACCCGGGGCGGGATTTTCACTCGGTTTGTGCAGATCATGGCGACCGGCGAAGGAGAAGGCGGGATTGTGATCCTGGCGGATCTTTTCCGGTTCGTAGGCTCCGGGTGCTGGCGTGTCGCTTGTCTTGTGCAAATCGTGGCGACCGGCGAATGAGAAAGCGGGGTTGTGATCGTGCCGCACTTTTTCGGGACAGTAGTCGCCCGGTGCCGGAGTGGAGCTCTCGAGCCGCTGCTCGTGCTTACCGCCGAAGGTGAAGGCTGGGGTTCGATCGTTGCGGTACTTTTCCGGGGCATACGAACCGGGCGCCGGGGTCTCGCTGACGGAGCGCGACTCGGGGCGACCGGAGAGGGTGAAGGCGGGCGTGTGGTCCATCCGCACCTTCTCGGGATTGTAGGTGCCCGGCGCGGGCGTCTCACTGGACTTGGTGAGCTCCACGCGGTGGCCGAAGCTGAAGGCCGGCGTCCTGCTCAGCACACACTTCTCGGGTTCGTATGCTCCGGGGGCTGCAAGAGAGTGGGTGTAGAAGAGTGTGAAAGTTGGAGGTGGTGTTTGGCATGGTATGATTGCTAAAACTACTTGTAAACTCGTTGAACTCTCTAAAAACATGATATATAGTTGATTTTATTTTTACTTATTAGAATGCCAATTTTCAACTGTTTAAATGGGCATAAAATAATTAAAGTGCTTTTCAAAAGATTAACTCAATAAATAAAGATAAAGAAGGTAAAAAAAACCTGCTCACTTTTCAAAAAGAAAACAAAAATTAAAAAAAAAAAATTTTTAACTATGAATTAAAAGTTATATTTAAGCAATAAATTTTAAAAATCAATTGTAAATATTCAATTAAGTTTACATGAAAAGTAAAAACCTGCTCACTTTTCAAAAAGCAAAAAAAAAAAAATTAAAAAAGTGTTTTTTTTTTAACTATGAATTAAAATACATATTTAAGCATTACATTTTAAAAATAAGTTGTAAATATTCAATAAAGTTTACCTGAAAAGTAAAAGACTAAAAAACTGCTCACTTTTCAAAAAAAAAAAATAAATATAAAAAAAAAAAATTTTAAAAGAACTTTTTATATATCAAAAGTCATAATTAAGCATTCAATTTTAAAAAACTATTGTAAATATTCAATTCTATGCTAACTTGGATTGAACATCAGTTGTCACTTTCAAATAAAACTTATATTTAGTCTGAACAATTTTTTTTTTTTAAATACAAAATACAATGTCTATTTTTTTAATCATTTTTGTTACAAAGCACAAAATATAACTTTTTAAGTGATATTTGACCAACTTTGGTATAATCAACTCACCAGGTGTACAATCGACCACGTCATGGGACCCCTTTCCTGTGATTGAGTAAGCAGGTGTAGAGTGAAGTCGCGATTTTTCGGGGCTATAGGCACCGGGTGCTGGTAATCATGTAAAAGAGTGTTCTTAAAGCCAACTAACTCGCTTTGGGCCAAGCTATCCTTACCTGGAGTGTCGCTGACCTGAATGTGCTTCGTTTTCAGGCCAAAACTATAGGCGGGAATGTGTTCTAGGACAACCTGCTCGGGTTTGTAAGTGCCCGGCGCTGATAAAAAGTGCGAAAGTGGTGAAAGCATGAAGCGTGGTTCAATATTTGGGTGATCCATTACCAACCTGGCGTATAATCAGGTCTCTGTTCGTGATGCTTGATGCCAAAACTGAACTCCGGCGTCTTGTTGAGCTTCACCTTTTCGGGACAATAGGCGCCAGGAGCTGCGGATGGTATAGATATTAGAATTATGTTTCCAGGGGATTCGGGGATTTTGCTAAACGGGAAGCGCAACAATTCTATATATATAGAGATACTGTCCAATTGGGATCGCTTGAGCAAGTGGTGCCTCGATTGGGGGATAGCAAACAGATACAGTTACAGTTACAGTTACGGTTCTAAGAGGGGTTTTAAGGTTTTATCGGGAATATTACCTGGTGTGCCCCGATCGTGTTCGATTTTAGTTCGTCTACCGAAAGTGTAGCGTGGCGCATTCTTTTTTGATTGCGTGACCTTTTCAGGGCAATAGCTATTCGGAGCTGTTAGTGTTAATAAAACATAAAAAATTGGTACGGCCATTGTTACAATCTACTCGAATCAAAAACTAGAGGTCTACACTACACTACAACTAAGTGGTTAAGAGGGTGAAAGATTATAATTTTAGGTATATTTATAGAGAGAGTTATTAGTTCGGGAATCAGTGATGAGGTGGTATTGAATTGGCCTGGAAATTGGTTAGTAATTGGGGAGCGGAGCTAGACACCAACACCAACAAAACGCAACGACAGTCAGTTACAGACAGTTAGTTGGGTTACCTGGATTGTTAACCAAATACACGTTAACCTTAATGCGAAAGGAGTATCGTGGGGCACGCCGCTTGACGACATCAAGTGGCACCACTTCATAATGGTTGGGACCTGAGTTTCAATCATTCATTAAAAGAGAAAAAACGTTACAAATTAAAATCAAATCCGGCAGAAAAAATAGAAAAAAACACACAAAATTACTGCAACACTAATATAACACATATACAAATAACAGCTAAAAATAGAGGAAGTGGTAAATGATAATTGGAATTGGAACCATTCACAAAAACAATATATTTCCCATTTCCGTTTTATTCTAATTTGGTAACGGAGGTATTGGTATAAACTTGTATGAATCACTTTAAGCTGAGACGTTTATTCGGAAAAACAAAGTGGGTAGTTTAATAAAGACATCGCCAATTACTCCTACGTAATTTTTAATCTTTATAAGGAAACTAAAGAAAGTTTAAAGAAGGAAATAAAAACAGATCCAATAAATCAACTTTTAATGGGAACAAAGAAGATAACCAAAAATAGTAATAGAAATTTCTAGAAATTTATGGATAATAATAATATTTATTTAAATTTATAAATTTCCAAAATATATAATACAACTTATAAAGGTATTCGTTCACCTTTTTCTTTTATGGGGTATTTTAAAATTATTTAAATAATTATGGTACAAGTTAAATTTTATTTTTTATGTGACTAAAAACTTCTAAGAATACCAATTCTTAAGATTTTTTTATAAAAACCTAAACAAAATAAGCCAAAACATTCACGCATATTACAGAGTATTGCAACTACGATCGATTCTAATAGATATCCAAAGATACAGAGTCTAAGATACAGGAAAAAAGTACCAGAGAAAGTGGCTACGACTACACTAGCTACTGCGATCTAGATAGAAAGTGGAGATAGAGAAAGTGAAGGAATAGCGTCAGGTAGCAACTTACGAGCTGCCTGCAGGAGGCTTCAACTGGCATGGGTTCGGATTAGTTAATGAGTTCGCTTCTATGTACAATGAGGCTCCATGATTGATTGATGAATTCCTTAGTCCGCGCATGCAACAACAACAACAACAACAGCAACCCGAAACACACACCGAATTCAACGCCAAATTCAATGATCAAATTCAAATCTCCAAAACTCCGAAATCCGAGTCCAAAACACCATTCAAACACCAGGAGCAATAAGGAAGTTTGCAAACTCACCTGGAATCTGGAAGGTCTTCAAGGTGGCCGGTCGCTGGCCAAAGGTGTACTTGGGTGTGGCATCGATCACCGCCTTGGCCGCGGGCACTACGTCGTATTCGCCGGGTCCGGGATTCGAGAAGCGGGTCAGTTCCTTGGGGCGACTCTGCAGCGTGGCTGCTCGTGGATAATCGCGGCCCTTTGCCCGCATCCCGGTCACATTGTACTGCGCCGGTCCCGGTCCCGAGGTGTCGTACTTTCCGCCCAGCTTGTGGCCAAAGGAGTACGAGGGGGCGGCCTTCTTCTTCGAGTCGGGCACTTTGCTACCTAAAAAGGATTATCGATGCTTTTGTCTCAAAATGTTCTTCATCAAAAGTTATTGTAATTTTTATTGATTTAATGTACTTAAAGATCTCATTTTTTATACAAATATTAGTACTAACTTTTTATTGATAATAATTCGTATCTAATCATACTAAACCATTCAAAGTCTATTTATTGTGGTAATTATTTATTTAGTGTGATCTGTTTATATTGTATTTACGTTTTATAAAAATACTTCTACCAAATTAAAAAATATTTTTTATAAATTAACTACAAAATAATTTTAAATTTGGTTTTTTTAATAATATTTTTAAGATTTAATAATAAGATAATAAGATAAATAAAATAGTTCCAAGTCAAGTTATTGTAACAGTTATTTATTTATTGTTTTAAAAAATGTCATTATTTTTTATTTATTTTTTATAAAAGTAACACAATAAGATTGCATGTTTTTGAATTTTTTTTAATTAAGATTTAGAATCAATTAAATTATCATTGAATTAAATGGTTCCAATTCAATTCGTAGTGGTCTAAAGAAACAAATCAAAATTCGAAAAAAAACAATTTTATTGAAATATTTTTTTTTTAGATTTTTAAATGGTCTTAAAGTTTTTTTAAAAATAACGTATACGACACGTATGACAGTTAAAACAGTCTATGAAATCGTTAACCCTTTTTTAACCTTATTAAATTATGAATTTTGTTGAAAGGATTTTTTTTAATAAAAAAAGTACGGTTTAAGTCGAAAACACCTTGATTAAAATAACTTTTAGATTGAAGATAACAGTGCGTATGAGTGATATACTTTGAAGTCAATTTGCAAACGCAATTACATATTAGTCAGAAATGCTACTTACCGATCAACGTGGGAAGCTGGACGGTGGCTGGACCTGGATTGGTTGTTTCGGCCGCAATCCTTCCGATTCGGACCGTCGGGGTCCAAGGACGCTGCTCCACATTGCCGCCCATGTTTATTGGACGAATCTTACGCACGCGGGCGCAGGGTCCCTGATCCTTTTTCCCGTCCGAAAAGTTTACCTGATGGAGGAATATGGTAATGAGTCTATAAGTCGAATGGGTTTTTAGTATCACTTCTTGAGTCACCTTGTTCATCTTGCTGTCTTAAGTTTAGAAGGTATACAATTTGGGTATCTTTTCCCTGTTTATATGAACTCGAATTTTTCTTAAACTCCCTGACATTTACACGTGTGAATGGGCGATAGGCCTGCTATTGAAATCTATAGTTCGACCCCTAAATTTGGGTAACCTAATAATCCAAATTCCGCCCTGCTCCAACTGCCAGTCGATGACACAAAAATCAATCGCCTGGGCTCTGGGTGTTGTTTCGAATTTTCTGGGCCAATTCCGGGGGGCGGCTAATGGGCAGGCGTGTGGGTCTGCGATATACCTTTACCCATGAAAGAAAGTCGAAGGTGAGTGGAGGGGGCGTGTCGTGTGGCGGCTGTCACTCTTTTTTCCCTCTGCAGTGGCTGTTGCTCAGTATTTGTTGCAGGTCGTTTGCTTTCGAGTCGCGGATTTGTTGCGCCGCGTGAAAGACAAACAATGGCAATAACTTTGCGGTAGGCTCGTCAGTCTTAGCTGTCAGAGACTGGGGTTGAAAGGGGTTTATAACACCAAAAATAAACTATGAAAACTCTAATTTATTCAAAAACTATAATTAACAGTTTTTAAACATATTTAAATTTTTATTAATATTTCATGAACAACTTAAACATAAAATATATTTTAAAAAATCAATTTAAATATTTTGTATGCCCTTTACAAAGTTAAATATTATAGAAAAAGCTTAAATATATTTTTTTCGGTAACTGTTAAAAACATGTTGTAGTTTTTTCTTTCCTAATTTTTTTTTTAAATTGTATGTAATAACAACTATTTAAAAAAAGTTTTAGGCCTTATCAGATGAAAGACTAAAATATTTTTATGATTCATTTTTATACTTTTTATTAGGATTTTATAAAAACTTTCAAAAATTGTTTGTTGTTTCAAAACTTAGATTTAAATATTTGTAAAATCCTTTTCAAAGTTCAATATAAAAAGAAAATATTGAATATTTAAATTAATAAGTATATTATTAAATATAAATATTTTATTTATTTCATTCTTAATTTCTTCATAAATTGTATGTATTAACAACTTAAGCAATATAATTTTTCTTTCTATCAGAAGAATGATTTGATGTGTTTGAAATGAGTTTAAAAAATTCAATTTTTTATATTTTTAAAATCCTTTACAAAGTTAAATATATATAATATACATCACCAAAGTTAAATATAAAAAGAAAGTATTGAATATATAAATTAATAAATATATTATTAAATAAACCTATTTTATTTATTTGTTTCTTAATTTCTTTATAAATTGTTTGTATTAACAACTTAAGCAAAACAATTTTACTTTTTATCAGTTTCAAGATATGAATATATGATAAATATTAATGTACTACTCATAATAAAACGAAAAAAGAAAACAAAGTGGAATAATTCCATGGAAAAGTTTATTATAAATATGCATACTTCCTCTCGAAACCGTAACAAAAAGCAATAATAAAAAAGTTTCCAGCCAGCTGAGAGTTGCTTATGGTATAATAAATATTTTAATGAGAGTGCGAACCCCCCTCAACAGCATTTCTGTTCCGGAAACCGGCTGCCCTGGGAGACGACCTTCTTTTCACAGCTCAGCACACGGGAATCAAAGTGTTGCCCATCGACAGGCGGGCAGACATCGGAAAACAGACGGTGCCGCCTGGTATCAGGAGTTACGAAGCTGAAAACAGCTGGGAAAGGGTAATCGATACGGGGGGCTGGGACGTCGAAGTTGACGGCCTCCGAGTTTCGGGGGTTCCCCGGGTTCCCCAGCTGGTCAACAAGGTTGCGCCCCGAATCGAAACGAAACGAAGTATGCTAAGTGCTAATGCTGCCCATTTTGTGGGGCATGTAAGCCAACAAAACGATTACTTTTAATGACTTATGGCCGACAATTGCATGACGGACAGGGAGGGCCAAAACCTAAAACTCAAACTAAAACAAAAACCCAAGCCGAAACAAAAACAAACTCAAACTTGCAAAAGAAAAGCGAAGCGTGCCACTTCTTTTGGCCGTGAAAATTTGCCAGCCTGTGTAAATAATTACAACTATGTTAGGGGGCGTGGTCTGGCTGTTAACAGGGCCAATAAAGCCGTCGCAGGAACTGCCTGCCGCACTTGTTACTTGCCACTTTCCACTCCTGACCTCGCATGCAATTTGAAACAAAAAGAAACAAAAAACATTGTTCTGTTCGCAAGGCAGTCATCAGCCGGTCTTATATGGCAACTCTTACATCACCATCATGAGAGGTTGAAAAGCCCACACACCGCACAGCCTGTTCAATTGCCGTTCGAGGCCAAGATCAGCTAAGAAAACTGAAAATCTAGCGGATGAATCAGAGCCGGCAGCTGAGCCAACAGAAGTCAGACATCTGTCAGACAATCGGAAACTTGGGCCCTCGACAACCCACAGATATTTGCATTGAAAAAGATCAGTTTGAATAAAATAAGGATTAATATTTAGTGAATTATATGGAATTATATGGAAGAACATGGCAAAACTTAGTAAAATATAAAATTCAAGAATTAAAAAAATAAATAAATAAAACAATAAATAATACAAAAATAAGATCCTAGATAAGACAATAAAAAATTATATAAAATAAACGTATTTGGTAAAAATTACAAATAAAAAAAATAATAATACATAAAAAAATACTCCAAAAGATATTAATAAAGATTACAAAAATACAACGTACTTGGTAAAAATTGGTAATGCACAATAATAATTAAAAAAAAATATACTACATAAGTCTCTAATAAAGATTAGAACAAAAACCATGACTTATAAATATTAATTTGATATAATTTAAAAAAACATCTATTCTATGGTACATTTTTAAATATTAAGGCTTTCACTAAAATGTCTTTTTTTCAAAAAACATGTATTCTATAGTAAATTTATGAATACTAATGCTTTCACTAAAATGTTTTTTTTTGCAATTTCTTTATTTTACTACAACTTAAAATCTATCTAAAACCTTCTAAATTTTGTCCGAGTGCACTTTCAATTGAATAAAGTTTGGGGCGCCCGGCCAGGAGGTCGCATTTAATCAAGTTAATAGAGCGTTGGCTCATGCAATAAATTAGCATGCGGCGATCAGATTTCAGTAATCAAATTATAGATGGTGATGCTCGATAATCTATGCACGGGGGTCAGCGCGAAACCAGGCTTTATAGCGAGCGTTTCATCAACGCCCACACACTTGACTTTCAATCTCCCTTTTTCTCTCCATAGATTTCGATTTGCAATTTCTATAAACAAAACCTTGGCTCTCATGATTTGTTACAAAGACACTGATTGCGAGAGACTTTTTCCATTTTTCAGCATTATCTTTATGACCTTCAGTGATTTGTTTACGGTTCTTTATTTTTATTTGATTTAAATTGATATTCACACAATTGACCCGACTGTGGACCCGTGACGACAACAAAAACAAATTTAGCACACGTCAGCTTCAATTTGTGATATCAACTTTAAAAATATAAATAAACACGCAATCAGCAGGTGATATAAAGACGGAAATTCTCTGTTTGGAGTTTTAGAAAATTATAGAATATTTAATTTAATTAAATAGCTTAAAAAAGTAATAGTAGTTCGTAAAAAATACTTTGTTGAAAGTTTAAAAAAAATGATTTTTTATTTTAATAAATATCTTTATACAAAATTTTATTATTTTCATATAGTTTTTATGCAAAAAAAAAAAAAAAAAAAAGTTTAAAAAAATTAGAAAAGGTAAATTTTATTCCAATTGAATTCATATACCACCCATGAAAACCATACATAAAGTATTATGACGGTAAAAAAATTGAAAATAAATAAATAATATTTTAAAAAATATCCAGAAAAAGTTACTTTGATCAAATTGAATTTATATAACACACAAAACAATACAAAGAAAAAAAAAATAAATAATAATAAAAAAAAAAATGTAATAAAAAAATTTAGAAAAAGTAACTTTGTTCCAAATGAATTCATACACCACCCATAAAATCCCTATATAGGGTATGAGTATCTGACACGATCAACAATCACTCACTGAAAACGTTCTTATTTTCTTTTGACTTCATTTCACGCTCTCCAAATGGCGAATTAAACATGAGCTCATTCCCAAAATTTAGACAATTTCCAGCCGTCCATCTCGGAGGCTTTTACGCCCAAATACGGCGGCCGTCGTTTCCTTTAGCCCACATTGGGTTGTCCGAAAAAGCCAGTTCGGAATTGGGTTTCCAGACGGCAGAACGACCCACGCAGAGCCCCAAACTCCATGACTCCGCGATAAATATATATAGATATAGCCATAATTCGTGTGCTGTCTCTATTAACTATTGACTTTTTCGCCTTAGACAGTGGCGGTGTATAAGTTTAATTAACAGCAAACAAGTTGAGCAATTCCTCCCCAAAAACAGTCGGCAGACAACAAGTGAGCAGCCGGCAAAAGGCAAAAAAAAAAAAAAAAACAAGAGGTGGAAAAACAAAAACATGAGAATCTTAGCCAAAACTGAACTCTGATAAAACGGCAAGAAGCAAAGCAACTGACGTCAGCTGTGTGAACTAGTTTGCGATCTCCAAATCTAATTAAGTTGCTCAACATTCTCGTTGTTCTGCAGCGAACGTGTTCTGGCTGTTAAAACCAAGAGAAAGCTGGGAAATGAGGCGGGAAAAATTGGCAAACCTTCTCCGAACAACTGGATTTTAAGTCTTAAGACGGTAAACTTAATGGTACCATCACTTCCGTTCCAAAGATTTAGCTCTTTAAGAACCTGAGATCACTGCTGAGATGACACAATTTGCATATTGAAACACATAAATACCTGTTGTATCATTTCATAAATATTTATTCAGCGATTACTTGAAGATTATTTTCCCATTTAACCTTTTTACTTCTCTTTTCTTGACTTTGTTTATTTTCTGTGTGTGGTTAACGCTTTTTTGTGTTGTGCCTGCCATAATCAGTGACTTTGAAAAATGAGCTGAGTCGACCCGTCGACCGGTTATTAGAGCTGATGTCATGGGTGGCATAAAGGTATCAAAACTTCGCCGAAAACCTGAGGAAGGGTTACATCTATGCCAACAAGTGACATCAATATAGGCGAGTGTCTCATTGACTAAACAATGGGAGGAGCACTGCGGCTTTGTGGGCGGAACAGCTGACTGAATGCAGGGGTGGGGGTTTCTAGCCCTGTGCCACCAGGAAATGCCAATAGTCAGACAGTCAATGAACTTTGGGGTCGGGTCAGCACGCAATCCTCGGGCTGTTCCGGGGGTTACGCCTACTCCAGTTCCATATCCTTACCGTAGGCTAGTCCTTAGTTCCGAGTATCTCGTCCTGCTTCCGCTGAATGATTTGCTTTCCTTAACTTTCTTTTTGCACAGTAACAAAACTTCACGTTATCGCGGCGATAATTATTAGGATACCGTAGAGTCCTTACGAGGAATGGTGGCGATTTTCGGGGGTTTTTCAAAACATCTGTTCACTCGATATCATCAAGAGAGATATTGCTAGTTTCGTTGTTATTGTAGCTGGTTTCGTGGCTGATTTATTATTATTATTTCGTTGATTCGTTCGTTGATTGGGTTCAAGTGACAGCTGCTTTCGAGTGTCGGTCTCTGACTCGCGTTTCAAATCTATTTGAATTTGATTGGGTTTTCAAAACAAACAACACTTTGCTGATTTATTTGGGTGCCGTTTGGCGGCTGTAAGCTGGGTTTATTTGGGGTGAGGAGAGTTGAGAGAAAGAGAGCTAGAACCGCACTCGGGGGCTGTCGAACAGAAACTGAGGCACAAAGTCGCTAACGCTCGCTTTTCGTTTCAAATTTTGACGTTACGACTGCAAGACGTAACGTAAGCTCTTAACATGCTACGTAAAAGCTAACATTAGTTTTCTATGTTTATTGACTTGGGATTTGGTTTGTTTAATGGACCATAAACTTGTATTTTATTACTTCTTTAGCACTATAATTTGTTTTATGGTTCTTATTTAGATGTACTTCAAATATAGTGACTATAATCTGATATTATATATTTTACTATACAATCGCTAGAATAATATTAGAAAGTTTAGTTTTAAAATAAAATATTTACTTGCATTTTAGATTGACTAATTTTAACGAAGTAAAATTATTTATTTAAAAAATAAGTTTACAACTTAAGAAGTTTTTAAAAATGTATCTTATTTCGGGGAACTAAAGAATTCTAGTCTATCTAATCTAATTTGCTTGGAAGGTATTCGAATATCTATAAAGAACTTTCTGGGAGTGCTAACGGATTTAATTTCCCTACCCAAATAAATCTTTTCGCAGCTCAAATGCCACTTAATTAGGGTTTGGGGATCACATTTGCATATTGAGAAAGTCATATCTAGGGGAAGGTCGCCTTACATAGACATTGCCCCCGGTCTCCTGCCCACAGCTCAATCGTATCTTAATGGCTCATTGACTATCTGTAATTCGACTGGGTTTGCGCTCATCGGGGAGGCCTATTTATGGCGCTGCTCACAACAAATAGTGCCGCCCGATTGTGGTTATGTAATGCGAGACTGCGATCTTGCCTCCGGCGAACCAATCTACATCTATCTATCCGCCCCGCCGATCCACCAATTTTGCACCACTGCTGCGGTGGCACACAGACAGCCTTCACCCACACACGTGACTAATGGAGCATGACAAAATGTTTTTGCACAAAAACCACGATTATTTTGTTTGAATTTTAAAGACAATTTAGACAAAAAATGAATAAATTCTTTAATTTTATTTACTTCTTTAATTTAACTTAAAAAATGATAAAAATATAAATTCTTTAATTTTATTTAATGGTTTTATTTGTTACTGTAATCATTACCGTTAACTAATTTATTTTGTAGGAACTTCGTAATCAAGTCTATTAAATTCTATGTTTATGATTGAACTAAATTAGTAATGATTAGTAATCAACATGACAAATTACTTAATGTTCTTATGGTATGCATCATTTTTTTTCAAAAAAAACCTAAAAACAAACTATTTTGTTGTGATAAGATGCATATACTGTTCCCGTTTTTTTGCAATTTTCGGAAATGTAAGGAAATGTTCCTACTCGTTTTCTCATTAAAGTTTTGGCTGAAAAAATGATTATTATAATTTTGGAATTTATTAAATAATATCCCAATAGTAGGCAATTAAATTGAAAAAAAACTTGTATAAAATCCAAAATCCAAAACAAAGAGCAATTTATTTTCCAAACAGCAACGTAAATGTGGCATAATTTCAGGCTATGTTAATTAAAAATATATTATTTAATAAATTAAATTCATAAACATTATTTTCCTGTATTTATTTAAAATTTATTAATTATAAATATTATTATAATTCATTCACTTCTTAGACTAACGCCTTAGAAAGACCGCAACGCTCCTCAAAGCTGGCTGTGATATGAATATTGTGAGCCACATTTCACGGCCACTTTGAAGACAGTTGCAGTTTTCACATTTATCATTTTTTATGGAACCCCAACTATTCATAAAACACCAGAGACCAGCAGTATTTTCGCTTCTTTTATTAGCAATATCACGTTGATGATTTTTGGTTTTGTTTTTATTTTTCTGGGGAATGGGTTTCATGGTAATAAACGTATTTCGTACTTGTATGTTTATCGTTTTATCGTATATATATATAGTTCTATATGCATAGGCGCAAGAAATCAACTAAGCGGCGTATTATAGTATAGTAGTGTAATTTGTAGATTGCATATGTTGACCTTAGTCTGGATAGTGGCTACTGCAAGGATTTGGCGGATGGCTAATCTGCCCGCCGCCCGGCAAGAGGAATCATCTTGGATAGACAACATTACCATCTTTGTGGATCGGCTAATGCTACATATAGTCGTTAGAGAAGGACGCTTACTGGCTACCACATTCATATAAACATTGACAAAACCTTTGCGGTTTCTGTGTATAGTTCGAGTCTCGTATCAAAATGCTGTATCAAAAGTTGTACAAAATGCGCTTTTGGCTTTCGCTTGTTGGTGTTTTGGCTTGATTTGCTGTTCGATTCGGTTTCTGTTGGTGTGTTTCGATCTTGTTGTATAGTCTGGCTATAAGTCTATGTGAGTTGCTTCTATTTTGGTTCTGTTCGAATTCTTCTCGTCTCTGATCTTGGCTCGCAAACGTTTTGGTGTGAAACCGAGTTCTCTGCTCGCAGTCTCCGAATTTTTCGCAAATAAAAATAAAAGGGGGGAAAAGGGAGAAATAAATGTTCATCGTACATTTTATTTGATTTTCGATTTTTCTTTTTCTCTTTTTGTATTTCTGGTTGCTTAATCAAATGATAAAATTAATTAAGTAAAACGTTCATAAAAATACGGTAAAATATGTGTGTGTATAGATATATATCTTTATATCGTATAGGCATTAAAAAAACGAAAGAATTCAGTTAAAATATAAAGCATATCGCATAAATTTCTCGTATTCATATCGTACTTGATTCATACTTTGAGCGTGGGAGAAGTCATCGCAAGATCAAAAATTAAATAAAAATAAAAATCGTCTGCAAGAATTAAACAATAAATCACAAAACTTAAACTAAGCACGTACAAATCTAGTCTAAAAATTGTTCAAGTTCCTTGGCGAACTTTTGCCTTCATACTCCTTCGGTTCCTTCATCATCCTTAATCAGTTGTGCAAACATTTCGCTTTCGACTTGAGGCTTACATTTAATATTTAATGCTTAATCAGTTTTCTTGTTTGTTTGTTTCTATATCATTCTTTTTAGACATAATCATAATCATAATTTTACTTAGCACAGTGGCTCGCTAATTAAAAAAGCACATTTAAATATCATATTATATGCATGTATGTATATCGTTATAATTTTTGTAATTCGCTTTCGGTATGTGAAATGTATCAAAAATTTGACTATTAACTACAGTTTTCTATACTTTAATGCATTTCCGTTTTCTCTTTCTCGTTTTAATATAGTTGCTATATATGACTGTCAGTTTGTTGCGCTTCGTATCTCACCGACTAACAGTAACGCGTTCATAAACATAATGATATCATTCGCTCAGCTCTAGCTCTATCAAATAATCCAAGTATGCCATCGTATCGTATGGGGGGGGGCGTTCGTGCCGTAATGGTAAACTGGCCTGCGCTTAACTAAATCTTATGCTTCATATACATGTATGTATAAATCTAAATATATATCTTTCATCTCGCCGCCTTCGCAACCTTAAATGTAATGCCTTTAACGTTCTTCATAATCTTAAGATGCTTCAGTGTGTGTTGTTCAGTGCGTGTTGATTTCAGGCGCGTTGGGTGCCGCAATCTGGTCCGCTGCTTAGTCAGTTAGCGTCTGGGCCACCAAAGCCAGCTGATCCATGAGCACACGGAACGCGGGACGCTCCTCGGGTCCATGCGACCAGCACAACTTCATGACCTGTTAAGAAAATATACAAATGATTAGAAAACTGTTTTATATCTTATGAACTATACACTCACATCGTAAATCTCCTTGGCACACGACTTTGGTTTCTCTAGGATAATTCCGCGCTGCACACGCTCCACAACCTCGGTGTTCTTTAGGCGACCATATGGCATCTTGCCGCAAGTGAAGATCTCCCACATCAGCACACCTAAAAAGAAAATCCACAACAATTGATTAGACATTGAATTAATAGAATAATAGCTTCACTACTCACCGTATGCCCACACATCGCTCTTGGAGGAGAAGCGCGTGTAGTTGAGCACCTCGGGCGGCGCCCACTTGATGGGGAACTTGGTGCCGCCGGAGCTGGTGTACTGATCGTCCAGAACATAGCGGGCCAGTCCAAAGTCGGCCACTTTTACCACATTCTCAGAGCCCACGAGACAATTACGGGCGGCCAGATCTCGATGGATGTAGTTGTGGCGCTCCAGGTAGGTCATACCCTTGCTCACCTGTATGCACATGTCCAGCAGCAGACCCATGTTGCCAATCAGGGTCTTCTCATGCCGGCGCAAGTAGTTCAGCAAGGAGCCATGCTTCATGTACTCGGTGACAATGTAGATGGGTCGATGCTTGGAGCAGACGCCATACAGCTGCACCAGATTCGGATGCTGTAGCTTGGTCATCACCTTGGCCTCCTCGATGAAGTCGTCCTCGGACATGGTGCCCTCCTTCATCATCTTCACCGCCGTATCGATCGATCCACGCCACTTGCCGCGTCGCACCACCCCGAATTGTCCCGATCCCAGCTCCTCCATCAGCATCAGCTCCATGGGGTGAATTTCCCATTTGTCGTGCGACAATCCCGCCGTCGGTGGAACTGGGCGATCGCAGGGCGAGGATTTGAGACGGCAGGCCAGTCCGCCGGAGTTGTGGCGATGGTAGTTGATCAGATCCGGAATAGTTTCACAGCAGTGCTTCTCGCTCAAATAATACTCGCAGCGGGCATTCTGCTTGATGTGGTAGTGCTTCACATGCGACTGTGGACTGTGGATGGCAGGGGATTAGTATTTGAAGAACTTTCTTGGTTGATTTTGCCTGTAACTTACACTTTGGTATGCAGCGATAGTGTGTAGAGACCCTTGGTCGATGACTTGCGGACCACGAAACAGCCCTCCTTGTCGCCCTGCTTGAGCAGGGACTCGGCCCTCTGTCGTGACATGTCGCCCACATACCATCTATAAAGAGATAATGATAATCATAAGTTTTGGAACTATATAAGGTTTGTTTAAGTTAATATTTCTAGTGTGTATTTTTTATTATTTTATTCCCATATCTTTATTATTGATTATGTCTTGGCTTTGTATTTTAGTTTAATAATATTTCTGCCCTTTTGCCTTTTTATAATTACAGTGATTAATTTAAAAATGTTGTTGCATGTACAATATATTACTGAAAGCATTTAATTCCTACGGAAACATTACTGATTACTAATTATTTAAAGTTTTATTCACAGATCTTTATTATTTTTAACTTCTCATAAATTCAGTTCATTGGGTTTATATAAAAAATATTACTGAAATCATTTAATTCCTACAGAAACTTTAGAAATTGATAATTATTTAATTCATTATTTATTATCAGATCTCTTCTTAAGTCTTAAATTCTTTTTCTTTATTAAAATACAATATTTAATAATATTATATACAAAATATCCTAAAAAGTATTTAGTTACTCTATTGATTTTTGGTCTCAAATGCTATAATTTCACTATTTTATTTATTTAAAAAACCCGTTTTACTCACTCATAGCGCTCCAGGCCCAGCAGCGCCTTCGGCTTGACATAGTTGCTGGGTATATAGCCCACATTCCCTACGCCATCCTTCACCTTCCACCAGTGCTCCTGTGAGTCATCGATAACCTCGTACTCCGCATTCTGTAAATATATCAAAATTATTACTATGTATTCCATAAAGCAAAGGGTTTTTAACGGATCTTACCTTTTCCAGCGATAAATCGCCGCCTTCGATGGCCTTGAATGGATAGAGGGCCACCACAAGCTTGACAAAGTGCGAGTTGTCCTGCCGATGAAACATAAATGTGAAATCAACATTTTCTTTTAAATATAAGCAGGAGATTCTCACCTTGGCCTTGGAATTTGGGGTTCCGGGGGTGGGTATACCGCCAGGCATATTGGCATCCAATAGAGTTCCGTTGCCGTTCAATAAAGTTGGGGATTGCTTGAAAGTTGTCAACGAGGACTGTTTTGAATGGAAAGTTGATTTAGTACAAGTTCATCATTTAAGCGATGTCTTTGCTCGCAAAACTCACCTGAGGCTGCAGCGATGTGGGCGTGCAACTGCCGCCTCCTCCTCCTCCGCTGCCTAGGCCAAGGCTTCCGCCGCCTCCCAAACCGCCGCCCACTCCGCCGCCGAGACTCCCCGAGCTGTTGTGCTGCAGGCTGAACTGACTGTTGGTCGTGGAGCTGTTGGGGCTGATGCTGCGCGTTGAATTCTGGGCTGGAGAACTGCCGTTGCCTGGAAAAATACAAAAGAGCAAAAGGAAATTAGGACACATGTTCAAGTTCGTTGCTTAAGTCTTTCGTTTGCTCATGTAAAATACATGTAAAGTATTTTTTTTTTAATAATTGCTAAAGTTCGTTGCCTAAGTCTTTCGTTTTGAGAGCAAAAATTTCTAAACATTTAAGAGATATTCAAAAAAAAATATTTGTTTCTACAAAAATATGTAAAATATTTTTAAAATATTTGTATTGCGTATTTTACATTAAAAAGCCATGTAAAAAAAATGTAAAACAATTTAATCCAATTCATTTTAGTTCAAGTTCGTTGTCTAAGTCTTTCGTTTTGAGAGCTTATATTACTTGAATTAAAAAAAAAATCCTAAAAAATATGTAGATTATTTTTAAAACATCGTTATCAAATATTTTACATTAGTGTGCCATGTACTGCGCTCAAATCTAAATTTAAACATTTTCAAGCCCCAAGGGCTTTCCAATTAATTAGCCATCTACAAATATCGCAAAATCGCCTTATGTTGTCTGTTATTTGTTTTTTTTTTCGTTTGCGATTCTTGTCAAGGTGATAATTAATTAGACGCTGGCCAAGCGCTGACACTGAACATTGACAAGATTTTCAATGGTTCAAGGCGCCCGCTCAGTCGCCCACAATTCGCAGATAAATCAAAGACATCGGGGCATTGGAAAGCTTTGCTTTTTTTTTGATGAGCTGGACTTTGCTCGGTTTAAAGCGATTTCAGTGTTTGCCAACCGGGGTTTTTCAAGTGCCCCCGTCAATAATAATAATAATAACGTTAGCTCCAAAAGTGAACTCAAAGTGTAACCCCAATTAAAGGAAAAATAAATAAAGATAAATAAATGAAACTTAAATGCCAGTCGAGAGCAGTCGCGTTTCGGCATTTGAGTGGGCGTCTCTTATGCAATCGCCCCTCAGCAAGTGAGTCAACGGTGGGGCTCATGATACACATTTTGTATAGCTTTTTTTTGCTCTCGAATTTTGTTTCTTCTGATTTTTATGGGTTTTCTGTATGCCACTCGGAATCCACTTGGCATCGGTTGAGCGGCTGGAGAAGTGCTTTAGGTAGGCGCCTCTGCTCGAGAATCGCGATCGCCGAGCGGTTAAAACAAAAGTGAAGGTTAATCGCAAAGCGAAAGTGACTGCCTACGGCATTAGCGATTTCCCAACTCACTCGTACGCTGCATATATATGTATTTACAAATAAATTGATACAAAATATGGTAAGCGAGAGAGAAAAATTGCCCTGCAGTTTGCAGACTGTGGCGCTGCCACTGACTTTCAATTGATAAGGCAATTTTCTCAATATCACAAAGCACAAAGCCGCTGTGCGCACACATTTTTCATGTGAAAACTTGTTGGCTCCGCCCCCTTTTTTTCGTTCGCCACCCATTCTCACAAACAAGCCAAACAACAGAGTTACGAGGAAAACGTGCCGGCAAAAGATGACAAAAGCCTTGGAGGCAACACTCCATCTATGTACGTAGTACGTACACAATACACAATCCAGCTACAAGTACTCGTGCCCCTGCATTGATGCAAGATTGAAACCAAAAATAGAAAGTTTTTCTTTCTTTCCCAGCGAAACGCACACTTGCCGGTTGTTAGAGCCGCCGTTCAAGCTTTTGTTTGGCCATTTTCCATGCAAATGAAAAGCGCTGCAAGCATTTTCACTGCTTGCATATACTTTATAATAAGTAAATTGCCATCTTTGATGTCTGACTTCTGCCGAAAGGTTGTGGTGTTTTATGAGTTGGCTTTGAGTTAGATGAGAATCTTGGAGAATTTTAATTAGATAAATTATTTAAGTGTATAAACAGGATTTTTTTTAGAGATGGACAGAAAGAATATTTCAAGAATTAATTTAAATAAATCTAAATCCATATCCAAAACTTCTAAATATTTTGTAATCTAGGACTTAGATGAGAATCTTAGGGAATTTTAATTAAATAAAATATGTAAAATATTTATATAAAAAGCATTTATTTTTAGGAGTAGATAGATAGAATATTTCAAAAATCGTATTAAATAAATATAAATTCAAATGTAAAATTAAAAAAACATTTATTTTTAGAAGTAGATAGAATATTTTTAAAATCTATAAAACTAAAACGGATTCAAATCTAAAATTTTTAAATATTTTAGGGAAGAGTATTTTAAAATGCGCGTATATCAAAAAAACATAAACTCTTTTTGAATGACAGAGTATTTAAATTTTAATTAACAAGTTCCCAACTGGATTTTCCCGTTGCACAGCCAGTTGGGTATTTAAATCATTTTGAAAACACTTGAAAATTGCCAAACGGAAGTTCATTTTACATATTTTCATGTACAATGCAAAACTCTCTTATAGATTTCTCATAAATGGAGAGAGAGGAGATATTAGAGGTACGCAAACATTTACAAGAGAGTAAATAAGTGCCACATCAACAGGTGCGTTGCATTTGCAAGCCCACTTGCAACATTTGTCATTACCGCTGTACAGGTATTTATAGCTAATTGTGTAATTGTGCTGGCTGCTTTGTCTTTGCTCCGCTTTTACCACTGCACCTGCCCCATCCCCTTTTGAAACCCACCTCCCCTGGCAACAATTTGTTATGCAAATTGCTATTCTTGTTATTGCTGTTAATGCGAGTATTGTTATTGCAGCTGTGCTGGTTCAACCTCGAGCCAAGTGTTTGTGAAAATCAAAAGCTGCAAGACTTTCAAACACGTGTTTGCTGCGGAGTTCTCTATTCTGTATTCTCTATTTGCTATGCCAAACAGGTGAAACTAATCAAAATGCTTGGGCGATGACTCAAAACCAGCAGCAGAGCTAAGAAAACGCCCACTAAAGTTACAAACAAGATCAGGGTCTAAAAATTATGGAGGACACTTGAAAAAATTATGAAATCATGGGAAACAATTGAAATAATTTCTGATTTTTGATATTTAAGGCAAAGTAATTAAATAAATTTATATATTTTAGTTATTATTAGTAAACCTAGAGTTACACTTATTTAATGGGCTTATTTTATAATTTTTACTCAAATTCAAAAATAATTTCAATTTTAAATTTATTTAAAATATTATTTTTATAGATAAAAGATGGAAATAATTTTTTTGATTTTATTTTCTAATTTCGAATCAAATTCAGAAATTATTAAAATTTTGAATTTGTTTAAATAATTTTTTTAGGTCTGGAAGATGTTTTTTTTTATGATTTCGAGTAAAATTCATACAGATTTACAATTTTTTTCAACTAACAACGGACTACTCAAAAAAAAATATAGAATAATTTCTACAAAAATAAAATCATCTTGTAGGTCTACCAAAAATAGTTTTAATATATACATTTATTTATATACCCGTTTTTAATTCAAATGCTTCAATTAGCTCCTTAAAAGGCATTACTAGAATCGAAACTTCAATGCAAGACCTCTATGGATCATCTTACCCAGCTTGAGTGCCGATAAAAGCATCATAGTTGCTTCAGCGAGGGTCTGTGGTGAAGACTCCGGCGACTCCACTCAGTAAAAAATTCCACTCTTCGGCGATATCTTGTGGTAATTGTGTCAATTCACTTTCACATAAATCGCTTGTTCGCTTGTTTTTTTTTTTAATGTTTCTTCTTTTTCGATTTGCAATTCTTTGAACTACAGTTTCAGGTTGCTGGTTGGCAAACTGGTTTCGCGGTTGCTTCCTTTTTGCAATCTGCAGTTGTTGTTGCTATTTGTTATTATAGTATAGTAGTTGCTGCTGGCTGCTTGCTGTTGACCTTTAAGCGTTCCCCATTCAGCGATGCTGAGCGGCTTTTACCGTTAAGGCGGCCCTCGAATGCAAACAAAAAAAAAACTCAGAGCTTCCTGTGCTCAAGATCTCATTTCTAGTTATCTCGTCTTTTGTTTATATTTGTATATATTATTTATTAAATTATTTATTTTTGCAATATATGAAGTCTGCTTTCACACAATGGCTAAAGGCGACGCCATCTTGAAAACATTTTCCATAGTCTTTTACTATTTTTGCATTTTCTTTCATTAGTTATGTTTATAAACTTTGTTTTTCATTTTATTCTGGACACAAATAAAATCACAACAACTAGGTGGTATATATTTATATATTTTTGTTTGAAATTTCTTTCTCCTTTATAAAAAAATTAAATTTTGGTGCGCGACGCGAACTGTTTCAGTAAATGTTTAAAAGCCAACTGACTGAAATGGCAACTGAATTTTTTTTAGCCAGACAGCAGCAACACGGCTGAGAAAAGCAACAACAGCAACAGAAACAACTTCCAACTCACGGAGGCCATAAACATAAAGTAAAACTTAATTGTAGCAGTGGAGAGTGAAGAGTGGAGAGCGGAGAGTGGAGAGAATGGAGAGCAAAAGCAGCAGGCTCAACAAAGCAGAAGCCGCCAAGCGAAACGACGACAACTTGAGCAACATAAACAAACACTGTGAGAAATTTTATTATATTTAAATATATATATAAATATTTTCAAATATTTAAGATCTTTTATAAACTTAGTGATATTAAATATATTTTAAGGGCCATCAAAATATTAAAGCAGTCTGTATCCCTAATTTATTATTAAAATAAGAGGATAAGTCACAAAAATCCACAATCAGTTATAAAATATTCCTAAAAAATATAAAATATTTAGATTAATAAATCGAATTAAGATTTATTCTAATTACAGAAACAATGAATTTTACTTTGTCGGGTCATTTATAGTATTTCCTTATAAATTCCTACAAAATATTTATTTAATTTTAATTCGATTTATTGTATTATTATAAATATTTATTTAATTTGAATTCGATTTATTCCAATTACAGAAACAATAAATTTTCCAAAATTCCCGGTAATCTATATTTCTCTCAGTGTACAGATCTAAACGCATGTGTATATATCTCCGATCAAGGTGCAGAGTTGAGAGCTAGCTCTTCTTCTTTTCTCGTTCAAGCTTGTCAAGCTGCAACTATGATTTTCAAAATTTTTTTTATTTATTTTTCTTATTTACCAAGCGATGCGCCTTCAACTGTAAAATGAATTTTCTTCTTTGAATGTTAACGGTAAAGTTGCCATAATGGACACATAAACTCACAAAAACAACAACAATTGCGATTACAACAATTACATCAATGAAACGAAACAAAACTTTTGAACTTTTGCTTGCACGTTGAAGTTTTTTGGAGAACAAAAAGCACGAAAAACTCACTTGTATAATAGCAAAGTGTGTGGAAAAACACAAAAAGCCGCAAAAAGACAAGACCGAGAAAAACGAAGAGTTTCTTTTGTTGTTTCTTCTTTGCGAAGATGAAGCAACAGGCGGGAAAATCAGCAGGTGAGAGCGAGATGGGCGATGTCTGCACACCTGCACAGGTGTGTGTTGGTGTTTTTGTTGCCAAGCCGGTAGGTAATAAATATAAATATGTTGCCAAGACATCAGCAACATGTTGCTGTCGGTATAAAAACCATAAATATTTGTGTTTTTAAATTTAGTTATTGCTTTTTATTTAATAATTCGAATAAATTGAATTTAAATAGTAAACATTTTAATTAAATGATTAACTTTCTTAAATTCTTTAAATATTTTAGTTAATATGAAGCATGAAATATTTTAGTTAATATTTTGTATTTTGTCTCTCATATTTCGGATTTATAATTTAAATAGTAAACATATAAATAAGATTATTAACCTTCTATATTTTAGGTTTATTATTAAAATATTTTTTAAATATGTAAAAAATTCAAGACTTTCTATGCTTTTTTTAAGTTAATTTTAATATTTAAACTCCTGAACTTTTTTTTTCATTATCCCTGAAAGTATGCAACAGCATCGTTGAAATATCTCTTGTGGCCACAATGCAATTGTGTTTAAAAATAGTAAAAAAAAAAAAAGAAAAGGTAACAAAGAAAAAGATGATAATCATGCTGAAGAAGAAAGGCAGCTGCCACATGCCTAAACAATGGTTGTTTGAAGACCATTTAGTGCCTTTAACAAATGAGTTTTTAAAAGAGCAGAAAAACTCGGGAAAAATCTAGAACAAGTGCATAAATTGACTTGTAAAATCCTAATAATTAATTATTAAATTGTTTTAAGCAAAATAACTATTACGTAACTACCCAGTGGGTGTACGGGTGTCAAATAAATTACTTTTTTACAAATAAATAAATTTTTTGTTTAAGAATATTATTACTCGAAGGAGGGGTCAAATAACGTCATATGATTACGTCAAAAATAACACAATTTTATTATTTGGTTTATGAACAAAAATTATATATCTCCAAAAACTGCACTTGTCAATCATCTTTACAGCCACGAAACGCACGTCACTCGAATCCAAATATATGTGCGGAAAAAAATTAAGGTTAAATGTTTACATCCGAGGCTCATAAAAAAGCGTGTGAAAAATTGTTAACTAATTGGCAAGTTGCATGCGGCAAAGAAAACAAATAATTACACGCAAATTGTTTGAAAAATTGTGCAGTCAGCGGCGACACACCAGCGACAACAAACAATAACAAAGCGCAGTAATAATAATCAAACAGGAAACGGCAAAAAGACAAACAACAAAATTGTAATCGTGGCCGCGTCTCTCTGTTTTTGTTATTTGTTATGCAAATGTGGGTTAATAACATTTTAACGCATGCTCCGTGAATGCAAAACATTGCGGCAATCAAGACTCTGCGGAATTCTAATCATTCTGCTGCCAGTGATTTGTTGAGCTGCGAGAACAAACTTGGCCAAGTTAATTAAAATGTTTCTCGTGATTCCACAGCTGGTGGGTGTTTTTCTCTTCCCAATAACTTTTTACACCGCTTGATTAATTGCTCCAACTGTAAATTGCATAGCCAATTTGCAGTCGGGAATGTATCGAATTATGCATTCGATTGGGTTTTGCATTCTGGCATTCAATTATCGCCAGACGGAAGTGGGATTTCAGTGGGTTGTAATTGAATAGGGTTGTAATATAAACTTTGTATTAGACAATCATTCAAATTCTTGGGTAGGTAGTCGTAGAAGCTGACAGCAAGAGCTACTGAAATTGTACATTTTATAGTATTACATGATATATTTTATTTTTTTAATTTATTTTTTTTTCCTTTTTTATTTTTTTTATATTATTTTAATATTTTGTTTTTAATTTTATATTGCATTATTATTATTTTTACTATGTTTTTATATTTATTTTTTTACTATAATTTTATTTATTTATTTTATTTTATTTTTTTTTTTTTTATAAAATTACATTTGAATCAAATTATTTGTAAATACCAATTTAAGGGTTTTAAAATAATTATACTATACATTTTTTTCTATAAGATTACAAAAAAAAAAAAAACACATTTTAATATTTTTCTTATATTTTGGGTTGCTTTCGTAACCCGGTTATCAGATCTTCAATCGATTTAAAAATCACATTATGCAACTGTTTGAATTAACACAATTCCCAAGACAAATTTCCCTTGAAAAACTATATCCCCAGGCGATCGACGACGCCCAGCAGCCTTAAATCACTTCCAAAAAGCAAACAAAGCTCTCGGGATTAGCGACCGCCCCTAAGCGACTGCCACTCCCCCCCGTGGGGTTTTATGTCTCCAATTAACACAATATAAAACAAACCCCGAACAAAGGAAGAAATAGTCGGGCGACAAAGCGAAATCAATCGAACCCATTTGCATATGAAAAATGACGTCGAAAATAAAGCGGGCGTTGCTGCTTGATTTTTGTGATATATAATATATTTTTTTTTTAATTTTCTGGTTAATTTCTGCCCGCAGCTTGCACTGGGTTTTTGTTTTTTATGCATTTTTAATGAAACCATTTAAGAGGACACGGCAGGCAGATGGAAATTGTATTTATGACAAGACGAGAAATCCCAAAATCATAAAGTTGATAAGCAACTTTTTAAGCTGCTCTCTGACCTTGATTTTATATGGTTTATTTTTTTGTTTTGGGTTTTTTCTTTTTCAAGTTTAGTCTGAAAGACATTTTTCCATTTTCAGACGGACGTGTTGTTGTGTTGTCAATAACTTTATGTTTCGCATCTCGATGCAAATTGAATTTACAATAAATAAAAGTGGTCAACCGGATGGTAAAGATCTTCGACTGTGTCTTTTGCTTGGCAACAGAACCACCGAACCAAGAATGGAGATCTATACATATAGCTACCCAGGTGCAGTAATGCACGTCTGTAGCTTCGTGCCCAGAAGCAAAATGAGACCCCCGTGGCCTGAAGAGTCACCGCCGATTGCTTTGTCGGGGGGCCAAAGACAATTTACAATAATATTTAAATACGCTTTTTGCAACTGCTTTGACTCGCCAACTGGTTTGGCGACTGCCCAAGTTAACTTAACTTAACTTAACTGAACTTAACTCGACTCGAGTTGAGTTGAGCTGAACGTGCCATTGCCGGTTCACAAGATTTGCGTCTCTGGGGTTTCTGTTTTCGGTTTCGTTTCATTTAATTTTTACCGAATCCCAAGCGAAGGCTATTTCGTTTAAATGGGAAATGATATCGGAATTCGTACACGCCATTGGGGTAAATCCCAATGGCTTTTCATATCGATAATGCGGTTAACTTCTAGTAAAAAACTTGACTTAGAACCAATTTTTTTTCAATTTGTAACAGGTGTGTTGGCGGCCATAATTATTAGCAACTGCGTCAAGTTTTCGGTCATTTCGCATTGCGACACGAACTCGGTTCTGTGACGTCATGGTGATCACACGTTTTTTTTTATTTAGCAAAATAATGTGAGGAAATCTAAAATAAAAATCTAGGGGTTACACCAGATTAGTTCCCTGTAAATTAAACTAAGTAACTTAATCGATATTGTTATTATATTAATCATAAATTAAAAAAAGGAAAAAAAAAAAAAAGGAAAAAAAGAAAAACAATTTTTTTTCTTTAAAGCACTATTTATGACAAAGTGTTAACTGAGATTAGTTTCTTGTAAAGTTAGTTAACTAAGTAACCTAATCCATACAAAATTATATCTACCTACAAATTGTATATAAAAAAGAAAAATTTTATTTTTTTTTTTTAATTTTTTTTTTCTAAATGCTACTAATACCCACAATAAAACCCCATGAAAACGCGTTAAAAACGCAGCTTGACATGCACACAAACAACTGCAAAATAAATTGAATGTTTCTGGTCAATTGCTTTGGTCAACTTTAAAGCACCGAAACCGCTCGACAGTCGACAAGTGGCTGTGTGCTTGTGACAGACAGAGACAGAGAAGCTGCTGCCAATGGCTTGTGCTTTTGGCTCAAATTGCAAATGCAAATTGCAAATTTTTGTGGTCATTGTTAAGTAAAGGCCATAAATAGGCACACAACAACCACAATGGAGGCAACAACAACAATGCAATAATTTTATTGTCAACTTTGGCATGCCAATCAGCCAAAAAGAAAAGAAAACAAAGCCAAATGAACACAAAGTAAAACCGAAAGTCTAGCTAGAGAAAAAAGATCGCACAAAACGCTCCAAGTGGGGCGTGCTATAAAAATGATGGATAAAATGGGGTCTAAAAGGGGGTTACGAAGCGGGGAAGACTACATGATGGTGCAGCTTTCAATCTTCGTCGTCTCTCATATGAAATTACTATGCAAAAACCGACTTTTCGATTGGCATTGATGCATCTTCTGAAGCCTGAAGAGAATCTACAATCGTAGAATCTACAATTTTCCCCCCCATCTCAAAAGCCTGGCACTTTCGGTTTTATTGCGACTGGATGGATGGATGTATCTTTGGGATCTCTCCTCGTCTTCAGTTTTTTCTTCTGGGCTTGCCCGACGACTACTAATTGATTTCAATTATGCAATTGCCATGTCTTCTCTCTGCTCCTCTTGTTTTTGCTGGCTTTCTTTATCGTGTGCCTGGCATCGTCTCGCCCAGCTGCTGTCATATGTTCGTATGTTCTTATGTAGGCTCCTCTGCTGACGATCATCTAATAACCGCCTGCCATCCGAGCCATGGCCATATAATCATGATAATTGTCAGGGAGCGGAGATCCGAGAGCGGGCAGCCCCGATCGCATCGCCAGACTGTCGCTAAATGCTGGCTTGGGCTCAAAACACTGCAAAAATACGATTATAAAAGTTCTAAAATCATCTAAAAAATAATTTTCCTATGGTTAAGTTTCTAAACGATACTTTTCTGGAGTAGAGTAGGTATTCTTCATAGAAATCATAGCTTAATAATTCGTATTTTCTGATTATTTATTAAATAAGATACTCGTTTATCATCCAAAAATGTAAGTATCTAACATGTATTGATTATAATCATTTCAAATAGATAACAAGTCCAAAGATTGAATGGTCAAATCAAAGAATAATAAGCCATCTAAATAATATATTTGATTATTTTCTGTATTTTTTGTTACAGGGGAAATTTAAAAAAATATATTGTTGCATACTTTTTGAATACCACATTTCCTTTCACTTTTCACCCGAGTGGAAGGTTATTTTTCCCCATTATGAGGGTTATCCCTTTTAAACCACATTGTTTTCACCTTTCTTACTAAAGACCTTCCCAAAATAAAGCTCTTAGTTACTGACTTAAAAACCAAATATTTTTTTTCAGTGCAATATGGGACCGTCTGCTTCTTTGGTAGGCAATCATCGCCAGCGACGCCTCTGCGGGATGACTCGGCATCATCTTTCATGCAAGTTGAGCTTTCGCTTTGCATGCAATGCGGCAATACATATCAGAATTGGTTTATAGATCCCCTATCTGAGGGATTCGTGTTTACAATTTACAAAGCCTCCAGAAATGTTTACGCTGCAATACATTTACGTAATTGCTGCACTCCTAGCATTTACGCAGGGTTTTTTAGGCTGCATGAGATTAAAATCATTTGTTTGCGTTGTGAAAACTGTCGGTAGAAATAAACAAGCAACGAATCAAGAAGTTTCTTTATCAGCAAAAAAATATTTTTAGAAATTGAAACACCTTCTTTTTAGAAGTACTTGAATCCAAATAAAATCACACAAATGTTTTACTTGCTTCAAACTCGTGTCTAGATTGCACTACAGATACGTTTTCTGTAAATATTTGATCTTAGTTACGTAATGTTTAGTAGGAAAAAACTAATTTAGTTGCTTTTAAGCATGACGTGCGTTTTACAAGATATATTTTTGAGTCTCTTAGTAAAATAAATGCTCTTTAGTTTTTTGTTTGTATAAGCCAAGCTGGTTTTAAACTCTTCGTGAGCTGTCTTGTTTAATTGAGTATCTAACAGCTAGAACCTGTATTATTTGTTTTAAGCGATAATAACACCCAAATTAAATGCTATTTATAGCTATTTATTCTTTATGGTTCTTCCCCTAATGTTTTGCCAGTGTAAACATGGACTTAGACACAGAAAAGTTAATTATAAGTACTTCTCAAATAACAAATATTTGACATAATTCTTAAGAGAGGATATTATAATTTACTTTAAACACGAAACACTTGTTTTTTGGCGGTTAATTTATACACAGAAAACATATTGACAAAGATCAAATTGATATGTGCAGGTCAATTTTATATTTCTTTAAGATCTTATCATTCATATCATTTTTATATGAATGAAGATTATGTTCATATTATTTTTCATTATTTGTTATCTTTTATTTGATATGATAAAATATCAAATTGATATGTTTGAATGATAAATTTAACATTAAAATAAGAAAAAAGGTAGAATTGATCCCATTTCATATAGAATTTTAGTTTAATTGCTTAGAACCCCCTTTAAGGCGAGATATTTACCTTCTTTGGTCTTGGAACTGGTCAGACTGTGACCGATGTGGTTCCAGAAGTTGAGCCGGCAGCCGAACACTTTCATTTCCTTGACCCGCTCCTTCATGTTGCCAATGACGCTCGTTTCGGCCAAACTCACGCAGGGAATCATTTGGGACAGGATGAAATGGTGACTAAAAACGCTGCACACGCGTTTTCAAACTTTTTGACTTTTGCTTCCCCGTAATTCAATTGAATTTTGTACAGCTGGCGAGTGGGGAGAAATAGATTTGTTTAAACATTGACGCGTTGTGGGTCATTAAAGTTGAGTTGGGCAAGCGGTTTTGTCAGCCATTCGAAGCGATTTTGCACTGATTTGTAATTGCGATTTTTTTAAGTCACACACACACACACGCGTAAATACCTTAGGAGTTCAGCACTTAATGAGCTTCTGCTTCTGCTCTCAAGTACAACGTTTGCGGAAGCAAACTACAAACACTACTACTTAAAGTCCATCAAATTCATGGAACGGATGCTTTAATTGCCCAAAAAACCGCGCAAAAAATGCCAGACCATTGAAACAATCAATCAAAACAACAAAATACCCAACCGAGGAAGCCGCTGAAATTTCAATTCCTGTTTTGGCAATTGAATATAAATATTGGAGGCATGCTTTTAACTACCTCGTACACATGAAACTCTCATAAATCAAACACATTTTATATAAAAAAAAAAAAAAAAAAAAAAAAAAAAAAACTTTTGCATTTGATTTATGTTTGGTTTGAAGAACAGATTGAACGTGTATCGTTTTTACTTCTTTTTATTTTATTTTTTACTTTAAATTCCTCAAGATGAGTTTGAGAATTTCCTTAAAAATGCTTGGCACAAATAGTAAAAAAAGAAAAAAAAAAAAAAAAAAACTCCTAAACAATCGGGGTTAGCCTGCTGCAAATGCTAATGATGCGATGCTGCAGCCAAAGTCGGTTGAGGTTGCCCCCATCATTATCGACAATCATCATCGGCTTCATTGATTTTCGCATTGTAATTGTTCGAGTGAAGCCGCATCGCAAGATTAATAATAATAACTTTTTTTTTTGTGCGGTAGAAGCTAATGACGGATCCAATCTTGAAAACCAAAATTGATTTATGAGCCCCCTAAACAAAATAGAACAATTTTCATTCGCTTACAACATGGAAATACTACATTAGAGGCAAGTGGAAACCTTGAGGCAAACAAAACGCACCCAGTGAGTTGAAGAGACGCCATCGAAATCAAAATTAAAATCTTCGACAACAATCTATAGCCGTGGGCAGAGGAGACCTAGGCGCAGTTCATTGAGCTCCACTGTAACACTTGGGTGTCTCGCTTTTTTTAGTAGCAACTGTTGGCAACATAATTAACATCAATTTTTCCAGTTTGTTTTTTTTTTTCTAGCCTATTTGGTTCCTTAATTCAGTGGAACAAACACACGAAATCTAATGAACTTTCAAAATGATTAACGATGCTCGCGGCTTGCGGTTTACGCAGAATAGGCGTGGCCCTGTATTAAAATTGAAGTCTATTTACAGACTGATTGGTGGAAGCTTGATAAACAGTTAAAACGATATCGAAGTGATCAGGTGTGGATGGAATTTAAATAGGTAATAATATTGTAGATTTTAATATAGTAAGAAATGGGTGCGAACAACTCCACATGATATGTTATTAAACCGAGAAAAAACAAGCATATTGTTTTAATGGAAAAATTAAAGGTATTACCCTTATAAATATTGGAAAAAATAAATTCTTAGATTTTTTATTTATATCGAAACTGATTTTATCCTATAAACCCAATACTTTTATAAATATTGAACAAATATAAATTTTTTAATTAGAATTTCTTATTATATTTGTTCATATCAATATGGATTTTATGGATGATATGTTATTATACCGAGAAAGAAAGCGGATTTTATACTATAAACATAAACATTATATGTTAATTTCTCGAGAAAATAAACAAGCTCATTGTTTTAATGAGAAAATTAAGAGTAATTCTTTTAAAAATATTTGAGAATATAAATTCTTGATACGAATTTCTTATAATAATTATTCATATCATCAAAAAAACAAGCATATCGTATTAAAAAAAAAATCCTATCATATTCATTCATATTAAAACGGATTTTATACTATAAACACCTAATTTCAGCTTATAAACCAAGGTCAACAAAATAGTTTATTTGAGAAAACTAAACCTAAAAGCCTGATGAAAAGTCGTGGGAATTACTAAAACAATGGAAGCATTTACACCCGATTGAATCAGAGTTTTAGGCAAGTGCCCTTTGTAGCTTTTAGTTTGAGAGTGCTACAGATTTCTGTTTGCAGCTCGTGTGTCGAATTCGGAAAAGTGAAATTTTCACGCCTCACACAAGCGCCATTAGTGTCTCGCCTGAAATTACATGTGAGTGTTGACACAAAAAAACGAGAAAAACATTTCAACTTTTACTTGTCGTAAGCTGAATTGAAAAAGAGAATAAATGAATACGTAAAAGCGGTGACATATGGACGTCTTATTGACCTTGCGTGACCCGGCAAAAAAAAAAAAAAGAGTTAAGATGCTGGTTTGGCCGCGGGGCAAAAGGAAAGCTTTGCCAAAATAAAACCGAAATACAAAATAAACCGTTCGGGGCGTGGCAAAGTGAAAGAAAGCAACCGCTTTGACCTGATTCCGAAAGGTAAATGCTAAAGCCGAAGCCGAAAGCCCCAAAAAAAAAAATCCCGCAACAAAGCAAATCCGCCAAATAATTTAAAGCGGTCAAGAGGCAAAGTAAAAAGAAGCTATAGCTTTCGCTTGTCATGTTTTTATTTTCCCTCCTCTGTTGTGCTCCGCGAATTCTTCAGACTTTTTTGGGGTTTACTTCAGCTGGTGTTAAAAAGTCCGCAAATAAAATGGCACGTAGCTGACCTTGACCCGCTGCTTTTGGGGCTCCCATAAAATGCAATTTTTATGAACAGCCAGCCAACAGGCAGCCGCAAAATTGCAATTGAATCTTTGAGCCAATTTATTTTTGGCAAATTGCTAACGGTACCGAAAAACAAAAAAAAAGTAAGGAAAAAACTAAGTGCAGGCTTTCGCAATACGCAAAAGAGTTTTTTTTTCTTAACCAGTTTCAAAGAGAGCTGCCTACGGAAAAAGGCAAAAGAGACCGAGATGGGGCGAAAAACTTGTTTCCGATTTTTATTTGCAACCTTCGAAGAGGCATCCAATCCCATCCGAAAACTACCTTTTCGCATCTGTATCGGTAGTATCTGTATCTGTAGTCTGTGTGTAACTGACTATCTTAACCCGTCTGTGTATCTGTGTGTGCATTGCCACACAACCGTTAGGCGAAGGATCCTCCGATTTTAAACCTGGTTTGCATTATAAATTGAGCCAAGCAGCCACACAAGTGGTTTGGCCTGTTTGCGAGTGGAAAACATACATTTTTCCTACCTATAATTAACATGGACAATGAATAACTCTCTTAGGTACCTGCCACACATAAACACATGCCGCACAGCTGAGGGCAACCAAATAGTGCAAGGATCTTGAAAAATATTTATTAAAAAATATTTGCAATAAAGTTTTTGATTCAGATGAATAAAAATAATAGAAAGTCTGTAAGTTGGCACTTTCCGAAAATTGTAAAAAAAAAAAAAAAAAAAATTTTTTTATTTATTCCTAAGGAAAAGTATTATTTATTATTTTATTTAAAAGCTAAAAGACTAAGTTTATGATCGATACCTAACACGTAAAGTTTTATAAGCCAATGTCCAAATGATCGATTAAAAAGAAAGGTTACCAACCTACAAATCTATCCCCGACATAATCAATTTATGGGTTGAACCAAGAAGCTACTATTTTAAACGCCTCTGTAAGAAAGTACTTTACATCGTCAAGAGGATTTTACTGTTTGCTCATTTGCTAAGAACATTTTGCCTCGTTTGTTTTATTTACTTTATGAAGAGGTTAGAGATGCCAATCGCATTTACCAAGAATTATCCGCACACTCGAGAGACGCTTAACAGTATATGTATGGTACCTCCCGCCTTGTTTAATCGGCTGCCATCAAAATATTTGTAATCCAAACATTTATGACTCGGTAGTTACATTTTGGAGTTACAAATTTAATGCCTCGCCATGTATGGTATTTTATATCTTTCCCCGTTTTCTCCTCCCGTTCACTTCATTTCAGGCCTTTTGTTTGGCTTATTTCTCAGTTTTTTAATGACAATTTCAAGCTACCTTTTAATGGCTTTTTGGTTTGTTATTTTTATTATTTTTTATGGGGACCCTCTTCCCATGAAAAGAACACCATGGAGAGAGAAAAGATGGAAGCGGAGATGGGGGGAGAAAATGTTTTCTATAAACAAAAGCTTCACGAAAGCTGAGAAAACACGAGTAGACTGTAGACTTGAATTGATTTCTATTGAAATTTGAAACGGCACTTTTAGTGCTGCCCTTTGTAATTTTTTTAATAGCCCTGGGATCAACCAAATGCAATGCGATAAGGTCCAAACTGATAAGCCAATCGAGAGAGTTGAGGGAAATGTGTGTGTGTAAGTTGAGAAATGCACTCTAGAAATGGGAGGAGACCGTAGCCCAATTACTGGGAAAGATTGCGAGAAAAACAATGACAAAGGAGCCGAGTTGAGATGTTATTGTAAGAAAAATCCGTTTTTTCCAAGATTCCGGAGCTATGAGCAATGGGTTTAGAATTTTGTTATTGGCATTCTTTGACAATTATTATGATCTTAATGTTTATGACTACTTTTTCCCCGTTTTGGGTATTTATAGCACTAAGATATATTTATAAACACGTTAAATAGAGTTTAGGATTATAATAGAATTTTTGAAGCAAACATTTACTTAAAGATTTGAAATATTAATTAGGATTTTTTGTTATATTTGGGTATATTAAAAAACAAGTCCAGAAAAATTAAAAAGAATTTAGTTTTTATAGAGATCTATCTTTTAAAAATGTTTTAACTACTCTTACATGCAAATATCGAAATTTAATGAATTTTAAAGTCATTCATACTTTCAATAAAGAAACTCGAATCGCTATAGGATTACTGATTTTAATACTACGATTTTCCCCCATGCACATTCAAGGATCATAACAAAAGACCATTACGACTGATGATGAAATACCCATGAGTTTCAATTCCGATGGAAGATTGATACTTCCTTTATGACCACTCCCAAGCAATATCTCTCTCATTATAGAGTGAGTGCCTTATGCCAACACTCGGCTCTCGGTTTCAAGTCGGTAGTGTGTTATTCCATGGCTTTCCACGGTTTATTTCTGAGCTGGGTTACGTGATAAGCAGGCTTAAGTATTTAAGCATTTGCCCGAACGTGCTGGCCCCACAAGAGAAACAACAAAACAACGAAAAAAATAAACATAAAACAAACGACGAACGGCTAACAAATTCTCGTTAAAGCAAAGTGACCTAAACTCAAAACTCCAAGACTCAATCGAAAGGCAAACGGGGAAAGAAACGACGAAAAGAGAGCTGTTTTGGAAGATCCTGTTTTTGGAAATATACACAAATATCCAGAAGAACAATATTGAATTACACAACAGTGGAGTGGATTGCGGGATGGGCTATTTCGGCTACCTGCTTAGGATAATTCCCAGGTTTTCAGAGCCATAAAACCGACTTTGAAATTGAAGTTCGTTAGGATCGGAGGCGCCCTTACTTTGCTAATTGGTCTGGTGTGAAAGGGAGGAGTGAAATAGAGAGAGAGAGAAAGGTATATGAATAGAGCAGGTTTTCAAAAAAAGAAACCATTTTAATTTTTATGATAATATGATAATATTATTTTAAAAAATTCCCAAAATATTATAAGATTTGTTTTTTTTTTTATCTTTCCTCTGAATCCCTTGAAAAATATATTTTTTTAAAACTTCCAGATAAAAATAATATGCAAACAGCCCTTTAAATACTCTTTACAATGGAAAATTCTAAAAAACTAAAATCAATGGGTTTTATCTAAAACGATTCAAAATCTTTACACGTGCCTAAATCTCAAAATTTACATCCATTGATTTATGCCCATCAAGCGTGGAGATGGCAAAAAAGATAAAACACAATACAAGACCATAAACTAAAAATAAACCTTTGAGGAGTTCTTTCTCATGAAAGTTTGTTGTATTTAGTGTGTGTTTTTTCGACAAGTTAATTAAGCAAATGGGCAGAAGAAATAATGAATTTCTGAGAGGGGGGTGGCAGGTGACAGGGGGGCTGTTAGAAAATGCGCAAAAGATAAGCACGAAAGCAAAAAAGCAGAAAAACTGCTGTGGCACGCCAAAAAGAAACAAGTTAAACAACTTTACTTCGGCTCCCAGAGTTGCCAGATTGGTCAACTAAATAGGGTTTGAACGCAGGTAAGTACGTGTGTGTGTTTGTGCCGTGACATAAGCAACTTTTACTGTTAGAAATGAGTTTTGGGAGATGAGTGAGATCTCCATCTCCAGTGGTAATAAATCAAGAAACACAATTTCTTTGCTTCGTCTGACTGCAAACACTTTGTTATTCAATTATCTTTATTTTTTAATTCCAATATATAAAATATATTTACATTCGGATTTATTTTCAGGACTGAGAACACTTTTGAGCACTTTGAGAAACTTCACTTTTTTTGCCTGAGCATTTTACATTTTGTCGCCGCCGCACGTTTTGGCCGTAAACAAAATTTTCTGATTTATTGCCACTTTTTGCGGCTTAACGCGGCCAGTGATCTAGCAATTTGGTTAGCGTTGATGGTTGATGGTTAGTTAGTATTTTATAATATTTTATTCCTATGTTTTTCAATGGCACACGCGACAATCGAAACAACAGCTAAATTCGAAACCGCAATCCGCTTTCCGCTTTGCGTTGTGCACTCGACGACGATTCAAAAGCAACTCGAACGGTCACAAACTCGAATCGCGCAGGCGTCGAGCGCTCTTGAGCAGCTCAAGAAGTGGCGAGCGCAAGATCGGGAGAGTGGCGAAGAGCACTCTAGATTTTACACTCGAAAAAATCTAAAATCTTTCTAAAATTTGTATTATATATTTTTGGAAATGTCACTATATTTTTTAAATTATAGATTAAGCATTCAATAAAAAAAATTTAGCGGATTTTTATTTTAGAAAAAATATGTGGTTTCTTTTTTTACTACATTAGTTTATTTGTTTCTTATAATTTGCAAAATTCTTTTTATGAGTATTATTTTTATTTATTATTATTATTATTTATTATTATTAAACGTGGAATATGGTTAGTTTTTTAGGAAAAATCAGAAAGAACCTTTCCAAGTGCAAATAGATTTCCATATAAAAAAATTTTTTAGCAGGCATTGTATAACATTTTTTTATTTGTTTTTGGATCAAAAAATATGTTAGTACTGATAAAGATTATAATAATTATGGCACCAAAAAATAGTTGTTTAGTTTTTTTGCCATTTGTTTCCCAAAAAGTATACTGCAGTTATTGGAATCACATTTTAATTTTGAGATAATGGTTTGTACATTTTTTCTTCGAGTGTAGAGAGAGCCACCAGCGCAGCAAGTGTGGGGGAGCGATCCTCTTCAATGAGGAAGGGGGAGAGCAACAGTGGGTCTTAAGAGAGCCGCCAAGTAGGGGGTAAAACAACAACAACCAGTGAGCCAGCAGAGTGGAGCAGCTGAGACAGAGAATAATGGAGCATCAGAAGAGAGAAGAGTGGAGCAGTAAAGTGCAGCCATGCCAAAGAGAAGAGTGGGTCCAACTATAACCGCAAATTGTTGTTGTTTCTGGAGCCTAGGCAAATCAATGAGCACTTGTGCACTTAGCCACTAACAATTACAGTTAGAATCAGTTGAAAATTAGTTATATGCGTAGCTGCAAGTGCAAAAGAGAGGGCAAGACTATAAAGTAAGGTTCTAAAGTTTTAAGGAAATGAGCAGCAAATGTTAAAGAGCAAGTTTTTTTATTTATTTATTTATTTTTTTTTTTTGGGCAAGGCAACTTGCAATGCAGCACACACACACACAAAAGAGAGGGAGATAGAGTGTTGGAGAAATGGGGAAAAAGAGATGAGTGTGTGTGTGTGTGTGTGTGTGTGTGTAGGGAGGGGGGGGGGGGGAGCTGCATCTTTTGGCTGGCGGCCAAAAAGAAGTTGGGAGAGAGAACATGGCCAATATCAATTATAAGACGCAATTAGGAAAACATTTTTAAAAAAGAACATAAGAAACGGAAAAGAAAATAGGACATTTTCGGGAAATGTCTTCAAAAAGAATATTTTTGGATTCTCAATCCAAAGAAAAGGAAGGTTATAGATCAATTTTTATATTTCTTAATTATATTTTTAATTTATTTACATTTTTTTTTATTTCTTCTTGCAAACTTAAACAAGTATTTTAGGCATACAAAATATCCCGCTAAATTCGTATAAACATTTACATATAAAGAAATCATTATCATACCATCCATCAAATGTATTCGACACAATCCTCTCAGTATCCCATGATTAAACGCTTCTAATCAACTGGCAAAACCTGCTTACTGAATTATAGAAATTCTTTCTTCATTTCACTTCTTTTTCTGCAGACGTGAGATAATCACCGGATTAACATAACAAATCCTGACCATTACATAACACCCAATAACAGATTATGGGAATTCAAACACTTGTCACACGCCAGTTTTGCGTGAAAAGAAATTAATTGGTTGAGAAATTTGCCAAAGATATTATGTATGGCCGAAAATAATTATTGCGTGGTCTTTTTCGAGATGGAAAGGTTAAGAGAATTGAGTGAGTTAACAAAGGAGAACGGGTTAACAACTCAAAAAAAAGGGTAAAAAAAGAAGGGTTCAAAGCATTCGAAAGCTCGGCTTCTGCTGCCGATTTCCCACGTTTAGAACGAATCACAACAGAACGCATCATTAATCATGGCACCATGACCAGGGGGTGCGGTGGGGATGTGGAGGCCGCAGTCCGACCGCGAGTCGGCCTAAAACTTTTTGAAAGAACAGAACAGAGCCCAATGGGGGCTAAAAGAATGGAGCCAAAAGCGAGGCACATTGGGCAGGTCGAAGGCATCGGAGTCACCACCATCAGCCACTGAAGATGCATGAACAAAAAAGCAGCAGCAGCCGCAGCAACAACAACTAACACAAGGCACAAAGGCGAGTTTCTTGTCTGGCGGATTGGTTTTCAAGAACGGGAACAGCAACGCGATTCGGGCAACTTACACTGGGAAAAAAGTACAGAGAGAGGGTTAATCAGAAAAGACATCTTAAATCGAGAGTTTGTATTCTTAAAACGAGAGTTTGTATTCTTAAATCAAGAATTTGTATTCTTAAATCAAGAATTTTTATTCCTAAATCAAGAATTTGTATTCTTAAATCAAGAATTTGTATTCTTAAATAAAGAATTTGTATTCTTAAATCAAATATTTGTATTCTTAAATCGAAAATTTGTATTCTTAAATTAAGAATTTGTATTTGTATATCAAGAATTTGTCTTCCCAATTTTAGAATTTCGTATAAAACCTTATATTAAGAAAAAATTAACTTATATATTGTTTTCCTCTAGTTTTTTTCCCCTTTTTAAAGAATTAGTTTGTCTCTAAAGAAATGAGATGTACTGAATTTCACCATTTATACTTTTTGAAATGAACTTAAAGTTGGTATATTGCACACATAGTAAAAGATTATGTACTTGGTTATATTTTGAGTACAAAAATTCTTAATTTGAGTGTAATGTCCTACGTAAATTCTCGTTGTATATTAAACTAGTTGATTACTTAAGAAGCTATTATTTTATTATTAAAAAATCCCTGAAGACTCTGAAAATTTTCAGGTTCCTTTGGAAATTATTACATTTTTAAAAAATTTTTGAAAAAATGTAATATTTTTAAGCTCAATTTCGAATTTTTTTTCCAAGTGCACTATGACTTTATATCGTACTGCGACTTTAGGTCCGTTTTCATGGTCACTCACCCGACGCATTTTGGTGTTCTTCGCCGTGCTGCAGGAGACAACAAGGGGCACCTAATTACAATCAAATGGAAGGGGCGGACGGCTGGCCGAGATCGGCTAATAGCGAAATTAATCAAATCATCAGGGGGACAGGCGCACCGACAGACTGATAGATAGACAGGGCAGTTCCTCCCCTTAAGACTGATCGGTAGAATTCCAAAAAAAAACCTGCGGCTGGAGAGGAAGCATTGCCTCTATAGATCCAGGTTCCATCCTAGTTTTCCAAGCCAAGTTCATTGCACGTGCCTAGGCACACACAGACACACACACTCACACACAGCATCGCAGTGATCCCAAGATACTGGCCAGTTGTTGTTGTTTACTTTTTCCATTCGAGGCTTAAACAATTGGCCCAAGCCAGAGCCAAAATAAAAACCAGTTTCAGTTTGGTTTTTCAGCTTTTTTTGTTGGTTTAGTTTGGCTTGGGGTTTCAGTTTGCTGCTGCTGTTCTCTTGAGGTTTGCTCTTAAATATCGAACTGGCTGCCTTTTTGGATACATCCGAGAGCTGGCTGAAAAACCCGAAACCAGTTTGGAGAACTGGCCACTGGCCAAAAGGAAACCTCCCTGCCTTCGGTGGGGGTGTTTGTTGGTTTGTCAAAAAAATAATATAAAAAAAAAATGCTACGAAAAAAGTGCAACCGAAAAACTCAAGTTTAAACTTAATAGAAAAACTTCTTAGAGAGCTCACTTCTTTGTTTTCGGGTTCACTTTTTTATGGGTTAGATCCCCAGATCCCCCTTTCTTTTCACTCTTTATTTTCTTAACCCCGCGCGGTACCCCAGATAATAATCACAACATGAAACTATTTTTGAAGCACTTAAAACGAGACCCATAAATCTCTGTTTTTCGGGAATAGTGGAACAGAACTGAAAACCAAACCAGAAACACAATCTGGAGAAAGAGCAACGACATCGTTAAATTGCAGCTAGCGGACCCTGTTCTTTCTGCGTTTCGCCCGATTATTCTGTTTAGTTGGGTTTATTACTTCATTTATTTTCATTTCTTGAATGTATCAGAGAAAAATTCCAACATTTTTTTACGACTTCTGGGGATAGAACATTTTAGGGAATTCCTAAATTTGTAATAACTCTAGATTACATGGGTATATTATTATGAAATTTAGTATGGGGAGTTACGAGTTTAAATTAATGATATAACTATATTTTACTTATAGCTATTATTACTTATAGATATTATTTTAAGACTTTTGGGGATAGAACATTTTAGGGAATTCTTTAATTTGTAATATCTCTAGATTACATGAATATATTATTAAGAAAATTGGTATAGGGAGTTACAATTTTAAATGAATGATATTAATACATTTTACCTATACCTATAAGTGCATTTTATTATAAATTCCATTTCCTTTTCAGTTTATAATTTACTGCTATATCTTAATGGCCGTCAAAAGCTTAACACTTTTCCTCTTACTTATTTCCCCCTCATTTTTTTACCCTTTCAAGAGTCATTCGATGTTTAATTGCAACAATGCCAACACATCGCAGGCGATGGCACGCGGCGAAAGTCAAAATGTGGAGAGAAAAAGGATTTCGAGGCAGCATAATTAATTTCTGAAGACCTCTCCAGAGACCCCAAGACCTCCAGAGGGGGCGTAGGACCGCGAGGCGGAGTGAAAGATAACCGAGGGAGAAAATTGACAGGCTAATTTATTGTAACGGCAACTGACAAGCTCCCGCAATCGCGGCCCAGTCATTCCACTTTCATTGTCTTCGCCTGATAAATGAAGATGAAGTCGACCTGATTTTTATTGTTATTTCCGCTTGGCTCCTTGGAGATCCCCAAAAGGAACCCAGCCTTCTTCTTGTTCCACCCAATGACTGGCCGAAATTGGCAGACTTAACGGCAATTTAAAGTGACGCCTCTAATTGATGTCCCCACTGAAACAAAAAAAAAAAAAAAAAAAAAAAAAAAAAAACATATGAAGATATTTTTACCAGGGGGAAACTGAAATTTGTTGGGCCCTAAATTCGCTGAAACTGTCAAACAATGCGACAAAATGTGGCCACACATGGCATCATCTAGGGGTCTGGAGATTCTCGTTCCCATTTCCATTTTCAAATCTAATCTGATGACACAAATGAGCAATCAGAAAATCAGCTTGACATCTGCGGGCTGTCGGCGAATGGGAAAAGTTCGCTGCCATACTTTCAGCTGCCTCGGGCGGTCAAGGGTTAAGTATGTTAGAGAAGGTGCCGGGTAATCCACATCAAAATATTTATGACAGCTGATAATGAGAGCAAAGGATTTTGGGATATAATGCCAACCAAAAGGGTGTTTACATTCCAATCTCACACATTAGATATTGAACACATAAAAGAGAACTATTGTAGAGCATTTCTTTTTGGGTTTTTGGATAGATAATAAAGAAAGGTGTATTTCTCGAACCCCCTGATGATTTCCTGTAGAATTTTTTATCTCTCGCTAAACAAAGATTTATTTTGATGACTCAAAGTAACCACCGACATTATCTGATGAGATCTCGTGAGGTTGATAAGAGATCTATTTTGGATATGTTTGTACAACACAATTTGAAATTTTCTTTAGTTTAGTAACGAAAGCAGTGGATAAAGTTCTTTATTAAGAAACCTATTCATTTATTTTATTGAAGAAAACCTAAAACCTTTTTGAAAACCCATGTAAATATGGTAGACAAACTTTTTAGCAACCATTTTCTGACTGATAAAATATATATTTTTGTCTAGTGACGAATACAGTGGATAAAGTTCTTTATTAAGGAACCTATTCTTTTATTTTATTTTAGAAAACCTAAACCTAAAACCTTTTTGAAAACCCCATGTAAATATGGTGGACAAACTTTTTAGCTACCATTTTCTGACTGATAAAAGATATATTTTGGTTACGTTTATACAACACAATTTGAAATTTCCTTTATTCTAGTGACGAAAGCAGTGGATAAAGTTCTTTATTAAGGAACCTAATCATTTATTTTATTGTAAAAAACCTAAACCTAAAACCTTTTTTTCAAACCCCATGTAAATATGGAAGACAAACTTTTTAGCAACCATTTGCTGACCACAGACGCATTATGTGGAATTCGCACCTAGTCAATAAGCAACTTTCCTCCAGTTGCCAAGTTGCATTAGAGGTGTATGCCCAGCTATACGAAGGTATTTGTTCCGGCCACACAGAAGTGCAAGTATCTGCGTAACTCCCTGGCACTTCTTCTGGCCAGCCTCCTTTCCTTTCGAGCCTGCTCATTAACGGCTTAGAAAAGCAGAAGAGCTGCACTTCAGACACGCACACACAACTCACAATACGAAATGGAGAAAAATCCAAATGGGGAGCCAGTTGGCACCGCAGACAATGTGTCAAATAAGGCCTGACGACAGGAAAAAGGAAAAGCGTTGCGAATGCAGAACATGTGTGTGTGTGAGAAACAAGGGGCGATAAGTGAGAAAAAATGTGCAGATACAAAGGAGGATTTTCGAGTGGGGAGTGGGGATCTGCTGGGTTAGGGAAAGCCAGTAGGGGAACTCCCACAGTTGACAATGACATTTGCCTGACACGACACGGCAAGGAAGTCGCCAGTCAAGGCTAGCTTCAAGAGGTTCTTCAACTCAGGCGGTGAGTTAAAGGGGTATTCTTAGGTGACTTTAATTTTTACCACAGCGGAGATCCTACTAAATATGGTAAATATTATCTTAAAACCAATAAATCAGAAGCTATACCATGTATACAAAGAACACTGTACTTAAATCTAGAACATTCGGTCTTAAAAAACGTGTAATTGTTACTTGAATGAAAAGAATTCCTTCTTAAAAACGTTACTTGAATTAAGAACATTCGTTCTTAAAATCCGTGTACCCGTTACTTGAATTATGAACATTCGTTCTCAAAAACTGTGTAACCGTTACTTGAATAAAGAACATTCCTTCATAAAAACAGTATAACTGTTACTTGAATAAAGAACATTCCTTCTTAAAAACCATGTAACCGTTACTTGAATTAAGAACATTCGTTCTTAAAAACCATGTATGCACAAATGTCCTAATTTTGAGTTAAATGTTCTCTCAAATAGAAATGACTCCTTTACATATTTAAGCAAATTTTGTTCTTAATTCAAGAACATTTTACTCTCAGAACGTAATTCAAAAACATTTTACTCTCAGTTGAGAACGTAATTCAAAAACATTTTACTCTCAGTTGAGAACCTAATTCAAGAACATTTTACTCTCAGTTTAGAACGTAATTTCTCTTAATATTTTATATATTTAAATATATTTCCTAGTAAATCTCCGTAATTTTTGTTTACTTACTTGGATTATTGTTGGCTTCACGCCAATGGGCAGCTGCTCTGCAACCGAAGGTGGTTCTAGATAATCCCTTACAGCAGCTCCACTTTTTACCAGACCACAATCCCGGATGATAGCGATAGGACTTAGGAGTATTACTATCCTCACAAACTGGAAAATAAAATTTATAATGGTTAATTAGTTGAAAAATAAGAAATATATTTTCAAGATCTCTTTTTCTCTCTTTTAATGACTTCAAAAATAAATTCATCTGCCACTGAACCAATTTAACCCTCTTCATTATTGTTGATCAACTTTTCCTAATTTCCAGGCGTTTCTTTTACTGAATTCGGTTGCTTTCGGTTATCGCCATCGATTGATCTGGGCCAAAACAGCTGCAGCTCTTCGCCTTTCTTCTTTTTGAGTCATCATCGAGGGGGGGGGCTCACCTTGGCGGATGGCGCGGATCCACTCGCTGCGCTCCTTTTCGCTGTTGGCAATCACGTACAGTGTGTACTGGGGCACCGCTCGTCCACTCTGCTGACCCTCGACTCCGATTCCGCCCCCGCCGCCGTTCTCCAGCTGATGATGCGAATTCGATGCCGACGAAGAGATCTCACAGTAGCCCACTTGGAACGGATAACCCTGGTTGGATGGTTGGGATTTTGAGCGTTTGTTAATGAAACTCTGCCATTTATTTGAATTTTCTCAGCGATTTCTGGCTACTCACATCCGGTGCAAAGGGATCGCCGCCCTCGCCGCTGACCGTCGCCTCCTCCACGAGGCGAACGCCCTTCAAATGAATGCGACCGCGTTCGCGTCTCCGCTGAAAGTGAGACAGAAACAGAAAGTTGCAATTAAGTTTAGGTTAAAATAAGGTTTAAAATGTTTGCTTTTATTTTGAAGGACGAGAATAGCCATTAAGTGGCAGGTTTATTGGTTATTATCTAAATTATACTTAGTTCGATAAATAATAGTATAAAAAACTACACCCAGAAAAAAAAATGACCTAAAATTTAAAAAAATGGCCTAGAATTTAGGTAAAATTGGCCTTAAACTGGAGCTAAGTCTCTAAATGGCCTAAAATGTAGGATTCCATGACCTAAAATTTAAGGCCACTAACGGCCTAAAATATGGGTAATTTTTGGCCTAGATTTTAGGTAATTGGCTGCCTAAAAATATGAGAAACCCCTATCCAAAATTTTAGGCTTTCTTTGGGCTAAAAATGTGTGCTGAAAAATGTACCATATTATAAAATAAATACAGATTTGTGGATTTCTTTGTAACTTAATTTTATATATTTTTTTATTTTATTGTAATGATTATTAATGATATGGGGGCTTCTGCAGGCCTTCTCATCCTTCATTCCATGCTTGAAAAACATGAGCACGGGGACGATATTGTCCTAAAATATGCGGCCACAGCCTATCGGCTTGCTGGTAAGGAACTGCAACTAATTGTAGCGAGTGTAGTACGGGGTCGTTCTGCTCCAGCTTGGCCAGCACCTTCTTTATCTAGGAATTCTTGTCGTGAAAACTCCTTCAACTGTGGTTCATCATCACATCCAAGGCAGTCTCCGAAGTAAACACTGTGTCCTCATCAGCCTTCTTGGTGCAGGCATTGGTTCCGGCGAATTCGATATCATCGAACTTGCTCTTATATGCTCTTATTTTCAAAGAATTTAATATTCATTATTTATTTGAAATATCTAACTATGCTTACTGCGCATTACGAACTGCACGGCATGTATATTATACAGCTCACTTTATAATATTTAAATACATTTTTTCTTAAAATAGTACCTCAATTAATTTAATAAATTATAATAAGCAATACAATTATTTACAATTACAATTTACAATTATTATTTGGTAAGTACAGTATAAATATTTAACAGATACATTTAGTTTTAAAGCGTTTTAAACTTTTCAATTTATTTAGGTAAAATGCATTAATTTTAAGGCACACGGTGACCTACAAAATTATGCTATACGTGACCTAAAAAGTAGGGAAAATATACCAAAAATTTAAATTTAATTTAATTTTAATTTAAAATGTTGTCCATAATTTTTCTGGGTGTATAAAGTAAATAATCCTTAACGATATTATTATTTTTATTTTATTAATATTTCCGTTTAGATTTCACAATCCTTTAATTACTAGCAATAAGTAATAATAACATTTTAATATATTATGATAATAATATTAGGTCAAAACTTATGGAAACGTTAATTTTAGAACACTACCAAAATATTACAACCTACACAGGGAAAAAAACACCAAAAATAGTCATCCATCGGGTTTTTTTTTTCATATAAATTTTGGTCCATTCTGTGTTCATATCATGATATTTTTAAACATATGATTTTGTACCATATTGAACCCATATTAGTTCGATATAGTCCCGTTTTTTTCTTTGTGTAACCCTATTTTAAAGTAATACATTTTTTCCAAGATTATATTTTTATAAAAGAAATGGTCTTTCAATTAAAGTCAATAAGAAATAAATTAACTTAAATTGGCATTACATGCAAGCGTATCAAATTCCTTAATAAAATCGTTTGATGTGAACCTATAAATCGATTAGAAATATAGTTCTGCTCCAATTCATTCGAATTAAATTCCCCAACTCATGCGGAAGTGCGTTTTTCAGTTTCTTTTACGAACAAAAAAACACTTCAAGCAGCATTTCAACTTTTCACTGCTTCATACCCTCTGTAAATTGGCTTCTTCAATCATCATCATCGGACCCATTAGCAGCTCCATTGCCTTGCTCGTCGGCATTATCATCTTTCCCACTCATCGCACAAGCTCACACATTAGCAGCGCCAATTTAACGGATCGCCATGTGGATTTTCCTGCTCATTTTCGAGTGGAGTGCGAGTTTCAATTTCAATTCTCAATTGGCCGCCAAGTTGGCTTTTCCTGCTATACACACACATGCGGATAAAAACATTTTCAATTTCATTACGAATTTCAAGTTGAATTTGAATTTCTGCTGGCTCATGGTTCCGCCTTATCCAATCGCTCCCCTTTTTTTTGCCTCCCACCACTTGGCTTTTGGCTTAACCCAAATGGGTTTGGACTTTTTAGGCACATGTTTTAGGTACACTCAAAAAATGCTTGCTTTACTGGCGATTTTTTACTTAAAATTAGATACATTTTCAACTGTAAAGATTTATTTTCTTAAAATAAATCAATTTTATTAAATAAAATAATTATTTTCTGAAATATAAAAATTAAATCGCCAGTAAAGGAACTTTTTCTAAAATAAGGGCGAATAATTTTTTGATTGTAAGCAAAAGAAAAATAGAATTTTGATATTAAAAATTTAATATATATGATTTGGTATATCTTAAGATTTTTTTTATGTATTATATTATTATTTTCGAATTTCGGTTTATTTTTAAGATTTTTATGTCAACCCGTTTTGGCTGCAAGATTTATTACTTTAGAAGAATTTCCTAATTTTTTCTTCAGGTTTTATTCTTGGAATAATTTTTTAAAACTTAAACTTAAAATATCCACTTTTTCTCTATGTACTTCAAAAAACCAAGATGGAAGTTCAATTTCTTCTCTTTGGTATGTTTTAAGAACTATTTTATGTCAAGCCGTTAAGAATAAGCTTTTTTTATTATTATTATAAATTTTATTTTTTAGATTTATTTTTACCTATTTAACTTTAAATTATCCATTCATTTAAGTTAAAATTTTTCTCTATCTGTACTCGAAAAACCCAAGAAGGAAGTTCAATTTCTTTTCTTGAATTTCAGTTTTTGTTTTTTCTCTATCCTCCCTCCCCTTTTTTTTAGGTTTTTTCTGTAGAGCTTTTGTTTTTTATTTTTTTTCTCTTCTTATTTTGAAATTGCTGCTTGTTTATTTGAGGTCTTTGTGTCAACGCTGTTGTTGATGAGGTTTTTATGTTGCGTCTGCCTCGTCTGCCGTTGGTTGCCTCACTTTGTGTTTGGATAGATTTTTATTTTCTGGGTTGCCGCGATAAGTCGGGGCCAAAAGCTAACCCGACAGCCAACACAACGTGCTTATCTGCTGGTCTTAAAATTTCACTCTCCCAAAACAGCCTGTGTGTTCCCTGAAAGTTATGTTCATGTCTTAGATGGCAGCCTTTGTTGGCCGTCTGAGTCAATTAGGCCAATTACGTTGACTTAATTGAGCTGGCAGCGCTTTAAGGTCTTCCCCCAATTGTTGCACCGTCTTTGCCGGGAGTTCCCTTCTTTCCCTTCCGCCTTTCCTGCCCTCCAAAGTTGCCGTCAAGTGTCGGCACACGTGCAAAAATTACCCCTGGCGATGAAAAAAAAAAAACAGAAAAGGACGATGACGATGTTGCTCAAGTGCCGTCAAGTGGAATGCCAGGACGATGCCGAAAAAAGGAGCGATACGAATTGAAATGGCGCACATTTTTTGGCATCCCGTTAACTTAGTTTATTAACGCCTGTCAGATTACGTGGATGATATGTATGCAATGCATTCAGGGGGTTTGTTTTGAAAAATATGTGGTATAAAACTTTTAAGGGGAAGAATGGTATGGTAAGAAGAGTACGGAACTTAAAACTGGTTTTTAAAAAAATTATCCCCATTCGTGTAAAACGGGAAACGAAATGTGGTATTCAAAAAGTATGCAACAACAAATTTCTTCTAAAAGGGATGAATTATATGGTAATAACTTATTAATAAGTTCTTAAAACTATTTTTGAGTAAGGAAAAATATTTGAAGTCGAAAACATCTCTTATCTTTAAGATGTAAGGTAGTTACACCCAAATACGAAACGAAGATCGATTTTACATTATTTAAGATAAATTTTAATTTGATATGCGGCCAGTTAAATTTAAACTGGTCGCAAAGAGTATTTCATGTAAAAACGATATGGGTTTTGCATGACCTGAAATTTACATAGCCATATCGATTTTACGGGAACTTGATTTTTTTTTTTTGTGTAGGAATCTTTAAAAAAAATATTCTTTTAGTAAAACACGATTATCCCCTATATCATAAGCTAATGTAGTTCCCCTCTTCCTTTCCCGGATATACATATAAAGAATGTTACCTGCTATCTTAAAAATGGAAGGTAGTTAGGATCTATTAAAAAATATTATTTTATTAAAACTCCAATATTCCCTATATCATAAGCTAATGGAGTTCCCCTTTCCCCCCTTGGGAAATGCCAAATTTTTAATGAATTGAAAAATCCAACATAAATGCAGGGGGCGAATAATATTACCGTCAATGGGGGCAATGAGCGGAAAGGCAGAAGGAGGAGGGAAGCTAGGAAAAGAGTCCGACAGCTAGATGACATCCGGCGTCTGTCAGCCGAATTCAACCCAGTTTCAGTATAGTTCGTTCGCCAGACGATGCTTCCTGAACACGCCAAGTTAACCGGGAGAAAGGAGAGGAAGAGGAGCCCCGAGTGGCAGGAGGTGGATGAGGAACATGTCGTGCCACTTTCTCGTGAATAGCCAACTAACTGAACTGAACTGTGCTGAACTGAACTTAATAGAACCAAACAGAAATGGATGTAGAAATGAAAAGTAGAACTGCATAACTGTATGACTGCTGGTTATGGTTTTTGCTTTGAAATCTGCGGACAAAGTTATACATTTCCCTTAGATACAAAAGGTCAACGAACCAGCAACGCATCTGTAAATGTATCTGTTTCTGTAAAAGTATCTTAAGGTTGCGCAAATGCCGAGCATATGTTGGGACATGTGGCATCAATAAGCGAAATGGAGATGCAGCTGCTACTGATTCACAGTGAAAACGAGCTACAAATTGCCGGCAATTAAATCGAGATCTTTCAAACTCGAATGAAAATTTCCTTTAAATAAAAAAATCACAAAAAAAAAAGAAAGGCGGAATACCCTGTAAAACTGGTTGCTTGAATTCTCTTGCAAATTGATATACCCGCTTTAAAGAAATAAAAATAAAAACAGAGCCCAGACAAAAATGAAACTCCACCAAGTGAAAGTCAATTAAGGCAACATTAATCAAACTGATTAACAAAATGCAGTTTTGGGTTTCGATGGTCGAACCTTTCTGTACTTTGCTTCAGGCCAAAAAAAAGTAAAACCATAAAAACAACGAATGAATATGGAAATGGAATGGTTTCGGGTGTCGAAAGTTGGCTAAGCAAACAAAGTGTGGATAGAACTCGAGATATAGAGAGAGAAAACTTCCTTGGGGCTAATTCTTTATGACAGTAGTAGGAAATACCGCTGACATGGGAATTTTTTTTCTTAATTATTCTTTGCTTGTTAAGAACTCACTTTTCTTGCATAATTTGGCAGATGAAAAATATACCTTTTGTTGCTTTTTCTGCTGCACTCTCGAATGGCCAAGGAATTTCCGGAAGTAAAAAAACAAAGAAAGAAACCGTCAAGGGACCCAAAGGTAACACAATATGCTAAAAAGGACAACAGGTTGAAACACGAAACGCACCTGTAAAGGTTCGTATTTAATTCTATTGTTAGCCGGGCCAAAAGCAGCAGAGGGTTGGCAAGCAGAGAGCGCCCTAATGGCACGGCAATCACCTGTGCATAATTGAGAGAGCTGTCAAAGCAAAAATGCACCTCAGGTAGGCAAAAAAAAAAAGAAAAGAAAAGAAAATACAAAATAAAATGAAAAATAGGGGAGCAGGCGAGGGAAAATGCAACAAAAGTCCCGGAAAATTGAGTACCAGCAGCATAAAGGAAAACGATTAAGTGAAAATTGCCATTGCAGAGGGTCAAAGTGGAGTGGGTTAGCAGAAAGAGAGAGCGCGGAAAATGAAACGATAATTGGAGAACAGGTAAGCAGAGTGAACGGGGAAAATGCAATTATAAGTAGAAGAAAATGTAGTAGAATTTTTCATTATTTTTAATAAACACTAAATGATTTCAAGGTGATGAATTTTCTGCACTAAATTATGTAAGAGTGATGAATCACTGATGATTTTTCGGCATACAATATTTTTTATTTGGAAAAAAAATGATGAATAACTGATGAATTTTATGCATAAAAGTGATGAATCACTGATGATTTTTCTGCATAGAATAGGCTTTTTATATTTGCAAACATGTTAGAGGTTAAAACAACATTATCATTTCACTATAATGGGCACTATCTAAAATTCATAAAAAATTCCCTAAAATGTTATACAATACTTTTGAAGTGATTATTCTACACAGATATACTCATTTATTATTTTAAAACATATTATAAGTAATTAACTTCTTAATTTCTCTATTATGAGAACTAAAGGGATTATTCTATAGAAATATACTCTTTTATTATTTTAAAACATATTATAAGTTAAATAAACATTATCACTTCACTATTATGGGAACTATCTCAGAATAGCTAAAGACACTCCCTAAAATGCATATTCCCACGATGGCAGCCATAAGTGCTCTTTAAATTAGAATGATAGAGATCCGATTATAATGCTAGCCGCATTGCTCCATTGGACAGTTAAGTGCATAACCCTCCCACTCTTTATCCGAATCGCCCACTCAAGTGCATCCTCGAGGTTCAAGAGTGATACCTTTACAATGTTGATTAATGAAAACCCAACTGCCTCATGTGGCATGTTAAAATGCCATTTCGGTTCGACTTTGAGCTGCGTAACGAATCGGGCCAAGATATGTACACATGTTCCCTTCGATTGATCGAGGGGAAACTACATATAGCATACATATATAGAGTGGGGGAACCCCCTGACAATTCCCATGATTGATTGCAACTGGGAGGGAGCGCGCTTCTTGAACTGACCGCATGTGGAGTCCGATTGAAAAATCGCCTCAAATAAATTATAACTGTAATAAAGAGAGAAAACCAAATGTACAAAATGCCCCATCGTAATGGTTTTTCAATTTTCCCCTCGGTTTTTTCTTTAATTATTACAATTTCACGCGTAGGAGCGGCGAAGAGCGATAAATTTCAGTTAAAAGAAGACTGTAAACAAAGACTGACAGCGCCTTGCATCTGTTTCCTCTATCGTGGAAAAATGTATGCATTTTTCCAATGAAAACGAAAATTTTCCTATGCATAATTTTCGTTGTTTTCGCTGGTCTTTTGGTGCTGTTTAGGTTCCCAGCCATCAAAAGGACATGGTTGGTTGACTCGAATGTTCTGGTCAAGACGGGCGTAATTAATTTTAGTGTGGGTAATTTGTGCTAAATCATTCCCTGTTCATCTCGACTGTCTTCGCCTCTTCCTGTCAACAGAACAGAACACCACTTCCTCTGCGTAGTTTTATCGCTAAATTTGCATTACAGACTTTTCTTTAAAGTCAAAGTTCTCAAACTCAAATCGTACACCTCATAACTAATTATGGCTATGCAAATTATGGATTGTGGGAAATATTTTAGGGTATTTTTTAAAGTTTTTTATAGGATTTTAAATTTTATAATGAAATATAATACTTTACAGGCTAAAACTTTTTTGTATATAAACATCAAAATTATAAAAATTTTATTGATCAAATAAAAATAAATAATAATAAAAAAAATAATCAAAAAACAAAAATAAATAAATAAATAATAAAAAAAAATTAAATAAATAAATAATAATAAAAAATAAAAAAATAAATAATAAAAATAAATAAATAAATAAATAAATAATAAAAAAAAAAGAATACAAAAATAAAATGAGAAAATAGAATACAATAATAAAAAAAAATAATAAATTACTTTAAATTAATAAAATAAACAATAAAAATAAAATAAAAAAAAATAAAAAAATAAAAAAAAATAAAGTAAAATAAAATAAAAAAATTTAAAAAAATAAAATAAAAAAAAATTAGTAATAATTTTTAAAAATGTTTACCCTTGATACTTTAACTGTAAGTTCCTTATTTTATTCTTCCCATTTTATTTGAATATATTTTTTGATTTTTTTACATATTTGTATCCTGAGAAAAGCCATCAAAGCATGAACTGCGATTTCGCTGGAATTCCCCTGCACATGGGAGTGATCCATCATTGGGTCGCAGAATAAGAGAAATACCAGAGGAAAAATCTTGGGAAAAACGAAAAAGCGTTGGCGATGTAATTAACGATAAGACAAAGTTCAAAGTTGCCTTCGAGCAACCCTAATAATTAAATTTATAGAAAAGAAAAAAGAAAAGACAACGACAGAGAAGAGAAGAGAAGAAAAATCGAATTCAGATAGGCATCAAGAGGAGCTCGTACATCCACACATATACATACATATATATAGAGATACAGCTGATCAATCAGCGATCCCCACTCCCCTGGTTTTCCATCTTGAAACTCTATAAATATGAAAATCGTGACTTGAACGCTTAAAAAGCGCTTAAAACGTATTAAGCAAACACACATATGGAAAACTTGTCTGCCGCGGAGACAAAGAAAAAGAGGAATAATTGAAAAGTGAGTGGGGAGCACAAAGTGCGATAGCAGGGGACCCAAAGAGATAAATGTGCCGAGGAAATTGTCAGTCATAAGGTCAGCAGCGAGTGGATCCGAAGATCCGAAGAGAACCGAAAATTCCTATCCCCTGAAATCTACCCAATATCAAGTAATTACATGCGAGGGGAAAGAGTTTTTCTTCGACAGCTGTGAAAAAAGTCCAAGAAATATATTCCTACGCACAGGCATTTTCAGGCATTTTCCACTGCTTGGTTAGCTGTTTAAATATATGCATGTATACGATATGTACAATACTCCTTCCTTGGTTCTTCTGAGAGGAAAACATTTGGTCTCTGCGCCCTTTTGTCTATTTCCGAAGCAATTCGTGTTTATTTTTATGTTTTGATAAATGCATTTCTCCAGCCGCAGCCCATTCACACACATCGGCGAATCGTTGCGGAGGTCGTTCACTGCATTTCCTATGCCCTTTCATCTGTCCTGAATGGGAACTCTAATTGGGATATCAATACAAATCGGATTATATTTTACCAATTCGATTTTGAGCGGAACGTTATTATGAATTTCATGGTCTCTCCTATATTATTATTAAAAATAATCCGAAAATTTCTATGCATTAAAATTATTATATACAACTTTTCTTAATTATTTACTTGAAAACTAATTTTCCAAGCTAATTAGTGTTTTTTTTTTAATATTGAAATTGTGTTATTATAAATATAATCCTAAAATTCCCATGTATTACAATTAATATACAACTTTTCTTCATTATTTACTTAACAGATATTTTTTCAGACTAATTAGTGTTATTATGAAAATAATCCCAATCCTATAATAATACCTATAATAATAATAATTCATTTATATGTGTAACAGCTGTTTTTCCGAAAAACTTTTTCGCAACTAATTAGTGTTATTTTTGTAAAAATATTGCCATAGTACAATCTAAAAATATACATTTTGTTATAAGCAAAAAAAAAATAATGCATTAGTAATTTTTTTATTTGCAATTTTACATTATATTTTCATCCAAAGACATGTTGCCAAGTTATACGGAAATAACAAAACACGATAAGGTCTGTTGTACATTTCCTACATTTAAGGAAAAACCAGCGAACACCAAAATACATTGTTATTATCTTTAAATTCTATACAAAATAATTTCTAAAATTGGTTTCGTATATTTAATAAACATACACAACTCATGGTATACTAAAAACACACATGAAAATGCCTCTATTAATAAACACACAGTTTATATTTAGAACCACCTAACTGATAAGCGACTTGGGAACACACCTTAGTCAGAACTAACCACCTCTGCGCCAAAGGAGAGAGCAGAACGTTCTCTCTTGATTTTCGCACGCTTCGCTCTTATTCGGTTTTACGCGACCCTGTTGCCATGTGCCCGGGTAGCTCAGTCGGTAGAGCATTGGACTTTTAATCCAAGGGTCCAGGGTTCAAGTCCCTGCTCGGGCGATCCAATTTTTTTTCTTTTTTTTTTAATTTAACAAATTATGAATATTTTTATAAATATCTTTCATTCATCTCGAGCGTGTGGGAAATAGCCGGAGGCTGTGATTCATTCATAAAACTGCATGTGCAACAACATAATTAGGGGCAGGAAGAGGGCGGTCGGTCGTTGGTTAGTTTGGGCTTATGGGGGGGCCTCGATAAGAAGAACCATGATTAGCTATTACTATAACATAGAGCTGGGGAACTTAAGTTTGGTTTTTGTGGCTCTCTAACTTAGAATTAAACAAGTTTTAGGGGAAAACAAAATGTGGAAAATTAGTCACAGAGGGAAATCTTCAAGCACATTCGTTCTAAAAACCTTGTAAGCACAAATGTTCTTACTTTGAGTCAAATGTTCTCAATATCTGAACCAAATAGTACGAAGATAAAAGTTAAATAATGTTTATTAAACAAGTTTTTGATTAATATACACTAATGACTGGACTAATTGATAAGATGTTGAGATAAACCTTGTAAATTTCGCCAATTCAACTTGATTCAAGCACATTTTGAACTAAAATATGTTAGTTTTTTTAATAACTTTTTCAAGGTAAAAATTTCAACACTGATAGAAACGTCAGAATTCTCTCTGTGGTCTATCAAATCTATAAAATGATCTTTGATTCGCTGAACAGTTCGACTTATAGAAGTAACACTGTAGTTCGGGTTGGATCCCGGGTTACTGGAGCTTGTGCAGCCAGTAGAGCACACAAGCAACGCCCGCCGGGGCAATTTGTCTGGGTCGAAACTCTGGAATCCTCCTCCTTCTGACAGAAGCGCAGTGTCTGCGCCAATTCCTGACCGATGACTGCGAAACGCCCCCAAAAAACTACAAAAAATGGTGAGGGAAAAAAAGAAAGAGCCAAGAGGTGACCAGCTCACCAGCTCAGACGGGAGAAAGAGCTGCCTGGGAAATTGTAATGGAAACCGGAAATGGGGTGGATGCCAAGCAGATTGAATCATTGGCCATGCCTACATGTGTTCCTATGCTGCATTCACGAAAAAAAAAGAAAAAAGTGTGGCTGACTGCATTTTCTCATATCGGGATCTTTTACACGACAAATTCAAGGGAATTTTGATTTGGCGAAATTGCACTGGAAGCGGAAATTAGTCGGCGAACGGCCAAAGTCATTTATCATTTTGGACATTTTACAAGGCCAGTGTGTGAATATGATTTTAGCATGCCTGTTTGGACAATTGCCTGGATGATTTAACAGTTATGTACTTAATAAGAATGGTTTGAGGAACAGTGGAAACAAGGTATTTTTATCAGTGACCGAAAATAACAGTTATTTCAAATTTTCCTGATTAAACAAGAGGGAACGCTATAGTCGAGTGCCTCGACTATCAAATACCCGTTACTCAGCTAAAGTCAGCAGTCTCAAGCAGGGCAAACCAAGCAGCCGCTTCAAAAAATTAAAAAAATGTCTTCTACATTTCGGTAGGCGTTAATAACCCAAACAAAATTGCGTTTACACTTTTGCTCTAGCTTTAAAACTATGGGCGCCACAGCTTTTCGCGGTTTGTGGGCGTTAGGGGGGAGGGGGGTTTCCAACTTTGGTCTATCAATATGTATTGATGAAACGAATACACATTGCTTTTCCCATTAATATAGCTTCAAAAATGTGGGTGCCACAGTTTTTCGCGGTTTGTGGGCGTTAGAGGGGGCGCGGCACATCGGCGTGAAAAACTTGCGCTGCGTATTAACCCCTAGAATCTGCATGCCAAATCTCAATCTTCTAGCTTTTATAGTTTCCGAGATCTCAGCGTTCATACAGACGGGTGCCACAGTTTTTCGCGGTTTGTGGGCGTTAGAGGGGGCGTGGCACATCGGCGTGAAAAACTTGCGCTGCGTATTAACCCCTAGAATCTGCATGCCAAATCTCAATCTTCTAGCTTTTATAGTTTCCGAGATCTCAGCGTTCATACAGACGGACGGACGGACAGACGGACGGACAGACGGACAGACGGACAGACGGACAGACGGACATGGCTAGATCGACTCGGCTAGTGATCCTGATCAAGAATATATATACTTTATATGGTCGGAAACGCTTCCTTCTACCTGTTACATACTTTTGCACGAATCTAATATACCCTTTTACTCTACGAGTAACGGGTATAAAAATCATCCACTTAGAAGCGGGCTAAAAAAATATCAAGAACACCAATGAGTTCAAATTTGGTCAAGCAAATCAGTAATACTTTTTTTTGGGAGTTTTTTAAAATTTTTTATAATATGGAAATTTTTTTATTTTCTATATTACATTTTTTATAATAATCTATAAATACATTTAAATGTTTTTTTTCATTGGCAAAGTTGCTTAAAGTTAATGAAAATGTACGCTCTTCACTACAATGATTTATGCCTAGTCGTAAATGTTCATTCAGTTGCAGAAGTAATTTTCAAAATTTATAGTAATTACATTTTTTTCCAGCAACTAAAACAACGAGTTTTTTTTTTTTGCTGTCCAAGTTTATTTTTCGTTCCATAGTACTTTTAGCAACGGCCTTTGTGTGGGCCAAAAAAAAAAAATACAACGGAGGAAAGTAAGTCTCGCACGCAGCTTAAACAGAACCGAAACGACAACCCACATTGAGTTATGAAGCTAACCCCCTGTTACCCCCCCGCTATGCGATCCACCGCCCCTATTTCGCCGCCAAAAGGCCATAAAGTACAAAACAGCTAACAACTTATGGCGATCGCCGCTGCTGCTGATGCTGCTGCGGCTGCTGAAGAAGAAAAATATGTGTTTTTTATGATGACTCACGAGGCGAGCGGCCCGCGATAAGATCAATCATCAACCACAAAGGGGGAAAGCGGGAAGCTATGAGGTCTCAACGATCTGGAACTCGGAGTTTGCGGTCTGCGTCTCTGGCCATCCAGACCATCTTTCATGATAACACTATTGAATACGAAAGTAGACAAGTTTTTGGAATCGCTTTCCGATACAGTGCGTTTCGAAACTAAATGTAGTTTGTTGATTGAGATAAAAATAATAATATGGAATTAATAATATTTTAATATTATAATATTATTATCAAATATCTGAAGGTTTTCTTTTTTTAAATTAGGTACTTTTTATAAATATAATTAATATACATTTTTAAAATACGTCTGTACTTTTTTTTAAAATTTATTTATTTTTTTTAATTAAGTAGTTTTTATAAATTTATTTAAATTAAATTAAATTTGTTCTACTTAAAATTAAAAAAAAAAAAATTTTTTAAATAAATCTGCATTTTTATTTTTTTTTAATTTATTTATTTTTAATTGTTTTTATTTATTTAATATTTTATTATTATTTTTTTTTTTATTGTTTTTTTATTTTTTTTTTATTTATTTATATTTATTTATTTTATACTAACGTACCGCACTGTCCCACACATGCTCACGCATTTAGATGAAACCGGCTTTGATTTCTAATTATTGGGGATCGGTTTGTTTTTTCGGAGGTTTCAGTTTTTTTTCTTTTTTTTTTTGGTTATTTGATTCGATGGCTCGTGAGCTTTGAATTAACAGCGGAAATAGCTGAAGCGATAATGCCAATAAAAGCGCTTAAGTCCCTTAGATTTTCCCTAGAAAGGCGTTTATTTTCGAACATAATTCCAATTAAACGATTGTTTATTGTCTCTGCGCGATAATAGGGCGTAAAAGGTGTTTAGGCTTGGGTTCACTTGCTGTGGGAGCGACTTAATTGGAACTGGGCTTAATTTTTACGGCCAACTTTAGGGCCAGGTCCTCTGCCCATCTTGTCTGGATGTAATAACTCAATGTCAGCTCGTGGGCGAAGGAAAACAAAAGGGAGTCGGGATGAGGAGGATGAACAGAAGGGATGGGATAGACAAGAGCGAGAGATTCATTCAAGGCAGCATAATGAAGCATGAAAAGCTTAAGCTCAAACAGACAATGCGACGTCTGGAGTCCCGGGCACAAAAGGTATGATATATACATATATATATATATTCCTAGGTCCGCGCGGCTCTTCCTTCAGGGATTTACAACTCATTAGACGCTGCAAAACCTTCATTTGGCATTCAAGACACGCCGGATAACACCAAAAAACTCTTCCATTCATCGAAATGAATCATCTCGTGGACTCGAAATCCGTTAATAGGCAAATCATGTACGACCCGACCACCAATTGTCCAACAGGTTTTCCTTATAATTTTATTACTATCATGCTCGCGCGCATTCGAGAGTTCCAGTTCGGATCCGGAGTTTGAGTGTTACCTTTTCGATTGTGATTCATAATTGTTACAAGTGCTTACGAAAAGGGCTTGGTCTCTGCACAATTGAAATGTATTGAGCATATGTGCGCATATAGCACATGTAAATGGCTTCAAAAGTGCTTGTAATTAGTCAGCAAAAGTCAGCTGTCAGATGGAAAGGGGTATCCAATTTGGGGCTATTATTTCCAAGAATTTTTTATGACCTTTTAAAATAATTTTCGGTTTGGATATCAGAAGTTTAATGCGTTGTTTAAAAGAAATATATGTAACTTATACATTTAACTTTGAAATTAAGTAATCTATTTATTTTAAAAATATATTAATAACTTATTATCAATAAAAAGTATAATAATTCAAATTGGTATTATTATTTTCAACAATTTTTAATGACCTCTTTAAATAGTTTTGGTCCTCTTTTAGCGTAAAAAAACATGTAACACTGATATTTAATTTTTAAAATATTTTAAAACTAAATTTTAGTAAAAAAAAATTTTTTTTACACTGAAAAAAAGATTTCAAAAATATCTTAATAAGATGAATATTACATTAATACTATCTTTAAACTTTTGGTATAGAATTTACGTTACAAAATATAAACTTTATTATATTTAGTATGAAAATTATACCAAATAGTTCAGATATTATATTATTTAGTATTAAATCAATACTCTTTTATACTGGATCTAGTATATTTTTAAACAACGTGCTTTAACAGTTAAAATATGTTTTTTTAATAAGTTAATCATTTCTGAATATCTAAATACCGAAAATCCCATATACCCCCACACCAAGAGGTGTCAACCTTTAACAAGTAACTGTAATCAGGCTTAAACTTTTCAGTCATTTAGCCTGCGGTTGCAATTGCAACTGGCAACCGCAAATGAAGTCAGGTTGTCATCTTCCAAAATTCAGGACCACAATCGAGGACGTCGTCATGCAATCCGCTCATTTTCGGATCCGCAAAGACGGGCGACATATGTCAGAGTCAAAAAGCTCCCCCAGCTCCAATCCACAAAAAAAAAACGAAAACAAAGCTTATCAAAAACATTTTAGCTTTGGCGCCAATTTCGTGTTAAATAAAATGCAGCGCGAAGATTTATAAAGGCATAAAGACAACGATTGGAAACGGGACCACCCAACATATAAGAAAAAAATTCAGTTCGGCTCGCTAATTTGTCAGCATTGGAGGAGGAGGAGAAACGACGATGCGGGTTTTGTAATTCTACGAAATCAGCTTTAAGCCATTCGACGGCAGCCTTCCAAAAGGTGTCAATTCGTGAAGAATTTTAAAATGCATGCGATGAGTAATAATCCCCACGAGAGACACACATATTTCTCTTTCACCGAAGCGGCTTAAAATCGGGGGGAAAAGCAAGAAAAAGAGTGATAAATTTAAATGTCTAATTGGGTATGCCTCACAATTGTGGGAGATTGATCAGCAGGCTCTATAGGTTCTCTGGTTTCCCAATTCCAGAGACACTTTCCGCAGGGGGAGTCGTAAAAAAATTGAAACTCTCCGAAAAGTCATAAAAAAATATTATTTGCTGCGAAGAAGCGTTCATTTTCTGAGTGGCTACTGGACAGGATTAGTCCTCACAAAACAGGCGAACATCAATAATGGGGAAAGCATTTACAGCCTTTACATTTACGAGCCGAGGTGGCAAGGAACTCTCAAGCCCGAGGAGCAGATGCCACCTCCATTAGTCGAAGGGCAGTGGGCATTGGCTTGGAAATAGATATGGGGAAAGGGTATGGGTGTGCAGTGCACATTATATATTTATCTGCCGAAGCTATAAATACCTCAAGCCATAGGTAGCCAAAGAAATTATCTTTCGGGTTCAGTTAGAAAAGGGTTGAAGGGAGGGTTATTACTCATATATGAGGTCTAATAGATCTAAACCAATTAGGTGTATTTCTATTAATTTTGATAGGTACATTTATAAGCCATTTGGGGTTGAAATACATTTAAAAATATTATCATACTTTTAGAAACTTTTTTATTTTTTTTTTTTGTTCCGAGCTATTATTAATATTTATTAATATTATTATTTATTATTTTTTTTTATTTTATTTTTTAAATTGTTTTTTATTTTTTTTATTTTATTTATTTTATTCTAACGGATCAAGTTAACACTTGTATTTGTAGAACTATTCACTTTCTATTAGTATTTTTGTATTTTTTTTGTATTGAGATTTTTTTTTTTTTTTTTTTTTTTATTGTATTTCATTTCTTATATTCCAGCGAAACTAGTTAGTAATTGTATTTGTAGAACTAGTCACTTTCTATAAGTATTTTTGGCACCATTTTTTTGTGAATTTTCTTACTTAACATAAAATGTTTTTAATACAAATAGTTCTATAGTTTTCTCTTTGATATATTTCTTTCTTCTTCTTTCTTCTTTATTAAATCAAATACTACCCCAATCCTCCGACGAAAGTGCATTCCCACATTCGTTATTCACACTTCGCCCCCTGTTCATTTCCCTATTTAACGCGGACTGCATGGCGACTCGCCTCCTTTTGGAAAATTGTTATTTACAGCCTTAATCTGTGCGAAATGTATTAGAGAGCAGAACGAAGCGCGGGGCGTAGAGAACTGCAAAGTGTTGGCAAACAAAAAGTCCAGGTTCAATTAGCATACCACGGCGGTGAGCCATAGAGGATGGTTCGGTTCTCCAGCCCCCACTTCATCCCAGGCAACTCTTTCTTTTTTTTGTCCGCTCGTGGGACTGCGACTGTAACTGGGACCTGGCCCAAGCTGCGATTTTTATGACAGGTTAATGACACAACTACGACAACGATGGTGGTGATGATGATGAAGCCAAGGCGGATACACCCAGGAAAAATTATAAATGTTCTACAGCTAAACAAAAATTAAATAATCAATTTATAAAAAATTAATTACAAAATTGAGAAGGGGAAAAAATATTCTTCTACAGAAAACTCTTATCACATCCTTAAAAAAAGTTCAACATTAAATTACTCAAAAATTTAAATTTGTAACATAATGGCGATTTGAAACCTACTAAATTTTGAAAGCTTCACAATAACAAAATTCAGAAAAATCAAAATAAATGTTTTTCTGGAGATATCCTTTAAACGTCCTTAGAAAAATGTCGACATAAAATTACTCCAGTAATTTACAGTTTAATTTCAGAAACGGCGATTTGAAATCTCCAAAATTTGGTCCGTTTTTCAATTTGATTTGTTGGAACACAAATACTTAGATTTTTTCTTAGCCCCATTTGCGAATTTTTTCCAGTGCACAAGTGCAATGACTAGGTGGCTACGTGGATGAGTTGGCCGGCTGAGCTTGTTGCTGGCTACCCATTAATCAGCCCGCTCTGCGTCCAAGGGTCTGACCCCAATAAACATGACAGGCTCGGACATTGGATTACAAGGCAGGAAGAAGGAAGGCAGCCGGTCTGAAGGACTGAAGCAGCTGGATATATCCTCCAACTTTCCCAAAAAGGGGTGGCGACCGCACACAAAGAAGCCACCGCGAATCAATCAATTAATTGAACATTTTCTACACGAGTTCATCGAACCCCCGATCTCCCGAACAGCAGCCCACAGAACCCTCGAAGGACAAAAGAAAAGCGGCGGTGGAGGAAACCAGAAGGAAAACCAGCGAAATGAATAAATGAATGGCAAAATGATGGGATAGAGTGACAAGAGTGATTGACACCCGACAGTCGCTGGTGTCCTTAGATTTCAAAGGAGCCTTAGGTTCCTTTGAGGTTCGAGCATAGATAAATGCGTAATTATAAGATATATTTATTAACAGATGTTTGAAATGCGTTTTATATATTTTACAATGTATTTAAAACTCCTTGTATGTTTTTAGTTAGGTTTGAATAGTCATATAATAATAGGTTTAAAATATGTTAAACATTTTTTTCAAATTCTGTATATTTATTTTATTTATTGGGTTTGAAAGACTGATATTTAAAAGGAGTTATAGGTATTTTACACTGTATTAAAAATTCTTAATAGGTACACAGAAAAAAAAACACCATAAATAGTAATCCATCAAGTATTTTTTCATATCAATTTTGGTCTATTCTGTGTTCATATTGAAATTATATTTTTGAACATATGATTTTGTACCATATTGATATGAAATCGTACCATTTTGTTATGAAAAAATTGATATAAAAACATATTAGTCCCACATTTTCCCTTTTTTTCTGTGTATTTTTAGTTAGATTTATTTTGTATTTTATTATTTTTATATTTTAATATACATATATTATTATTTTATTCAAATGAAATTGGTAAACTAAAATATCCTCAAAAAAAAAAAAAAACAAAAAGAAATCCCAAAATTCCCAATATATTTCCATAAAATTTAATCAAGTGTAATATGAATTTTTATTGCATAATTTAGGCGTAACGCAATCTAATTCAATTACGATATTCAAAGTTGGCACATAAAACTAGTATCTCCCCGAGGATTTTCATTCCCTCCTCATGCAACTCATCCCACTGCTTACCTAGGACTAAAAATGCGTCCTTTTTGGGGCGTCAGGATAATCCTTTTAATTTAGGCGCAGGCACACGAAATTCGAAATTTTGGGGTGCGGCAAAAGTAGCGAAAACAACAACAACAACAACAACAGCACTGATACCCACGCACATACACAAACGCACCACGCACACGCACACAAAGGCAGCTGGATACACTTGAAAAACTTTTGCCTTGGGTGGGGCGTTTTCTTCTCTTTTTTTTCCGCTGGCTTTCGGTTAGATTCGCAAAAAATTTTCCAACGACGCCATGGAAAGGATTTGCGACTTAAATGTTTGATTTGCTTGTTTTCTTTTCGGGGATATCTTTGGGATACACTGCACTTTTTACACTCGTTATAAGGTTTAATGTTTTATTTTTTCGTTTTTTTTTAAAGCAAACAAATTCTGTTTAAATAGTTAGAAACATGAGAAATAAGGGTGGTTTCACTTTGCCGCTGAAAAACCAATCAAATTTTCAAGGGTAGCAGCCGGCGCAATAGAAAACTCTTTGTATTTGCTAAAGTATTCGGAAATAACCGAGTTATAAAAAGATGAAATATGGTTTTTTGAATTTTTTTAATGTCTAGAAATATTTTAAAATATTTTTTAAAACCCTTAATACAGAATTATGGGATTTGGTAATATTTTATAGCGAAAATCTAACGCACGTCCTCACGCGACGAAGCCAGGATAGAAACTCCTGCCACGGTTACTGAACTTCATCCAGGATATTCAGAGGGAAACTCAAGGGAAACTCCGCTTCCAATTGGAACGCCATAACGGGATAGGACACACCGAGTCTACACCCGAGGACTCGACTCTAAAGGGTGGGTTTTCCGTACAACTGAGCCGGCTAACAGCTGCTTTTGTGTGTGTACTTATTCCATCCCCCACAGTGGTTAGTTTCCAGACTGGAGACTGGATGCGTGAATGTGTGAAGCCGAAGTTCCAGTTTGTAGACTTTTGGCTTTTCCGAAAGCGACATTTGTTTTGAAACGAAAGCAGCCGGCTGCCGGGGCAGAGTAACTTTTCCCGGGCGCTTTTGTGGGTGGTGGTGGGTGGGTGGTGAAAATTGCGAACCGCTAGGTGCCATAATAACGACGCAATAAATGACGAAACCATGACGACAAGATGAGACGCCCACTTGAACATGAATAATGAAACCGTCCTTCTTAATTCTCATCGCTCCTCCAGTTCCCATTTCCCATTTCCCAGTTACCAGAACCCAGTTCCCAGTCCCTCGAATCTCAAGATGTGTCATTGTCGGCCAGGCAACTGGCTAACCCCACTCAAGTGTACCTTTTTGACGGCACAGAAGTTTGGGTACTTGTCTATCTGTGATCTTGAAATCGAAGTAGATGAAATCAAAACGATCCTAACTGTTTACGGTTTTATATATTTTATTTTGGGATGAGTTTGTGTTTCTGTTAAGGAAAGTGGATGGAAAATGTTTTAGTACTCGTTAAAGACTATAATATACCATCAGATTTATAATATTAGGAATAATACTAGATGATCTACAGATGGTTAAGCTTCATAAATCTAAGCGATCCTAATAAAATTAATAAAAACGTTAAACATTATAATATACTACTAGATTTTCGTATTAATTATAATCATAGATTATCTACAGATTGTTACACAGTTCCATCATAAAGTTTATAAATCTAAGCGATCATTATAAAAAAATATTTTTTTGATGCCCCACATAAAACCATCGATTCTTCTCCCTATGATAATACCATTACTAGATTATCTAGAGATTGTTAAACAGTTTTATCATAAAGTTTGTAAATATAACCCATCATAATAAAATTAATATTTTTTGAAGCCCCACTTTAATAATTTTATTTTTCGCTAATGTTAATATATATTATCTACAGCTTGTTAATATAGTTAAACCCACAAATAGTTTATGGATTTTAAAGATCAGTTTAAAATACAAAATTTACTATTGCGTTTCCTAAAATCTTTGATTTTTCGATGTTATCTACATTTTTGCTTTGTTTTAGCTAATTTATATCAGATTATGTGAATTCATTTGTATAATTTAAACCAAATGAAACCAGTTATTGGCCTGTTAATAATTTAATGACTCACCTCCACATTTTCCACATCGAAATAGCAGAAAGTTCGCTTGGTCAACTCAAACCATCGATGTTTATAATTTACAGGGGTGAAGCGTTTCTTGTTTTGGGCCCTTTTGACCATCGAACCGCTCTTCACGACGTCGAACAGTCTCTCCGACATCTTATCCATTTTGGCCTGAAAGGATTTGCTGCTCGAACGCAGCGATGATGATGACTTGATGCTGCCATTGACGTGCGAATTTCGATGTTTTGTGCCCATCATCTTGACAAGAAAGAGAGTCTGGAAAACAAGATAGTTAAGTAAAAAATATTAGCTTACCAAAAATTAATGTTAATATTTACAGGGCGACAAAAACAATTTCTTAACCCTTTGATTTACGGTCAAAACTTTTAAGTTTGCAAAGGGAAAACATTTTTGGGAGTGGAATACTTATGTATTATTTTTTTTTTTAATAACCTAAATCAATATTTTAACTAGTTTTATGAACTACTTTGTGGAACGTGAAAATTCTATGTTAATATTTTTTCTAACCCTTTGATTTACTGAAGAAAGTTTTTGGTTTGAAGAGGAAATTTCAAATTAATATTATGATTTTAAGAGTGAAATACTTAAATATAATATTGTTTCCAATAACCCAAATCAATATTTCAAAATAGTTTTATGAACTACTTTGTGGGACGTGAAAAATCTATGTTAATATTTACAGGGAAATAAAAAAGTTTTCTTAACCCTTTGATTTACTGTCGAAACTTTTAACTTTGCAGAGGAAAACATTTTTGGTAGTGGAATACTTATATATCATATTGTTTCCAATAACCTAAATCAATATTTTAAAATAGTTTTATGAGCTACTTTGTGGGACGTCACACATAATGTCGCATTCGTATACAGAGGGTTAAAATTAGAAGCGCTCACACAGAAAAATTGGTTACAACACACGCTGAAGACAAGGCCATAAATCTATTTTTGGGGGGCGTGGGCGTGCGAATCTTTTGAGCGCCCCTCGAGGCATTGACCGTGGAACATGTAACATGGAACCAAGTGAAACATTGGATCACTGGGAGTTACCTGGCTGACTAATTGCCGTGGGCGTTCCGGCTGACATCAATCAGAATGGTATAAACGAAAAGTAGGGGAAAATATAGTTATACATTTACGGATAAAAGACATAAGTGGAGAGGTAGAGAAGAGGAAGCAGAGTGGACAGACAAGTCAGGCAGCAAATCGAACGATTAAACGGACAATTAATTAGCCAACGACTAGACAGGCGATATATGTATTATACTATATATACAGAGTGATACAAAGATCACTCGCTGACCTTGAAGACGCGCACAGTGGATTAAAGGATTAGCCCCAAAGCGGGATATTCCTGCTCCTCGCTGCCCCCTCCCATTTTCCCATCACTTCCTTTTCGAGTCGCAAAGCAAAAAGCGTGTACACAAACAAACGGCTCGTTGAAAAGAAGGCTCCAGCCGGAGGAAGAGCGACTATACGATCTCTGGAATTATCACACTTCAACAAAAGCTAACAAGAGACAAGGGGCTTTACAGGAGCGGAGTGCTCTTAAATCGGGAAAAAACTTTTTTGTATTCTTACCCAAGAAAAAAATTTTTTTTAATATAATTTTTATATCTATTATAGTTTGTGAGATTTAGTATATTTAACATGAAGAAAACTTGTTTAATTTCACCGAAACATGAAAAAAAAAGTATTTTTAATCCTAAACAAATGTTTTTTTTTTATTTACCAACAAATAACTTTTTTTTTAAATTTATTATGTTATAAATTTATATCAGTTTGTGAGATTTAGTTTACTTTACAGGAGCAAAATCATGTAAAATCAGTCATCGGTAAAAAAAAAAATGTTTTCCCCACGAAAACATTGAAGGAAATATTTTTTAGAAACCAAAAATCAAATTTATGTATATATATTTTATATCCATTATTTTAAAAAATTTTTATATACATTATTTTTAAAATTTTTTTATAGTCTTAAAACTATTAAAACATCGATAAATAAATATATATTTTTTAATATCCTCAAATCCGCTCCTGATCTCCCAAGAATCATGAACTTACTGCCTTCTTCTTCTTCTCCCACCTCACCCCCTCACTTTAATCAAGCAGAGCCGCTACAAAAACAGGAGCGGAATGGGGGGAGCAAAACAGAGAAGGGGGGCCGAGAGAATCCGAGTCTTGAGCGCATCGCGCATGGCCATAAGTAATAAAATAAACACGGAGCGAGGCATAAAAAGGAAAAAAGGATGGCAAAAAGGCAGAAGGCGCAATGTGTACATAAATCTTTTCGGTGGAGCGAGAGGCCCAAAGACCTGGGCTGCATACTATATATGTATAAATATATATGTAGATATATGTATACTATAGCGGGCGTGGCCTGGCAACTCGTTTTTGACTTTGAATTTCGCCACGCAAATGGTCGTGGTTTGTATTCTTCTTTGCATTTAATTTTTGTTTATTGTCGCGTTTTTTATAGTCGAGAGACTCTGAAGAGGAAGAAGAAGAGCGAAGAATCTGCGACCTTAAAAAGAATTTCGCTCTAATTGGAAATCAAGTGGTCTTTGGGTTTTTTGATTTTCTTATAATAATATTTATTTCTTTAATATTGAATAAAGGTTTATAAAAAATAAAAATATTTAAAACAAATTCAATTTAATAAAAAAAAATAAAATGAATAAAAAATTAATATACAAAATAATATAAATAATAAGAAATCTAAAATACTTTATTTATAAATTTTATAAACATATAACTACATTTAATGGGTTAATTCTGCACAGAAAAAAATATTTAATTTATAAATAAATAATTTAATCTGATAAATGTGTGGCCGTTGGTTCCAATTGGAAGCCAAACTTAGTAAAGTTTTATATACAAATAAATCAGTTAAATTGTGTATAATCATTTAAATCAACACTGATTTATTTTTCGGCGTTACAAATGATCTTAATTAAATAAAGACAGTAAACAAATGCACACAAGGTTCAAGTTTCAATTGTAAACGCACGGCCGTCTGATTAGAATTCATTGAAATGGCGATCGTTTCTTATCATCACTAAAGAGAATCCAATAGTTTCAAGCGCGGCTTTCAAATTAATGCTGATAAAACAAAGAACAAACGACGAAATTCGATAGCGATAAAAAGGGGGACAAGACAGAGATAGGAAACAAAGAGAGAGAAAGAAGGAATAAAATTGATAACTGTGCCAGTGAGCTTACCACAAGTGCCGTTGATTGAGCAATTTGAAGCAATGACCCGACCGCATAACAACAACAACAACACACTTCACTAACAACAAATCACAGTTCTCCAATTGGGAGGGCGCAGACCGAGTAAACAACAACAAATCACTTTCGTTTTTGCGCGGCGCGGAGAGTAAATACGAGAAATCAACCGACCGGCTTGTTAAGTATTTGCATACTGCGAAAAAAAACTTTATAAACAATATATACCGCCAGGCACAGCTGAGACGTTCACACCGACGAGCGGACACCCGCACACACCTGCAGAATGGGGAAAGAGAGGCGCAACAGGCGCAGCGCTACGTAGGATTCCAGGAATTTCTCACTTTGTGGCACCCATTCTTTGTTTTTACGGTTAAACCAGAAACTTTCGTGTTTATTCACGTGTCAACTGTTGTTTTTTTAGCGGCATTTGTTTACAATCATATGCTTTTATTAAATAATAACGATTTTAGATGACACCAACTAAACGCGCCGCCGCAACTTCGTATCAAGTATTAATCTAGTATTTAAATACTAAAAATCCCAGTTAGGCAAAATTTCCGATAACCCGATAACATACCGTTTATCGGTGTGATCGTGCGAATTGTTTTAAAAATACTATACATCCCTCCTAATTAAATGTAATATTTTTATGAGTTAAAAAATTATTATAAATAATATTATCATAAGTAAATTACATTTTTAAAAGATAAATATAATAAATATAATTTTTATTTATTTCAAATGTGGAAGACATCACATTTTGTATGCTTGTTTTATAAATACCCATTTTAAAAATAAATAAATCATCTTTATTAATTATTCTTCCACATAATTTACTACTAATGAAAGAAATTATTGACATTATTTTCTCCTTGTTTTATTGAAAAGGTGTCTAAACTACTTGATATAATTACCGTAATATGTTTTTAACATTCTTTTTTATTCGAAGCTTTTTAGATGAAAGCAATCTTCTTTTTTTATTTGAAAAAATACTGTACTTAAGTACTTAACTAGTTAGTATTCTTTACACTTTATCAGGCCTACAAAAATAGAGTAAAGGGTTAAAAGAGTTTTGGTAATGCACGACAGCGAAAGAGTTTCGACACAAAATGCTTGTTAATATTGGGAATGAGATCCCCAGATCCACTTCAGTTCTCCTTCTTTTGGATGGAGGCAATTCGCCAGGCGCCAACCAGATAACGCAGCCAGATCATAAACAAATCCCGTCCCATTTGCAGCCACGACCAGAAGGGCGTCAGCTTCGAGCCATCTATCTCCGTCCAGCGAACTGCCACCTCCTGCATGGGCAGCTTTAATCTTTCGGCCAGGAAAAGCAGCTCCACATCAAAGGCCCACCGTTCCACATGCAGACTGGTAAAGAGTTTTCTGGCCGTTGTTCGGGTAAACAACTTGAAGCCACACTGGGTATCGCGAATAGAACGCACGGCAAAGAGCCAGACAAGGAAATGGAAGCCGTGCATCAAAATGGTTCTGTGTGGCAAAGAAAATATAGATAAAATTAAATATATAGCAATTTATGTACCATTCTACCTAAAGAAACTCCTCGTGGCAATCGCATCGTCTTCCAGATGAGCCCTCGATCCTATGGCAATGCCATCGTCTCGCCATTCCGGTGATAGTTGCTTCAAGGCCACCTCCAGCTTATCATAGTCGGGGAACTTGGTGGCTCCATCTGCATCCGCAAAGAGCAGATTACGACCCCTTGCACTCAGCATGCCCATGCGAACGGCGCCTCCTTTCCCGCGGTTTTCAATGAGCTCCAGGACGCGAACCTTCTCGGCTCCGTGCTTTTTCGAGTAACCCAGCGCCACGGCAACTGTGGCATCTTGGCTGCCGTCACTGACCACGATTACCTCGTATGTAAAGCTGGGATTGCCTCCAGATTTCTGCTCCAAAAAGGCCAAACACTCGTCCAGCATGGCAGGCACTGTAAGTGTATAATCATGTGGTCATTACTGATGCTCTGAAAATGCTTATAAGGTTATAACAGTTCAACTTCTATAGGAATGCTATATCTAATAACTGCTTAATTACTGCAAATTCTATCATGTTAAAGATACTAGTTTCCGGTAGACATTCGATTATAAAAGGGCATAGATAAAAAGTGGAAAGTGATTCATAGGCTAACGTACACCGCTGCTCCTCATTATAGGCTGGCACGATGACACTGAGCTCCAAACTTGGCGAATCCTCGAGGCTGGGAAATGTCACTGTTTTGATGCTGTGCGGATCCAGGAAGGTCTCCTCATCCTTGTGCCTCTTGATGTTGGGATAGGGCTTCGTCTTGTAGAGCACCACAGCCACAACCTAGGGAATGGGTTATCAATATAGTATGATAATGATAGGCGCGGGTGTGTTTATAAAGATCTCTTACCGACACGGCAGCCACTGCAATCGCGGCGAGCAGATAGAAAAACAGCTGGCAGAGACAGGCCAACATGGTGGGGATATTTTTGAAAGGCTAGTGTATTTAAACAGGTGCACCTGCTACCTGTCAGCAGACATTACTTCTCCAATTTGTGCGAGATAAACGGAGCCACGTATTGTTTTCCAAGAATTCTATGCCCGAATTGCCAGGCAGCTGATTAGGGTTGCCACTCAAATTAGGGATGGCACTTGTGCAAAACCGGTGACTCGTTCACAGTGATTTCGATAGGTTGGTTATCGGAATGCTAAAATTGGTTGAAATAACGATAACGGTTAACGGTTTTCGAAAAGAGCTTTTTTAAAAATAAGTTTTCTTTAATTTTAAATTACTACAAATAACTTAAATTTTGCTTTAAAATAAATAAAACAAATATCTCAAACCTGACCTTGCCCACTGGTATCTTAATGTCACTCGCCAAATGCGCAGGCGCTCTCTTTCGCAATGAAAAACAACAAATCGGTAGGATATAGCCCTCTCCCATTCAGATACACACCATAGGAATTTTTCCTCTGGCCAGAATAACAATTTGTTTATAGTCAATTAAAATGTGCTTGTGAATTAACGATACAAATAAAACCAAAAAATGAAGTTTTTAAGCTTTATAGTGACCGTATTAGCTTTAATTTGCACTGCAGTGGAGGGCATTAAACTGCAGGCAAATGTGGGGGAGCTGTTTACGTATAAAATCGAACCGCAACTCTTTAACTGGACACATCAGGTCATTAGCCAGCAATTTCGGTATAGACCCTCTTTGAAGAGCTATCCCGATTTGCCCAGTTGGATGCGGTATATGTATAGTCATGAGTACCATGCCGGCTTCCTTTATGGTACCCCTCCGGAATCGGCGGCTGGTAAGGATCTCAGTCTGGATGTGGTGGCCCTGAATCGACAGAATTACGAAACCCGACATGTCGTCGTCTCCATGTTTGTGGCCCACAAGTTTCCCACTCCAAATGTGGTGCAGATGAAGATCAACAACCTGAATTGGGTGCACCTAATGGATCCGGGAAGGGTGGAGAATTTACGCAATATATTTCGCAACGATTTGTGGCCAAATAGCAAGGAGGATTTGAGTGTGGTCTTTATGGAGTCGGCTGTGAATATGGGAGGACGTCTGCCTTTGCGACCCCAACAACGCGAGGGGTAAGTCTAGAGAAATCTTTGAAGATTTTAAATCATTTAAAAAGGTGTCGAAAAGTATGCTATGTTACAAAATTGAAAAAAAGTACAGCCTACTTTTAGACACCTTTTAAATTCATTTGCAGAGGTGTCGAAAAGTATGCTACATTTAAGATAGAAAAAAATTACAGCATACTTTTAGACACCTTTTTAAAGATTTTTTCTTAAAATCTCTAATACTTTATCTCCCCACAGTGTCATTGTCCATGTGGGAAGCTTTGCCCAATTCTCACCTCGACTCAAAGAGCTTCAAGAGGAAGTACGTCCATTGTATAAATTGCCTTCCTGCACCTACAAACGCACCTCCGTCCAAAAGATCTTCGAGAATGTGGGCTTCAAGCTGGATTGGTGCGCCTTTCGCATGGTGGGCATGGAATCGCCCACCGAGATCCTCTTCCACAGCGGCAAGCAGAATGAGCAGCAGGCGGCAGAGGATCAGCGGCAGCAGGATCGATGGATGGGCATCGCCAGGGAGGATGTTCCCGAGCGCAATTACATCGATGAATTCGCCTTTGCCTTCGCCATTCCGGGCATGATATTCGCCATTTTAATCGGAATGCTATCCGCTGTTTTGTGTTTCCACCATGAGAAGTTGTGAGTTCCCTGTTCTGGGAAGAGCTGAAATTTTTTTATATTTAATTTTGTTTTTAATTATTTATAATCTTACGTTTCTTTGCTCTTCAGTTCCGATCCGCATTCTGAGTTTTTCTTTGAAAACATTTTCCACATCTGCGAAGAGTCCTGTGCGCCCAGCGCATCAAGCGATTCTGGGGCGGATGAGGGTTCTGAGAGGTGATTTTCCAATAGATTTAAGGAGTTTTTGTTTTGTTTTTTTCTACTGGCTTAATTTTAGAACTTTTTAGTAATGCTCTGTATTTTTTTAGCTCTTCCAACTCGGATTATCCCATGTCATCAACTGTGCAGATGGTTCAGTGTTCGGATAGCAAGTCAAATCAACCCATTACCACTTTGAAGAGCCTCAAGGATCCGAATTTTCTTCTGGATAATACTAGCATTCGTTCTCAGAGGTTTGATCTAAAACTACATAACTAGTTTCAATTTATAATTATTATATTTTTTATTACAGTCCCAATAACAGCTTTTACCAGTTGGACTGCGGAACCTCGAGCATTTATGCCCGACCCAAGCCTCCACCTTATAAGGGCGGCACTTTGGGGCGGAATGGTGTGGATATTTGACAAACATCTCCCCGAGTTCTCTACTGCTGAAGGGCGCTGGATCCGGAACCTATGAAATCTCAATAAGCAATATCGAGGAGCGTTATATCAATTGCATAAATACTCACACCTGCCGAACTAGACGAAACCATATCGTAATTATCAATTTATAGACATACATACGCAAGCATAAAACTAGCCAATTAAATAAAGGAACGTTTTTTTAAGAAAACTTTAGGTTGGCAAAAATATCTGGGAGTTTCTTTATGTAAGTTACATTTTCTTAGAGAGAAAAATAATAGTTTTGAAAATCAAACCTGATTTTAAATTTGGCGCGCTTTATTCAAAACGATTTACAGTCACTTATCGATATTTATGGCAAAGCAAGCTATCGATTATTCAAGGGCTGCAATCGATTTGGTATCCAGCCCTGGCATGAATGTTCCGCAAGTTTTCGGTTTCTGGAGAAAGTTTTTACAGTTTTTGCGCGCTGCATTGTGCCAAAATTATTCGCAATGGCGCCGCCGCCCGAAACTGGGATCCTCGATCTACTCGAGAACCTGCTCGACCGCTACAAGATCAACCTGCTGCAGATGATGTTCGGCACCTTCATCGCCACGATCGTCTTCTTTGGCGGCCTAATGACCTTTGTGGAGAAGTACCTGCCGAATAGCATACGTCAGTCCTTCCGCTACGGGAAGCACAGTTTCAAGGGCGAAATGGATCCCCTGGTGGCCTGGCTGGAGGTCCCCAAGTCCTGGTTCAAGCACTTCTACGTTTTCGCCCTGTTCTGGAGCTGGCTGGGCTTCTATCTGCTGGTTGCCACGGTGCGCGAGCAGAAGGAGGCGCCCGAGTATGTCCTGCGCTTCCTGGACATCATGGGCGGTGGGCGGAGTCACCGGAAGGTGGAGATCGACTCCACCACCGCCTGTGTGGGCACACTGATGCTCACGCTGCAGTGCACCCGGCGTTTCTACGAGACCAACTTTGTGCAGATCTTCTCCAGAAAGAGCAAGATCAACTTGTCCCACTATGCCGTTGGCTATGTGCACTATTTCGGCGCCATCATAGCTTTACTCTCAAACACCTCTGGCTTTGTGCGCGGCTCCAAGCCCATGGAATTCAGCCTGGACAAGCTGACGGGCCAGCAAATACTCTACCTCGTCGTCTTCTTCCTCGCCTGGCAGCAGCAATATGCCAGCAACATGATATTGGTGAACCTGCGCAAGGATCCGCAGACGGGAAACGTTCGCACCGAGAAGCATCTCATGCCCAAGGGAGGGCTTTTCAATCTGCTTTCATCGCCACACATGTTCCTCGAGGTGGTCATGTACTTCTGCATTGCCGATCTCTATATGCCCGTGAGGATTTGGCGGCTCATCTTCCTGTGGGTGGCTAGCAATCAAACGATTAATGCCCTGCTCACCCACAAGTGGTACAGGGAGACATTCAGGGAGTATCCCAAGAACCGACGTGCCATCATTCCGTTCCTGCTCTGAGTCCGAAGACTGGAAGTAATTTCGCATTTTTGTACAAATAATTTAGTAGTGGAATTTATTAAAGTCGTTTTACACGCACAAAAAATATGTGTGCTCGCTGGTGATTTTAACTACAAAACGATATAGGGGGTGAACTTGAACTGGAACAGGTCTGCAGTCGATTCTATTTGAACAAGAAACTGTAGGGGAAAGTGGAGAATACAAGTTAGTTGAATTATTGGGATATAATGGGTGATATAATGACTGACCTATAGGGATAACCCTGCGCCTTCGACCGGAAAACGGACAGCAGGAAGGAGAAGAAGACGGTGAGCAGCACCAGACCAGTCATCGCCATTATCCTGTTCTTGTTGTGGCTCTTTGGGGTTCCTGACTCAATCAGCAGAATCATGCCCAGCACAATCATGGCATCTGAAAAGGGGAAGATAATGTGTATTACTAAGTATTTTACTGGCTGTAATGTCAGTAAATAGAAATTAGGTTGATTAGCACTCTATTAAGCACTAATTTCTTACAGAAAAATGTTAAGTTAATAGAAATTTGATAGAAAAACTAAATATTCTAATATACAGGGGTCACTTAAAGAATTTGTAGCTTGTTTATGTGGCAATTGAATGATTTGAGTCATACTATTAGACTGTTGGATAAGTACTTCAATGGGAATTTGAGACGTTACCAAGGAAAATATGTTACAATGCTAAAAATCTAACATTTTCATTTAAATTTTCAATGAAAAATTAAGAAATATTCTTTTTCAGCTCCCTAAAGAGCAACCTACGACCTAAAATAAACCTAAAACTCACTCAGGAACATGACGATGTAGGTCTCCACCACCAGCTGGCCCTGCGAGGAGCCGTGTATGTAGGCCACGCCACCGTTCTGCGATTTGTGCACCAGCGGCGGTCCACGAATGTGGTTCCACATCTGGCCCGAGATCATGGCGAAGCAGAAGAACACAGCGATGGCGCCCCAGAGGTTCTTATTGTACAGGAACTCCAGGTTGTTGCGCCGGATGTAGAGGAAACTGCCCACCAGGGCCACCAGCGTGATCATGGCCACGGTGCCCGAATAGTTGGGCGGACGGAAGATGCGGATGGTGATGTCCGTTCGCTCGGCCACGAATTTCGCAATCGAATCGGCCGCAAAGCCAACACGATGGATGTCCATGGTGTCGGCACCCTTTGGCTTGCCCTTGGCCGGGAAATGCATGAACACGGGGGCGGTGTTCAGGCGCAGCAATTGGAATACCTCGGAACCATCATCGAAATCGACCATGGCGAAGAAGAGCTTATTGGAGTATGTGGATGAGAAGCGGTACGAGTTGGCCACGATGGCGAACTCATCGTGGGCATGCCGGCAGATCTGACACTGCCGTGAGGGAGCCAGAGCTGTGAGCATCACAATCATCGAGTAATTCCTGGGGGCACTCTTTACGTACTCCCGGAACTTGGGTCCATTGAAGCGGAGTAGCGGCTTCTTGGCGTTCATCTCGACCAGATTTTGTACTTTCTCCGACAGCGAGAGTCCCGTCTGAAAGCAATTTGATACCCATTAATAACATGTTGGCTTTTAGGCCTTATCTTTCTAGCCGGCATTCTGTTTCTGGGGATGTGGAGCTAGAAAAGTGACGTGGCCACAAACAAACCTTGGGCTTTGCCTGGGCGGCCGTGTAGATGGCGAGTATCGCCACCACCAGCAGACCGCTGAGCAGCGTCTTGTGCAGCAGCCTCATTCTGCAGGCGATGCGGGCTAACAATTTCACTAGTTTAACGCAAAATCACAGAAAAAACGTTTAGTCCTAAATATTTCTTCCGGCGCATGCAGCTGATTGTGAATGGCAAGCGGCACCTGCGTGTCGTTCACTGTGAATGGTTACTTCGATAGGCTAGAGATGGGCGAAAATCTGCCTATCGATATACATTTAACTGCTTTTTATTTAATCACATTTATTTATTTATATCTTTAAATTACAAATATTATTGTGTTTAAACTTTAAACATTTGAAAAATATAAAACCCCTAGTTATTATTTTAATATTAATCTAATTTTTTTTAATTTTAAAACCTTTTCATCGATAACTTGTAATGGTGTTATCGATACCGCTATGCTCAGTGTGCCGTCACTGGACGGCTGGTTTTGTTGTCTTTTTTCTTATAATTGTGATTTTTAAACGCATTTTAAAACGTTTTTACCGCATTTATTAGCATGAGCGATGTGCTAAAGAGCTCTCAGGAGCGATCCCGCAAGCGTCGTCTGCTTTTAGCACAAACTGTAGGTTTCCCACCTAGAAAAAGCAATCGGCGTCGATTTAAACTCATAAATTATGTACTCCCCCGAATCTAGCTGGGTTTGTCGAGCGTGGACGATCTGAAGAAGGTGCTGGGCAATGCGGAGGACACAAACAGCAGTCGCCAGCTGAATTCCGGTGGGCAGCGCGAGGAGGAGGACAGCGGAGCCTCCTCCTCCAAGAAGGCACCCAATGAAATCATCTACCGGGACTCGTCCACCTTCCTAAAGGGAACCCAGTCTTCCAATCCGCACAACGACTACTGCCAGCACTTTGTGGACACCGGCCAGCGTCCGCAGAACTTTATCCGCGATGTCGGACTGGCCGATCGCTTCGAGGAGTACCCCAAACTGAGGGAACTGATCAAGCTGAAGGACAAACTCATCCAGGACACGGCATCCGCACCCATGTACTTAAAGGCGGATCTCAAATCGCTCGATGTGAAGACATTGGGCGCCAAGTTTGATGTCATATTGATTGAACCACCGCTGGAGGAATACGCCAGGGCAGCTCCTTCGGTGGCCACTGTGGGTGGTGCTCCTCGTGTCTTCTGGAACTGGGATGATATACTTAGTAAGTTGAGAGGGTAATTGCCTAGTAATTGTATATAATAACCTTGGTTCCTTGCCAGATTTGGATGTGGGCGAGATTGCTGCCCATCGCTCGTTCGTGTTCCTGTGGTGCGGCTCCTCGGAGGGCTTGGACATGGGTCGCAACTGCCTGAAGAAGTGGGGTTTCCGCCGCTGCGAGGACATCTGCTGGATACGCACGAATATCAACAAGCCCGGTCACTCCAAGCAGCTGGAGCCGAAGGCCGTCTTTCAGCGCACCAAAGAGCACTGCCTGATGGGGATCAAGGGAACGGTGCGCCGCTCCACCGATGGCGATTTCATCCATGCCAACGTGGACATCGACTTGATCATCTCGGAGGAGGAGGAGTTCGGCAGCTTCGAGAAACCCATCGAGATCTTTCACATCATCGAGCACTTCTGTTTGGGTCGACGACGTCTGCATTTGTTTGGCAGGGATTCGAGCATCCGCCCCGGTTGGTTAACTGTGGGTCCGGAACTGACAAACTCGAACTTCAACTCTGAGCTGTATCAGACCTATTTCGCCGAGGCTCCGGCCACCGGTTGCACCAGCAGGATTGAGCTGCTGCGACCCAAGAGTCCGCCGCCGAATAGCAAGGTTCTGCGGGGAAGGGGACGCGGTTTTCCACGCGGCCGTGGCAGGCCGAGATAACCAGATTTCTACTCAACAACTGCATGTATTCTAGTGTCTAAGATCAAGTTTTGTTAAGGCTAAGAGTAAGATTAACATTAAAGACTATTGCTGCAGAATGCTGAGCCAACAGCTCTTGATTAATGCTGCAGACTGTGGTGATTGCTAAGATGCCTCATGTAGATGTCCAGCTCATCCTCGCTGGAAGCTTCCTTCTCCTCTGCCGGCTGCTCCCCGAGTTCCTCTTCATCATCGCTGTCCTCGAAATAGGCATCTTCCTCATCCTGTTCGATGAGCTTCAGATCATCCAGCAAAGTGTTATCATCTACGGCCGTGTAATCGAAGTCTGTATCCTCGCCGCTCAGGAAGCGCTCCTTCATAACGCTCAGAAACTCATTGCGCAGCAATTCCCGCTCTCCAGGATTATAGAATTCCGGTGTGGAGATCTTTGTTATGCTGGCGGGTACACGAGCTTCTGCATTTCGACTTGTTGAGCAGGCAACGGGCTCGTCATCTTCAAAGCCACCCCATTGCTTTCGGCAAGCCACTGGGACTTCAAAGTCTGCGGTGGGCACATGTTCCCTGCTGACCTCCACTTGCTCCTCTTTCTCCTGCTGCGTTTCCTCCAGCAACTCATCCCGTTGCTTCTTCTCCAGCGTATGCATTAGGATTCCCGAGAAACTGGTGTTCCTTACGTCGTAACTATCCCGAGCTTTCTTCTCCGCCTCCGTTAGGTATTGACCCACCAACTCCTGGTAGAGATCGGGCGCCCTCTGCATCATCTCGTGCTCGCTGAAGTACTCTCCCTTGTCCAGGAGCTGTTGCATGGCGTGGTATCTTCGATTTTTGATAGATACCGAACGGGTGCTTAGTTTCCTTCGAAAATCCTCCAGCAGCAGGCACATCTCCTCCAGATTCTCATCGGGCTTGATGGGTTCCTTGACGGCCAGATCCTGAAAGGAACTCAATTGCCGGACATTCAGGTGGCTTCCAAATCGAATGAGGAAGTTCTCGCGGTTCTTCTCGAAAGCTTCCCGAGCTATTTTTTGCTTCTCATCGAGTGGGATTTCCGGATCATCGATTTGCTGCGACTTGAATATGATTTTGCTGTTCTCCGCCAGGGATTTGAAGATGTCCATTAGCTCCGCGGGAAGTTCAGGTTTTGGGGAGGTGATATCGTTGCCCTGGTTGTCGTCTTCTCCTTCTGCTGAGCTTCCAGTCGTCATAATTGTTTACGCAAATTGCACAAAGGTGTGAAATAAAATGTAAACAAATGCTTCTTCTTGCCGGGAGTAAATGTCATTCACACCGAGTTGGCAGGGTTATTCCCACTTTCTCTACATTTTTGGAGATTTTGAAAACTGTTAAAATTTAAAAAAAGATTTAAAGCCATGCAAATAATAAAAAAAAAAACAAAATAAATGAAGTAAAAAATTAATTTTATGAAAGAATTTCGAAAATATTTATATTTTTTTTTTACTAGCTGAAGAAAAATTAAACAAAATTAAATATATTGTAAAAAAAAATTGTATATTTTATTGTTAACTAAAACTAAACTAACTCACCAAGTATATAATTTGTTACTTTTTGAATTTCTGGAGATTTTAAAAATGGGAACACCCCCATGATTTCCATCACCATTGCGAAAGGTGGCAACCCTGCGGCTCCACATAGCGGCTGGTGTGTTTTCGTTTTCATTACGAACTTTATCTGAAGTCGAATTGTTGTGTTTATCGCTTTGTTCAACGCCATTCGGTGGTTCAGTGGTGCAAATGTGCAGCCAGCGATGACTAATTAATCAATACTAGCGGAAGACCGACAAGGAATCCCCGACAACAAGATGTCGCCCATCGATTGGGGCGACTTTGCCTGGAACTGGACGCAGTTCTGTCCCACGGGATTGAAGCCGTTCGCCAACGAGACCAACGATCTGTTGCCCTGCTTCCAGAAGATCCTGCTCCAGCTGCCCGTGTACACGGTCTTCGCTGCCATATCCGCCTACAATTTCGGCAATCAGTCGCGTCCCGTCGTCCGGAATGGCCTGCAGCTCCGGATGTTGTGCATCCGGGCGTTCCTGGCCATTGTGCTGGCCCTGCTCCCGGTGGCCAAAGTGTTCGCCTTCCACCAGCAGGGCGTTGAACTGTTCGCGGTCGATCTGCTGGTGGTTAGTGCCGAGTGCATTATGTGGGTGGTTCACAGCGGTGAGTGTGCGGTTTGCTTTCGCAGGGGTTTACCTATATCCAATACCTTGAGTACCCCTGTTCCGGGTTTCCCTTTCGCAGATTTCCATTGTATAAATATCATTCATTTTGTAAACAATTAGGGAAGAATTTATATCCATAGTATAACCTTTAGGATTCTTTTTTCAATATGAATTCTGAAAGATTTTACATATCACATTCTAGATACCAGCATCTTTATTATACTTCTCTGTAAAAATTTTGTTTTATTGTTTATTATTAAATATAATTGCTGGATTTATTTAAAAAAAATATTATAAATATTATTTTAATTTTATATTTTCATTTCTTATACATATCTCTAAAAAAAATTGTTTTTTAATTTAATATATTTATTTTTTTTTTTTCAAGTGTATTAATATTTTAAATTTTAATTTATATTTATATTTTAATTTAAATTTATATTTATATTTTACATTAATTTTAATTTAATTTTACCTTAATATTTATTTATTTTTTTAACTTAATTTTATTTTATTTTGAGTTATCTGTTTAACAAAAATCCTTCACGACTTTCTAAGAAAAAATATAAATTCTCTTTAAAGTAACGCAAATATTTCGCCATAAAAAGATAAACCCAAAACAATCATTTATGACCCCTTTCTTTAATCAGTTTTCCCCTTGCTGCTCCACAGGTTTCCTATTGACAGCCCGTCAATACGGAGATCTTAGTCATCGGGGATCGCTGCTAATCAATGTCGTTTGGCTCACCGTCGTGGTTCTGGATGCGGTGTGGCTGCGCACGAGTCGCCACTTTGACTGGTGGCCCTGGAGCCTGGCCACGCTGCTCTGTGATCTGCTGTTTGGGGCCACCCTGATACCCAAAGGCAGTGCTGTCTTTGCCAGCTTGCCCAGAGGAGGATCCTCCAGCAGAGAGGATGAAGCTTTGCTGTCCCCGAGATACACCTATTTCCATTTCGATCTGAACGAGGGACATCTGGGTCATGCTCAGGATGAGGCTAACTTGGGATCGCGCTTCCTATTCCATTGGGTGCAGCCCCTGATCGCCAAGGGAGTGGCTGGCAAGCTGAGGAAGATCGAGGATTTGTTTGATCTGCCAGACGCCCTGAATATCACGCGACTCAGCGAGAGGTTGCACCTGGCTCTGTCGCAATCCCAGAGCTTATGGCGAGCCCTGCATAGATGCTTTGGAGTGGAGTTCTATCTCATAGGAGTCCTACGTTTGGTGGCCGATTTGAGTGGCTTTGCGGGTCCCTTGCTGCTGGGAGGACTGCTCAGGCAGGATCACACGGACTCCAACCAGGTGTACTACTATGCCCTGGGCCTGTTCGGCAGCACACTGCTCTCTGCTCTGTGTGCCACCCACTTTGACTGGCGCATGGCCATGGTTTCGATGAAAATGCGAGTGGGAGTCATCAACTCTATTTATAGAAAAGCCCTAGAGGCCAGGGGCTTGAAGGAATCCAAGCCGGATATGCTAAATCTGATGTCAACGGACACGGATAGGATTGTGAACTCTTGCATTAGCTTCCACTTCTTCTGGAGCATCCCCTTCAAGCTGTTCACCACACTGTACCTGCTGTATCTTCAATTGGGAGCAGCTTTCCTCGCGGGAGTAGCCTTCGCCGCCATGCTGATCCCCATTAACAGATGGTTGGCCAAGAGAATTGGCATATATTCAAGTGGCCTGATGACCGCCAAGGATGCCAGGCTTTCGGCCACAACGGAAACCATGCAGGGAGCCAAGCAGGTGAAGATCAACGCCTGGGAGGATATATTCATCACCAAGATCCGGGGACTGCGACAGGAGGAGCTGCGATTCTTGTCGAAGAGGAAGTACCTGGACGCCATGTGCGTCTACTTCTGGGCCACCACGCCCGTGCTAATGTGCCTGCTCACCTTTGGAGTGTCCGTGCTGATGGGCAATCAGTTGATAGCTTCTACCACCTACACCAGCGTGGCCCTGCTGTACATGCTCATTGGACCACTGAATGCCTTTCCGTGGGTGCTTAATGGCTTAATTGAGGCCTGGGTTTCCATCAAAAGAGTACAGCAACTGATGGATGTTCCCAATTTGGATTACTCCTCGTACTATAATCCCATAATGAGAGGAAGCGGAGGATCAGGAGTGGCAGAAGATGCTCCATTGGATGCCCCAAAGGCCAGTGTGCTGCAGATGAAGTGCGCCAGTTTCTGTCACGATAGCGAAGAGGACACATCCCCCACAGCGTTCCGCTTGAAGGACATAAATGTGGACATCAAAGCGGGTCAGCTGGTCTGCATCGAAGGACCTGTGGGCGGCGGCAAGAGCAGCTTTCTATCTGCCATTGTGGCAAATCTGCAGTGCACCGATGGCGAGGTTTGCGTCCAGGAACTGACCACCGGATTCGGCTATGTACCGCAGTCACCGTGGCTCCAAAGAGGCACCATCAGGGATAACATCGTGTGGGGTGCGCCATTCGATGAGCAGTGGTATAAAACTGTTTTGCATGCGTGCGCCTTGGAGGAGGATCTGCAAATCCTGGGAGGTGATCTCATCGGCGTGGGTGAGAACGGCAGAACGCTTTCTGGCGGGCAGAGGGCGAGAGTGGCACTAGCTAGGGCTGTTTATCAGGATAAGAAAGGTGAGTTTGTAGGAAATATACCTTGAAATTATATTAATCTCACCTATGTTCTTTTTCAGTCTACCTTCTGGACGACGTGCTCTCCTCTTTGGACGCCCATGTGTCCCGACATATTATCAAGCACTGTATTCTGCGTCTACTTAAGCACAAAACACGCATTGTTGTCACCCGAAGCATTCAGTTATTCTTCCACGCCAATCAGATTCTCCAAGTTAAGGATGGTCAGCTGCTTCCCAGTGAATATATGTCCCAGAGCATTGATCTGAGTCTGGATGAAGAGGCGGATGATGAGCATGTGGCAACAGTGAGGCGACGTTCCGTGGAGTTAGCTAACCAGGATGACAAGAAGAGTGTAGATAGTCTCCTCCTTGAGGAATCGAGGGAGTACGGACATCTTTCCGGCGACGTATTCACTTGCTATTGGAAAGCTGTAACTTCGCCACTGGCCTTTACTGTTCTACTTTCTGTATTGCTAATGCAATTGACAAGAAATCTAAGTGATGCCTGGCTAGCCTATTGGGTTACTGAAACTACGTTGGATCCACATTCAAATGACACTTCTTTGGATCATGAATTGATGGTTCCGGGTATGGGAAATGAAACGGGATCGGGACACACGACAAGGTTCTATTTGAGCATCTTCACCGCCATTGCTGTTAGCAATTCCCTGGTGACTCTGGCCAGGGCGTTTCTCTTTGCCTACGCTGGAATAAAGGCAGCCATCTTCATGCACGAAAAACTGCTAAAGAAAGTCATGTTTGTAAGTAGCTAATGGCTAATAGATATATCTAAACAATATATTAATATCACGACATTTTCCAGGCCAAATTCAATTTCTTTGACATCACCTCTGTGGGTCGTATTCTGAATCGCTTTTCATCCGATACCAACACTGTGGACGACTCCCTGCCATTCATCTTAAACATTCTATTGGCTCAACTGGCTGGCTTAGTGGGAGCTCTCTGTGTCAGCCTGTATGCAATGCCTTGGCTGGGACTGGTGATCATTCCCATGGTGCCCATATACCTAAATTTACAGCAGCGCTATCGCCACGCCTCCAGGGACATCAAACGGTTATCGAGCAATGCCATGTCACCGCTTTACACACACTTTACGGAAACTCTTCAGGGATTGACGACGATAAGGAGCATGCGTGCTAGTCCGAGATTTCAGCGGGACTTCCAAGTGAAGCTCGAGGAGAGCATTAAAGCCCAGTTAACGCAATCGGCTGCTCAACAATGGCTAGCTTTACGTCTCCAGTTGCTGGGAACACTTCTAGTCGGAGGAGCGGGACTCCTGGCAGCCATTACCGCCTCGCACACAACGAATCCCGGCCTGGTGGGTCTGTGCATCTCCTATGCTCTCTCCATAACTGGTCAGTTGGGTGATCTCCTGCATGCTGTGGCCGAAACGGAGCAGGAATTGGTCGCAGTAGAGCGTATAGATCAGTATCTGCAGCTGGAGGAAGAGCAGAATGCAGCCGGAAGTGCTGAGCCTCCATTTGGTTGGCCTACCCAAGGAGTTCTGAGCTTCCGGGAGGTTCAACTAAGCTACAGAGAGCACTTGGCACCTGCCTTGCGAGGTGTGACCTTCCAAACGGAAGCCTTCGAGCGGATTGGCATTGTAGGACGCACTGGAGCTGGCAAAACATCAGTGCTAGCTGCTCTCCTGCGAGTGGCACCTTTGACGCATGGAGAGATTCGATTGGATCAGGTGAATCTGAAAACTCTGGCTTTAAGTGTGCTGAGAGAACGAATAGGTGTCATCACCCAGGAGCCCTTCCTTTTTGAAGGTCTGTATTTGATAGATTTACCTTTTCATATACTAAAGCAAGAACTTTTACCCTTCCTCAGGCACTGTACGTGAAAATCTGGATCCCCGCCATGGTTTCCATGACTCAGAGATCTGGCATGCCATTAAGAACTCGGCAGCGGCCACTCATCTCGTCCAGCAACTGGGCGGATTAGACGGCAAGGTGGAAACGTGTGGCAACAACCTCTCCGCTGGTCAAAGGCAGCTTCTCTGTTTGGCCAGGGCTCTGCTCAAAAACGCCAAGGTGGTGGCCATCGATGAGGGTACATCCAACCTGGACGACGAATCGGATCTGAGCATTCAGCAGGCCTTGAGGAATGCCTTCAAGAGCTGCACTCTCCTCTTCATCGCTCATCGCCTGCGCGGTCTCAACGCCATGGATCGTATAATAGTCCTAGACGATGGTCGGATCTGTGAGGAGGGTAAACCTCAGGAACTGGCCTCCAATAGCGCAACTATTTTCCATGGAATGCTACTCGCCCAGGACATTAATCCGGAGGACTTCATCAGACCGAATTAGATCCTAGAACAGATTCTTAACTACCAATTGTATATAAGTCAATTGTTATACGATTTTATTTATTATTTTGTTTAATTTGTATTCTAGATGTGTTCCTAACTTACGATTCCATTTTTTTGAGTTTCCTAAACAATTAAGAAATCGATAAACAAAACTAACATTATTTGTTTTAGCTTTATTTTGAATGTACAAATATGAATTTGATTGACAAACTATTTTTGTAGTGAATTTAACCCAGTAGTTAAATCCGTACAAAGTGTACATAATACGTTATATAATATATATAATATTATAAAATATAAGTTTTGTTTCAATCACATGCTTGACTAGTTGTTGCGAACGAAAGACAGGTGCAAAAGTGCTTAAAATCTTAGAAATTAGGCAGTTTTAACGTTTGATGAACATTAAACTAGAGATTTTCACGTTCTATATAAGGCACTGCAGCTCGTGTCACCGACTCTAAGAAGATTTCGCAACTAAATTCGTTCGTATAAATCTTTGAATTGTTTCTACTTATCTAGATGTTTTGTAACTCAATGAACAACCTATTCTAAAATGGCTCGAGATTCTCCTCTTCGATGATTTCATAGTTAAAAAGCTTCTCGCCTGGTCGGCCCATGATGTGATCATATTGATTGGGCCTATGCGGTGGCTTGGCCAGCATTCCGTTCACAGAGCGCTCGTAGAGATCAATGTAGTGCTGCAGGTTCTCATCGGAGTACATCTGTATAGAATTTGCAATAAAAAAAGGAATTAGTAAGGATATATATAGTTGTGTTATGTTAAATATTTAGTGGCGTGCGCTGGTTAATGTGTTACTGTTATGAGATTAGTGCCCGTATGAGACCAGTGATTAGTACATTAGCCCATTAAATGGCCCACTCATACTGATACCTTGGCTGGGATACCCTTTTTTCCTGGACCTATAAATGCAGCTGCGCAGGATAATCGAAAATAGACTGTAGTGTGTAGAGTATGGCAGAGTACGGCTGCGTGGGAAATCAAACCAATACCTTCAGGTAGCAGCGCACAGCAAAGATGATGCGGCGTAGATCGTGAATGGCCTGATAAATGTGCTGATAGGAGGCACTCTCGCACTGCAGAATGATGGCGCGAACATCTATGAAATCATCCTGACATTGCTCAAAGAAATCTGGGTACTGCAATGGTATAGGGGGTTAACTAAAAGGTATTATAAGGATCTCGATAAGATGACTAACATAATTGCGAGTAAACTGCTTCTTAAAGAAACGCTCCAGGTGCTCCAGCTCCATGACATCCTCGCTGAACTCGTACAGCTGGCGGGTGACCTCTCGTCCCATCAGACTAAAGGGATTCGTATAGGCCCTCACATCTGAAGGACGCTCCCGCTGGGGATTCGGCTGGGGACAGCGACAGCAAGGCGGAGGAACTGGCTCACTACAAGCCTCGTGAGCTGGCAAAGCCTTTGGCGAAGTCTTCCGCTTCCTTTGGAACTCTACGGGTATCGAGTCCTCCAATTGCTTACTCTCCTTTTGCAGCGGCTGATAGGTTCCGGTCTTCAAATAAGTGCCATTGGCATCCACATTGCGTTGCGTTTCCTCCGAGTCCTCGATCATGGTGTACAAATAGTTCAGATTTAGTGCACCCTTTGATTTACAGAGAGCAGTGGCGGTGGCCTCTTGACCCACTCCACTTTGCTTCCGGGGAGTGCTATAAGCACTTGGTCCCTGTCCATTGGTCAGCGCCTGGTGCTTCTGTCCAAAACTGCTGCTATCGCTGTCCATAAAGCTCCTCACTGAGCTACTATTGTTCACGTTTACAAGAGCTGAATCCTTCCCGGAAAAGCTGTTCTTCTGCTTCTGCAGCAGTTCATCCAGATTTACAAAGGATTTGATGATCATCCGAACGAGGGATAAGGTCGAAACCTGCCAGGAATCAAAGGTAGTCATAAAACCCAGCGGCAACTCATCCTTAATCTTGTTCAGGCCCTCGGGTGTGTTGTACACATAGCCCTTCAGGATGACCCAGGCATTCACAATGCGAGTGAAGACGAATATGAAATCCTTGACAGCCCAAGCGATTCCCTGCGAGTTGATGTTGGGCAGCACGCCGTCGGGACGAAAGAGATCCTGCTTCAGGCGAGCACAGAGGGTGTCGATCTTCTTGAAGCACGGACGGTTGCGATGGGCATTGGCCAGTTGCTCGGCTATATCGCTGCCCTGCAGGGAGAGCCTGGTCATGTCGTGGAGACGCTGTTCGGGCAAGAACACCTCCGAGTTGCGCAGTAAGTTCTGGACATGCAACCCATCGCCGGCTCCGCTTTCCAACGAACTAATGCTTGATTCATCGGCACCAAAGCTGAAAAGGTAGAATTTTCATCATTAATTTATTTTATATTTTAGATTTATTAACTTTTTAAGGCTGTAAGTTATACCTAACATTTTTTAAAATTTTATTTTATTTAGAAACTAGATTATAAAATATGAAAATTAGTTTATACTTGAAGAATTATTCAAAATTGTTCAAGAGCAATGTCATTTAAAAAATAAACTAAATTTTGGTAAGAAAAATATTAAAAAAAATTTTTATAAACTTAGATATTTAAAAAATTTGAGTTTGGTCACAACAGCGAATTGAGTTCCAAACAATCTATAACCTTTCCAAGAAAATAAATATTTTTACGAAATATTTTTCTAATTCTTCAAAAATGTTTGAAGTTGTTTGTTCAAATTATAGCAATTTTTGGAGTTAAGGATAATTTTTATATATGTAGTTTTCAAGAAATATTTTATATAAAAAGTTAGTTTAGTAAAGCTTTAAGGACACTTTTTCGGAAACATCAAGTTTATACATTTATAGGAATAAGAAAAAGAAGATGTTTCAGTTACTAAAGTAGTGTGTTTCAAAAAATAACCAACTTTTACAAAAATTAAATATTTTTACGAAAAAATAAAAAAATTCTTTAAAGCCAATTTGTTGTAAAAAAAATTGATAATATAGTTTTAAAGATATATTTTATAAGAAATGTTATTCCTGTAACTTGAAAAAAAAATGTGAACATTTTTCTAAGTTTTTTGTTTATCGCTTAAAATTTAGTCATTTTTAGAGTTAAGGATCATTAAAGATATACTTTTCAAGAATTATTTTATATGAAAAGTTAAGTAAAGCTTTATTGACTCACTTTCGAAAAAATAAAGATTATAAGTATAAAGAAATGAGAAAGAGATGATGTTTCAGCTACTAAGTGAGTGTATTACAAAACTCTCCAACTTTTTCAGAAAAATAAATATTTTTACGAAAAAATAAAAAAAATCTTTGGATTCAATTTGTGGTAATTTAGAGACATGGAACATTGATGTTATAGTTTTAAAGAAATATTTTATAAGAAAAGTTCATTATTGACACAATTTTGGAATCATCAATTAAACTTATAAATGGGTTTACGAATGAGACTATACTTTGGTCTAAAATAAATATGGTATAGCTTACTTAACCAAGTCAGTCTTACCCATCTTGAACCGGAGCTGGTCCCGCCTTCTTAAGCTCGGTGCCTGCCAATTTGGGCCCGAAATCCACCTGGGTGGCCACATCGCAACTCTGCTTCACGGGCGTCTGAGTCTGGGTTTGGGTGGCGACGTACTGCTTGGGCGGCGGAACCTGATTGCCATACGGATAGTTCTGTGGGTAATAGTAACCACCCATGTTGCAACTGGCGGTGGCCGAAGCACGAGCGGAATACACATGACCCTGGCCATAGGCGTTCATGGAGGCTGCAAGTGGAAAGTGGGAGTAAATGAAATACTGGATACGCTGGGGTTGTTCTGATCTCACCGGAACTAGCCGCATAGTACTGCATGCCCGGCAAGGGCATGTAGGCTGCATGTAGATGGGCATTCACCGGCGGTGGCGGCTGACAAGGCACATTGGTGATTCCGGCCACATAGGGGCAATTGGTAGTACCGGGCATAAACACTGCCGACTGACCAGACGGAGCCCCCACTGACCAGGAGCTCTGCGAGACGTGTTCCTGCACAAAGACATCGGTGACCATGCGATTGCGATCCAAGTAGGTTTGCTGGTACATCGATTGCTGGTGCATCGACTGCATGGTCACCGAGGGCACGTGGTAATACGGAATGCTCATGTTTCAGCCGAAAGTCTTAAAACTGCAAGAAAAACACCTGCCGAAAGCTCTGAAGAATTATCTCCATTTCGAGGTTACCTTTCCAGGATAATTAGCATGCGTATAGCTAAATCCTCTAAAGAAACTTACAAGTACTAAAATTCAGCTTCTTCCGATTTTTCACTGGCAGGTGCCGAAGTTTTGGGCCAAAAGAAGAGCCGTCCGCTCTGTAGAAAGTCAGAATAGAAAAGGAAATTTCTTTCAAAACAGAGTTGCCTAGTAAACTTTGTAGTTTTTGACAGACTTTCTCCTATCGCATGCTTTTAGTAGGACCATAATCTAGTGATTGTTGACAGCAGGGATTCGTCGATATTCAAAAAATAAAATCATATTATTCTGGGAATTCCTTAAACTGTCGAATTAAGGGAAGCCCCTGTTGAATTTTCAAACAGCTGTTATTTGTTGAAAAGTTTTAAGGAAATTTCTTTTAAAACAGAGTTGCCTTGTAATCTTTTGAGTTTTTTCCACTTTCTCCTATCGCATGCTTTTAGTAGGACCATAATCTAGTGTTTGTTAACAACAGGGATTCGTCGATATTCAAAAAATAAAATCATATACTATTCTGGGTATCCCTTAAACTTTCAAATTAAGGGAAGAACCTGTTGAATTTTCAAACAGCTGTTATTTGTTATAAAGTTTTAAGGAAATTCTTTCAAAACAGAGTTGCCTAGTAATCTTTGGAGTTTTTTTCCATACTTTCTCCTATCGCACGCTTTGAGTAACAGCTTAGTAACAGCCCATACTAAAACAGTAACTATAATAAGCCATATTTTAATACTTTCCTTTAAAATTTCATGAAAACAAAACTAGTTTACTTCATTTCACTTGGGGTTATCTTTAATTTGACAGATCATGTTTTTGAATTTGATATATAATGGGTGCGATAAGTATCGGTTATCGATATCGAACACCGATTACTTCAGTGTGACCGCTCAACGGACTAGTGTTGTTAAACGACTGCTTGTAACTTCCAACATTAAACTTTATAAATTTGGAACAAAATTAATAAAAATCCATTAAAAATGACAGAGGAAGCGGATTTTGGTGACCAAATAGTTGATGGCAAGAACAAGACAAATGTGCGCTGCCAGTTCTGCAATAGTTTGATGCTGAAGGCTCAGGAGGGCACCTTCAGCGCGGAGGAGGTGAGTGTGCCGGGTTGTATTTCATGTCCCATCTGATTTTGCTAATCCCTAATTGTTTACCTTTTCCTGCAACCAGGTGGAAGTGCCCCTGATGATGCAAAAACAGGACAGAACGGCAGACAGTCTAAACAGCGAGCCACTGAAGGACTTTTGGCTGGTAAAGGACATGATGACGTTTGAGAATATCGGTTTCTCCAATTCGGTGGACGGCAGGAAGTTCCTGGTTTGTGCGGATTGCGAGCGAGGACCCGTTGGCTATCATGATCTCAGCACCCGCCACTGCTTCCTGGCCCTCAAGAGGGTGGTCCACAAGGACTCCTAGTAGTTTTAGTACCAGTCTCTTGAAATCCTCTTGATTCTACCACATACCATGCTCATGACGTGGAGTGTACAGTATAATCCGCTTATCTGTATGTTTCGGTTTTCTTTTTCAAGGAATTTCAGAGAATTTCAATGGATTCAGGAAGTAATTTGCATAGTTCCCTTAAAAATACTGTAAATACCTCTAATTCCATGGTTTTTTTCTGAAAATCTACGAATTTGAAAGCCAAAACATGCCTATATTTATGGCTAGATTGGTTCACTATCTTTCAATTTAAGATTTAAGCTTTATTTCGTGTTTTTAAATATTTAATGCAGTAGCCAAATAATTTTGCAATCCTAATTATACTAATTTCATTACAAATCAAAAAGCTTGCATTTAAAACAACAATATTGTAAAAAAAATAATTTTTAAATATTTTTAAACTTAGTTTTGAAACTTTTATTTGGTTATTAAACCATTAAAAATATTACAATTTAGAAAAAAAAATTTTAAAATTCAATTCAAACTTTCCTAAGCATTTCAGGGCAATAAAAACATTCGGCTTTTGTATTCATATTTATTGTTTTTCACTTTAAACATTTTACAATTTTATTGCATTATAAATATTGCATTTTAGAGGAGGTTCTTAACTAAAAAATTTTTACTATAAACTGTTAATTTGCTATTCGAACTAAAAGTGATGTACTTGTTGCTTTGGTTTCTGAAGGGTTTTTTTTTAGGTTTTTACGATTTACTTGGTATCTGCATTAATGGCTACGTTGGACAAAAGGTTTCATTTGGTGTTTCCTCTAATGGAGCTCCCATAAATGTTGGGGTCTCCTTGCTGGGTGTGGTGCCTATGCGGTAGATGAAACGACTTCAAAGTTTTCCGTTTTTGGCAGTTGGTTACAACAACGAGTGTGTTTATCCCCTTGGGAGTGCGGTAGATATGGGCGTGGTCGTCGCCCCTAAGCGTGTCACAACTATCTTTGGGTTATCCAAGGACGACTCTCCTCCCAATTGCTTGCTAATTATTCTATGAAGTGTTCTCCTCGTTGAGCTTTCTTTTTTTTTTTAATACTTTAATTTTTATTTTTCGCTATTGCTGACATTTAGCTTGCTTGTTAGAAATTTTGGTTTAAGTCTTATGTAAATAAAAGTATAGAGAAACTTAGGCGAAGAGTGTTAACATTTATTATGTACTACTTTTCCATTGTGGTAGCCTTAGATTTTAACATTTTGTTTAGCTTTGTGGCCATCTTTGACTTATTCGTTTATTTCGATTTGTTAAATACTTTCAACTGCGGTAGGTTTTAGTTTTATTTATTCGTTATTTTCGTTAGTTTCAAAATTCCTGTTAAATGTAAATAGATTTGAACGATTATATTGGCCAATTGTTACATGCTCTCTTTGGTTTTTATATACACTTCTAGTTAGGGAATTATTTTTTATTATTTTTAATACTTTGTATAAAGCTTTTACGGTTCTCCATTCAAAAAATGTTACAAAATCAGGCTGGACCAGAGCTAATAAATTAATTAATATTATTATTTTATTTTATTTTAGGTGCTTTACTTTTACCTGGCTCTGGTGCAGCTCTGCGAGTGGACCTTATTGATGATGATTGGGGGGAGAAACGGTGAAGTCAAAGAGTCAGCAGCATTACGAAAAGAAAACTGGGTGGATGCATCGATAAAACAAACAAAAACAACTGAGGCGTTCCCTCGATTTCGTCCTTAACGCTGTAGATACTGGCCGGCGCTCAGCAGGAGACCCACCAAGGCGGCCACGCCCACCGCTGGGGCGACGCCCAACGTGCCGGCACCGTTGCAAATGTCCGTATCACAGGAGCAGACCACCTGGCGACCTCCGAACCCGGCACGCTGATAGCAGTAGTTGGTGGAGGTCTGGTTCTGGTAGGCGCAGGTCCTTATCACTCGGCTATCCGGGGGCACTGCAAGGCGATTTCACAGGATGTATATCGTTCTGTTGTACTTGATTACCCTCTCTACTCACGGCTGTTCACGGAGAACTCGATGATCTGCGTGATCTTGCGGCAGTACGTGGGCACACCCTTGCCGCGGGAGGAGTACTGCTCATCGCAGTCCATCACCAGGTTGTCGGGCGGTATGTCCAGCGCACAGTTGGCATCTTTGTGGCTGTTGCAAACAAAGCACTTGATGGCGTATCCTAAGGGAAAGCATTTAAGATGAGATATAATATATATAAATTTAATAATAGATATAATATATGTAGACAAGATATAAGAAAATATGTTATATTTAATATAGTATTATGTATGAAATACCAAGGAACTTTATAATGTAATATATAAAGACAAGATATAGAAAAATCTGTTATATTTAATATAGTATTTAGGCTTTTATAGTATTTTTAAGAGAAGATTAAGAGTGGTAGTGTCATTCATAAATCCATTATACTTAAAAAAATCATTTTACACATTTTAAATCCCAGTCATAAGAACATAGGCCTACTTTTTAAGTACAATGTATGCAATACCAAGGAACTTTGTGAAAATGTACTTCTTTTAAAGAATTTTGGATAACTTTAATATTCCCTTTTATGTTATCAGATAATCTAGGTGATTATTTGTAAACCTCTTAATATAATATCTATATCTTTTGAGGGTATATCTCGAGAACACACTTTTTTAACCCATCACCAGCTCTTCAAAGCACTCTATTTCGCTTCTTGCATCCACAAAGATACCTCCGTAATTGCATTTGCGTATCCTGAGTGCATATTCCTTTGCACTAGATTCCTTTTAATTGACACTCATATCTCCCCGTCCTGTGCAATCTTCCACTTAATTGACCACTAAGCTATTGTTAGTGCCAATTAGAAAATTTCCATTTGCAGCCAGCATATGCTTAACCTTAATAGTTTCACAAAACAAGCGAATGTGAAGGAATCGAGCGTGTAAACAAATACTTGAGCTATACCTAGATCTAGATATAAGCATAAAGAGATCTCTCTGGTGCTTGATGTGATGGATGTCGTTGCCTTAGCTAAATTGAATTTAAGGTCGTGCGCGACACGAGATTCGCATTATTTAATTTTCCGACTATACGAACTGGAAATCTACCGCCTTTCCATCCGCCAGAATGTCACCTGCCATCAAAAATGGTGCAACTTGCGATGCGCTTTTGCCCCACGCGGTGCCAAAAATGGCACAATGGCATGGAGATGCCAGTGATTCGACGCCTCCATTAGTGGCGGACTGCGAGGCTCTTTGGAGTGCCCTGCTAATTGAGACATCGTCGTTGCTAATGGACTCCAATAACTTTGCCTCACTTCCCTTGGGTGTCTGGTATTAATACTCCCACTGTCCATTCTCAGTCTATTTGGGTTACATAAGCAGGGCGGAAAAATGTGATGCCTAAGATACTTGAGAACAATAGGAAAGGACTTCTGTAAGATGAAGCACTCGCACTCTACGGGGTGGACTAGATACTCTGAGAGCTGGAATTGTCGACATCATGACAAAAGAATGTCATATACCAAAAGAAAGTACCGAAGAAGAGTTATAAATATGTAAAACTAGCCAATTTTCATTAAAAGTTAAAAGTAAATGGATAAGAAAAGGAATACCCTATTAAAGGATTTTTAGGACAGTGAGGAAAACTCATTATGTATTGTATTTTAATATTATTAAATGTTGTAATTCTTTGTAAGCTCTATTTTATTTTGAACCTTTTTCTCTATATCTTAAAAAAATTTAAGAATCTATTTTTGTTACACACAAAAAAAAGCATGTTCCCGTAAATTCGATATGGCCAATGTAAATGGCATGTAATTCATACCCACATCGTTTTTACATGAAACACTCATCAAATTTAAATTAATTAAGGTCATTTTGCCGAATTTTCTTTCTCGGAGACTCTCTCACTTCGAAAAAGAGAGCAATACGCCATATAGAGAGCAAAATGACGTGAGTTGAAACGAGAAAGACAAATTCGAAATTCGAACTGACGTACTTCGAACATGATGTTTACATTTCGACCATGTCAAGTTAAAATTTATCTTAAATAATGTAAAATTAACCTACGTTTCGTATCGAATTTTTTTTTGTGTGTAGAAAATGTTTACTTGGAGCATAGTAACCCAAATTCTGTTTTAAAAACATATGATATCATCCCCTAAATATTCCCCAAATCGCAGTCGTGAAATGGCCAATCGTTCCCACTGTTTACAGTCATCTTCAATTAAGGTTTGTTACAGTCTATAAATAGTCATAAATTGCATTGATTGAATCGCCTAGAACGCGAAAAATATGATGCATATATATTAAGAAATATGACAATAAATTTTATTTAAAATATATTGAATTATTTAGGAAACAGAGATATTTCTTTATTTCTTATATATAAAAATAAAAATATTTTTATATAAGTCGCTGAGCGGATTTGGGTTTTGGAAGTGCAATTGGCCCCTTGGACCTTTAACCAAATAGAGTGCGCATGTCCTACATTATCCTTGCACATACACACACATGTGGGAAAAGTTATAAAGAGATTTTTGGAGGAAAAGAAGGAAAGAAAAACTTGAGGTTAACGCAAGTTCCTGGGGATTATCCTTTATAATATAGTTTAGGTTAATTAATAGCCGACTTGGTTAGGATGTCAACTAGTAACGACGCTATGGATAAACCCCCCCCCCTGGTTTCCTTCTCTTTTGGCCCAGGAAAAAGCTGTGGCTGAGAGCCAACAAATGAAGTAGAGAAAAAAGTTCCATTTGCACAGAGAGCTCAAGGAACCCGAACCCGACTTATATAGAGGCTATTGAATGCAAATATTACGCAGTGGGGTGGACAAAAAGGCGCCACGGCGGCCGGCTTAGGGACTCTAGATACGATATATCTACTGGGTTCTTTTCGTTGGCGTCAGAACGGCGCCACAAGCTCTCCCATTTCTCAGCGCCACCCAGGAACCTGCCCCCCATCCATATCGTACATCTCCTATTATGTAATCGTAATCGCGATTGCGGACGTCCGTTCAGCGGTTTTAAACGACTCAGTTTATTTCTCTGCTTGACTTAAATCCTTTTTTTTTTTACCTTGCTGCACGGCAATGGCCAAAATCAGCGCACTAATCACATAGATGTACTGCATTTTTATATTATGTTTTATAGACTTGAAACACACTCTTCACTAAATACTTTAATATATTTTTATTAGATTTAACGCGGATTTATTTTGCAACTAGATTCACAGATTTTTCCGCTTTAGGGGGCTGCTGGTGGTTCCAAAAATATGTGATATATTCCTTGCAAAAAACTAGCGCTCACGGCAAAACGCTGGCAAACGGTTGACAAACGGCAAACGACTGGGCAAAGCAGCAGCCGCACTCGACAAATGTACCACGAACCACGTCCACGGGGCGGATGAGCAGTCGGATCGGATCGGGTGGCCGCACACAAGGGGGCGGTGGGCGGTGGGAGGTGTATGGGGGGTGGTGGCCCCAATCCCAGCCTCCGATTTCTAGCTTGCAGACAGGGAGCTTTGGCTGGGAAGCTTTCGAGTGTGCGTCCTCTGCGTTCCTTTTCTGGGGGTTCGTTTGCAGGCAGGAGATACGAAAGAGTAGCTCCAAGAAAGTGTCTCAATCGACACTGGACTACATGGATGGGGTCTTAGGAAATGTTCTAAAATATATTTATTTACTAATCCATTAATATCAAGGTATGAATGGCAACAAATATTTTTAAAACTTTAATTTTAAAATAATATTTTTATAATTTTTTTTATTTTATTAAAAATTATGTATGTTATTTACAATATATTAATATATTATAATATATAGCTATATTTATATTTATTTATGAAAAGAGGTAATCCATTAATATCTACACAGAAAAGCCTAAAATATTTAAGAAAAAAAACTTTAAAAATAATGTCTTTTAAAAATATTTTTATTTATTTAAGAAAAAATGGAGTATATAATTTACAAAATGTTGTGTTTTATGTTTATTTTTTCTAATTAAATCTTATCTCAAGATTCTTATTTAAAAGTTTATTTTTAAGTCTACAGATAAATCATCACAAGTCTTCAAAATTCATGGGCCTTATCAAACACATTAAAATGTTTATAATTATAACTTGAGATAAAGCATATCATATCATATAATATCTCCAAAGTTCACAGTCGTTATCAAACACATTAATATTTGTATAATTATTATATCAGTAGAACAAGAGATAAAGCATTACGTATTTCCGAAATTCACAGGCGTTATCAAAAAACCTTTTATTATTCTACAGTTATTAATATTTACATCTTACACTCATAAAAAATGTATTTCTAAAATATAAAAATCTCACCCTTAAATTGCCTACCCTTGGAGATGGACAAAAAATGTTTTTATTTTTAGAAAATTTACCTTTTAGAAATCTTTTATATTTTAAAGCGAATTTTATAAAAACAAGAAAACAAAAAACAGATTTTTAGACGAGAATCTCAAATTTTAGACTCTGTAATTTTTTTTGTAATGTAAATAGAGAATTAGTTTAAGGTTATCAAGTTTTTGAAACTAAAATGTCAATTTAGTATTGAAAACTATAATCTATAATCTTCCCAAAACTTACTCAATGAGCAGATAAGAAGTCGTTCTGTGTAATTTTAATCATATGTTTTGAAAACAATAAATAAAAACACTTTTAAGCACTCTAGTTTCATGAGTTCCCCAATTACTTGTGCCCCATTTGTCTGCTTACTTTGTTATTTATGCATATTCAAGTACTCGTAATTAGAACCTGCAATTAGGAAGGCAGTGCACTGGACTATCCCGCTTATAACCCTGAGCGCCATTTCAACTAGGCGTCCAGACACTTAATCCGGCGATCAAGACGCACACGTGAACAGCGAGCAAATGTCGCATAGCCCAAGCATAAATCTGGCCGGTGCATTAATTAAGCTTAATCGCAGGCTTCCTCTTGGAGCCGCGAGTTAGCTGATCACAAAGTCGCACAAATTGCTGCCCCAAGACGCTGGTCAATTGAATTAAGTCTCTCTTTCACTCGCCATATAAACATTTTTGCAGATCGCTTTGGCTGCCTTTTGTGCCCCAATCAGTGCGCGAAATTGAAGAAGCCGTGGGGGAAGATTGCCCTTTGGGGAGATTGTTTTTACCCGGTCTCCGAGTCCAAGTCTCGTTTGCAGGTTCTGACACAGAAAATAATCGTTCAAAGAGTTCAAAAATTTCTTACCTTTTTGTATTTTTTTCCATTAGTGCTAATTTTAGTCCTTTGAAAGTTTTTATTTACTTAAATATTAATATTTTAATGAATATGAATGACAAATAAACATAACATTTATTATAACACAAAATAATATTTTAATGGAAGTACAAAAAAAAAAAATTAAAAAAAAAAATATAAAAAAAAATTTAAATCAGATTAAATTTTCTTGAAAAAATTAAAAATGTAATTTATTAAAATAATAACGCCTGTGACAATAATAATTTTTAAAACATCACAATACAATAAAAAAAAAAAAAAAAAATTAAAAAATATATTTAATTAATTGAAAAATTTTAAAAAAAAATTTTTTTAAATCGAATAAATAAAAAAATTTTAAAAACAATTATTTATTGGATTATGTGATTTGAAAAAATTGAAATTGGTTTTATTGATATAATTTAATATAATATTCCAAGTATGATATTTTAGAATGCACAATGAGGTATATCATTTTTTGCAGTGTAGTGTCCCTCAGTTGATTGCATTAAATGATGTTTGTGACTATAAATAGCGATAGTAAGAAAAGAGTTTCGTCTTTGGATTGGGGTTAAAGTACCAGTAATCAAAATGTTGACTAACATATTAGGCCGCGAATTGCCTAAATTTAAATAACATTGAGACTCACCGAAAGCTGAAGCGCTCTACTCTCTCTCTGAAATTATTCAAGTCTTAAACCTAAGCTAAGATTTGGTTTCTAATAAGTTGTAGAACCGACTAAAAGCTCTCACTAACAAAATATGGGTTATTTGATTTGGTTGGGAAGGAAATTCCCCTTGTTTTGATTAGAGCATTAACCCCAAAAAATGCGCTTCTTTTATTTACCTTTCGATTGCTCTGGGTAAACTTTGAATTCGTAATTTTATGCGCAATTAATCTTCGAGTCTGGCAGTTGAAGCAGGGGAGTTACACTTCCAGAGAAATAACTTGTTAGAACAAAGCAAACAAAAAAAATCAGCAAACCGGTTCCGGCAAACAAGAATCTGTTCACTGAATTTGTTTTTTTTTTGTATAATCGAATCCAAGTCTGACCTCCTCATAACGCTCGCCGATCAGCTGATTTCTGACTTCGATACGATCCCAATGCCATTTGCCTAAAGACAAAGACAACATTTTCACAGCCCGCAGTTACACGTTTGATTTGCAGCAGTTTGGTTCTACAGTCGATGGGTTTCGGAATTTTCAGAATTCTACTTAAATATTAACTAGGAAAAAAATAATGTAAGTTTTGACATTTTTTTTAAAATAAATTGTTTTAAAAAACTAAAGCATTTTTTTAGATTAAATACTTTTTTTAATAAACACACATTTACATTTAGTGAAAAATATATTTATATTGTACAAAAACAGTTTTTTTTAAGATCGTTTTTTGTATTTCCGAACCTCTTTTCTTTATTTAAGAATAAAGATTTCTCTAAATATTTTTTGAAACCCTTTTTATATATTTCAGACCATTTTTCCTAATTAAATTCATTCTTTAAATATCCTAAAATATTTTTTATAAAAATACTTAATCATTAAATTGCCAGAAAAATAAACTATAAATATTAAAGATTTTTCAAATCAGTTTTTCCACGCATGGAAAAATTGAGTTCACTTTTTTTTTAGATTCCTTTTTATTACTATCCCTAAAAACTTTAGAAATTTCTTTTCATACGCATTTTGGTTTTTCGACGAATTTTTTGGGTAGGTTGAATACTGGCCCTTACGAGCTTGCACCTAATATTTTCCTCCCAACTTTCCACAATTTTACGGCCATGCATGGCTGGAGTTAAAGAGCTGATTTCAACCAAGAACCGCTTCAAACTGGCTAAAACCAAAAACTGAAAGGTCTACAGCTGAATTAATTCGGTTTGTTTTCGCTTTCCACACAATGCAGCGTGGAAATTTGAAATTAGTTGCATTGCTTGCGGAATCGGACACCAAATTAATGCAGCCAAGTAAGGGAGTGGACCTTAAAATAAAGCACTTTGCACGCGTAACGATGACTCAAGAAATCAAATCGAACCGCCAAAACTGCCTTGAACTAGGACAGATAAGCGCCATCCTCCCTATCAACACCACTGTTTTCCTCAATTAAGATGAGTCTGGAAGTCTGACTTCGTCACCGATGCAGACTAGACCGAACCACCGGAGCTGAGTTTTTGGAGGTGCGAACCAGTTTTAACTAATCGCTGCCGTTGATAAGGGACTAGAATTATGCATGTTTGTATATGGAACGCGATCAGTCCACGTTCTGGCCGTCAGAACGTGCTCCTATCGCTGAACCCAGCTCACCGGAACCAAGCCGATCACTTGAGGGAAAAACATAGCAGTAGAGGCAATGACATCTCGGCCCGATTCCAAGATTTGATTTAGGACTTCCGATCGTAAACCCCATGTCAAGTATATAAACTGGTTGTTATTACTTTTTTGTGCCAATAGTAATTTGTAGTACACTTTTTATATTCCTAGATTGAGATTATTTTAATGGATCATAATTGGTTTTTGAGTTATAGCTTGTATTTGTGAATTTTTATAACATTTTTATTTGTCAAATTAAATAATTAAGAATATTTTAATAGATCATTAAAAGGTATTCAAAATTTTAGGTCATATTTTTGAATTTTTATTACATTTTGGAACATTTAGTAAATTTTTTCTTAAATTTTTATAAGATTTTAAAAAAAAGTAATATCTTCTTTACACAGCTAATTTACCAAAATTAGTCATCAATCGGGTATTTTTTCATATTAATTTTAGTCCGTTCTCTGGCCATATCCAAAATGGTATTTTTGAATGTATGATTTTGGATCATATTGATACGAAATCGTACCATTTTGGTATGGAAAAATTTATTCGAAACCATATTGTAGTTGATATTGTTCGTTTTTTTCGTTGTGTATCAGTTTTTAATACTTATTTTTTTTTTACAAAATTAATATATAATTTCCAAAACATAAAATTAATTATAAAAATTTTAAAAACATAGTTTTAAATTTTGTATACCTACAAGAACTTTCTAATGTTTTCTTCACGTGAAAGACCCATTAAATAGAACCTTAAACAAGGGATTTCTTTAGTTGTTAAATTGTTAAATGGCATAAATACTACCCATTCACCTAGTGAGATCTATTTTATTCATAGCTTCTTGTTTACTTTTCGGTCTGTTTACCAGTGACGTCACGGCGGTCTTAACCGGTTCAAGCCGGTGGATTCCATTTGGACTGTGTTTTGTTTTTGGGTTAAGAACCAAGCTGAAACCAACCGAAGCCAGAGCTTATCAATGCAGCAAGTGAACTACCTTGCGAAGCATCCCCTATATACATATACTCATATATGTAGATGTACTCATATAATACGACCCCGTAAAGTCGATCGAGTGACGGAAGTTTTTACATTCTTCCCATTCGCTGACTTTAGGGCCGATCTTGTTGTTGAAGTCGCTCTTTTTCCGCTCTCTCTCTCTCCCAAAGCAGCTCTCTGCGTCTCTCATTTTGGGCTGAGCTGACTTTTTGAAAAATCAACGTTTTTCGAAAAGTCAAATACGAGTTTTCAGATTCATCTCGACGGTGCTCGCGTCAAGTTGTCCCCTCGCATTAAACAATAATAATTGTGGGAGATTGTGAGAAGAATAGTACTGTGTTGTAACTATTTGTGACCATAAAGAGTTGTAAGGCCTTCAATAAAAATTCTCAGAGGTGATTAAAGGCTGAAAAGTTATAAAAAAATAAAAATAGATATTATCTTTTAATTGATTATTAAAAAAATGTTAGAAAAGTGCTTTAAAGATACAATATAAAACAGTGTTTAAAGTGCTAAGAATTCGAATTTCGAATCTTTATTTTAAATTATGATCTTTATTTTTTTATTTTCAATCTAATAAAATTTAATATTCATAAATCTATAATTGTTATTAAAAACACAAAAATAAATTTTAATAAACCTATATATTTTTGAAATATTTAAACCTTAATTAACAAGTTGCATTAGAACAATATTAGAACTTGTCACGTCTATAGGCCACGTTCTGATACCGGTTTACTAGTGTAAATAACATTTATATACAAGGAATTATAGATTATAAATATTACTACGGCAATGCTAATGAACAGACCGCTGCTTCTAGCGCTAATCAAATTACAAACGAACCCCGATGCAAAAAACAGAAAACAAAATCAGATAAATTAAAATGGAAATTCTATTACTTCTTACAGCATCATCGTTGGATAAGTCAGTAGAGATCTAGAAACCCGAACCAAAAACCACAAAATGTCACCAGCTATGTTCATCTATGCCGTGTGCCTGGGATTGGTGGCCAATTTCCTCACAGGTGAATTTCCATAGTATAATTAAGCACTTTACTATAGTACATAATTAGTTTACGAGGGAACAGCTGCCTTTTGTTTGGTTAATCATTTAAAAAGCACTTTTATTTTGGCTTAGAACAAAATACCACTTGATTGGCCAACACTTTAGACATGTTTAAAAATTGTTTTAGCCAATTGTTTAATTTTCCCCCTAGTTTAAATCGAATTAAAAAATCACTGAGCTGGAAACTCATGCCAAACTCTTTTGTGAATCATCTAAGCATTCATGAAAACTGATGTTTTCAGACAAAGCAGCAAATTTAATTGAATTTACCCCGATTGCTGCTTGAAAAATGAAAGGAAGTCATAGTGCGGTGGGAGCTTTTAAAGATGATAGATGGTCATCGTAATTGATCTGATCATTGAAATGGATAGTGTTAGGTGCTAGAAATTGTTGTGACACCCACATCACATCATTTAAAATGTAAAAAATCAAACAAATGGAAAATTAAATGCTCTTTTTGAAATAAATATTAAATGGAATTTTGTGTTAAATATTTTTTAAGGGCACTTCTTGTTAAGAAGGTTTAATAGGTATTTTTTTGGATTTTTTTTAGATAGTGTTAAACTTTAATTTAATTTTAAAAATGTAAATGCTAAGCAAATGAAAAATTCAATGCTAGCTTTAAAGTGAGTTTTAGATGCATTTTTTGCTTTAAATATTTTTTATAAGCTCAACTAATTTTAGATATATTTTTAAGTATTTTTTTATAATTTCTTAATTTTTGTAAATATTGCTTTTCACTTTTAAAAAATTTTTTTTTCTTTAATTATTTATTAAAATATTTACTTTTTTTCGAACTATTTGTAAATATTTTTTTATTCATTCTTTTTATTTTTTTGTTAAATTTTTTTAATGCATTTGTTACTTAAAATATTTTTTATAAGCTCTACTAAGAATTTAAGAATTTTTTATGTATTCTTAATTTTTTATACATTTTGTTTACTTTTTATAAATGATTTCTTTTCTTTAAATATTTTTTACAGCCCCTACTTATTTTAAAACTATTTTTAAGCATTTTCTTAATTTTTTTTTACTTTTCTTTTTTTCTTATTATTGGATTATTATGCTTTTAATCATTTTACGATCCCCACAATGTTAGTAGCAATTATCTCATTTTCTGCGTCTCACTTCACCGCCCACCACTAGGTTAATTATTAATTGTTTAAAAAATCCGAGAGTTTATTCTAATTAGCCACTCGAAGCTCACACGCACACACAATCCTTTGTAAGCCGCCGCCACGGGTAAATTGATTGTCCAAGCAATTTCGCAGCTCGCACTTGGCTGTTAAGGGAACATTAAATGGCGTTAAATAATATTGAAAGTATTTGCACGCGAACATATGTATGTGGATATATAAGTACATATATAGTAATCGGTTGGGCAAATATGCACGTTTATGGACATTCCAGCGGCGAGTGAATAATACTTCTCCCTTTAAGAGCGCGTTTCATTAGCGAACAATTGTCAAGCGAAAAGTTGCCACAATGGCAACAGTTGAGAGATATTGCGCTCGACTGCCTCGATTTCCTCCGCGCTTTCCGCCTTTTCCGCTTTTCCTCCAAGTTCACTGAGAAGCCGCATGAATATGCAGCAAATGTAAAATGTAAAATGCGAAATGCAAATGAGAAATGCAAATTCCGATTGCCAACTGCCACTGTGGATTTTTTTATGGCAGGTGACTTTTTATTACTCAATGTTTGTTTGACTTAATTGCCGAAACGGTTTACGTGAGTAGCCACCAAAGTGTAATAATATTATGCATACGCCCCGCAGAACGTTAGACATTTATAATCCTGACAACCTCAGACATATTCGGAACTTACAAGAATGAGTTTCAGTCGGCATGTCCTTGCCCTTTGGCATTGTACTATTTTTTTACCAGGTTCAATGGGGTAATTCCCTTTTGAGTGATGGCTCCAACTCTTCCAATTTACTGCTTTTCCTCGGGCTATAGTTTCTGTCAAATACTAACCAAATTGGATGGAGAATGTCAAATAGGCTTAAGGAAAAGTCGAAATTGTAATAGAAAAGGAAAACAGACAGGATATTCGCTTAAAGCTAATGGATTGGAAAATATCTTCAATCGATTTTTAATGAACCTATCGTGCAGCATCAAAATATTAGCGGAGGATTTAATATTTTTGTAATATTTGAATATATTTGATAAAATGGATAAATTTGATAAATTTGATAAATTTGATAAATTTGATAAATTTGATAAATTTAATATATTTGATATATTTGAAATTTGATAAATTTGATAAATTTGATAAATTTGATAAATTTGATAAATTTGATAAATTTGATAAATTTGATAAATTTGATAAATTTGATAAATTTGATAAATTTGATAAATTTGATATATTTGATATATTTGATAATTTTATAAAAATGATATATTTGATTTGATTTACATATTCATAAGAATTTCATTACTATTTAGTTAAGTGAGGGTTACGGCACTTCGCCATAAGTTAACCCCGAGTCATTTTAAGTTTTTGCCGAGTCCTCGACGGTTTGCGTGCCAAAGTCTAGATGTTTCGGCATTTATTTTTTTGGCCCCAAGCAGTTGACATGCAATTATTCAGGTTACTGCAGTCGAATGGAAGTCAGTTTGTCAGTCAGAGGCCTCACCTGCCGACAGTACACATTGTGGGTGGCAGTGGGAGGCTAATAAAACAATTTACTGTCAGTGTGACGGGGACTTTGAAAAGGGCGATTCGCGAGGCATTTGAATGCCATTAGAGGTTGCGCGTATCCAATTACCGTCGAGGAGGGTAAGGAGTAAAGGTGGTCTAATAAAAGAAAATATTTTAAACATTATTATTAAATATTTTAAGTATTATATTCTTAGTAAGGATAAAACTGTTGAAAGATTTTAATTTTATAAATTACTTTGCAAATATTAAATGAAGCCATAACCACTACTTAGTAATGTCACTAAATTATCAGAAATTTTTCTTTAAATTAAACTTAGTTAACACAAAACCAAGAGCTTGAAATTTTAATTCATTTTACTAAATAATAACCAAAACAAAAAGCTTAAAATGTTCATTAATTGTACTACTTTCCCACCAATTGAAATACGTATTAAGTTTCCCAGACTTTTAAACATAAATAAGATTATTAACTCGCTTAGAGCCCATTAGCAACATTTTTTTAATAGCTTGATTTATCTATAAACCATTATATATTTTAATATATTTAAAAACAAAATTTAGCTAAAAACTCTTTAAATAGTTTTAAAATATTTTAAAAATGTTTTGTCATATCATAAATGTTATAAATTAATAAATTGAAAATATTTTACTATTATATTAAAATTTAAAAATTAGCTAGCGACTCTTCAAATATTTTTAAAAATATTCTAAAGATTTTTACAATTTAAAAAATAAGTTGAGAATATATTTAAGAAATTTTATTTAAATTTAAAAATCTTTCAATACTTTTTTAAATATTCTAAATATTTTTTACAATTTAAGAAAAATAGAGAAAATATTAAGAAAGTTTATTAGCTAATATCTACTTAAAGTCATTAACGAGTAACTAATTAACTAATTTGTACTTTAAGTAAAAAGCAATTAATTAACGTGCTATTCCTCCTTCGTTTGCCCTTGCAGTGAGTGCCATTCGGTGCCATCAGTGCAACTCGCACGACAACGAGGACTGCGGTGGCCTGGTGGTGAACACTCCCCGTGCCCAGAGGGACAACCAGTACCTGACGGACTGCACGCCGCCCCAGGGCAAGGACGCCTTCTGCCGGAAGACGGTGATCAAGTTCGAGATGAACGATGAGCACCGGATCGAGCGGAGCTGCGGCTACATTCCGGAGAAGATCCAGAACGCCTGCTTCACGGCCGACAACGAGGGCTACAAGCAGATCATCTGCACCTGTCCCGAGGAGGGATGCAACGGAGCCACCTCGCTGCTGGGCGTCCGCCAGGTGGGCTACAGTCTGGTGGGATCTGTGGTCAGTCTGCTGGTGGCCGGCATCTTCAGTCGTTAGATTAACGTAGCAACCTCCCCATCCTGTATCCTGTATCCTGCATCCATGAAGTACCTTATCGTAACTGGTTAAAACTAAGTCTTAAATATTTTGCACTAAGTCTTTTGATGTTTGCCATATCTAGCTATGTACACATCCGATCTGTCTTGGCAACCACTGCGCGTTAAGTCTCGTATTTTGTATTCGTAATTGTAATTTCTATGAAAATATAAGCATTATATTTAAATGAGTTGGGTGAAGTTTTAATGGGAAGGCAAAACAGTTTAAAATTCTAAGAAAACTTGAGAATGAAAAAATCAAGAGCAAATCTTCTTGATTTCAGTATTTTTTTTCTCACTCTTGAGAAGAAAGTGTTCTTGAAACACAATAAAACGTGTTGTGAGAAAAATTTGAACCTCGTAACCACGAGCTCAAAATATTTTTTCAATTTGTAGGAAGCAGGAACGCTTATGCTTGAATCCGAGAATTATTCTTCATGAAACTGAGAACACTTTTTCTAAAATTGAGATAATTTTCGGTGTATTTCATCGATCCATAAACACATCGTTTATGTTTAGCTCTTAAATAACTTTGGTGAGTAGTGAAAACAGCCCCTAATTTTACGGACGGAAGTGAAGAATGTGTCGGCAATTATATAAAATCGAAATTTTCATATGTGCCAGCGGAGGACGAACGCCCAAGTTGACCAAGGACTCGCCCACAAATTCCGTCCTGTCTGTCGCTTTGATACTTGCTGCCAAAATGTCTGCAGAAATTGTTTTGTGGCCCAGAGAGTCAAAGTCACTGTCTACGCAGGCCAAAAATAATAGGGCAACTTTGTTAGTTTTATTGTTGAGGATGAGCATGAAAACCCTGACGACATGTTGGCCCATTAAGTCAAGCACGGAGCCGTACACTGAGAAAAATCCAACAAAATAAAGAGGTCCTTGAAAATGTTTTAAAGTAAAATAAAAAAAAAAAAAATATATGTTTAAAAATTAAAAAAAATTTAAATATTAAATGAACGATTTTTTAAATTATGTCTATTAACAATTAAAAATCTAGGAACCATTCTTAAAGACTGCAACATAATTATATGTGTCTTTAATGGAATTATTAAAATTATTTCTTGTAAAACGTAAGGAGATTTTCTCTATGGTCTCAAAACGATTTCACATTTTAATTACGATATTAAATAATAATACAAAATAAATGACAAAAGCTATAATGCTTTATTTTTGTTTAATTTATTTAGAACTTTAAATTACGCGGGGTATAAATATAAAAATAATACTCAAAAATATTTTTTTGCTAAGCTTTCAGATAAAATTAACACCCATACTGGTTTCAGGGCAAATTATAGACCATTATAGACCATTATTAACATCCCTTAAAAAAATTAAAATAAATAAAATTATTTTCTTGTTTAAATTTTGAATAATTTTGATACTTTATGTTTAAGCTTTTAAATTATTAAATTTATTTTAATTTCAGAATCAGATACTGTTTTTACCAGAGTGTAGCCCATTTTTTGGCTATGAGCAGCGACTTTAATGCGCAGAATGTTGTTGTTTGTCTTCGGCACACACACAAAAGCGGAAGCACGCTCACACAGATACGCAGCTAGGAGTTCAGATACAGATACAAATACATTTTCTGGGTCGACCTACATGCGTTAGCATTTGTGTTCTGTCGTCGCCAGCTGAACAGCTCAAATGGCTCTGCAGCTTTTGTCTATGGGTGCGTTCTGCCGACCGAGTGGCGCCTTGTTGCCACAGCAACAGCATCCGCCCAACCGCCCATCCGCCCATCCGCCCATCCGCCCACTGCTCCGGCCACGCCCCCTTCCTCAGGCTCATCGGCAGCCTTGTCTATGTCTGCTCAGTCGTTGGCTTCCTTTTATTTTCGCGGACAGCCTGGCGCCAACATAAAAAACATTGATTTCGGATTCACTGAGCGCCCGCGCCAAAAAAGAAAGTCCGTCCAAATCATTTATTACTGGCATTTCTTTGGTTCCGGATTTTCTTTAATTGTTTGATTTGTAGACAGTTTTGGCAAGCGAGGCTTAAGCGTTAGAGCTTAAAAAGATTTGACCGAAATAATCTCTGACCCTGGCTTATATTTATTTGTTCAATTTTTAAATACATTTATTTTCAATAATAAAACAAATTTTTTAATTGAAAAATATTAAAAAACAAAATAAAATGTCAATATTTAATTAAAATATTTTTTATGAAACGTCCGTTACTTTTTTTAACTTTATTATTAAAAAAAAAAATTATTTTAAAATAAAATAAAATATAAATATGAAATTGTTCTTATTCTTAAATATATATATTTTTTTAATACAAATATTTTCTAAATTTTAAAAATATTTTAAAACAAAATTAAATTTATATATTAAATCCAAGTATTTTTTATAAAACATGCGCTACTTTTTTAAAATTATTTACATTTTTTATACTTTTTGGAATTTTATCAATATTAATCAAGGTTTTTTTGTGAAACCTACTTAAGTTTATTAGCTTTGAATTAGTTTTTATTTTTCATAATTACCTAAAATCCAGCACAAAAATTTCAATCATATTGTCTAGGATAATTAAATAACTTCAACTTCTCTCTGAAAATTATTGTTGGCAAAAGTTTGCACTCTTGAAAAACACTCCGAAATATGCATCATAAAAGTAAGCTCACATAAATGTCATTACGCGCCAAATTGCGCATACGCGGGGTTGGCGGAGCAGTAGAAAAACAAAACCACACCCGGGGATGAAGTTGTCATTGTCCGCGGCGCTCGGGCGCTTTGTTTTTCTTTCCAAGCCATCGCGCAAATATTTGTGCAATGTAATAACCATAATTTTATGGTTGGAATTTCTATTAACATAGCATAACAATCGTGCTTTGAAAGGGGTTTTTTATTAACGGTATTTCTAGTAAATGGTGTAAATTTAAATGACCTACATTTAAATATGCGTTAAATATTTATAGTTTAAATTTTATGATTTTTAAAAAAATATTTTATTTTAAGTTTGCTTCTCCTTTAAAATACATTTAAAATATTCTCTATTTTATAATTAGTTTTATTATATCTGTCTTCTGGTTTTGTTTGTAATTATTTTAAAACTGAGTATTCTTACATAAAGAAGATTTTGTTCTCTTTTATTATTTTTTCTCCCAAATCACATTTAAGCCGATTATTTTTTATACTTTCAAAGTATTGCTTATAATAAAATATTTTGGAAATTCATAACAAAATTTTAAATGTAATTATTACAATATTTTAAAGAATGTTTAATCTCACTTAAAGAACATTTTCTTCTTTTTTATTTTTTTTTAATATTTCTGTCTGGTTTTTGCTGTTATAATTTGAAAAAATGTGTAATCTCACATTAAGAAGATTTTTTTCTCCTTAATTTGTATGGTTAATGCCTGTAATAATTTTAAAAATGTGTAATCTTACTTTCAGAATATTTTATATATTATTATTATTATTTATTTATTTTGTTTATAATTTATTGTAAAATTTTTATTTGATTTTTGCTGTAATATTTTGCAAAAAGGTTTATCTCACTTAAAGAATATTTTCTTCTCATTCATTTTTTTCTCTCACAAATCACCCTTAAGCCGATTATTCTAGTTATCTTTTGCTGTTTGCCAGTGTTAAATCTCAAGAAAGTTTTCCTTACCAACAAGCCAACATTTGTCTTTGGCATTCGTTTGGTATTTTAGAGCGACTCGCAGATTCCGCATGTTAATCAGCTGCATGATTTGTGTTTGCCTTTGTTCTTGCCAAAGGCACATAAATATTTTTATTTTTCAGAGCGCACATTGAGTCACGTTCCCGGGCCACTGTGGCGTATACGCAATTTTTTTTCGCTCCCCACCTAAAAGTATGCCATGATATTTTGTGCTTGTCACGCCTTCTCAGAAGCGGATTGCTGTTGATGGTGATGATGCTGCTGCCATTCCTGCTCCTCTGAATTCCTGTGGCACGTGCATCACGATAGACACCCACAAATTGCTGCCATAGCTCTTAGTTCTACTCTAGTCTCCATTTTGGATCATCTTCCCCGCTCAGTCGGCTCATTGACCTGTGAATCGCATGGGGGCGACCATGGTTAAATAGCTGGAAATGCCTGCCTTTTCCTCGGTTATTTCTCTTCTTTGGCCTTCGGCCCACCTGAAGCTGCTCGAACGGAGATTGCAGTCAAGTGCAAGTGATTGCTGGAAAAAATTACGTACTTTGGCATTGTTTGCCTGCCAAATTGATTTTATGTGCTTGGCATTCTGGAGATGATCGGCCTGGCAATTGAGGAGGTGGCTCTGATGGTTCTTTACTGCAATAAAGATTAAATATATGAGAATTGGATTCTATTGCTAGCTTTAAGTAATTTTATTTGTAAAAACCTTTAAATATATATACTAAACATTATAGCGTATACTTTGCGGAATAATTAAATTATCCCATTTTAATTATTAATTATCCTATTTTAATTATTAAAATCCAAAGTAAATTATTATGTTTTTACAAAATAAGTATTTTATTTAAATTAAATCAGAAATTTATTTTTAAATTCTTACCATAAATATTAAAAATAAAATTAAATTAATTCTAAAGTTCTTAAAAATTTTTTACTGATAATATATATAAATTTGAATTTATTTTGATTTTTAGATTTAAGAGTGTTTACATTTTTAAACAATTTTTAAAAATATAAACTAATAAATAAAGGTATAATTTAATCTTTAATTTTGTTTAATATTTACATTTTTAAATTTTTTGTTTATATTTAAAACAGAAATTGTCACATATACTATTTTTTTTCATTGCAAAATAAATAGTCCACATTTTTATCATTATTTTTAAAAATTTAGCAATAGTTTTATTACCATTAATTGTATTAAACATCAACACATCAACATCAACATTTAAAACATTAAATTGTATTAAAAATTAAAAACACTTTAAATTGCAATTTAACAAACAAGTAATATTTTATTTAAGTTTATTATTATCCTGCCACTGTGCGGTAGTTTAACAAGTCTATTTAAATTTATTTAAATTTCAGTTTCGAGCCAGTTGAATCCCCAATCAGCCATTACAAGTAACCATAAAATACCTTCGCTGGCAGAGCACATATTGTATATACTATATAGTGTATTGCAGAATAATCCCCTCGAACTGTGTGTGGGATTCGAATCCGTTTGTGCAATTGTGCAAGCAGTTTCTCTCTTTCGACTCCCCAGCAATTTGAGTCTCCGGCATTTGCAAGCGCATTTGTTGCGATTGATTTGCCCAGAAGCTGCAGCTATAGCTAACGATAAAGTTTTATGTTTATTGCCGACATCGGAGCAGCCAGGAATTGGCTTTCCTGCGTCCTTGGCAGCTGCCAGTGGCAAGTTAATTGGCTACGGGAAACCCGAGGCAAACTGTGTGCCCCGGTGCGTATACGTAATAAAACTCAATTAAAATGGAGTCAACACAGAGTCTGATGTTTACTGAGTCGGCTTCTTTCTTTGCCACTGCGGTTTTAGCTGCGTTTGTACCTTTGAATAGGATAGGATTGTCTGACACACTTTCACCGATACACTGAAAAAAAAAAATGATTATAGAAACTGAACTATTCGTGCATTAGTTATAAACTATTAATAATATAATAATGATAATAAAATATTAATATTAAATCAGAAGTGCTAAAATTTAATTTTTTGTGTAGAATTTACATTACAAAATATTAACTTTATAATATTTAGTTCGAAATTTATATTACATATTTTATTATTTAGTATTAATATTAATACCACACATTTATTCTGGATCTAGTATATTTTATTTAATATTAAATAAATACCACACTTTTATACTACACCTGGTATATTTTTAAAATAAATTGTATAATATTTAGTATAAAATTTATAATCCAAGGTTCAGATACATTTAATAAATATCACATTTTTATAGTGCACCTAGTATATTTTATTTAGTATAAATTCAGCACCAGAATTTAATACTGCACTTAGTATATTTTTAATACAACGAGTTCTAGGAGAGATTCAATGGATTTTTTTGGGTGCATCCACCGTAAATATTTCATTGCTGCAGCGGCTGAAGAAAAAAGTTTTTCAATTAGCATGCCAAGCGAAAATTTCAACTAATTAAAGGCCATTTTGTGGGCGGAAATCCACAACAGTAGAGAGCAACTTTTGACCCACTAAATGTTGTTGCATTTTCTTCTTCTTTTCCCTCCTTTTTTTTGGCCAAACCAAATTTATGGCCCTGGCAAAAACAGAGTGGAAAAATAGGTTTTTTACGATTTGCACGGTTCGATGCAGAGATAAAGAGGTTGTAAACGAAAGTCGAGTACCGACGAAAATGTGTCAAGTTGTAAAAATCGAAAGCATAATTCGTGGTTGACCTTCCAGTATTCATTCTCCAAATGCCAACCGGAAACGGAAGGGTGCGTAAAAACTTGTAATTATTTCCTGTGGCTGTTAGCAAATGAAGTGGCGGCATGCGATGGTCACCCCGGGAATTATGACATCAACACGACGACTACGTCATCATCATCATCATCGCCATTGTCCAGACAGCGCGGAATATGTGTCCTTGTCACGCGGCCGCCATATTTGGTAGTGAAATTGGCCAGGCTCTGATTTCAATCCGCTCTCCCCGCGGGCAACAGGCTGCAGTTTTATGGCCGCCAGCCAGGAAAACCCATGGAAATGGTCGGCCCTAAAGGGTAATTGAAATTGGCGCTGATTCGCAATTCCGCCGGGATTGCATTGGCTTACCCCGTTTTAATAAAGTTGTTACAATTAAAAAGTTTAAATCCCTTAGGAAGTTTTGTTTTGGCTTGCAGAAAATTTAATGAGTTGGTTTTCCTCAACTTTTAAGGTCATCGTAGTGTTTCTAATAGCCTGATAAACTTATAATTTTATTACAAGAAAAGCAACTATAACTTGAATGAACTTTGAAAGCAAATTAAAGGCGTCAAAAAGTTTGCTGCAAAAATGATTGCCTTGCCATATATTTTTTTAATATTTATTTTTTATTAACACTTTAATAAAATGATAGACTTTTGAAAGTAACCTATTTAAGTTTGGTTTTTAAATTAAATCGTTTGCACTTCTTTATAAGTTAGGTTTAATAAAGTTTTACTTAAATAAATAAGGAGCTTACAATAAAATAAGCACTTTAAAATTAATTCTATAAACTTATAGGCTTTTGAAGTTTGCTTTAAGTTTGCTTTCAATTAAAATCGTTAGCTTTAATTTTTAATTTAGATTTAAAAATGTTTGACTAAAATAAATGGGGAAATATTCTAAAAAACACTTTAAAATTAATTCTAAAAAATTATAAAAAAAATTGTGACTAAAATAAATACGGAAATCCCTTTAAAATGGGATAGTTGTCTTCATGTAGAAAATCATATCACTATTGGGTTAAAAATGTAAAATATACATATATTTTACACGCCTATTTTTAGATTAAAATATATTTTAAAAATCCATCTACTTTTTTGGCATCTCCATTAGTTTTTGTGCTTGTATAGCGCTTAAGTTCATATTTTTCCTGTAATATAATCACATTTTAAAGTTTTCTATAATAAAATTAAAGCTTTCTAACAACGGTTTCCCTAAACCAGCAAGGTGGCTTTCTAGAAGCGCAGGTTAACTATGTTTTAAACTACCGCAAAGTGAGTGCCTGGGGGCAAGAGCGCCCCCAAAACACCTCCCACAAAACCCGACGACTACTCCTCCATTATCCGCCAGAAACAAGCGGCCACATTAGCCAACCCTTTTGGCGGATTTTTGGGCCAGGGCCGCGACCTACACCAATCACGGCCTGCATTGTTTATGATAAATGGAAACGCTTGCCAGCTGCTCGGCCCCGCGGGAGATACGCGAAAGGATTCGGGGATGGGATGGGATTTCCTGAATGTGAGAACAACCGCTGGCTGGCGATAAATGAGCGCCCACGCCCAGGATGTCGTCCTGTGGCCGCGCGTCGAGGTCAGGAGCGAACAAAGAAAAAATAGGAAAATGGGAAGCCACACTACAGAGAAAAGCGGATGAGTTTTTCGCTCTTGGGCGCCACTAATTGCTGCGCTTTGTTGCTGCTGCTATCCAATCCTCCGGCCACCTCCACCTCTATATCCTTATATATATCCTTTTTTCCTCCACGTTTCTAGCTGCTCCCGGGGCACTCATATTTTAACAGACTCTCGCTGGAGCCGCGTGTCTCCTCATTTTGCGCTTAATTTACGAATACATAATTTCATTTGAGCTCCAAAGGGGAGTTGATGATAAGCTGGATGGGTCAAATGGTATGGTGTCCTGTCCGCAACCTAGATAATTTGCTTTTGGACAAGAAAGTGCACGAAACAAATTACATTTACAAAAGAAACAAAAATTTATTTATTTTAAGGACATAAAAAAATTTTAAAACCTTAAAACAAAATATTTTAAAGTAAAATTAAACATGAAACAGTAATTTATTTTTTTTAGAAAATATTAAAAAAACATTGTTTCAGACAAAGAAAAAAAGTTGGTTGTATAGGGATTTTTTATTTTCTTTTATTTTAAGCACACAAATTTAAATATTTTTAAAATATGTATTTTCTTTTTGTTTTCGTATTGAAATAAAAAAATTTTAATTTGAAATTTTAAAGCACAAAACATTTTGAATAAAATATATTTTTTAAATATTATAATATTTAAATAAATTATGAATATTTAATATTTAAATAAAGCTTAAAAAGTGTATATTTAAAAGTAATAGAAAAGGTAAAATTAGTAGAATTTTTAAATGTTTGAGATATTTGGAAGAATTATTTGAATTATTCTGGAAAAGTGCCTAAAAGTTTAGACTCGGAAAAAAATAAATGGTAAGGGATAAATCAAGAAATTATTAATACGGTTTGTTATATTTCCATCCTCTAAAGAAAAAAAAATATTTTGTTTTTTTTCTGACGTGAAATGAACCATATTTCCAATTTCAATGAAACTTTAGATTTTTTGTAGATATGTCACAATGACTTGTAAAATTTTGATAAATATTAGACATTTTATTTAATGAATAAATATAGATAAAGTCTTCTTTCAGTGTAGTTATTTTGGTGGTTTTTTATTTTCCGGTTATTTTGGGAATAAAACTTATTATTCAAATTTTTGCCATTTTCAGGCGATTTCTTATTGGCTTTGGTGTTGAGCCGCAGAGAGCAGAGGCCAAAAGTGTTTGGCCGCAAGGAAATTGCATTTTTTCCGTCGCACTCGTGTTTTTTTTTTTGCTGCTGCCCCTTTGACGAGTTTTTGCCATCTTTTTTGCTTTGGGCTGCGGTGCTTCTGCATTTTGCATTTTGCAATTTAAATAATTTTTCCCTTTCGCTGCCATGTGGGGCGGCCAAGACGTTATTACTGTCGGAATCAGGAGCCACTCGAGCGACGCACCCACGCAGCGAAAGGATGTCCCAGGACGAAGGACGAGGGACGAGCTTCGTCGTTTAATCCTCGGTTCGCCTTCGGTTCGGGCCAAAAACGATGACGTCGTCCGTTTTGCAGCAATCACCAGCGCCTAGTTGGCTTCCCAATTCAGTTTGCCTTTGGCCAACGGCAGTGACGGAACATCTCGACCAACTTGGAGCGGAAAATCCAAGCAGCAACGCAGCGCGCGAGTGCCTGAAAAATATTTGAAAAATCTTCAATAAATCAAAGTTAAGAAAATATAACAGTGATGTCGGGAATTTTATGGCTTTTGGCCTTATTGGCCTTCGTTTCGCATGGTGTGTGTTATAAAAAAAATAAAAAATGTAAAATATAATAAATAAAAAAATATATATTGCATATCCTACAGGCGCAGCCATCAAGTGCTTCGTCTGCGATTCGAGCGATAACCCCAGCTGCTCCGATCTGGGCTCCAATTCCAGCATAGTTCCGGAGGTGAGTGAAAAGCTGATGATTGATGGATGATTCTAGGTTCGTAGTACCTGTTGGTAGACCAGGTCAAGTGGGCTCAACCTTTTCAAACGGCCTAATCGCAAACAGGGCAACCTTAATCAAAGTTCTGGCCCACAGAGGGTCACAAATTAAAAATCTACTACTACACATTCTCACTTAAAAGCAGGAAAAAATCGAGGATAGTGGAAGGTAGCTGTTAGAAATAGAGCCCACAAAAGCGGAAACGGAAACGTGCTACGTCGTCGTCCTCTTGTGGGGGAAAACCCCCTTTTCCTTTCCACCCTTTTACCAAGCTAAGTGAATTTTCTGTTACTGGCATCTTTCGCCTTTTTTCGTAGGGTTTAAGGCAGGCAGAGGGGCAAGTTAACCCGGCCACGTGCCAAACAGTGCAAATACTTTCACAAAAGTCCAACAACGTAAATTGTAACCTGACAGGTTCTTGTAGAAATCTAGTTGCCAGTTAGAAGAATTAATTTAATTTAAGGTGGCGAGAGTTTCAAACGATTCATGATTTCAGAAACCTGAAAAAAAAACTTTAAGTCAGGCTAAAAAATTCAAGCTTAAACTTCTACAAAAAAGTACAAAAAATTAAAAAAAAAAATTCTAAAAAAGAATAAAAAAATTCTAATAAAAAAATCAAAAAATAATATTTTAAATATTTTATTAATCTTGTCCTATGTAATATTATTATTTTTACAAATATTATTTAATAATGAAAAAATATAGTAATAAAATATTAATAATAAAAAAATATAGTTTTATTTTATATATATTATTTTTTTATTATTAATATTTTATTACAATATTTTTGTATTATTAAATAATATATGTAAAAATAATTATATTACATAGGACAAGATTAATTCATAAATCTTATAAAATACAGATAAAAATAGTAGTCAACAGTTAAAACTTTGTCTCCTAAAAAAAATTAACTTCCTGTCCTTACAAAAAAATAAACTGTCAAATTCGAAAAAAATTCCCGTCTCAAAAGCAATAAGCAAATTTGTAAGCAAATAGTTCATTAAAAAAGTCTAATTAATTCTTAAAATTTATTTCTTGTGTCAAATCAAAGATTTGAATAGCAAAAAGTGTTCTGATTATTAGGGTATGTATTATCTTATCATTTTCGTATGCGAAACTAATTTTTCGTGTCAAAATAAATAATTCAAAATCAAATTAGCTTCGCCAAACTAATTCCATTAATTTATGACGTTTGTCAAATTGAAGATTTGAATTTGGCAAAAATAATCACACTTTTTGATTGTTATGAAATTAACTTGTACCTTTTTATAAGCGTGAATGAGAGTTAACAAACGTCATTATTAATTTACGTTTATACTTTATTTGCTAAGATAGGAAAGTAGATTAGCCAAAAATAAACTAAAAGTAAGGCTAGGTTACTTAAGTGATTTTTGGTGATTTTTTTGAGGCATTATAAACATAAGGAATCAGTTTTAGCGTTATCACAAGTCGTTGAAAATCATTTAATCTTGATTGCAAGATTCGTAATATTTATCTGAAACACCTAATTTCAAGAATTGACAAGTGAATAATTTTTCATTTTTTAGGGCAGTAATATTAACGGGCATCGTGTTTTACGTTATCGCAAGTTGATGACAATCATTTAGTTTTTATTGTATGAACAATTTAGTCTTGATTGCAAAATTCGTAAAATTTAACCTGAACACCTCATTTCGAGCAATTGTACTCTGTTTATCTGAACTGATAGTTAGATAATTAAATCTGCAACACTTTAAAGGGGTTTTCCCCTTATTTTTCTGAATGACTATAAAGCCCTACGTTTTTCCAAGAAATCTTTTTATTTCTCTACTTATCTGGGTTAAATAAATGGAGTTCAAGTGCTCTTGTGAAGTGATAACCAAGGCCGTCCGGGAAACGCATCGTTACCGATATCGGTTAATGTTGATAAGAGAAATTAGTTACGCACCAAGTGCAACAGCAATTAATACAATCAATTACACACCTGCGACAAGATTGTCGAACAATACGCATCTATTGTTGTCTTTGTTGTGAACCACACTCTTAATCAAATATAATTAATGACGCATGGCATTTTTCTGGGATTATTTTAGGAATGCACATTGGACAAAATGAGATCCCTAGACACCTGGCTTTTTGACTTGAACAAATTCGCGTACTTCGATAACGGCGCCAACAAAAGTCCGCTTATGAATTGCCAAAAAGTTGTGGCCAAAGACCGTGAGTATTTGCACGTACAAAGAGAAAAGTTTTCTCTTATTGTAAACAGTGAAATTTAAGGTGTCAAAACATTTTAAGAATTAAAATAAATATTAAAAATTATTATTATAAAATTAAGAATTAAATCTTATTTTTCAAAATATTTTGTTTCTATTTTGGAACCCAACTTTACAATATATAGGTATATAAAATAATTAGTTTTTTATAAAGTGCCAAATGAATCATTAAATCTGTATTTGTTTTCTGACACACTTCCAATATTTGCCAACTAATATTTGTTTTGACTTATAAATAAACGTTATCAGATGTGCATACATATATTGTAGAATCTACAATGTAGATGGTAAGCTGCATTGTGCAGCTTTTTTAGTGCGATATTTATTACAGAGATAAAAGCCTTAAAGATAAAAAATCAGATTTACAATTCACGGGAAATGGCAGGCATTTCAAATGGATAATATTATCTAATGAGTTATAAAAGTGGAGATAAGGCCAATTCGTCTTTTTTTTAACAACTTTAAAGAAGTAAAACAATCTTAAAATTAAAGAAAAAAATAATTAAAAAATTTAAAATAAAAATTAAATTATTTTTAAATTAAAAATATATATATTATTCAAAAATAAGAAAATAACAATTATTAAATTAATCAGAAAACATTAATATCAATATAGTTAGACATTTAGATAATTATGATTTTTCTAAAATATTTTAAAATTTTTTTTAAACCGCGAAAGTTATTTTTAAGGATATTCCGCAAGGAGAAGAAGGAAAACTTTAATTTAAATATTTGTATTTATATATTTAAATATTTCTTTTAGCCGACACCAGGAAAGTGGTAACCGCGCGCTTTTGCCAACTGGACACCGGCGACTCGGATGCCTGCGAGATCCTGCGGACCAAGCTGCGCATCCCGAGCGCCGAGGAGCGGGATCAGCGGAATCGCAATCAGAACAAGCGGCGGAAGAACCAGGGACACGGCCAGGATGGCGACGATGGCGATGAGCCCTCCGCGGAGGAGGCCTTCTTCTGCGACATTTGCAAAACGGATCGCTGCAATGGAGCGGCGGCCATAACGCTGACTGTGGGTTCGGTTCTGGCCATGATTGCGATCCAATTGGGATTGTAAAGTAATCTATATAGATCTATATATATAGATAGATGGTTGGAGTGGTGGCATGGTGGCTGCGTTGGTTGCATTTAGGTTGAGTTACCGTTAGCGTTACCCTTGCCGTTTACTTTGTAAATATTCGAGTGCAATGTCGCTGATTCGAACAAGTGTTTCAAAGGCACTCACTTAACCCCATTTACCTTTCCCCCCTTAACCCTAGAAATGTAAGCACTCACTCGTGGGTAAACAATCCCCAATACACCGATACAGCAAGCACACACAGTCGCTTTGATTCAAAACAAACAGGGAACTTTCGATTTCCAAAGTAAATACCAAAAAAACCTAGTAGGGATATGTGTAACCATGCTTTGCAAGCATACGCGGGTCCCCCCCCCCCCAGTCAGAAAAAAAATAAAAGAAAATGTGGTGTTCAAAAAGTATGCAACAACCATTTTTTCTCCCACAATTAAATTCCCTTCCTAGCCCCCCCACCAATCAGAAAAAAAGTACATGAAAATGTGGTACTCAAAAAGTATGCAACACAAACTTTTTTCTGAAATCCCCTCATAATTAAATCCTGGATCCGCTACTGCTTGCCAGGTTTCCCATCCTATATATCAATGTTTGAATCTTTATGCCCTTAGCTCTAACTATCTAGCTTTATTATCTGATTATTCCGATTGCTATTTATAATTGCTAGGAGCGATGAGTATAAGAATTCACCAATTGCCTTTAATTTTCATAATTCATAGCAAGCAATTTACAAGTGAATTGAAATCGTCGTATGAAGTGTACATTCTTAGGTAAATTAAAAAATGCTTAAAAAATATTAAATTCGTGTTAAAAAAAATTACGAAAAAGCAAACACAATCAATTTAAAACGCGAATTTACGAATAAATCAAAAGGAATGCAATAAATGTTAATAAATGTGCAATTAATAGAAATGTTAACAAAAAGCAATGCAATAAAAATATTCTGTGAGCTTAGAAATCGCCTAAAAGCCACACACTATATAGTACTATATGTTTTTGCGCCGAGTCGAGCGATCAGTTCTGCTTAGTTCGTAAGCGAGTTTTGAAATGGAAACCAAATGGAACATTCAGAGCACACGAATAAATGCTGTATGACAGTATAACAGAGTTGTGTGTACGAATTTATTGAAGAATATCTGATAAGGGTGGCAGTAGCTGTATAACAGTTTCTGTTTCTTGTCTGAGGGTATCTGGATTTTATCACAATTATTTGGTGATGGGGAAAAAATGGTTTAATAAAAAAGGTAAATATATAAAGATTTATTTTTAAAAAAATATTTTTTTTTTCAATCCCAAAACTAAAATAGATTTTGTTCCATATTTTGCTTTCCTTATTTAAGAAATATATTTACATCTTATTATATTTTTTATTTCATTTTAGAAATTGACAAAAAGCAAGCCTTTAAGGCAAAAGAAATATATTTTGGTTTAAATAAAATAAAAAAAATGTTTTATAAGAAAGGTAACATATAAAATATTTTTTTATTCACAAAAATAAAATTTAATTAAATTAATGAATATATTTATTTTATATTTTAATATTTTAGAAAAAAAAGGCATTTAAGACAAAAAAAATATTTCGGTTTAAAATAAAATAAAGAAATAATTTATTAAAAATAAGTAACATGTAAAAAAAATTGTTCTTCAATTACAAAATTAGATTATTATTATTATTTATTATTATGTTTTTTTTTTTATTTAAAGAATATATTTATATTTTATTTATACTAAAATCTTAAAAAATTTAATTTAAGGTATCGCTCTATTCGGTTCCCTGAAGTCTTCAAAACATTTTACGTTTTTCTTTTGTTTTTCCCTTTTTTTAGACTTGTTTTCAGCAATCAAAGATAATTTTCCCATTACTCATGTAAGATGCTTCAGTTCCACGCCCCCAGCCCGCTTATCGATATCTCGACCTCTGTCGCTCCCTCAGTCCGTCTCTCTTTTTCGCATTTAATTTGAAAGTCTGCGCCGAGATGCTATCAAATGTCGCATGTAGTTTTTTTCCCCGCTTCCCGGGCACTACATGTTTCACCAATGCCGCAAATTATGGGTCACATAGCCAAGAAATTCAGTTTCGATAGCGGAAACAACAGCCTCCGGAAAGTTATTGGTGGCAGTTCAATTTGAATTTTCGGTAGCAACTGCTGACACGGCAGCAGAGCGGAAAAAATATAGAAAAATAAACCAAAGAAGTTGCCAATTTTCCTCCAATTATATGTATAGTGCAATCCAGGAGCTACTCAATCTGGGAAAGTTACCGCCTTTGACACCTTGACGTTTTGCAAATTGAAAGTTTTCGACCTGAACCCAATTTTCCCAGCCATTCGCCTGCCCGGAATGCATTCGCTGTGGTTTCTACTGCTGGCCCTTCTCGCCCTCGTTGGCTGTTGCCCAGGTGCTTCAGGTATGTCATAAATCATTGTGCGGTGTAAGCCTTCCACATGCTAATTGATTGACCCCGAAACGAGTTGCAAAAGTTGCGCATACGCAACGTTGAACCGCACAGAAGGGTGCGCTTATTGCCCCAGTAATCCAGCTGATAAGGTGGTTCTGATAGCAGGCTAAGTAAAGGTCATGGGGTGGGTTTCACCCCTGGAAAATTAAACCGCATAAAATTTAGCTTATATTCGAGAAATAATTAAGTTAATTAACACATATCTAATGTCTTTCTTAAATAAAAATTTGTATGGTTAAGTATTTTGACAGCAAGAATTTGTTTTGATTTTAAAAACTGGTTTACAAATTTTGCATTTAAAGAAACATTTTAAAGATAATTTTGTTTACTCAGATAAAAAAATTACAAAAGACCAGATTGATAAAAAAATCAAAAGCAAAAAATTTTTAGATGAATAAAAAACTAGTCAATAAATTGTTTCAGAACTTTTTAAATGAACGAATAATATATATTTTAAAGTTAAGCAAAATTGTAATTTTCTTCTAAATTCCTTACACAAAGAAATCAATAAAAAAAGATTTTTAGATAATTTAATAACCTGTCATTACATTTTTTCTGAATTTTATATTTTTGAAAAATTAAGTTATTTATATCATTTTAAGATAAATTAATATTACTTTTAAAATAAGATTTATTTTTTATTATTTGTTAAAAAAATACTACATTTGGCATTTTGAAATAAAATAAATAAATAAATCATAAAATATAAGTATCGTTTGAATCATAAAACATATCGGTTTTTTATTGATATGATATGAGGTAGAACTGACCCTATTTTAAATAGAATTTTTTTCTGTGTATAACACGAAATTAGAAAACTATTTTTCTGAATTTTAAAACAGATTTCCATAGGTGAAATTGAAAAGTTAGTAAGGAAAATACTCTTAAACATACAAGATTTATGCTCTTTATAAACTTTTACTAAAACTGCTTTCTCTGCACAGCTTTGCGTTGCTATAAATGTGAGGACTGCGATGAGAACACCCAGCTAAGTGACATGGAAGTGTGTGATGGGCCACTTTTGAGTGGTAATGGACAGGGCACACCTGCCAGTTCCAGTCCGAGTTCGAGTCCAAGTCCTGCTCCTTCTCCCTCTCCTGCTGCCTCGCCCTCTCCCAATCCTCAGAATCCTGGCGGAGGTCCTGTGTCCAACGCACCGTCTTCCGCTTCCTCGGAGGCCAGCGAGGAGGAGGAGGACTACGAAAGCGAAGAGTCGTCTACCATAGGCATCATGCCAGCAGGAAATGGTGCAGCCACGGGAACCGGAAATGGTGGAGCAGCTGCAGGAGGAGCCGGAGCAGTTGTCAGCGAGGAGGAGGAAGAGGAGGAAGACGAGGAGGAGGAGGAGCGACGCAGGCGGAGATCGAGTGCCCGACAGGCCGACCTCGATGTGCCAATCGCCTTCTGCTATACAGTGAGGCTCCAACGTAAGCATCTGCCTACAATTCCCATGGATATAGACCCATCATAAAAATCATAAAAGACTGTCTGCTGTGATGCTCCCACCCACAGCGATAAGTTATCAGCGATTGAGTCATCCACTGAAAGATAACACAAAGTGCAAAACTGAAATGCACTGCGAGTAATGAGTTTAATAGGAATAGGAAAGATTTTTAGTTGGGAAAAACTAGTCAACTAGTTAGTTCAGAATTTGTTAAAAATAAGTTTAAACGATTTAACGAATTAATATCTCTTTCAAAGTTCCTTCAAAAAAAGTAGAAAAATAATTTTATATAACTTAAAAACTTAACAAATTTGTTCAGAATTTTTTAATGATAACTTTTAACGGTTTAACGAATTAATAATTAATTTAAAATATATTTTAAATTTAGGCTATATTTTAAGTTCCCTCAAAGATCAATAGGAAAGGATTTTTAGATGATTCAAAAACTAGTCAAAACATTTTTCAAAACTATTTATAAAATGAAAAGAAACAAATTTTTTAAAAATTCTAAAATCTGTCAAAAAAGTTCAGTAGTTTTTTATGATATTTTTTTAAAAATATATTTTAATTTCCTTTAATAGAATTTCAAAATTTAAAAAATTACAAAAATACATTTTTTTAAAATAATTATTATTTAAATTGTTATAATGTTAAAAAAAAAAACATTTTGTTTAATATTTATTTTAGTTTAAACTCACAGAATTTTAGGTAACAAACCATTCCATTTCCAGAAATCCTATTGTTTTGAAAACAATTATAATGGTGTCTAAAAGTATGCAACATTATATTTTGGTTTAGAAAGAACGATCTAAAAGTAGACAGTGATTTTTCACTGAATTAATATGCACCTTTACAAGTGATTTCCAAACCCTAGTGATATTTACTTATTCAGTTTCATAATACTATAACCCACTAATCGATCCTCCTTCACAGTTAACGAATCGGTGATCACCAAGAGGGGCTGCACCACCGCCAGGATGAGCAATCAAACCGGTGGCTGCGATGGGCTCTTCGAGAACTGGACCGTCGGAGGCTGTCAGTTGTGCCAGGACGACGGCTGCAACCAGCCCATGAACGTAGAATCATCGAGTCGAAGTATCGGACATTCCTGGACTATTTTGGCACTCACGCTAATGGCATTTATGACCCGTCGTCTGGTCTAAAAAATCACAACAATTGTTTTGATATATATAGAAATATATGGGGCCCACAAAATTTCGATTTCGACTTTGCTGCCTGAGTTCATTCTTTTTTGGGAGCGTTTGCCGATGTTACGGGCCACATGATGGGTCTATTTATGGATCGCTTACCACTCGTAAGCGGTAGAGTTTGGTGGGCAATGAGCGCACCTGAGCTATTTTCGCATAATTGTTCAATTGGCACCCTTTTTGCGGCGGGGAAAGTGCTCGCTCATTGAGAACGTTCATTCAGTTGCAGCCGTATCGAAATCAAATCAATTAGTCGACGGCGGCGATAAGTGGTGACGAGGTGTACTACCTATATGAGTCGGGTGCTCCCGTTCAAATACGATTTCATGACTTCATGCCGCCAGCGAGCTGATAAAATGATATAGTGATATATACTGATCAAATGTTTAGGCCGATAAGCGTTAGGAAGTCGAGTGGCAATCGCTGCCTAAAACTTTTTGCCAGATTTATGGTATTATTAAGGAGCGTTCTTAATACAGCGATGAGGAAACGCGACCGCGAAAACAGGGTATCTCCTTAAGGAAACTTGCTCTAAACTGTAAATGCAACTGCCAAATTCGTTAGGATGATACATATATAGAGTGGTTTTTAACTCCCCGATTTGTGGGCTCGCATCGGGGGAACTTTTAAACGCTTCCCCGTTTTATTTTCGTCGGCTTCCGGGATGGTAAAGTACCTTGTGTAATGACGAGCTTGCCTTTCAAAGCCCGGCTTTCGGTTGACGTTCGAAGAGAATCCAAAGAGAATCTCAATGAGAAGTGGCGACAAAAAACCCACAGAGAAAGAAAATCGTCATCGGCACTTAGCAGTTTACGTGATGTCGTCGACACTTTGGAAGATATATGCAACTTTTTCCCCGGGGAAGTTACAGCTTTTATCTCCCGTCTGCGCTTTTCAGACGATGCGTCAGTTAAGCCAGCCGGCACTAACCAGATTCACTCCACATTTGGCACGAACTACGGCCGGCAAACTGATGAATTATAATATATATAATCTATATGCACACGGGGCAGACGCACGATTAACAAAATGCAGCCGTAAAATTTCAGGGCCGGGCGTTATGGAAAAATAGATAGCCAATTTGGTTAAATTATGTGACTTATTCGAGAGTACATTTCATTCAGATCATTTCAGATTTTAAAAAGTATTACCAATTTTTTATTTATTTTATGTTAAACATTTTAATGTTAACAAAATATTGTATTACTTGATTGTTAATAGTTGTTTATAAATCCAAAGATTGACTTTATATACGACCTTTTTTTTCTTATAAGAAACTTTTTGTTTTTAAAATTGTTTACTTATTTATTATATTTATTTTATATACTGAATTATTAATTTTTTTCTTTCTTATTTTATTTTAAATTAGAATTTAAAAAAAAAATTAACTATTTATTAGTTTTTTTTTGCCATACACCCAAAAAAATCGATATGAAACGTAGATCGATTTTACATTATTTAAGATCAATTTTTATATGATCAAAATGATCAAGATCAATTTAATATACATTTCACGTAAAAACGATATGTGTTTTGCATGACCTAAAATTGACATGGCCATATCAATTTTACGGGAATATGTTTTTTTTCTGAATAAATACATTTTAATTTTCAAATTCAAAAAAAATTGTGTTTTTATAATAAAAAAATTTACATTTTATCTACAATCTAAATAAACGAAAAATACAAAAAATAAAATAAAATCATTTTATAGAAAATTAAAATATTGAAAAATTGTATTACCTTTACATTTCTTGAAAATAAACAGTTCTCTGGTAAAATTTATACAAATTTTGTGTTTAAAATTAAAAATGTTTTGTAAAAAATTAAAATTATTCTTAAGTTTATAGATTAACACAAAAAAATAACATATAAAAACGAATTTCTATAAAATAAAATCATATATAAAGAACCCCTCACAACTTACAAAAGTTCGGCTTATCAGTTGACCTTGTGCGCGGTCTTCAGGCTGCTTTCTAGGTCAACAGCGAATTGAATTAACTTTCGAGCAAACTCGACCTTGAGCCGCTTACTCGACTGGAAAATTTCGTTAAGCTATTGCGAATCCAGAGTTCTAAACCCGCGAGCTACGAGAGGTGCCAATGCGGTGAGCCAACAGGGGCCACAATGAAATCTCCGTTAATTGTTTGGCTCTGTCTAATTTTGTTGTTTGCATTTGTTTGTTCGTCGTGCTCTGATATTGAATAATAATCATGGGACATCCACGGCGATATAAAAGTGGCGAATAATATGTAAATATGGGAGCACAGGTATACCTATATACACACAAAAAAAATTCGATACGAAACGTAGTTCAATTTTACATTTTTTAAGCTGAATTTTAACTTGATATGGACCCGTGTAAAATTGATATGGTCGAAATGTAAGCATCATGTTCGAAGTACGTCAGTTCGAATTTCAAATCTGTCTTTCTCGTTTCAACTCACTTCATTGCTCTCTTTTTCGAAGTAAGAGAGTCTCCGAGAGAGAAAATTCGGCAAAATTACCTTAATTTATGTAAATTTGATGAGTATTTCATGTAAAAACGGTGTCGGTATGAATTACATGCCATTTACATTGGCCATATTGAATTTACGGGAAGATGCTTTTTTTTGTGTTTAGGGCGACTTAAAACCTGGGTAATTTCTGGATCTCTGACTAACAATCAGCTGCTTAATTAGCGGGCAACAAAGAATTCCAGGGGGGCATAAAAATACAAAGAGTGCGAAAAGTCGTACTTAAAAGTGAAACAAATCCCCAGATCTGAATCATTTGTCTGGGGAAAAGCCGAAGAAACCGAGATTCTTTCCCGGAAGAACCCATTTTCTTACATTAACATATTAAGAGAAGAGAACCCCAATAAAATTAAGAGTATTCTATCTAGCACTCTCTCTCTCTTCAATTAATTAAACATTTTGCTCATTTAGTCTGCATTATAAATTAATTTGTTATCAATAAAGAATGGGAAACTTGTTTTACGGCCCGCTCTTGCCTCTCTCTCTTTTGGCCGCCTGCTGTCTCTCTCTAGCGCTTGCTCTCTTACGCATCGAAGCCGCTGACGTCGCAGTGGCAGCGCAGTTCGCTTTTTAAAACTCTATAAAAAGTCTCAAACAAATCACAAGATTTTCAGTTAAATTTCAGAATTCGCAAACAGCGGTGCCCCCTAAAATCTAAAACTAAAACAAGAGCGCGAAAATAAAACAAAAACAAACCGTTTATTTACTTAGTATAAATACTAAACGCGAGAAAAATATTTAAAATATATATTTATAAAATATATTTCGTAATACAAAACATATAGCAATACCATGTTCTTCAAAAGCCACATCGTTTTGGCCAGCTCTCTGCTGTTGCTAATCGCGCTGCCAGGTAAAAAGCATTTTTGGGTATTTGAGGCTATTAGAGTTTCGTGAAAAGTGTCGTGATAACTTTGATGTGTCTTATTTTGGCCCAAAAAAGGTCTAAATCATGGGTGTATCAGATAGCAGGCGAAGGTATCATACGATCTCTGATAAACATATCTTTGAGGATTTTAATTTGCCTGCCTGTGGCTATAAATACACACACTCGTGTGTCTCACTTATGCAGTTGCCAAAAAAGCCAGCAAAAATTAATTCAGAATTCAAGATCATGAACATTTCGCCATAATATTTTGCATATCAAGCAGCGGTGACAACGCGCGACATTTAAAACGCTCAATTTATTTGTTATTATTTAACTGTCATAAATAATGCAAAGATTGTTGCCAATTTGCGGTATTATATTTTTTTATTGCTTTGTGTGTTGCGGAAATGTCATCCAACCAGTCAGCTCCCACCCTTCAAAAACGGTTTATAAGGCTTTTTAGGCCCTCTCTAATTTATGCCTCCGATGAAAAGGAAAAGTCAGCTGGGGAAATGGAGAATTCTCAACACAAATATTAGCTGACATTGAGGCGACTACTGCTAATTGGAAATGTTATAGTTACACTTAACACATTTCGCGAAAGCGGCCCGAAATGGAAAAACTTGTCTAACCATTAGCACCACTCGCAAAATAACCGAACAAAACCTGAATTTCAGTTGATTTTTTTCACGATCTTTTGACGCAATTGCAAAATGATTTAATTTGTGAATCCAGAAGAGTTAGGTTTATATATTCAAAGCCACTTGGAAATACCATATTTAAACTTGTTTTCTGTTTTTTATATATACTTTAAAGAGAAAAGTAAGATTAAAATGCTGACAATCGTCTAGAACGAACTTTGACTCGGGAATATTAAATGATTTTTCAATTACCTTCTTATACAAACAGCATTTGCATCACAGAGAGCGTTTTATGGATTTACCCAAGTAAATAATAATATTAACCCTTCCCAGTTACACCTTTGTTTACTCTGAGTTGCACTTTTGTTTTAATGCAAAAATAATAATCACACTTATGGCTTTTATTAATGAGAAAGTCAAAGGTGCACAAAAAATTTTCAAATGGCGTGGCGAGGTGGCGCTTATCACGTGCCATTAAACCCCAGACCCCAAACAATACTGTCATTCCCCCGTGGGGAATTTAAGACCTGATATTCGTACCCCCAAAACGTCCCATCAATCACAGTGATTTATGGTAAATTTAAAAAAATAAATCAACAAAAAGTTTGGGCAGAGATATATTGATTGCTATAGATTGTTATACAGGTGACGATTTTATAGAACCCTCTTAAAATATTATGAAAACAAGTCGTCTTGAGTTGAGAAGAGATTATTCTTGACAAGAATCGTTTGGTTGTCATAGAGAATGTTGACAGTTTTATGGAACCCTCTTTAAATATTATGAGAAAAAGTCTTCTTGAGTTGAGAAGAGATTATTCTTGATAAGAACTCACACTCAGAAAAAAAGGCAGATTTATATAGAACCATATGATTGTTAAAGAGGAAGGTGACGGGTTTATAAATCCCTCTTTAGACATTACGAGAAAAAGTGTTTTTGAGTTAAGAAGAGATTATTCTTGACAAAAACTTACATTAGATTGTTATAGAGCAGGGTGACTATTTTATAGAACCCTCTTTAAATATTATGAGAAAAAGTATTCTTGAGGTAAGAAGAGATTACTCTTGACAGGTACTGGCACTTTCAATAAATGGGCAGATATATATTGAGCTATATTAAATATTATGAGAAATAATCTTCTTGAATTGAGAAGAGATTTTTCTTGACAAACACTCACGATCACAAAGAATGGGTATTGAAACATTTTACACTTTAAATCTTATGAATCAGATTCATTTGATTGTTTATGAAACCCCTTTTTAAATATTATGAGAACAAGGTTCCTAAAGTTAAGAAGAGATTATTCTTGACAAGAACTAACATTTTTGGCACCCATTCCCCCTGATATCGATGGTATCATATGCAGACCCGTCAAGTGGAGATTAAATTCTCTTTCGGATCATCGATATGACTCACCGGTGGCACTCCGCTGATAACTGGGTAGCCGCATCCCCTGCTGATAAGACAATTAACGCAATTATGCCAGTGTACCCACGCCGATACGTTACTCTATTTACCTGTTTGCCCCTGGCAAATATTGGCCAGTTGTTGCGATGACGATAACATGCAAATGGAATCGATTTACTGGGGGGCGCACTCCCCACCCGGAATAAAACCAGATAAAAACAGCTACTTGCGCCTAGATCAAAGGCTAGCGAAAGGCACATACAAACTAATACTAAAGAATCGGCAAATAATACGCCAAATACTTTGGATTTCAATTGATTTATGGTGCTCACATGTTCTTTGTTCTTATTGTCATCATTTATTTGCCAAAGCTGTAAATTGAGCATTTTAACTGATAGATATCTAGGCGTCCCAGTCCCATAAAATATCCATGCATGGAAAGGGCAAGGCCAGCGGTAATAAGCCGCATTTTTCGGGAAATCATAAAAACTAACTGCGATAAAGGGGAAAAACCGGAAAAGGTGTGCAAAAGTAGGGTATGCAAATTATTATGATCTATAAATGGGAGATATATATTTCATATATTATGTGTAGATTAATAGGCAATCCCTAATTTTTTTTATCATATTTTATTTTGACTTTGGTTTTCTGCAGAAAAAATTTCCTAAAGCATGGGTTGGGAATATAAGGGTGTATCAAAAATAAGACCTATTTGGGTCAACTTAAAAATAGGCATTATAAAAAGTAATAAATAAAACTATATTGCCTATATCAGATCATAAACAAGTCTTGAGTCTCTAAAATAGGTCGATTTTTATGGGGTTCGGATATTTACAGTGATATAATATTGTTAAAAATTGTAAAAAATAAATATATAACGATTTTTTTTAATTCCAGTAATTCGCGCCGATCTTATGTGCTATGTGTGCGATGACTGCGCCCAGCTGCCCAAGGATGCGCCCCTGCTGGCCTGCAATGAGGATTTCTTCAATCCCGGCGGCAGCACAGAAGCCTCCACGGTGACCACCACCACGACCACGGAAGCGAGCACCACGACGACGCAGGAAACGACAACGGCTCCGGTGGAAACAACCACGGCGATAACGAGTGTGGAAACCGATCCACCCACCACCGAGTCCACCACAACGACTACCGTGGAGACTACTGTAACCAGTGAAGCCATTACCGAGAGCACCCAGAGCACCGAGGCACCGATTCCCACGCCCGCCACCGCAGGACCCGTGGAGACGACCACCGGAGTGCCCACGCCGCCCACTGAGGATCTGGCTAAGCTGGCGTTGGCCTTGAAGACCACCCGTCTGACGCCCGTGGATGGGGAGGCGGAGGCGGAGACCACCACTCCCATTCCCTCGCTGGCCATCAGGCAGCGACGAGCAGTGGTCGACACAGGAGTCACCTACCACTGCTACTCCGTTCAGGTTTCAGGTGAGTCACTTAAAAATAAATAAATTGTTTTATAAATTATTTAAAAATTTAAATTACAAAAACAATTTTATTTTTATTCTTAAAAATAAATTGAGTAAAATGGTATTTTTTTAACATTAACATATTTTATTTGAATCTCGAAAACTATGTTATTTAAATGTTTTTTTTTACGATAATATTAAAATTAATAAAAATTTAATTTGAATTTTTTTTTAGTTTTTAAAAATAAGTTAAGTTTTAAATTATTTTTTTTTATTTTTAAAAATTTGTTAAAAAAAATATAAAACTATTTTAAAAAACATTTTAGTTTAGTCTTAAAAAATTATATTTCTTTTAACTTTATTTTAACTGTTTTTCAATCTTAAAATTGCAAAACATTATCTATAATCTCAAAAATAGAACGAGAAAAATCCTTTAATTTGTATTGCAAAAAAATAAATTAAAATTCATTTATAGCAAATATTATATAATATTAATATTTATTTAACGATAACTAATCTATTTCCCCCTTCAATTCTTTCAGTGAACGGCACCATGTCCACAGATCGTGGCTGCTCCCGGGTGACCACCATGGAGGGCGTTTGCGAGCAGCTGAAGATGCAGAACAACAACACTGAGCTGGCCAACTGTGATCCCTGCAGTATGAACGCCTGCAATGGCGGTGCGACGCTTCAGAACTCCGTCCTGGCCTCCCTGCTCTTGGCTTTCGTGGCCTTTGCCCTGCAGCGCAACTAGGAAGAGACCATTACCCCATCACCCGGTGCTTTAATCTAGTATTCCTCGTTTTTTTAACGCGAACACACACTCATCAGTCCGCGCTCATTGTTAAGTGATTCGAAAATTTATGTATTTTTTAAGATCTACACACAAAACCGAATATCGAAATATATACAACTGTATTTGTATACAAACTTAATCTAACCAAATGTAAAGCTTCAGGCGACTTAATAAATAATATGTAATTATTAAATAAACAAAAAACAAGTATTTTTTATTTTAATTTTCCTTCACTCGAGTGAAAAGTGAAAGTAAATGTGGTACTCAAAAAGTATGCAACAAAAAATTTGTTCTGAAATCGCCCCCAACAACCAAAGTCTAGACCCGCCAGCGCGGTAACTTAAAGAAAAACTAATAAACCTCAAAGTGAATAAACTCATAAATTTTATCTTAATATCTTTAGGTGAATTTTTATGACTCTTTTCTTATATTGAGGAAGATAAGCGGGACCAGTGAGATCACATCACAACAAACATTCTATTATACAGTTTATCATAAATATATAAACGAAATACTATAACGTAAAGATATTGATTTTTTCATATTTATAAAAATAAATATTAAAAACAAATAAAAATTAAAAATAGCAGGAAAAGACTATTAAGAAGAAATTATAGGCAAGTGACTAAATGTCATTAATCTTATCAGATTCCCACACACTAATTGTCGTATGCATAAAACAAATATAGACGTAGACGGTAAAGCACCTTGCACTACCAATGCCAATATCACGTATACGCCTAGTGGTACGATTTCATTTGCTGAACAAACATTATGGGTTCAAAAAAAAAGCAGGCGAAGGCATACTTTTAGGCCATTTATGCTAAGCAAATTTGCTCAAGACAAGCCCAAAGGCAAAATATAAAAGGAAATCAAACACACAATAACAATGGGCTCTCATTGATTAGATAAGATTTCATTAAACAATTTCGGTACTTTCGGAAACACTAAACGAAATAAATATGCGGCCACGCGTTTATCAATAAAGTGATTTTATAGCGCCAAATAAATACAACCATAAACTGATTGATAAGTTCAATAGAACTATTTTACGCTGCCTTACGAGCTTTGGCTACTTTCAATCAATCGACTTATCTTTCAATTCAACCGATTATAATTGAAAAATCACTTGTGACATTAGAACTTACCTGCTTGTTTAATACTAATTGACTTTTTCTAAGAATTTGCCATAGATTAGTCTTACAGATTATATTATTACATAGATACTTGGCTACTTTCAACAAATCGGCTTATCTTTCAATACAACCGATTATAATTGCAAAATCACTTTTGACATTAGAACTTACCTGATGTTCGGTAGTAATTGATAAAATCTGTAATAAAACCAATAGACAAGGCGTCTTTTTCTAAGAACTTGCGATAGATTAGGCTTACAGATTAGATTATTACATAGATAAAGTTGTACAAGTTGTATTCAATTTTACAACAAATCAATATTAATATTGCGCAGGTCATGTGATTGACAAAGGTTTTGCAAGTTTCAATGTCCAAAACAGTACATAACTTCGATGCTCATCTATTAGGTAGCTGTCCAAGTCCAAAATAATATGAATCATGATAAATATATGTACATAATACTCGTTATTTAACCACAATGGAAAAGTATGAATCATGATAAATGTTCGTATTAAATGGTATTTGACTTCCCTGATATTGCTAGATTATTTATCGGAATTCTTTGGGTGACTTTAACAGACCACGCGAAAGTTTAGTAACCATACACTGATAAATAATATTTGCACAAATATTAGTTTGTATATTAAAATATAGTCTATGTTTTAAAACTATGGTCACATTGGTTTTTGTAAAGGCACCATTTCTCTCTCTGTCTTTTTCTCTAAACATCTTTCTCAAAGTAAGAAAGTAAATATATCATAATATTAATGTTTTTCAACCATTTAAGAAAATTAAAATTTAGTTAATTCCCCATTCAATCTTAATTTTTTTCTCAGTGTATATATTCGCCAAGCAAATACACATATTTGTGTTAGTTTTTAGGCTTATTACTCAGGCAAAGTCATTGTAAAGCCAAGAAAAGTCTTAGACTGATCGGGTTGATTAGAAATCGATCCGAGTGATAAGATTTCTGCATAAATGGGTAGCAAGCCATGACTTGTCTGAGATCCCAAAGCGTAGGATGTCCAAAGTTATGACTGCTTAAATGTTGCCAATGGGTCTATAATATTTCGCACTGCCTTCAATCAAAAGTGCAATTAACATTTGTGGGTGTATCATGGGTTTGCCCCATTATCAATAGGCCATCGAAACGGGGTCTTAGATTTCTGCCAAATGGGATATACGTTAAATAAAGACCATATCGATAAGATGTCAGTTCTTGGAACTAATAAAAATCAACATTGCTGGTCGAGAGCAGTAAACGCGCCATAATCGAAAGTAATTATAGTATTCCTGCATCCTGAGGAAGTGTATAAACCAGTGTTTCCCCCTTCACATACCAACGATCGCCAACAATCGGGGGCTATAAACTTTTATGGAGGCCATATCGCCAGGAAGACGAACTGCAAAAAAATGGCCTAAACAGTTCGCCGCTCTGCTTTTCCGCTGCTTTCCTTATCAGCGACTGAGAATGATAAAAAAGCCAGGTTAACATTATATTTAATTGGTAGTTCCCATTCAACCGTCGTGCGGTGCGCTTCTTGTTACTCCTACGCTCTCATCCGATCCTCGCTAACAGTATTTAACACGGTTCAAATCCTTTCGGTCGTAAAAAATAAGGAAAATAAAAATGCGTCTGATCACGTTTAACTTTTTGCTGATGGCATTTTGTGCCGTTTCAATCTATTCGCCAGGTGGGACATTTTTATTCCATTATCTTAAAGTGCAGCGCGTACACCTGATTGAACACCTGATTGAATAATGCAGAGTTTAACTTTATTGATTGATTAATCGCGTGTCAAGAGTACTAATGGAATTTAACTGAAATGTACTAAGTTTTTAGTTTGGTGAAGAAAAAATAACTTTGGCTCCTTATCAGCCGTGTTGACAGCGAATTCCAGTCGAGAATAGCGCCATGGCCAGTTCCATTATTGAAATTAGTTTTGTTGAAAGCCATAGTTTTCAATTTTTAAGATCCAAATGGACAAAGTGCGAACAGAAACTATATTTTTCAATTATAGAAGCACTGGGCTCTACAAAAAAATATTTAAGGATTAGTTTCTTACAAAGGATCCTTTTAAAATAAATTTAAAGTTTGTGGAAAAAAATTTTAGAATATTGAATACTACTTCGGTATTAAACTTGTATAAAAAAATGATTATAAAACATTTTAAAATTCAATATTATTTATTAACGATTAACAATAATTAGTTTTTTAGATTAGATATTTTAATTATTTTGAATTTTCCTTTTCTATTGAAAGCCTTCAAAAAATTGAAATGACCTTTTAAAAATCAGGGGTTTTTCTTAATTTACTATCATGATTTATTCAATTTTGAGATAGCAACATCACAACCAATTGTGCTCATTACCAAGTTTAATCAGTTGGTAAATTTAAGTTATTTTTTAAATGAATAAATTACATGTAATCCATACAGTATAGCCCTGATCCAGATTAAAATAGAAGCACACATCGAGTTGAAAGGTTATCTGATAAAAGGGAACTCAAGTACGTTAACCTAAAAAGACCACGAGGCGTGTAAAGCGAAGAAAGTTGTCCGATTTGCTCGGTGAGGCAACTGCGCCGATCTTATCTCGTATTTGATTTATCAATCAGAGTTATTGCCTGCTCTCGAGCGACGAATTTTATCTCGTTCGGCCTTCGGGGAACCAGCCCACGACCCACTCCCTCCCATCCTCCCACTGACTCACCTTTTACCCACTTTTTTTCCAGCGAGTGCCCTGGAATGCTACAGTTGTGTTGGAGACGAATGCCATGTGGAAACTGTTCCGGTCGTCTCTTGCACTCTGGATGCGTCTTCAGCATTTGCGATTGAAACAAATGCCGCGTTGAATCGGTTCAGGCGGGGTCTTCTTTCCGTGATGCCACGAGCAAATGAGGATGTGGTAGCATTTGATGAATCTACGACATTGCCTCCCACCTCTATTTCTTCGACCGATTCGTCCTCGGATTCTACGAATGCGGAGTCTTCAACGAGTTCTGTTACTGACTCTACCACCACGACGGTTTCATCAACCGCTTCTTCAACCACGGATGCTCCAACTTCTGATTCTTCGACCGCTTCGTCCTCCGATTCTACCAGTGAAGAATCCTCAACAAATTCTCCTACTGAGCCTTCTTCCACAACAGTTGCTTCAACCGCTTCTACAACCACTGAGTCTTCAACATCTGAATCTTCGACCGCTTCTACAACTACTGAGTCTTCCACATCTGATTCTTCGACCGCTTCTACAACCACTGAGTCTTCAACATCTGAGTCTTCGACCGCTTCTACAACCACGGAGTCTTCAACATCGGACTCTTCGTCTTCCACCACTGTAGCTTCAACCTCTCCATCAACAACCGATTCCTCGTCATCCGAATCTACAACAACAGATTCTACAACTGATTCTACTACCACAGATACCTCGTCTTCCACAACGGAATCTACGACCGACTCGACCGCCGAATCTACGACGGATTCTTCGACCGACTCGACATCCGAATCTACGACGGATTCTACAACAACAGATTCCACAACCGATTCCACAACTGATTCCACAAGCGATTCCACAACAGATTCTACTACCACAGGCTCCTCTTCTTCAACCACGGGTTCTTCAACCACGGAATCTTCAAGCTCTCCTACGACCGTATCCAGCACCGAATCTACCACTGATTCTACAACCGATTCTACAACCGTTTCTACAACCGTTTCTCCTGTAATCTATAAGCTTGCCGCCTGCTACAGCATCTACAAAGACGGAGGTGAGTACACACAACTAAATAGGTTTATTAATATGTAATTGAATGTAACTAAGCCCCAAAAATTTTCTCCATATCACACAACAGTTATAAACCGTGGTTGCGTTCAAGTTCCCGATGGACAAAGTGGCTGCGAGGCAGTGAGGGAGGATCTCAAAATTACAGAAGAAGATGCAGATCAGTGTGATATTTGCTTGACAGATCGCTGCAATGGCAGCAATAGCTTGAAGGTCTCACTGGGCGCCATGATCCTGCTGCTGACGATGGGTCTGAAAAACCTTCTCTAAGAGATAGTGGCAGTTTATTACATATGTATTTTGTATATATTCGATATTAATTTGTATCCGTATTTAATAAATAAAATGTAGTCAAGAATCAATTGACAATTTTCAAATCTAGGAAAATTTTTTACTTTTTTTCAAAATTTTCTTTTGGAACACAAATCTAGTTAAAAGGGGATTTCCCTTATTCAACCAAACGACTCATGAGTCATTCAATTCTTATCGTGCAACTTAAATTGTCACCTTTTAAAATTTGCATTGATTGATTTGATAATCGCATGACATTTGTAAAAGTAAAATTTACTTAAAATATTAAACTATTTTCCTTTGTTGAAGGGAAAATAACTTTAGCCTCTTATCACAGAGAGGGAAATGGTTTCCTGTGAAGAAACTTTTCTGTAGGATTTATTCTCCAAAAAATGTGATAAATGGAAAAATGTCTTAAAATGTTTTATTGCTTTAAAAACGTTTCATACTTATTTTTTTAAAAATTAATTACCAATGTTTTTTAACACTAATAATAACAAATAACGAACATTTCATTCATGGTTTACATATTTACTGAGACTCACGAAGGAAGATTGGGATTCTGGGTGGATTCAAATGCCTGAAAGAAATAGTTTAAATATTAAAATAAATATTCGATAAATCACATAAGGTAAATTAACTGTGTACGCACCTTTTGTGCGACTTTCAGCAGACCCTCGTAGGTGGCGTGACCCGTCTGCTTGACCATGCCGTGGAACACCTTGGTCTCCGCCACCGTCAGCAGTTCGTAGGGCGACCCGAACTCCACCGCTCTGCCGGCGTCCATGACCAGCACCTTGTCCGAGTCCATGATGGTGTGCAGCCGATGGGCTATCGTCAGCACGGTGCACTCCTTAAACTTGTTGCGAATGGTGGCCTGGATGAGGCCATCGGTCTGGGGATCCACATTGGCCGTGGCCTCGTCCATCACCAGGATGCGGTTCTCGCGCAGGATGGCGCGTGCCAGGCAGACCAACTGGCGCTGGCCCACGCTGAAGTTGGTGCCGCCCTCGGTGATCTTGCTCTGCAATCCGCTGGGCAGGTCGGCCACCACGTCCTTCAGCTTCACCTCCTCCAGGGAGCGCCACAGCTTCTCGTCGCTGTACTCGTCGAAGGGATCCAGGTTGTAGCGCATGGTGCCCGAGAAGAGCACCGGTTCCTGGGGAATGATCGAGATCTTGCTGCGCAGGTCGTGCAGACCCATCTCACTCGTGTCCCTCTTGTCTATCAGCACGGATCCATCGTTGTAGGACAGTCGGAAGAGGGCGTTGATCAGCGAGGACTTGCCCGCTCCAGTACGTCCCACGATGCCCACCTTCTCCCTTGGTTTTATGACAAAGCTCAGGGACTTGAGCACATTCTCCGACTTCGGATCGGGAGAATAGCGCAGGCTCAGTTCGTCGAACACGATCTTTCCCTGCTCTGGCCAGGACTTGGGTGGCTTCTTATCGGCAGGAGCTTCCAATGCACCTTCTGGTTCGATGTCCTCGTACTCCACCACTCGCTCCACGGCGGTCATTGTGTTCTCCAGCTCGGCGGACTGACGCATGCCCCACTGAACCATGCCCATCAGTCCCATGACCTGTGAACGACAATCAAGGATTGACCAAATCAAGGGGATAACTCTTTTGTGAAGGCTCACCTGTGTTATGGCCAGACCCACATCGCCTCCGTTCGCCGGCGGGAAGATGAAGAAGCTGAGTGTAACGATGGCTATGTAGATTACACAGAGGCACTCCATCCAATAGCCATAGGCATTCGAGGTGCTGAGGAACATATACATGGCGGAGCTATGCATGTCCTGGTAATGATCGAACTCTGTCTCCAGAACGTGCTGAGCCCCAAAGGCGCGTATGGTGGTCAAACCGGTCAGAGAGGCAGCCAAATGTGAGTATACTGGTGACCTGTCTTTAAAAGATATATAACCTTTTATATAATATATTTATAATAAGGCAATAACCTTACTTATAGCTTCAATGCGCTTCAGATCCCTCGATGTTTTCAGGTAGAAGTTGCGCAGCTGACAAAAAATGACGCCCATAACAAGTATGGGAGCCAGCAACAAAGGGTTAACAATGGCTAAAAGAATTATGATTCCAACCAGCCAAAGAACCATTTGCAACAAATCAGCCATCACCTCGGGCAGCAACTCGCTCACTTGGCTCATGTCCTTCGAAAACCGATTCAAAATGCTTCCCACTTCATTTGTGCTGAAGAAATGCATGGGAGCTCGCAGGATCCTATTTAATGTGGTGTTGTGCAGACCAATGGATGCTTTCTTGGCCATATTGAACAATAGTGTCAAGGATGAAAAGGGCATTATAATAGACAGTACTGTGATTATGGTGAATATGTATAAATCCTTTGTATCGGAGTCTGTAGGTTGTAAACTTAGCGAGTGATTCGATTCCGGCATACTGGATTCACCTTGAACATCTGCGTTCTTGTTGCCCCTATTAAAATTAGATTTTGAAAACAAATTGAATAATATTAATTTCTATACACACAAAAAAAAAGCATGTTCCGGTAAAATCGATATGGCCAGGTAAAATGTCATACCCATATCGTTTTTACATGAAATACTCATCAAATTGATATTAAATAATATCATTTTGCCGCATTTTCTCTCTCGAAAACTCTCTCACTTCGAAAAAGAGAGCAATAAGCCATATGGAGAGCAAAATAACGTTAGTTGAAGCGAGAAAGGCAGATTGGAAATTTAAACTGACGTACTTCGAACATGTTGTTTACATTTTGACCATATCAATTTTACCTGGGCCCATATCAAGTTCAAATTGATCTTAAATAATGTAAAATTTACCTACGTTTCGTATCAAATTTTTTTTGAGTGTGTAACTTTACAAAAACATATATGATCTGATTGCTTATGGAGGTGCACCCCTGATTTAAATAATATTCTGGTATTAGCCTTTTTTGAATTCTACTTAAATAATAAATAAAATATTAAGTTATGAACTTACCAGTAAGTCAGGAAGTAGTCGCCCCACGAAACCACTCCCTGCGCCAGCACAGAGCAGCTCATCATGGCAAAGAATGTGATAAATCCTCCGCCCGCCTGGAAGTACTTCATGTACAATCCCAAACCGATGCTACCAGATCCTTGGCTCTCCTTAGAGATCTTCTCTGGACCCAAATCTCCGACGGACTGCAAAGATTTCAGGCTGTCGCAGCGCGCAATATCATGGGTTTTACTGTCCAAACGTGGTCGCTCCTCCTTCTCCTCCTCCAGATCATGATCCTCCTTTTCCGCTTCACCCAGTATGTTGACAAAGTCTACGCCTGTTTTGAGCAGTGTCTCGTAGGTGCCCACAGCACTAACCTGTCCCTTTTCCAGGATCACAATCTGATCGGCGAGCGGCAAAAACTGCTGCTGATGGGTAACCAGAACTACGGTGCTGCCACGCAGATAGCCACTCACGCACTGCTCGAAGAGATGGCGGGCCACCTGGGTGTCCACCGCACTCAGCGGATCGTCCAGTAGGTAAATGGAGGCCTCCCGGTAGACAGCCCTGGCCAAGGTGATCCTGGCACGCTGGCCACCTGAGAGAGAAGCTCCTCGCTCTCCAACAATGGTCTTATCCTTGAACGGAAGCAGCTCGAAATCGCGTTTCAGGGCGCACTTATCCACCACTTGGGCGTAGCGTCGCCGATCCATGGGCTGGCCAAAGAGGATATTCTGACGCACGGTTCCAGAGAAGAGCCACGGCTCTTGGGAGGAGTACGACATGGAGCCATTGGCCTTTATCTCCCCCTCCTCGGCCTTCAGCTCACCGAGGATGGCCTGGATGAGACTGGATTTACCAGATCCGGTGGCACCCATGATGGCCACCAGGGTTCCGGGCTGAATCTGAAGATTCAACCCACTAAGTGTGTAATCCGGGGAGTCGGGATCCCATTTGGCTTTAAGACCGGTGATGGAGATGGCCTTCTCCGGAAGAACTTTCTCAGGATCAATGACAGTTTGGTGTGGAGTTAAAAGCTTTTCCTGCTCCGCCTCAGCAAAGACAGAATCCTTTGAAGGACTCTCCTCCTCATTCACCTCCTCCGATTGCATGAACTTTTCCACTCGCTTAATAGAAACCAAGATTTGAGCGGTCTGATTGATGGCACTTGGGAAATATATGTTCATGGAGCCTTTCAAAGCATTATAAAAAGCAGTGATCAGAAATGCCTTTTCCGGCGTGAGAAACTGTCCCAGGAATACGTATCCGGCCAAACTGAGAAAGATGGAGACGCGCGAAAGGATTATGCGGCACGTGAAGGCGAAGCTTCTTATAAAGTGTCCTTGACGAACGGCGTTGATCTCCTTCTGGCGCGCAAACTCCACCATTTTCTGGAATGGCAGTTCCCAGGCGTACATCTTGAGCACACGGATGCCCGAGATGATTTCATTGACCATCCGCATCCGTTTGTCCGTCTGTTTGGAGGCCCTCAGCTGCAGAACCGCCGTCATTTTGCCCATGAACATCTGAAGGGGTATGAAGAGCAGCATGAGGATCACGCCAAACAGAGCGGCGATTCCAATCTGTAGACGAAATATTTCGATTAATTTTGGGGATGTAAGAGAATATTGATATATCGATACTGCAGCGACACATGTGTATTATGTTTGATTTATCGGAAACATTTTTATTTTCGAACATTTTGGAAAATTTGTTTAATACTATCGATAAAATCGATATTTATGTTAATCGCAATAGTTTTCGATATTTAACCATGGCAGATCATTCCTATTCAATTTGAAATTACAAAAATGTTACATTTAGATTTGCAACGAACAAAATTATAGCAGTATACGTATTATTTTGACATTAATTTATCGAATCTTCCTATGGCAGCTATATAATATAGTCGTCCGATTTATGTTAAATTTAATTCGAAATTCTGAAATAGCAAAATAAAGTTATACTCCAGGGTAGAAGAGAATACAATAAAAAATTAACAAGCTTATAATTTTGTTCCTATTAATTTCCCTTAAGTTTTCCGATCGTTCAAATGGGAGCTATATTATATAGTCATCCGATTTTACTAAAATTTATGTCGAAATTCAGGACAGTTTAAAAATTCGATATATGAAACATAACGATATTTTCGATACGATATTGTTCTCGATACTTTCTATAACTATACAACTACTTACCTCCTGGTACATCAAGTAGGTGACCATCGCGGTTTGCAGAGGCCCCACCCAAAGGTAATGTAAGTAGTAGGGTGATTGGTCCAGCCGTGAGATGTCGTTTGAAATCAGATTAACCACATGCCCGGACATGGTATTACCCAGTGCCCGTTTGCTCAGACGCAGAGCCTTCCGATAGATCATACTGGCCAAAGCCACACGCATCTTAAAGACTGGAAATCATTTTGGTCGTTTGATTAGTTTTTAAAGAGATATAAAATATGCTTGGCAGACTTACAAACAAGATGTATGTTGAACATGACAGGAACTAGGACCATCACGCAGAGAGCGTTACTCAGGATCAAGGCGCCCGCATAGTAATAGCCCATCTCAGCGGGTTCCGTTCCATGTGTGTAGAAGGAAATAAGCTTTACCAGGAAAATCGGCTTAAAGGTTACCAGTCCCATCTCCACCAGGAATATGAACAGTCCGGGAAATGCAATTTGCCAGCCAAAAACTCGTAGTAGAGCTCTCATGAGGCTTGGTTTTCCCTCGGCATTTTCTTTTTCTCGGTCCCACGAGGCGCACAATTTGTCACCAAGATTATCTGAAGAAAATACAATATTCAATCATTAAATAATATTAATAGTAATACAGCAAAACATTTTTTTTTTATTTTTCCTAATCAGGAAAATACTTTTAGTAATCTTACCCGACTTATGTTCCTTCAAGGGACTATAAATATCCGTAGTATCCAAGGTGTTCTTAGTGCCCTTACGAAATATGGGCAAGGTATACCTAATTTGAATACATTTTTATTAGATTGATTTAAAATCTCTATTACTACAAAGCATCTTACCAAAAACATGACGACGAAATAAGATTCGATCTCTCTCGAGGATTCTCCTGTAGATCTTCGGTGTTAACGGACTGCATTTTTGATACCGCTAAATAGAAAGATCATATGAATCGTGTAATTGTTTTAATTGTTTTTAACAATAAACTATTCCGAATAAATAAATTAACCTATTTTATTTTGAATCTTTTCTTTAAATATACAACTATTCGATTTTAAGGGCGATATTCATATTTTTTTTTTTTTTTTTTTTTTATTTGCCTGAAAGTATGCTCTAAAATGTTAAAATACACGCAAGCCTTAGTTTATATTATAAATTTTATTTTTTAACCCTAAATTATGTTTCTTGAATAAGAAGAAGACTGAATTCCCAATTAATCAGTTGCCGTTTATTGAAGTCGATTCAGAATTAGGCCTACTTTCTCCAAGCCGAAAATCAAAGAGCAGAAAGATAATGATGAAATATGTTAGCACCCGTTTATATCGCGATTCAAATTGTTATTTTGGTAGGGAAGACATTTAAAAGCATTTTTAATTCATTTTTACAAGCACCAAAAAAAATATCTGTCTGGTAAACTACAATTATGATAATTACTCCACAACGTGTCCGCACACCGAAAAGTAATGAACGCGACTGGCGAGAAAAAAATTGGGCTATCGGCTCTCATAGTGCTGAATTTGTCGAATATAAATGAGATAAGAGTAGTAACTTATCGGATCCAGGAGAATACTGTGGGTAATTAGCCGAAAGCGAGCATATTTTTTATTGCTCAAAAAAAGCTCTGCTTAGATTAAATTTATAAAAGTAAGTTACAACTTCTAGGGTTTTATACATTATTTATACAGCATATGTCTAGACTCATCTTTTAGATAAGATAATAGAAAACCAAGAAAGATACCATTTGATTAAGGGAGTAGAATTAAGACTTTAAAAAGATACATGTTGCTACCGAAACTTAAGATAAAATTAATAAGAATTAATTTGATTTTAACATTCTATAAAAATGTTTTTAGTACCAATATTTGATTTTTTGTGACTTTGGGATTAGGTTGGAAATAATCTTATTTATATTGATCCTGAGTTGGACTTTACTTTAAAAAAAATATTCCCAGCTATTTAAACATACCTGAAAAAATATTAAAAATATAACCATCCAGTAAAACCAATTTCTTCTTAATATATATATTTTTTTATTAATTTTTTTTAAGAATTTCTCAATGCAATATTTTACATTTGTGTATAAAAAATAGCATTTATATTTTGATTTCACCTATTTATACAAAATGAAAACTATCCTACAAGTAAACAGAGAAAATATATTTTATTTATTTTTAAAGGCACTTCTTTGCTCTTAGTAAAAGTTAAATAAATACAAATAGTAAATTAAGCAACGAATTCCTATACAGTTTTCGAGTTATATAAAGTAATTAGACATACACACGGACAAACATATTTACATTCACACGAAATAACACATTCAAAAACATTAACATTAGTTAAACTAGTTGTAACCAGCTAAAGATTCGGTCACAAGCACCTCCGCTCAATTTGAAGTACATAGTTCACATGATAACTGAGTTTCACGATGAAAGACTGGGATTCTGGGCCTTTTCAAATGCCTAAAATTAAATTGAAAATATAAAAAACTGGATAAACCACTTACAAATCAAGTGAGAACAAACCTTTTGTGCGACTTTCAGCAGACCCTCGTAGGTGGCGTGACCCGTCTGCTTGACCATCCCATGGAACACCTTGGACTCCGCCACCGTCAGCAGTTCGTAGGGCGAGCCGAACTCCACCGCTCTGCCGGCATCCATGACCAGCACCTTGTCCGAGTCCATGATGGTGTGCAGCCGATGGGCTATCGTCAGCACGGTGCACTCCTTGAACTTGTTGCGGATGGTGGCCTGGATGAGGCCATCGGTCTGGGGATCCACATTAGCCGTGGCCTCGTCCATCACCAGGATGCGGTTCTCGCGCAGGATGGCGCGTGCCAGGCAGACCAACTGGCGCTGGCCCACGCTGAAGTTGGTGCCGCCCTCGGTGATCTTGCTCTGCAGTCCGCTGGGCAGATCGGCCACCACGTCCTTCAGCTTCACCTCCTCCAGGGAGCGCCACAGCTTCTCGTCGCTGTACTCGTCGAAGGGATCCAGGTTGTATCGCATGGTGCCCGAGAAGAGCACCGGCTCCTGGGGAATGATCGAGATCTTGCTGCGCAGGTCGTGCAGACCCATCTCACTGGTGTCTCTCTTGTCTATCAGCACGGATCCATCGTTGTAGGATAGTCGGAAGAGGGCGTTGATCAGCGAGGACTTGCCCGCCCCAGTGCGTCCCACGATGCCCACCTTCTCCCTTGGTTTTATGACGAAGCTGAGGGACTTGAGCACATTCTCCGACTTCGGATCGGGAGAATAGCGCAGGCTCAGCTCGTCGAACACGATCTTTCCCTGCTCTGGCCAGGATTTGGGTGGCTTCTTTTCGGCCGGAGCTTCCAATGCGCCTTCTGGTTCGATGTCCTCGTACTCCACCACTCGCTCCACGGCGGTCATTGTGTTCTCCAGCTCGGCGGACTGACGCATGCCCCACTGCACCATGCCTGTCATTCCCATGGCCTGCCAAATACAGAAGAATTGAGTATGTTAACAGGAAAAGTATTCTGTAAGGACTCACCTGTGTTATGGCAAGACCCACATCGCCTCCATTTTTCGGAGGGAAGATAAAGAAACTGAGTGTAATGATGGCTATGTAGATCACACAAAAACAGTCTAGCCAATAACCAAAGGCTCTCGAGGTGCTGATGAACATGTAAAAGGCTGAGCTATGCATGTCCTGGTAATTGTCGAATTCCGCCTCCAGGACGCGCTGAGCTCCAAAGGCTCGGATGGTGGACAAACCGGTGAGTGAAGCAGACACATGCGAGTAAACCGGGGAACGAGCTATTCGAAAAATAAGTTAAAGGTTAGTACAAACATATTTTTCTACTCCTAATAGAAGGTCACTTACTAATAGCTTCCATGCGCTTCACATCCCTCGAGGTTTTCAGGTAGAAGGTACGCAGTTGATAGAAAATAAAGCCCAGGACGACGGTTGGGATGAGAAACAGTGGATTGACTATGGCTATGACGATCACAATGCCAGCCAAAGCAAGGAAGATCTGGATGACGTCCATCATCACGGCGGGCAGTATCTCATCCACTTGTCCCATGTCCTTCGAAAAACGATTCAGGATACGTCCAGATGGATTCGTATTGAAGAAGTACATGGCAGCTCGAGTGATGCCACGAAACATGGAGTTGTGCAGGCGAATGGAGGCCTTCATGGCCAGATTGAAGAACAGAAAAGAGCGAGCCACGGTCACCAAAATGGTCAATATGGTGATCACAGTGAATATGTACGTGTCCAGCATTTCAGCATCCACGGGGAGTCCCAGATCACTCAGCCAAATGGAGAGGCGAGGTTCCAGTTCCACAGGACGACTTGTATCATTGTTATCCGCACGGAAAGCAACGTTACCTTTTTTGGTGACCCTAAAAATAAAAAAAGATCATTAAAGGTAATCGTTTAAGAACTGACTTCTTACTATAAATATCAGAAAATATTTATATATCGATACTGTAAACTTAATATTGATAGATATTACAAGATATTATTAAAGAACTAAATAATCGGACAAGAAACAATTTTTTCAACAGGTCACCAAATCTCTAAAAAAAATTTTTTCTTCGATATTATCGATAAAATCGATACTTTTACGTAAAGCTTGATCATTTTCGATATTTAACATTTCGTTGATTAATCGTTTAAGAACTTTTAAACCCGACTTCTTACTAGAAATATCAGAAAATATCTAAATATCGATACTGTAATTAATTTAAACTTAATATTGATAGATATTACAAGATATTATAAAAATAAGTAATCAGACAAAAAAACATTTTTTCAACAGGCCACCAAATCTCTAATAATATTTTTATACAATTTTTTCTTCGATATGATCGATAAAATCGATACTTTTACGTAAAGCTTGATAATTTCGATATTTAACATTTCGGTATATCAAACTTAGCGATATTTTCGATCCGATATCATATCATATCCTCTCGATATACAACCTATTTCTTACCAATAGGACAGAAAGTAGTCACCCAGTGAGGCCAACGCCTGTGAAAGCACACAGAAGCTCATCATCACGAAGAAGGCAAAGAATCCGCCGCCCGCCTTGAAGTACTTGCCGTACAGTCGCAGCCCGATCTGACCCACCACCTGGCGCTCCTGAGTGATGGCCTGTTCCGCCTCGGCATCATCCAGACACGATTCCGCCATGGACAGCAGGGACTGCTCACTGTTGCGCCGCTGATCGGAATGGCTTTGAGTGTAGCTGCCCGATCGGGATCGGGAACGCTCCTCTGAATGCTCATCCCCTTGAGGATCTGCCAGCATGGTGGCAAAATCCAGTCCGGATTCGCGTAGCGATTCGTACGTGCCCACGGCACTCACATGACCCTTGTCCATGATCACAATCTGATCGGCTTGCTGCAGGAACTGCAACTGATGGGTGGCCAGGATGACGATGCGATCGCGTAGATAGCCACGCATGCACTGCTCGAAGAGGTGGCGAGCCACGTGGGTGTCCACGGCACTCAGTGGATCGTCCAGCAAGTAGATGGAGGTCTCTCGATACACAGCCCTCGCCAGACTGATCCTCGCCTTCTGGCCACCGGAGAGAGAAGCTCCTCGCTCGCCAACAATGGTCTTGTCCTTGAACGGCAGCAGTTCGAAATCCCGCTCCAGGGCGCACTTCTTCACCACCCTGGCGTACCGCCGGCGATCCATGGGCTGGCCAAAGAGGATATTCTGACGCACGGTTCCAGAGAAGAGCCACGGTTCCTGGGAGGCATATGACATGGTGCCATTTACCTTTATCTCCCCGGATTCGGCGGGCAGCTCTCCTAGGATGGCTTGGATCAGACTAGATTTACCGGAGCCAGTGCGTCCTACAATGCCCAGCATGGTGCCAGGTTGAACCCGAAGATTCACTCCATTGAGCGTGTAGTCTGGGTTCTTGGTGTCCCACTTGGCCATAAGTCCACTAATGGAGATTCCCGCCTCCGACAGCTTGGCGTTCTCATTAATGGTGGTAAATTGTGGACCCAACAGCTTGTCCTCAGCCTCATCGCGTTCCTCATCTACTTCTCCGTGAACCGTGGCCTGATTGCTGCCTGGCTGATCCTCTGGCAGATCCACACTCTTATCCAAGACATTCGTCTCATCGGACTGCATGTACTTCTGGACGCGCTTAATGGACACCAGCGTTTCGGCCATCTGAGAGATGCCCTGCGGAAAGAACACGGTCATGGTGGTGCGCAGGATGTTGTAATAGGCGGTGATCAGGAAGGCCACTTCGGGAGTGAGGAATGTGCCCAGCAGTACGTAGCCCACCAGACTCAGGAAAATGGAGACTCGCGTCAGGAAGATGATAAAGGAGAGCAGAATTCCCCGAATATAGGACACATGTCGGATGGCATTGATCTCCTTTTTGCGCGCATATGCCACCATTTGCTCGAAGGGCAGCTCCCAGGCGTACATTTTGATCACTTGGATGCCCGAGATGATCTCGTTCATCATCCGCACACGTTCGTCTGTGCGCAGAGCGGTTCTAAGTCTCAGGACCGAGGTCCTCTTTCCCAGATATCCTTGCAGGGGGATGAAGAGCAGCATGAAGGCCACACCAAACACGGCAGCGATTCCAATCTGATAGAGAGATTTTAATTCATTATTCGGGGTTTCTTTGGTTCATGAGATTATCGCATTGCTCACCTTTTGGTACATAAGATACGTGATAAAGAGGGTCTCCAGCGGTCCCACCCACAGGTAGTGCACAAAAATGGTAGCCAAATCCAGGCGTCCCACATCGTTGGACATAAGGTTGACCACATGTCCTGCCGTGGTATCTCCCAGTGCCGACTTGCTGAGCTTTAGGGCCTTTCGATAGATCATGCTGCACAAACCAACGCGCATCTTGAGACCTGTGAATATGTATGGATAGATTATGCTATATGAACTAAGATAATATTACCAAAGGCCATAAAACCCTATAAAAACTTCTATATTATCTTAGAAAATACTATGCCACCAAAACCTAATCTAATCTAATTCCCAATTATTTCAGATTAAGTTTATAACTACAATATTTACTGGTAAAAACTAAGTGGGTCTACGACTTATCTATTTAAATCAGGAATTTTTTAATGCTTGCTTTCTTTTAATCTATGCCGTTATTGAATAAACTTGGTAAGGGGATTTACCGGATATAGTAATTAAGTAGTTCTATACTGATAACTAGCTTAATGGCTACCAGTGCTAACCTGATTTAAAATATTTTCTTTTTTAAATAAGTATTAGATTTGAAACGTAATATTGTTCCGAATGACAGGTAGTTTTTTTTATAAATATTTCTATAAATAAATAAAATAATAAAAAAAATAATTGTTTATTTTTAGAGCATAGTGTTTACCTACACAAAAAAAAACATGTTCCCGTAAATTCGATATGGCAATGTAAATGGCATTCATACCCACATCGTTTTTACATGAAATACTCATCAAATTTACATTAATTAAGGTTATTTTGCCGAATTTTCTCTCTCGGAGACTTTCTCACTTCGAAAAAGAGAGCAATACGCCATGTGGAGAGCAAAATGTCGTGAGTTAAAACGAGAAAGACAGATTCGAAATTCGAACTGACGTACTTCGAACATGATTTTTACATTTCGACCATGTTAATTTTACACGGGTCCATATCAAGTTAAAATTGATCTTAAAAAATGTAAAATTGACGCACGTTTCGTATCGAATTTTTTTGTGTGTAGTAAATTCCTTCCTAATCTTGTTTTGACCATATAGCTAATGAAAAAATCTAAATAATATTCCGAGAAGAGGAACCCCTGACTCACCCACATGCATGGTGCCCAGCATATAGGGATGCATTATGATGACGTTGAGGGCGCTGCACAAGATCACTCCCGCAGCATAGTAATAGGCCGATTCAATGGTTTCAGAGTCTTGAGTGTGCGTATAGTAGGCGATGAGTTGCAGCAGGAATATCGGCTGAAGCGTTCGAAGACCCAATTCGAGCAGGAATAGCACCAGACCGAGGAGGGCAAAGTACCAACCGAAAACCCGCAGGAGAGCCCTCAAAAGATTGGGTTTTCCTTTGGTCTTCTCAAGTTCCTTCTCCCACGAGGAGCACAATTTATTGCCCAGAGTCTCTGGAAAAATTGCAGAGATTAATACAATTTAATCGCTGATAGCGGGACCCAATAAATTGGGATTACGACAAACAATGATTACCCGGAGACACAGTTATCAATTTGGGAAAATAAAGACACAGAATCAGGGGAGCAATTGAAGAAAAAAGCAAATCAATTAAGACGGTCAACGAACATACTATGTGCTTGCATCGATCAGTCAAATTAATTGTACTCGTGATAACTACATACAGTGCGGTCGGAAAATGTATAACGTTTTTAATGATCATTCCCATATCTATAAAACTGTGACTTGCACTGATAACGAAAATCTCCATATGACATACAAATGATATGATAGATTTATGCTTAAATCGATTTCGGAATTTCGCAATTCACCATTGCGGTGATTCATAAACATAATTTCACCATACCCGATTTGTGCTCTTTTAAGGCCCTGTAGAGATCCTTGGTATCCAAGGTGTCTTTGCGACCCTTTATAAAGGTGGGCATGGTGTACCTAAAGTAGTAGGATAAAAGATCATAAATATTTTGAATTTTTATAAAATTCTAGAATTATACTCACCAAAAACATGCTGCCGAAATAAAATTGGAACGTTCTCGGGGATTTTCCGGCAAATCTGCCGTCTTCACCGACTGCATGTTGAACTCCCTCTAAAAAGAAACTGAAAAAACCGTGGTATAAGCAGTACTATAAGTGAATGATAAACTGAGCAATATCGGATAGTGGAAAATGTGTAATTCTGCTGAGTGGTTTTAGAAACAAAAGTCGATATGAGCACAAACACGGCACATCTTAATCAAACAAACATTGCTGTTTTTTTATTTATCTACGATACGTATTGACGTTGGCTTGACGACTCGGAGAAGTCAGCGTAATTTTAATTATTTTTTGTGGAGAACTATGGGTTGGGAACTAAGGGCTGGTATTTGTGTCATTGCTCATAAGTTTTGTAATTCGTCATAATAGGGCTCGCTTTGACGACCAGCCAAGGGAAATTGTTTGTGATGAGTTTGTTAACTCGCCTAAAACAAGCCGATTCGCTTGTACAGTGAATAACTAGTAAGTGTAGATATAACACTATATCTTAGTCACTAAAAATAAGTGATACATGTACATATGTTATTCAATTATGAAATTAGAAATGCTAGAACGTTCTACAAATAGTTAAAACCATCTGTGTAGGTTGAATAATATTAAAAAAAAACTTTTTTAGTTCAAAAACAAGATACTTTTTATCTTTTTGAAGACATTAAGGGTATTAAATTTTAAAAAAGTATTGTTAGGTCTTGTTTTTTAGAGTCTTAGAAGGTTTAAAACATTCTACAAATAGTTAAAACCATCTTTGTAGGTTGAATAATATTAAAAAAAACTTTTTTAGTTCAAAAACAAGATATATTTTTATATTTTTGAAGACATTAAGGGTTTTAAATTTAAAAAAAGTATTATCAAGTCTAGTGTTGTAGAATGTTAGAACGATTAGAACGTTCTACAAATAGTTAAAACCATTTTTTTAGGTTGAATAGTATTAAGAAAAAACTTTTTTAGTTCAAAAACAAGATATTTTTTATATTTTTGAAGAAAAGGGTTTTAAATTTTAATAAAGTATTATTAAGTCTAGTGTTTTAGAATCTTCTCCAGGTTTTCTGAATCCCTACGTTGTTTACGTATATTACATAGGTATTGTAACTGGTATCCACTGTAATTGTCTGTTTCCTTTTCTCTGCCTGTTTCACTCACTCCCGTTCAGAATAAGCACTTCGGGAATATACCGTTGGCCCATACATATATATATATATGAATATCTATGTGCGGGTGTACGAATTTCGTACCACGTTGTTGCTGGCGTAAAAAAGGGAAAACTTTAATCCCAAAATGCATGCAAATAGACATTACATTTATCGGGCCACAAACAATAATTGCGCACAGATAAAGGCCGCATCGATGGTTTTTCGTTTGTCTGTAAATTATCTAATCACATGGATTTTTTCAGGCACACAAATTACCAGGCAATCGGCGGCGGTGAGCACAATTAAAATAATTGCTGTTTGGTTGCGAATCACATGTATGTACGTACATTTGTTTCAATATTGTTTACATTCAACAATATGCTTATTGTTGCTGGCGAACGTGAGAAAATCGCGATAGAGGCTAGAAGACCCGGCAAAGCGACAGAGAAAAAAACCAAACCATACGTATACGTATTGTAAATAATAAAACAAACTTCGGTCCGAGTGCCGCAAAGGCGAAAAGGCTACTGAAATGCTGAATTCTGAACACTGGCGATTCGGTTTCGGCGGCTATCGGCTCGAAATACGAAATCGCCCCCCACCCCAGGCGCACACAAACTACAGTGGAGACTGCCTAACTGAAACCGCATTATGGAAAATATATAATCAGTTCGGTTTTTTCGAGATTTTAAAAAACTTTTTTTTTTGAATATAGATTGAAATGCATTGTAGTCTATTAACATTAATCTTGGTGTTCTTTAAAAAATACTAGGTATTATATTACTATAATATAATTAGTTGACTATTTTGGGACTACACTGTGTATAACAACATCATCGTTAGGTTTTCTTTTCATCTTCTTCTGCTTCCACAAACTCCCATCGAGCTTTTATGAGCATCATAATCATATTCTTGTAAATATATACATATACATATACTCACCTTATGTACAAGTTTTTAAACTTTTAGTAAAAAATATATAAAATAAAAAATATATATTTTTATAGTATTAATCTGTTAAGATCTGTTATACTTTTTAGGTGTTAAACGACGACATCGTAAACAGCTTGCTTGTTAAGAACACCCATCTTCTTCAAAAGGGCTCTTCATATATTACGTCATCATAGTTTGGCCGATGTTTGACCTCGAATACGCATATAATAAAATATTCAAACAAAAAATAAAAGAAGATTAAGTAATATTTGGACCTACACCGAAAGCTATTACAATTGAAAACAATTACAGGTGCTATAATAATAAAAAATTCTTTAAAAACTGTCTATATTTTTAGTTTTAGAAGTAACACAAAATATTTGCCTGCAACTAATCGATTTATGCGAAAATCAAATGCCTTTTAATTTCCATTATTACGATACTTGTTTAACAAAAGTAAAAACATTAGAATACATTATCTAAAGACCAATTAATGGTAGTGAATGTGGAGATTATGTATGTCTTATCACTAGAAATCTACGTCAAGTCTTGACAAATGTAAATAAAATATTAGCATAATCTCCACATTCGTTTCTTTGTTATTTTTTATATCCAAGTAAGTATCATAATATGGTATGGTAATAAGATGCAAGTTACGGAAGTAAGACTGTGCCTTCGTAGCCTTGCAATCTCTTAGGGGGTATGTACCCATGCATATGTATGTATAAGGAGATGGTGCAACAAGTGCAATTAAAAGAATCAAAATAAACGAATAAACGGGTGGCACTTCGTTTATTTTGATTCTTTAAAATCTACTTTAGCTCAAAAAGCTGTAATTTAAAATTCTTAAGGCTGACAAAGTAATTAATAATGGAGTTACAAGTTGGATAATTGTTGTTGTTTTCAATTTAACAAGCTTTGACCTTGACTTTAAAAAATCCTGCAGTCTGCATTAAACTGCAATCTTTCATTATAGGTACAACTCGCACTTTACAACAAGTTTAAGAAAGCTTTGTGAATAAAATATAAAACCAATTTAAAACTGCAGTTCGAACATCAAAAAGATAATCTAAGAAACAAAACTTTAGAACTATCATTTAAGTTTAATGATATTGATAAGGCACCATAAATCATACTAAGTAAAATTTCACTTTCCTCCAAACGAAATAAACAGCACTGCCATTGTTTAGTCTATAAAATAGTTCCGATTTCCAGTTTTATTTGTTGGGTTTATTGGTTGTACATTGGTGGAAATGTAGGACCCCGCAAGACTTGAAAACGAAGACGACCGACGACGACTTAGGCAACCAAGGCGGAGGCGGTGCTCGACTCGTATTTCCAGTTGGGCGGCAGGACGCTCTTGGTCTTGTAGTAGCGGGCCAGGCGGTGGATCCTGGACTCGACCAGAATCAGACGGAACTTGCCGTCCTTGTCCTTGCGGTTGCGCTCCAAATGCTTGCGGATGGCGACGGCCTTCTTGATCATGTGGTACAGATCCTCGGGAATGTCGGGCTTCAGACCCACCGACTTCATGATGCGCAGGATCTTGTTTCCGTTCACGAAACGCACCTGGGCAACTCCGTGCGAGTCACGCAGGATGATGCCTAAATGTGGAGTAGTCGAAAAACCGGAATCGGGATTAACATAACCTCAAACAACAACAGATTTCGGCGGCACTCACCGATCTTGGAGGGCGTCAGACCCTTCTTGCCCAGCTTCTTGATCTGATCCTTGACATCCTCGGCGTTCAGCTTCAGCCAGGATGGGACAGTGCGTCTGTAGGGGAGGGCTGATTGGGAAATACCCTTGCTGTGGACGGACGAGGGAATACACGATTGTTAGTACGCCTGTCAAGAGACCAATACTACTACGTCTGCACCATGTGCTTGCCGTTGCGGTCGACTTTCGACCCACTAAACGCCCCGGGGAATCGTTAATATCACATTCATTCGATCATCCCGCACGGCAGGCACATTTTGCAAGCACTCAGCTGCAGGGAGCTGCACTAAAAACAATAAAAAATGGCATTTTTACCCAGGAGCGTGCATACGACCCATCTTGATAGTCTAGTTTTTGACACCGAAAAGAAGGTGGAGACTTTTGGCACGTTGACAGCTCTGCGATTGTGGAGACCTGTCAAAGCGGCTATCGATAGTGGCGATAGCACGAAGCTAAGCGATATTTTTTATAAAAACGTGTTATTTTGTATTAAATTTAACAACCATAAATTACCTTACTAGTTGGGACTATTATTAGTTAAGAATCATAAACATATTTTAACAATTAGCTAGTTCAACTATCGATATTACAAAACTATCGAAAGATAAACTCTACACAAACACAGGGTTGCTTTGCTTAGGTTTCATCTCTAATCCCAGGCAAAACGGTCATATTATTGTTTTCAGACCAAGAACATTTACCATAAAAATGCATTTAAATAAATATAGCGAGCTGGTGGAGCGACTGGAAAACGAGGAATTCGAGGTGAGTGGGTGTATTATCTGTGCCGTCTATAAGGAAGTGATAAACCCCTTGTTTGCACAGCAAGTCGAATTGGGAGCTGAAGTCTACCAGCAGTTACTGGCGATTTATCTCTACCAAAACAAACTGTAAGTGCTGAATAATTAACTGGACAACAACAAAATGTTTAATTTCTTTACATATATTACAGGGCCGATGCCAAGTTGCTGTGGATGCGAATTCCGGCTAGATTAAAGGAGGACAAAGAACTGATTCAGCTGAACCTGCTCAACCTGGCGCTGCAGAACAATAACTATGCCGACTTCTTCAAAAACATCAAGTACGAGTGGTCCGAGAGAGTTAAGGAACCCGTGGAGGATCTCTTGGGTATGTTGTCCTTTAAAAGTATAAGAAAAAGTTATAAAACAAAGATAAATTCATAGTTAAACAACGCGAGGAGCTGTTTAAGCTGATGGGCAGCGCCTATGTGTCCATTTACCAGCACAACCTCTTGGAAATGTCCCTGATGTCAGAGGACGAACTGAAGAACACCTGTGCCGCCTTAAACTGGACTGAGGAGCTGGACGGCGACCGGGTGATCCTGAAACCGAAGGTCCAGGAAGCACCGCCCAGTCGTGCAAACGATGACCAGTTGCTCAAGTTGACCGAGTTCGTCACCTTCCTAGAGAATTAAGCTTCAATAAAGTTCATACAATTTATAGGGGGTTTTATTTGTAATATTTTTTATGTTTTTAAATTTTATTTTATATTTTTATCCGATTTTTTATAAACAAAACCCATTTTAAGCAATCAAGCAATGGCCACACTTATGAAATATCGATATTTTAAATACATGTACAATCCCAAATATTTTTTTTAATATTTTTTACCAATAATATGAAAATATGAAATACGCATATTTTCTGCTTTTTATAAAAAAAAACTCCCCCTATTGGTGTGAAACATGTTGAACTATTTGAATGACGCGCCTTTCGCTTTGTAGCAATCAGCTTTTGAAAGGCTACTTGTCAGTGCTCGACGATTAATATTTGAGTTTGAAATTGTACTTTGGCATTATAATATAGCCTCTTTCTAGTCTAGTAAATAATTATATTCAAATTTTACCTTTTCCCTGTTTTTATTTATTTTTTCCAGTTAAATAAATGCAAACTTTAAAAAGTTATCGATGTGGCCGCTCCTCTGAAAACACCGATACTATCGAACAGATATCGATTTATGTGTCAGCTCTACCGTTGTGTCACTTGAAGGAAAAAAAAAGTAATTTTGCGACGATTTTCATTCGAAAAGCAAATTAAAGGATATTGTGTAGACCTATTGCGAAGTGGAGCAGAAAGAGAGAAGATAATTGCGAAATCCTTTTGTGACCCAGAACAAGCGAATTGCGAAGCGCCAGAGGGCAAAATCTCGTTGATTGGCTGCAGAATAGAAAAACCGATTTTCAGTGCGTTTGTGTGTGAGCAGCAGCAACAGCGGAAAAAATGGCAGCGAGCGACAAATCGGTCGACGATTCTCTATATCCCATTGCGGTTCTGATCGACGAACTGAAGAACGAAGATGTTCAGGTTAGTAACGCCCCAAAATCTGGAGACCCCATTTCCCATTCCCGAGAATTCGCGAGGTAAATTTGGGGAAGCGTGCCCTCACCCACTGCGACTTCGATTTCGTGGTATTTGTGCAAAAATGCGTCACTGTGTGTGCATGGCTATTTGTGTGTGTGTTGGTGGGAACAGGAAGAGGAAGAGCGTGTGCATTGAAAGACCCGTAAAAATCAGCAAAATTCGATATACACAAGATGAGTGTTTTTTCAAAATAACTAAGCAGATCTATAACCAAAAATGAAGATTATTTGCCTAGATTTTATTATCTTACTTAAATCTAAACCAATGTATGTATAGATTATTTGCAAATACAATTTGTAACTTCAAGTTTTATAAATAGCAGCAAGGTTTTTATCAGTAATATCATTTGCGACTTACTAATTGGAAAAGAAGAGGGAAACATGAGATTATTCCCCAGAAATTGAGGGAATACATTATTACATTATAAACTAATTATTTTTTATTATTTAAAAACAAACTTATTTATCTAAATGCTAATCTAATCTGCAAAAAAAAACAACAATTTGTAACCTTAAAAGTCGCTTAATTTATTTTTAGGATGGTTTACTCTTCTATTTCAAAAGTAAATGAAATTTAATTCTCAAAACTAATTTAAAAAAAAATTATTTATAAGTATTATTTTTAAAAATATACTTTTGATAAGAAAGAATAGATCAATAAAGGCTAAAAAAAAAACAAAAATATAAATAAATCAACCACGCCTTGTACATATTACGTTTCATTTGTTAGAAATCCATTTATTTATCTATACTAAATATACATAAGTGATATTTCTAATGATTTATTAGTATTTTAAAAAGTAGTTATTCTGCAATATTTTTTTCATAAAAATTTAAAAGCAGTTTCAAGTTCCGTTAAGAATATCGAAAAAAAAGCCTAGAAAATATATTGTTATTTTGTTGCTATGGTGAAATCATAAAACACTTCCTTCAACCTGTTCTAATTTTATTTTTCCCAACTTCTCCCTCCACCGAACAGCTTCGATTGAACTCCATCAAGAAGCTGTCAACCATTGCATTGGCCTTGGGCGAGGAGCGCACACGGTCTGAGTTGATTCCCTTCCTCACTGAGACCATCTACGATGAGGACGAGGTGCTGCTGGCCCTGGCCGACCAACTGGGCAACTTTACAAGTAAGCAAATAGCTTGTAAATATATTTTTTAGAAATTTCTCTAACCATTTTCCCGTCTTTTTACTTTCAGGTCTCGTTGGCGGACCCGAATTCGCCATGTACTTGATCCCGCCCCTTGAGAGTCTGGCCACCGTGGAGGAGACCGTGGTGCGCGACAAGGCTGTCGAATCTCTGCGCACCGTGGCCGCTGAGCACAGCGCCCAGGATCTGGAGATCCACGTGGTGCCGACTCTACAGCGCCTGGTATCCGGCGATTGGTTCACCTCCCGCACCTCCGCCTGCGGACTCTTCTCGGTCTGCTATCCACGGGTCACACAGCCGGTGAAGGCCGAGCTGCGCGCCAACTTCCGCAAGCTCTGCCAGGACGAGACACCCATGGTGCGTCGGGCTGCAGCCAACAAGCTGGGCGAGTTTGCCAAGGTCGTGGAGACCGAGTATCTCAAGTCCGACTTGATTCCAAACTTTGTGCAGCTGGCACAGGATGATCAGGTACACAGGCTTGCTATAAAAAGCTTTTAATTGCATTTGTATATTTATAAAAAAATTAAATTTAGTAGGTCTTTAATCATTTTCATTTTGCAAAAACTTTTGAATACAATTATATGATTTAAAATAGACAAAACTTAATGATTTTAGTCAAGATCTACTTAAATGTCGCTAAAATATAATAATTTTCGTTACCTTGCAACCTTAAAATAATAATTCCAACTCAAATTTCAGGACTCTGTTCGTCTGTTGGCTGTAGAGGCCTGCGTCAGCATTGCCCAGCTGCTGCCTCAAGATGATGTGGAGCACGTAAGTGGATTAGCACTTGAAAGTCCAACACCCTGCCTTACAAAACCTCTTTCCTTAACTTTCTAGCTGGTTCTGCCAACACTGCGTCAGTGCGCCAGCGACTCCTCATGGAGGGTGCGATACATGGTGGCCGAGAAGTTTGTCGACCTGCAGAAGGCTGTGGGACCGGAGATCACCCGGGTGGACCTGGTGCCCGCCTTCCAGTACTTGCTCAAGGACGCCGAGGCCGAGGTTCGCGCTGCGGTGGCCACCAAGGTGAAGGACTTCTGCGCCAACCTGGACAAGGTTAACCAGGTGCAAATCATCCTGAGCTCCATTCTGCCCTATGTGCGCGATCTCGTTTCGGACCCCAATCCACATGTCAAGTCCGCCCTGGCCTCTGTGATCATGGGCTTGAGTCCGATGCTGGGCGCCTATCAGACAGTGGAGCAATTGCTGCCCCTGTTCCTCATCCAGCTGAAAGATGAATGCCCGGAAGTGCGCTTGAACATCATTTCGAACCTGGATTGCGTAAACGACGTCATCGGCATCCAGCAGCTGTCACAGTCGCTTCTGCCTGCTATCGTCGAGTTGGCCGAGGATTCCAAGTGGCGCGTGCGCTTGGCCATCATTGAGTACATGCCTGCTTTGGCCGGTCAGTTGGGACAGGAGTTCTTCGACCAGAAGCTGCGCGGTCTCTGCATGGGCTGGCTGAACGATCATGTGTACGCCATTCGTGAGGCAGCCACCCTCAACATGAAGAAACTGGTCGAGCAGTTCGGAGCTCCCTGGGCCGAGCAGGCCATCATTCCCATGATTCTGGTTATGTCGCGCAATAAGAACTATTTGCACAGTGAGTTTTGGCTTTTCAGATTTTAGGTATCAAGATCTTATAATGATTTTCTGTTTTATCTCTTTTAGGAATGACCTGCTTGTTCTGCCTGAATGTTTTGGCGGAGGTCTGCGGCACAGATATCACCACCAAACTGCTGCTCCCCACAGTTCTCCTGCTTGCCGCCGATCCCGTGGCCAATGTTCGCTTCAATGTGGCCAAGACCCTGCAGAAGATCTCGCCCTTCCTGGAGGCCAGCGTCATCGATGCCCAAGTGAAGCCCACACTCGACAAACTAAACGCAGACACGGACGTAGACGTCAAGCATTTTGCTGCACAGGCCATTGCCGGCATAGCAGCAGGTAAGCAAAGGGGTTTCTTTGGGTTGTTTTTAAGTTTTTCCAAAGCATTTATGATAGAATAACAGTGTTTTCCAAAAAGGAAGGTATTGTTTAATAATTATTTATGCACATTTAATAAGCTTCAAGTAGGAAATCAGGCAGTTAGACAAATTAATTACATGCAAATGACAATCTAGGGCGTGGCTTTAATATATATCCTGCTATCCTGCTGTAGAAATGGAACTGAATGTGTTTAGAACGGCGGTGCCGCCTTGCATGGGTGCCAAGATTGAGGCCGCCATGGACTCGAAGCTGATCGTGGAACCTCCTCCACAGCTGGTGGCTAGAGATGACGATATTCCGAAGGAGATGAACGGCAAGGCAGCGGCCGCAGAGCCGCCCACAGTTGACTCGGAATGTTAGAGGATGAGTAGCCAACCATACGAAGTGTGATGTGCCTCCCGCTGTCTCCAGCCAGTTCCACAGTCCACAGCCAATATGTTTAATCCCCAGCGCCTTGACTCATATATACATCTGTTGTTTGTTCAAGATAACGAAGCTAGCTCTCAGATTAACGTGCGAATGCAGTGGACCAAGTTATAACCACAGTCGATACTAATGTTGAACCATATCTTTCTGTATCTTTCCCGGTATCATCTCCACCACGTGGCCGTCGTGTTTTACCCACTCTCTCTGTGTTCCTCGTGTGCAATTAATATATATATTTGTTTACAGCGTAATCAACCTTCTTGCATCTTTTTTATTCTATTTTTAAAAACTGTATGTATTTAACGCCGGCAACAAAACATATTATGTAGCAACAACACTTAAGAACGGAAATTTGTAGTGGATCCCGATACCGGATGGTGTTTAACGCTGCAGCCGATGCTTGATGATGTATGGATTGGATGGAGTTGGGAGTTAAGCGAGGAGAAGAAGTGCCACCAGGGCATCAGCATGGGAGGAGACCCACTAAACGCGACACAGCTAAACATTACTACTTACATACTTATATTATATATAAATTACCATAGGCATAAAGATCATTATTAAAATCATGTGTAGAGTTTGGAAAATTTGAACGCATCTGAATGCAAAATAAAATTGTAGTGAAACAATAAGAAGTGGAGTTTTTGAAGGTGTTAAGTTGTGCAGGGGGCTTAGGTATCTAATACTAAATAAGTGTAGATTATTGGACTACTATTTACTATCCACTATATCTATCTATATACTATATATGTATATTGCTGTAAGTTTTATTTATTTATGGTATAGGCATTTATTTAAATTTATATATCTTTCTTTAAATTTAATTTATTTTACAAGAAATAATTAAACAAAAAAGGATATTAAGTAGATACAATTAATTTTTATTACTTAAGTTAAGGAGAAAATTATTTACATTTAAAAAAAATTTTTATTCAAAACAAAATTTAGAATTTTCCTCAATTTTATTTTATATTATTATTTTACTTTAAAATTGAATAATATTTTAACAATGATATTATAATAAAGCAATTTAACGTTTTTTAAACACTTAAGATTATAGATCTTTAAAATAATATGATGTTATATTACACCAATTTAACTTTAGTAACACTAAAATGTATAGATCTTTAAAATAATATTATAGCTGTTAAAAATGCCATTTTTATTTTCGAATACAGCCTTATATCGATAGTCCCCCAACTGACACCTGGCGATAGTTGGGGTCTGTTTATAGGTTTTGTTCGGTTAGCCGTTTTGTTGGCGAGCACTTTTGAGCGAGAGATCAGTTGGACTTTTGCGACGGGGCGACGCGCATGTAGTATTTTTAGTATCGCTGCGCGTGGGCAAATGTTTGCCTAACTCTCGGTTTTCGATTCCGAATCGACTCGTAAGTGCCATTGAATTACTCGTCTGGGTATAGAGCGCCCCATAACATCACAATCGGCGTGGAATGGCGAGTCAATGGGGGAATCAGATGCAAATTTGATTGGGCAAATGGGTGGAACCAATCAATTATGTGTATATATAAGCGGAAAACGATGGTGTTTGTGTGCCCAAATACAGGCGAATGCCGACTATTATCAATTTTACCCACTGGTGTCGCAATCTCCGCGTCCGTTTTCCGTCCACTGACCTACGATCCACCAATCCACCGACCACCATCCACCTGCCCCCCAGACGAGAGTCGCAACAAGTGTTTTGGCTCCATGGGGTATGCGTTAATTACGCGCATATGTCAAAAAATGCTGAGCTGTTATTACAATTATTGTTGCATTATTTTAGCTTTATTTATGTCGTTTCGTATTCCCCCCAAGTGGCGCGTTTTGTTAAGCGTTATTTTTTATATACCTTCCTCGCAAGTGCTTGGCGCCGATTCCGAGTTCCCGAATCCCCCCTCGTTCCGCTCCCACGTCGCCATTATCTGGCGGCTAATTTTCCCCCGATAAGCCGGAATATAAATTGAAGTGCTCTTTATTTATGTCCGCGGTGCGACGGCGAAATCGAGGCAAAAAAAAGGCCGGTACTTAAATTACGATTGCGTTTGTGGGGAGGCAACCAGGGTCAGGGGGCCGCGATTTCCACACATATCCACACACTTTTCCACGGTTTAACTTCCCTAAGTTCGAATTAACTTATAAAAGGTGGTTTTGAGTCATTATAATATTTTTGGGAATATATTACTAGACTTTTTTTCACAAAATTTTGGGATATGTACTTTAAAATAAGTACTTACTTTATTCATCATACTTTAAAAAATTTAATAATCTAATACTATAATAATATAACTATAATATAATAATAATAATACTATATTAATAATATAAAACTACTTTTTATAATAATAAAAAATTATTTATAGTCAGTGACGAATATATTATTAATATTCAAGTATTTTGGAGCTCTACGTAAGAGCTACGGTACAGATCCTAGTATACGATTTGAATTTAAATCTATTCTCTCTATTTCAAAATACAATAATAAGAATCCTATTATATAAAGATTCAGATACCAAATCAAAGCTCATGGTTTTTTCTAAGAATTTTGAACTGGAGTTTTTCGATAATTTGGGAAATATACTTGAAAATAAGTACTTCATTCATGAATATTATAATAACACTCATATATTTTAGGGCTCTACTTCAGAGCTACTTTACAGAATTAAGTATACGATTCAAAATTTAATATAATTTATCAGTTTCAAAATACATTCCTATAATATCAAGTTTCGTTTACCAAATCAAAGCCCACATGTTTGTCCAATCTAAGGACGCACTACTGTAGCTTACAAGTGTGTTGGTTTGGCATTGCTGTAATTTCAAGTCTGCATATTTAAGCATTGTAGTTTGTTCACTTAGACCCCGGGTTAAGGTAATCTGTGGCAATGGACAGTGGACCCTAAAGCTAGTTGAACTCGAACCTGACAAACATTTCCCTTTTCTCTTTTAGTAATAGAGGTGTAAGATCAAGGTTTTATGACCTAGAATGACAAGTGAAATTTGGAGAGGTATATTTTTTTATTAGATAAGTTTTTAAAGGTTTGTTGATAAGATATACTACACAATGCTGAATAGGTTTGAAGTAGAACTTTTCTCTTAAGTGGTTTATTAAATTTAAAGCTTATACATAAATCAAGAAACTATATTTTAGAAACTATAACTCTTAACTGAAATGGATCATATGATATAATAAAGCTTAAAGATCACAATTTAGAGATATTACAGTCTTTGAGCTGTTGTAATTTCCAATTTGATACCGTTTAACTTTGTCGCTGTTGCAATTTTAATTGAATGTGAATGGTGAGTTCGAATCACCTGCCTATTGAAATTAGTAGACTAACTGGCGACAATGCTTTTTATAGCTTTCATTTATGGCTCTCGTCCAATCACCTGAAAATTAAGCCTCAAGTGCATGATGGGATTAACGTTCGATTAAACTTGTTCAGCCCATCGAAGTGGGTGAATAATTATTAGGGGGGTCTAAATAATTAAAGTGCCCAAAATCGGATGTTTCACTGTGTTGTCCACATGAATGATGCATGATGAGGGGGCAAAAGTTTGGACCTCCAAAACCGCCGGACTTTGCCGCCATTGGTGGTGGCCACTCGTGTGATTCACGATGCTCATGTCGCAAGCCTTTTTCGGCCGCGGCCGTACTATCCCTATCTTATCCGAAAGAGATTGAAATTTAATTAGAGTTATCAATTCCGATGGGCCATTTCAGGCCACGCCACACACATCACGCTAATCCACGGCTAATCAACCGAGTGTCCGGTGCTTAGTCTTTGCCAATCACCGCATGGGAGCAGAGGATATCCGGACAGCCCACTGGCCACGTAATCAATCATTTTATGGACTAATAGCCCACAACCCCCAGCAAAATGCACAAGGCCATTAAAAACAAATCCAGTAAGTGAGTAAGCGAAAATGGAAAATTCCGCTAATACGATTTCGATAATTGCTATTGATCAGGGTTGCTCTGCGGTCTCAAGAACTCCAAGGCGGATCTGACGACGGCGAAGTTTATACTATATTACGGGTGAGTTATAAAATAGAACTTTAAAATACTTACATATATAATATTCCTTGCACCCATTTAAAAAACAACAGAATTTCCATAAAATCTAGAAAATTATTTCTGGAATTTTGAGAAATTTTCCTTTAAAACAAGAAAAAATATTTCTAAAAACAAGAAATGTAATTCATATAATAGTTTTTTTTTTCTTCTTTAAAGATTTTTTAAGAAAGTTTCTTCCTTGAAATGTTGAATCAAAAAAGAATTTCTACATTTAAAAAAAAATTCTCTAAAATCAAGAATTTTTTTCGAAAATCAAAGGTTGACCTTTTCAAGGCGATATTTCTAAAATTTAGAAAAAATTTTGTATGAGTGTATAATCTACATTTATTTCTAATTTTTATCTAATAATTTACTCAAATTTAATCAATTTACCCGCAGACCCACGGTTGCAGATAGCGATATCTATGACCTAACCGATTTCCAGAGTCTTTTGGAGGATGAGCACCTGGACTTGGGCAAGAATACGGTGCTCTACTTGCATGGCTACCTGGAAGATCCCGATGTGGAGAGCATTCACGTCATAGCCGAGGCGTATCTGGAGCGCAAGGACACCAATCTTATCGTCCTGGATTGGGGTGAACTGGCCGATGGTAACTACATGTTCGATGCCTTCCCCAACCTCAAGCAGCTGGGCCCGGAGTTGGCCAAGGTCCTGCTCAAAATGTTCGACCACGGCCTGGATATTGACAAGTTTCACATTGTCGGTCATTCGATGGGTGGACAGTTGGCCGGAGTACTGGGTCGAGAGATAATCAAGAGAAGCAAAGGAGCAAGAAAGCTGAAAAGGTGAGAAGAGGATTTTAGATTCCTGTTTTTAGATTTATGGGTTATCTGATTTTATTGATTTTTAATTAGAAAGTAAATTTTTCCACGTGATTTTTTTTTAATTTTTATTCTTTATTAATTTTTAATTCAAATTTAATACATAAAAACAAATATTATTTTTTGAAAAAATATTTTTTTTTTTTAAATGAATTTTAAAAAAATAATTTTTAAACAAATTAATTTTAATAAAAATAAATTTTTAAAAAATTCATTTTTAGTTAATAGACTCATTTTCATAAACTAATTCCTTTAAAATTAAAAAACAATGAAATGCATTATTAAATTAATTTTAAAGTGATATAAATATGCATGTTTCGCGCCCCATTAATCACTTTTTAATGCTAATTTCTGTCTAAAGATAAGACATTTTAAATATAATTCAAAATATCTTCTTTACGAATATAAATATATGGAAATATATCAAAATTTAGGTTATGGATTGCCCATGTTAATATTCTCAACATTTATTTACTTCTTAAAACTGAAATTTTATACGAATATTTAACCCATTTCTTAATAAACAAATCTTTAAAATGTATCTATTAGAATTTCCGCTCTGGATCCTGCCTTCCCACTCTTCTATCCGGGCGCCCACCTGTCCGCCAGCGATGCGGAGTTTGTGGATGTGATACACACGGATGCCTGGCTATATGGAGCTCCGACGAGCACTGGCACGGCGGACTTCTGGCCCAACGGCGGCAACAGCCTGCAGCCCGGTTGTCCCAAGCGGAACTACAAGATGCTCAGCGACAACGATCTGTCCAGTCATCGGCGCAGTTGGTGGTTCTGGGCCGAGAGTGTCTCGGATCGGTATCCCATCGGATTCGATGCTGTGCCCGCAAAGAAGTGGTCGGACTTTAAGCAAAACAAAACATCGGAGACTTGCCCACCGGTGGTGATGGGCCATCATTGCCCCACGTCGTAAGTTTAGCATGCCCTTGAAGGTAATTAAATAATTTGAAATTGTAATTTGCAGAATACATGGCGACTTTTACTTACAAACCAACGGACAAACGCCTTTTGCGCGGGGCAAAGAGGGCGCCGTGTACGTTGATCCCAAGGAGCTGCTAGGAAATACGCACAGTATCACCTGTGATAGCCCACCGCAGCAAAAAATTGAATAAACCATTACTAATTGCCCTGTGTACATTTGAAATGTAGCTTAATTAATGTTTCTCCTTACATTCGCTTTACATCACATTTTGCCTTACGAGAAATATATACTTAAATTTTGTTGTTGACTAAAAAATATATATGCTGGTGCTTCTTTTTAAAAAATATATATTTATAAGGGGAATTTTTATATTTTTAATCCAAAAGTTATCGGTTTAACTTATATATGGATTTTATAAAATCAAAAGATTAGATTTTACAGCCTTAAATCTAAAAAAAACATTTGAAATGTAGCTTAAATAATGTTGTTTCTTTTTACATTCGCTTTACATCACATTTTGCCTTGCGAGAAATATATACTTACATTTTTTTGTTGTCTAAAAAATATATATACTGATGTTTGTTTTTAAAAAATATATATTTTTAAAGGGAATTTTAATATGTTTAATTCAAAAGTTATCGATTTAACTTATATATGGAATTAATAAAGACTAGATTTAACAGCCTTAAATCTAAAAAACCGTTAATAACTTTAGCGCGCTTTTCAAAAATTTAAAATCTGCCTACTGGTTCCGCTCTAGCGATTAATATCGGAACCAGTTGCAGTTCACTAGTTCGATAACGATAACCAGCTACCACATATCGAGCTACCTCCCATCTCTAGGGAGCCTTGCGTCAAAAAAGATTCAATTGACAACAAAACAAATCTGGAATTGAATCTGACAAATCAAAATGAAGATAAAACTAATTGATCCCGTGGTGCGCAGCTTCAAGGTGGCCAAGATCTTCCGGGAGAACACGGACAAGATCAATGCCATCGACTTTGCGCCCAACGGGGAGCACTTGATCTCGTGCAGCGAAGATGACCAGATCGTGATCTACGACTGCGAAAAGGGAACGCAGTCGCGCACGGTGAACTCGAAGAAGTACGGCGTGGACCTGATACACTTCACGCATGCGAACAACACGGCCATCCACAGCTCCACCAAGGTGGACGACACCATCCGGTATCTGAGCCTGCACGACAACAAGTACCTGCGCTACTTCCCCGGCCACACCAAGAAGGTCATCTCGCTGTGCATCTCGCCGGTGGAGGACACCTTCCTCTCCGGCTCGCTGGACAAGACGCTGCGCCTGTGGGACCTGCGCTCGCCCAACTGCCAGGGACTGATGCATCTCTCCGGCCGACCCATCGCCGCCTACGATCCGGAGGGCCTGATCTTTGCCGCCGGCGTCAACTCGGAGAGCATCAAGTTGTACGATCTGCGCTCCTTCGACAAGGGCCCGTTTGTCACCTTCAAGCTTAACCAGGAGAAGGAATGCGACTGGACGGGATTGAAGTTCTCGCGGGATGGAAAGACTATACTGATCAGCACAAATGGTTCGGTCATCCGGCTGGTGGACGCCTTCCATGGCACTCCGCTGCAAACGTTTACCGGCTATCCGAATAACAAGGGCATCGCCATCGAGGCGAGCTTCAGCCCGGACTCGCAGTTCATCTTCTCGGGCAGCACCGATGGACGCGTGCACATCTGGAACGCCGACACGGGCAACAAAGTGTCTGTGCTCAATGGCGATCACCCGGGGCCGGTGCAGTGCGTCCAGTTCAATCCCAAGTACATGATGTTGGCCTCTGCATGCACCAACATGGCTTTCTGGCTTCCCACATCCGAGGAGGGATTGTAGTTTCCCGCTTGCGTAGCTCATAAGATTAAAGTTTAATTTATAAATAACAATCGAAATTAATTTAAACCGCAGCCTGATCTTTGTGGCGGTCGTATCCACGGCGTATGCTGTTCAGCAGTTGACCCAGATTGTGACCCATCTTGGCACTGATGCCCAGCACGGGATTCTGTAGCCTACGCTGCAGCTCCTCAAAGTTGCTCTGGCCCTCCTCTACGTCCAGTTTGTTGGCCACCACCAATTGCGGCCGCGTCGCCAGGCGTCCTCCAAACTGGCGCAACTCGTGCATGAGCTGTTCGTAGTGCGTCCAAGGCTCCGGAGCACTGGCGTCCAGGACGAACAGCAGCAAGGTACAGCGTTCGGCGTGCTTCAGAAACTGAATGCCCAAGCCCTTGTTCAGATGGGCCTCGGGCACAAGTCCGGGCAGATCAGCGATGGTCAGCTGGATGTGGTCATCGTACTGCACGGTGCCCAAGTGAGGACGCAGTGTGGTAAAGGCGTAGGGTGCCACCTTTGGTTTAGCTCGAGTCAGAGCATTCAGTAGGGTGCTTTTGCCCGCATTTGGATAGCCAATCAGGCCCACATCCGCCATGCTGCGCAGCTCCAGGGTGTAGGAGAGATCCTCGCCACAGGGTCCGTACTCGCAGACCTTGGGACTCGTCTCCTTGTCCGTGGTGAAGAAGCGGTTGCCCTTGCCGCCGGCACCGCCTCGGGCGGCCACAAACATGAGGTCCGCCTGCCCCAGATCGCCGACAATGAGACCCTGGGCATTCCGGATGACCGTACCAATGGGCACCTTGATCACCGCGTGCTTGGCGTTCTTGCCATGACAGTCCTTGGAGCCGCCCTTCTCACCCTCCTCCGCCTTGAGGACACTGCCCACGTGGTTGAAGTTGCGCACATCGTTGGAGGCCTGGAACACCACATGGCCGCCGTGGCCACCATCGCCGCCATCCGGACCGGCACGCTCATTGCACCAAAGCTGCAGAAAGGAAACGCAACCGTCGCCACCTTTGCCGCCGATGGCGCGAATCCTCTTGGCATCGGAGAAGTACTGCGCCTGGATGCGGGGACACCAAAAATGTGGCTATAGTTATGTAAATGGGAGAGGAAACTGAGGATCTTACTTCTTTACGGTTAGATTTGGCCTTCTTTGGACGCAGGGCAGTGGCCACCTGGCAGTAGTTGGCTATGAGGCCACATGACTTGGCCTTTCTGGATATATCCAAGGAAAACCGCGCCAGGAAAGTTCTGCCGGTTGAAAACAACATTGCTGAAGCTTATGTAAACATGGGTGTAGTGTAGAAAAACATATGTGCAAGGGGATATAAAGAAAAACTTTATATTAAAGCCAATTACAGGTAGTCTTCTCAGATACTTTTTCAAAATTATTAAGATTTATTTAGTAATCTTTTAGCTAAAAAGTAAACAAAAATAAAAGGGGGTTACAAAAAAGGATACTACGCCCCTGGCAAATCACCTGCTGATAAACAAAACCTATCGAAATGTCTATCGGAAATCAAAACAGCTGGTAGCCATTAAATGTTTTTGTTTTTGGGAGGCAGCAGGAGATTTGCGCACTTGAGAAGGATGTCTATCAAAGGAGCCTTCATTGATCTCAGTGGCACCTTGCACGTGGAAGATGAACCCACTCCAAAAGCAGTTGAGGCTTTGAAAAGGTGCCATTACCTAAATAAAATAGCTAAATAAAAACCAAATAAAAACAAGTTAATCCTACAGATTGCGTGCATCTGGAGTGGAGGTCAAGTTCGTCACGAATACCACCAAGGATTCGAAGGCCACACTGCACGAACGGCTCTGCAGGATTGGCTTTGAACTGGAGCCCTCGGAGATCTACAGCTCCTTGAGTGCGGCAGTTGCGTTTGTGGAGAATGAGAAACTGAATCCTTACTACATTCTGTCCGAGGATGCGCGCCAGGACTTTCCGCCCGAGGACACCAGGCGCTACCAGGATTCTGTTGTGATTGGCCTGGCACCAAAGGCTTTTAACTACGACCAGCTGAACGAGGCTTTCAAGTGGGCATCGTGATGTAGTCCATCGTAACCTATTAAACCACATCTTCCATCTCTTCAATAGAGTTCTCTTGGAGAATAAGAATCACAAACTGGTGGCCGTGCACCAGGGCAAGTACTACAAACGTGCCGATGGCCTGGCCCTGGGACCGGGATGCTTTGTCAAGGGTCTGGAGTTTGCCACCGGACGAACGGCCAAAGTGATTGGCAAACCGAATCCGTACTTCTTTGAAGGAGCTCTAGCTGGCCGGGATCCCGTCACCTGCGTTATGATAGGAGATGTAAGTGGGTTCTAAAATAATCTCTGACTTCTATTCTAATCCTGGGATGCTTTCCAGGATGCCAACGATGACATTGTGGGCGCCATGAGCGTGGGCATGCAGGGAATTCTCGTCAAGACTGGCAAATATCTGCCAGATGTGAAGCCAACGCCTCCGCCCACAGCGTTGGTGGAGAACTTTGCCGAGGCAGTCGATTGGATAATACAGAAAAACAAATCTTAAGCGTTATGTGTTCTCTGAAATTATGTGTGACATAATATAAAACATATATAAATGTAGTTAATGACAAATTCTTGATTTAGTATAGTATTCAATAAGGCATTACTATTATCATTAGAGTTTGAAAAGTAATTAAATGTGGAAAATGAGTTTTTCCTTTGAGTAAAACCGAAATATGTCTTTAATATAAGTGTATAAATGCTTTTATTTTATAAATAGCCGTAAAAATTCATCTGAAATGCTGTTTGGAACAGATCAACGGATTGGGTTTAAGCATAGTTGTGTATCAAAATTGTGAGTAATTAAAGGTCTTTAAGTTCTTGATGCATTTAAGACAATTTCGCTTGGGCAAACTTGCTGGCCAACTGAAGAATCTCGTCCACCTTTTCGTAATTTGTGCCCGAGGCCTGGGCGGACTCTGGTTTGCCACCTCCCTTGCCGCCCAAAGTGGCGGAAACATGCTGCACCCACTCATTCGCCTTCAGACCCTTCTCCACAGCACTCTTGGGCACCGAGCTCAGGCAGAAGATCTTTTTGGAGTCCACATCCACCGATAAGAACATGGCAGCGGCATTGGGCAGCTGGCTGCGCACCTGCTTGAGAGCGGCATCCAGTGCCTTGGTGTTATTGAAGGCTTCCAGCTGCTCGACCAGCACGGTGGCCTCGGGATTGGCCTCGCACAGCGCCTTGGCGCGCTCCACAACGGTCACCGAGACGGCGGCGCGCAGAGCACGTTCCTTGTCATCCAACGTTTTCTTCAGGCCCTTCAGCAGGTTGCGCATCTCATCCTTCTTCACATACGGAATCGTGGCATGCGAGATCTGTTCGGTTAGCTCGACAATCTCCTTGACATGCGACTTGGAATCCTTGCCAGATTGATCGGCATCAATGGTGGCCTTAAGCCGAACGATTTCCTGCTCAAAAGCCTCTGATTTCTTCAGTGCCTTCAGAGCTTCGGGTCCGGTGAGAGCCACAATGCGACGTATACCCTTAGCAATGGCCTCTTCGCTGCTGATCACAAAGTCCATGATGTGGCCGGAGCGTCTGAGATGGGTGCCGCCGCAGAACTCCACGGAGGTTTGTTCGCCGGCCTCGGAATCGGGATTCTGCTCCAGTTCGTCCACGGACACGCCGAAGGAGATCACCCTCACGGGATCCGGGTAAACTTCATCGAAGACAGATCGCAGGCCTCGGATCTTCTTGGCCAGCGCCAGCTGCGACTCCTTGGCATAGATGGGCACGTTTTTGTACACCATCTCCTTGGTCAGCTGCTCCGTCTTGGCCACCTGCTCGATGGTCATGGCACCCTTGCTGTTGAAATCGAAGCGCAGCTTCTCTGGCACCACCAGGGAGCCCTTCTGCTCGGTGTCCTTGCCCAATACCTGCAGCAGGCAGTGGTTAAGGGCATGTGTGGCCGAATGGTTCTTCATCGTCAGCCAGCGGCGCTCCACATCGATGTGCAGTTCCAGCTCATCGCCCACCTTCAGTGTGCCCTCGACGACGCCGATGTGGAGAATGTAGCCACCGCGGTTGTACACGCGGTCCACCAGGAATTCGTTGGCCTCGTCGTTAACCTTAACCAGGGCACCTTGATCGTAGATCTGACCACCGCTCTCCGCATAGAAGTTGGTCTTGTCCAGGACAATGCCCGCCTTCTGTCCGCTGCTGATTTCGTTCACAAACTGATTCTCAAAACGCAGGGCGACGATCTTGCTGTTGCACACACCGTAGTTGTAGGCAGAGTCGCGTTCATCCGACACAGCCTCGTACTTGTACTTGAAGGTGTCGTTGGTGGGTGGCACACCCTGCTCCTGCAGCTGGGAAATGGCGTGCACATCCAGATTGATCTCCTCGATCTTGCTGGCACCCTTGCCCTGCGATAGCACATACGAATTCTGCTTGGCAGCCTCATAGCCATCCATATCGATTTTCAGCGACTTCTCCTCGGCCATCAGCTGGGTAAGATCGACTGGAAAGCCGTAGGTATCGTACAGACGCCACGCAACATCGCCGGGAATGGTAGTCTGGTTGCCCAACTTTTCAATGGTGCGATTCAGCAAGTTGCGACCGCGCGTCAGTGTCTTCAGGAACTGCAACTCCTCCTCGTTGATGATATCAATGATGTGTTGCGGATCCTTCTTTACCTCCGGGAAGGCATCGCCAAGCAGGTCCACCACGGTGTTTACTAGAGAGGAGAAGAAACCAGGCTTGGCATTCAGCTTCTCCGTGGCATAGCTGTGGGATAAGTAAAGGATTCGGGTTAAGATTTAATTAAGGCATATGTTATTCTATATTATCTTACCGCACAGCGCGTCGGAGGATGCGACGCAGGACGTAACCACGGCCGGTGTTATCCGGGGTGCCGCCATCGGCCAGAGCAATGGTGATGGTGCGAGCGTGATCAGCGAGCACGCGGTAGGCCATGTCAATGCCGTCCACATCGTCGGCGCCCACACGTCCCTGGTAGGCTGGCGCCCCAGTGCCCGCCTGGATGGCCTCGAAGAGGGGCACAAACAGATCGGTGTCGTAGTTGGAACGCTTGTTCTGAATAACCGAAACCAGCCGCTCGAAACCCATGCCGCAATCGATGTGCTTCTTGGGCAGCTGCTTCAGGCTGCCATCGGACTCGCGATTGTACTGGATGAACACCAGGTTCCAGATCTCCAGCACATCGGGATCATCCATGTTGACCAGCTCCGGGACGCTGCGTCCGCCAATGCGGTCAAAATGCAGCTCAGAGCATGGACCACACGGTCCAGTCTCGCCCATCTCCCAGAAGTTATCCTTCATGCTGCCCGGCAGGATGTGCTCCGGCTTCAGGCCCAAGTCCAGCCACATCTGCTTGCACTCCAGATCGGGTTCCAGGCCGCTGGCCTCATCGCCTCCGAAATACGTCACATACAGACGATCCTTGGGCAAGCTTAAACGCTGGGTGAGGAACTCCCAGGCCCAGGAGCAGATCTCCTTCTTGAAGTAGTCGCCAAACGACCAGTTGCCCAGCATCTCGAAGAAGGTGTGATGGTAGACATCCTTGCCCACATCATCCAGATCGTTGTGCTTGCCGCCGGCACGGATGCACTTCTGCGTGTTGGCCACGCGCACCCACTTGGACATCTCGCTGTTGGGATCGGCGGTGCCCAGGAAGATGGGCTTGAACTGATTCATGCCGGCGTTGGCGAACAGCAGCGTGGGATCGTCCAGCGGAATGGTGCTGGACGAGTGGACGTAGATGTGCTTCTGCTCCTTGAAGAAGCCCAGATAGGCATCGCGCACCTCCTTGGCGGTGAGGAACTTCATTTTGCTGCTTGCTGCAATGGGTAAACTTTGCGTTAGAGGTTGCCACGCGACAATTTGGGGCTCCTAACCCCTCAAAATGGCCCACAAATCAGAGCAGTGAAAGTGCACACTGCACACTACGTGACGGGATTACACAATTAGGGAGCAAATTGAATCAGAAAAGCTTCTATTTGTTTATTTCTTCGTTTGTTAGTTAGCCCGCACTGCCGCTGAACCAAAACAAGTTATGGATTACTCACGTTTTCAACAGTAAATGCAAATGCAAACAATTTCGTCAGCCGACTGCAGCAACGTGTGAGATTCGCACCTTTCCGATAGGCAATGCGGCAAGCTTTGCGGCCTATCGATAAACTTAGCGATGGGCAAAATAACTGGTTTTTCAAGAATTTAAAATGTAATTTTTTTAAATATTTTATAATATAAATGTATTTTATTTTTTAAATACGAGGTTCTTGAATTGCAGTCCATCATTTCCATTTAAAGAGTTATTACTATTTTTGTATTCTTGTAAAATGTAAACCTATCAATAATTAAATTTGTCAGATTTAATTTTAAATTTAATAATAGACACTGGTTTCTTAAAAATAAATAGTTTAGGAAATTTGGCAGGAAAGGCGGCATAATTTAGAATTTAGCAATTCTTAAAACCATTTTTTCCAACTACATACTTTCATACATAAAAATGGTTTAAAAATGCTTTTTTAATTTACATTTGTTCTGATGTCAAAAATTATTATACACAAATAAGTATCTCTAAAATAAAAAATATATACATACATATTTTAATCTAAGCGAATAAATTCCATTTTATTACAAGTTACTTGTATACAGTTTAAAAAAAGTTTTTTAAAAATGTGCTTCTTTGTTTGATAACAACAAGTGTTAAGGTGTTGAATCCTAAAGCTTTAGTTTAATCTTTAAAACCAAACATTAATATTTTAGTCCAATCTAAAAAGTTCTTTCTAAACCCACAAACAAATCAACAAAATTACAAATTGCATTTGGGCTTAGCCCCAAAATGCGCCTCTATTTCAGCTAGTTAACAGGTTATAACAATTAAAAGTCGATTCGCTGCGGCATGTGCTCCTCCTCCAGCTTGTGCTCGATCTCCCTCATGCGCAGCATCAGCAGGAAGTTCTGCTTGTCCTCCTGACCGGTGAGGAACATGGTGAGCAGCGCCTGCAGGCAGATGATGGTGCCCAGGGCCGGCGTAATGGGGCGGGTAATCTTGCGCCACAGCTGGAACACCTCGCGTGGACTCTCCGTGATCGAGGGCATGCGGTACGTGTAGCAGCGGGTGGCGAACATAAATGCGGCGAACGGGGCCAGAATCGTGGGATACACGATGCCTAGGCTCGTCTGAAAGGCGGCGCTCCGCACCTGGATGCACACCGGGCACTCGCCCAGGGGATTCAGCAGAATGGGTCGCTGGATGAAGAACTTGTGCGCCAGCATGGTGAAAATGGCGGGCACGGCGACAATGGGCAGATAACTGGACAACCGACCGTGTCCGCCCAGTCGCAGCTTGGTGCGATAGTGGTTATTGATGTAGGCCCCTGTTCCCGCCGCCAGGCCGGCCAGAATTCCGGGTGTGTATCGCAGGGACCATCTGTAAGTTGTTTGGCTGTTAGGTAAGCGGCTTGATTGGAGCACTACTGGTACTTACACATCGCCTATTTTGTCCCAGGCGGTGATGATCTTCCACTGGTACTTTAGGGCCTGATCCTCTGTGATCACAACCGCATCCTTGGGCAGTTCGTCGGGCTTGGCGCGGGATAAAGCCATTATTCTAGGACGAATTAAAATATTTTGTTCAAAAACACCAACCAAAACAGAAAAGGCAGGTGGTGCAGTGTTGTAAAACTCCAAAACCGGCTGTTTACAGTAGGTATTGCAAAAATAAACTTTATGTAAATGCTTAAATTTTAATTTTTAATAATTTTAAAAATGTTCTCATTATAACCAATTATTTTTTCCAATATTTAGTAAAACATAGCATGTATTTATTTTACATATCACAAATAGTTCCTTTCAATAGAAGCTCTACTGTAGAACAGCTGTTGGCCAGTGTTGCAAAACACCCGAATCAGTGTGGCGTGCTGTTTTAGATCAGGGGCGAATCGAAAAGTACTTTCGCTCTGTTCAAAATGCCGCACAAGCGTAAAACCCGACTTAATATGAACCAGAGGAACTCCGTCACGCGACGCGTCCAATTGGCGCCCACAGCACGGCCAAATGTCCTCGTCGAGTCCTGCAATGGCCCAGAGGCGGAGATCCCGAAGCCCGTTTATCCGACCGCCAGAAGGACCGGACCGACGTCCCAGAGACCCTTGATGGTGGACAAGTTTGCCGCGCCCCAGTACAACACCACCGTGCGCAAGCAAAATGAGGTCCAGATCCTATCGCACATAATGCTGGACACGAAAATTAACCCGGAGGCTACGGCAGCCATAGCACCAAAGGTGGGTCCTGCCTTCGAATGCGGAGAACTCATCTAAAAACTATTAAAACTTCCCCCGCCCCCAAAAGGTCACCCAGAAGATGAACTTTGCGCCGGATCAGACGGTCTTTAAGGATCTGGTGCCGCTAAATGTCAACGATTCCGTGCTGGTGCCCAAAAAGCTCAAGAGCGATCCCCCCAAGAGCAAGTCAGCCAAGGAGACAGAGGCGAACAAGGTCAAGAGCGAGCCCCAACTGGCCGACTATGCGGAGAAGGTGGAATCCATTGAGATGGCCATTCCGGAGCCAGAGATCCACTTGGATTGCGCACCAGAACCCTTCGATTTCCTCGGCGCCTATCGCAAGATCTACTATTAGAGTTACATTATTTATTTATAAATATATCCGAGTCGCATGTTAGGCTTCAGCTTGGTTAACCAATGAAGTTCATCACCACCAGGTGCAGGATCACATGGGCAAAGATGAAGTCGGCGAATCCGCGTTCCGGCGAGATGCCGGCAAAGACCGTCTTGTTCTGGGGATTGGCCTGCAGGCGCAGGCACACGGCCAGGACGAAGCAGCTGACGGTGCTGATGAAGCCGGAGAGGAAGGAGTTGAACGGGAAGGTGCCCACCAGGCAGCAGTAAACAAACTGGATGATGCCGGTCAGCAGAATGTAGCCCAGGTAGATGTCCACCAGCTTCAGCTTCTTGGGCGTGTTCTGCACGTAGTCGTTGTAGAACTTGGAAATCACGCTTGATAGCTCCACCATGTTGCTTCTTCTCGGCTTATTGGTTCGGTAATTTAAGGATAAAGGCGATTTTTAACGAATTTACCGCAGACACGTCACGAAATGGAACACGAAAGTAGGACCGTTGCTGGAATGTGAAAATAATACAGAAAACTCTAGAGATGACGCCTCATGTACAATGGGCACTGTGATGGCTATACGAGGTAAAAAATATCGATATAAAAAATTTCGTTTTTTTTAAGAAATGTCTTTTGTTAGTTTAGCCTACTTTATATATTTATTTTAAAAATTGTAATTTTATTTTATTTTTTTTTTGTTTTACAAATTTTTAGTTATTACTTATCGATTTTAAAAATGAATTACCTATCTTAACTAATATTTTATATTTTTTTATTTTAAATTTAAAATTATTTACAAAATATTTTTTTATTAAAATTCTTTTAATATTTTTATTTGAAAAGAGACTTAAAGAAGATGTGTCATTTTATTTAATGTTTTTGTAAGAAATTTAAAAAATATATCTTTTAAATTTCTAAACCTTTTAAAAAATGAATTTATTTATAAACTTTTTTTTTATAAAATAAACTTGATTTTTTTTCAGTTAAAAAGTAATTATTCATCTAAACTAATATTTTCATCTTTTAAATATAAACATAAATATAAAACAATATTTGAAAGAGTAAAGGAAGAGACTAGATAGACCCTAGTTTTTTTTTTAATTTAATGTAAATTTTTTTAATATATTAAAAATGAAGAAAATTTTATCAAATTTCTTGAATAGAATATATCTTTTAACTTTCTAAACCTCTTAAAATCAAATTCAAAAACAATTTCTCATTTCAAATTTTCTATCTAATTGTTACTGTACCATCAAATCGTCTAGACAATCGATAGATACGGAAAAAACCAACCTTGCTGGTGTTTTGCTTTGCTGCTCCAGTGCTGTTTTGGTTTCGGGGTGCGAGGCAATTGTTATTGCGAGCTAAATTCAAAGTAAATAGTAACGTATGTATTGAAAACTACCAGAGCAGTTAAAGAATACCATATGTGTTGTAACTTTAATATAATAACTCCCTATCTATTGGGCGAAAGTGATGCATGGTCTTATCAAATGGTCGTAACGAGTACAACATGATTCATTGTTGATGTCTCCTCTCTTCGATTCGCAGACTGGCAAAAGATAATTGGCATCCGTCTCCGCCCCCAACGCACACCAAACTCTATAGTTAATGGAGTTTTGGAGCACTACGGTTTTAATTTGAGTTGCCTGGCACATTGATAGATTGCACCAGACGCTGTGACCTTCGCAGGAGCACCCCATTCATTGTCAGTGTCGAGCGGGAAAAAATCAATGGAGGACCTGACGCCATTAACCAACCTTCAACAGGTAGAACACCCCCACACATCCAACCATCTATATGCGCATGCTGTTTGGGTTTATTTTGATTTTATCTTATATCTTTCATTTGTTAATTATATTTTCTTTTTTCAGTTTTAGTTTCAAGATTATTATTTTTACAACTGCCCAAAAGAAGAGTTCCTACGACTTTCTACCATCCATCTCAAGTTGAGATTCATCTAATTCGAGTTACTCTCTGTAAGTTGAAAAGATATTTTTGCGATATATCGCACTTTGTTGTGCAAGTCTGTGATGCAAGATAATACGAAAATAAGTTGGTAGTCTTGATGCTTTGTTTGATTTCTTTATTGCACTTGAATAAAGATTACCTGACATAAGTCTGCTGTTTGTCGGGATCTAGTTAGTCTAGATATAATCCCCTTTAATCGCTTACTAAGAAAATAATACTTTTGCTTGGCAAAAAAAAGTAATGCTTATACTTAGAAATATTAGTAAAGGTCACTCATTTCTTACCTTGAGACACTTCGAACTTTTAATTTTAGTTTATAAAGAATATAGTATCATAGTATCTTATATTAGAATTATGTTAAAGTAAACTAACTTTTGTTTATCCAGTTAAATCAAATTTTACATTTATTTCGATACTTTTTCTTTTTAACATTTCAATTTTAAGTATTTTTAAAAAAACCTTAAATAATTTTGAAAGTCATGCTAAATAAAATTTTACATTTATTTCCTTACTTTTTCTTTAAACATTTCAATTTTATATATTTTTAAAGAACCTTAAATAATTTTGAAAGTCATGCTAAATCAAATTTTACATTTATTTCCATACTTTTTCTTTAAACATTTAAATTTTATATATTTTTAAAGAACCTTAAAAAATGTTGAAAGTCATGCTAAATCAAATTTTACATTTATTTTCATACTTTTTCTTTAAACATTTATATTTTATATATTTTTAAAGAACCTTAAATAATTTTGAAAGTCATGCTAAATCAAATTTTACAATTATTTCCATACTTTTTTTTTTAAACATTTAAATTTTATATACTTTTAAAGAACCTTAAATAATTTTGAAAGTCATTCTCCATCGGAAGTATCGAATATCGAAAAACTGCATAGTATTCGAAAAACTCCATAATATTGTTCTTCCAATTTGAGTCACTCCATAACTCATAAGTAATCAAACAATAATGGGTGGATATTTGATTCACCGTCTGGATACGCATTATATAATTTTGATTTATGGCTCTAGAGCTTCAATATGCGGGTCTTATCGCCTCGCATGGCTTGTTTTTTGCGAGTTGTCGGTGTTTTCGGTTTTAAAGCTATACTCTAGCGAGGGCCTGGACTCGCCAATTTGATATCGACTTCCGAAGCGAGCGTAATCAGACCCATATTGCAGTATGCAAAGTAATGAAGTGATCAAATTAATCGCACTTTGAGTCAAGTCCAAGGCTGAGCCCGACTATCAGCATGGTCGAAATTTTCCACTCCGCACTCCCGGCACGCGTCCCCCGGTCCACAAGCCACAATCCACAGCCGCCGCCACTATCTGCACCTCCTATTGTTACACATAATAAGTGTGGAAAACTGAGTCAGCGGAAAATTTCCGAGGCGAAAAGCGGGCGTCTCAAATAGCAGTTTCAGTGTGTTTCGTGCAGCCGGGGAGGGCGCATCATATAGAATATCGCTCAGACTTAATAAGTTACGTACTGTTTCCAGATTCCCGAGGGTGCGCCGCGCAAGAAGAAGATGTCCGAGCGCCAGCCGTTGCTCCTGCAGAGCGATGCCTCCGACTACGAGGGCAGCCGGGGATCGGCGGCACGACCCGTGCGCAGCTCTCCGCCGGACAACACGCTGGTCAACGTGCACAGCGAGGACAGCCTAGCAGGTGAGTTTGTACCCGGTTTCAAAATTATCATTCTAAAAAAAATCTAATAAATAAAAATAAATATTTATTGAGGAATTTGTATCGTAATCTTATCAAAATATTTAACTAGAAATCGTGCATTTGTATTTTTGTTGAATTTAAAGTCTGGCTTCAAAACTAAAATTCTTAAAAATTAAGTAAATACTTATAGAGGAATTTATTAGTATCAATTAAAATATTACATGTACATTTTGTTAAGTTTGTTACCTGGTTTCAAAATTATCATTTTTTAAAAATTTTGTAAATATAAAATTATATTTGTGGAGTAGTTTATTTTTTTGAGCCAAAGTAGTAAACTATAATATTTATTGTTTTTATACTTTTGATGAGTTTGTAACCCGAATTCTAAATTAACATTTTTCAAAATTTTATTTAAAAAAACAATTATTTATAAAGTAAACTATTCTTAGAATCAAAAATTGAGTAAACTCCAAAATAAAGTAAATATTTATAGAAAATTGTATTATTTTTTATTAAAATATTAAACTTGTAAATTTAGTTTATTTCTACGTTTTTTTGAGTTTGTAAACTGGTTTCAAAATTCACAAAAAAAGGAATTACAGAAGAATTTAATCTTTTTAAAAATTTATAATAGTTTTAAAAAAAACAAACTATTTTAGTTATAAATTAAACCATTTATCAAAAAAATTGTTTTAGGAGGAACAACGTTTTTTTCAATTTAAAGTTTAAAAAATTATTCAATTAATTCTACAAAATTAAACTTTTAAGATGTATGAATAACAGTCTTACATGTAAATGATTAACCAATGAATTCATAGAGTTAAAATTAAATACAATTATGTTGACATGATTTACAAAACCGCAAGATATCTATAGGCGCTTATCAACTTTTCTGCTTATTCATTTGGGATTTTCTATTAATATTGTCAACTTCTATTTGGTAGTATATAAAGATTTGTCCTTTGAATATTTTAAAAAATATGAAGAAAATTATACAAGCATTGAAATAATATTTTTGAAGAATTCGAACTATTTTATTTATTTAATTTATTTTTTATTTAAAAATAATACATTTATTTCGATGAAATCAAACTTATATTTCTCTCGATTTTTATCTGTGAGTGCACGCAGCAGCCTCGGGATCGGGAGATGAGGAACGCGGCGGTCTGGACAAGTCCGGCTACAACCCCACCCATCATCGCACCCTGGAACACCCAACGTCCAACTTTGACACGCTGGTCCATCTGCTCAAGGGCAACATTGGCACCGGCATTCTGGCCATGCCGGATGCCTTCAAGAACGCCGGTCTGTATGTGGGACTCTTTGGCACCATGATCATGGGTGCCATCTGCACCCATTGCATGCACATGCTGGTCAACTGCTCCCACGAGCTGTGTCGCCGATTTCAACAGCCTGCTCTGGACTTCTCGGAGGTGGCTTACTGCAGTTTTGAGAGTGGACCCCTGGGCCTGAGGAGATATTCGATTTTGGCCCGAAGAATCGTCACCACGTTCTTGTTCATCACCCAAATCGGTTTCTGTTGCGTCTACTTCCTGTTTGTGGCGCTGAACATTAAGGACGTAATGGATCACTACTACACGATGCCCGTGCAGATTTACTTGCTCATCATGTTGGGACCCATGATCCTGTTGAATCTGGTGCGGAATCTCAAGTACCTGACGCCCGTGTCGCTGGTGGCCGCTCTTCTCACGGTGGCCGGTTTGGCCATCACCTTCTCCTACATGCTGGTGGATCTGCCCGATGTGCACACGGTCAAACCGGTGGCCACCTGGGCCACGCTGCCCCTGTACTTTGGAACCGCCATCTATGCGTTTGAGGGGATTGGCGTGGTGCTGCCGCTGGAGAACAACATGCGCACCCCGGAAGATTTCGGTGGAACCACTGGTGTGCTTAATACTGGCATGGTTATCGTGGCCTGTCTGTACACAGCTGTCGGGTTCTTTGGCTACCTGAAGTACGGCGAACATGTGGAGGGCAGCATAACCCTTAATCTGCCGCAGGGCGATACGTGAGTTCTTAAAATTTCCATTACTAAACGTTTTTAGTTACTAAGAAAGGGGATTGCATATTATTAATCCCACCATAAGCTGCAGGAAACTATATTCTTCAGCTTATATTTGAAAAAATATTCCAAGAACTGCCATATTATTTAGTCAGATAACATTGTATTATAAAATAACTTTATTTTCTGTTTAAAATCGTAAATTCATTATACTTTTTTTATAATTCTAAAATTTTATAAAATTAAAATAATTTTTTCTGTATAGCTATCATTTCCTAGAAGCTCTAACCAAACTTTTTAGTGTACTTTCTATATAAAATCGTTAATTAATAATATTTTTTTATAAGGCGATAAGTAAGTTCTTAAAAGTTCGATTTTAGTTACTAAAAAAGAGGATTGAATATTTTTTATCTCACCATAAGCTGGAGAAAACTATATTCTTCAGCTTCTTTTTGAAGAAATATTCCAAGAACTACTATTCTATTATCAAATAGCTTTATGTTTAAAATCGTAGATTTAGTATACTTCTTTTATAATTCTAAAATGTTATAAACTTGAAGAAATTCAATCGGATAAGCTCTAATTTCTTAGAACCTCTAAACAAACTTTTTAGTGTATTCTTATATAAAATCGTAAATTCATAATATTTATAATAAGGCGATTTTAGTTACTAAATAAGAAGATTAAATATTCTTTATCTCTGGAGAAAACTATATTATTCAGCTAACCAATATTTAAACTTTTAAGAACTTTTTTATACACACTTATAAATCCATTTATAATATTTTATTAGTTTATTAGCTGATTTAATATTTTTTCCAAATATTTTATGAACCCTTTTCTCTAACTTTCTAGGCTCTCCCAGTTGGTCCGCATCTCCATGGCCGTGGCCATCTTCCTTTCCTATACGCTTCAGTTCTATGTGCCCGTGAACATTGTTGAGCCTTTTGTGAGGAGTCATTTCGATACCACGCGGGCCAAGGATCTCTCTGCCACCGTATTGCGAGTTGTTCTAGTCACTTTTACCTGTAAGTGTTTTTTAAAACTACCCATAAATTCTCTAACCAACATTATACCTTTCTTCACAGTTCTCCTGGCCACCTGCATTCCCAATCTTGGCTCCATTATTTCGCTTGTTGGAGCCGTGAGCAGCTCAGCTTTGGCCCTGATTGCGCCACCCATAATTGAAGTTATCACCTTCTATAACGTTGGCTATGGCCGCTATAACTGGATGCTGTGGAAGGACTTTCTTATCCTGATCTTTGGACTCTGTGGCTTTGTCTTTGGTACCTGGGCCAGCTTAGCTCAAATTTTGAACAACGCCACCCACTGAGTTAAAAGCATGAGAAGAGCAAAGCAAAAACAGAACTTGGCTAGTTCTAGTTCTGCCAACAAATGTGTGCGAATTTATGACCGAAGGCTTTATGTAGTTTCTCTCAGACTACGAATACGTTTACCATTAGTTGTTTACTTATTCAACACCTGTGGCGGTGCTCTAGTTTGTTTAATTTATTATTATCGCGAATTAGTTGCATTTTTTTCTCGTTATCAGTTAGCTGCAATCGTACCAGACAATAACTAGCATTTTAAGTAGAAAGTTTTTAACAATAGATATGTGTTTGTTCAGTTTGTCAGTTGGAGAATATTTCTGTGTTAACTCGAGGACCGCACAATGCCAAAAGTGATTTTACGTAGTATTCATAAATAAATTATTATTTAGCTTGTACTATGTAGTCTAGGTCGGGGCAGATCATTCCAAAGCCAAAAACCGAGATTAGCTAACGTTATCTGCATACTTTTATCGTTCTTATATTTGTAATTATATATATTATATATGTACGCATATGTTTAGGTACTCCACATACCGTATTGGGTCCCGAAATTTCGACCTCCGATACAATATTGTAAATACATCTATTCGGTGTATCAACAAATGCTCTTTAATGGTTCAACGGATAACAAAAGACAATAATTAATATAATGTTTATAAAAATCAGTACCACATATAAAGTGTTTTTGGTGTTTCTACCATTGAATAGCCACTGGAACAGGGATTCCATTGGGATTAAGGACTCGCACAGGACTCGGGGAGAGCAGTATCAATCCCTGCGCTTGTGGACGACTCCTGATCTGCTTGGTCAGTCGAGCGGGAGCTTGCTGAATGGGCTGAACTTCCTCGGCATCGGGATCGGGTGTAAAGTCCTGCGGCTCCTCGTCACTGGGCAACTGCTCCACGGCATCGGTGGGCGGAGGGCCGTAGGTCAGATCCGGAGGTCCATAGGTCTGGTCGGGAACTCCCTCTTCGAATGGAACCTCGGGCTTTAGTTCCTCGGCGGCTGGGTAAGGAGCTGCCTGCTGTTTCTGCAGCTGCTTGGCCAACCTGGCGGGTTGAGCTGAACTCGCTCCCAGTGCCAGGATCAGAACCAGCAAGGAACAGTAAGACTTCATATTGCTTTCGATAATAAAGACAACCGAACTGATGATGGAATCGTTTATGATTGATAACCTGTTGCTCACAGCCCGACTTTTTATATGTTTCTCGGGAACTACGTGTTTGTTTTAATAAATTTTCGGTGGTAAAATGTGGTCATATGGTTAATGACTGGGTCACCGATGGCCCTAGTGGGCACATGGAGTTGTCGGCAATGTCACGTTGCAGGTACCCAAACCAAAAGGGGAAATCAATCAACGCATTAATTTCAATGTCAATGTTAGCCGTACTACTTATGTATGGAAAGTTTAAAATAATACAATTTTTTTTTAATATACAAAAAAAAAAATATTTTATATAATAATATTTTTTAGGAATAAAAAATTAAGCTTAAAAAAATGTATCAAGAAAACCAAGTTATAAGCGAATATTTTTATTTTTCACACTACGCAACACCCTTAAAATTCCCAAGTGCTTATTCCGCAAAGCGTGCGTATAAAAGGCGGCGAATAACTCAGGTTGCTGTGTTGTTTGGAAGGAGAGCAAGTTAGCACTCCCCTAGACAAGGATGGAACACATAAACGGGCGGCTAGGCACAAGACAAAGCCGTCCACAAACTTTTTTGGTACCTGCTATTCTGAACTTGTTAATATTATTTCTATTATATAAGGTTATACGGTGGTTTTAGTATAAGTAAACTAACTATATACATAAATTAACAAAGTTTCCAATGTGAGTTAAATACAAAATTGCTTTATTTAGGCCGGATTTTTATAATAAACTATAATTACTGTACAAAGGTATAAAAATAGTTATTGTCGTTAAATAAAAATGTTAGTAGACTATACTATTAAAAATTTGGGAGCATTACTTGCCTAAATACTCTACTCTTTTGTCAAGTGGTAAAAATTATACAGGAATAAAATAAAAATAATAAAATTTTGATGGAAACTGTTCTTTGAACTATAATAATTTAAATAACTGATAAAATCTAAGGTCAATGATATTCATTCTATCTGCTAAATTGAAATATATTATGTTGGCCTTAGAAAAGGATCATATAGAAATTTATGGACACAAAGTAACTTAGGATCTGGATCTAGTTAGGCTTTCTTCTCCAAATAGAGACTGAAGGTGGGATCTCTACTGAAGGCACTGCTTAACAGGTATGCGAAGAAGGTGCGACGAAATCCGGAACTGTTGTAGGTGCGCAGATTGTTCTAGAAAAATGGTCTATAACGTATTTAATTTTAGTATGTATCTTTCAAAGTGAGATTTTATGTACTTGGTTATACTTTAAGAACAAAAAATTCTCTATTTAAGTGTAAAGTAATTGGTAAACTCTCTTTTTGAACATATACCAAAAACTATTGAAAACTTTATTATAGCTTTTATACCTTCTTGACACTTTTAAAAAGAAAGTATTTTCTGCGTAATATCGAAACCGCTCCATTACTCGGCTTGGCATACGAAAAGCAACTTGTCGGCACAATTGGCTTTGTACATTTCCCTTCCATCTGTGCGGACATTCACGCAGTGATTGTGATCATATCGCGACAGGCTGTGACCCCATTTGAAGTAGTGAGCTTCATGGCCGGATCGTGAGGAAAAGTAGGGTCCATTATCTCCAGCCAGGCTGTAGATGTCCACCCAGTAGGAGCCTGAGGGGGCGCCCAAGAAGATCTGATTGAGATCCCTTTCATCTTGGATCGTGGCCAGGTGGCCGCCCCTTTGACGACACGAATCGGCCGCAGAATACCAACTCTGTCTGCTTTGCTTTTCGATGTAAAAGTGCCTGGAGCCTATTGGCTTGTAGATGTCCTTGTTGATCTTTGCGATAGCCTTTTGTTTTTCCTTTTCGTTTTCCAAAAGGTTCCGTAGCGATCGGAGTTGAGCTTCCATATGGAATTGCAGCGACAGCAAGTGGCCCTCTATGCGTTGCCCCATCGCATCAATTTTCCCCTGAGTTTCTGCTCGTCTGTGCAAGTCGTATGTGAACCAATTTTGCTGGTATACAGCCAACTGATCCATTGTGGTTTGGTTGTTCGCTACTTCTTGTCCAGCTGCACGTAGTATCCATGGATCCCAAGGAACAAGGATGTACAATAAATAGGTTGCGTAATTGAACATATCGGGGCTGTAGGGCTGATAATATGACCTATGAGACCCAATCTTTCTAACGAACTGGCTCTGCGGTTAACTATCTTTGCCACAGCTATTAGCCAGGTAATCCATTTTCAATGGTTAAATGTGTTATAAAGCCTAATCAGCCAAATCGTTACATACACACAAAAAAAGGATGTTCCCGTAAAATCGATATTGCCAGGTAAATGTCAGGTAATTCATACCCATATCGTTTTTACATGAAATACTCATCAAATTGATATTAAATAATATTATTTTCCGAATTTTCTCTCTCGGAAACTCTCTCACTTTGAAAAAGAGATATTGCTCTCTTTGAGTTGAAGCGAGAAAGACAGATTCGAAATTCGAACTGGCGTACTTCGAACATGTTGTTTACATTTCGAGCATATCAATTTTACCTGGGCCCATATCAAGTTAAAATTGATCTTAAGTAATGTAAAATTGACCTACGTTTAGTATCGAATTTTTTTGGGTGAAGAAAACATGATATTTGCTGCCTGGGGAAGAAGTATTCCAGGAAATGAGGCTGGGGTATTACTCTATGATCCTGCATATTTCCTTTGGGATGTAACTTTTAGGAGATGCACACTTTTAAAAGAAATTGATAGGATTACCGGTTATTAAATGCATTCTAGACTCTAGAATCTTGAGTTCTTTAAAATAGTTCAATTCAGATTTAATTAAAATCCATTTATTCCCATTGTTCGGCTTGACATGCGAAATAGAAATCTTCTGTACACTTGTTATCAAATATTGCCCTTCCTATTTTAAATCTACCCCCTTGCACATCCACGCAACGTTTGATGTGTATATTGTGTCCGTTAATTCCAAAGCTTACGGGTAATCGAACTTCTCTTCCGGTTAGTGAAGAAACGTAGGGGCCGCCATCCCTAGCCAGGTTGTATGCGTCTATCCAGTAACCATCCAATTTCAGGTGTCTAAATAATGTTTCCAGTTCCGTCTCATCTTTTATTGTCGCCAGATGTCCGCCCCTTTGACGACAATAGCGATACGCGGTAAACCAGTTAACTTTGATGTCCTGCTCAACGTAGAACCGCCTGGATCCCACCTTAGTCGGGAAGAGAATCTCCTTGAGTCTGCTTGCCGATTCCTTTTCTTTCTTTAGCTGTTCTGTTAGCTGTTTCGTAAGACCCCGTAACTCCTGAAGTTGAGACTCCATCTGGGTTTGCATTGCCCCTAATTGGCGTTCTAGCCTGCCAATCTTTTCCTGAGATTCAGTTCGTCTTGCGGATAGGTATGCGAACCAACGTTGCTGGTGCACAGCAATCTGATCAATTCTGGATGGATCATTGCCCAGAGCAGTTTGAGCTTGCTGATTAACCTGATTTTGGGCATGGACTCTCCAAAGATCCCAGAAACCCAATACGCACAATAAATAGGTTGCGTACTTCCACATTCTAGGGCTGTATTACCTGTGAAACATCATTTTCTAAGTTTCTAACGAAGTGCTCGAGTTCCTAACTGTGTTTGTCACACAATTTAAGAAGGTATTAACCGCAACAAAGCGTTTTTGAAGCCTTAAAGATTAAGGCAATAAATTCATATTATGTACATCTTTTATACTTACATGCAGAAATTCTCTAAAGTGTACAAAAATATTTTAGTTTTTAGAAGAAAACATGATATTTGCTGCCTGGGGATGGAGTTTTGCATGAAATGAGGATAAGTGATCCTGGGAAGGGAACCTTTATCACCCAAAAAAAATTCGATACAAAGCGTAGGTAAATTTTAGATTATTTAAGATCAAATCTAACTTGATATGTTCGAAGTACGTCAGTTCGAATTTCCAATCTGTCTTTCTCGTTTGGTTCATTGATTTTGATAGTACGGGAAGATTATTGGATCTTTACACCCAAAAAAAAAATCGATACAAAACGTAGGTCAATTTTACATTATCTAAGATCAATCTTAACTTGATATGGGCACAGTTAAAATTGATATGCTCGATATGTAAACAAAATGTTCGAAGTACGCCAGTTCGAATATCGAATCTGTCTTTCTCACTTCAACTCACGTCATTTTCCTCTCCATATGGCGTATTGCTTTCTTTTTCAAAGTAAAGAATCTCCGAGAGAGAAAATTCGTCAAAATGACATTATTTAATGTCAATTTGATGAGTATTTCATGTAAAAACGATATGGGTATGAATAACCTGACATTTACCTGGCCATATCGATTTTACGGGAACATGCTTTTTTTTGTGTGTAGATGCTGCACACTTTTAAAAGAAATTGGTAGGTTTACTTGTTAATAACTGCATTCTAGACTCTAGAATCTTGAGTTCTTCGGAATATTTAAATTCAGATTTAATTGAAATCCATTTATTCCCATTGTTCGGCTTGACATGCGAAATAGAAATCTTTTGTACAATCGTTATCATATATTATCCTTATTTTAAAACTACCCCCATGCACATCCACGCAACGTTTGATGTGTTTATTGCCTCCGTCAGCTCCAAATTCTGCGGGTAATGGGACTTCTCTTCCGGTTAGTGAAGAAACGTAAGGGCCGCCATCCCTAGCCAAATTGTAAATGTCTATCCAGTAGCCATCATATATCACACTTCTAAATAATGTTTCCAGTTCCGTCTCATCTTTTATTGTCGCCAGGTGTCCGCCCCTTTGACGACAATAGCGATACGCGGTAAACCAGTTCACTTTGATGTTCCGCTCAACGTAGAAGCGCCTGGATCCCACCTTAGTCGGGAAGAGTATCTCCTTGAGTCTGCTTGCCGATTCCATTTCTTCCTTTAGCTGTTCCGTAAGACCCCGTAACTCCTGAAGTTGAGCCTCCATCTGGGTTTGCATTGCCCCTAATTGGCGTTCTAGCCTGCCAATTTGTTCCTGAGTTTCAGTTTTCCTTGCCGATAGGTATGCGAACCAACGATGCTGGTGCACAGCAATCTGATCAATTCTAGATGGATCATTGCCCAGAGCAGTTTGAGTTTGCTGATTAACCTGATTTTGGGCCTGGACTCTCCACAGATCCCAGAAACCGATGACGCAGAATAAATAGGTTGCGTACTTCCACATTCTAAGGCTGTATAACTTAAAAGACTCAATCTTTGTAACAAAGGCCCGATGGTTTTAATTCTTTTTGTCACACTTCTTAAGGGGATAATACGCCGTTAAAAAACTTGTTAAAAGCTAAAAAAGTTGGTTTAAGAAATTAACACTGTTGCGAATAAGTTTATATACAGAACAAGAGAGAACAAAGAGTGCCCCGACTATCAAATACCGGTTACTCAGCTAAAGCAAGCAGTCTCAAGCAGGGCAAACCAAGCAGTCGCTTAAAAGTGTCATTATTTGCTTATAACTTTTTACTGAGTATTCCGATTTAAAAAATTTCTTTTACATGTCGGTAGGTAATAATAAACCAAACAAAATGCCGTTTACACTTTTGCTCTCCTTTAAAACTGTGGGCGCAATCGATTTTCGCGGTTTGTGGGCGTTAGGGGGGCGTGGCTCGTGGCGTATTTACCCCTAGAATCTGCATGCAAAGTGTCAATCTTCTATACTTTCCGAGATCTCAGCGTTCAAACAGGTCGACTCGACTAGTGATTCTGATCAAGAATATATATACTTTATAGGGTTGGAAACGCTTCCTTCTACCTGTTACATCTTTTTGCACGAATACAATATACCCTTTTAATCCACGAGTAACGGATATATAAACATTCACGTTTATAAAGAAAAACAGATTCGTAGTATTTTATATTCAATTGCTTTTTTATTGGTTAAAATACAAGTGCTGGATCCAAGCATTATTTTATATTAAACCAGATGTTATTCCCATTGGTCAGCCTGACAAATGAAATGGTACTCATTTTCACAAGTTTCATTATACATACGATGGTTATATAAATCCACGCAGTGCCTGTGCCTATCATAAGGCCGTTTTCCGGTTGACCATTTTATAAATGGGGGATCTCTTCCAGTTAGTGAAGAAATGTACCGGCTATCATGTCCATACAGGTTGTTGATGTCTATCCAAAAGACACTCGGATACAGGTAACGTTGAAATAATATCGTTATATCCGACTCATTTTGAATGGTCGCCAGATGACCGCCCATTTGACGACATATGCCATACGCCTGAAACCAGTTCACTCGTCTTTGCCTCTCAACGTAGAAGCGCCGGGATCCGATCTTGGACGGGAAGAGTTTCTCCTTTGTCCTACTGGATAATTCTTGAACTTCCTTTTGGTATGCCGTAAGATCCCGTAACTCCTGAAGTTGAGCCTCCATCTTGGTAAGTATTGCCTGTAATCGGCTTTCCAGTCTGTCAATCCTTTCCTGAGTTTCAGTTTGTCTCGCGGTTAAGTATGCAAACCACCGCTGTGCCCCAGCAGCCATCTGATCAATTTTCGATGGTTGATCACTTTGATTATACTGATATTGAGCTTTAACTCTCCATAGATCCCAAAAAGCGAAGACGAACAATAAAAATGTTGCGCAGTTGTACATTTTTAGCGTGCACAACGTGTTAAGATTCACCTTTCTAACGAAATGCCTGAGTGTTCAGCATTATTTGTCACACCTCTTAGATAGGTAATAGATCGTATCAAATCGGATTACCATATTTTGTAAGCTATACACAAAAAAAAGCATGTTTCCGTAAAATCGATATGGCCAGGTAAATATTAGGTAATTCATACCCATATCGTTTTTACATGAAATACTCATCAAATTGATATTAAAGAATATCATTTTGCCGATTTGGAGAGCAAAATGACGTGAGTTGAAACGAGAAAGACAGATTCGAAATTCGAACTGACGTACTTCGAACATGTTGTTTACATTTCGAGCATATAAATTTTACCTGGGCCCATATCAAGTTAAGATTGATCTTAAATAATGTAAAATTGACCTACGTTTCGTATCGAATTTTTTTTGGTTGTAGCAAAAGCACAAACAATAGAGCTAGCCTGCATCAAAGTTTATTAGTCAGTGGTCTCGTCGGGACATGGTGGATACCACTGCCAAACACTCCAAAATACGCAACCTCCTGTTTTGGGATCGAATCCCTTTTGATCTGGGCACGCCTCGAGCTCTGGTACTCCGGAGGCGCTGCAATTCCAGAAGTGGGTGGGATCCCAGAAGTCACGGAAAACCTGGCCAGTGCGTCCCACGCAGCTTTCGGGCTTTCCATCGCCATTGGGATCGCAGACGTAGTCCGCGTGGATGGCCGCGAAGAGGGCCAGGATCAGAAGGACCACAACTGAAAGGATGATCCATGGGTATCTCTGTGTATCTCAAGGATATCAACTTACCTGCTTTCATGGTGCTTGAGCTCTTCAGGTTATTAATACTGAAGAATGACATCCGAGCCCAACGTTCATTGTTTTATAGCACCCTGTTATCTATCCATGAACTATTGTCTACGACTATCGGCATGACCAATTCTATTTTGGAACGAACATGAAATCGTTTAAAAATATCTGGTATCTATATCTTGACAATTGGCTCGGTTGACGGCATCGCCAAATCATAGAAAGATTTTAGGTTTGTAGATCTATATAGAACACAAACAATGCTATATCTGGTATAAGTTGACTTAAAAATAAGCTTATTGAAGAATCGATGAGTTAATGGCATTTCTACAAAATGCGAATAATAATGTATAGATTCTAATACGTCTTTATTCTGAACACCAACAGGAATATATTAAGGATGTTATTATAAATGTAAGTACTCGTAGAGTAAAGGGTCCGTTTGTATGAACGCTGAGATCTCGGAAACTATAAAAGATTCTAGGGGTTAATACGCAGCGCAAGTTTTTTGTTTGGTTTATTAATACCTAGCGAAATTTAAATCGGAGCACTCAGTAAAAAGTTATAAGCAATGAAATGTCCGGTAGATGACGCCACCTTTAAGCGACTGCTTGGTTTGCACTGCTTGAGACTGCTTGCTTTAGTAGAACAACGGGAATTTGATAGTCGAGGCACTCCACTATAGCGTTCTCTCTTCTTTTATGTTAAATTGGTTAACAGAATTAGGGTTATATGATAGTCGAGGCACTCAAAACCTTTCTCCTTCATTTGGTACTTATATTAGTAAAGAATACATTTTAAACCCTATACAGGTACAAGTAGAAAGAACGCATTTGGATGCTATCCACGGGTAACAAGTAAATGATACTCCAGGCACTATATAACAATTCTTTCATATTTTATTTTAGTAAAGAACATGTACATGTACATCTAAAATTTACTAAGTGAGAGCACAGTTATCATCTATAACAATGATATTTTTTAAATAGTTGCTTAGAAATAATGATTTTGTGAGATGTAAGATAATCGCATAGCTTCACATTAAGAAAACAGCCTCAAATTAAGAACAAAAAGTTCTTTGATATAATTTTTCGTTCTTAAATTCAGACTGCGTTTCGTCCCTTAGTGACTAATAAACATTCTTCATTTGTAATCGAATCGATCCAATTGTTGGATCTCCTTACATTTAGGCTAATCCAAGAAAACCAAGGTTTAATTTATTTTGCCATTCAATTTTATTAGTTAAACGAAATGTAATGAAATTAAGGGCAGCACGGAGTCCAGGTCCAGTTGGACCAGGCAATGCACTTCTTCGATACCGGATCGAATGCTTGCCTTGACTGATTCACTTGTCCATTCGGAAGGAACTGCTCACACTTTATGACTTGAGCTGTGGAGGTGGTAGAGTTGCATTCCCAGTACCGTGTTGGATCCCAGAAGTTACGGATGGGCACGTTCAGGTTGCTGGAGTTCGAGCAGTCGGGTTCATTGTTGGAAGTGGAATTGCACACATATTCGGCGCCATAGAGGGCCATGAAGAGGGCGAGGCAAACGCAAACTAGAGCTATGTATCGGAGTTGAAAAGGTCCTTTAGAATGTGATCTCTCATCGCCGGAATCCTCGTTGAGTTGACTTACCTCGTTTCATGGTTGCGGTGAGTGGTGACTGCTTCCGTGAATGTGTTTCGACTGCGCCAATTCGCAAGTTTATATACCCCAAACCTCAACTGATACTACCTTCCAATAATAACAGTTATCTCCTGTGCGAAATTCTATTTAGGCAGTGACATGAATTCGATTGTATCACCGACCTTATCTGCATTGTTCGCCTTGCTCGCGCCCCTAAGTTCAGTTGACGCAATACCCTGATAAGACGGGGATCTTGAAGAGGTCATGCAGTCTGCGGAGCAAAAGGAGTTGAAATACCTATCATTAAGTTCTAATTCCAACGACCTGATTTGGATTATAATCCCTATTTGTCCTTGAATCTATATATTGTTTTGGATTATAATCCCTATTTTGCCTTGGATCTATATATTAAGTATTAAATAGCTACTTTAAAGAGGGGGAACCCTATTCCTTATCGACCAAACAACTCAACTGAGTCAACAGCTTTACGCTACTTAAGTTAAAGATTTCAATTTTTTATAGACAAAGTGCTTAGCTCTATAAATACACACATTTATTATTAATACTTGGTACTAAATTATATATACTTGAAATATTATAATAATATTTGTAAAAATAATATATTTTATTTATATAGTAAAGAGCAAGGTTTTCTACACCGAAAAAAAACCAATACGAAACGTAGGTCAATTTTACATTATTTAAGATGTAAAAAATCTCTTACACGATAAATTTTAACTTGATATGGGCCCACGTAAAATTGATATGCTCGAAATGTAAGCAACATGTTCGAAGTACGCCAGTTAAAATTTCGAATATGTCCTTCTTGCTTCAACTCACGTAATTTTGCTCTCCATATGGCTTATTGCTCTCTTTTTCAAAGTGAGAGAGTCTCCGAAAGAGAAAATTCGGCAAAATTATATTATTTAATATCAATTTGATGAGTATTTCATGTAAAAACGATATGGGTATGAATTACCTGACATTTACCTGGTCATATCGATTTTACGGGAACATGCCTTTTTTTGTGTGTATAATATATTTTATTTATATAGTAAAGTTATAGGTTTTCTAAAGGGTTAGGAGCTCTTAAATATTCGGTTGGTTTATTTATAGATGATATCAACCAATAATATAACAGTAGGTGTAGGTTACACTTGTCACATATCGTTTCTGAGTAAAGTAATGCTTCAAAATTCTTGGTGATTAATCCCTAGTGATGGAGTCGAGGATCTCCAGTGGCGCTGGTCAACCGGACACCATTATGATCCAGCTGGTGTCCCAGCAGCCGAGCTCCCGTGGGCAAATGCAGGCCAGGCCCATCTCGGTGCAAGCGATTCCCCTGTTTCCTGGTCGCAGAATGTCGACCACGGAGCAACCTCGTCGACCGGTGACCATTTCCCCCAATATGAGACCTCCGGCGGAGCATTCACCTCGCTTGCATTCCAGGATACGACCTGAGATGTGTGTTCCACCCAAGCGGAAACCTTCTCAAAACCAGTTCAGGTGCTCCAATCATCCACCACCTCCAGTGTGCTACGTTTTCCGTCCAGAGGATCGGATTCTACCCATCTATATTCCACCTTCAAGCAATGCCAGCAATCCATTCAGTAATGAGCCAGGTGGTTCGATGGAAAGGAAGTGTCCTTGCTGTGGTCATATACCCTTGGAAGAGGATCATATAAAGGATCGTCGAGATCAGGGCACTAATACCACTCCCAATGAGGAGCCGGATCTGGGGAACCTTAAGATGATCTGCGAAACCCTGGGACGTGCAATGGTTACAGCAGCCGTAGAAGCAGTCCAAAAATCCCAACCCGCGGGACATCAAAACTTAAATGGAAATGATTCAAAGGAACCAACGAAGATTATCTTAGAAATACTATCCCAGTTGGGTGAGCTGGATAAAAGATCTTTATCAGGGGAACGAAGGAACTCGGAGGCATATGAGCGTAAAGCCAGCTTTTCGCAAACGGTTCGGTTGTCCGAAGTGAATCCACTTGATTCAAGTGATGAGATAAAATTAGATGAGGTAGTTGAATATAAAATGCATTCAGAGCTATCTGATTTCCATGTGGAATATCCCAAAACACCCGGACCCACACCGGAATCCTCGCAAGAATCTGGAAATAGCCCGAGTATTATATCACCAAAGAGTTCCAGAATCAAATCGGGTTTCTTACCAACTGAGGGGTTTTCCATAAAGAACACTAAGAGAGCTGGTCCTGTGCCACCAAGACGACCATCTCCCAAATTCTCTGCCCGCAAACCTTCGGTCAATAAGCAAACCTTTTCTTCAACTGCTTTAAAAGGTCCCTCGATTAGGAGAAGGTTTCCCACGGAATCGAATCCAGTTAAAAATAAAGAAAATGCAAGTCCAACGATCCACAATCAAAAACTTTCTGTCGAAAAACAGTCGAAGAATCTAAGTGAATCCGCAGTCTAAAGTCCCTTTGAAACCAATGTAATCCCTTTTACCATTATTCAAATGCCAACCCATCATTGTTAAACTAAATTTAGAGTCTTTAATCGAAACATGTATTTATAGTATCGCTGGCCAAATAAAATAAATAATAGATCTAACCAAAAAAAAATTCATTTATTTATATAATTTATTTTAGTTTAAGTATTAAGTTATAAGAATACTTATATTAAGCCCATTTGTATTTTATACATCGCATAAGAAAATATTTGACTTAAAGAATACAAAGAAAAAGAAGAGGTAGCGTTGACGACCTACCGAAATTAGCAAATCCCGGAAAGTCATGGGTTCACTCCCCAAGTGAAGTGTGTTGAAATGCTTACAAATTGTTGGCTATAACCAACTATGACCTCGAGTTAGCAAAAATCTTTCCATTTTTCAAGAGGTCACCCAAAATCTCTAACAGAAAAAGATTATATCAAAAATTATTAATAATTAAAACGCCAGTAAAGCCCACTGTTCAGCTAAAGAGACATTTACTCACTCAAAAATGATATTACGCGAATTCTTAAGTTTCTTATATCAAAATTTCTTAATGAATAATACTCCAGTAAAGCACACTGTTCAGCTAAGGTGACATTTACTCACTCGAAAAATGATATCCCCTTTTAAGCAGTTATAGAATATAAAGAAAAAGATTATATCAAAAATGTTTAATGAATAATACGCCAGTAAAGCCCACTGTTCACCTAAAGATACATTTACTCACTGCAAAATGTTATTACGCGAATTCTTAAGTTTCCTATATCAAAATTTGTTAATAAATAATACTCCAGTAAAGCCCACTGTTCAGCTAAAGTGACATTCACTCCCTGAAAAATGATATTACGCGAATTCTTAAGTTTCGGGCTATTAAATACCCCTTAAACTTCAAAGTTACGCCGCAATGCAGCTTTGGTTAAGTTCCTTGCACTATTATTCAATTAGATATCTATAAGTTATATTTATTTAGCAAAACTAATAACAAGGTCGTAGAGCGACACACTTCAGAGATTAGATACAATAATATTGGGCTTAAGATAACTGGCGCTGCACTGTAAGTGCGAGCAAAAGGTAGTCGAAACCGGCAGCACGATTGGCTTAGATTAAGTGACATGTCGTGATAAGTGCACAATGTTTCATATTTAATTTAACTGTTTCGCGTAGATAGCAAAATTCCGCGAAATACCAGCGCAATTCCCAATAAGCAGATAAGGTGACACGTTTCCAAAAGACATCCATATATTTTTGCAATCGTCTGCCGGAAACACAAGACATCAGGCGCTGCCATTTTCGATCGTTTTGCATCTCTCCTCCAAATTGGACGTACATCTAATGAATTGGTCATGTTTTGCGCGTAATGTTGCTGCCGTTTTGACGGTTGCAGCCAACGGGAACGGTGATAATTTACCAACGATTCTTAGCTGCGCTGCGATCTTTCATCATTTCGAATGAGTACTGTTTGGGGGGTTTGGGGTTTGAGTAGTTTCTCTCCGCTTTTCCGCTGCCATCGCGAATCCTCCACACAACTCTTTGTATTACCAAATGCACTTTAAAGAAATGTCTTTAATTTTAAAAATCATAAAATATAAAATCTAAATCTACTTCTATTTTAAAAAATCCCACACAGAAAAAAATTTGACAAAAGATCAAATTGATATAAGCTGGTCAATTTGATATTTATTAAAGATCAAGTCATTCATAATTTTTTGATATGAATAAAGTTTATGTTATTTGCTTAAAAAATACTAGATTTCGTATTTCAAAATAACATAACTGATATGATATAATATCAAGTTTATATGTTTAAATCATAAATTTAATATTAATCATATCGTCTATTTATTAACATGAAATAATGTTGAATTGATCCTATATCATATCGGTTTTTTTTTTGTAGCTACAGGTCTATTCAGGAAAAGAAATCCGCATATTTTAGAAAGACAAAAATATTTAAATAGGTTTTTCTTAAGAAATGAGAAGCATTTTTTATTTTTTAATTTAAATATTTTTTTATATTTATATATAATATTACATTCATTACAAAAATAGGATACCTATCCCATTTTTATACCCGTTACTCGTAGAGTAAAAGGGTATATTAGATTCGTGCAAAAGTATGTAACAGGCAGAAGGAAGCGTTTCCGACCATATAAAGTATATATATTCTTGATCAGGATCACTAGCCGAGTCGATCTAGCCATGTCCGTCTGTCCGTCTGTCTGTCCGTCTGTCTGTCCGTCTGTCTGTCCGTCTGTCTGTCCGTCTGTCTGTCCGTCTGTATGAACGCTGAGATCTTGGAAACTATAAAAGCTAGAAGATTGAGATTTGGCATGCAGATTCTAGGGGTTAATACGCAGCGCAAGTTTTTCACGCCGATGTGCCACGCCCTCTCTAACGCCCACAAACCGCGAAAAACTGTGACTCGTTCTGTATGAACGCTGAGATTTTGGAAACTATAAAAGCTTGAAGATTGGGATTTGGCATGCAGATTCTTGGGGTTAATACGCAGCGCAAGTTTTTCACGCCGATGTGCCACGCCCCCTCTAACGCCCACAAACCGCGAAAAACTGTGGCACCCACAGTTTTGAAGCTATATTAACGGGAAAAGAAATGTGTATTTGTTTCATCAATACATATTGATAGACAAAAGTGGGAAACCCCCCCTCCCCCCTAACGCCCACAAGCCGCGAAAAGCTGTGGCGCCCATAGCAAAAGTGTAAACGCAATTTTGATTGGGTTATTAACGCCTACCGAAATGTAGAAGAAATTTTTTAAATTTTTTGAAGCGGCTGCTTGGTTTGCCCTGCTTGAGACTGCTGACTTTAGCTGAGTAATGGGTATTTGATAGTCGAGGCACTCGACTATAGCGTTCCCTCTTGTTTGTTGTAGTATTTATAAATTGACTATACATTTTAAGAAAATTTTGGGGTAATTTTTTTTAGTGATTGCAATGTTCAGTTACCTTTAGCATTGCCGAATCCCAGAGAGTTGCTTGCTAAGACGAAAGCTGCCACGGAAAGTGAAATTCCCCGCGAGACTGGCGCAACTGAATGGAGTCAGCGAAGCGAACACTTTTAGCCCCAAATTGCACAGCACAAATTGTCGCCAGTCGCCTGCAAAGTCCCTCAGAGTCTTTTATAAAGTCGATGACACGACGCCGGCGAGCTTAGTCATCATGTTCGCCAGCCAACGGAAGCTTCGGATCGCTTTGGGATCGCTTATCTTCTGGACGAGCCTGGTTGTGGCGCAAAATGCCAGCGAGGAAGTTGCCAGCGATCGGTTGGGAAATCAGTTGGACCAGGCGGGTTCTGCTACAGCCAAGAGTTTCGAACCACCACCTGAGTTCTACAGGGGTCCAGGTTTGGGACAAGGTTCGCCAACGAGTCCTTCGAGTGGTTCGAGTAGTCATCCCTCGCTGGGAAGTGTGGGCGAAAGTCTGAGCGATACCTACAATAAGTGGCGAGCTGGAGGTGCCAGTCTTCAGGATCGCATCAGTGTGGGTAAGTTTTAAAGGATTATCTTTTACATAGAAAAAATTATAAAAAGATATAGTTTGGATATAGGTTAAAGTCCTACACAGAAAAAAAACCGATATGAAATAGGATCAATTCAACTTTATTTCATATCAATAAAAGCCGATATGATTAATGTTCAATTTTTGATTTAAACATATCATGTTGATATTATATCATATCAGTTATTTTATTTTAAAATACCAAATGTAGTAATTTTTAAACATATAACGAAAAATAAGTTAAAAAATAATCTTTATTCATATCAAAATGATATGAATGACTTAATCTTTAAAAATATCAAATTGACCAGCACATATCAATCTGATCTTTTGTAAAATTTTTTTCTGTGTACCCAAAAAAATTTACTTAACTAAAACAACGTTCTCAAATTATATATTTGTATTCACAATTTGAGAATGTTTTGATTTTAAGTAAAACTTTTGAAAAAAAAACCGTATACCTAGTGTGAAAAATTAAACCCAATTCCTCCTTGTTATTTCCTGATTTGGGAAAAAATGCTTTATAAAGAGCACAAATGTACTACATTTCAAAAATATTTTTGGAAAATTTTGTTCTGTACTTGTTTATAGTTTGAGAATAAAAATTCTTAATTCGAGAGTAAGGTTCTTGGAGAATTCTTTCCGAATAGTCCTGATCCCTAAATAATGTAATCCTGAAACTAAGTGGCCTTTTTTTCCAAATACAGGTCCTTATGGAGCCGGAGGAGGAGTGGCATCGCATGCACCGACTGTGGGAAGTTTTGAAAGTAATTCCCATCCGTATCCCTACGAATACTCCCACAGTGGCGGAGGAGGAGGAGTAGGAGCTGGGGGAAGTGGCGCCTTCTTCGGCAGCTCCAGTGTGGAGGCGGGCATTCCATTCGACGTGTATGGATCACGTCCGGGTCACGGTGCCAGCCATGGTCACTACTATTCCCCGCCCGAGTATGTGCATCCCTACCCACTGGATCCACACGAGATTGCCGCTCACAAGGGTCCCGGTCACGGCGATGTTTCATCCAAAGCCCTGCTGGCCAAGAGCTTCCTGATCCCGCTGGCCAGCGCTGCAGTGCTGGGAATCGCAGCCGCCTTGGTCAGCAATCCACTGCTCCTCCAGTTGGGCACTGTTTCTGGTCTGGGCACCATCGTGGGCAAGCGCAAGCGGCGTGCAACAGGTCGAAATCTACTTACAAATAAAGCCCATAAATACACTTTATAAATATGCCATTCATAAACGAATTATTGGAAAATAAACACTTGTCTTTAATGAATATGTATCGATAAGTACGAATTCCTGATAAGATTTTATTTAAAATCGAAAATAGAACTTCGGTCTCTAAAAATTCGTATCATTTGATAAGTTTTAATCCGAAAAAGACCCCTGAAAAAAGTAATCACTACAAAAATAAAGTATAATTCAGTGGCTTTTTTGGTTCTTCCCCTTATTAAAAATACTTTCAGAGGAGACTACGTTGTATTTATAAGTTTAATCTATTAACTCAAGCTATATTTTTATGTACGTTCTATTGTATTTATTACGAAGCTGGAAATTGTTATAAAATAATATATTAAATATTTTATTCCAATGCATTTTAAAAAGTATTTTTGGCGCCTATAATTTTTATAAGAGTTATGGGACTGTTATTCTGATCATATGATAGTGTCTTATTTTTCCATATTAAAAATATAATAAATAAAATGTAGTTATTTTTAGAGAAGAATGTCCAATTAAAATTGTATATAATTGTATTAAAGGAGAAGCACATATTCAAATTCAGTACTTGTATTTGAATAAATATTATCTGTAAGGACGGAATATAATTACTTCAAGATTCATTTTAGGTTTGAAAACCATAATAGCTTTTTTAACAACTACCTTAAAAACTACCTTATACCATTTAAAAATAGTGGAAAAATATCAGTCTTATAGGATTCAGGAAGATAAGACGGTTTACCAGCACACAGACTTTTCCTGGAGTATGTTAGCATGAATACGTTCCGCCAGAAATCTGTAATTATGAACTATATTTAGTAACAATTCCATAAACCTAATGATTCCCTTCAAACCTCATTGCGTGCGAGGGCACAGCGGCCACAAACAGCAGAAACATGACATTTCCCAGCTCATCCGTGTGGGCATAGCACTTGTGGTAGTCCGAGCAGCTATATTGGTCCACCAAAACTGCCTTGTTGCTCGACGACTCCGCTTCAAACTGATGCACTGCATCCATGGTCTGATCGAAAAACTTCTTGAGTATGTCCAGGCGCTGCAGGTCGCCCACAATGATGCGCTTCACACTGGACGACTGGTTGAGATTCCTGGTGAACAGACTTTTACGCGAGTGTCGGTTGATCAGAATGATGGCCAGCACACTGCCATCGATGTCCAGGTGCTCGGGCAGACTGCGCGGCACACAGCGTTCGGCGGCCGCCAGCAGGTTGCTTTCATTGCGATAGGCACTCATGGCATGGGCATGCAGCTCTCGGAAGGAGGCATTCTCGGCGCCACACAGCACGCACAGCGCACTGTTTGGGGCCACGGGAATGCTGACAAATCGATAGGCTATGTGAGGACTCTTGACGGGCAGATAGACGGGCACATCGTGCTGCAGGGTGCTCGATGAGTTGAGCAGGAACAGCAGCAGTTCCCGGTCGCGAGTGTCCAGATCCCACCAGCCCTCCGTGGCCACGGCGATGCGATGACCCACCACCAGGCAGCAGAAGAGCGAGCCGCAATGGCCACTGAATTCGTTGAGGCACTGCAGCAGCTGGGCGTTCTCCGCCGCCAGCAGGCAGTCCGTGTAGCCCAGCAGCTGGGTGCCTGCACATGCCGCCTCCAGAATGGCATCCACAATGGGCACATACTTCTTGGCGTCCTTCTTTAGCCGCTCCAGCAACGTGGCATGTGCCATTTCCGCGGCCCGGGTGATAAACATGCCGATGGCTCCGAACACCAGATCCGCCAGCGTTTGGAGCAGCTGCTCCGAACCGACGCCGCAGCCGCAGACGATCAGGGTGATGGCGTCGCTGTCCCGCCAGATGTACGTCCACTCCTCGGCATCGGCGGGAGCCAGATTCTGGCTGGGCTGCTGTTTGCTCGTGGTAGTGGCCTCCAGTTGGATGCCCAGCGATTTGAAGAACATGTGAAAGCCGTTAAGGGAGGCCACTGTGGAGAAGGGCAGCTAAAGGGGGTTGAAGGGTTACTCACTAGCCAGATTTAACTACCAACTATTGAACTTACATTTTCGCATTCTCCCTTCTTTCGCGTAAACACTGGTAAACCGCCATTTGTTGTCAAACATAACAAATAAATAGACATTGCAAGCTCTTCTTCTTTTCCAAACTTGCAACGTATGAGGTTAATCGAATGTCCTAGAAAATATCGAAAAACATCGATATACTATTCGATTGTTGAAATACTGATCGGCTATTAAAAATAAACCGAAATGAATTGAAATATTTTTTTAAATTTATGTTTAATTGTATAATATTAATTACAAGCCATTAATCTAGACTGGCTAATTTAAATTTAAATTTAAACTTTTAAAATATTTAAGTGAACAGTGTTAATTGAACACATATTGACAAGTTTAATTTAATGTTAATTTAATTATTACAATTAAAATACAAATTTAAGGTGTTATATTTAATGAAGATTTTAATTATTTAACTCAATTATTATTTTAAATACGTTAGTTATCGATAACTATCGATAACTTGATATGTTTTCACCAATCCGCCATACGGCCATACTGCACACTTACACAAATTGCATTTCGCATTGTCCGTCGTCGTCGTTTTCACACGCTGCTCTTTTCTGGAATCGGAAAAAGGTAAGCTGGATAAGTGAATTGCATGCTTGTGATTGCTAATTGCGCCCCGCTCCACCGCTGGCATGGGCGGAAAGCCCCAAAAAGTGCAAAATGCCGCCGCAGTCGCTGGTCGCATTTGCGGCGGCGATGCGTTCGCTTAGCGTGCCTGTGTGTGTGTGGTGTGCCGAGCACTTGGCTGTATGTGTGCGTGTGCGAAAAAGTGTAAGCGCGCGCAGGCAGTAAGCGTGCGCTTGTAGTTGTAAGTGTGTTCCAAAAAAATGAAATTGGAAAATAAAAAATAAATATGGTTGCCTGGCCCGTCAGGCGGACAAGTACGCAATATGTTCTAACCAAAGCAACGATCTAATTCACAGCTCCAGGTCCAGTCCCGGCACCAGATCCAGATCCCGATCCGATCCAGATCGAGAGTCGCCGCTCCTCACCGTCATCACACAAGCAGAAGCAGCGGAAGAAGAAGAAGCAGAAGCCGCCGCACACCTCCGTCACTACAACAAAAGAAAGAGAGACGTAGAGAAGAAGAAGAAAAACAACAAGAAGAAATCGAAATATATAAAGGAAATCCAAATCCCCGAAGGAGAGAAAACGTGACCACCACCCAGCTCATCCAGCGGCGGCGGAGGAAGCCAAGAAGCTATCAAGATTAACGCGGATACAACTGCCGAGCGACGCAGGCGCGAACGCCGCTTCTTCTACCACATGGCGACCGTGTTGACATCGGACGAAGCGAGCAAGATGCTCGACTTCACCCAGAAGCTGGACATCAATCTGCTTGATAAGATCGTCGAGACGGTGTACACAGCGCAGGGGGAGCAGCTGCGCCTCGCCCAGAGCATACTGACCACGCTGAAGGAGCATCCAGAGTCATGGACGCGGGTGGACAGCATTTTGGAGTACTCACAGAACCAGCGGACCAAGTTCTTTGCTCTGCAAATCCTCGAGGAGGTGATCAAGACGCGCTGGAAGGTCCTGCCGCGCAACCAATGCGAGGGCATCAAGAAGTACGTCGTCAGTCTGATCATCAAGACCTCGTCCGATCCGGTTGTCATGGAGCAGAACAAGGTGTATCTGAACAAGCTGAACATGATACTGGTGCACATCCTGAAGCGCGAATGGCCGCGCAACTGGGAGACGTTCATCAGTGACATCGTTGGTGCATCGAAGACGAACGAGAGCCTCTGCATGAACAACATGGTCATCTTGAAGAACCTCAGCGAGGAGGTGTTCGACTTCTCACAGGGCCAAATCACGCAGACGAAGGCCAAGCATCTGAAGGACACCATGTGCTCGGAGTTCTCGCAGATCTTCAATCTCTGCTCCTTTGTGCTGGAGAGCTCCATGAACGCCGCCCTCATCCACGTTACACTGGAGACTCTGCTGCGTTTCCTCAACTGGATACCGCTGGGCTACATCTTCGAGACGCCGCAGATCGAGACGCTGATATTCAAGTTCCTCAGCGTGCCCATGTTCCGGAACGTGACCCTGAAGTGCCTGTCCGAGATCGCCGGCCTGTCGGCGACCAACTACGATGAGAATTTCGCGACGCTCTTCAAGGACACGATGGTGCAGCTGGACCAGATCGTCGGCCAGAACATGAACATGAATCACATATTCAAGCACGGCACCGACACGGAGCAGGAGCTGGTCCTCAACCTGGCCATGTTCCTGTGCACCTTCCTCAAGGAGCACGGCAAACTGGTGGAGGATGCCAAGTATGTGGACTACCTGAACCAGGCGCTAATGTATCTGGTAATGATCAGCGAGGTGGAGGACGTGGAGGTGTTCAAGATATGCCTGGAGTACTGGAACAGCCTGGTGGAGGACCTGTACAACTCGGAATTCTTCCACCCCACCCTGGAGTCCTCGAAGAGGCAGCAGGTGTATCCCCGTCGACGATTCTACGCCCCCATCTTGTCCAAAGTGCGATTCATAATGATATCGCGCATGGCCAAGCCGGAGGAGGTGCTGGTGGTGGAGAACGAGAACGGGGAGGTGGTGCGCGAGTTCATGAAGGACACCAATTCGATCAACCTGTACAAGAACATGCGCGAAACCCTCGTCTTTCTGACCCATTTGGACTCTGTGGACACGGACCGCATCATGACGCTAAAGCTGCTTAATCAGGTGAACGGATCGGAATTCTCGTGGAAGAACCTGAACACACTGTGCTGGGCCATTGGTTCCATATCCGGTGAGCCATTTTCTGGGTTTTTTGTCCAGTCTTTGCTTGGTTTTTGAAAAATCAAGGTTTAACTTTTCGTTCTGTAGTCGAATCAATTATGTTTTGATACAACCTCTTCCTAAAATTAATAATAACAATTTAATTATGTTTTGTTAACCTTCTCCAGGTGCTTTTTGTGAGGAGGACGAGAAGCGGTTCCTGGTCACCGTCATCAAGGATCTGTTAGGTCTGTGTGAACAGAAGAAGGGCAAGGATAACAAGGCCATCATTGCCTCCAATATCATGTATGTGGTGGGTCAGTATCCCCGCTTCCTGCGCGCCCACTGGAAATTCCTCAAGACGGTGGTAAACAAACTCTTCGAATTTATGCACGAAACGCACGATGGTGTCCAGGACATGGCATGCGACACGTTCATCAAGATAGCCATCAAGTGCCGCCGCTACTTTGTCACCATCCAGCCGAATGAGGCCTGCACCTTTATTGACGAGATTCTCACAACAATGAGCAGCATCATTTGTGATCTGCAGCCGCAACAGGTAAAATAAATCATAAAACATATGAATGCTATAAATATTTATATTTATCCAACTTCTTAACTTAATATTAACTCTGATTTGCATCTATTTTTTAGGTTCACACATTCTATGAAGCTGTCGGCTACATGATCTCCGCCCAGGTGGATCAGGTGCAGCAGGACGTGCTCATAGAGCGGTACATGCAGTTACCGAACCAGGTGTGGGATGACATCATATCCCGGGCATCGAAGAACGTCGACTTCCTGAAGAACATGACCGCTGTGAAGCAGCTGGGCAGCATTTTGAAGACGAACGTGGCTGCCTGCAAGGCCCTGGGACACGCGTACGTCATTCAGCTGGGTCGCATATATCTGGACATGTTGAATGTGTACAAGATCACCTCGGAGAACATCATCCAGGCCATCGAGGTGAATGGCGTCAATGTGAACAATCAGCCCCTGATCAAGACCATGCATGTGGTGAAGAAGGAGACGCTCAACTTGATATCCGAGTGGGTGTCTCGCTCCAACGACAATCAGTTGGTGATGGATAACTTCATACCGCCTTTGCTGGACGCTATATTGCTAGATTATCAGGTAAGGTCTTTAAAGTTTAGAATACTTGATGATGAGAACTAAAACCACTCCTTTTCTTTTAGCGCTGCAAAGTTCCATCAGCACGCGAGCCAAAGGTTTTAAGTGCGATGGCAACCATTGTGCATAAATTGCGCCAGCATATCACAAATGAAGTACCAAAAATATTTGACGCCGTCTTCGAGTGCACGCTGGACATGATCAACAAGAACTTTGAGGACTTCCCCCAGCACCGACTAAGCTTCTATGAGCTGCTGCAGGCGGTCAATGCGCACTGCTTCAAGGCGTTCCTCAACATACCGCCGGCTCAGTTCAAACTGGTCTTTGACTCGGTGGTCTGGGCATTCAAGCACACCATGCGCAATGTGGCCGACATGGGTTTGAATATCCTCTTTAAGGTGAATATTATTTAAATATCATCAGAAATATATAAATATATATAAATATCTTCAGAAATGGCACAGCTTCAAACTATAGGCTTCAACATTGATGTTAATATTCCCTATTCAATTACAGATGCTTCAAAACTTAGACCAACATCCGGGTGCGGCGCAGAGCTTCTACCAGACCTACTTCACGGATATTCTGATGCAGATATTCTCGGTGGTGACCGACACCTCTCACACGGCTGGTCTACCCAATCATGCCATCATCCTGGCGTACATGTTCTCACTGGTGGAGAACAGGAAGATTACGGTGGACCTGGGACCGATACCCGATAATATGATATTCATACAGGAGTATGTCGCGTCCCTGCTGAAATCGGCATTCAATCATCTGTCCGATAATCAGATCAAAGTCTTTGTCACTGGCCTTTTCAATTTAGACGAGAATGTGCAAGCATTTAAGGAGCATTTGAGAGATTTCCTCATACAGATTCGCGTGAGTATATCTTTGGCTATTTGGCTAAACAAAATGAAACTCAATACTAATTTACAGGAGGCCACCGGTGAGGACGATTCCGATCTGTATTTGGAGGAGCGTGAAGCGGCTCTGGCCGAAGAGCAGTCAAATAAACATCAAATGCAGCGTAATATTCCAGGCATGTTGAATCCGCACGAGTTGCCCGAGGATATGCAGGACGAATAGATGTCGATGTCGATGTCCCTGAGCTAGAATGTTTTAGTTGAGATGCTTGAGAATGATGATGATGATAATGATGATAAGAGGATGGTGATGTATGAGTGTTTCTCGAGCGAGAAAGTATAAATGTTTGTTTGATTGAATGCATATAAGTACGTTATATATATAAATACACCCACACACGACCCAAAACACACACACACAAATGCATACACATACTTCTATACAGATATAGTTGCGTTAAATGGTGAATGAGTAAATGGTTATTCGTGCGCAATTACATACATTAATATGATTAACATATTTTTGCGCATTGTCCTCGACATACCAGCATAAATAAGAAGCCCAGCCAGTTCCCAAAACTCCCCCGCCCACCCCCTATCCACATTATATAGTTGTAAAACGTCATACTAAAGGCAAAAACAGAAGATACGAAAGATGCAAACTTTATTGTACTTGTACTAATATAACATAATGTTTGTTTGGAATTTTTTAAATGCGTAATTGTAGAAATATCGAGTATGAATGAAAATATTTGAGCAAAAACACACAACACACACCTCTCAGAGAAAACCCACAAAAACACACACAAAACAACAAGAGCAAAGGAAACAACAATAATATGAGAAAAGTAAAAATTAACTTGTAGTGACATATGCAGCAGAGGAGTAAACAAAATTCTATGCAATCGTTTTTGCATAAAACTAGAATTAACACGACGATGAAGGCGCGATGATGATGAACACAATAAGGAGATGATCAAGCAAGCACAGGCATCATAACCAGAATAGAGTTCATGCAATGTGTGAAAGAAAATAGAACTAAAACGCAAAAATACCCAAAAAACAAATACATCAAGAGAAAAACAAAAATAACCATAGTAATGCGTATTAATGATCATGTTTAAATTTTTACATAATTAGTTTGTACATTAATTTAAATAAAAATCAATTAAAACTACATTGATGTATGATGCAAAGCCACAGTCAAGTTTCAATTATCATCTGGATAAGAAAGTTTTGAATAGCATTTATACTATTAATTTTTATTTTAAAGTAACCATCAATTTCTAATTTTTTTAGGGCACAGAATATGTTTTTCGAAAGACTTAACTTTTATTTTGATTATTTAAAGTCAAGCTTACAGAGATTTAAAAGATTTGGCAGTCATATTAAATTGATTAAAATATTTAGAATTATTTAGGACCAAATTTTCGCGGCACTGTCACTCGATTGTGGTGCAGAAATTGCGTGTCCTTTAAATAGTCCTTCCAGGTCTCGAAAATGCGCAGTGAAATCAACCAGGTATTGCCAACTGGCTCAACAGGATAACTTCCACCCACATAGCCAAAAGGCTTTTCAATTCGCTGCGCAACTTTCTGCTTGAAGGCGGTGCCATTGAACGGTTGCTGGGAGCGCAGAGCCACATCCACATCCTGCAGGAAGAGCGACCAACGCGGCAGGTAGTAATCCTTCACTAATCCCGACCACTGTTTGCAGGCATAGTCCAGGATCTGACCATCGGGACCCCAGGCGGTGATTTGATTTCGGGCATTGAATTCAAAGTTGTCTCGTTCCATGTCACTGGGAGCCGCTCGCTTGGCCTGCTCCAACCAGCTGCCGAGCAGGAAGTTCCTGCCGCTGGCCAGGATTGCCTCCATATTTTCCAGCAGCTGCAGCAACTTGGCGCTGAGGTACTCAAATCGCTCCACCTGTCGCTTTCGATAGGCCGACTTCAGGTTCACATACAACTGATCTGCGGTGATCTGCAGATACTGCCTGGTTATGTCCACCAAATCGTGCTCATACACATCATAGCGGTCGTCCTCCAGCGGAATGATGGCTCTCGAGGAGAGCAAGAGGTTCCAGGCATCCAGAATATCGCTGGCATTGTACCAAGTGAAGGGTTCCTGGTTGAAGGATGGCCTCCGCGTCACCACATACTGCCCACGCATCTTCTGCAGGCCACGGAAGGAGTACACACTGTTCCGGAGCAGCAGCCAAGCCTGCTCCAGTCGCTCATCCTTCACCCCATAACGTGTTTGTGGGAAGTGAACGAACCAACTGTCCAAATCCAAGGGCTGATCACTCCAGCCACGCTCCAAAGTCAACGAGTACATCACATAGTTCTGGCCAATGCCCTCGGGCGTGATGCCAGTGCCCACCACGCTGCTGTTGGGCCACCGACGAGCTGCCTCTATCCCGCTATTGATCAACTTGGCGGATCCGAACATTCCAAGCGTGCCACCAAAGTTGTGCAGCATGCACCACACAAAAGGCTGGCCAAAATAGGACTCCGTGAGCTCGTATTGTGGGAACTGTTCGCTCTGCAGATCCAGCACCAGCATTCGGCCACGTGGAACAGCCGTAAGGAAAGCCCTCGCCATGTCCGTGGTCCAGAAGGGATTCTTGACGAACATCCAACCCTGCAGCAGCCAAACGGCCTGCGGATCAATGGCACGCATGGATTCGTATATTGCCACCGCTGTGGATCGCATGTAATCCGGTTTGGCCACTGGTGGCTCCAGCTCGTTGAAGGGATCACAAAAGAATACGTGATTCGAACCATAGGTGGTTACCACTCGACTTAGAAAGCTCTCGGCTATCTGGGTGAAGAGAGGCTCCGTGGGCTCCACAAAGAGACCGCAGCAATAGCGATCGGGAAAGTGATTCCATCGCTGCACCTCCATGAAGGTGGCATTCGGATGCAGACGCTTCAGAGCCCGCGGCACATGGCCAGCAAAGGCGGGCAGGGCCACACTCATGCCCAGTTCCCGCTGTGCTTCAAGGATCTTCTGCTGTAGGAGCAGCTGCAAGCGTCGCCACTCGGGCGTGAGGGGTCCTGCCCAGCCCCTTATGTTGCCCATGCGCTGCCAGGCCTGAAAAGCGGGTCCAGCCAAATGCTCATCGATCTCCTCCTGACTCAGGCCCATCTCCGTGTACACCTCCACCCAGATCTGCTCCTGGATCGGAGCAATAGTAAGGCTAATGCCCATCAGGGCCATCCAATCCAGGTGGCGGCGCCATTCCGCAAAGCCCCACCAAGCAAAGCTGTAGCTCCAGGTGCAGACATTCTGGTGATAAATAATAGGACTCGCTGACGTGGACTGAATGGTCACATTGGGCAGCTGCAGGTTGCTGGGCAGCTCGATGTGGATCTTGAACCAATCCACGTCCTTCTGGAGGACGTATTTCAGGTAGTGATGGAAGGCTTTGCACACGGAGACTCCATCCCATCCTACGAGCAGAATTCGACCATCCTCCATCATGCTAATCTGCAAGAAAAATATGTTTTTAAAATATTTATGATTTTTTTCTAATATTATCATTTATTATTTTGTAAAAAAACCCAAAAACCGACCTCAATCCAATTTAGGCATTTGTAAAAACATATACTTATTGATATTCCATCTCATATAATAGTCTAAAAATGTGTTTTTATGTTTCTAGATTCTTTATTTTCATGGGAAAAAATCTAAATAAATTTTATTTTCGAAACCCAACTTGGGTCCCAAATTTCATATCGATCTGTCACCTATTGTTATCACTAAAATCATTTTTATTTCTGCAAGAAAAATATGTTTTAAAAATATTTATGATTTTTTTTCTTATAATATCATTTATTATTTTGTACGAAAAACCCAAAAACTAACCTCAATTCAAGTTATGCATTTGCTAAAGCATATACCTCTTGATATTTCATCTCATATGATAGTCTAAAAATGTTTTTTTTTATTTTCGAGATTCTTTATTTTCATGGGAAAAAACCTAAATAAATTTTATTTTCGAAGCCCAACTTGGGTCCCCAATTTCATATCGATCTGTCACCTATTGTTATCACTAGAATGATTTTAACCTCAATCCAAGTTATGCACTTGCTACCTCTTGATATTTCATCTCATATGATAATCTAAAAATGGGGTTTTCCGTTTCTAGTTTCGTTATTTGAATGGGAAAAAACATAAATAAATTGTATTTATAAAGCTCAACTTGGGTCCCAAATTTCATATCGATGTGTCACATATTATTATCACTAGAATGATTTTTACCTTAATCCAAGTTAAGCATTTGTAAAAACATATACTTCTTGATATTTCATCTCATATGATAATCTAAAAATGTGTTTTTCCGTTTCTAGTTTATTATTTTAATGGGAAACAACCTAAATAAATTTTATTTATAAAGCTCTACTTGGATCCCAAATTTCATATCGATGTGTCACATATTATTATCACTAGAATAATTTTTACGTACCTCAAAGCTGCGCAGAGCCATTTGCTTGCTGACCTGAACCTGAAACAATTGAGAGGATCGTTCACCGATTACTCGACTGATTACGGCCATTGCAGCCAACTCCTGATCCTTTAAAGGAGTACTAGGCGCCAAGTGGGCGGCCAAATCGAGTCCCTTTTCACGACTTGGAACACCATCGTATCCGTAACCAAGCTGTAGACAAAGAATCGCTAGCAAGGCCAAGGCCAGTTTCCAATTGAGCTGCATTCTTTCCGACGACCGTCGAGCGTCCCATGTGTCAATGTCAATGGGAAGCAAGTGACTGACTGACTGACAGCTCCTCCGCTCGCCAATGAAGGTCTCCCAAGGAATGCGGGATGAGAAGAAAGAGCACTAAGTGAGCTCGATGAGCGGACAATGTAAGAGAAGAGCAGCTGGATTCGATCAGTTTTTTCTTATCTCTGGATTGAACAATGGCACCCTCTTTAAAGGTATTATGATCTTGATAAGACGTTCGTAACACAAGGTGATAAGATCTATTCTTATCCTGAAACCTGATCCTAAAAGGTATTCTTAAAAGGGATAGACCTTCACCTATTTTGACATTATAATATAACATAATATAAAAATAATCTTAATGAAACTATAAAGACAATATTAGAAAAGTTTCTTATCAATATCAAACTATTTAGAGTTCTATTGACACCATTTATAAGAAGATTACTGCTTTGAAATATGAAAATATAAAGTTTTCTATGATGTTATAACCATCATCTAAATTTCTTACTTGAGGCAAGAGTATTCTTAAGTCGCCCTAGAAAATTTTCTTATTTTCTATATGTTTTATTGAACTCTCTTCTCTCATTTTAGAAGAAAGTATCGGTAAAACTACTCTTAATCGGTCTCCTATTTCGATTCTGGTTCAAAACCCAAGCCATATATGTATGATGTGTGATATGATGTGTGTTGTCCATTATTTAAAAGACGTAATTACAAGGTCGTTTGAGCTTTATTGCACATATTTCGTCTTAGACACTAACAATAATATAGTTTATGCCGCCGACTGAGCCGCGATCGTAAGTATGTAAATTTATGCAACTGCTACAACCCTCAAATCATCACGCACGTGTGAAATGATGGATGCTCTGTGTGACAATTCAGTGTATATATAATTCCTAACAAATTTAATAACAATTTAGCGAATATATATAAAATATATGTAAAAAATTATAAACTCACAGCGGACAATGCAACGCGATGTTTTCTACCATTTTTTGTTTCTTCTTTTTTTTGGCAACAAAATACAATTTCAAAGCCTTGGCCAACAACAAACGTACGTGTACGTTGGTGATGTATATATTGGTACTTAGGAGCTACGCTTAAAGACCTATCATATACAATTTAAATGTTAAAAGCCTTTCGTGTTGCTCACTATTCGTACATATACGCATGTACGCGATTAAAATCAAAAATGACTAGCTCTAAACAGCCGCTGGCAAGTACACAAATCATCTAATCACTAGGTAACTCTAGGTCGCTATCCTTAAATACAATTTAAGTACGTATGCAATTCATGTCTATGTGTTTTTTTGGCTGTGTGAGTTCACTGTACTTGGCTACTAAAACAACCTGGTTAATATAATATTGTTATTTGTTTGCGTTAACGTTTTTGGCCCAGGGAGAAGCAAACAAATCTTTGGACAAATCACTCTTCAATTTCCATTTTACCACAATCTTTTTGGGTTCCTCAATTCTTGATTGCAGTAAATTCGTTGTGCAACATCATCTCTTCAACCTCCTTAACTTTTTCAAGCTACTTTCTTCCTTACATAACTCAAATTAGATGCTTTAAATGGGCTTTTCGAAATCAGAAGAACCAGCTTCAATTAAAAAGTTGTGCAAAGTAAATGTTCCAGTTTGGAATTACCAACTTCACAGCATCTAGCATGTTTGGTCAACATTATGCAATGGAAATCGAACCAAATTTTATGAAAATCATAGCTTATCTTCAAGTTTATGGGGCTATATGATCTCTTCTTTGCTATGTAACCCTGTAACTCCGCATTTGATGGTTCAGGACCAGTGTTTCAGCTAAGATCTTCATTTCTGGCTCTTCAACTTGGCTTATCTATGCTAAATTCGTTGTGCACACGGACTCTGAATCTCCACCACCTCCTCACTCACTTATGGAGTAGGCTTTCCGTATGCATTTGCTGTGCCTGGTGATTCTCAGCTCCTCGGCATCGTGCGCCGCATGCTGGCGATGTGTCACTGGTTCTGGCACCTCCGACGAAGACTTGTTCAGCGCATAGGTGCGTATAAAGTCGATGGTGGAGTATCCTTGCGTCCCACAGCATTCCTTCGCCTTGCTGGACGGTGTTTCGACCGCCTCAGCGGCCACGCTGTTCAGGCTTTGGGTTTGCACAGGTGGTGGGGGAACGTCCAGCGCCGTGCCCGTCTCGGGAGTAACTGGAGCGGTCACAGCTGCTGGTGCTGGGTGGTTGGTGACCAGCGATAGGCCGCTGCCAAAACCATTCAGCGCTTTGGGCGAACTCGTCGCACCCACGGGACTGCGTGGCTGATCCAAATCCAACACTATGTAGTTCACACCGCTGCTGCCTGCCAAGCTGGTGGGCGTGGCCGGCTCCTGACTGACCACCGGTTCCCTTGGCAGCAGTGGCAGCTCCAAGCGATTCACATTCTCATAGCACCGCTCGTTGCTCAGATCAAAGATCAGGGCCTCCACATTGGCGTACATGTGCACGGCATCGTTGGGACTCAAGACAGGTGCTGGTGCTGGGGCAGATTCCAGTGGTGGCAGATCCAGGGTACGCCTCCGCATGCTCAACCTATTGCCGGAGGGCGGGGTGGCCAGCAGATCGGTGACATTGCCGCCATCCAGGCAGCAATCCTGCAGAGCCCGCAGCGGCTGGTCCAAATAGGCACTGGGTATCAGGACTGGCGATTGCAAATTGGGCGGAGAGTCCTCGACTTGTGAGTCGTTCGCCTGCAGCGGATACGCGGCACTGACGCTCGAGTGCTCGCTGTGAAAGTTGCCCAGCTGGCGGCTCATCAGGGGCGCTGGTTCCAGGTAGTTATTGCCCTCCGTCCGGCCCATATTCGTGGACACCGAGTGCGCCGAGTTGACCCTCTCGCGTTCGCCCTGCACAAAGGCATCCGTATTGACGGCATTGATGTAGCGCTGGAACATCGGATACAGCTGCTCGGCGTTGTGCACCCGAAAGGTGTAGATCCCTGGTCCGGACATGCACCGGCGTCCCGCCTCGAAGGAGAAGAGATCCGCATTGAGGCCATAGCGACGGAGATGCTGCAGTGCCCAAACGATGGGCTCACAGCCGGGCGTCTGGAAGATGAGCTCGCGCGGCGTCAGCTCCAGGTAGCCGCTCCGGATGATGGGCGTGCCCGGCGTGGGCTGCAGGTGGGCCACTCGCACCCGGAACACATTCTCGTGACCGCGCAGCTCGTTCAGCTTGCTGCTGCTAGTGATGCATCCCATGGTCGCGAACTGGAAGAGGGATTAAGGGGTGTTTTTTGAAGGGTACTCCACTCTGGTTATGTACGCTGATTATGCACACCTGGACGGGCAGATCCGCCTGGTTCTTATCGCAGCGGGCATGGGAGAATTCGCATTCCGATAAGAGCACCACCACCACCACCCACTACCGCCGCCTGCAATGCGCCACCCACTGGAGGCTCTGTGGGAGGGTCCTCGACTGGTCCTCGTGTTGTCCTGGCTATATCCTCGTGCTCCGGCCAACGGCTGCTCCTCGGGACATGTGCTGATTGCTGTCACTCGGCCAGGGAAATTCCGTTTGTGTGGTATAAAATTTCTTCTACGACTTTTCCCCTCGCCCAGCACAACGCAATTATGAGTAGCGGAGGTGCCAACTTGTTTTTGCAAAAAGGACAAGGGAACGATTCAGTTTCAAATAAAACGGGGGGAAATTAGAGATAACCAATTTTACTTTTTCTAAAATTTAGGTTCACCTACAGATTAGATAAAAATTGAACTATATTTCCATTTTCTTTAACTTCTTTAACCACATAGTTTATGCCACAAATTTTTGTATTATATTTTGTAGAATTTCTTCGTCTGAATTTAAAATTTTTTTTAAGTTTTAAATCTGTATACCCATACTAGATCAAGGTTTAAACTTAAAAACTTACGCTAGATTTAAAAAGAAGTAATAACATCTTGAAATACACTTTTTTTAAATATTCATAGCTAGATTTTTTTTTAATTGTTCTAGTTCTTTGAAGCATTATTGTTATTACAAGTAATAGCCACTAGCTGATATATATGTTAATGTTTATTAAGTTGCTAAGTTTTAATTAATTTAATTAAAGATTTCTCCAATAAAATAGTTTAGCGGGAAAAAATCCTGCTATCAGCACTGTTCGCCAGCCCAAAGTCCTAACGCGTTGGCAGGGCCAAAATACCATAACGCGTCGAAAATACCAAAACCGAGCGGACATTTTTTATTTGCGGAGCGCGCAACAAGAACGAGAAAAGAAACCGAAACGGAAAGCAGGCAAAAAGAGCTGCTGCCAGTGTAGAATCGCAAAGCAAAGAAAGAAGCAAGTGCGTGTGTTTTTAAACCGAAACCGAGAATCGAGCCAGGTAAATTGCACTTTAAGTCATAAGAAGATCAGACAATGCAGGCGTAGTTTAAAATTGAAATAAAACCAACCAAAGCCAAGCAGGCAGACGGCTTTTGAGTGTGTGTATGTGTGCGTGTGCGTGAGTGGTGCTACTTTTGAAATTCTCTATACCCGCTCTGTACTTCGCGTCTGTTTCAAAGGAGGAAATTGTGACCAAAAAGGAGACAAAAGGGTATCCAATGAAAATTACTAACTGGTTTTAACCAAATGCTAACTGTATTCGAGGCACAAGTGTTTGTAAAAGAGACGCCCGCCGACGCACACACATACACGCAGGAAAAAAGGACGCCATGCAAGGCGGCTTAGTGTGCGTGAGCGGCGGAAGAAAGACGAAGAGAGCGAGGGTGCAGAAGATCATCAAATTTGGTTTCATTAACTTAAGGAGACCTTTCTTTGTTCCAGTCCCCCGCCCCCGCAAAAGCCTTTCCTCGAATTTCGCCACTTTGGAGTAGCTGCCTTTTTACAAAATTTTTGGGTGTGCCGCCTTCAATGCGTCGGCGTTGCCACCACGTCGGCGTCCGCAACAGCAGCGCAGGCAGCGACGCCGGCAGAGGCAAGCACCATGCCGGTGTGGCTTTGTATCCGTTTCGCTCTCGCACTCTCTCGGTCTCTCCCTAAGCCGCTCTCTCCTTTTTGTGGCTCTCCTTCGCCTCGCCTCCTTCCTCCCGCTCTTCGCTCTGGTCCTTTGTGCCATCGCTTCGCCTTGACTTCTGGTTCATTGTCGTTGTCTCCTCTTTGTTTGAATTGTACGCCTGATTACACTTGCCAACATGTTTCTCCTGCTCCGCCAAACATCCTTGTGCAAGGTGCATCTATGTAGCGAGTGCCCACTGTGGCCACTCGATCTGTGTGTGTATGTATGTAGCTGCCTGCCGTTCCCCTTTTGCGTCTCAGTTTACTCAGATTATCGATACGAGGATCGTCTTTTTGTTTTTTCTACATTTTTGTTGCGAAAAATTGCGTCGCACTTTGTGCAGCGTCAGTTTGTCAGTTGGCCCGTCCGTCCGTCCGTCATTCAGTCAGTCACTCAGTCGTTCAATCGCTCAATCGCAGACGGGCAGACAGCCACCGCCCTAACTGGCGTCGCCTATGCGCCTTTGTATGGGTGAGTATACGTGTGTTTGTACTTGCGTGCCTCGCCGCATGTGTATGGGTCCTTGGCGAATGGAGTGGGTGGGCAGAGGCAGAGGAGGAAGAAGAAGCGCTATCACAAGATTATTTTCGATTGTCAACCGCAATTTAAATTGTTTTCTATGAACTATTTGCCAAGGGGAATGTAAACCAATTTATTATAGCCTCTACAGGATGATGTGATAACTTTAGGGATATTTTCTTGTCTGCATGTTAAATTTAAAGTAGGGATAAATCCTTGAAAACGTAGAGTTTAAAGGAGGTGAAAATGGGGACTTAGTCCTTTGTTTGTCAAGGATGGATGTTAGCAATGCAAATTAGAAAAATTTGATAATATAAAAAAACATTTTTTTCAGATATTTTATATTATTTCTTTACTTGTTTAAAATATTTTTAATATCCTTTAGATCTTATAAAATTTAAAATCCTATAAAAAAAACATTTTTTTTTTTATTATCTTAAAATAGTTTTCACGGATTTTAATTTAATTTAAAAAATCAACCTCTTACGAAATGTTTATTTATTCGAATTCAATGTTGAAAGTCCAAGTTAATGTAAATGTTTAATATTAAACAACAAAACAATTTTGAATATTGTTAAAAATAGTTTTATATTTTCTGATTAGTTGAATAAAATTTTTTGATTATTTGATCAAGCCATTATGACTTTTAAAATATTATCCCAAGTGACCCATTTCAGAAATCTGAATTTTAAATATTTTTTCGCTCCCTTTATCAAATGTGTTAGGAATGGAATTTGCATTCTGATTAGCCTTCACGCCCGAAGTGTAAACAATTGATTTATTTCGAGGGAGTTTTCTTCGATTTCAGGTAGTGGCTTCCAAGTGAATGTTATCTTTGAATTTTTGCTGAATACCAGAGGACCGGACCCATAGAATTCGTGGCGGGTTTCCCTTGAAGTCGACTCGAATTACGTGTACATATTTGCCAGTCGTTCACAGAGGACGAATATAATGCTTTTGTTGCTGCTGCTCTTGCCTTTATTGGTGAATTTGTCAACGTTTGCTCAAACGCAAGTAAACATTGCATTGCGATGGGGAGAGGCTTGAGGGCAAACATACCGATTCGTCAAGTGCGATTCGCGGTTAACCGGCAAAGCTCGATCCCACAATTGGCCTTAAATTTGTTGATTAGGAAGAATTGATGGAAAACATTGAAATTTCTGTGGAATTTTGATATAACCTTAAGTGCTAAAGAACTTTGCAACTAAAAAGTTATAGGAATAGCTTTCTTTAAAAACTTTAAGAACCGTTTTGTGGTTTAAATTAAACTTAACATTTAAAATTAGCCATGTGGTTGAGAAAACGGGTTGACCTTCTAATATTATGGACTATTCTAACGGTATTTCCTTCGAAAATCTGTGAACTTTATATTATAGGATATTATATTTCCATCATAATTTAGAAGTATAGTAACTTCCTGGAATGGAACCCATACGATTTTTTAGAGTTCCAGTCGAAAAATATCCATTTGTGCGAAACATATGAGGCTCAAAGTCCGAAGCTCAATTGTGGGGAGCATGGGTGTAAGTAAGCCAAAGTGTTGAGAGGTCCCTTGTCACCGATACGCGATATTGTACATTCGTATTCGCATGTTATTGTATACACAGAAAGCGAGCGAATTTCTCATTTAATATGCAAACATCTGTGTGAAAGATGTTCGAAGGCTGCGATGCTGCTGCCGCCTGCGAGTGGAAAATGCTCGCAGATTGAGCAGATTTTCATTTAACGTTTTCTTTTCGAAAAGCTGGAGTGATATTCTGATATTCCCCCCCCACCCATTGGACCACTTGAAGCCACTAATTCCCCAGGAATTCGGTTTGGTTCAGGCGCACACAAACATAATTGCTGGGGGTGCACATTATTTGTATAATTGTTGTTGTTTTATGAGGCATTTGGCGTGCCGAATGGGCATTGGTATTAATGCCAAATCAACAGAAATGTGGAAAATAGAAAAATATATGTGTAGTCCGCACTAAAAATCAATCGCAGTAGCCTCAGAAACGAAAATAAACAAGGCTACGGAGGCGAAGATAAGCGGCCCTGGTTCTGGTTGATCCGATACGATCCGATCCCGATCGAGAATTTTATTTAAATTCAAGCTTTTGGGCGGCGTTCGATTTCGTTGTTGCGGTTTTCTGATTTCCCATTGTTGTGTCGCTTATCAAAGCCGCTATTTGTTCTCAGATTCGAAGGTACAGTGATCACAAGGAATGCAAGTATACGAAAATATATCAAATTTTACAAATTTTTAGGAACAACGGTATCACTATTATTATTATAATACATTTTAGACCGATAAAATGCTGAAATTCGACAAGAAAAATAAATAAAGATTGAGGTTCCGAAACTATTACTGAAATAATCACTTATAAGATCAGTATAGATCTAATTTTTTTTTTTGATTTCAGAACTAGTTAATGTATATCGATGTTATACTGTCTGTAGTTATGGAATTTTTTAAGGGCGTGTTTTTCAACAGTTTTTAAACTATTTACGTTCTATAAAGAAATTTCTAATCCCAGATGAACTTTTTTCCATGCCATCACTGTAAGTACTTTCTTTCCATGCATTGGAAAAGGTACCGAAGCACATTAGATCTGCATCTATTGGATTTGGGATGACTGGAAGATGGGAACTACTTTAAAGAGGAGCCCGTTCCATTAACCCCGCGACCACAGCAGCGATTTATCTTGAATTGGAGTGGAGTTTTTGGATGGAGTGTGGAGTAGGGACGGAGTACCCCCACGAAATGCATTTTCCCCATTCCCTTTCCCCGAGACACAATTACTTTCCCATTCGAGTGTGATAATTAAATAACAATATAACAGTCCCGTTGGATGTTACACCATATATTTCGGTGATTCTTCACGCCTTCTCTTTCTCTTAATTTGACTGTGTGTGTGTTCGAGGCTCCCCCTTACACACATGTGCATATTGTTTATTCCCGCTGATTTTGCTCTTGCTTCTGTTTTTGTTGCTTTTGCTGTTGCATGTGGGGTCATTGTGTGAATGGCAGCGAAATAAAGCAATAAAGCATACGCATCGACGCCGCCAAGGCTCATTAGTTTGTTATTGACCAAGGAGTGAGAGCAGAGAAAGAAGAGGGGTGGGGGAGGGTAGGCACCGCACCAGGAGCACGCCTTTATCTTTATCGGCAGCTGACGGTCAATAAGTGTAAATATGTATGTACGTATGTGTGGCTATGCCCGCATTTCTCTGCCTGTGCCTCTGCTGCTGCTTCTGACTCCACTGCTTCCGGCTGGCGTCGCTGCCTCAGCCTCGGCCGACGTCGCTGCCCCCAGTCAACTGCAAGAGAAGTTTCTGCCTGCCATTGATCGCGACTCGCTCTCTCAGTCAACGTTTTTCGCTCGACTTTAACGGTTCTCGTGGGGACTCGATTCCAGCCTGCCAAGCAACAAGTACAAGACGCGGAGTGCTAAACGCTTAAACTATTACTCTCACTAGTTAATTGCACAGTTAACACACAGTTAGTTTTGCATCCAGTTAAGAGAGACAGAGCAAGAGAAAGAAAGAGACCACCCGCGCGGTTGGCGAAAAAAAATAGTAAGTACCACCGGAAATCGAAGAAAAGGGGTCTAATGAATTATGTATAAAAAAAAAGATCCGTTTACAACAGACACACTTCGAGGTGCCCACTGTGAATTTCTAATCAGAAAAGCTGAGTGTGCCGCTGCTCTTTGCGGAAAATGAATGCTAATTGGCCACGCTACCTAACTTGTTGTTGTTACCACTTTTTAATACACAACTTACAACTGTCGCACGCCTCTCGGAGTTTTAATTAACCGCAACGAGATGGAGTAGAGAGAGCAAGCGAGAGAGAAGGAAGTGGTGGTGTGGTGGGGCCCGAGAGAATCAGCAAAGAGAGTTGGAGCAGCAGGAAAAAGAGAAGAAAACCGAACCGGTTTAGTGGGCGCTCTGGTTCGGTTCTATATTTTTTTTATGTTGTCTGCTTTTCTCCGATTTACTTTATGTTCGTTTATCCTTGATTCTACTGAGCCATGAAAAAGGAGAAGGCGCAGAAGAAGAAGAGATGACTTTGCGTGGGCAGGCGACAAATTTATTGGCACTTATTCTCCCCGCTCTTCCGCCATTTCTTGTCTATAAGAAAAAAAAAAGGAAGCCCCCAAGCTTTGAATATTCAAATATTTATTGTAATTATTTTCAGCTCGATTGATTTAAGTGCGCGATCATTTGATACCCTGTGTTGAGTTTGGATAGAGGTGTATAACGGGTTTCAAACCCAATGATATTAAGAAATTTTAGTAAAAAATCTGACCCATTTATAGAACTTTAACAATTATTTTTAAATGAATCACTACTTCTCTTGCTATCAAATGTTGATAAATATTCCAGACAGACTTGGAAAGTAAAATATAAATAAAACTTATCTTTCAACCTCAAAAATATAATAACATTTGTTGGTTCTCTAAAAGTTAACACAAATAGATAACTCTACCAGATAGAATTAGAAAGTAAAAAAAAACAATATAAAACCATATCTTACGAAGTAAAAAAGTTGGTCAACAAAATTCTTCTTCTAGAGTTCTCCCATCACTGCTACTTGTCTTCCAGATTACACATTGTTGAAATATTTTCAAGTGCCATACAGACAAAAGCCCCCAATGGCAACATATTTCGTATGCCATTTCGGGTTTTGCGCCTTGCAAAAAGTAGTTGGCATACTCAGTTCTAGCCATCATATATGTAAATAGAGAAACGTACGTACAAAGACATATCGGACGTTCTCAACGAGCCCATAAAATTTTACGGTTCTTGCTGATGATTTTATGCGTTTTGGGCCTCATTATATTTCGTACACACATGTGTGTGTGTGTGTGGCTGTTTTGATAGGTTCTTGAATGGCAGGCCAAGAGGAAGAAGATATTTTCAAGTGCGTCTAATTTTACGATCGATGCCCCCCATACCACCCCCCATACCAGCATTTTTCCCCTCTCCTTTCCTTGACAGTTTTTCTGTGTGTGGCAGCGAAGTATATCTTGAAGATATGATAAAAACCGGCTAGATAAGCCGGTCGTATCTGTATCTGCTGTCAAGTAGTGGAAAACTTGACTGGAGCACGTCTCTCTACAATGTGTACACTCTGCAAGTTCTGATTTTGTGTGGGGCAGGTAATGTTTGGCCAAGATCACCGGAGACTGGCCAAACATGCTAAAATTTCTGGTGAAAGATTTCGCTTAAAACATGGGTGGAACATGTAGTATGATCACGTAGTATAAAAGATCCCCGCATTCCGTGAATCACTTGCTGATATGGATTTTCTTTGTTTTCCTATAAATACTACTGCATTTATCAATTGAGCGGTACTACCTCCCCCCTCTATTCCTTTCCGAAAGACAACTTCCTCTAGAGTTATCGTCACTATTAACACAGCTATAGAAGAATAGGTTTTCGGGGGGAGTACCGTTATTAACAATGATTTTCTTTTTTATTTTTGGCCATGTGAATGTATCCCCATATCAAAAGTGATTGTAAAGACACACGAAATCAAAGGAGGGAGGTTGTTGTCTGTGTTGTTGTCCAGTCAGAACATTCCGAATTGACCGGAAATGATAATTGAAAAAAATATATATTTTCTCTTTTCTTTGGGTCTTGTCAACTTGTGCGTGTTATATATATATATGTGTGTGTGTACTTGCTACTAATTATGGAATGCATTCATTTTACGTATCGTATCGTATCATTTTCATTATGCCACACAACTCCAGTACAGCACTCGCCCGGCAACAACAATTATATCCGGTGGGTTACTTGAGACACTCGGTTTGCCTGCCTGTTGTCAATGTTTTGATATAGTGGCTCTTTTGGTTCTTCTCGGTTTCGTTCTTGTCTCCCTTTTTTCTTACATGTTTTGCCTTGGCTTAAAACTTTGCCAAACTCGATTTGGGCTGAAAAAAAAAACACTCTTAATCTGAAGCAAAACTTGACATGAGATTTCAGCATGCTAAATCATTTTCCAGACAGATACTTTTTCGTTTTTTTTTCGTAGCTTATCAGATTGTTCGAATTGATTAATATACAGATTTGCATAACTTGGGATTACTGCGACTATTTATAAAAATTTGATAAGCAGAAATAGCGTTTTGATTTTGAAATCTATTGATTTGATATGAAAGTAAAAAATCTAGAACGCATTTTAAAATCAAAGTGCTATTTTTACTTTTCAAGTTTGTCTAGACGAAAAGATTTTAGTATACTAAACGAAAGATAGTGAGTAATATTTTTCTTCTGAGAAAAATCTTTTCAATATTTTTAACTTTTCATATTTTATTTTAGAAAAAAAACTTTTTAATGTACTAAACTAAAGATAGCAAGTAATAACTTTCTTCTGAAGATAATCCTCTTACATTATCTTAAAGTTAGAACATCTTAGTATTCGGTTTTCTTAAGCTAACTAAAACGCATTTTTAAGTCAAAACGCTATTTTTAATGTTCCAATTTCTCTTGACGAAAATCTATTAGTATACTAAACGAAAGATAATGGATGAAATATTATATTTGGGTATCACTAATAATAATCCCAAAATATTTTCTTAAAGTTAGTATATCTTAGTATTCAGTTTTCTATAGCTATACTATCTTTTAAGTAGCTAAATCTTTTTTTGCACGAAAAACTTTTGAATACTAAACGAAAGATAGTAAGTAATAGTTTCCTTCTAAAAATAATACCTTAATATTTTCTTAAAGTTAGTACATCTTGGTATTCGGTTTCCTTTAGCTAAACCATCTTTCAAGTAGTTGAGTCTTATTTTCGCACGCTTTTTGGGAATCATCTTGCTTATCTTTTTTTAGGCTGCCAATAAGATTGCATCCGCATTGTGTGCCTGCGACTGTGTGTGTGTGTGTGCATATTTTTGCGTGGGGGTCCACAAGAAGAATGCTTCTTGATGACAATTAAAGTGGACTGCGACGGCAGAGTACACAGTGTATATACGCTCAATAAAGCCAAATGCATCGTCTGATTGCGGCTTAGGCGTGGCTTATCAGCGGCAGCGGCAGTGAAGGCAACAATGCAACGAAAGTGCACTCTGCTTTCTTCGGCTGCTGCTCCTTCTTTGCCTTCTTATTGTTCGTGTTCTCCCACTCGAAACTTGGGTCTACTACTTGAGCCTGATTGAGGCAAACTTTCCACTCAATTGAGGGGAGGATGGATAGATGGATGGATGGATGGCTGAACGGATGGATGGATGGATGATGTGTGTGAGCGATGCCATTAACGATCTCACTTGATTAGTTTATAAAAGTTCAATTGCGCTGGTGCGCATGCACTCTCCTCTTTCTCTCTCGGCTATTGTGTCCCTACCACAAATGGTGAAACTTTTCAATTTTAATTGCACAACAATGTCCATTCCAATGATGCCACACACTGCCACTGATCTTGGAGGGAGTGCAAATGGTGGCGTTGGATTGGGAATGGGAATGGTGGCTCTGCGCCTGCGCCTTCAACATTTAACAAGCAAGCATCGCTGGCACACACAAATTAATGTTTGACCGGCCGGCCGGCTAGACATTCAGACGGTCATCCAGCCGGCACATTCCAGCACAATCAATTTAATTTACGTATCAAAACGTCTCATCTCTTCGTCGCAGGGTAGCGAGCATGAGAAGGCCAGTTGGGATGGATGCATGGAGTTGGAAATTCGAGCTGTTGACTTGGCTATTTTCAGCTATTTACTATTATCTATACAAAATATTCACTCTATATTCAATTGATCTATCCATTTTCCATGAAATAACATTGTAACTGCATTAAATATATTGTAATTGTTGAAAATAGGTTAGATCTCTGAAATCCGCAGAGAAAGTGTTATGTTGCACACTTATTGAATACCACATTTCCTTTCATTTCCTATATAACCGCACGGTTAGAAAAACTTAAAACTAACTGATAAATTTAATATTTTATAAGAATTTTATTGTATACATATATTTAAAGTTGAGATTATATGATCTGTTATTGATTTCCTTGATCTAGTATCTGTTAGGAACCCGATGTGATACAGACCTGAAAATTTTCCCCTTGATCTAGAATTCATTGATAGATTTTTTGATCATTTAGTGATAGATTCCCTTGATCTAGTATCCAATGATACATTTTTTGATCATTTAGTGATAGATTCCCTTCATCTAATATCTGTTAGGAATCCAGAGTGCTATAGACCTGAATATCCCCCATATCTAGTATTCATTGATGCATTTATTTATCCCTTAGTGATCCAGCTACTTTTCCTTCGTCAGCACTATAAACAGAAGTATGCAGGAGCAGCAAATGTGATACACAACAGCTTGAAGTGTCAAAATTGATAGGCGGCTGCGTTCGAAAGGGAGGGGATTCGGAATGGGAATGGAATGAATTGAAGCTCACACTCACGCCTCTTTGTGCTGTTGCTTCTTTTTTCGAACACACTCCATTGTTGATAAATGCGCTTTTATTTATAGACTGCGGCCGCCGCTGTTTTGTGAGCTGTGTGAGCTGTGAGCTCTACTCTGCTCTCTGCGTTTTCCTTTGTCGTCCAGCGGCTCGACAGTTCAAGGGAAGGGGCGGCGTGGATGGGGAGGGGGGGACTCTAAGTGAGGGGAGGGCGTGTGAAAGTGGGCGCACATGTCAAATGCCATGTCTAATTGAATTAAAGTAATAAAAAACCAAGACAAGACACAAAGGCCCCGAAAACTGTCGGTTGTTGTCGCCCATTAAGTCATTTTCATAGATTACAAATTTAGCCGACCATCCACCCTTGAATGAGTCCCTCCCCAATTTGAAAGTACCCCGCCTCTGGAATCAATTGAGGAAACTGCAGTGGCACTTTTTCAATTTGAGTTACAAAAAAAAACTTTTTTTTTGAGTAAATTTTTTTTTATTTATTTAGTTCTTAATATTTTGGGAATGGAAATGTGATATAAACTTAATGCTAAAATGATTAGTTTTAAAATATTTACAAAATTCCTAATTACGAACCCCTAAAAGAAGGAAGTACTTTTTGCGCTGATCTGGCAACCCCGCGTGTCCTAATGCATTGAATTATTTTCGGACCGCACTCAATTATTTTCACACGCCCCACACAGCAGAGGGTTTGTGGGCAAAGGAGGAGGAGGAGGAGAGGGAGTACGAAGGACGAGGAAGTGAAAGAGAGAGCAGGAGGAACAACAGTTGTTGCTAGGTTGGCATGGCAACGTGCAATGACCAGACCCGTTAATGTTATTATTGTTGTAGTTCCCAGCCAAATGCCGGCAACCCTCGCTCTCTCGAAATCCGCTCCTTCTGCTCTCTCACTCTCTCTCCCTCTCTCTTGATGTCCTTTTCCTTGATGCGTCATGCGCGCCAGTTTACTTGCGCTTTTATGTTATTACCTTTGTGGACTAAATTCATTGGGAAGGGGAAGGGGGGAGTACTATGTTTCGGCATATTTCGGCCATTACTCATCCAGTTTAGATAGACATAGGCCAGGAATTAATAGCCTCTTTCTTTCCCCATCGAGTATAATTCTACGTTTCTCGCTCCGTTATCACTCCGATCGAAATACATAACCGAGAAGCTTCAGTTGGCCCGGTATTGTATGGTATGGTATATGTACGGTATTGTGTTGTCTCGTATTAATTGCTGTCTCGGGTTCGTTGAACCCACAGAGTCTTGAAACTTGAGGTCTCTTGTCTTGTTACGTATTTAAATTGATATGATGTATTTGTGCCGAGTACGCTTTCAGTGCAAAATTTAAAGCTTTCTGGTTTACTTCTAATTGAAAATCTTATCTTTTAAGGGAGATTTTTATGGACTACTCGATGATAGTAAGGTTTATTTAAGAGGGAGCGTTACTAAAGAGTATATTCGTAATACTAATTCATGGGTCTTATCATTGATTCTTGGGATTTGCACTTTAAACTTATTATAATCCCCGAAATTCGTATACATTTTAATCTTATAAAACCTTAGGATAGTATCTCATCGTGTTTACTTCTAAATGAAAATCTTATCATTTAAAGGCGATTTTTATGGACTACTCGATGATAGTATGCTTTACTTAAGAGGGAGTGTTACTGATCCGATAAAGTCTATATTCGTAATACTGATTCATGGGAATTAATCATTGATTCTTGGGATTTGGACTTTAAACGTAGTATTCATGTTGTTTTTATGAAATCTTTTGATAGTAACTCATCGTAAACAGAATAAAATTTGTCACACCCTCGATTATTCAGACCTCTTCGGGGAAACTCCAATATCAGAACGTTTTAATTTACGTCTATCAGTCGAGAGGGAACCATTCATTGCTTTAATGTGACGCTTCCTGTCCCCCCGCTTTGAGTCATGTCTACTACTAACTAGGCAATAATAAGTTGAGGGTAATGAGTCACTGATGGATTCCCGGAGAATTCTCAATTTGCATATGGCGCTTCACGTGTGCCGGTGGTGCGTGTGTGTGTGTTTTGGGTTAAAAGTGGATGTGGATGGGCGGAGGTGAATGTGGGAGGCTGTTGATTCACCGGGTCTCTAGATAAAGCGGTCGGAACAGCTGCTCTTTTAGCCTTTGTCGTCTGTGTGCCAGTGTGTGTGTGTGTGTGTTGCCGCCATTTTTTAGCTGCACACGTACACTCCACCTTTTTATTTGCACACTTACAACCCCTAAAAAATGCAAACTTTTTGTTGTATGTCCACCTCTCACCGCCCGAAAATGTTTGTTCTTTGCTACGGTTTCTGTTTCATTCACTCTGGCAAAAATTTCGTGTGTAATTCGATTTTGCTTGAAAATGACGCATTGCATGCTTTAAAGCAGCACACAGCCCACAACCTCCCTCCTCCTCCCAATTTCTGTTTTCTTTGCTGCGGTGTCTGTTTCGTTGTTTCATATATAAACTTGCCAGTAAAAAGAAAAACATTCAAGTATATCGATGATTCACGGGAGGCGGTCGAATTGTTTACGATTACTGCCGTCTGGTTTGGCTGTTACAGTACTTTCTCGGTAATTGAAGACGATAGGTGATAATTGCTAGAAATTATTAGTTCTAATGTGTAATGATTTCATAATACTTGAAATTATATAATTATTAAGTGAAAGTTTTGTAGTTCTAATATCAAAATTATCTTGAGAACGACATTTCTTGCAAAAACTTACAAAAGGGTACAATCTATTGCACATCTTGTTGAAAGTATAGAGCTTACTTTACTTTTGTGGACTCTACTTTATCGTAATTCTGTTCTTTATGGCCTCTTGATCTTTGATAATACTTTAAATCATCTAATTACATCTAAGAAACTCTCATCTCAAGAACTTTGGTTAAATATTTATTAAAGAAAGTTACAAATTCTGTTGAAAGTATAAAGCTTACTCATTACTTTTGTGGGTCTAGTAAGTAGACTCTACTTTATCGTAATTCTATTCTTCATGCTCTTTCAATTACTCTATCATCACCTGATTATTTGGAACACATACTGTAATTCTAGTAAAAGATCATCTCAAGAACTTTGGTTAAATATCTTTTAATTCAACTTACAAATTCTCTTAAAGTATATAGCTTACTCATTACATTTGTCGGTCTAGTAAGTAGACTTTATCGTAATTCCCTTCTCCATAGACGCTACCCAATTTGATAAGCCAGTTCTCTTTGCTTGATGCAATCGACAATCCTTAATGAGGTCATCGCATTGCATTGAAAGATCTAGAGTGCGACTCATTCAAAATGTCAATTGCAAAAATAGGAGAAACACAAGCTAAAAATAAAAAGTGCGGCCGTACTTGTGCCATTTCCCACTACTTACTCTACACCGCTTCACATTTAAACTAATCACTCATCTCGTTTTCTTTCAGTTTACACTAGCGTATAAAGGAGGATCAGCATATAGAAAAAAAAATGGGTAAAGCTCAGAGCAAGCGTTCAATCGACATCACCACCGATCCCAAGAAGGTCGGCGAAGGCGATGAGGTGGCCGGCAAGGTGGAGAAGATCGATGTGGACCAGAAGACGGACGCACCGGCTGTGAACGGGGATGCGGCCACGCCCAAAGAGGGTGGCGATGAAGCGGCGGCGGGAGAGGTAAGCGAAAGTCATTTGTAAAAGCAACACAGATTTCTAATCCCTTCTTATCTACCGCACAGAAAAAGGAAACTGAGGAGCATTCTGAGAACGACAAAGATCTGACCACCGAAAAGAACGCCGCAGCTGCTGAGGGTGGAGATGCGGCTGTGGAATCGCCCAAGAGCGAGGAGGGTTCTCCGAAGGAAGGTGCCGCTGGCGAGGATATCACCCCACTGGCCGATGAGAGCATCAAGTCCAAGTCCAAGAAGGACAAGGTCAAGAAGAAGTGGTCCTTCCGCAGCATCTCCTTTGGCAAGAAGGACAAACAGAAGCCGGCCAAGTCGGAGGAGGCTGTCTCCCCCACCTCTGGCACAACGTCGCCCACGACGGCCGAGGCAGAAGCTGCTCCTGCTGCGGATGCTGCTCCCGCGGAGCCAGCGGCCGCCACAAATGGCGAGGCCGAAAAGTCAGCTGACGTAAGTAGTAGTAGCTATCAAAATATCACAAAATATAATGATTATAATGGATATATTCTCGTTATCAGAATGCCACTGTCGAGACCACCAGCGAGTCGGCGTCCAAGGATGAGGCGAAGCCCGCCGAGAACGGATCCGCGACCGAGCAGGAGAAACAGGCCAACGGAGAAGCAGAGAAGGCGGCGCCAGTTGAGGAAGCGGCACAGCCCAAGCCCGCCGAGGAACCAGCCACAGTTACTGCCACCGAATCGAACACCACTGCCACCGCCGCCACTGTCACTGCCACCGAGGAAGTTCCCGTCGTGAAAGAGAGCCAGCCAGAGCCCGAAGTGGTTACCAATGGCCATGGAGCCGGCGAGGCGCTGACCAACGGATCAAGCAATGGACTGGCCGAATCCCCAGTGGGCGAGACAGCACCAGCCCCTGCTGACAACATTCCAAGCAACGTTGATGACGAGCAGCCGCACCAGAATGGCACCAATGGCACCACCACGCCCCCGCCCACTCCCGTGGCCGTTGAGACCGAGAAGGGACAGCAAATTGAGGTAAACAACCACACAAGAACAGACAGCACCACCACCACACAACAACAACAACACAACAGTAAAAACTTCACTGTAAATACAAGTACAACAACAACAAATACAAAAACCACAACTGAAATCACAGAGAACACTGCACTAGAAAATACAATAAGTACAGAAACCGAAAGAACTTGCACAAGCACTGTGACCGAGACCGTTGTAGCAGCCGCAGAGTTAGTTCAGACCCAAACAATCCTAACCAAAACAACCAACACGATCCTTCCCACCTCCCACACGCAGGCCAGCAAAGAAGCAACGATTGAAGCAACAGTGTCCACCAGCCAAGCGGAGGAGGAAGTTGTGGCGGCGATCATCAAGGCGGTTAGCAGCGAACTTGAGGCCGAAACGGAGACTGAGACGGAGGCCGAGGGATTCGTGGTTGTTGCTCCGGTGTCCACCGAAGTCGAAGTCCCTGTTTCCCCACTCCTTGTTGAACCCGTGGCTGAAGTTCCCGAAATTGTAAAGGAATCAATTGCTGAAGTTGAAGCTCCCGAAATTGAAAACGAACAAGTGGCGGAAGTTCCTGAAGTAGAATCCGAATCTGTTATTGTGGAGACCAGGAGCAGCAGTCCGCCGCCTCCGTTGCCCAAATCCCCGCCTCCATCTCGTGTCTCCGCTTTTGTCCTCTCCGACGAAGTTATCGAGGAGCAGGTTAGCCCAAACACAACCGAAGTGAACGAAGTTAAGCGCGATGAAATCGAACAGGAAGCCATCAGCATTGTCGCTGAGATCACCGAGCAGGCGGCAGAGATTGTCACCGAAAAGGAAAAAGTAGAGGAGGAGGCCAAGGAAGAGTCTGTTCCTGAAGTAGTTGAGAAAGAGGCACCATCCACTGTTGAAGTTGAGGAGGAGGCACCATCCACGGTTGAAGTTGAGGAGGAGACACCAACCACTGATGTAGTTGAGGAGGAGACCCCATCCACTGTTGAAGTTGAGGAAGAAACACCATCCACGGTTGAAGTTGAGGAAGTCTCGCCAGTTCAAAGTGAAGAAGTAACGCCTCCCTCTCCCGTGGCCGAACCAGATCTTGTCCAGGAAACTATTGAAGACCAAGCCGCACCTGTCGAAGAAGAACTCGTCCCAGTTCCAGCACCAATTGTTCCTGCGGACGAAGTGACTCCTGCTGTTTTAGAAGAGGAAAATGTTGCCCTCACAGAGTCTGTTGATTCTGAGGTACAGAAGGACACCGTCAGCATCAGCTCTACTGAAGAACAAGACACTGATGAGCAGGCGACGAACGAAATTCAGGTTGAAACCATCCAAGAACAGCCAGCACCTGTTGAGGAAGTGCCCCAACACGAAACACCAGAGCCACAAGTCATATCCGAGGATGAAGCGCAAAGCGATAACGATAAGGAGAACGAAAACGACAACGATGTGGTGGGAAAAATCATTAGCGATCTGGATGCGCCGGTCACCAAAGCTGGTGGCGATCTCCTGGCTGATTTGGATGTGAGACCCACGGAACTGCTGGAGGGCGAGAGCAACAACAAGGTGAATAGCAACTGGCAGTGAGTCGTAGAACTGCAGCCTCAACAACTCTTCAATACTACACATCGACTTGAACACCACCACCACCATATTACCATTCTTGCATCTGCCGCTCCATTTGGTGGGCATGGAGTTTTGTCCTGGGCGTGCTTCTCCTGCTTTCTCCAACTCTATGTGTGTGTGTGTGTGTCTCACTCTCGAATGGCATCAGTTAGTCTGCTGCTGGTAGCGCGCTTGTTGCCGTAGTTAATACGTAGTTCGTTAGTGTTTGGTACATTGAATTGATCTTGATTGATTTGCTCGGGGATTGCATGATTATTTTGGTGATGTAAAGCGAATGAAGTACGTACTACTAAACTGAGGATAAGCGACTGCATTTTGGTGTATTAACCAACCACAACCAACCAACCAACCAAGTCCATAAAACACACAACTTAAACCGCATTCATCCTAATCCACACACATGCACACAAAAGTACAAGTTTAGAAAACAGAAAATAATCCCCCAATCCTCCCATCTACCGCTCTGTCCTAACCCAAATATCTGTTTGGCTGTCGTAACTCTTGCGCTCTCACTAAAACCAAAGACCATAAATACACAACTGTACCTAAATGTTGAAAAAAACACACACACAAATCGCTTATTATTAAAAACATTACTTTGTAAACCATTTTTTATTTGTTTTTGCGCCGACAATTGTCGTGTCCTCTTCTTTTTCTCCTTAATTGTTGTTGTTGTGCTTTCAGTTTTCGATTTTTTTTTTTTTTTTGCATACAACACAGAAATTTAGATCTTTAAAAAACAGTTAATAATAGATTTTATCTTTTTCACAGGTGGATCTCGCCAAGGATCTGAAGGAGAAGAATGCCGCGGCAGACGTTACAACACAGGAACAACTGCCCGTTACATGCGAATAATCCTACTCATAATTATTATATATAATATTACATATTATTAAAAACAAAACAACAAACGATACAAGCAACAACAAAAGAACGCAACGTAAAACAACAAACAATTACAAGATAAACGAGATAAAAACAAAACAAAACAAAAAACAAGTAAAAATACATTTTTAAACATTTACATATTTTAAATACTTTTTGTACGAACTTCATATCCCTAATCCAAGATATACGCAAGCAAAAGTCCGAGTTTCATGTGACACCGACACCACCATCACCCACTGCAACCACCTCACCCCTCAGAAACACCCAGGCATCAATAGTTTTTGTATTGGTGCCTTTGAATTCCAGATTTGGGGAAATCCCCCAGAAACAACACATCCATCACCCATCAAGCACACACACATCCACCACACACATGCGCATACATACCATTCTCATATTGATGATCTTGATAGAAACAAAAGAATCAACAAATCATATACGATGAAAAGATGAAAGTGAGGAGAATTTTTTGAATAATTTCTACTATACATTTAACTGTAAGTTCGAAGAAATTTGTAAAGAATTTTTGGACGAAATATTGGATAAAATATATATTATAAAATATAAAACCCAAAAGCGTGCTTCACTCATATCCACCACCGGCTGAAAAACACAGAGAGAGATACGAAGACGATCCGCAGAAAGGAAACACTGTTTTTGAATGTTTTAGTTCTGTTTTCGAGTCGAGTCCCAATCCTCTTCTTTAATACACTACAAAAAAATAGTTTTCTCTATACAATATAGACACGATGATGTAACCGAGTGTTACAAAAAATATATATATATATCAATCATTTGTCCTGGTAGCTGGAGTAAGCGCTAAGATTATATGTTCTAAGTACATTCTTAATATTTCGTAATGGTTAATTTAACGTAACAAAATGTTACTACAAAACAAACTACAAAAGCTCCAACGAAAGCTTCAAAAGCGAAACAAACGATACTAAGAAATGATAAAGTGAAAAAGCAAATACTAAATTGTGCGTCTTTTGCAACTAAATAGAAAATCCTAATAAGTACACTAAAATGTATTCAATAAATTAAAGCGTTAACTTTGCGCTGCGCAACGTAAAGAAAAATATTGTCAAAAAACAAAAGGAATTTGCCATCTAACAAAATAGAGTCGTATATATAGGCGAAACCAAAATTGTTTCCAAATCCAATGAAAATCCAGAGGAGGACCATCCGGCGGGTCTCTCAGCATCTGACAAAAAAGCGCTGCTTGTGCAGGTGTAGTTGCTGCTGCTTCCGGCGATAATCCGGCACATTGCGGAGCATGAAAACGGCGGCGAAGAAAACGTAGAGCGACGACAGCATGATGAGCACGGGGAAAGAGAAGACGATCTGCGCCATCCGGACCTTTCGCTGCACTGGTGTGGGCGTGTAGACGTAGTCACCTGCAAAAGGATCATTCATATAATATAGCTTTATGGGTTAACTATTGGTAAAGCGAAAGTTATCCTTTCTCGACTATATCTACTTACCATTCCAGCTCTTGTAGGCACAGCGCTCACCATCGTAGTCGTTCACGCAGAGGCAGGAGTGGAAGACGGTGTTGTTGACCATCGGATGCTGGAAGCAGTGGCCGCCGTTCAGGCAGAAGCTCGAGTTGTAGGCCTCGCTGCAGGGTAGCATCTGAATCTCGGTCTCCTTGTTCACACCGCTTGGTGTGCTGGAAACGGGCGGAATGGAGGAGCTCTGGTCAGGTGGCGGTTCGCCGGTGTGCGTGACGGGTGTTTCGGGTGTTGTTACAGCCTCGGAGGCGGCATTTGGTGTGCTGCTGCCGCTGGACAACCAGGCTGCAGTACTGGAGCCCAGGAAATCTGTATCTGTATCCATTTCCTCGTCGGGATCAAGGGGCTCTGAATCCCCCACAACTGGCTGCTGGGTGTCCGTCTCCGGATTGGCATCCGTTTCGGGATGCAGCTGCTGACCTGCCTGCTCCTCCTGGTCCGAATTCTCCAGCTGCTTGCGCTGCAGCTCCAGGCGATTGAGCAGCTCAACCGCAGTCTCCTGGATCTGCTGCTGCAGCTCGTGTGCATGCTCGTGCATGTGGCTGTGCTGATGCTGCACAATCTTCAGCGTATGCTCTCGGAGCAGTAAGATCCGGCTCGAACAACAATCTGCAGGACACAAAGGATAATGGTTAAAAAACGGGAAACCAGAACATCACACAACAAAAATATATAAATTTCAAATCAAATCGAAATGCTCAATAAAGAAACAGGTTTAATTACGAATTTTTTTTCTAAAATATTTTTTAGCCTTTTAAAAATACTGGTATATTTAAAAAATATTTAGTGTGTATCCAGACCATAACTTTAAAATATTTTAAAGCGAAAAAGTTGTCTATAATGTTTTGTAATTAAATTTTTTATACTTTTATAATCATCATTGGTTTATATCATTCGTCTAAAATCGTAAAAATTAAAAAAAAAGATTTTCAAAAATATTTTCTATAAATTTTATTCTTAAAAATTAATGGTAAATAAAAACAGGTTTAATTACGATTTATTTTGTAAAACATTTTTTAGCCTTTTAAAAATACTGGTAAATTTAAAAAATATTTGGTGTATATCCAGACTATAACTTTAAAATATTTTAGTGTGAAAAAATTGGCTATATTGTTTTGTAATTTAATTTTGAATATTTTTAAAATCATCATTGGTTTAAAATAAATTTAAAATGGTAAAAATTAAAAAAAAAGATTTTCAATAATATATTCTGTAAATTTAATTCTAATTACGAATTAGTTTGCAAAATATTTTTTAGCCTTTTAAAAATACTGGTAAATTTAAAAAAAATATTTCGTGTGTATCCATAACTTTAAAATATTTTAAAGTGAAAAAGTTGGCTATAATTTTTTGTAATTTAATTTTGAAAATTTTTAAAATCATTGGTTTAAAATAAATTTAAAATGGTAAAAATTAAAAAAAAAAATTTTTCAAAAATATATTCTATAAATTTATTTCTAATTACGAATTAGTTTTTAAAATATTTTTTAGCCTTTTAAAAATACTGGTAAATTTAAAAAATAACCAGACTATAACTTTAAAATATTTTAAAGTGAAATTTAATTTTTTGTAATTCAATTTTGAATACTTATAAATCGTAAAAATTAAAAAAACAAATTTTTTTTTAAAATTATATTCTATAAATTTAATTCTAAAAAAATTAATAGTAATTAAGCTGTTTATGAATCACGTTTACTCCTTTTTGAGTTTTAAACAAAATTCAAAATTTTTAGCATATGTATATAAAAAAAATGAATTTAGTAAAGCAAAATTTCGGCTGTTTTTAGTTCTTTCTCCGTCAGAAAAAGCTTTTGTTTGAGAACCTGGCAATACTGTCCGAGTGTTTTCCATAATATTAGCATTCTAAATTCGATTTGAAAATAGAAAATCTTACCTGTGACGGCGACAATTGTTGACAGCACGAAAATTACTCTGAATATCCGAGTGAATGGGATTTGCATCATTGGAAAACGCTTGTTTGGCGTTCCGAACAAAAAAATCGGGTGGGTGGACCGATTGTCCACCACTAGGAAAAGTGAGTCAATGGAGACGAAGGGTCAAAGCGATCTAGGGATCGAGCGGCGGCGTGCTGCTGGCCGCAAATGCAATTTGGCGTCGCAACAGAAGCAGAAACATACTACACACTTGCATCTCCTTGTGGATTTTACTGCAAAATAAAAATAGAACCATTTTAGCGCCTCCACATTTTCTGTCGCACGCACACACGAGAAAAAAAAACAAATAGCACTCAAAATTTGGTGATCCAAAAAGCTTATTATAGACTATTTTTTGGACGTACTGGAGCAGCAATGTCGCCTGGGAAAGGCTTCGACATTCTAATTACTATGATGACTCGTGAATCATTTTATATATCGTAAATATTTAATTAGTTAACTTAGTGAGCAGCAAGCGCGGGAAGCGGGCTCCTCTCTGCTCCTCTAATGATTTTAGGTCTTGTTGCGCGCACGTCGGGAAAGAGACTAAAGACTAAGGAAAACAGAGGCCAGAGAAACAGATGGATATGGGATTGGGATCCCATCCCCATCATCGGCATGCGCCATGAATGAAATCGCGCGATGAGCGGGGAGAGCGAAGAGAACGCCCCAAAAGGCAAAGAGTGCATTGCGAAGAATCTAAGAATATGCAAAGAGCATAAAATATTCAAAATTAACAGTTATTAGATATAACTGCCCTTTCTTTGGGGCTCTTTATGTGGCATACTTCTAGGGTTAGATAATGAGTCAAGTTATTTCACCGAAAGTAATGATGATCGTTTGGTTATTAGATGGATTAAACAGAATTACGACAAAACCACACAGGACCTAGAGTCCTAGGACCTTCAAGTCCTATATCATCAAATAAAAAACCTCTTACAAAGGTACAAAAAACTAGTGACGATCGCACCTTCTATAAAAAGTTAATTTAACCAAGTCCTTTAAATTTTTAACATAATTACAACAAAACTACATATAGTGTTAAATCCTATAACAGCAAATAAAAAAACCTCTTGATTAGGTAAAAAACTAGTGACGATCGCACATTTAACATGCCAAAGTTCTGATTTTAGCATTGCTAAGAAATAAGCAGTTTAGAAAATGTAAACGAAATGTTATCAATGCTGATCTCAAAACATTTGTATTTTGAAGGTGCGATCTTAACTAGGTTTTTACCAGTTAATTAATTACAATTTTTTAATCATTAATAGTAATATTCTTAATTTTTTTAAAATTAATTTATTGCTTAACTTAATGCTGTCACTAATATGGATTTAAAAAAATTTGTATGTTGAAGGTGCGATCGTCACTAGTTTCTTTACCAGTTAGTTACTAGTTTTTTACCTCATGATAATTTTTTTTTAAATTTTATTTCAACCACAAATAGTAAAACTCTTTATTTTGTTCTGTATTAATTTAGTTAATTTATTGCTTAACTTTATGCTTACCGACGAGTACAAGAGCCTAAGTAGATATCGACTAATATCCCAGTAGAATTTGAACTATTACGCGCACTTGATAAAAAATAAATTCAAAACTATGGCAACTGTCCATTAGGTTGGCGGCTCCAGGGGAGGAACACCCAAGTGAGTGTTGCCCAGGAAGTCCAGCTCGGAGCACTGACGAATGACACGGCCGAAGTCCTGCGGCTGCAGGCACAGCTGCCTGTCCACAGTGGACGCCACCAGGGGCAGCTGATCCACGGTCTCCTGTTGCAGCTTGGCCGCCAAGGAGAGGCGAACCAATCGTTCCACAAAAGTGCGCAGGACTTGAGCGAGAACCGTGAGGGCCACTGGCTGGGAAACGCCCGGAAGAGATTCCTCCGGCTCCAGAGTGATATTGATGTCCTTGCACATTTCCTGAACCAGCTCCAAGGCCAAGTCCAAGTGCTTCGGCGGAGGTAGATAGAGTAGTTGACGATTGTTCACCATGTGCAGGGATCTACTTGTCAATTGAATCTCTCTGGAGGCCTGCGAATGCGGTTTGTCCACGCCCAGCACATCGATGAACTCCTTATCCCGCATCTTCTGATCGTGTCCAAGCAACCGATCCGTTTGCTTGGCTACCCAAGCATCCAGCCGGTTGCCCGAGCTGAGACTACCGAAGGCCGATAGTTGCGGCTGTGGCTCGCCCTTCAGTTGCGCCTGCACCCGCTGAGCAAGTTGCTCCTCGGCCTCCAGTTTCCTTTTCCGCTTCTTCTCCAGGCTGGGCAAGACGCCTTTGAGAGGCGGCGTGTAACCATGGACCCTGGCAAATCCCACTATCTCCCGCAGACTCCAGTAGTGTTCCTTGCCACTCATGTCCAGCTGCTGCAGCTTGTGGTGCTGCATGAGACAGCGACGCAGAAGACGTGCCCGCAAGTACTCAAAGCACCTTTGCTTCAGCGCAGTTAGCTTGTGGAACTCGTCGAGGGTGGTGCATGTAAAGGGGTACTCCTTCTTTTGATCGATTGCTGTTAGTGGCAGCCGCCGCAGAAGGAACTCCACGGCACTGCGCATATTTCGGAAGGTCGCGCTGCCAAATATCTGCTCCAGCCTTCGAGGTCGCGTTTGCAAAGGTGATTCCGCAGTTGGAGACAAAATATACGATAGCTGCGGCTTTTCCTCAACCTCGCCACTCATGTTGGCATAGCCATGGTCATGCTGCATGCACTGCAGCAGATGCCAGCGTGTTAGAGATGGCGGCTTCAGAAGACTCAATTGCGGTTTCAGCAGCGATTGCTGCTTTGCAGCCTGCTTAAGCTTCCGCTGTAAGGGATCGATGATGTACAGCTTTCCTGCTCTCTGGAACACAACATTCTTATGGCCCTGATGGTGGCCATTGCGCACAGGCTTTATGGAAGGCCGATCCGGCGAGGTTTCCTGCCCCGCACTGCGGGGTGAAGTCTCTGGTTTCTGCTTCACCGGTGAGAACTCCAACCGCTGCACAGGTTCCTGTCTTGGACTTCTGCCATTTACAGGCAGATACACCACCGATGGTCGAGACGCGCTCACCGGAGCCGCATTCAATCGAAGCTGAGCCCTGGGTGGCGTCAGTGGAGTGGTTGGTGGCTTTCTGGGACTGTAGCTTAGCTTCAGAGGCTCCGATACCAGCACCGTCGGTTCAATATGCTCAATGTCGTGGCTTAGTTCGATTTTGTTGATGCCGGCAAACAGATTGTCATCCAGTTCCTCCTTATTTTGAGTAATGGAAATGGTTCTCGGCTTGCACGATTCGACTGGAGGTTCTAGCAGAAGATCAGATGCCAGAGGAGGAGCAGGTATTGCTGGTAAATGGTTTGGCGTAGACGTAGGTGCCGGCGCAGGCTTTACACTTTTCCGTTTGGTCAATGCCTGCTCTGCTCTCAGCCAGATTTCCACAGTGGTCTCAGCGCCCATCGTATGCAAACCACACATGGTTTTGTCTAGAACCACAGTGTGCATCAGCTGCACGGGCTTCTGCTGCAAGTGGTCTTGGAAGAAGAGCTGAATCCGCATGGGGAACTCGCCCCAGCCATGTCGGTTCAGCTGAAAGGGAGGCTTGTGCACGTCCACAATGTCGTTGGGTCGGTACGAATGATGCAGATGAAAGCGCACCTAGAAATGCAATCGAAGGAAGTGTGTTAAGGATCGCTCTAGGTTTCTACTGCAGCTCCTACCTTTTTTATGTATGTCCCCACTGGCTGGGGTAGCCCTTTGCCTTGCACGTAGACCAACCACTTGTAGATCAATGCTTGCCCATCTGTGTGTTTCTCCCGAGAGCCCTCGCCAATGTACTTGGAGGTGTTGCCCACGACAAAGTGGAACTTGTTCTTGTTATTCAGCCGGGAGGCATTCAGCTCCAGTTGCCTTTCGTGGGCCTGCCGACTGGTGCAGGGCTGTTCATCCTCCAGCTTAACGGCAATGGGAGGTACATGCTCTGGCTGCTCCTTGGAGTCCTTGGAGTGATCGGTTACGATGCCCTGCTCCTTAATCTTCCGCTGTCGCCTCCTTTCCGCCCGTCTATGTGCTGGATTCCTGAGCCTAATGGTTTGCTTGGCCAAGGTGGCTGCCGTGCGCTCCGGCAGGTGATTCTGGATGGGAACCGGTCGCTTGCCAACGATCTTCTTGATGGCCGGGTGGAGAGGCAGCTGGGGAGCGGATTCATCATCCCCAAACAGACTGTCGCCGCGCACCTTGGCCACGTCGGCGGCGGTAAGAGGGACCTGTTGCTTCCGGTAGTACTCGCTGACCACCTGATAGCGCAGCTTGTCCAGCAGCTGGCGTCCCTGCGCCAGACGTCGGTCGATCTCGGCCAGCTGCTCCACCTTTTGGCTAATCTCGCGTTGGAACTCCCGTCGCAGGAGCTCCCGGATGCGCTGCAGTTTGTCAGCAGGCGGAGGCATCTCCTCGTTCTTCGCCTCCTTTTCCACTTTCGGTCGCTTGTTGTGCAGGGACGCGTCACCCGCCTGGCACCTAGTTTCATCCTCATCCTGGCGGCTGGGAACATGCGTCTGCTGATAGTCCGGATCGTGGTACTCGCTGTGCCTGCGCTTCTTTGGCGGCGTCGCCTGTTGCTGCTCCATGTGCGTGGTCGCGGGCGCACGCACAGGGCTCGGATCACGTGTGCTCGGTGGGGAACAGCTTCAAGTGGGGCCCGAACCGCTCCTTGCACATTTAAGCCGGGATTATTGGCTGTTATTTATGAAAATGTGTGTAAACAATTGACGCGAATGAGGGGGCGCAAAGAGAATTACATTCAGGGCGTTGCCACTTCGCCGCACTAGATGCGTGCACGCCGACGTTAACCAACACTGGCCGGCCAGCTGATTATTCTTCATTCTCTTTACGCGGGAAGCAACGACGCCGCCACGGCAAAACGAAAGTACTTATCACTAAAATCCGGATAATCAGCAGCAAAATGGTTGAACGCATCGAGGATCTCAATCTGCCGAATGCCGTGATCGCCCGGCTCATCAAGGAAGCGCTGCCGGAGTCGGCCAGCGTCAGCAAGGAGGCGCGGGGAGCGATCGCCCGGGCAGCATCCGTGTTTGCCATTTTTGTGACCTCTTCATCGACGGCTTTGGCCCACAAGCAGAACCACAAGACCATCACGGCCAAGGACATCCTGCAGACCCTCACCGAGCTGGACTTCGAGAGCTTTGTGCCCTCGCTGACGCAGGACCTGGAGGTGTATCGCAAAATGGTCAAGGATAAAAAGGAGAGCAAGGCCAGCAAGAAGGACACGAGCAGCTCCGAGAATGCCAACGCCAGCAGCTCTGCAGTCGCCGAGGAGGCGAACGAGTGATCCTAAAGAGATCCTTACCAACCGATCCTGAAGCATTATCATCTTTAGTTCTTAAGCACAAAGCTAGTATTAAGCATACATGAAGAACATTAAATATAATCATTATCTGAATTATTATACATCTTTGTTTGTTTGAAAAAAATATCAAAGATATAGCTAATCCTATATCTTTTATATTTCGAAAACTTGAAAGATAAGAATTAAGTGACTACAAAATCACTCTTTTCAAAAGTCACTGTATTGGTCGTCACTGCTACTTTTGCACGTGGTTTTCCAACACTGCCAACAGCTGTTTAACCGGATCGAGACCGCGTCTCTCAAGCTCATTGCCAAAGTTCTGTATTATATTTAATTATTTTGCATGTTTTATATTGGAAATTGTTACTGGAGCAATGGGTGTTACGGGCCTGTGGAAGCTCATCGAACCGTGCGGCAAACCAGTGCCCGTGGAAACATTGGAGGGTAAAATCCTGGCAGTGGGTAAGCTTCGATTTCGTCGTCTAATGAAATAGTTTCATAGTGAAGTTCTAATCCTATCCTATTTATCCTTTAGATATATCTATATGGTTGCATCAGGTCGTAAAGGGATTTCAGGACAACAAGGGATCGGCATTGAGCAATGCCCACCTGTTGGGTTTGTTCCATCGCCTCTGCAAGTTGCTGTATTACCGAGTGCGACCGGTCTTCATATTCGATGGATGTGTGCCGCAGCTCAAAAGGGACACCATTGTGGGTTGATTCAGTAGCTTCCTCTGGGATACATCTATTAACTTTAACCTATGTTTCCGGTCACCTTGCCAGGCTCGTCGCCAGCAGCAGCGGAACAAGCTCAGCAACGAAGCGGATCGCATTCAAGCCCTGCTCCTGCAATCCCTCGCCAAGGAGAAGGTGGTGCAGCAGGCGCTGGGCAAGAATGCGGAGCTGTTGCTCAAGTCGCCGGTGAAGCGACCACCGCCAGCCAAGAAGAACGACGAGGATGACCTGTTTAAGCTGCCAGAACTGCCGGCTGCATCGGCGGCACTGCTGGATAACGCCGGCGAAAGCGACCAGGACACCGGTGCCAGTGCCTCGGATAGCTCCTTTGACGAGTCAACCGCTCGCCATTCCTACAACTCCAGTCTGCAGGCCATCGATGTGAAGAGCCAGCACTTTCGCAATCTGCCCGCTGATGTGCGGCATGAGATCCTCACGGATATCAAGGAGACGCGCAAGCAGTCCTCGTGGGGTCGCCTGCATGAGTTGCCCGCTCGCAGCGATGACTTTGCCTCCTTTCAGATGAAGAGGCTTCTCAAGCGACGCGCCGTACAGGAAAGCTTAGAGCAGGCCGAGCAGGAGATGGGCGGACATACGCTTACCTATTCGGAGCTGTGCGACTTCTTCAGCGAGGAGGGCATCGTTACGCCGACGGCCATTGAGCAGAGCACCCGGCAGATCAGCTCGGATGAGCACACACGATTCCTGCTGGTCAGGGATCTCAAGAAGAAGGCTCTGGAGAGCACCAAGCAGGAGGTGAAGATGGAGATGATCGAGGAGGTGCCCGAAGAGAAGGAGGATGAGAAGCCAAGCACTTCTGCTAAAAAAGAGTCCGAGGAGCATACTGACCTGGGTACGGAGTACGATGAGGATTTGGCCAAAGCACTGTCCATGTCAATGGAGGAGACCAAGGTGTACGATGAGAAGGACTATGATTACGACTCGGATCAGGAACTGCGTCTGAATCGGGCTCAAAGCAAGCAGCTGCGTCATGCGGCCAAGGGACCTGCGCGGGCATATATGATTGAGTACGGTGGAATGAACGACGATGAAGTGGGCAACATCATGGAGGCCACTCAACTCAATGACACCCAAAGCCTGGAGAAGTTGCTCGAGATCACCACTGTGCCCGTTGACATGGCAAATGACTCGGTGGAGGAGGCCAAACTAATCTCACAAGCTATCGAAGAGAGCAAACAAATCGCCCAAGCGATTGAGGAAAGCAAAAGGAGTCTCGAGGAGGATAAAGTAGAGATTGTAGATACAGATACTGACTCAGATTTGGAGGAAGTTAAGGAAGCTCACGAGCCTGCGAAAGATAAAGATTGTCTCGAGATTTGTGTTGACATCACTGAAGATCTTAAGGACTCGAACGATCTGTTTGCGGATATATTTGAGGAAAAGGATGCCAAGGAGATGGAGAAAACTGAAAGCGATTCTGATGAGGATGACTTTATAGAGGTTAAGGATAGCGAGGAAATGGCATTGGATTCTCAAGACGAGGAAAAACCAAACCAAGATAAAAGCCTGCAAGAAACCAGTCAACTTAAGGAAAATGTAGAAGAAATTATTGAAGTCAAAGACAGCCAAGAACAGGAACTTATTCCTCCGGAAGTAAAACCAAAACCTGATCTAGATTCAATTTTAAACGATCTTAAAAAAGAAACCGCAGCGGTAAAAAATATACAACTAAATGTAACTGTGGCAGCAAAAGAGGAAGCAAAGGTTGAACTAAGTTCTATACTAGATGATCTAAAAATTAAAATGGCTGAGGTTAAAAACATAAGTTTGGATCAAATTAAACTAAGCGATAGTGCCATCGTATTGTCCTCAGACGATGAAGTGCCCTCCAAACCAACTGAAACCGTTCCCAAGGAGGAAGTAATTGAGTTGTGCGACAGCGATGATAATAAAAAGAATCGCATTTCACCAAACAAAACGCCCAGCAAGAACAAGTCCATTAAGGACTTCTTCGACACCAGTTACGTGGTCAAGCGAACGCCCGATAAATCTCCAGCGAGGGATAAAACGCCTCCGGGAACTCCGAAGACTCCGCAGCCCTTCTACAGAAAGAGAACGCCAAAATCTGGACGGAAAAGGGCAAACGATGAGGGGCAGGACAGTGATGAGGATGTGTCGCCCGCGAAAAAGTCCAGCAAGGCTTCAAAATCACTCTTCGAGGTGAAGGAGCCGGAAAAGGATAAGACTGTAGATCCTGAGGTATGGAAAACTATGTGGATACCACTTTTCATATATTAGCTTTAAGAAAGAAACTTAAAAAAGTACTAAGATCATTCTTAACTCTTGCAGGAACTCATTAAAGATGCCGCTGAAGCCCTAAAGTCCCAGAAGTCTTCAGAGGAGCTGCAGGCAATGGCCACCAACTTGGCCCAGGAGCGCAAGGAACTGGAGATCGAGCGCAACCGGCAGGATCGCATGGGCATGTCCATCAGCCAGCGCATGAGCATCGATTGCCAGGAGCTGCTGCGTCTATTCGGCATCCCATACATTGTTGCCCCCATGGAGGCGGAGGCGCAATGCGCCTTTCTCAACGCCACCGAGCTCACGCACGGCACCATAACGGATGACAGTGATATCTGGCTGTTTGGCGGTAGAACTGTGTACAAGAACTTTTTTGCCCAGAACAAGCATGTGTTGGAATTCCGGGCGGAACAAATTGAGCAAACGTTCAACTGCAACAGGGGCAAACTCATACAGTTGGCCTGCTTGGTGGGCAGTGATTACACCACTGGGATTCATGGCATTGGCGCTGTGACGGCCCTGGAGATTTTGGCCTCCTTTTCCGGACAGGAAGCGAGTGCCCCCAGTGCCTGCAACCAATCGGTGCTGCAGACACTGATCAAGTTCCGGGACTGGTGGCAGGGTCACAAGAACAGCAATCTTCCACCCGGCAGCTCAGCAAGACTCTCGCTTCGCAAGAAACTGAAGAACATCGAACTGCACGAGGGATTTCCCAATGGAGCTGTGGTGGAGGCCTACTTGGACCCCACAATCGATGACAATCGAGAGGCATTTAGCTGGGGCACACCGGATGTGGAATCAATCAGGGAGTTCACGCGAAAGTCTTTTGGCTGGACCACTTCGAAGACCGATGACATTCTCATGCCGGTTATAAAGAAGATCAACGAGAAGAAGATCCAGGGATCCATACGCAATTATTTCACAGCCAAGAGTGCCTTGCGAGTTCAGCAGCCGCAGGTCAGTAAGCGAGTGCAACTGGCCATTGACAAGATGTCGGGAAAGATTGATGAGACGCCGGAGAAGCCGAAAAAGGTGACACGCGCTAAACGGACCAAGGCAGCTCCAGTAGCAGGTGATAATGCAGCCAACGCAGAAGGGGAGCCTACAACTTCCCGTCCCAAACGTGGCAAGCGAAAGGCTCTGGTAGAAACGGAAGTGACGGATACGGAACAACCTTCTACCTCCCAGTTGGCGCCAAAGCCAGAGAAGTGTCCTAGGATACCCAACACAGTTGAAGTTATACCTCAGAGGGAAAAGGATCTGGAGCAGATGCGTCTGAATAAGGCCAAGGCGGCGGAGATCCTAAAAAAATCAGCGAAAACCAAGAAGAAATAATCTTAAAAAATTGATTAAATATAAAGAAAGAAATTTTGAAATCCCTTAAGATGTTGTTAAATTGTTAGTATCTAAACTATAGGTTAGTATTTAATGGATATCACTGATAAAATTATTTTTTTCTTTTCAAAGTGATAGCTTTACGCAGAAACCTTGAAAATAACATCAGTTTTTTTTTTTAAATTTTATTCTTGAGCCAATATATTTTTGTTTATACCGTAATAAAAACACAAACATGGCTTTCAAACGAAATTATGGTCCATTTTTTACTTACCGGATACCTAAGAAATCCCTTCACATTTTGGGTTTTAAAAGGAGCAAAAGGAAGCCTCATGAATTGCAATCAAGCCTACACAATCTATTGGCGGAGAAGAGCACTCTAGTTAAGAAGATACATAAGATGACTATCCATCAGAGTCGATCCATGCTAGTGGAATGCATTAAATTGATACGGAGTCAAAATCGACAGCTGCAAAAACATTTTAGAGAAGAACTTCGGAAGGAAGAAAGGCTAAGGACCCTTTTAGGAAAATTAAAAATTCATAGATCACACAGTCAACTTCTCAGAAAAAGTTTAAACTCTTTAAAAAGTTCGTTTTATGAACATGATTGGACTCAAGCAGCAGTAAATACTCACGATGGGGCGTTACAAACTAAAGTTAAAATTTTAAGAATATTAGTTAAAAGAAATTTAAAAGAAGCTGACGAATGTGTAAGAGTTACAAATAATATGATGAGAAATAATTTAAGACAAGTAAAAAAGAAAAATACGCAAAGAAGACGTAAATCAAAAAGTTCTTTCGAAAAAGCCATATGGGAGTTCTTCAATGTCATTGAAAACTACCAAAAAAGTGTGACCCAAAAGGATAAGACTGAAATTAAAAAAGTACCTCGACCAAAAGGACCTTATAATGTACCAAAAAAGAGGAAATTAGGGTCTACTTTTTCTAAAATTGTGGAAGAGCAAGCTACATTTGACGAAAAGTCAAAGAAATTGGACCTTAATTCTTCAATTGAGGGTAATGAAAACTCAAAAGAAAAAAATAAGGATACCAACAATTCTTTATTAGAGGGTAATAACAATTTAAAAGAATTACCCCATAAAAAGAGTAAGGATAAAACTAACTCTTCAATTGAGGTTAGGGATGATTTTACAGTTCTTCACACAAGGAGCACCGATAAACTACCCGCGTCCATAGTAAAAATTAAAGTTGACCCCAGTAATATTACAAATTACAATAATAACACAGTTCCCGAAGAAGTAAATACCCCTGCTACTCAGTCAACAGAACTTAAAGATATGGTAAAAAGGAACGAAAAAAGTAGAGGATTCCAAAAATTTAAAAAAGGTATAAAATCCAAAGATATATCAAAAATTAAATTACCAAAGATAAAAATGTGGTTGGGGAGCCACAAAAGAGCAGGGAGAAAATACACAACGCTTAAGAAGAAATATTTAGGGAACAATCAATCGGAAAAACAAAATGAATCTAAAAAGGATATATCAAAAACCAATGACTTAAGTGATCAATCTTTAACCTACGAAAAATTCATATCTGAAAAGTCCGAAAACAATGAAAATAAAAGCTCAAATAAATGGATACCATCAAAATATTTTGAAATCATATCAAAGTATAATCCTCCTATAAGCGTACCTCGGATACTTCATAGAAACCTCCTTCCCCCAGTAAAACACACGCTTTTTAGAGCACCATCTTTAAAGACATTGGATGGTATGGGAACAGCCTTAACCACAAAACCACTGCCATCCATGTCATTCACGGCCAACGAGATTATCAACCAATTATACGAAAAAAACTCAATAACTTGGGAGAAACCAAAAAGAGTGCACAAAACAATCGATATCGCAAGATTGGAAACCAACAGTTTGTTAAACCTTTTATCAAAGTACAGACACAAGGATCAAATGAATGTAGTGTTGAGCGATTTGCTGGGAAAATATAAGAGTTGGTCGGATATTGCTAAAACCCCTGAAGACGCTCACAAAATAAAGAAAATTCTCAAATGGCGATACATTCACAATGTGCAAAAGGTATTACACAATCGTATAAAGCAGCTTAAGGCCGAAATAGACATGGAAACAGGATCGAGAAGGTCTCATAGGTCCATTTACCAGGTACCAAATAGGTACACATCCTTTGCGGTCTTTAAAAGTTCACTTGAGACAGAGACATCCCCTATTAAACCTATTCATGAAAACTTCATCCGTTCCCAAATGGATTGGTTAAGATCGAGAATGTTTGAAAAGGACGTAGAGCGAATGGAGCACATGATCCTGGGTAGGTATGTGCCTATAAATGAGAACGACCTCGAGATCTTCAGGAAATATAAACATGATCCCCAGCACTACAACATCCTGATATTAGCAATTGGCAAAAACGTATCAGATGAAAAATTCGAGGAAAAACTGCCCATCCTGGAGAGAAATTTTCAATGGATAAGCCATCAATTGGAGGTGCTTTCCAGGGAGAAAAGGATACAGAAAATGCAAGCCAAGAACGAAAAGCAAAGGGCAGAAGAGGAAATACCATCTAAACATTCCGGCGATAGCTGCCATTATGAACGTATAGACTTCAATGAAGCCTTTCTCGAGAAAAGACGGGAAGTGTGGGCCACCTGCATTGCCAAACAGGCCAAGTCTCCTACAGAGATTCTTCTGGAAGCTATCCGGAAACAGAAAAGAAAAGCTCTAATGGCCAAAAGAAGGGAAGAAAGAGAACAGCTTAGGAAACAAGAGCAGCAGGTTCCGAAACGCAGGAGATCACTTAGTGCCCTCTACAGAGCTCCAAGGCGAACTCACCGAGAGCGGCAAGCCATCAAGGATATCCGGGAGGAACTGGAGGGCAGGAAGTGCTCAGTAACATCGTTGTGTTGCCGGCAATGCAGCAGGTGCGGCTTGATCTGGACACAGAGGTGTACCGAAGACTCTATAAAGGAAACAGAAGAACACTTATGTCCATTATAGAAATTGTTTGAATCTCATAGGAAAATCATCTTCTGAAGAGCTGCAGAAATCTCCCACTGAAAGTCCATACAAATTCAGTTGGATGAGATTTTTGTAGCCCTCCGGATTGTAAATTTATCATGTGATTCTTATAAACTACATATAAAACAATATAATGATTATATTATAATCCCTAAAATGCTTTTTAAGATTTTAAGTAATCAAAAAAAATTGAATTTAATGAGTTATTCCCATGAATATAAATCCGTATACATTTCAAAAAGTTTAAGACGTAGCTAAATACAAAAAAACAAATATTAAAATCTAAAATCTTAATATTCTGGACACATTTTTAGATATTATTATTAATATTCATTCATAAAAATGAATTTTATATCTACTTATCATACACATTAAGGCACGATTAGATTAGATTGCAAGTAAATGGAATTGTTTGAAATTGGAGCAAATATTTAGATGCCCAGACAGTACAGAAAGTTATCTCTACAGCCTACGTACACCCGTCGAAGGCTTTCAATATAGCATGCACTGGAAAACACCTCGCCAGGCAGCTTATCCGACCACTGAATCTCGCCATTTCTGAAATTCATCAGGACGACGCGTCCATCGGTGGCGCCGCACCAAGCCAAAAGGCCATTGGGTTGCACTGTGAGCAAACTAGGCGTGGCATAAATGGGAGCACCCACATTCGTCTTCCAGTGCAGCTCAAAGTCAACCGATTTCGCGCCCGGTCCTGTTTTGCATCGCAGGCAATAGACATGCTTATCGATGCAACCGAAGACAACAAAGGAATGTCCCATTAAAGTTGGTGGCGTCTTGACCACCAGCGAGGAGAAGATGTTGCCTTCTGTGGTGTAGGTGGCCAACTAGAAATTAAAATGGTATTTGATTAGAGCAGGTTAAAAATAAAATAGTATCTCAAGTACTCACTACTTTTCCATTGCCCACATGACAAGCGTGCACTCGTCCAGCAACTTCGGCGGTCAGAAAGATGTTGGACTTGGATTCCAGGAGCACAGGTGTGGAGAAAATCGGCTCCCTGTGCTTCTGCGTCCACTCCACAGAGCCATTGGTAGTAGCCACACGTGAATAGCTGCCGTCTAAAGTGCAAATGATAAGCGACTGTTCGCTGGCCAGCTCCAGAGGTCCAGCGAAGATCGCCTTCTCGCCAATCTTCAGACACCACAGCACCTCCTGCCGCTCGGCTGACAAGCAATACACATTATAATCCTCCGCATAGCTGCACACAATGATTCGTCGACCGTCGGCGGTTAGCAAAGGCTGGGACTTAATCATGCCGCCAATTTCCACGCAAAACACAGTGTCACCGGTTTGGGGATTAAAGCCGTACAGGCAACCATCGTAGCAGCCAACCATGGCAAGCTGCTCGCTGAGAAAGGTCACCTTGCATTCGATGCGATCGGGTAGCCTGACGGTACTAAGTTCGTTGCCCGTCTGGGGATCCAGAGTGCGCAGTATTTTGGAATGTGCGCCCACGCAAATGAAGCGTCCTTCGTACTCGCTCACCGGGGAGTCGATGCACTTCTCAAAGTTTGCCTTCCAGTGAAACTGCAGCTTGAGCACAGGCTGTTCAATGCGTTTGATTACCAGGCCGCCAGGACAGGAGCTAACTGCCGCCGCCGTTTCAACGGTCTTCCGCTTGATACTGTTGGCGGCCACCAACTTTGCCGTGTCCAAGAACCTTAAAACTGTGCGCAGCGGCACGTTCTCGTCCAAGAGCATCTCAAACAAGTGTCGCTGCTCATCATCGATGCACATTTGCAGGCCTATCTCCCGGCAAATGGTGATGGCGTGGAAGGATGTGCCGCCTGCCTGGCGAAAGCTCAAGTCATAGCCACATGGATTAGAGTCCTCCATTCTCGGCCTCTTGGCTGCTGTATCATCAGTCTGTTCCACGCACTCCAGTCTGTCGTGGAGATAACTCTTCAATATTTGCTGTGCGGGTTGAGCCAGGGGAATGCACATCTTCAGCAGCTGTTGCTTGTCCAGTTTGCCATGAACATTGCAGGGAAAGTGTTGCAGGTAGACAAATCTATCTGGCTGCTCTGCAATCGACACCTTGGAGAGTATATCGAAGGTTTGGGCCCGCTGTTGAACTCTGGTCTTGGGCTCCAAGGTGCGAATGCAGCAGATGAGCTTTTGCAAATCCTCGAGCCAAAGGCAAGCCGTCAGTTCGCTGCTGAGCAGGCACTTTTGGATTTTGCGAGTAATTAAACCTGAATTTTCATAAGATAATTGTATTCATTTGTGTGTTTTAAGTACTCAAATAATACTCACCCAAGCTTATGCGATTACCGGCTCTCTTTACCACATCATTTGATCTCTCCCCATAAAATAATGTTCCATCTTTTTCTCTAGTAACCAGATCTCCTGTTGCTCTGAAACAAATGCCGGAGTCGCCTTTCGAAGTATCCACTTTGTCATCTATTTGTGGTATATAGCAACGGCGCGTGGCGCTGCCCAAAAAGAGCTCTCCCTGATTCGAATCCTTATCGTTCTGGAATTGAATACGTATAAACGTATCCTCGTCGATAGGCGTGCCCAAGGGCACTGGGTTCTGTAGTGACTGAACGATGTGCAGGAGGCTCCAGCAGGATATCTCTGTGATTCCGTAGATGTTGCAAATATGTTTCTGCAGCAGAATACTCGAATCCATCCAAGTAACGAGCTCAGCAGAAGAAGGAAACGGTTCACCACCAAGGAGCAGCACTCTGAAAGAGATTTAGATTTAATAAAAACCATCTTTAGTTTAGGAAATTTCATATCTTACCTCAGTGAACTGGACCTGCTCAACACTCGATCTCTGATATAAGTGGCTCCAAATTGCCGGAACAGAGACGGCGTCATCTGGAGAATACTAATGCCCGGCGTGGCCAGGTTGTCGGGAAAGAGCGCACTTAGCAACTTGCTGGGAGATTCCCTTATAGAATGGCGGCTGGTCAGTAGAGTGGAACCATTTTGCAAAGCCAAAAAGAACTCCACCACAAAGGGATCAAAGGTGCAGGGTGTGCCCAGGTAAATGATGTCCGCCATGGAGACATTTAGCTTCTGGCTTGGAGGACAAGAGGATTAGTTTAGACATGGGTTTTTTAAGTGACCACTTACCTGAGCGCTACTATGTTGGGGGCGATGCACTCGTAAGGCACATGTATTACCTTTGGGCTTCCTGTACTCCCAGTGGTAGTGATGGTGTAGCACATGTTGGCGGGCAGGGGCTTCTTGGCCGTTACAGTGCGATCGCTGGATTTGTGCTTCACCATATAAAACTTGCAGACCTCCTTCAACACCAGGATGCTAAACATTTTCTCGAAGTGTAAAGGGGACACGGACAAATGTTTGTTAGCCACGATATAGTCCACTCCAGCCGAGCACATCTGTTCGTGCAGCTCCTGGGAGAGCATCATCTTGTCCGTGGGAAAGAAGTGGCACTTGTGGTTGAGTATCCTGCAGGATTACAATCATTAATTAGTATGACATGCAAGGGAAAGCAGCTAGGACACCTACGCAAGAATCAGAAGACAAGAGGCTGGTGTGTGCTCTGTGATGCGGAGGGCAACTCCTGATCCGGTTGGAATCTTGTCCCTCATGAAATCCATCAATATCTGTACTTCTTCCACCGCTGTGCCATAGGTCACGATAATGTCCTCGGCCTCCATACGTTTTATCAGAAAGGGAACATCCTTAAAAGCTCGGATCCTGTCGATTTCATATAGTTTTTCCGGCTGCTCACTTGTTGATCCCTTGGATTCTACCTCCGGCGCATTCTTGGGCTCCAAATTCTTACTGGAAGGCTCCTCTTCTGGCGGTGAATCTTCCATTATTTCAGGATTTATCTCGTCATTTGACATTTTAATATGATATTTACTTATAAAACAAATTAAATTAAAATAAAATAAAAGAGCAAATTGTTTTGTTTATATTTCGTATTGCCGCCAATCGAGGTCTATCGGAAGAAACAGCTGTTCTCTTAGAGATGGGACACAATCGATATCTTTTTCGATTAACACCTATTGTCTTATTTCGTCCATCCCTTAACTTACCGTTAAAAATATCAAAACTTATATTCTGATTTAATCAGTTGTTTAATATTTAAGTTTAGAAAATAAGCTCATCAAAACACTTTGTTTTAACATTTTTTATTGTTCAGTGCGAAATGTTTTATTAAATAGTCTCATTTCATTATTCACATATAAATCAATATATTATTCGCATTAAGCTAAACGTCTAACAAATGTGCTCCCTCTTTTGTAAAAATTTCCTTTGTGATTTTTCTTTATCATCACAACAAAGCTCTGGGCATACACATGCATGTGCCGGAGGTAAAACAGTTAATATTAATCGAAAATACACCCATATAATGATATAGTGTAGCTTAAAAATAGGCAAATGGTTTCACGTCCCTTACGAATCGATTCCTCTTCAAATCTTGTAGATTAAACATAAATTAAATCCCCAAGCAGGAACTGGTGTATATCAGGGTGTGATTTTCATGTAACCTGAGTTAATTCCTAGCCTAACCAGTCCTACGCCTGCTTCTTCGAGCTTAAGGCTAGGCCTTCTTTGCTCAGCTTTGTGTATTCCGTCTGCATGATGGACTGGCACTCGTCGATCAGCAGCTGAATATCCTCCTTCGCGTACTTCTCCGTTGACACCTCTGGAAGGATGTGGATTAGGGCGTGGCCGGGTCGGAAGGTCTTCTTCTCGTCGTCCATGAATGAGTACTTCGAAATGACCACCGGCTGAATGCGACTCTTGCCCTGCAGGGCGATGTGGAACGAGCCCTTCTTGAAGGGCAGCAGCGTATCCTTGGTGTTGCGTGTGCCCTCAGGGAAGAGCAGCAGCTTGCAGTTGCGCTCCTGTATCGCCTTGGCCTCCTTTTGCAGCGAGTTGATCGAATCGGTTTTGCGCGAGCGATTGATGTACAGAGTTCCCCAGAGCCAAGCTCCAATGCCAAAGAAGGGAATGTAGAGAACCTCCTTCTTCGATACAACCGTCGCTCTGCCGATCACTGGCCACAGGTAGGCCAGTACGCACAGATCCACGGCACTCTGGTGATTCATGATCACCACTGCTCCGTGATCCTTACGCACGTTCTCCAGACCCCGAACCTCCATTGTGATGCCCATTAGGCGGCACAGCTGCCGGAAGCACCAGGCTGGGAAGCTGTAAAAACATTTCGGATTATAATAATTGCTTTAGATTATGTAATTATGTAAACTTACAGCGCATTTCGGTAGTCCCTTGGTCGCAGGATCATAAAGGGCACACATATCAGGACTATGGCTCCCGCTCCAAAGAATATGAAGATCATGCGCATTTGATAGGGAGCTTTGGCAGTAGCGCTCAGTATTAAGGCCACCACGCAGGCAAGACCAATTACTTCGCAGGTGCAAGCCATTTTGAAAAGCTAATTCTTTCTGAAATAAAAAATAAGATTTATTTTGAGTAAGATTTTTTATAAGCTAGTTAGACGAACCTAAAATTAGACTACTTGTCTTGAAAAAAAGTTTGGTACTGGACATTTAATGCCTAGCTTTCTAAAACTAAGATAAGTATGATATTTGGATACTGTTAAAGATTTGAATTCGGTTTATTTAATTTTTTTTTATTAAATATATCAGTTTTCAGATTCAAGATTTACAATTCCCATGCCTTTCATTATTTAACTAATTTCAATTATATCTATTAAAATCTAACTTGGGATTATTACGGGATCGTTTCATCTTTCAATTGTCTCTAAATGGCAAACTGTCTGGATTAGTCAATAAATTATCATACACGCGTTTTTCTAAACGTAACTCTAAACTTAATGGCCCATTCGTACTTAAGCACTTAGAACAAAAAAAAATGAGGTCCACACAAAGTGGGCTGGTTTTCATGCTTTATTGGCAGCACTTCTGAAGATCTCAAGATCGATTATAAATTCATGAGCGATATCCCTGTGGTAACAAACCTTTTGACAACCTTAACAAGGTCGGCACACGTCCGATACGGCCGATTGGACAAATAAAACTGAAGAGTCCACAATCCAGGTGGAACCGTTTAAACTGGGAATTGCGCAAGGCTTATCGAAAAATTGTCCAACTGCTTTTGTTTGGATTAAGGCACTGAACTTTGGTATCTCGCTGAAACATTTTATTATAAGTTAACATTCGATTCAAAAGTTTCTTAATCAGCGCTTGGTAAAACCATGACGAATAGTACAAAGATTCGTGAGATCAGAACAGTAATCACCCCCTGGTGATATGCCTTAAGTGGCGAACAAAAGAGGTACGTACTTTTACTCAAAGATTACTGTTGGTTTAGGGTATGGTAATCTCTTTATAGATACGGTTTATTTTTCAATATTTATGAAATCGCTCAATCGACCTAATCAAAAGATTACACCAAATAATAAAATACTTATGTTGGACTAATCTTAGCATTATAAACTTGATACGCGGGTGCAAACAAACCCCATTTAAGATACACGAAGTGTTTAAACGTTACTTTTTAACTTTTCTACTTAAATAATTAGCAGGTTAACCCATTATCTCATTAACTAAGTTAGTAATACAGGCTAAAGTCGGTTGGAACTCACAGTTCAGACTCTGACTTACAGGTCGAAGCTCATCTATAGGGACTTATTTCCTACACACCCTATAACTATAACGCGAGTTATGGCCCACAAAATGTTGCGTGTATTATTCAACAGTTGCCCTGTTGTCAAGGGTACTTCAAAAATTAGAAGTCTACTTGAGACTAGTACACTTTTTTTTGTTCAAAATTTGTCACATGATCCTTTTATCTTTACGACCACATCATCTCAATATTAAACTCAAACGGTAGCTCTAATCAGAATGTTAGACTATTTTCAATTGTTTTGCCGTCCTAAAAGATACTCTTTAAGACCCGAGGTTGTAAATTATTTACGAAACGACTTCTAATGTTGGCAATAGCAATTATGACAATTATAATTATCGTTACAGATACAACTTTCGGCTGTTTGCGCTCTGAATTGATGTCAAACTGTTGATACTGGCGTGACCTTTTGGGGAGTAATTACGTGTTGAATGGGTAGTTTGCTGTAATCAGGCGCCTGGGATCAGAGGTAATGGGCAATTGGTCTGGGATTTTCATTGATTTTTTCCTGACTTTCTACGAAAATCTTAATGAATGACACATTTTCTTCTAATTTCATATTGTGTTGGCCAACTTTGTATGTATATAATTTGCAATGCGATAAGAGGCTTGCGATATTGCGGCTCTATAATGGGTCATAAATGGCTTATGTTATTAATTCTGCAGAAAACAAACGCTTGGCGATAATATTTCCAGGTATTTATCGTTATTCAGGTATACCTTTGCGTATTCATACTTTTGGGAGGGGATTTATGGCTTATTGGGTTTCTAGTTAATGAAATCTAGGAAATATTCATATAAGTTTAACGACCTAACCAAATTTCTTTTATGAAAGTAAAAAAAATTTTTTTTTACGTGTTTTAGATTTTGTTATAAACTGTAATTTTAATTAAATTTTTTTTAAATCAATTTTTTTTATTCTTTAAAAAATAATTGTTTAAAACGGATTAAAAATAATAAATAAATAAAATAACATTTTTTTTTTATTCTTTTAAAAATAATTGTTTAAAACGGATTAAAAATAACGTAAAATAACTTATAGTAATATTGGAAAATAACTACTTTTCGTTGTCGGCTTTACTTTGTACAAAATTTTTAATTACTTTTTTGTTTAAAAGTTAAGGCTTCATTACTGGTAACCCATTAAGCTGTGCATCACTGGGAATTTGTAGGTTTTATAGAGTTACAAAAAAGTGTAATTAAAATGACCCATTTGGTTTTACAGCCTCTGAGTGAATAGAATGCAAATGAAGAAAATTTAGAAAAGTATTATTTAAAATCGGGTTGAATTTCCAGTGTGCTAAAATCAATTTGTCAACTGCGAATGTTTGACTTTTTGTTTACAATTTCCACACCGACACCGACACCGCTTTCTGTATCGCTAGAGGGTTATGAAGGGGTATGGTATGGAGTATGATTTTCATTATCTTTTTGACAATCGCCGCAGAGCTTTTGGTGTGCGACAGCGGAACATCGATTCATTCAGCTAGCATAGGCTCAGGTTACTGATAAGATTGTGGCATGATTCGCTGGCGCTGGCAAGTGATAGGTATTATATTATTACAACCATCGTACGCATGTGACGGGCGTGGAGAACTTAACTAGGGTCCGGACCCGGGTCTGGATCTCCCCTGCAGCCTCAATTTGCCAGCCAATTTAGCGTCAGCGCCTCGAGTCAAGTTCAAAGTCAACGAGTGCACAGTATAAAGCGGAGGCGGGATCTAAAACTAGAACCAACTTGAGTCACGGCACCGATTCATTAGATCTGATGATCGGACTTTCCTCGTCGAATGATCATTGTCTCCCGCGTAATTGACGAGTGGAATGTTTAGAACCTTAATCTTGTTTGCTTTTCAATAATATACAAAAGTTGAAACCGTTTTTATGTGCCTGACACCTGCAGTATTGGCTATGTTTAAAGTAGTATAGTCTCGTAGGGTGTATACTATATTGAATAGCATGGTATTATTTATTGATTCAATACTGTGAAACCATCAGGGGGCTCCAATCAGACTATTAAGACATAAATCCAATCTTTGGCAGTAAAGATAGGGAAATAATATTCAGCTTTACAATTTATTTTCAAATCTAACCATTTTGTATGGTCTTAAAGCATGTTTTATAAAGGTTAATAGCTATTTTTTAAATTCATCATATTTAAAATTATCTTTTCCCACTTTAAGGTCGTAAATTATTTACGCACAAAATCATTATTTCACACGCTATGGCAACTGGGAAAAGTGAGGGAATCCCAATAACCTAAAATCAACAGGGACCTAGCGGCCAAAAAAGTGGAACTCATGGGAGTTAAAAGCGGTGAAGGAAAAGTTTGAGGTCTGAAAGCCACGGCGTCAGCAGGACGACTGGTACACGGGAAATATTTTTTATAATATTTAAATTCTACAAATATTTTCATGTTTCGAAAATATATTTTAGAAATACCACAATGTTCACGCAGCTAAATGAGTGTAAAAAAGATGGATATATAGAAGCAGCAGGTAGTCTCTTAAAGTAACGCCACCTAGCGGAAAATTATTATTTACTTATTTACTCATAACTTTAAAATGAGTAGTCCAATTATAAAAATGTGTTCTATATTTTGGTAGGTATTACTAGTAGTTATTTACTATAAATGTAATATTAATTGTAATTTTTTTTTAATGATGTTTGTATTTTAAGCTGGGACAAAATTATTTTTTTTAGCTAGGAAGTGTTTTTTCCATAATTTCTTTTAATTCTCAAAAGGATACAATCATCATATCACACATCAAATTTCTCCCAGTGCATTAGGAAAGAGAGTCATAAATGTACACGGGGTTGCGTCGCCTGTTGTTTTTATTCCTCCAGGAATAACACACAAACCGCATGGTGGAGGAAGGAAGAGCGAAAGGAGCGGAAGGAGCAGGAGCATAATAAAGACGGAGCGCTCGTGGGGGTAAAACGGCAACAACAACAACCACAACTTAAATAGTACAAACTCACGAAACAGTTATTTCCCCTTTTTGGGTGGAAAATTGTTGCTGCCCGCTGCTAATTCCTCTCTGTTATTGTTGTTGCTGCTGCGTAAGCGTAGGCGTAACAGTTGTTTTGCCGCTGTGTGTGTGTGTAGGTGTGCGTTCTATTGTAATTTACAGCATCTGCCGAGCAATAAATTCCACTAAACGGATCGTGACCAATTGCAAATAAACTTGTAACGCACTGCAATTAAACAGAAACCGAGCAAGCACTTAATCCTGATCCACCAAAAGGGATATTCTCGCGGTCGCAGAGATTTCCGAACCGAGAGAGAGAGTGCCGGCACTCAGGAGAGACGTCCGTTTTAATCAAGAGTTCGTCGGCAATTGAAAAAGCTTTCGCGTGCCGCGTTTCCGTTTAACCTGTATGTAGTGATGGTAAGTACATATGTATTAGGTACATTTTGCTATTACACTTTACCTGGGTACATTCAAAGTGTACCATAAGACAATTTAAAATATTTAATTAAATTGCCAACAATGAAGTGTCAATTTAAAAGAAGCAACTTAGTTTGCTTCCTATTTATTTTTAAAACTCACTATTCTTAAATTATATTTTAAAATATGTACTTAATTTATACATTCTATTTAGGTACAGCAGAACCAAAATTAAATGGCCAACAATAAAAAATGAGGCAATTGGATTTAAAAATAAATAAAGGGAAGTTAAAATATTTTAATATTTAGTGTTTAATTTGTTTTAATAAAAAACTATTTTAAAATCTAAAAAAATCTAAACAAATAAAAGTATGTCTTAAATTAAATTTTAAAAATTCTGTTTTATGAAATGCTCCACTATTTTTAGATGAGCAGCCCACTGTACCTGAGGACCGATAACTCTTAAGAATCGATTGTCACATGTTGCGATAACACCGTGAGTGGGATGTCCACCTCTAATGGAAAACGCGTTTTTTCTGCCGGCGCGGCTTTGTTGCTGAAATTGGCCAAAATAGTAAAATTCATGCCTAGCCGGATCGTCTGAGAGCCATAAAATGCATATACCGGAGACGGACGTCACCCAGGATCGGGAGGTGAACACCTGTCGCCTGTGCCACCGTGAGACGGATGACAATTCCCCAAATATTTTCGAGAGCTCGGTGGCGTGCTGCAAGGATGTGTCCATTGCGGAGGTTTCCCAGGCTCTGTGGAGCGTTCAGGTGAGTGTCCTGTACTTATAAGGCCACCCAACTACTCTAATAATAACTCCCCACCTTGCAGTACGATCGCCATGAGTTGCTGTCTGAGCTCATTTGCCCGGAGTGTCTGGAGATCCTGGAGGATGCCTTTGAGCAGCGGAGAGGAATGCAGGAGCGGGAGCAGGCACTGCAGGAGCAGCTAAAGGAGCTGATCAGGGAGGATGCCAAGTACAGGCCTGGCCTCAATGGAAATCCTGGAGAATTCATGCCCGAGGAGGGATGCATCATCGTGGACGTTGATCCGGAAAAGCTGGCGGAGTCTAGTGAGGATGAGTTTGCCTTGGGTTCCGACGGAGAATATGAAAACTACGAGGACGACGATGAGGACGAGGAGGAAGACTATGATGAGGAGGACGAGGAAGATAACCAGAATGGCGAGGATGTGGACATGCCGCTGGGTATGGATGCGGCCCAGATGGCGGCTCAAAAGGCCGTTACGGCCGATGCCAATTCCACGACGGCACGACCCAAGCGCGCTTTCCTCTGCCAGTACTGCGATCTGGGCTTCACTTTGCCCTCCGATTGTCAGGAGCACGAGCGGAGCGCCCACGATCCCAACGCACCGTTCTGCTGCGCCTACTGCAACCTTAGAATGGTCACCCGGCCCGCTCTGATTTCGCACATCAAGTCACTTCACGATCCGGATCGTCCGTATGTGTGTGCACATTGTCGCAAGGGATTCGTGCGTCGCTCCGACCTCAAGAAGCACACAATTGTGCACACGGGCGTGCGACCCTATACCTGCAACGTGTGCTCCAAGAGCTTTTCGAGGAACACCAATCTAACCAAGCACATGCGCATCCACAGCGGCGTCAAGCCGTTCGTCTGCCAGCAGTGTCCGCGTTCCTTCCAGACGGCCGTGGAAATGATGAGGCACTCCCGCTCGCACGGCGAGGTGAAGCAATTTCAATGTGGCCGCTGTCCTTACTCGTTCTCGCGCAAGGATAAACTGATGGCTCACCAGCAAGTCCACACTAGGCGGGATGTGGAGCAGCAGCAGCAGCAAATGGGACTACTTCCGCCGGTGGAGGGCGATCTGGCGCTCCTGCAACAACAGCAGCAGCAGCAGCAGCAGGCTTTGCAGGCGAAACAAAGGACTCCGGCACAATCTAAAAACTCTCGCAATCACCGATGCGATGTTTGCGATCGTGCTTTCCAGCGGGAGCGGGACCTGCAACGCCATCGAGCACTACACATGGACTCGCTGTTCGCCTGCAAGACGTGCAACCAAGGTTTCAATCGACGCGAGCAACTGCATCGCCATGAACTGGAGGCCCATGGTCCCAGCTTTACATGCGCCATCTGCTGCATCAGCTTCCTGCATCAGATTGAGCTCGAGAATCACCTGAAGGTCCATCAGTTGCAGCACAAGATGGCGCAGCGGGCACAGGAGGCTTCTATTTTGCCCCTCAAAATGGCCGAGCAGGCGCCAGTGGCTATGATGGCTCCGTTGATCCAAGAACCACCGCCACCAATGCGACCCTCGGCCGCTGAACTCTCGTTCTACAGCAACATGATCCCCACTATGAATTTGGGCTTCTACAGCGAGACTCGACCCGAGGAGTAGAGTTACATAAACTAAGCTTAGTAAGTAGGTTTGAAAAGTGTGTAAAGTCATGGCTGTTTTAGGCGTTCATGTGAACTAGGCCTAATTTTTGCCAAAATGTAGCTTAGAAATTTCTTGATAAATGGCCAAATCAGAAAAATAGGTTGGAACTAGTAACTATTGTATTGTGAATCTAATTGGTTTTTACAAATGTCTTTAAAAAGGTTGACTGAATTTTAAAGATACTAAAAATACAATTTTGCGTCAATTGGTTACTATAAAAAAATGATAGTTATTTTTTTTATAATCAAGATATATTGTTACTATACCCTTGTATTGTATAAATATTTCAATCAGAAGTTTGCAAGGAGAAGAAGATGTTTCTGACCTTATAAAGTATTTATATTCTTGATCAGCATCTCTAGACGAGTCAATCTAGCCGTGTTCTTCTAGTAGTCCCCCTGTTTTAAATCTATAGGGATAAAACATTACCAAACGTCGTCTTTCTATTGTAGGTAGTATATAAGTCGGAACAACTAGACATTATAGCTCCCGCCCTCATAGGAATAATCTGAGAAATTATGGAAAAAAATTATAGGTTCGGTGTTTTTTGAAATATTACCTTTTGCTCTTGGGAATATAATTTTTTAACTGTTCTAAATTTCGAATTATATTTTAAATTTTTAAATTATATTTTAAACCATATAAATCGGCTTGAAACTTTCCCAAGAGTCTTCTTTCTGCATGTCTTCTTGTTGCATGCAACAAGTTGCAAGTGGTCTGATCCGAAGACAGTCTTCTCAGAAAGCTTCAGAGTTGCTGCAACACCGCAGATTGCTTCTCGAGGTCGCCTCGTACGGTTGTCCCCTCGCTCTGTGCTCGGAACTCGATCGCCTGCCGACATCGTAATCTCCGCTCGAGGTGCGCGCAGTGAATTGTGCTGGTGCTGACAGTGTAACGCTTGATAGAATAATAAATAATAAGAATGCAAGGGGGAGATCCACAAAGAAATGTGGTCAAGCTGCCATAAATAAAGTGCGGATTTCAAACGAGACGATAAATCTATTCCCGAAACGGGCACGCAATCGAGGGAATTCGAACTTATCTCATAGTTTCGTTTGGATAGGATAGGTTGGGGTTCCGCTGAGAGCGGTAAGTACGCAATTACCTTGGCACCGGGAAGGGTCACTTCGCCGGCGATTTATGTGTATGGTTTGGGATCTTGGATGTTTAGGTGTTGGCGTTCCCGCTGGGCGCCCTCCGTTACCCATTCCCAATCTCCTCCCATCGTTGTTCAGGTTGTACTCATCCAACGGCAATGACAAATGAACATGTTCAGCGGTCCGCAGAGCTTTCCTTTGATTGAATTGAAATATCCCAGGGGTTCTGGTTCTGGGGGGATATGTATATCTGTTTTGGGGGAACCTTTAGCTTGCAGCTTGCATGATTTGAGTAGCGACTTTTGTCATTCCCAAAAAGATAAGGGGCACGAGAGGCACTCGCACATAAAAGGCAGCTGCCAGTGGCCAGACATCGATTCCTTCGTGTCGTCGCTTTTTGTCCATTTAAAACGCGAAGAATGTGAGGGGTTCTCTTATATGAGAAGGTACTGATTGGTCAGTTACAAACCTTTCTTAGTAAAAAAAATTTAAAAAGAGAAGAGTTATTTAAAAACCATCATACACTCCATAATGTCTACAAAGATCTTTCTTGAATTTTTGCCAAAGGCACTTGTTTTAAGAAATTTTCTTTTAGAAAGGCACTTTAAAACAACAAAAAATATTTCTCAAAACAAGAAATGTAATTCTTGTTCTTAGGGTGGATTCTTTATTGTTCGAAGAAAATACATTTCTTAAAAAAAATGAACGATTTAAATTTTTCTATTTTTAAGAAAATTTCCTTCTTAAAATGTTGCATCAAGAAAGAATTTCTATATTTAAGGAAGAATTTTCTTAAAACAAGATATATTTTTTCTAAATTTAAAGGCTGTCCGTTTCAAAGGCGAGAATTCTACAATTTAGAGAGAAATTTTTATGAGTTAAGGTCTCCTAATATACTATCTCTTTTGCTTAAATGCTAGAAATATAATCATATAATTTTTAGTCTCTTATAATGTCTTAATTTTGATCCCCCATTTAAACCTTAAGAGAATTACTAAGCCATAAACCAATAAACCAGTAAAATCTCTCAATTCTTGACAGCTTTCATTAGAATCTCGGGAAGCCCTCGATAAATAAGCTACCGCAGTGAAATTTACTCGTTAGTTTCCTTTAGTGGATTGCGTGTCTGGGATAGCACGAGATTCACTGGAACCACCTGTGGTGCGAAAGTGCTGCGATTCGGGACCCGTGAACAGTTGCGAAAACAATTTCATTTCTGCGGCTGCAAAGGGTTAATTCTTAGCCATTCCGATAAGCGCGAGGTTTCTCTTCCTGGGAAGATAAATGAGCCCAAGTTTGATGGAAAACCTTTTCTAGCACGCACCTCGAAACTGATTTAGAGCACTCTATAGGTATTCTCAGACGTAGTGTAAGCCTTAGGGAATGAATTCTTTAGTTATTGTAGAGCAACCCACGTAACAACTTAATTACGGCTATTTCCACGCACTTGGAACAACCCCCTGAAAACATAACCTACATGATCTGTGATCCCTGATGTATTCATCAAACTGAGGTATAAGAACAAAGTCGTAATCAAATGCTGAAAAGAGGCATAATTAGCACCATGTTTTTTGAAAACTCACTTAAGAAATAAAAGGTTTTTTTGTAAATTTTCTTTTTAAAACATTTATTGAGGAAAGATTATAATCTATTAAAAATAATTATTAGATTGCTGACGAAAATTACTTTTATTATTCGATCAACTTAGTAAAATAAGTTCAAACCATTGATAATAACCCACAGAAATTGATTTTAAGGTAGGAATAAATATTTTTAAATATACACAAAAAATGCATGTTCAGGTAATTCATACCCATCTCGTTTTTACATGAAATACTCATCAAATTGATATAAAATAATATCATTTTGCCGAACTTTCTCTCTCGGACACTCTCTCACTTCGAAAAAGAGAGCAATAAGCCATATTGAGAGCAAAATGACCTGAGTTGAAGCGAGAAAGACAGATTCGATATTCGAACTGCCGTACTTCGAACATTTTGTTTACATTTCGAGCATATCAATTTTAACTGGGCCCATATCAAGTTAAGATTGATTTTAAATAATGTAAAATAGACCTACGTTTTGTATCGATTTTTTTTGGGTGTAAAGATCCAATAATCTTTCCGTACTTTCAAAATCATTGAACCAAATCCAATATAAACACTCCCAGAAGGGCTATTGCTAAATCATTTAGCATTATATGGTATGGTTTTCAGCTCACCTCCTGCTCACACCATTCCCAGGCTGTCAGTGCTCCTCGGCTCCCTCGCTGGGAAAACCTTATCGCAGGTATTGCGGTGGGGCAACGCATTACATTTCAACCATACCCATCCCAGGCATTGTGCATCGTGTATTGCAAATCGTCGTCTGCCGATGGACTGATGGGAATACGAATGCATCAATGTCAGCCAGACAGACGACACTTTTACATCTGTCACTCGGGCGGAATGGCTCCTCCATATCCATATACCCCCACTGCACCTCATACCCCCTAAATATCTCATAAGTATTTTATACAGTTTCTCTCAAAAGTATTTCGCTGGCGGGAGACACACGTTTTCGTTTCACATCCGTTTCGACTGATTTCGATCAGATGCAATTCAATTTACAATTCACTTTCTTCGCAGACAATGCGATGCAGCAAATAATGCATACTCGTATACGAGTATAACGTTCCACTTGGCTGACAGGCGGTGTTAGACCTCCGGTTTTTCATCATCCTCCGTTGTTGTCGTCAGCCCATCCGCTTACTGTATCATAAACATTTATGCCAATTTTTTTTGTCTTTAGTTACCTACAGAGGGTATTTTTATTCGGGGGATCGTTTGTGATTCTTATGACGGAGACCTAACTGGGTTATAGGTTAATATTCTTGATTAATCTGTGGACCTTATAGGGAACTTTATGATATATTTTTAGGTATACGAAGTAATATATTTATTTTCTTATTTTGTATTCAAATATCAAGTAGTTATTCATAATTTTGGAACTTTTATGGACTCTAAAAGTATAGATTCGTAAAGACGAATACACAGAGATATCTAAGCTATCATATCTCACTTTCTTTGTCTATCTTTGTGGTACAAGATTTTATAAAAATTATTCGTATAATTTTTATATATATACCCACAATGGGTATTTTAATTCGGGGGATCGTTTGTCTTTCTTATAATATACACCAACCCTGGCTATATGAAGGTTAATATACTAGATTATTCTATGGATCTTATAAGGAACATCATGATATATTTTTAGGTATAGGAAGTAATATATTTATTATCTTATTTAGTATTCAAATATCAAGAAGTTAGTCCTAATTTTTGAAACTTTAATGGGTTCCAAAAATATAGATTCGTTAAGTCGAATACTTAGTGGTATGTGAGCTTTCATATCTCACTTTCTTTGTATGTCTTTGAGCTAAAAGATCTTATAAAAATTATACGTATAATTTTTATATATATACCCACAGAGGGTATTTTAATTCGGGGGATAGTTTGTCTTTTCTATGATATACAACAAACCTGGTTATATGTAGGTTAGTATACTAGATTATTCTATGGATCTTATAAGGAACATCATGATATATTTTTAGGTATACGAAGTAATATATTTTTTTTCTTATAAAGCATACAAATACCAGAAGTTAGACATCAATTGGAAACTTTTATGAATTCTGAAAGTATAGATTTGTAAAGACGATTACCTTGTGATATCTGGTCTATCATATTTCACTTTCTTTGTCTATCTTTTTGCTACAAGATCTTTTAAAAAAGATAAAAAAATTCGTAAATTATAAGAAAATTATCCATTAAAAGAATTTTTATTTCCATATCTAAGGTGATCCCAGCTTCGATCAGAATCCTTACTTTTTTCCTTCTTTTTTTTCGCTGGCTGTCGCGATGGGGTTACCGCCAAAAACCAGTTCCTTGGGCTCCGGCTCCCTGTCCTCGGCGATCTCCTGAGGTATTTGTTTGGCACGACATTTGCTTCTTGGCTGGCCCGATGTTGTGTTGTTGTTGTTGTTTGCCCGTCTGAATGGCAGTCGCCCGCCTCCGATCTTTCCATGGTGGCGATTCTGGTGACGATGGCTATAACGTCGTCGTCTCTGCAGTGCCATCCCATCCAGAGCCATCCCCTCCATTGCCAAAGTCACTTCATGTCGTCACGCAAACTTTAATTCGTTCATTAATTCAGCCGGCAAACGGTTAGCCGGTTCGGTGGGCGTGGAAGTAGCTGGAAGTGTTAATTAGTTGTTAGTGTCTCCGCCTGCCCGACGAGGATGTGTATTTAATGAGCGCCCAGGGAACTGCAGTGTCAATCGTGAGTGCTTCTGCTTAGTGGCCAGCCAACTGCTTATTAATCTATACAGATAAGATCAATATTTCTTACAAAGTTGGAAATGGATTTGGCGTTTAAAGATTGGGAAAGTTAGGATCTTGGGATCAATAGGGAAGACAATAATTTCAGAACTTTAGAAAATAAATACAAATATTATTATCATTAGAAAATCTTATCGAGATAATATTTATATTTCTTACAAAGTAGTAAGTATGTATTTGTCATTTAATGATCCGAAAAGTTAGGATCAATATAGAAGAAGATAATTTCACAACTTTAGAAAATTAATACAAGAATTTTTAAAAAATATTATTAGATTTTATCTTAGAGAGATAAGACCAATATTTCTTACAAAGTAATAAATGGATATTTCGTTTAAAGATTGGGAGAGTTAGGATCATGGAATGAATATAAGAGATGGTCATTTCAGAACTTTAGAAAATGAATATAAATAGGTATTATTAAAACATATTATTAGATTTTAAATTATTAAGATAAAACCAACCTTTCTTATAAAGTAGTAAATGGATTTGTTTTTTTAAGATCGGGAAAGTCAGGATCATGCGATAAATATGGAAGAATATAAATTCAGATAATTAGAAAAGTTAAAAAAAAATGTTATGTTTTATTTTATTGAGATAAGCCCAGAATTTCTTATAAAGTAGTAAATAGATTTGGTTTCTAAAGATTGGGAAAGTTAGGATCATGAAATCAATAACAACTCTTAATAAAAAAAAATAAATATAAGTATATAAAAATAAATATATGTATATATAAATAATATAGTTAGAATAAGGTCTTAATTGGTTTTAGGATGATTTCGGTTGCTTGTTGCAGATTAAATTTTAAAATCCTACAAAATGGGGGGACCAACTTTAGTAAACTTCCCGAATTGATACCTTTTTCAGTATTTGGATCGTTTATTTTTGGCCTTGGCTCCTGCCAGGTGATTTCCATAATTGTGAAAATTGGCCGAAGCGCGGCTTTTGCTGTATCGAATCAGCATTTCCACTTTTGAGAAATTCCTGTTGTCCGCGGAGAACGGTCACAAATTAGTGGCCCAGGAATCGAGCACTGTGATCCAGCGGGCAATCGCAGAACCCTTGCGAATAAATTCCAGCAATACAGGCAATTTTGACCCTGGTCTCGATGGGCAGGTGATGCGAGGTGAGGTCCAATCTTGGGATTGCAGCCCGAAGCGGCCCTCCCCCTCCTCCAGAATCCCAATCCCCTGTTGTGGGTGTGCGCAGCTGTGTGTGCTGTCAACCAGAGCCAGTGATCCATACTGACCATGCGGAAATAGCCAGCAAGGGTGTGCAATTGCTATGGCTACACCCAAAAAAAATTCGATACGAAACGTAGGTCCATTTTACATTATTTAAGATCAATTTTAACTTGATATGGGCCCAGGTAAAATTGATATGCTCGAAATGTACACAACATGTATTCTTTATTCTTGCTTCAACTCACGTCTTTTTGCTCTCCATATGGCTTATTGCTCTCTTTTTTGAAGTGAGAGAGTGTCCGAGAGAGAAAATTCGGCAAAATGATATTATTTAATATCAATTTGATGAGTATTTCATGTAAAAACGATATGGGTTTGAATTACCTGACATTTACCTGGCCATATCATGCATTTTTTTGTGTGTAGCTGGCCAAGGCAATTGCGATTGCATTTTCTTTATCGCATCCTGCACAAGTTACAAAAATATTTCACGTTCCTCGGGGTTTGGCCAACTTATGGATGTGAGTCTGGGTCTGTGCCCGCGATGGAGGATGGGGCCTTCGTGGGTCACTTCCCATCGCCCATCGAACGTGTCCACATTTGTTTTGGCCGCCAGAAAGCTGGATAGCTAGAAAACCCCATTGAGGAATTCCCTCTACCAAACCGATCCTCGTGCTCTTTGACTTGCCGCGTGGGAGAGATAGATAAATATGTGGTTTCCAAAAGAAGATTTACCCAAGGCAGGTTACTTACTTTCGGCAATTTATCGGTGGTCTTTGTTCTGGGGAAATAAGTTGCTTAGATCAGAAAAAACTGGAAAAATAAAGAACAGTAGATACAATTTCTAGAATTAATAATACCTACGCAAAAATGGAATCCGTTTTCTGCACGCACTTATTGAAACTCATTTGCCGCGGGGAAATTATATGCGATAAAAAAATTGGAGCAAGCCAGTTAGCTAAAGTAATTGGCAGCAAACAGGTTGCATAAAATTGGGTCGGGATTAGTTAGTCTGCTATGATATGGGGGTGGGTTTTTTAATTTTCTGCCAGCATGACCCAATTAACATTCGGTTTGAGAAAGACAATTTGATTAATAGGTTTTTGTAATGCAAAGAAAAAATATTATTTATTGGCTTACCTTTTACAAACTAACTAATTAACTAGTAAATAAAGAAAGAAATTTTATTTTCCAAATAAAAATTATCCTAAAAATTTAAAAAAATTAGTAAATGTTAACATTTATGGCGAGCTTTCTTGAAGACAAATATAGGGCATTTTCATTGACTTTAGGGCTAACTTTATTTTGAGTGTAAATTTTTTTTTTTTTATCGTCTAGTTAATATGTTAGTTTGTAAAAAATAGTCGATATTACGGTAACGAATTTCGAAAAAATATATGAACCTTCTTAAATGGTGATATATGTCAAAGTAATTATGTCTTAATGCTTTTTAACCTAAATTTCTTACTTAATACTTAGGTATTTTTTAAATTTAGTGTATTTATATATATTTTTTTTTTATTAGCTTTTAAAGTTTCTGTATATTTTTTTGTTATATTTGGGGAATTTATAAATATTTTTTTTCGAGTTATATAATAAATATAATTTATTTAGTTTTTAAACTTTATGTATCGCATTTGAAGTTAAGTTCTCCTTAGAAATTAAAAAAAAACCGTCTAATTAGTTTGAAAAATCAATCAAGCAGATGTCGCTGATTGGCTTGTTTACCTCTAGCACTTAAACAGCTAGGATCCAAGATCAGGCCAAAGCCAGAGGTCAAGTTAAAGCCCGTTGAGTTCTGCAGGCGATCGATCTTCTCCTCACAGCGAAGCCAACTGACTGATGATGGCTTATGCAACAGCGAGTACTGCAATTCATAAATATTAACAGTGGGCATCGGGCACTCTGGTCGGCTGAAAAACCAGCGAAGTCCCGGCACGGCAGCCGTCTAATTGTTTGCCTCCATTTATTGGCGATCGATCCAATGCCACTGCCAACGTGCAGCGCCGTCGCAATGGCGAGGACAAGTTTTTGTGGGCCACGATCGAGATCTTGGCCAGGTCCTTAGCGGGCTACACGTGCTGGCATCCACATCCACTTGCATCATAAGATGCCATCCGATATTGCGTAACCTGCACGCGACAAGAAATTAAACGCAATGGGGATAGATTCGATGGGGGCACAGTGGAGGTTAGAATAATAGGGAATCGAATTAAAAAGTCTTACAAAATATTTAATATTGTTACTATCTTCAAAATTTAGTCAAAAATCTTGCCTTCATAAAACGCCATTAAAACTTTTAGAAAAATAACTTTAGAAAATCATAAAAAAATGTGATCTAATTTTTTTTTTATTTTTATGAGTTTGGGTAATTTTTTTAAGTTAAAATAAATTAAATTTTTAATATTTCTTTAATTTAATGTGTTCTTATCAAATTTAGTGACTGTAAAAAATAAGTTTCTAAATAATACAATTTTTTCCAATTATTTAATAGAATTTTTTTTTTACAATCACTAAATTTAATACATTTTACATTAAGTAATATATTTAATTAAGGTAAAATCGCCATTAATCTAAGAAAATTTTCCGAGGACAATATAGGAAAAATCACCATAGATTTTAGAAAAAATATAATTTTTCTAAATTTTAGAAAAATCTTTCATAAAAATCTGTTTCTATGGCGTTTTTTCGTAGATTTTAGAAAAAAAAGAATTCTGAAAAGCAGAAAATTTTCTTAAGGGGGGACATCTGAGTAAAATTTTTTAAAAATCCAAAAAATTTTTTTTTGTTTAAAATATTCTTTAGGGTCTTAAATATAACATACCAAAAGATAGAGTCCGGGAAATGTATCTAAGTATCGAAATTTTCCATTCTGCCGCGATGCCTCATATGTATATCCCAGGCACCTTAAAACTTTAAACGCGTTTTTCTCGAAACCACTTTTTTGAGACTGCCGGAAACATAACTCGAACAAATCTTAATCGATCGATCTGAAATTTCTGATCTGAATTTTTTTTATATTGCGTACTTTTTTTTTTATTAACATTTTTGTGACGTTTTTTTCCATCACTTTTATTCAATCTCTCACCATTTTGCAAAAAATCAATATATCGAAAAAATCCTACGTGTGTCGATAGCCGTTGATGTATAGAAACTAACAAAAATTAGATCAAAAATCTAGATAAAAATTTAAGGACGTTAGCTTTCCGGCCATGGACCCCCTTCAACCAAAAAGGGCCTACGAAGAAATGCTGCAGAGCCGCCATTTTGTTTTTGATTTTTTTGAAAAAAATTCATTTTGTACTTCGAACCTTATATTATTAAACCTAGTTTACAAATTTTCGATTGTCCTTTTCATTTGGTCAAAAAAAATTCCTGAAAATCCGCTTTTTTTTGCCCGTTTACTCAGATGTCCCCCCTTAAAATAAGAAAATTTTTCATTTAATGGCGATTTTCTAAAATTTAGAAAAAAAAATTTTTATGTGTAGGAAAAATAAAATATTAGGGCTAAATTAAATACTCTAACATACCAAATCATTACCAAAAATCATAAAAGTAAGAATTTAGAAATAAGGACTCCCTAAATTATTTTATTAAATTTTTTTTTAAGAATTTAACAAAATTTGATGACCTATTTTTCTGCCAATCACTGTAACTAGACTTGGATCTATTATGGAGCGATCGTCGTGCTTGAAATTGGCATTGTTGGAGTTGGATCTAAAGCTGGAGCGATGCGCCTTGTTGGGACCTAATGCAATTAAGATTCGATTAAAAGTTTTCACACACCTCTCGTTGATGGGATTGGATGGTATGGGACATGGCAGGTGTGCTAATGTTCGAGTGGGACAGAGAATAGAGCGGGACTCCCACATAAATTAGCACGTTACGTGATGTTGAGTGTGCTGCCGCTTTGCGCTTTCCGCTTTCTGTTTCCTCATCCGTTTCCGCTTCTGGATTTCTGGTAACCGGCTTTAGCCCAGTACTTTCCATTTTCCACCTGGGATTCCGCTGGGATCCCCAAATGATCCTCCCCAGATGCCCCGCCCGCTGGGCTCCTGGGCTCATTCGTGACTGAAGCCTCTTCTTCGCTGGCTGCTGGTTCTTTGTTTATGGCTGTGAAATTCGTAAATTGAATCTTGCACAGGTTGAAGACTGTCTTCCCCGCTTATACCTTTTCTTCCCAACATCACAGCATCTCTTTTGCTGCTTGAGCTATGCACACGTAATTATCCTTAAAGCCAGAAACGTGACGATATTTGCAATTTTCATGCATTTAAGTTCCGTTGAAAATGTTCGGCAGGAATGCGAATATTAATGTCGAATGCGAACCCAAAGCGGAATCGAAATTCGCATACAAAGTTGCTGATTCCCGGGATAAACCTCATTTCTGTTGCATTTTAACTGGGTACGAGTTTAATTGTAGCCTCCAGTAAACATTTGGGGTTCCTACTGTGCGGGTTGTATTTAGAAGAACATGATCTCTTCATTATTTTTCTTAAATAAATATAATTTTAAAATTTTTCTTGATTTTATAAGATTTTTTTTAAGTATTTACAAGATAATATGGTAATAATTTTCTTAAATAAATCACATTTTTTATGATATATTTAAATGATTTTATAAGACTTTTTTTGTGTTTATTAAAAGATAATCCTTTCATAATTTTTCTAAATAAATTTAATTTTAATTTTTTCGATTTTTTAGGATTGCTTTTTTGTCATATCTATTTGTTTTAAAAATTTCCAAACTTTGTAAGCATTTTTTTCTTTTTTACATAAATCCAATAAATTACTCGAAATTTAAGCAACTGTCACATGACCACTATTTCTTAGAATCACAAAGTCATACAAAAATTGATCTTCATAGGAAATTATTATTAATGTCCCAAATCCGCTTAGGACTCAGTTCAAGATGGTCAAGCTCTGCAGTACGATACAAGGACGCAGACAATTGGTTAGAACAACGGGCAGAACAAACGCGATTACCAAATCAACAAGGGCAACAGCCGAAACCAAGCTGAATTCATTGAGTTTCGACTCGCCTTCGTCTGTCGACTCGATTCGCTAAAATATTTCTCAATGTCTAACCCGAGGCCATGGCCATGGAGTCGAAGGTAGAGACCGTCCAGAGCCTGGCAACCACCACCTATTAATCAAAATCTCTTGATCTACACAAATCCCTACACTGCGAGAAACAGTTGCGCAATCGAGATTTGGCCATTTGAGCCCACTTAATTGGGCGGCCAGAAGCTTTCTTGGAGTGTGGCCAAGTTCGAGGCCAGCATCCGCAGCCCCACCACGTTGATGGACGACCAAGACGCCAGGGCTACGACTTCGACATTGAATCCAGCGAAAACTTCATCGCAACCTACACAAATCCACAAAGTTTGGGGTTTTCTGTGAAAGATACTGGCATTGCTTGTTGTATTTCGTTATATAAAAAAAAATATTTCTTTAAAATATTTCGGTAATCTTCAGATCAAATGAAAGTCAAACAAATTTTTTTATATTTTTGTAATATTCAGATCAAATTAAAAAAAAATATTTTTTTTACATTCAGAAAACATTTTTTTTCTACTACCTTCAGATCAAATCAAAGTCAAAATTAAAAACTTTAAGCAAAATGTATTATATTTGACAATATTGTTCAAGGATAACAAGAGTTTTTTGTAGGTGAAGTATGTTTTATTTGTTTAACAGTATTGTTTAATATCTGAACTATAATATAACTTTTTTTAAGTTTTCCAAAAACTGGCTAGGAAACCCACTCCCAAAACCCTGTTGACCAGTGTAATTTTCGGTGCAGTTTGGCGGGGGCGGTGTTCGACCCTTGGATTCAGGGATTCAGGGACTTCGGGGCGAAGAAGCAAAGGAAACATGCGGTAAATCACAAAAGCGAGCCACGATACCACGATGCGATACCAGCTGTTGTTATTGGGGGCCAAACCGACTAGGCCCAGAGAAGGACTTGGTGCCCTTGGCTCTTTATTAAATTAAGTTAAATCATGTAATTTTCATGTAGCGAGTCAAAATTGCACTTCTTATGCGCTGAGCACGGGGGAGGAGTTCGAGCAAGAGTTCTAGAACCGAAAGCAGAGAGAAGGGCCTGATCCTAGAAACCCATAATCATCTGCAGGCCTGGGAAATTGCTCAGTCGATGCCTTCAAATTGATTGTAAATGTTTGCCCAGGCGGCCGCCCTTAAGTATATCTCAAAAATTAAAGTTTTGTGGATATCTGTATTAATTTAATACCATTAAAGTATCTGAATATTACTTACTGATGAATAAGTGATGATTTTAATGTCTAAATTTTTTTTGGATCTTAGTAATCTTTTTTTAATACAAAGATTAAACTATTATTATATTGGGTTTAAGAAATGTTCTTAATTAACCAAAAAATAAATCTTTTTCAGACAGTAAAATAATAAAACCATTAGATTTGTCACAATTTATGGGTTTGGGGTGTTGAACCCTCCTCTGTAGGGTGAAATCCTGTGCAAAATTTGTAATGGAAATTCAACGTCAGTGAATTCCAACATCATGACAAATCTTAACCTATTTTCTAAACTAAACATATGATATCTATACCCCAAAGATACGTCTCCAAAACGGTGAACTTTCCAAACTTCCCACTCGAAATGAATGGAGCTAGAAGAAACATTTCCATCTGTCTAAATTTTAGCTTACTTATTAATTCATACCCGAGTTGTACGAATGCTGATTTGTTGAACTGGCAGTGAATGCAAATTGCCACGAGACGACCCCCCACATGAGAATGTGGTCTTCAGAACCTACCTATACCTATAGAAAAGGTTCCGAAGGGAGGAGCTTGGAAGAGAGCGACCCACAGCAGCGTTTGTCTTGCACTTTGCAGATTGCAGTGGAAATAGTATATCGTACTCGTAGTTAGAATAAATAAATTTCCGTTGGAGGCCCAAGCAGTCAGTTGCTGCTTTTACCCAAGTAGCCGAGGTATTCCAGCGAACGGGTCTGGACGGGACCACCTCCATCTGCATCTCCAGATCCACAGAACTCTCCCCGCTCTCCACGGCCTGCATATTTATGAGATTTATTTTATTTTATGCGATGTCGCTACCTGATACTGATACGGATACGCCGGCTTCTGCTCTCCCTGCGCATTTATTAGATGACATATTTTATTCATGCCGAAAGGACGGGCAGCAGCAGGCGATTAGCCATGTTTAGATAGCCAAATTGTTCGTTTCGTTTCCGCCGCTTTCTGGCCGGCTAAGCCGATTTATGACCGAACATTTCCTTCGCTGTGTAATCTGTCAGCCGCTGAAGATAGGCTTCGTGGGCAAGTGGAGCCAATCAGCAGCAATAAATTGACAAAATCAAAGTACTAGATTGTTGCCCCGGTGGGAATAGCCCTTTCAGGTTCGCTCAGGAAAGCTGGGTTCTCACATATTGCGTAATAAACGAGAAGTGGTGAGGATATCTGAGATCTTAGACTGAGTTTTACAGTGAGAGAAAATAAGAATGGATACCTTTCTAAAATAATAAACATTAAAATAAGTTATTCTATGCAATCAAGATCACTTTAATAGAAAATAAGTTATTTCTTACAATTAAGATCACTTTAAAATATAAAAAAATATTTTATCATATTTTATTTTATCTCTTTAATATTAAAATATTTTTTTAAATATTTTTTTTTTATTTATATTAATCGTATAAATATTGAATATGGTAGAAACTCTTAAATGCTTCAACAGTAAAATACGTTTTTTTAGTACTAAAGTGATCTTGATCATTATAATATTTTTAAATATCTATTAAACATTTAAAAAATCGTATAATTTTAATTATTTTGACTGAAATAAACCCATCTAATTTGTAATAAAAATATTAAAATATTTAAAACATAAATAATTCTGGAAAATCTTTTATTTTTATAGCTTTATGATCTTAAACACAACATATCTTAAAAACCTTTATTGATAAGAATGATGCTCCTAAAATCCTTATAAAATTTCGATTGATTTGCAAAAATTAAAATTTGATGTGCAGATTCTGGACACTTTAGTATAAAATATTCTGATTTTCTTACAAATTTCGCTGAAATTATTTGCTTCCTGGTCAAAAGCAGCCGCCCGCTGTGTTGACATTGAAAAATGCCGACGCCAGCGGCTCGATCTCCGATTTCTGCTGCTGATGGCGGCCACTGGCCACATGTGCCTCCACACACGTCCAACACTTTATGACAATCATTTGAGTTAATTGCCAACAGGCGGCGGACCACACGGCGAAGTTGGCCGCGTGTGGCTCAAATGCTGCGTCTCATTTGGCCAGGCGACTCATCTGTTTAGACGCCGCGCTTGCAACATGTTGCATGGAGTCGTGCCACCTCCACTGCCATCTCCTCCAGGTCCATCTTCCCAAGCAGCCCCGCCTCCTCCGGATCAGATCCCATCCCATCCAGATTCCCATCCAAACGCACTGAGCACTGAGCTGGGCAGTAAAAGGCATTAGCGTCCGTGTCTGTCACCTTCGTTATGGTCACGCTAATCGTGGTAATCGGCTGCGCCAATAAACCGACAGGTTTATGGACCTGCAGACGCGGAAGCCAGCCTCCTCCTCCCCCTGATCCTCCTGCTCCTCCTGCCACCAGACGCATGCGCACTTGATTTAAAAGCAATTAAAATGCGAATCGATGTCGCGATTGATTTTTGTGCCCGCAGCAAATGCTAAAAGCAGGCCAAAACCTCTTTTTCGAAATTGGCTTAATCTACTTTCGCCAGACGGCAAAGTTCCATTTTAATATTTTACAGTTTTAATCATTTTTATAAATTTGCAATGTTTATTCAATTTTTTACAAGTTCGATCACTTTGTAATAATTACGACTTTTTTGTATACATTTTTAATTTTTGTTAAGATATAAAAAATGTTTACTTATTTTTATTACTTTTTTTGGGTTTTTTTAATATTAATATCCATTTTCAATAATCACTGATTTTATTTAAACTGTGATCAATTTGTTTTTATATTTTAATGAATTTTTAATAATTATGAATTTTTATATTTTTATGAATTTAAAATAATTATTGAATTATTAAAACTTTATTTGTTTATTACTTTTCAAAAAATTATTTTAAATAATTTATTTTTAATTTTTTTTTATTTATTTTTATTTGTAAAATTTTTATAAATTTAAGAAAAAAATTATTTTTAATAAAATGTAATAGTTAATACATTTTTAAAATTTGTATAAATTAAACCAAAAATTAAAAAAATAGATTTTTATAAAAATTGAATAATTAAAATCTTTTTAAATTTTTTATAAATTAAATAATATATTTTTTTTTGTTAATTTTCAATATTTTTTGAACTTTCAATATTAAATATTTTTATTAACCTTATACAAGGTTTAAAAAAAAAAAATTCAAACCAATTATTATTATGGGATAAAAGGTGATCCAAAGGTTATCAAAATTGTAATGCACTTATTATCCCTTTTTTGCAGCTCTTGACCCCTGGCTGGGTCACTCAGGATGAGGCTGCCATGTTGCTGCCGGACCAGACGTATGCCGACTACGACGTGGGCCGCCACCGGCTGTTGAGCTACCACAAGAGCAGGAGTCGCGGCCTGAAGTCCAAGTCGCAGGTGCAGCGATCGAAAAGCTCCGATGCCAGCAGCAGCAGCTACGAGCGAACGGCGGACTTCTTTGAGAACATCCCCGACTTCCTGGGCGACTCCCTGCCCGCGTTCCTCTACAGTCCGCAGGAGCAGGAGCAGAGGTTGCGACCGGGACAGGGACAGGATCAGGAGGATGATGAGGACGAGGATGGGCTGCAAGGAGAGGAGGAGGAAAGCGAGAGCACCAGCCAGAGCGACAACTGCGAGGACGACGATGTCCTGCGACTGTGCGAGGACTTCCTGTGTCGCCATCGCATGCGACCCGACTTCTTCTGCCAATATCACAAGGCAGTCAGGTAAGCCTTATCCTTCTATTTTAAGATCTTTCATAATGTTTAGGAAGCTCTTAAGTTATTTTAGCACCCGTAAAGTTTTACTACTTGGGAAGCAACAACTTAATATTATTAAGATTATCTAATCCTTGAAAAATTGTTAAGATGTTATTTCAAGGATTAGATAATCTTATATTAAATATAAGATATAATATAATAATATATATAATAAATTATATATTAATATTATATAATAAATAGATAATATAATATATTTTAATTGGGTAATCAACTTTGCAAAATTATGAAGATTTGCTGAATATAAACTGTTATTTTTTCCAATTCCTTAATCATAATGTTTATTTATATTACTAACCAAAACTTCCAAATTTTCTCATGTTTATTACCCAAGAAAATATAAAAAATATAAAATATTATATATTTATAATGGGAAATGCCAGTAAAATGGATGGGTGATCGTTTTTAAAAGTATTTTCTCATTGATTTTTAGTTCGACAACGCCATCACCAAAGCAAAGAAAACCCTCAACCCCAGTTGCGGAATGCAAGCCCATATCGCCCCAAGGAAAAGCCAAAACGGACATAAAGGAATTAAAGTTGAACAGGACCAATGCTGTGGTGGAGAGGTTTTCCAAGTTCTCGGCCATCTATACTCTACCTGTACCCAAGAGGAAAAAGGCGTGCAACAAAACCACGGGAAATATAACAGGTAGGTAATATTCTTATATTATCTAGAAAATTTATTAATATAATATAATAGTTAGTTAAAAAGCCTGATTCAAAAATATTAACTATTTAAATTTTAATATTTCAATATTTAATTTTAATATTTCAATTAAAATTATTTTGAATATTTCAATATTTAATTTTAATATTTCAATATTTAATTTTAATATTTCAATATTTAATTTCAATATTTTGAATATTTCAATATTCAATTTCAACATTTTTAATATTTCAACATTCAATTTCAATATTTTTAATATTTCAATATTAAATTTCAATATTTTTCAAAAGTTAGCTATAAACCCCTATATCTTCGAGTAATAATCGGATCGAAGCGATCAGTATGATTTTTGGTGTAAGTTTTTACTAAAAGATAAAGGAATAAGAAAATTCTAATTTTGCCAAGTACAAATTCACATTTTGAGCAAAAAAAAAAAGTTTGTACCTATGGTACAAAGTTCACAATATTCATGAATATTTTTTGCAGTGTACACGCGTTACGTGTTATGTATTTAAAAAAAAAATGGATCCTAAATTACTGAAACATGAGATTTAGCCACTCCCCTTTGTTATCAGAAGCTAACCAATGATTAGAGCGAATTTAATCGACAATTGACATGCCAAATTTTGCCACCTGATCTCAATATATATAAACGATGCGAAAAGCCCTTATTTCATTACCAATTCGGATTCGTTTAAGTTCGGTAAAATGCCCCGTTGGCAGCTTCAAAGTTTTCTGATCCTGTGGACGCTCTCAGCGGTAAAAAGGAGTAAAGCCGAACTACCAACTTTCTTATTTAACTGATCTTATCCTGGATTTACAGTGTTTGTCCTTAGATGCGCGACTCGAATCGTTTAAGTGTACAGAGGGTGAGGAAGAAACGCTATATTCCTGTACAACTCGAGTTATTGGAAGGGATCGCATGTTAAATGGAACATTTACCAACAAAATCGACATTGATGAGTCCTTCGACGTTATGCTGAATATTTTGCAATTCAAAAATGGCGAGTGGGTGCAAGGGAACATTCAATTGCGCCTCAAGCCCTGCGAATGGTTTAAAAAATACTTTGGCAAATATTTCCTGCCGATGATAACAGACACCAATTTTCCGCCCGTCAATGAGTTGTGTCCCTTTCGCAAGGGTGAATATTATATAAGGAACGGCCAGATCACCCCGCAAAACTGGCCATCACTTTTGTACCGCGGCTTAAACAAATTCAATATTGATTATGTGAGGGATGGCAAAAGTTATGGTGGGTATCAGTTTGTCATCGATTTGTCAGAGCAAGGCAGATAAGATAGCCCACAAATGCAAATTTAAAATGAATTAAATATTTTATAAAATATTCGAAAAACATTGAATATATGGTGGCTTAAAAGCATACAAATTATTGTTAACATTTATTAGGTACGAATTACAGTTGATAAATATTATTTGTAAATTTGAGTGAGCAAAATGTGTTAATAAATGTTTTTTTCTATTATTCAATCATTTTTTGAAAATAACGATTTTCGTGCAAGCAGTAAGTAAGCAGTATTCACTGCTTGCTTCGCAAAATGTACCACTGCTTGTTTTCGACTAAACACTGCTTGTAAAAATCGAACAAGGGTGTTAAACTGCTTGAAAAAATCGAACAAAAGTGGGAAAAACTGCTTCATCGATAAAAACCGTTTAATTTAAATTTTAAGCAGTTTATGTACCGCAAGCAGTGTAACCGTTAAATTTAAATTTAAATTCAAATTTAATAGGATCGTAAACTTTTGTGGTGTAAAATAATGTATTCAGTTTGGTAATAATTGGGCTAATATAGTGTTGTACTGTTTCGCCAAAACAAAAAGCATCTTGTACACACATTTATGAATCAATTTGCATTTTACACTGCAGTAAATTTGACTCCGGATTGTGGGAATTGCGAAATGCAGCGAAACAGCAGACAATCGTCACTAATTAACACGCGACCAGCAGAACGAGATGGTCGGCGGGCGGAGGTCCCAAACACTTGACCTCATATTTGAACAACTGCACGTATACGCATCTCGCATCTGGGAAGGCAGAGCCTTTTACCTGTTAGAAAGGTTACCTGCGAGCGGGAGAGCATTTTACTGGTGGGATGGGGAAAAGAGAGCGGAGACAAGAGACCTCGGTCTTAGGGAGATCTGACTCCAAGCCAGCAGAGGCGATCAGTCTGCGGCTGGAGTTTGAATCGTTCGCGTCGTTTTGCGTTGCGTTTGCTTGAGTTTCCCCATCTCTTTCTCGCTCTCTGAGTCTGGTTACAAAGTGAAACGGTTGCTGAAAAGCCCCATTAAAGTTGATAATTAATCGGCGAAGAGGTCACGCGGTTGAAAGTGCCACCAGCAAATCAAACTGAAAAGCTCAAACCATTCAAAACCCAACCCTTCCATATCCCCGCCGCCTCGGTGGCATACAACACCATCCATCGTATAATACCAGTATACCTTCGAGGTATCTAAGCGCACATCTACACTGGGTCTCTGCCTGCTGGACCTGGAGTTAAAGTTGGAAACTCGTTTTTCAAAACCAAAACGACGAACGAAAAAAAGTCTGCACAAAACGAGAAAATAAGCGCGGTCGCGAAGAAAACAACAGCAACAACAACAGCAAGAAATAAAGCACAATAATAAAAGAAAAGCAAAAGCAGATCCAGAACCAAAGTAAAAACCAAAACCAAACCCAAAAACCTGACCGTCGGGATCCTACTACCAGTGATTTGGTTTGGTTTTTGGCCGCCGCCGCTTCGCCCTTCTGCATTCTTTTCGCTTGTTTACTTATTTTTTCGTGTGCTGTGCGGTTGCTTCACTTGTTGCAGCTGCACATACGCCTAAAACATACCTATATATATCCCCTCTCTCTCTCGGATATGTGTGTATATTCGGACGCGGACGCGGATTCGGGTTCGGTTTGTATGGCATAGATATAGATACGGGTGCCTGCCAGAGGAGCCTGTGCGGAAAACGAAAAACGAAATACAAAATACGAATACGAGTGTACGAAAACCTGTTCCTCTCCTCCGGCCATTTCATTTGCGAGTGTATTCAGTTCGCATCTGTGTAGTGCAGTGTGAGAGCCTGTATACGGTATTATTCAAATAAGAAAATCGCCGTCTTCGTCGTCGTCGTCGTGGCCACACAAATGTTCAACAACGATGGCCACATTGGGCCTGTCAAAAGTCTTTATACTGGATAAATATTTTACCGAATTGCAAAAATTTTGGGAGACGGAGAAGAAGCTGCAGGGTGAGTTGGACTTGGACTTTACTCCTGGGAAAAAGGAGAGATATTGGCTATGGGAATATCGAGTTCGTTGCTTAAGTCTTTTGTATGGTTATATTGAAAATGGAGGAAGTTGGCAGGAATATCAGGAGAACAATCTGAACATAAAAAAAATTTTGTTATGTTTGTTTCACTATAATATTTTAGAAGATTTCGCACAAATACAAGCACCATAGACAACTCAAATGCCTAATCCAAGTTTTTTGCTTAAGTCTTTAGATTGGATGTACTTAAAATAAATAATTTAAGATCATATTTGTAGGTCCTGACTAATAAATATTAAATAATTAATAAATATTAATATAAAGTAAGCGAAAGTTAAATGTTTTTAAGTTACTTAAAGTCTGTAAAATGTAGCCTGCACCATACAAGCGATCATTAGCTATTTTAAGTTTCTTTCTTAAATCTTAAGTCTTTTTAAATGATTAGGAATATTATCTTTATTGGGTAACATTCATAAAAACATCAGGATTTTTGAAATTAGCTAAATGGTTTTTTAAACCTTTCGAAAATAGACCTTTAAAATTATGGTATAATTTTTGATAAATATTTTCTTGAGTAAAAATTAAAAAAAAACCTTTTTAAAAATTACAACAATCTTTCATCTCTGTTAAATCACCTTTCTGCGGTTTAATTTAATCAGCTGATATGAGAAATCGGGGCTTCACACTTTCATAATTATTATTAAGTATTACCCAAGCTTGGTTCCACAAATTTTTGTACCGCGCTTAATGGGCAAGGCAATGATTTCTTTTCTGGACCGCCTTGTCCAAAGTGTCAGTTGATTGGTTCTCGATTTACTTGTCGTTACCATCTTTGGCTTGGCTGCTGGTCTGTATTTTGTAGTTTGTTTTCAATCAACCTCCACGATCGCATTCATATTCATAATCATCGGCAATAACTACAAACCGAGTCCGCTTATATGGATAGCTGGTATGGGTATGGGTGTCGCTTGCCTCTCGACTTGCAACATTTCATTTGTGCGACGCGACTGTTCCTCCACCCCTCCAACCCCCCTTCTTTAAGACACAAGACCCCCTTTCTCGACCAGTTTTGGGCCATCTTTGTTACTCAGCGATTCCCAGAAATTTTCTCGCCATCTGCAGCATGCAAAAAACTTTAAAATCAGCCAGGAAAACTCAATAAAACTAATTACTAGCGGTTTAAAAATATTTCAAAAACTAATTTAAACACTCTTTTGGGTTGTGAAATGATCACCAGTTAATTGGTAGCCACAAATCGTATTTTCCGCAGCGCTAATAAAAGCCTGATTTGTCGGTCTCTAAATTGGAAAAGGTCTAAAAAGACTCACAGACTTCGATGGCAGACTTTTCTGTACCTTTTTCTGTGGCTTTTGTCTTATATTTCTCGAGTGCAACTTTGGGCAACAGAAAACACAGACACAGAGAAAAAAAGCCCGTATTAAAACTGGTTTCCTCTGTCAGAGGTAAAGTCATCAATGATATTGTTTTTTTGTATTTTGTCGACTCTGATTTTGTTGTAAGCTCCGCTTCGAGTCGACTCCACTCTCTGTTGTGGTCCAAAGGTATAAAAACCTTTGCTGGTAATACTTCTCCGAAGTTTTTCCTCGTTTTTCATTAGCTAATTAGTTTTGATTTCCAGCTTGGACTGTAAAAATTAGTAGACAGGTTTTTTTTAAAAGCGTTAGCTTAATAAAATCTCGTTAGTTGGTTAGAGTTTTCTGGGGGTTTGGGGCGCTGGGGCTGTAACAATGACCTCTCGGCCCTGTTTTGAAAGTCTTCATAAATCAGTTGGCCTTATAAGCCGTTCGTCTGGTCTTCTGGTCCATTGATCTTCTATTCTATGTGTACAGAAATCTTGGTGGTTTGCCTCCACCTGCCGCCAAACGAACGTTTCATCTTTGCGCCTTCGGTGTCTCTATTTCTTCCGAACTCCGGCGAAATTGGTTCATTAACATTTTATGTAAATGCCAAACATCCATTTCTATTAAAATGACTTTTGCTGCTCCATCGGCACAAGCCCATCGAAGCGATTCGCGTGCACAAATGCCTGTTGGCCTAGGCGAAATTAATCGGCGCGAATTGATTTTCGTTGTATTGAGCTGTTAATTAGATCCAAACAAATTCCTTATCGCCATAATGAAGATTTCTATACAGTCAGCTGATGAAGAAGAGCTCACCACCATTAAATACATTTTCTAACCACAGAAAAAAAGTATAAAATTTGCTATTGGTTTTTAAATTATAAAATATCTTATGGAATTTAATATTAAATTATTATTTTTTAAGTGATATATTCTGGAAATACTGGAAATAGTTCCAAAACTTAAGCCAAAGTCTATTTTAAACCTATTGACATTTGCGATTATATGTCGCCTATTGTAAATGAAAAAAATTTTTTAAATTTAAATATAATTTTTTAAAATTTTAAAACTGTTTTTTTTTTAAACCATAAACACAGTCTTAATTTTTTTGAAATGTAGAATCCCCGAAATGTTAAATTGAATTTTAAAATTGTTTATAGTAATTTTTTTTTTTAATTTTTAATTCTTTTAAAATAATAATAATAATAAAATAATAAAAAAAAATATTAAATAAAAAAAAACATCTACTTATCTCCCCGACGGGGAATTGAACCCCGGTCTCCCGCGTGACAGGCGGGGATACTAACCACTATACTATCGAGGACGGTGAACGGCGCTGGCCAAAGGTTCTATTTGAGAATCTGATTTACTGGTGGTTGCTTCGTGGTATAAAAATAACTTATTAGAAAGATTAGTTCGTTAATAAGTACTAACTTAGTGGTATTAGCTATTAAAAGAAATATTTATAGTTCAATTTGAGTTCGACATTTATCATATGTTCCCTGAGTTACTCATCGTTTGTTGATTATATGACAGATAGTTTATGAACACTTACATATTGCTTACGTTCACTCTTAATTTTAAAAAACACAGTGTTCATAATGAAAAACGAACCCATTCCCGAGGTGGACATGATGACGGTGGCCCAAAATGCAGAGGTTCAGCGTAGAGCTATACTGGGCTTTGCACCCAGAATTGGAATGGTCATCGTGGACTATGATGATCTGGATAGAATCGACAACTTTTACCTAGAGAGTCAAAAGTACCGGGACTATTATCGGGATCCACACAATATGCTGCACAAGCCCCAGCGCTTCCGGCAGCATCAGGGAAAGTGCGGCATCAAACTGGACCACAGTGTCCACCACTTGACGCAGCCCATCCAGTGGGTCGAGGAGCGGCGTCCGCTGGTCTATCCTCTTTCGAGGGACACCGCCATGCGGCTGGGCATGCCGATTACACCCATGATCAGTGGTCGCCACGACAAGTCCTCGTCCATCTCATTCCTTCGCTAGATGATGTGATTTCCTTGCGTTCGCAGGCGAGCTGAGGTCCTTTGCGAGGATCTTGCTCCATTCAATCGAAGGCAATCGAAGGGTGGAACCAATGGTATTTGAAGAGGATGTGAGCTCCTCTGCCAACGCAACATCGAATGTAGGGGGTCTACTAAATTATTGTGCACTAAATAAAAAACAAATTTAAATCTATTTCTTAAAAAATGTTTTTTTTAAATCAGAAAATATTTATTTTTACCAGGGTAATCAAAGTATTTGATATATTTATTATTATTTTTTTTATGTTTACAATATAAAATTATTATTTAAATTTATTAATATTTATTTTATATGAAATCGTTTTTATTTAAGGAAAACATTTTTCAAAAATGAAAATTAAATTTAAACTTATTCTAATTTCGGTTTTGTATTAATTATTATTATTATTAATTATTATTTTAGATGTATTATTTAGTTATTACATTTTCTAATTTTTTTTTCTAAAATATTGTCTTTTTTGCAGATGCATCTTCATCCAATGAGGCTGTTCACCTGCAGCAGCGGCTCAAGAGCCTGAGCACCGAGTTGGTTACGCTGCGGAATCGCCTGCATGTGGGCCAAGGACCGGGTCAGAATCCGAGCCAGACCAATGGCTCCCCGGGTGGGGCCAACTCGGGTCCCAAGGCCGCCTTCGATCTGAATGCCTCCAGTCCGAATCTCAACCTGAGTGCCAGCGGAGCAGGTCTCTCTGCCAGCGCCGTGCAACAGCACACCAATGGACACCACACGGCCACGAAGGTAGGTTTTGAATTAATATTTTTCAGTCCTTACTTATAGATTAAACGGAATCTTTAATGATTCTACTCTTTCTGAATCGCTTCATTTCGATTAAATTATAAAAGAGATCGATTAAATCGATAAGATCGATTTAAAAAGGAAAGCAAGACATTTAAATTTAGATTGATAAATCATTAGTTTAATTGTATTATTCTAATTTTAAGTAATATTTTCGCCTTAAAAAATAGAAATAGATTTTCTTTTGCTTATCCAAAAATATCGATTAAATCGATTTTAAATCGAAAAGAAATCGGTTTAAACTGAACAAAATATGAAAACAAAATGCATAAATTTAACAAAATTGAAGGGAAAAAGAAATTTAGATTTATAATTCATTAGTTTAATTCCATTATATTAATTTAAAGTAATATTTTCATCTTAAGAAGGAATCGATTTTACGTTTATTCAAAAATATCGATTAAATCGATTTAATCGATTTCATCACCATAAACAACATGGTCGTAAAATTCACAAATCATAATGTTTACTTTACTTTTCACCCATCAATTAGAATCACAACTTCAGCCAGACGCTGCCGGCAAACTCGGGAACAGGAGGAGGAGGAGGAGGAACAGGCGGAGCAGTGGTGTCGGCGCGGAACACCTCGATTCCACACCCACTTCCGCACCAGCTGAGCGAGAAGACGGGCCTGTCTCAGCACCATCAGAGTGGCAGCGGAGGACATGGCCAGTCCACTGGGACACTGCCGCACATGGGCAGCATGGGAAACATCCTGGGACATGGTTCCCACTCCCACACCCAACCACCGGCCAACAGCAACTCCAATACGCTGCCCATGCGCTCCTCCAACTCGGGACACCTGGGAAGCAATGGAGGTGGAGGAGGAGGAGGTGGAGGTGGAGGAGCAGGAGGAGGCGGAGGAGGTCACCATCTCAGCCACGCTCACAGCCAACAATTGCCATTCATCCCGCTGCCGAAGCACGCGAATCCCTGCCAGAGTGTGAAGACTCTGCCCTTTGGATTCGGTTTCGCTGGGGGTCAGCAGAAGCTGCAGCAGCATCCCCAGCAGCAGCAGCAGCTGGCCAAATCCCTGCCCAAGGACATGCAGGACCTGATCCACTTGTCCGGACCGCTCACCGAGCACGCCGTGATGCGAACGCTGCAGGCCCGCTTCAGCGAGCAGCGGTACTTTGTGAGTATTAGCGGGAAACGCCTCTTCAAAACACATCCATAGCCACCGAAGATCGGAAACCACCAGAAACCGGTCCAGTGTTCAATGTCCAGCAATTATGCTGATAGTTTGTCATTAAAACCCAGCTCCGTTTGCACTCGGCCCCAGATTAACTGCTAATTTTGACAATTACCCGGCGGAAGGCAAAGGAAGTCGATCTGGTCTAGCATAGAATGGGGGAATGGGTTGGAGAATGGGTTGGGGAATGGTGGTGGTTATGGTAACCGGAGCTGCGGATGAGGTGTGAGCATATAGTGCATATACAGCCAGGTGGGGATTGGTGAGGGTTTTGTTTACCCACCAAATGGGATAGATATAATATTTTATTCACAACGGTTATTTAAAACCAATAATTTAGAACATAGAATAAAAAGAATTATTGGATTAAGATCTTCATTTGAGAATTTGTATTCTTAATTTGAGAATGTACTCTCTTTGAGTACAAATAATGTTGAATTTCGAAAACCTCTTGTTGGGTAGAAAATAAAACAGAGAAAGAATTTTTGATTATGATTACCATCTTTAATTGAGAATTTGTATTCTTGAATAAAGAATGTATTCATTTTGAGTACAAATAATGTACAAAACCTCTTGTTGAGTAAAAATAAAACCCAGAAAGAATAATGTAATATTAATTGAGAATTTGTATTCTTGATTTGAGAATGTGTCATACTTACTTTGAGTTCAAATAATTTGGAAAACCCTTTCGTTGAGTAAAAAATTAAACTGAGAAAAAATAGTTTATAAAGAAAGATAGTATAATGCTCTTAAAGTGAGAACATATGAAGCAGACTAATTTGCTCTTAAAGAGAGAATTTATCTACTTAGGTATATTTTAAGAAAAAAATTCCTAATTTGAGTACAAAGTTCTTGGTTAATTCCCTATTTTTTGTAAAAATTGTAGTGAAAAAGAGGGATTTTCTATAAAAGTGAGAATTTATGTACTTGATTATATTTAGAGAACAAAAATTCTTAATTTGAGTACAAACTTTGTACTACAAAATTCTTGGTTATTTCGTTATTTTTTGTAAAAATTGTACTTAAAAGAAGTGATTTGCGCTAAAAGTGAGAATTTATGTACTTGCTTATATTTTGAGAACAAAAATTCTTAATTAGAGTTTAATGTTCCTGGTTAACTCTCTCTGTATTTAATATAATAATTTAAAATTCCCCCCAATTTATATTTAGTTCACATTTCCAAAATTAAATATTCCAAAAATAATTCTCCCCTTAAATTGTTTGATGACCTCGTTGTATAAAGTGTTTAATCATTATATTTTCCCCTCGAATTCATCAAATGACCTTCTCCAACAACTCTTGACTCATCTGGCTAACTAATCTACTGTCATTTATCTTGTGCCGTGTTTTCAGACGAATGTGGGTCCCATCTTGCTCTCCATCAATCCGTACCTGGACGTGGGCAACCCGCTGACCCTCACCTCCACCCGCGCCCTGCCGCTGGCCCCGCAGCTGCAGAAGATCGTCCAGGAGGCAGTGCGTCAGCAGAGCGAGACGGGCTATCCGCAGGCCATCATCCTGTCGGGCACCTCGGGCGCCGGCAAGACGGCTAATGCGATGCTGATGCTGCGCCAGCTGTTCGCCATCGCCGGCGGAGGTCCCGAGACGGATGCCTTCAAGCACTTGGCTGCTGCCTTCACGGTCTTGAGATCCCTGGGTTCGGCCAAGACCACCACCAACTCGGAGTCCAGTCGCATTGGCCAGTTCATCGAGGTGCAGGTCACCGATGGCGCTCTCTACCGCACCAAGATCCACTGCTACTTCCTGGACCAGACGCGCGTCATCCGTCCGCTGCCGAAGGAGAAGAACTACCACATCTTCTACCAGCTGCTGGCCGGTCTGAGTCGCGAGGAGCGCCAGAAGCTCCACCTGGAGGGCTACTCGCCGGCCAATCTGCGCTATCTGCGGGGGGATATTGGCCAGAACGAGCAGGAGGATGCGGCGAGGTTCCAGGCCTGGAAGACCTGCCTCGGCATCCTGGGCATACCCTTCCTGGACGTGGTCCGCGTCCTGGCCGCCGTTCTGCTGCTGGGCAATGTGCAGTTCATCGATGGTGGGGTAAGTACACACAAAAAAGGCATGTTCCCGTAAAATCGATATGGCCACGTAAATTTCAGGTCATGCAGAACCCATATCCTTTTTACTTGAAATAGTCTTTTCGACCAGTTCTAATTAACCTGGCCGCATATCAAATTAAAATTGATCTTAAATAATGTAAAATCGATTTACGTTTCATATAGATTTTTTTTATAAGTGTAGTAATTGCTAATTGATAAAAATAAATTTGTATAAACATTTTTAAAGCTATGAGGCCTAAAGAATTACGAAAAGAATTAAAAAAAAATATGGTTTGCATTTAAAGGATATAACTCATACATACATACTACATACTTTTATCAAAAATGAATTTAAATCTATATTTCGTCAAACAAATCCGTTTTTTCCTCTTTTTATAAACAATCAATAAATTGACAAGGTAAAAAATGGGGAAGTACATTTGTTTGTACAAAAACTTATGTTACCTAAATGACGTATGAGTAATTCATCAAAAATCCTTAAACTTAGTATTTAATTTTTACCATTTTTACCATTCCATTTCCCAGAATTAGGGTAGGAAGAATAGGATTTAATATTGTTTATCACACAAATATCTAAACTTATCTGTGTATACTTGTGATGAAAATAGAAATTATCACTTAAGAGCGCCTTCTATATCTCATTTCTACCCTTTAACGCCATCTAGCGGACAGTTTTGCTTCGGCTTACATTTATTTTTAGCCGCTTATTGTAGCGATACCTCTTTGGTGCATTGGTTAGAGTGTTGGCTCTCGAGTCCGTTCGCGCGGGTTCGAATCCAGCCGAGGCCTTTACATCCAAAATAAAAATTTCTCGTGCTGATGGTTTAAGGTAATTTACGACTGAAAAACACATGTTTGACAACTTATTCTGAGCGAGAAATATTTTGAATAAATATTTAAAAAATATTTTGAATAAATATTAAGGACCGTAAATAATGATTATTGATATATTTTTTGAACCAAAAAATCAAGTACTTAGGATCGACATACGCAAAAAAGGAAAACATCATAGTGATCCTTTTTGCTTAATTTATTCATTATCGCCATGATTTTTATTTTTCGGAATTTTATAATAAATATTTAAATATTTAAAAAATATTTTTAAGGGTCGTTTTTCAGATACTGAGTTACAAAAAATCATAATTTAATTTAAAATGTATATTATTTTTAATAAAATTTTTTTTTTTAATCTTTATAATATTTTTTGTATTTTACTGGTTCCTAATTGGCTTAAAACAGTATTCCTAATTTTCCTAAGAAATCGTTTACATTGTACATTATGATTTAGGGATTAAAGACCTCTGTGATTAAGGATCCTTTTATCTTAACCTTTTGTAATCAAATGCTATTTTAAAATATTAGAAAGAATTTACTTTTTCTTGCCCTCATAAAATTTAAAATATTTTTAAAAAATATAATAAGTTATTTTTAAGATTATTTAAGGATAACCTGAATATGGTGAATAAATAAATTTAGGGATATGTTTACAATTTTTCTTACAATCGCAAACTAATCATTTCCATGTACTTTCCAGAACCTCGAGGTTGACGTGAAGGGTGAGACGGAGCTGAACTCGGTGGCCAGTCTGCTGGGTGTTCCGCCGGCGGCGCTCTTCCGCGGCCTGACCACCCGGACGCACAACGTCCGCGGGCAGCTGGTAAAGTCGGTGTGCGGCGATGGCGATGCCAATATGACGCGCGATTGCCTGGCCAAGGCGCTCTACTGCCGCACAGTGGCCACCATTGTGCGGCGGGCCAACAGCCTGAAGCGGCTGGGTTCCACACTGGGTACCCTCAGCTCGGATTCCAATGAATCGGTGCACAACCAGGCGGATGCCGCTTCCCAGCACGCCTCCACAATTGGCGGCGGGAATGCGGGCTCCAAATCGATGGCGGCGCTCAACAATGCAGTGCGTCATGCCACCGACGGCTTCATCGGCATCCTGGACATGTTCGGCTTCGAGGAGCCCCAGCCGCATGCCCACCTGGAGCACCTGTGCATCAACCTGTGCGCGGAGACGATGCAGCATTTCTACAACACGCACATCTTCAAGTCGTCGGTGGAATCGTGTCGGGATGAGGGCATCGTCTGCGACACTGAGGTGGACTATGTGGACAATGTTCCCTGCATTGATTTGATATCCTCGCTGCGCACCGGTCTCCTGAGCATGCTGGATGCGGAGTGTTCCGTAAGAGGCACTGCGGAGAGCTATGTGGCCAAGCTGAAGGTGCAGCATCGCTGCTCCACGCGACTGGAGACGAAACCCACTGCGGAGCCGCATGATCCGCGCATGTTCCTCATCCGTCACTTTGCGGGGCGCGTGGAGTACGACACCACCGACTTCCTGGACACCAATCGGGATGTGGTGCCCGATGACCTGGTGGCCGTGTTCTACAAGCACACCTGCAACTTTGGCTTCGCCACCCATCTCTTTGGCTCCGAGCTGAAGGCGTTGTATGCCCAGCAGCAGGCGCCACGCGGTCTCAGCTTCCGCATCTCGCCCACCTCGCATTCGGATCTGTTGAATGGCGATGAGCCGGTGTCCACGTTGACGCAGGACTTTCACACCCGGCTGGACAATCTGCTGAGGACTCTGGTGCATGCCAGGCCGCATTTTGTGCGCTGCATCCGGAGTAATGGCAGTGAGGCGGCCGGGAGCTTTGATCGCGCCACGGTGGTGAGGCAAATTAGGTCCCTACAGGTCCTGGAGACGGTCAACCTGATGGCCAGTGGGTTTCCGCATCGCATGCGCTTCAAGCAGTTCAATGCCCGCTACAGGATGTTGGCTCCCTTCCGCCTGCTGCGGCGGAGCGAGGACAAGGCTCTGGAGGATTGCCAGCTCATACTGCAGTACGCTCTGGAGCAGCCACCAGTGCTGGATGGCTCTGTCACGCTGGCCTGGGCGCCAGGCAAGCGGCATGTCTTCCTCAGCGAGGGCATCCGCCAGCATCTGGAGCACCTGCGCACGGAGATCCGGCATAAGAGCGCCACCCTGATGCAGGCCACCTGGCGTGGCTGGTGGTGGCGCAAGAAGGTGGGCAGCCGGGGAGCCAAGCTTTCGTCAAGGGCCACGGGTGTGGCTCCTCTACCGGTGACCAAGAGCACCCAGAATTCCGCGGCGCAGAATAAGGCGGCCTCCTCCACCATGGCCGCCTTGGCTGCCGTGGCAGCTGCTGCTCCTAGTACGGGTGAGGGTGGTCTTCCTTGGAAACCTGATCTTCAATGTAAATCAAATCTTAAATTCCTAACCACAGTTCCACGCCTTTCGGCCAAGACCACGAACCTGGTCAACGGCGGCACCGTGGCCAGACCCAGGCCACAACCCATCGCCGGGACTCCTCCGCCGGATCCGCAGGAGAAGTGCGACCAGAAGATCATACAGCAGACCTGCAACCTGTATGGACTGGATTTGGTAGGTGTTTGCCAAGGGAATCAAGGGTTAATATCTAGACAGAAGGAATTAATCAATAATTATACATTCTTAAATCAAGAATTATACATTCTCAAATCAAGAATTATACACTCGCAAGTCAAGAATTATACATTCTCAAATCAGGAATTATACATTCTCAAATCAAGAATTATACATTCTCCAATCAAGAATTATACATTCTCAAATCAAGAATTATACATTCAGAAATCAAGAATTATACATTCTCAAATCAAGAATTTCACATTCTCAGATAAAGAATAGTTATTCTCAATTTGAAGAATTTTTATTCTTAATTTGAGGAATTTTTATTCTCAATTGGAGAATATACTGATTTCAAGTATAAAAAATCACATGTATAGTAAAAATTAAACCTATTTTTCCCTTGTTCACAAATTATCTTAATATTATATGACATTGAAAATCAAAGTAAGAATTTATGTACTTCCTTATATTTTGAGTACAAAAATTCTCAATTTTTCTTCAAAACACTTTGTGAATTATATCTATATCACAGGAACGTCCACCGCCTGTTCCGGCTTCGAGAGCCTACACGATCTCTGGAAATTCGAAGCTGGGCTATCCACAGAGTCGCGTGATGAAGATGAACTTCCCGGAAGAGGGTCAGTCGGAGGCGTTGCAGTTGAAGAAGGGCGAGGCGGTGACCGTGATAGGGGCCTCTACCGGTCGGGGTCACCTTCTGGTGGAGCACAAGAATCAGAGTTTCCATGTGCCCTTCCAGTACATGGAGCTGATCACTTCGGATGGTGGTGCTGTTGTTGGATCCAACCTGCCTCCGATTCCAACTGGCCAGCCCAATGGTGTGAAAATTTAAAAGAATTTTGAAAATTTGGATTGAATATTACATTTATCCAAACTGATCATAGACTGTAAATATTGATTTAGACTTGGAATTAAGATTAAACATTTTTGTTGTAAGGAACGCATGCAAACTGAGGTGCTCAAATTGGCCCTGGATTTACGTAGTATTATTATTGTCGTGTTATGAATAAACGCCAATCGATAGGTTGTAGCTTCGAATACATACCCACAAGTGCCAATCAAATAAGTTCTTCCATTTAGCTCATAGGTATTTTACATGTTATTGAGATTACTTTATTCGCCGTTGAAGGTCAATACCCCAAGTAATTAAATAAGTTTTTGCAAGACCATTCAATATTGTATTTTCATACATTTAAGATTTGCGCATTTTCTTCGATTAAGATTCATTTCGTCATTCAAATAAACGAAGCATGCATTGAAATATTTCAAGTATCCTGTTTTATTAGGTGGTGTTTCAAAAATGAGTGGAAATGGAGAATAAACATTTGGAATGTTACATCTGGTAAACAAGTAAACAAGTTCTCAAACATATTATAAAAAAGTTCCTTAAAAACAAAAGAGGTAAAAAACTCTGTGGAAAATAAAATACAAATACATTGGGGTATGAATTTGGTTTAAATTTGGTTACTCTAACGATCAAGAATAAGTTTATGTAAAATGTCTTAGGTTATGGGTATAAAAAGACTATCTAATATAAAATGGTAATTAGATTATTTGCCTTGAATCATAATTTTGAAATGTGCTCTCCCACGAAAGGATTCAGAAAAAAAGGACCTCAAAGTTGGTAAAATGTTTCATTTTTGCCATATTTGAAGGGTTATTACAGGAAAACAGATTATTGCTTTGTTATCTAGTCAAGACATTTAAAAAGTACAATTATTTAACTTCCGATCCTGAAACATAGGGATTTTTAAGATTTTTTGTAAGGAAAAAATAAATAAAAAGAAAACATAGTCAAAGGAAAATTACATTTGAAGGGTTAGTTTTTAAAATATAATGCTCTTTAATTAAAGATTAATTTAATGTATTATGATTTAATAGAGATAAATACATAATAAATACATAAAAAATAAATAGTACTTGAGTACCGCTACCAAATACGTAAGTGATCAGCTGACAACCCATCACATACACTTACGTTTACTTACGTTTAAATGACACTTACGTAAAATCGCGCATACGCCTGCTTCACGGCGCGGATTTCGGTTGAGCTTTTCCGTTTAAATTGGTTCAAACAAAAACATTAGTTGCTATTTCTTTGAAAATTACACACGGATTGTTATTGTAAAATAGTTAAATTAAATCGATCGAAAAAAGTGGGTGAAACTACTATAAATCGCGAGTAATTTTCAGCTGCGCAGTAGGAAAAAGCTGAGGAAATCTACACACTGTTGCCGTGGCTTAATTGTAGAAATAAACAAACACATCCAATATGACAAACATGCGGCCACCGCAGAAATCCAAGTTGCTGAAGGTCGTCATTTTAGGCGACGGCGGTGTGGGAAAGTCCGCCCTTCTCACGCGCTTCGTTTCGAATCGGTACGAGGAGAACAACTTCCACACCATCGGCGTGGAGTTCATGAACAAGGATATAGTCGTCGACGGGGAGCGCTTCACATTGCAGGTAGAGTTGGGTACTTAATGGTATATCACCTGATTATATAATGGTCATTATTGCAAAGGTAAATACCATAAATCAATGGAAATTTGTACAATAACTTGTGGGTCGGGGTTGTAGAACTTTTACAATTCTTGTTTTGGTGAATGCAACAGTTGGGCAAGATAACGACAAGCCAAGCGTATTTCCTTTACGTGCAGAGCCCCCTCCCCCTACACCTGATATTCCCCCCCTCAGACATTTTGGAACCCACAATACACCGATCCACCGGCATTTTGTTGATGTAAACACTCGAAAACCGAACAACGATTGAGCTTTGTTTGCTCTCCCTATCATTCGCAGTACAGTGGTTATAAAGAAAAGTTACCAACCTACAAATTCCAAAAAAAAATTTCTAATAGATTTTTAATGAAAATAAAGTTTGAATTGAGATAAACTGAGATACCACTGTACCTGTATTTTGAAAACTAAAGTAATACTCTAAATAACTTATTGATGCTTAATATTCTTTTAAATTTAATAATAATAATTAGTAATCTTAAAGAAAAATGTTTTAAATGTATTTAATAATCCAAAGATTAGCTTATTTTTATTTTTGATATACATGTATCTATCCTTTAATAATATTAAAAAGTAATATTTCTAAAAATAATTTTTTTTAAATTTAAACAATAATTATTTTCGTTCTTAAAATTTCTAAGGTACCACTGTACCTGTATTTTGAAAACTATAGTTATGGTATAAATAAGTTTATAATCCTCAATATTCTTTAAAATATTGATAGTATTTAACAGTAAACTTTTTAAAAAACATTTTTTTTAATTTTTATTATAAGTATTTTGTTATTTTTTATATTTCTGAGTTATTACTGTACCTATTCCTATATTATAGCTGTATCTCTTCCATCTGCTCTGATGCCCCCCACACACATATAGGCATTAAATTTGTACTCAATTAACGTTGAGCTCTCGGCATTGCAAAAAAAACAAAAACTGAAATAATAGCAGTAATGACAGTTTCTCTACTCGTAACAAGGTAGAGACACTTTGTTTCATCCGCCGCCACAGTTTCTGTTCTCAATCTCTATTTGCTCAGTAATTGGTTTTCATTTATTCTTATTCTAAATTATCGAAGCCAAAACAAAATGTTGTTCACAGTTCGCCAGGCTCGGAAAACTTATGAATATGCAAGGGCGTCTCAGTGAGTAAGCAAAATCGAACCAAAGGTGTCGCGAATCGGAATAATGATTCTAATTGAACCGCCGATGTTGTCGGGTATAGAAAGTGATAGAATGTGTAGATTTATACATGACTAATCCCAGGGGAATTTTATAGAGATTTTTGCAAGATTTCCCTCAAACGGTAGAATCTAGAAAATCATTTTGGTTCACGGTTCGTTGAGCCGAAGAAAAACTTGCTAAAAAGGGGATTTTCCAAGCCGGTTCTGCAAAAAAAAAGTAAAATTACTGGGGTGATTTTTGTATTGTCTGTATATTCATGTTACCATGGGAAGTATACACACTTTAAAAAGGTCAGTTTACTCATGGTTTTCAAGGCCAACGTTTGTTTACGTTTGTTTTCTGGGGGTGTTAACTGTATTTACTTTATTTGTAGATAATATACCGATATTGAAATAGTTATTTAATGTGGAGACTTTACTTAGAAGTTCGTCTTCCTTTCAAAAAATGAAATAAAATATAATAGTTTTACAATGAAAGTGAAGGTATTAATTTAAAGGGAGTGTTAACATAATTTACTTTATTTTTAGATAATATACCGATAAGATAGATTTTTAATGAACATAGGTACCTTACTTAAAAGTTCCGGTTTCATTTAAAAGATCAACAAAAATTCTTTAAATATGGTAAAGGTATTTGTTATCTGTAACTGCTAGACAAATTCATATTCACCAAATTTACTTAGCTCTTCTCTTATCACTGCCACTTTGTTATCAGCTGGCGCTTCTGACTACCCCTTAAGCTAAATATTTGTTTAGCACACAAAAAAAAAGCGAGTAAAGTGAATCAGGCATGCAAACACCCTTACTTTAGACAGCGAAAGTTTCAGTTTCCCAGTTAGTTTAGTTCTGAATCGAATGCAAATTTCAATAAAGCGCTAATTGAATCACCGATTCAATTAAAGTTAATTGCCGCCCATGTTTAATTTCATGTTCACCAAACTAGATATGGGATACGGCTGGCCAGGAGCGATTCCGGGCGCTGCGCACACCTTTCTACAGGGGATCGGACATCTGCCTGCTGTGCTACGCCCTCGACGACCGGGATAGCCTGAAGGGACTGGGTCTGTGGCGCAACGAGTTCCTCAACTACGCAGACGTGGACCAGGACAAGTTCCCCTTTATCGTGGTGGGAAATAAGGTAAGAACAGCTCAACGGATTATAAGCTAAAATACAGGGACTAGAAATAACAATTTTTGATTTATTTGTAAGCGTATAATAAAATAAAAATCCACATGTTTTTGACTTAGACAAGTAACTAGTATCTAAAGATACTAAAAGTAACTAGTAGTATCTAAAGATTATTATTAAAAGTTTTCGAAGTTTAAAAAAATTAAAAAACATATTTTTTGTATAGAGATTTTGAAAAAATGCTGTTTTTGAATCAATTTTTCTATCTTTAGTCAATTCAATATCATTAAATTAAATTATTACAAATTACTTACATCATTTACTAGATAGTGTCAGGAAAATGTTAATCAAAATATTGAAAACTGTTTGTTCGAGTTATAGGGCGTTAAAAAGCATGTTTCGAGAAAAATTCACTTAAAGTTTTGACAAAGAGGTTTAAAATAAAAAAGATGAAAAGGATTAAAAGTAGAATTAAAAAGTAGAAGATAGATTACGAGTAATGAAATGTGTTAAAAGTTTTTTTTCGAAAAAAAAATATATTTTTTTTAACTTAATACTTTTAAAACTCAAAATATTATATTCTTAGAAAAGAAAAAAGAAATAAAACGTTCGCACTTTAAAAATGTCATAACTTTTTCATCTTCGAATTCGAATATATTAAAAAAAAATATTAAAATGTAAAATACCATAAATTTATTATATACCTATTAAATTCTTTTCCCCACTTCAGAACGACATTCCGGAGCAGAAGCGGCAGGTGAACATCGATGGAGTGCAGCAGTGGTGCGCTGAGCAGAAAATCGCCAGCCACATCACAACGTCCTCGAAAACGGCCAACAATGTGACGGACGCCTTCGTCCTTGGCCTCCGCCAGTGGCGGCACATGGAGTGCGTGGCGGAGGCGGAGCTGCGCCAGCAGGGCGACACCATTGACCTCACCAGCCCCATTCGCCTGGTGCAGCGACGCATCTGTTGCACGGGCGGCGGCGGTGGAGGAGAAGGAGGCGAGGGGCAGGACACGAACGATGCCGCCATGCAAAGTCCGGGCAAGAAGATGTTCGGACCAAAGCGCAACGCCGCCACGAAGGCGCCATCCACCAATTATAGGCTATGAGCAGACAGACTGGAGCTGTCAGGGAACTTACGCTTAATTTAACCACTTACCCCGCCGGGTTGACCTTCGATTCCAGTGCATTGCGTTATATTCCGAGAGGGGAAAGTGCCTCAGACCAAAAAGTAATCCAGTTATAAAAGCGATTACCCTGAAGTCGATGATATTCTAAAGGAACTTTGCTTTTTAAGCGCACTACTTAAGATGAAAATAGGTTAAATTATACCAACGAATACTTTCTTGAAGGATTATTGTTAAATTATTAAAATTATTTGATTGTTTTCCTATAATATCGGCCAATTTGAACAATGTAACTGTTATACAGTATAGATAATCTTACAAGTTGCATTGTCTTATACTGTATAACAGTGAAAGCAAGTGTCTTGAAAAAAAAAGCTTCTAGTGTATTATATAGTTTAATAAAAGTATACAAACTTTATACAATTTTCATTCTGTATAACAGTAAAAACAAGTGTCTTGGAAAAAACAGCTCCCAGTGTCTTATATAGTTTATAAAACTATACCAACTTTATACAATTTTCGAGGCATTTTTCTGAAATATTATTGCTAAATTATTTGATTGATTTCTTATAATATCAGCCAATTCGAACAATGTAACTGTTATAAAGTATAGATAACCCTACAAGTTTCATGGTCTTATACAGTATAACAGTAAAAGCAAGTGTCTTGGAGAAAATCCAGCTTCTAGTGTCTTATATAGTTTATGGAATTATACCAACTTTATAGAATTTTTGAGGCACCCAAAGTTTTGCCAGATTTGTATATGCATTAGCTAAATTGTAAGAAAATATTTATAATAAATATATACCAAATTGAAAAGTTTAAGTCTGCTTTAAAATTATTTATCAAAAATATGCCCTACAAAAGAATAAAAAGGATGCCACATGTCTAGACGAATGTGTGTTTATATTTCAACAATTGGTTTAAAAATGTACAATAGTAAAATGATATAAATACGATTACCCCGGATTAATTACAATATGTAGGTATAACACTTTGATTAAGACTAAGGCAAACTCTAGGCGTTACTCACTAGCAGGAGAAGCGTATGACAGATCGAGTGCTTAACAATAACGTGTGCGTGAGTTGAGCACAAGTATGCTTAAAATTGAAACTTGGGGAGGTTTTTATTATCACTTGCAGATCACTTCTTCTTGTAGCCATACGAGTTGATGGTGTCGAACTCGCCGTCGCATTTCAGGAGTAGTTCGTACCACTGATCACTGTCGATGCGGTTGGCCTCCCGGAATCCTCCATAGCAAGCTGGCAGGCACTTCGGGGACATGTACTTGTGCAGGGACTCGCGATCTGTGCCATGGAATATGATCCTGCTGCGCAGCTTCTCCTTGAGGAAGGGCTTGAACAGGGCGAAGACCACCTGGAAGATCTTCGGCTGGTTCACAATGTGAATGGCCTTGATCCTCAGTGGCACCGAGTCCTGCAGCCAGTCCACAATTCGCTTGGCAAAGGGCGGTGTAAATTGCCAGGTCTGCTGGAGACTCAGGCCATCCATGTCGAAGATCACCACGGCGCCGCAGATCTGCGTCTCCGGCTCCAGCATGGCCGCCTCCAGGAAGAGCACGGCGCCCTTGAAGACCTCATCCAGGGTGACCTGCTTGTGCTTCCAGCGTTCTATAATGGGAGATAATAATATATTAATGAAGGATATGTTAGAAATACTATTATAATGCAGTTGAAATATAACAAAATAAATAAAATCTATATAATGCCATTAACTAAATCGATCGAAGGATATATTTGAACTGTTCTTATAATAAAAACTGTGGTTTTTATAGTTCTTATTTGAATATACTAATTATTTTTTTTAAATAATTATAAATTAAAAACAATAAATATTATTTTATATCAAAATATTAAAAAAATTATTTTTTTAAGTTTTTATTAAACAAAACTTTTTTAAGAAGAATTTTTTTATATATTTTTTTAAAAGGCATTGTTTTTAAAATAAAAAATTAATTAAATTAATTTTAAAAACAATGCTTCTTACAAATAAAAAATTTTATTGTAAAAATCTGAATCTTTAAAAACTTTAAACCAGGGACCGTAAATAACTTTTATTTTATAAGACCTACTACGCTTTTTTTTATTTTTATTAGTAATTGCTTCATATTTTTAAACTTGATAGACAAATAGAAATACTATGTTAGTTGTTTACAAAAATCGTTGATTTGTATATAGTTGGTGAACAACATTGAAAAACGTTTTATTTTTGACGTTAAAAAATAAATCGCAGTAGACTATTTAAAATAAAAGTCTCAAATAACTGTTATTTACAGTCCCTGCTTTAAACTCAACTTTAAAAGTGGAAATTCACAAAATATTATCTTTTTTAAATATATATCTTTTTTAACCTAATTTGAATAATTTTGTTTCTTTGTGTACTTACTGCCCAGTTCCAGAACCAAAATACGACGCCCACATTGATCTCGATTGGGAAAGACGGTGAGTATATTGTGCTTAAAAATGTTGGCCTCGTTCGACGGCTTTAGGTTGTTGTACACATCAGCGTGCTTCACCTTGAAGGAGTAGTAGCGCTTAATCTGTTCCAACGAAACTAATAATATTAATATTAAAATTCAGATTTATACTAATCCAAGCTTACCAGATCGCGAGCACTCTCCGGATAATACTTGCAGGGTCGCAGATATCTGATCAGCCACTCCTCGTTTCCCTTGGGATAAAGCAAGTCCGTTTCCGCTGAAATAATATTAGTAAATTAATATTACACACCTCCTATGAACTTAAAGCTTAAAAGTCATAGATCAACCGACATTAGACTGATCAAGGTATAAAGTTGAAATTAAGAGCGAATGCTATATCGTATGATTGCGTTATGTAATGTAATCCTATCGAGGGGTGCTACTTTTAACCCCAGCCTGTTATTAGTGACACGAAATTGCAACCTAATAATACAGAGCTGTTTGTTCGGATATTGTGTAGAATTGATTTTTAAATGTTTAACAAGCGGTTAAATTATTGCAGGCGGTTTTTAGTTGTCAAAAACTTATATCTTGGGATTACCTACATGAGTAGACCCATTTACAATATTTATTAGGCAGTAATAAAAATGTAATACCCTTCTGTACTTGATTTTATTATTCACATGATCATTGCTTAGTCTTGAAAGGTAACAAGTGGGAATTATCGGTTTTTAATTTATGCAAAATTAGACTGTTGGCTAACTGGAAATCCCTGAATTTTTAATTATGAAAAAAATGTACATATAAGCAAATGATATATGTACGAAGTTTATATTTCAATAACTAAGGCATTATTTTCAAAATCATTATAAAATGTAAATATTATATTATAACATTATATTATAATAGAACAGGTTGGGATAACTATTAAATAAAATATTATATTAAAACATATTATAATAAAATAGTTTGGGAGATCTATTAAATTAAATATTATATTAAAACATTATATTATAATATAATAGTTTTAAATAATTATTAAATTTATATTAAAAAATCATATAACAGAATAGTTTGGGATGATTATTAAAATAATCATTATATAACATTCTATTATAATGGGGATAATTATTAAATTAAATATTATATTACAACATTCTATTATAAAAATAATTTAATAGAATACTTTGGGATAATTATTATATTAAATATAATATATCAAAAAATTCTATTATAATAGAATAGTTTCGGATAATTATTAAATTAAATATAATATATCAAAACATTCTGTGATAATATAATAGTTTGGGATAATTATTAAATTAAACATTATATTTAAAAATTCTATCATTAAAGAATACTTTGGAATAATTATTAGAACTCAAAATATCCGATCGTTTCTTACCCTCTAGAAGACGTGCCAGTTCCTTTGCGGCCTCTTTCTGGCGCTCGGGGGTTTCCCGCAGCTCCTTGATGGCCACCTCCTTGCCCTGGGCCGTGGGTTCGCCCAGCTCGAACTGCAGCAAGTAGTCGCCCAGCTGCAGCGTGGGCAGTTGGTCTATATCCGACAGCATTGTGGGGACTCCTGGAAAGGAAAGCAATCAAGATTTAATTAGCGATAGCTTCTGTACTTTGAGCCGCAGTTTTATTTCACTAAGCGCACTTGGAACTTCGGCCAACTAAATAACTTAAGCCAACTGACAACAATTGCCAATTAGTTGCCCATATAATGACGGCAGTACTTCACAATTACTTACTCATTTTGCAATTGTTATTGCTCTGCGATAATTTTCAGTTTTATTTTCTAAGCGGTTCGCCTTTAAGATGTGCGATCTCGAGTTTCAGTCTGCCTCTAATGACAAATTGTGCACTCTATTTATAGGAAAGACGGTAGATATTTGAATTTGTTAATCAAACCGGCTCAAGGGGTTAACTGCATTGAATTTCTAGACTTCCCCGGCGATCGGTTTAGTCTGCTTTACTTTATTGATCACCTGGCCAACCTTCACCTTGACATTCGCAACTTATAACGGAAGACGAAGCGAGAAATTCGCAAATCGCCGACCCTCGAAGATGGCGATCATGGCAAATGCATTTTTTGCAGATATAATAGCATCTCATAATTTCAGAAAATACATTTTCGAAAACCTTGAACTGAATTCTCGAGACTCTCGACACGTTCTACTTGAATGAAATTCTAGTTGGGCAAGTTTCGAAACTAGTACCCAGGGTCTAAGATATATGATATATGAGAAATTAGCGCTGTAAATTTCCCAGCTTGCTGCCGAATGGAATCCGAATTGGAAATTAGCGCCATAAATTTTCCATCTTGTTGCGCAGCTTTGGATTTTGGTTCGAAAACAAAAGACTCGGAAATTAGCATCCAAAGAGGTGACATTGAAATTTTCTACCAATTTGGTTTAGATGGGCCAGGTGATGATATGCTAAAGATCTCGTCTATTTTCGCATTCATAAATGACACAGTGAGCATTTTTGAATTATTAATGTTGGGTCTGGGAAACTACGAGATCTTTAATAGTACACACGGATCACAACACAAACCGAAACTTGTTTGGTTTAATGGCTAACAGTAATCCGCGAAGAGGGTCTGAAGAGCCGGCCGAGAGGTACGCGTGCAACGGAGCCGAAAGCCCAGGTGAAACTGTTGCGGCCAAAAGCGCGAGGCGGAGATTTTATGCCAGGCCAAGAATCGAAACTGGATTTGTGAAGAGAGCGCCAAGAGAGTGGGTGTTCCCGAGCGATGCGCTTTGGACCCAGAGTTGTCAATTAGGTTTTTGGGCTTAAATGCATGTTTTATATAAGGTATAGATCTTAGAGGTTCATTTTCTGAGAATATTTATTTTGTTTTATTATGAGAGTTCTTAAAAATTTAATTTTTAAAGAAACTTTCTCATATCTTGGTAAAAAAAAGCATTTTTAGTAGGCTTTGTTCTTCTACAACTAAAATAGTGCAATTTTAAAATGTATTAAAAAAAATAATAAAAACAAAACTATAAAAAAAAAATTTTAAAAAAAAATTTTTAATATAAAAAATATTATTTATTACTATGATAGATCTTAAAAATTTAATTTTTAAACAAACTTCCTAATGTCTAAAATAGTGCAATTTTAAAATGTATTAAAAATATATTATAAAAAAAAATGTTAAATATAAAAAAAAATGTGTTTTATTGTGAGAGATCTTAAAAATTTAATTTTTAAAAAATCTTCCCCATGTCTTGGTAAAAATATTTCTTTTTAGTAGACTTTGTTTTTTCTACAACTTAGATAGTGTAAAAAAAAATTAAAATTAGAAAAAAAAATTTTTTTCGATTACAAACCAAAACTAAACAGCACTATTTAAATCTGAACTTGAGCATGACACTCACGTGTGTCGAGCAGAGAGCAAAGGTGTCATATAGCAGAGTTTACCCAGAGAGAGAGCTTGATCTGGGTGCATCGTCATTGGGAAATGATGCCACCACAAGCCGGTTTCAGTTTCGCTTTCAACTTCAACGCTTTCTGAGCTGTCTTGCCTAATTAATTCGGGTTTTCTTCGAGTGTAATTGCCCCAGTGTACTGGGCGGTCGAAAATCCCTTGGCATAGGCATTTCCTACGGCGACCCTGAAACTCCGTGCTCTGTGCTATCCGGTTTCAATGCTGCCCCGCTCCACGCCAATTAGTGCTTACACCTGTTCGACCAACGTACACTTGGGGTCAAGTCAATAGCACTGTCAATCAAAGTCGATGGGCCTTTCCAACGGAGGGGGATTGCAGTCACTTAATATTCAGAAATATCTCCATTATCTTATAAGAAATAACACAAGTGAAACCAGTTTGAGGTTTTGCTTAATACATTACACGAGCAAATTATTGAATATTTTACTAAAATTTTCCACTTAATAAATTTATCTACCCAATATTTTTATATCCAGAAAAATCTTGATTATAAATTTTAATGAATTATGGAGTTTTCTATATAAAAAAACTGGAAAACGTAATAAGAACTTGGAAAGCGTATTATAATGTGAACATTGTAATGTAATGTTAGTAATATTTTATGATCTATTTGTATAGCCCCCTGTGTATGTTTGGCATATTTGGTATAATTAACACGTCCCTAAGCTCGGCACCCTGTGCGTTGTGGACAGAAAACCCGCCCGGTTTTGGACAAATCGGTTCAGTCGCACGATCGCACGTGCGAAGACTTCGGCCATTCATGGTTTTACGCTTCGTTATACTCTCGATTTCGTTTCGCCCCGTTTTGGACTATTGGTCTATTTTTACTACGCTCTTGAAGCGGATGCTGACGAAAACTGGGTGCTATAAAGCTGATAATGAACTACGAACGTAGATCATCAAGCCCAGTATGAGTAATTCTGGGGTTACGACCCGTTGCAATGTCAACCTTCGCCCTTCGGTTTCTTGCAAAAAAAAACCCTACATGAGAAACTTGATTTTGAAAACCTGACAATGGCAAGGCAAGCCCAGTGTATAAAGTGCTTTGACCTTACACCAAAGTTAATAAAAAATGCAAGTAAACCATTACTGAAATCGTACAAAAAGATAAGTTACATACTTGTTTCTTTAGACAATCAAGTTGGTTTAGAAAAAAAAGATTTCTTTGAATAGTAATGAATAATAAAATTGGGATAACTTAGGATCTATGATCTTATAATCTGATTTAATAACGAATATTACGATTATAAATGTCAAGAATGTAAATAAACCTTTTATTATGATTTGGGACATTGAGATTTATTAAAATTATTGAAAACTTAAGTAGATTTCTGGTTTTAATAATGTTTTATGTAAATAATCTAATGAATGTTATCAGCAATTGTATAGCTTATGATGTATTGGTACTATTTTGAACTCAACTGTAGGCATGCGCATTATCTACGCCTACCCTTTTCTTTATGACTACTTCCATACAGATAATTCTATTAAAATTTATAAAATATGGTCTATAATATATAGTAAATGTTTATTAACTAGCCGCTTCAGCGAGTTTACACTGTTCCTCACCAAAGCGAGTGGGTTTTGCTGGAAAAGAGGGGACTGCCTCCGAGGGCAGGCACCTCATCGCAGATGCAGCGGTCAGCATTGTCATGACAATGCAAATCGAAAACACGAAACAAGCACACACAAAAAAACAGCTAAACACAATGAGTTTTGCACATGCAAATAAATTAATATTTTTTTGTTGAACTGTTCAAGCCGGGAGCATTGGATCGGATAGGACGCTCGGTAAATGGGTCAATGTCGGCGAGTTACTGAACTATACTTGAAATTCTCGACCGACGAATGCATAAAAGGAATGCCTGCAAACATAATGAGGAAAAGGCAGGGCGAAAAAAGAGACAGACAGTGATGACCACTGTTACAAAAGTCACACCACTGTAAATAGTAATACCTATTATATCTAGTGATAAGATTAAAGTTTTTGGGGATAGTTTAGAAATATTTATTTTCTATATAACTTTATTTTTTTAATATTTCTATATATCTGACATATATATTTTTATTATTTTATTTCACAAGCTAAATATTTTTTATATTATCATAAAATATTTTAAATATCTTTTTAAATAACATTTATATTTATTCTCATATTATTTTAATTTTGGATGTAATAAAAAATCACCTTCAGCTCACAATATTTCAAAAAATGTTACAAATAAAAAACCTTTAATATTTGGGTTCACCCAAAAATGCACTCTTATAGCCAGAAAATCGTTACAATTTCCATTTACTCACCTTAATTCAAATCTGCTAATCCAAATATATGTGTTTCCTAGCGCTTAAATCCTTTTAAAGCTCCCTTTTGCAAGTGATATAGTAAGCTTGGTTCGCGTTCACAGACTGAAAATATAAAGCTGCTTGTCAAATCGTTTTATAGCCGCCCCTTAACCGTACTGCGACCATTACACATATAACAAAGTTATCAAGAGAGATGTATGTCGGTCGGAATAGTTGGGCATTTAAAAAAGGCCAACGCGATTTAATAGGTCATTATAAGCCACTAGAGTCGAGTCAAAAAGCGTTAAGATCACGTTGCGAATCGCCTATGGAGATTTTTGCTTTTTTGGGTTTATTTGGATAAGTTGAGTTTAAAAGAGTTTCGTGAACTCGGCATAAATTTTATGAAAATTCCATTGTTTTAGGCACTTTAAAAAAAAATTTATTAGTTTATTTCTTACAGTGCAGTGTACTCAATCGATTTTTTACAGCAATTAACATTATTAAATATAATGTTTAAGGAAATGCACTGAAAATACATTTTTACATATAAAGTTCTTAAAGTTTTTCACTTCAAATGCACTATTTAAAAACCATTCTTTTTAAATTCCAAATAATATATGACAAGAAGTAAGTATCAATATTCAGTTAATTTAAATTTGCATTCCGTAAACCGCCTATAAATCACTTTAGCACTTTAATATCCTTAAAAATGTTACACATTCTTAATTATGAATTTTCACCGGTTATTTTCACTCTTGTTTCGAGGAAAAACTGAAACTAAGCACTTGCGAGAAGTACACATCCAATATTTATTTTAGAATGTAAACCTCTGAACATTTTTATAGTTTTCGAGAAAGCAATAAATATTTTTGTGGTAAAATTCCATCGCGTAAGCACAGTATTCGAGTCTCTTTTACAACGTTGTATACATAGATTTATCGATGGTAGATAAGTAGAATATTCTCACATTTTCGCACAGTGTATCGAGGTTAATCTTCAGATGGTTACGCGACTTGGCGGTAATTAGACTTGAACTTTTGAACGCTCCGTTCACAACTAGTTTAAAGACTAATCGCCACTGTGACTGAGTAAAAAACTAGTTTTAAATCTATTTTACCAGTCGGTAATGTTGCCAGCTATACGGGTACTTAATACTTTGGCTATCACTCTTTCAACAACAATGATTTTGTGGCAGGCAGTAGCTACTTTCGTCTTGCGTGTCCGCGTTCCGCGATCCAGCGATCAACTGACTGGGGCTGTGGGTAATGCGAACTCATTTGCTTTTAGTTTCAAACGCGAGCAATTAATTAAGTATTTCACTGCTTGCCGCTGCCCAAATGTATTTCAATTTCATTTTCTTGCACTTGCTTGAGCCCATTCTGGGTGTCGGATCGTCAGTCCGCCAGTCAGTCACCTTCGCCCATGGAGCTACAGCTACGTCAGCCTTTAAAGTCCGCCGGATTTTCGTTGAGCAGTCAATTGCAATTAGCTTAGTCAAAGTACAGAGCGCTGAAAGTTAAAAGTAACCCACTGGTGGCATTAATCAATTTACGAACACGCAATCCCGGCGACAGCTGTTGATACGCACAACGCTTCGTTTGGACAATCAATTATCAACTATTTACATGCATTTAATTTGAATGTCAAATTCAGATTCAGAGCTTAGCCTATGACAGTTACAATTAATGAGAGTCGTTTACATATGATCATACACTTATAGGTTCTACACAAACCCTATCTATGGCCTAGATTCATCCATTCATTCCGTTGTATTGTCGAGTATAAAACGTACATTTGACTAAACGAAGAGATATTGTGCATACAATTGTTTCTAGATATTGCTTACGATGAACTACAAAAGCGTTATCATCGGATGTTTTACAAGATTAAAGCTTAGACTACATACAAAAAGTTTTGGTTATTAATATGTCAACGATATTCACTGCTTAAGTCTTTAGTAGCGCTTACATTTACGGATTAGTTGCCCTTAAGTACAGATCAAATCTAAGTGGGAGAATTGCGTATTTACAATACAAATATCGGAGACTCCTGGCAGACGTTGGAACACTTAGGTCGGCCGAATTCTTGCTCTGCGACTCCGTCGCCTTCTCTGCAATCATTTGGGCCGAATCTTCTCGTACATGAACTTTTGCACGTGCTTGTTATCGGGCTGCATGAGCTTCTTCTTGTTGAACTCGAATTGGGCCAGCGCAAACTCGTACAGATCGTTTTCCATTTGCCAGATTTTGGTCTTTTGAATGGCCTTAATTGTTGAGTCGCTCGGCGGCAGCTTGGAAGACGTCACTCGCAGATGGGATTTGTTTGAGTTGTGATAGTGCTCGCGAAAGCCGTGGAAAATTCTACAAAAAAAAGGGTAAATTAATTTGACTGGAATTCCCAGGTAGTTTTCCATACTCACCTGGGCAGTGATCTCTCCAGCAGATCCACAAACTCATACATCTGCTCGGTGACTCCGACTAGAAAGTACTCGTTGACTAGATTGCGCTTGGCCTGATCCAGGGCCCAACTGCTGCCGGGTTCCCAGCACTCGGCGGCATGGCCACAGAAGAAGGGAATCTGCAGCCACATATTCTTGGGATCACAGTCGGGTTGCTTCTGCACCACGCACTCGTCGAAGGTCTATGATAGACAATAGGATTCAGATTTAATTCATTCTAAATAATATCTATTATACTAACAATTTTATTGCCCGCCTTCTTGCGTACTAAATTCGGTCGGTAGTTGTCGCCGAAGCGTAGGAAATAATAGTAGGAGACAAGTCTGTCCAGAGGCTTGCGCACCAGATTAATATAGATGGGCTTGTGGGCGATTTGGAATCTGCAAAATGGAAATGTTTATATGGTATCTGCTTGGTTAAGGTTAAGATACGTACTTGGAGAAGTCTAGGAAGGCCATGTGGCCATGATAAAGCGCTGGCTTCATCTCGTGCCACCGGGAAACGTTTCGCACGAACTGGATTTGGTTGGGAAGCGAGAGGACGTGCATATTGGCAGTCACATTGATGTGCAGCACATGGAATTTGTTTAGCTTGCAGAGATCGTAGGCGATGTTGACAAAACTGGTGGATCCCGTCTTCGGAACGCGATTGTACAGCACCACCAGGTGCTCCTCAAAGTCGAAGTCATCGGTGGATGTGGAGGCATGCTGATCGGGGGTCAGAGATTCCCCTAGTTTTGACAGCGGCTTGAAGGCTGCGGATGAGAAGTGATATATGTATAAGCCAATATCGCTTGAGAGGTTTTCAGCACTCCACTTACCATGTTCCAAGCGAATCTCCGACCAGAGCAACCAGTATCCTGCACAGGTCAACACACACAGGGCTATCAAAATCAGCCAGTGAGTGGGTTGCAGCAGAATCCTCATCTTGAGCAGTCTTCTAATCATGCCTCTAATCGGTTTGCCCTAGAGTTTAGCAGGGCAGCTCATATCAGGAGAGTTATTTCAACATTTCACACGATTTTGGTTGTTTTTTTCTATTTGTTGCTGTTTTCTGTTTTTGCAACAGTGTTGGAAAGCGCCAAAAAGAATCTGTGGGAATGTGCAAATGCAACAGAGATGAGCAGTTAGCTATAAGTCAAAGAGTAATAGCTGAATATACCAACTTATATTTTTACTTGTTTTGTTACTTTGTTCATAAATTATTCAACCTACAATTACAATATTCGAGAATATTTTAGTCTATTTGTCCATAATTAAAATTTCTTAGAATATTTTTATTGAAAAAAAGATTTATTCAAATCAAATAACTATATTTTTATATATTAAAACAAAAAGAAAACTTCAACCAAATCGGTATTGAGCTTATAAACAAGTTATTTAAATAATATTTAAAAAATGTGTCTCTTTTTTAGCTATTAATAGCTAGATATGATTCTTAGCGTTCGTCACCCTTTTGCGCTCTGAGCACCTCTGATTAGTGTGACCATCGCTGCCGGCTTACAATACCAAGCAATGCCAATATTCTAGCGCCCATTTTTTGCGAGGTTAAAACAAATTTCGCAAGCCGGCTGCATTTGCCAAGTACAGTGTCAGATTTTAAGTTATTTAATCGTGTATAGTACAAAGTAGACTTACCATGGCCATGTCCAACTTCAACTTCGCCAGCATGGCAGCCCAACTGGGCCAGGAGCAGGGCATTTCCTTCCAGGACAAGGGGTTAACCTGGGACACAGCTGCCGATGGTAAGCGTTTGGATGACGCTCCATCTGCCCACTGTAGTGATTAAAATTCCCTTTTTTAGTCCAACCCGTGGTGGATGCCCTGAATAAACAGACCACGGTGCACTACCTCAATCTGGACGGGAACACCCTGGGCGTGGAGGCGGCCAAGGCGATTGGCGAGGGTCTGAAGCGTCACCCGGAGTTCCGGAAGGCCTTGTGGAAGAACCTATTCACGCGTCGCCTCAAATCGGAGATTCCCGAGGCCCTAAAGCACCTGGGCGCAGCGCTGAATGTGGCCGGTGCCAAGCTGACGGTCCTGGATCTCAGCGACAATGCCTTGGGACCGAATGGCATGCGGGGTCTGGAGGAGTTCCTGCGCTCACCCGTCTGCTACTCGCTGCAGGAGCTGCTCCTGTACAATTGTGGCCTGGGTCCCGAGGGCGGCAGCATGCTGTCCAAGGCCCTGATCGATCTGCATGCCAATGCCAAGAAGGCGGGATCCCCGCTCCAGCTGCGTGTCTTCGTGGGCTCACGGAATCGTCTCGAGAGTGCCGGCGCCAAGGCCCTGGCTGCCGCGTTTAAAACCCTCAAGACCTTGGAGGAGATTACCCTGCAACAAAACTCCATCTACTTCGAGGGGGTTGAGGTCCTGGCCGAAGCCTTTAAGGAAAATCCTCATCTGCGGGTGTTAAACATGAATGACAACACTCTGCGATCCACGGGAGCCGAGAAGATCGCAGAGGTTCTGCCCTTCGTGCCAATGTGAGTCGGTTGCCAGGAAATTGTATAGTATAAATATATTACTAAAGAATTATGTACTTTGCAGGCTGCGGGAATTGAACTTTGGCGACTGCCTGATCCGCACAAATGGCGCCTACCATTTCGGTGAGGCTCTGGAGAACTCCAACGATCAACTGGAGGTTGTCGAATTGGGCTACAATGAAATTAACAGCGACGGCGGCTTGGTCTTGGTGTCCGCAATGAGAAACAAGCCCAAGCTGCGTCACTTTGGCCTCGATGGCAATAACTTTGGACACGACGGCTCTGAGCAAGTAATCAATGAAATGAATAAGCTGCCAAATGCTGCAGCTTTGCAACCGTTCGAAGAAATGAATTCCGAGGACGACGAATCGGGCGAAGAGGAAGAGGACGAGGAGGGTGATTATGATGAGGATGAGGACTATGATGAGCATGAGCATGCCAACGATACCACTGAGGAGGCCGACGAGGATGACGAGGAGTATAACGCTGAGGAGACCGCCTATGTCACCACTAATGCCTACACCACCAAGGTAAGTTAATCTACTAAATGTGTAGGATGTCTAAATTGAATTTAAATATCTCACAGCTTTTTAACGACACAACAAACGCGAATACCAGCGATACTTTTGCGGTCAACAAGACAATCAGTCAGAAGTGCACGCCAGAGGAGTTCTGCTTGAGCCAGACGCCCTGTTCGCAGCAACAGTTCGACTCCCTGGATCAGGATAACAAGTTCGAGGCCCTGCAGTCCATTGTCAACGTAAGTTATTGCTAGTTTACATATTATACTTAATCAAACCATTGTTTTATATAGCAATTCACCGGCGACAACCACTTGCTGCTGCTCGTCTTTACCACATTAAAGTGTGCACATCTGTCGCAATCTTCGAAAGCTGCCCTGGATCTAGCCGTCTCCCTGTACAAGGCCGTTTTTGACTACGCCATTGAGACGAAGCAGGAGACCCGTGTGGTCAACTATGTGCTGATGCAGCTGCGTCTGCTCCGCTGCGAGGAGCCATTCAAATCGGACTACGATGTCAAGGGATGTCGCTTCGCACTGCGCGAGGCTCTGAAGCAGCCGAAGTTCGCCAACGATAACATAAAGAATTCCTTTAAAACTTTCCTAGAGGGTGTCGATGTTTAGACCTTGTAGAAGCCTAAGAAATTATTTATATCTTCTACGTTCCAATACATTGCATAATTGGTGAATAAAAATTGATTATTCACATGCTATTTCTTATATGACAAGGGGATTATATTCACATTACAGTAACTGAAACCAAATTAGATTAAAGAAATATAGAAACAAAGTTCGTATTTAGGTAAAATTGATTTATTTACATGAAGAAATCTTTTATGAGCCTACAAACTATGTTTATGAAACATGTTAATACATTGATATTATGTTTGTGAATTCCTCTTAGTGGCTTAACTTGCTGTTCTGGAGCACAGAATCAGCTGGAGTAAACGAATGTAGCGAAGATGTTAGCTAAAGTAAAATTGAAACACGGAAAATAAAACATTGACATGAACTTCGAGGAGAACATTGAAGGGTTATGAAATTATAAACAATTGTAGCCAGTAAGTCCGCATACGAAGTCGCCTCCTCGAGATTCTCGATGCGGTTAATGCTGATTCCAATCGTCGATTTGCTTGCTAAATACTCGCACCAATATCCTTCGGGCCTAACACTGGAAATCAGAATCATCGCCATCATCACCGAAGTCATCATCATCGCTTTCAATGACGGCGCGCCGTTTCTTTGGCGGTGCTTTCTTCTTGGCTCCTCCGCTGCCGTCGTCCTCTCGACTACGCTTGGCTGAACGCTTGGGCGTTTCCCCATCACTGCCACTGGCATTATTATCAGATCCCACGTTGCCCTCGCCTTCCTCATCGGAAAACAGCGAGCTGTAGTCTATCTTCTTGCTGGCCTGCCGACGTCCAGGCCGTTCGGCCCGAGGAGTTACCTCTTCCACGGAATCATCGTCGCTCTTCTTGGCCTAAAAACAAAAAAACCATTTTAGTTGCTAATTTATAAATTCAATTATAGGGAGAAGCAAACTTACCTTGGCTTTGCTGAAGTCAATCTTGCTCTGCTTGAGCCCACCGCCGTTCTCCTTCTTTTGACGAGGCTTCTTCTCTGCCGGCTCCTTCTTGACAGCCGCCTTTTTGGCCTTGGGCGAGGCTTTTGGGCCGCTCTCGACCATTGCATCGAACTCGTCCACCTCGTCGCCGCTGGCATCAGGATCGGCCTTAACCGCCTTGCCCTTTGGCTCCTTCTTCACCTTGGGCTCCTTGGGTTCTTTAGGTTTCTTTGGATCCTTCTGGGCTGCCTTGGCAGCCAGCGCCATTTTCTTGATTATCTCTTCGGTTACCTTGAATTCCACAGGCTCTCCCTCGGGATCGGGATAAATGTCTCCTGTGCCCGGTGCGCCTCCCGCTGATTTAGCCTTCCTGCCCTTGCCCGCGACTGCCTTTTGGCCCTTCATCGCCTTGGCCGTCTTCAGATTGATGCCCTGCTCCTCGAGGCGTTCCTTCTCTTCTACTTCATTGAGCTTCGCCTCAAGAGCATCCAAATCATCCAGCCACAGCAGCTCCGGTGTCTTCTTGCGCAGATTCTCGAGTTCGGCCAGCTTGGCGTCGCGCTGTTTGAGCAGCTCGTTCTTCTTCTCCTCTGTCAACATCCACATGGACATGCCCAGGAGGTAGTCGAACTTTTTCACATCGGTCAGCTTCTTAAAGGCCTTTTCGGGATCGACTTCCTTCTCCTTCTTAGCCTTTGAGCTACTGCTGGCAGCTGCCTCCTCCTCTTCGTCGTCCTCATCGTTGGCCGGCTCGGCATCCTCCATCTTGATGCGACGCTGCCACTCCTTGACGGGATCGGGACGGTAGCCGCGCTTCACCAGCTCATCGCACATGGCCTTGCGCTGCTTGTTCTCCACCACCAGCTTCTTCTCGCACTTCTCGAGGATGAAGCGCGCCTGGTCACTGAGACGATCGGCCTGCGCCGTCAGCTGACCCACCAAGAAGTCCTTGCGGCGGGCATAGTATTCACGGCGCAGCGTGTAGAACTCTTTGAGAATATCAGTGGCCGTGGGGAATCGTCGCAGGCAGTTGTTCTGATCGAAAGCGTGCATTTGGTTGGTGGAGAGGGTTGTGGTAAGTTTTAGCACACGGTAGAAGCCACTCTCCTCGGCTTGAATTCGCTCAAATTCGCCAGGCGCGAAGGTAATAACGAAGCGAACGGTGGTGTCCGTATGGTACTCCCTGTAGTCGGAGATAATTGCCTTAACCTTTTCGGTGCCAGTCGCCAGCGGCTCCAGCACGTTCTCCTTGTAGGTCTGCGTCCAAACGCCCACAGGGAGTTCGGAAATTTCCACTTTGTTGGTGGGGAGAATTTGGATGTTTCCTGTCTGCACATACCGGCCATCCGATACGTACTCCATGCGTCCGTTGAAGTTCTTGTACCATGGATGCATCGGCGTCGGCTCCTCTCCGTTGATCATCTTCTTTAGGTTTCGCATTATCTCCCGGGGATTGTGATTCGCTATCTTGGTGGACCAACCAGTTCCGATACCCTCAGCACCGTTCACCAGCACCATCGGTATGATGGGCAGGTACCACAGAGGCTCGATCTTCTGGCCATCGTCCACCTGGTAGTCCAGCAACGGATCGTCCAAGGGATGGAAGATGAGTCGGGTCAGTGGAGACATTAAAGTGAAAATATAACGAGCGCTGGCGCAATCCTTGCCGCCCGTCAAGCGAGTACCGAACTGACCGCGTGGCTCCAGCAGATTAATATTATTGGCGCCCACAAAGTTCTGGGCCAGATTCACGATGGTCATCTGCAGCGAAACCTCTCCGTGGTGGTAGGCCGACATCTCTGCCACCGAACCGGACAGCTGCGCCACCTTCACCTCACGCTTGTCGTTCCTCTTGAAGCAGGTGAACATCACCTTGCGCTGACCAGGCTTGAGGCCGTCCACCAGACTGGGAATGGAGCGCTCGTTGTCCGCATTGGAGAACAGTACCAACTCCAGGTTGATAAAGTCCGCATAGGAGACGTACTTGGTGCCCTTGGCGTAGAGATAGCGCTCTGGCAGGCCGAGTTCCTTGCGCCGCTTCACCTCGTCCATGTGGTTGGTGAGCCACACTTTCCGGGACTCGATGTGCTTCTTGGAGAACGCCATAACAATGCTCTCATCATCCACCGAGCCATCGTACTTGAACAGGATGCGGTGACGTTCCATATCCTGGAAGTACTCCTTCGCCTCCTTAGAGGTCGAAGTACCCAAACCCTTATAGTACTTGATATTGTACGTGTGGTGATTGGCTGTATCGTTCTTCCACTCCTCGAACTCGGGCAGGGAGTAGAACGAGAGTTCCTCGTTCTTTTTGGTTGCTTTCACAATCGGCGTAATGAACTCCTCGAGGAAGGGCAGACGCAGTAGCTCTGGCCAATTGGTGTGAATAAAGTTGATCAGCAGTCCCTTGATGTGGGAGCCGTCCTGATCCTGATCTGTCATGATCATCACTTTGCCGTAGCGCAGCGTCTTCAGATCATCTTCGGTGAGATACTTCTTTTTGTACTGCAACCCGATGATCTTGCACAAGTTGTTGATTTCGGCATTCTCCGACAGCTGCTTGAAGTTAGCCTCTCGCACATTGAGAAGTTTTCCCCTAAGCGGGAAGACTCCGTAGTAATTTCGGCCAATGACGCCCAGACCGGAAACAGCCAACGACTTGGCTGAGTCTCCCTCCGTGAGGATGAGGGTGCAGTTGATCGAATTCTTGCCACCAGCCTCGTTAGCATCCTCCAGCTTTGGAATGCCCTTTATTTTACTGGACTTGCGACCGCCCGTCTTGGCAATATCATTCTGGGCCTTGAACTTGGCCCACGCCAGCACGGATTCCACGATGCCCGACTTGGACATGTTGTTGATGAACTTCTCGGAGAGCGTACACTTGGAGCCGAAGCCCTTTTGTTGCAGCGTCATGTTTTCCTTAGTTTGCGAGTCGAAGGTGGGGTTCTCGATCAAACAATTGACGAAGACCCACAGATGATTTCGCACCTGGAAGGGCTTGATGTTGATGCCGCCCTTGTTCTTTTTCTTCAGCACCTCGAGGAGCTGCTTGATGAGATTGTCCACCACATGGTCCACATGCCGACCACCCTTGTAGGTGGCTATTGAGTTGACAAACGAGACCTGCTGGAAGCCGCGGTCCGAGGGACAGCAGGCAACCTCCCACCGCTCGTTGGCTACCTCGTGAACAATCTTAATGGGTGGACCGGAGTCTTCGTCCGTGCTCTTGATGTGCAGATCAATGTAGTCCTTGAAATTGCGCACCGCCAGTTTGTTGCCGTTGAGGAAGACGGATACACCCTTGGACGAGGCGGCCACATCGTATGCACGTCGGGACATCAGAGCCACAATATCTTCGTCGAGAGTTTCCATCTTGAACTTGGCCAGATCGGGACTGAATGTGATGCGAGTGTAGTCGGTGCCACTGAAGTCTTTGATCTGTGGGTTTAACGTTAATTAGATGGTGCTCCCAAATTAGAAATAGAATGTAGTTACCGTCACATCAGAGGCCTTGCCCATGTTGTTGCCCCAGGTCTGCTTGAAGCTCTTCCTGTACTCCTTCGTGGCGGTCTCCACGGTGAAGCTGGTGGAGAATATGTTGCACAGTTTCGCACCGTATCCGTTCCTGCCGCCGGTGACCTTCTTCTCGTCATCGTTGTAGTTCGAGGAGGTCAGCAGATGACCGAAGATCATCGTGGGCACGTACATCTTCTGCTCCTTGTGCATGGTCACCGGAATACCCTGGCCGTTGTTCCACACGGACACCACATTCCGCTCCGGATCGATGTCGATCTTGATGGTGTTCATGCTCTTGTCGCGCTGCTTGTTGTCCGCAGCATTCACGAGGATCTCGTCGAAGATCTTGTACAGGCCGGGCACGAATGCGATCTCCTTTTGGACCATCCGATTCACCGAGTTGTCGTAGACCCACATCAGCTCCTTGGTGAACTCCACGGAGCCAATGTACGAATCCGGGCGCAGCAGGATGTGCTCCAGCTGCGACTTCTTCTGGTACATCTGCTCGATGGACAAGGCTGCTGGCTTGCTTCCGTTCTCCATGATGATACTGCCGCTGTGCTTTAGCTGGATCTTGGGAGGGTAGAACAAAAAGGTTTGTTAACTTACTGAAGCGACTGTACGCGGAACTATTCGCAGCTATAGCCTTAGGTGCTATTAATCACTTCGTTTGCTTTTCTTTTCTAGTAGTCAAAGACGAACTGACAGAAAACTACAGTGTAACTCAGTTGAGAAATAATTTTAAACTTTAATTTTTTTTTTTGAAAGAATGTTGAGTATAAAACTTTAATTAATTGTCAATAAATATTAATTTAAAATTCTTTACATTTAAAAAAAAATGTTGTCTTTAAAAAATGTTTAAAATTCATTTTTTTTAACACATTTTTTACAGATGGTTGCAATTATTTTTTCCTTCTATAAATGTATACATAGGTGTTTTTAAAGTCACCCTCTACGAAGGCACACTGTACTCACAGCAAAATAAAAAACAAACGCGCGCAGGCGCAATAATACCGTTCTATCCAGACGAATTTGGAATGGGACTAGGACAAATGGGAATACGTTAATGGCGTTAAATGGAAACAATCTTTAGGCCCAAAAAACCGAAAAACTATTAAATTGCGAAAAACCCAATTATTTCGCCTGGTGTTACTGTACTGGGAACAGATGTTGGGCACATTTTGAAATAACAACACTGTTTCTTTGGCGGCAACGCTTGGCGTGCGCCTGTCTGTGTGCGTTTGTGCGCGCGTCTGTGTGCGTGTTCATTGGCATTTGCCGGTAATACTTGCAATTTAATCACTACTTTTACCGTTTACAACGATTTCCCCTAACGTATTAACTATTTTAGGCCTCCGTTTCAGCTTGGCTTGGCCAACAGCACGTGGGAATAGTTTTGTGCGGCATAAAATCAGCGAAATGTGCTATCTATACCGGTAGCGCCATTTTTAATTTGCAAGCGACGCCGGCGGAAAATTGCTATATCCACTATTTAGCGAGAATGTCTGGGAGTAGTTTCCCCGTTTTTCCAACTTATATCTTAACTCTATTCACAAATGGCAATGTTTTCTTACCTGATTACAAAATTGCGGAGTAATTGGCGTTTTCTTCAGCAGCCGCCTACAATCGAAGCGCGGCACTACTTGTTGTCGCAGGCAAAAAACGAGGTGACGCACTACAATTTTCGGAGTGTACGTGCGTCCTCGCGTCTACGGCGTTTCGGGAAAACTTGCACAGATCGCAGTTACTAGTAATATACGCACAATTAACCAACTTTTCACAACGACAACAAAAGTGAGAGCAGTGAGACCGCAGAGGTGCGGGTAAATGAATCCGCCGGCCCTAGGAAATACCTTTTAGAATTTTTCAATTATTCTAAACGGTCACACTGGAAAAATACCGACTTCTATACTATGTCTTGGCTATGTGGGGAGAGTGTCTCCGCTAAGAGTGGTGGGTGAACTAGCTAAGTGGTGAGCTAGGTGTGTTACTCCACTAACTGCTAACGGTTTTTTTAGAGCTGACTCTAACCTTACATTAAATTTCGGTTAAAAAAATTAAAAATAAAAAATGGGAAACTAAAATTTAGTTTCATTTATCTGGGGAAGTATATTATTGAAGAATAATTTCCTGAACCAGAAATTTACTTTTTGCTTAAAATATTTCCCAACGCCATAAAGTTGAATAAATATATGCTGATTAAAATCTTTTTTAAAACTAGAAAATATACATATTTATCTTAAACCACTTATCTCCTTAATTATAATTAGAGATAATGTTGCAGTCCAATTATATCCCCCACCCGTTGAAATGCAGATTGCTTTTCAATTAACCACCTGGTAATATGAATATTTCAAAGCCAATTGCCTAGGTGGTCGGAACCAAGACCATGACTAAAAGCGAACAGGTTTTCTTTCTGCTCTTGACTGACCTTGCTCAACAAGACGTCATAAAGGGGCATGTTCCTTTCATCCCGTTGCGATTTTCACTGCAAAACAGAAACCAGTTTGAAATTGTAAACAAAGGATAGAAAATATTCTGGAAAGCGGAGATCTTAAAATATTTGCTTGGATCTCTAAAAACCCTTCATGTTATGACGTCACTGGAGCTCATTGAACTCATCACGCATACGCATCAAATCTCGTTCAGAAATATTTTCTCCCCCTCAAATGCGGTAATTTCTCGTTTGACAAGCTTCACTTAAGATCTCGCTATGCGCGTAGTGCAGTTTGTACCCTTATAAGATGGGAATTTCTGCTGATATATCTATGGAAAAATTCTGATTTGGTAGATATCATCAGAAATCCCAATTCTATCAGCAAAAATTATAGAACTTTGACTCACATGATTATAAAAAAAAGTACAAATAATACAATTTTTATTTTGCTTTAAAAAAATTAAATGATCTTTTCTTAAAAAATATAAAATCAAAATTTTTTTGATTTCACAATTAGCTGGGAACTTTTTATTACGATTTCCTCTGTACATATAGGATAAATATTCATAAATTTTAAACAAGTGCGACTTCAAGAGTGCCTAAATTATTCGGTTTGTCGAATTTTTTCTCCCCATTCTGATGCTGCCTGCTCACATCTCACATACTGGTTTGTAGTCATTACTGCTGCGCTTTTTCTCAACTTTTTCCATTGAGAGTTCTGCTCATAAAAAGTTTTGTTCTAAACGATCCCCAGCTCAGTTTCAACGTAAACTTCTGCGATGCCACTTGTGTGAGCGATCTCTAGAGTCCCGGGTTCCCCGTATTACGAGCTGAAAACCGTGACCAGAAACAGTAGACGCAGTAACTCGGATCGCAGCATTATTACCTGGTAATGAAAGTGGAGACCCCGAACTGATGGGGTGATAAAACACAGGCGTTGGCCGGCAGGCGGGGCAAACAAGTGAAATAATTACTTATTATCAAACCCGCTAATGGAGCCCACTATTCTTGGGATTATCTCCGATTGTCTACAGACAATTAACGACAACAATGGCGAGTTCATTAACATTTGAAACGAAGTAGTGGAGTTTTTACCATAACAATTGGTTACACCCGCGAAAACGCCTCGTACATGTGTAATTAGTCGGAATTTGTACGAATACGATTAAATATTGACCCAGGCACTTTGCACGGCCCACCACGTGTGAAATTTCTGTGTGTGCCGTGCACTTTGAGATCTCGCGGTGGTGGCATCATCATTATCTCAGAGGTACGTGTCGCAGTCGCAACATTGCACCGGACCCCAAGTGACCCGATTAGCCGCCTGACGAACCGAGTGGTATAGGGGCTTATCAGTCTAAGTTCGGGATCCAATATAACGTAATCGCGGGGTTCACCAGAGGGCGAGGCTATTCGGGAATAGGTAGAGGGATCGGAATTGGGGATGCAGGCCAAGGGCGGTACGGAACCAAACGAATACACTTTGCAACAAAACAATTTAATAAGCACCTAATAATTTCCATTATGTACTTAGTTACTTTGGATCTCCAAGTGCTAATAGTTAATTCAGCAAATTGTTGTACAATTAGGTGCTGAACAAAGGAATATTCTTGGTAATATATTGTACTACACACTAAAAAAATTGATAGGTAAAATTAACCCATTCGCATAGTTAAGTAACCATTAAAAATAGTTCACTACTCTTGAAAATAGTAACGAGTATTTTGTGCTTGCTTGGATTACTATTTAATAGTAAAATTACCACAAAATAATCAGTTGTGTGTATTTTGTTGTTGTGGGATTAACATTTAATTGGTAAAATTGACAATTTTTGTGGTTTTGGATTGATTCACAATTATATTGGTTAATTTTACCAATCGATTTTTTTGTGTGTAGAAATTTTACAATTACATTTTTTTTTATTGTTAATTAAAACAGCAAAAATAAATATTTACACATATATCGATATATTTAGCAGTTTAGGTGAATTCCATTTATTAAAAAAAGAAGATTTGAAACATTTTACTCCTTTAAAATTCTTGATAGCCTACATTTTTTTAACAGTTCTCTAAAAAAGTAAAATTTTCTAGTACTAACAAGTTAATTTACCATTTTTTGTAAATTCTACTGATGAAAAACAAGAAGTGATGAAACTATTTATTGCTTTAAAATTTTTGATCACCTTAAAGTTTCCCGAAAAATGTAAAATTTCAATATATTATAATTAATTATGTAATATTTAATATATTCCCTTGAATACTTTTGTTTATTATGATTGTTCATCATCAGTTCGCTTCGGGATTTCCTAAAAATAACTCGAGTTCTGTGACATACTGTTATCGGCCGATTAGCTGTCTCCTTCGCGCTATCGCGGAGCTCTGTCATGTTCATTGTTGTTCGGTTTCTACTTAATATTTAATGGTCGCATACATGTGTAACGACAAACAGCGCTTTTGCATGGGACTGGGAACATTTGCTCCGATTCTGGGGCTCAGTTTCACACTTGGAGTCGAGCGGATCGCAACCCATCAAATGGTAACAAGAAAATCACCCATCAATAGACTGGAATTCAGATGTCAATCTGGCGGAAAAATGTTGCTAACAATGAGATTCAGGAGGTCGCGAGTAAATCATATGCGGTTTTTGTTTTCGCTTTTTACAACCGGAGCTTTGTTTACTTACTATTCGGAACTTTTTTTTGCGTGTGAAAATCATTTAGCTCAGACATTTTATAGATATATTATATCTAATGTTTATGAGTCTTGTTTCTAGACGACCAGCAGTGGAACCCGCACCATGCCCACCATAGAGCACAAGCTAAACATCACGGAGGAGGAGGTTCCGGAGCACATCCGTCGTCTTGCTGAGGAGCAGGGCGAGTGTCCCAGTTCCAAGGACCAGATCATCGAACAATTCCGCGACTACATCTTAGGTTAGCTATTATATTGGCATTACTGATTCTCTGGAATTAAACCTTGATCCAATAATTTTTAGAACACAACGAGTGCCAGCCTCACCGCAACGATGCAAAATATCTGGAAAAATTTCTAAGAGCACGCTACTGGAAAATCGAAAACAGCTACAGATTGGTAAGTAATACTTCTAAAACAAATTTTATTTTTTTTTAAATCTTCAAAATTCTAATTTTTTTGAGAAGGATAAAATATTTGTAGAATTACACAGAATCTTGAACAGTTTATAATGTTTTTTTTTTGGTGACTATTTTTACAAAATGAATAACTTTTTTAGTTGTAAAACAATGAATAACTTTTTTAGTTTTATAACAATTAAGTTTGTTGATCAACGTAGAAAATAAAATTAAAAATAAAAAAAAAAGTTTTTTGTTAATCTTTTTAAATCCCAAAATAAATAACTTTTTATTTTTTTGTTAATCCTAATCAGAAAATACTTAAGCATTTTAAGAAAGATCTATTAAGAGTAGCAATATAGTATACGATAAAAATCTCCAAGTGTAATTTTTATATTTGACATTCAGGCTTGTTTCTTATATACAACATATTATTTCGACTAAAAAACATTTATTTTGATACATTTCTCATAAAAATTAAATATTCTTTTCTGAGATTTAATTAATTTTTATTTTTCAGCTCTGCAGTTATTATAAGTTTCGGGAGCAAAACAAAAGCTTCTATGAGAAAGTTCGTCCCCTGGATCTGCGTCATATTGGTCAGTCGGATATCCTGACAGTAACGCCCTATCGGGATCAACATGGCCACCGCATACTCATCTATCGATTTGGCCTCTGGCGACCCAATCGAGTGACCGTGGACGATATATTCCGGGCCACCATTGTGCTTCAGGAACTGGGCAGCTTGGAACCCATCTCACAGATCGTCGGAGGAGTGGGAATCTTTGACCTGAAGGATCTGGGTTTGGAACACATACTCCATCTGAGTCCTAGTGTGGCTCAAAAGATGATTGCTCTCTTAGTGGTAAATAAAATACTAGAAGGATCATAAAATTTTAAATTTTAATAATATATAAATTTGCACTTTTAGACCTCCATGCCTATAAGGACATCCGCCCTCCATATTGTGAACCAGAACTGGGTCTTCAATGCGGCATTCAAGATATTCAAGCCTTTCCTTAATGCGGCCATGAGAGAAAAACTCTATATCCATGGCAGTGATATGTCCTCCCTGCACAAGCACATAAATCCTGAACATCTTCCCAAGCGGTTAGTTTAAATATTATTTTCAATTATTGTTTTTTAGAAATTTAACTTTTGTAATGCCTTTTCAGATATGGTGGCTTGCATGAAGATTACTCTTATACGCTCTGGTTGGATATGCTTAAGGAGCAGTGCTCAAGCAATGGTGTCCAAAAGGATATGGAACAATTGGGATTTATCTTTGACTAGACTTTGAGCTCATTTAGTTTTATATATATGCATAAGCTCTCTGAAGAGCTGATGGCCTTTCCGTAGATTTTTCAAAATATTGAAGAGAAATCATATTTTCTGAATTTTGTACTCCTATAGAAATGAAAGTACATTTTATGACTTGAATGTTATGTAATGATACAAAAATCAAGTGAGACAATGTAGGTGATATTCTCAGAATTAAAAACTTTAAAAGATTAACTGTATAATAATAATTTTTATTATGATATAGGTAGGTATAGGTATATAATAGGTTATAATATCAGTATTTTACTGATGAAGACAAATCTTTCCCCTGACTTTTTGTAATGTCAACAATCTTTATTAGGTCCCCTCAAATATCATACCCTATTTGAGGTTAGGACCCAACAATTTGAGGTTAGCAGCGTCATAAATTCGCACATTTGCCGGCCACATCAATGACCGATGACGACCGAGCTCGGGGCAATAATAATTTGCTCCTAACCGAATCAAATGGCCCAACGAGCCCGCAGAAGATTCGTTCCGGTCAGGGAGTCTAGCATATTGGTCCTCCGAGTTTTATGCGATTCGTATGCAAAGTGCGTTAGGTGCTAGAGCGAGACGACTAGCCACACGACCCCATTGCCCGTTATGGTAATTGAGTGTTGGACAACGCATAAAATGCAGTCGGCGGCCATAAATATGTTTTCACTCGTCCTGTGACCGGATGTAAGCGAGAGGGGAGATGAAAAGCAGAAGAGGGAGCTTTGGAAATTCCTCCGTTTGACCGTTACGAATATGTTTGATATTTTTTATTGAATCCCGTTGTCTCAACATCATCCCTCGTCCTCCGGAAGTCGTTGCCGTCTACGTATAGCTGACAAAAAAAGATGGTAAAGAATACAAATGGAAAATACTAAATATTATTTAGACTATCAAATACTCTATAAAGAGTATAGATTTTGGGATTGGATTTTTTTTTTTAATTTTTAAAAGTATTTGCATGGAATTTTGAAGTTTTTGAGGATGTTTTTAAAATTAAATTCCATTTTAAATATTTAACATAATAATTTGGTAGCTTGACTACTTATAACCAACAATATCTATAATTTCTATGATAGTTTGCTGAATTAAGGATACATTTATTCTTAGAAAACAGGGTAATCCAAGTCTATCTACGATCCCCACTTTCCTCTTCTGTGGCCTTGCTTTGCCCTTTGGTCAACGATAGTGAAATTGATTTTGCTGCTACCGGGGGTCTAGGTTGGCATTATATAGCTGGGCGGTGGGATTTTAGGAGGGGGAGGGGAGGTCCATAATCTGTGTGCGTGCTGGACATCTGTGTGGGTGCGTATAAAAGGCAGCGACATTTGTGCGATTAAAGCGACAAGATTAAAAAATTTATTGCGCAAATATTTATGGGGGACACAGGGACAGTAACACAGTGGCAGTCAGAACGGAAAAAACATTCAGACAAAAAAGAGCACATATCGCACATAGCCTACATTTTTGGGAGGCACGACCGATGCGCGTTATTAGTTGGCTTTTTGGCCTCTGGGCTTGTGGCAACACGTGTGTGAGTCGAAACCGAAACTGGACATAATTTATGGCTTGCAAACTGAATTTATTCGAATTTTATTGAAAAACAAAGAAGGCGGTTCGGAAGGACAAAGGATTCGCCTTCTTAAACATGTGGTGCAAACGCAGATATTTGCACACAAGCGTTTAAGAAGTCAATATAATAAGGGATTTCGAATTAAACATATATCATTCTAAGAAAGACATGTAGTTAAATCTTTTTTACCAGAGGTTTGCCAAAATCATAATCTGTTACGTCCATTTTTCTTCCAAGTTTCTAAACTAAAAATGCTAAAAAAATTTTTAAGAGATTAAAATAATGCATTATAATGCATAACCATGGACATTGAAAAGTGGATATTCAACTTGATTGATTGATTGATTTAAACAATTTTATAAAAACATTAAAATATATTATTAAAAAAAATGTTTTAAATATTTTTATTTTAAGAGATTAAAATAACGATTATTGTTAAGGTGATATTAAACTAAAATTTAACAAATGTTATAAAATTATTTAAATAAATCCAAAAAAATTTTTTAAAATAGTATTATTTTAAAAGATTAAAATAAAGATTTTTTATAATTTTATTTATAAAATTTAATTATTAAATTTATAACGAAACGTTTAAATATATGTTTTAAAACGTATGTTATAAAAACCTTTTTATTACACAAAAAAAAATACTACATAATTATTTGTTTTTTATTTGTATAAAGGAAACTGCTTAATATTTATTAATTTCTCAAATAATCTATGATCCATCTTATTAGCAGACACCGAATCCAATTTGCACTTCAACTTTAACCTCTGATTTATTATTCCGTGGACATACAACGCCAAATCCCTTTAAGAACTTCCTTGTTTCGTACTCCTGCACAGTTCACTTCCGAAATTGGCCATATTATCCAGACGACACATTTGTGGGCGTGTTCCTCCGGCTGTCAACTGTCACCGAAGGCAGTGTCAAACTGACAGCAGTTGACATCCGTTGACATCCGTACCTGACCTTCAATTTTTCCCCTCACTTGAAAAGGGGTGGGTGTGCTTGTGCCGGCAACCCTAAACGGATAATTGCTTCCTAATGAGCTGGCCAGGGTGACCCCAACCCCCGATATACGATCCAAATCAACCCCTCACTCACACCCCTTTGGGTTTCCGTTATCGTGAAAAGCAGTTTATCACTCGGCGATTGGCAGGCAGATCCAGAGCTAAAAGCAAAACAATGGGAACAAATAAATTATGTCCAGCGATTTGTAAACAAACATCAACTGGTCTAAACGGGGGGTCAATACTCACCCCCCCCCCACGAAATGGGGTTTGTTTTGGGGGGATTTCCATAAATAAAGGGAAACGGGGCCGAAATAATTGAAATATTTGCTGTCAATTTGTTGACTCCGTAAGACGACGATTGCGATTGCCCGAGGCGAAGGTGTAAGCTCTGTAAATGGTGGATCGTTATGGGTCCTGTTGCCACAGACACCGATTACCCATACCACTCGTCCTGCCGCAGGACGAAGCCTGTTTGCCAACCAAGTGATAAATGGTTGCGAAATTTATTTTCCTTGCACTACCGACTACTGCCAACCGACTGTGTGCCAATGGAAATGATATCGTATTATGCGATATTGAGACATCAAGAAGGGAAGTTATGACTTCCGGTTTTCTTATAAGAAAATGAGAGTGCATATTTTTAGTTAGGTACACCGAAAAACAAGAAAGGAATCAACACTTATAGAAATTTTTACCCTAAATCGCCCTAAAAAACTTACTTTTCGCCCGTGGATTTAGAAAATCGCCCTAAAAAGGAGCCGCTGGGATTCACCCGTTTATTTAGAAAATTTTTTCTAAAAATGCCTATGAAAATTTGGTTAAATTTAGGGTGATTTTTGTGCAGACGACTGTGACATTTAGGGAGATTTTCTCGCCCGCTTGTTTATTACGAAGTATTTAAAGACTACTTTAATTTAAAGTTCGGACAAAAAAATGACCTTAGTATTATAATCTTATAATCACACAGGGGTCGAACCCACGACCCCACAACGATAGTCCCCATATGATTTTTAAGCAAATCGCCCTTGTATTTAGAACCAATTTAGAAAAAATTTAGGGCAATTCGCCTCTGGATTAAAAAAAAGTCGAAGCAATAAAAATCCCAAAAGATCACCTTAAATATTAGAAAAATAGAAAAATTAACCCTGAAAAGATTTTTTTGGTAACCTGCCTTGGATTTATGACAAATTTGACGTGTAAATAGAACATTTTTCTCAGTTTAAGGCCGAAAATTTTTTTAGGGCGATTTTCTAAAATTTAGAAAAAAATTTTTATGAGTGTAACTTCGGCTAGCCGAAGTTTATATACCCTTGACATTGACGAGTTTTATTTAATGGTGTGTCCCTGAGCGATAACACGTGCTTGTATGTACATATGTATACTGACCTTGTTAAGAGGTGTTTATTTTGTTCTTTTTACATTAGGTACATTGACAACGCTTTGTTTATTTAAAAATTATTTTATTTGCAAAACTGAATTTAAACTGAATTTAATTTTAATAATTTTATTAACATGAATTCCGTGTGGGAAACTGCCAAACACTTTCAAGGGGCCAGAAATCTCATGTAGACAGATTACCAAACGCCGCAAGTCTTGGCATTGGGACGCATGCCACTGCCAACGGGACAGTTGAAGGCCTGGTGGAAGTCATCGTTCTCGTTCAGCGCATCCAGAGCAGTATCCTCTTTCTGCTTTTGGTTAGCGTTACAATACTGCTGAGTCCATCCCACAAAGAAGAGCTGATCCGGCGTCAGGTTGAGTCCTGGAATCTCATCGCTGGTGATATTTTGCTCAGCAGTTCTATACATACGATGGGCCTCAAATGCCAGCCTCAATCCCCCGTTGTTCATAAATAATCGCCCATCGCGATAAACCTCAATTCCCAGTTGTTTACGGTAGCACGCCCTGCGCTCCTGGAATACCGGTTTTATTAGCTTCCACGACATCCCGACCATCCATTTGGTGAGTTCCAATCCGATCTGAAAGCCAAAGGTGGCGAATTTCAGGGAGTGCGCCCAATGATTACCGTAAACTGGCGGATAAAAGACGCCGGGATAGATATAAATTGTTGTGTTACAAGTATCTTCGTTACATGACTGTTGTATCCTATCCGGCATCTCTTGTGAGTTGAAAAAGGTAAAATCATGCATAAAGTGGCGGGCGGTGATTCTACTGATCTCGACTTTGAGCCGCTGCAAATTGATATTGGTTGCAGGGTAATCACCGTCGACTACTTCCATGCGAAGAATCTCTTCGTCTTGGCGATCGATAAATGTGGTATGATTTATCAAGTGCAAGGTAGAGTAACCACTCTTTTTCAAGGCCAATAACCTTTGACGGTCTTCCGATTCCAACCAGTCGGCTTTCTCGAAAAACTTCTTCTCGCTTTTGAAAATATTCTCAAAAACTTCCGGCACGTGTAGCTGTCGTATATCGGCGAAGTCCTCCTCCTGGCATACAATTTGAAATGTGTTAGGAAGGTATCTACATACATTATTTGCTAATTGGGCTTACCCCGTGAAAGAGTTTGATGAACCCCTCCTGTAGGAATACAATTTAAAATGTGTTAGGAAGCTACACTCATAAAAAAACCTGAGAATTTCCATAAAATCTAGAAAAATCTTTCTTGAATTTTTGGCAAAGGCACCTTTAAAACAAGACAAAATATTTCTTAAAACAAGAAATGTAATTCTTGTTTTTAGTTTGGTTTCTTTCTTGTTTGAAGAAAATACATTTCTTAAAACAAGACATGTTCTTTTAGAAACCGCCTTTAAAACAAGAAAAAATTATTCTTGTTCCAAGAAAAAACATTTCTTAAATTTTGGGCTTAAATTCCAAAAAATTATCAGCGATTATCAGCAGAGCTAGAACTGGTTGGGAATTATTTTTCGCCAAAGCGGAAAAAAAATTGAAAAACAAGAAACAAAATTCTATTTTTAAAGGTTGCTTTTTCTCGAATTCAAAGGCGAATTCGCCATTAAAAACGTAGCTAATTTTTTTTTTCAGAAACAGTCAAAAAAAAAAAACAGATTTGAATTTTTTTATTTTTAAGAAAATTTTTTTCTTGGAAAGAATTTCTATATTTAAGGCCGAATTTTCTAAAAATCAAGAACTACCTACATACATTATTTGCTAATTAGGCTTACCGCGAAAAAGAGTTTGGTGAACAGCTCCGGCATTGTGGTCCGTATCCTTGAGGCGCAATAATCCCCCTGGTACTCAACATCCTTCAATCTGGCGTCGAATGCGTATAGGAGCTTCATGGCCAGGTAATTGGCCGCAGCTTCCGGATGCCGTGCACACACTTCGTCTATTTTCAGAAATATGGACCTTGTGCCCCCCGGACAATAGTCAATGTTCCAGACGATCTTATAGTAATTGACCAAACTGAAGTTTTTGATATGTGTTTTATCGAAATCATCGGCCATTTTAAGCGTCTCTAGTGTCTCATTCAAGAATGCAAAAACACCGTCGATCACTTCTGTAATTTTTTCCCTTTTCAGGTTAAAGGATTTGAGATATCCACGCATGCGCTCCTTGGTGAGTTTGTAGGCGCGGGAAGAGGTATCTTGAATGTCCTCCGCCTGAAGGATCTGGTCAAAGCCCAGATCCGGTATATACAAATTGGGTTTATCTGCATTAAAAATTCGCGCCTCTTTGAACAGGCCTCGTGCCCCGTAATTGGTGAGATGGGCGCTCATGTTGATCCAGCTGAATTGGGAAGCATTCCAGGCTGCACCATCGACAGCGGGAAAGCCTCCGATCGACCGAATGATCCTAAGGTAATTCGGATCAGAAGCAGGGAAGTGATGGAGATCAGCCTCCAGGCAGGCATTGTAGAATCGTTGGGCCACCGCCACCTGCCTGGTCTCATTGGACAGATCCATCCTGTCCAACAGATTCTTCGCGTTCTTATCCAGTGCGAAGGCCGATACGTCTAAGTCATCAGGCATGGAGTATCGGTTCAGTTTCAGGCGCCATTGGTTGCCGCAGGCATATTTGAAGAAATTGTCACATGGGTCAGCACTTAGGTTCATGGTCAACTTCACCAAATTCGAATGGCAGGTTACATCATTACGTGGGCAATTAGTTATCACATTCGCCTCAATTGCATTGGTCAGGGCAAACGCTAGTATAAGCAAGGGGATCTGCGAACCAAGCGAACTTGAAAAGGTATTTTTGAATAACCCCATGCTAATCAGCAGATTAGTGGGCCCAATGTGAACGGAACTTTAAGGCAACTGCTCGATTCAAAGCGCGATTCGGTACTGTCAAACAGAAGCAAAGCAATTGTAAGACTGGCCCAGATTCTATGATTTTCATGTTGTCGTCCGGGAGATACCCACACTCAGAAAAAAAATCGCCATACTTTGAATATCCCCTTACAATTCAGAAATAATTTCTATTTTTTAGAAATATTTTTCTAAATAATGAGTACAACTTTTTAGAAAACTTTTTTTTTTGAAACTAAGAAAAAAATCGCCTTACATTTAAAACAATTTTCTTAATCGGTAGCCTAGGGGTCAAAAGCGTACGGATTTTTTGTTATGTTAGCTTGGAGTCAGATGAGTGTGTTCAATCCCACGTCAAGGCGGTACAACTCTGCGTCTTTTTATTATACCCTTGCAGAGGGTATAATGATTTCAGTCAGAAGTTTGCAACGCAGTGAAGGAGACGTTTCAGACCCTATAAAGTATATATATTCTTGGTCAGCATGACTAGACGAGTCGATCTAGCCATGTCCGTCTGTCCGTCTGTCCGTCCGTCTGTCCGTCCGTCTGTCCGTCCGTCCGTCCGTTTCTACGCAAACTAGTCCCTCAGTTTTTAAGCTATCGAGCTGAAACTTTACCAAAAGTCGTATTTCTGTTGCAGGTAGTATATAAGTCGGAGCCGGCCGGATCGGACAACTATATCTTATAGCTCCCATAGGAATAATCGGAAAAATAATTGAAAAAAAATTATAACTTATGTGTTTTTTGACATATTACCTTATGCTCTTGGAAATATCATTTTTTTAACAGTTCTGAATTTCGAATTAAATTTTATAAAAATCGGACGACTATATCATATAGCTGCCATAGGAACTATCAGAAAATTAATGGCAAATTAATATGAACAAAATTATAGCTTCGGTGTCTTTTGACATATTTCCTTCTCCTCTTTGGAATATCGTTTTTTTAATACTTCTGATTTTCGATTTAAATTTTACAAAAATCGGACGACTATATCATATAGCTCCCATAGGAATGATCGGAAAATTAATGGGTAATTAATAGGAAAAAATTATAGCTTTGTTAATTTTTATTGTATTCTCTTCTACTCTTGAATATAACTTTATTTTATTATTTTAGAATTTCGAAATAAATTTTACATAAATCGGACGACTATATTATATAGCTCCCATAGGAATGATCAATCAATTATTGTCAAAATTGCTATAATTCGGTTTGTTCTAAATCGAAATTCAGATTTTTGTAATTTGTAATTAAATAGGAATTAACTGCAAGGGTATATAGACTTCGGCTGGCCGAAGTTAGTTTCCTTTCTTGTTTTTTTTATCTTTTTATTTTGATAAAAATTATTATTTACCTAATTCAATTTACACAATAAAAAACTGTTATTATTATTTTCCCTAATTTTACCATAATTAAATATATATTAGTATTAAAAAATGTATATTAATCATTAAATATTCACAAGAAAATCTTTGAATAAATAGGTTGATTTTATCTTCTTCTTATTCAATTTTAGAAATAAAAATCCCTAAATTTAGAAATTTTTTTCTGCGTTTTAGAAATATTTTTTCTAAATCCCAAGGCGATCTGAATTTGGCTTAAAAAGTATAAAATTCAGGTCGTTTTTTTCATTGATATACTTTTTTTTACATCTAGAGAAGCTTTGGCACTTACAACAAAAATGTAATATTAATAATTGAATAAAAAATTGTTAAATCGTATTATATAAAATTGGTGCTCCACAGTGTCGATTTTCTTAGAAATTATATGTGTGGAATTTCAAATCTTTAATCTTATATTTCCTGGAATTAAGGGGTTCAATTATCAACATTTTGTGATCTTTTGTCTTGTAGCATAAGTGGCTATAGCCACGAGTCTTTCTTGGTTATCATTAAACCCGAAAACGCTAATGTGAAGCTGCTTATATTTAATACTCGCACAATAATCGGACTTTAAAAGCTTGACATTCGGATGACCAAAAAAAATATAGCATTGAACATAAAGGCTTATCAACTTCACAATTATTATCGATGCTTACTCGAATGTGTTGTTTTGCCATTGCCTCTTTTTCTTGTAATTTTGGGTTTTAAGTTTTTTCCTTGATTTTAAATTCTAACTTCGGCCAGTCGAAAATTATATACCCTTGCATATTCAATTACAAATTACAAATATTTTAAATTCAGATTTGCAACAAACAAAATTATAGCAGTTTACGTTTTAACTATAATATTATTGCCTATTCATTACCTATTCACTGCCTTGTCATCACCTATTCACTGCCTATTCATTACCTATTCATCACCTGAGATTTAAAAATATTTTAATAAGATGAATATTACATTATTACTTTCAGAAGTGTTAAAACTTAACTTAATAATATTTAGTATGAAATTAATACCAAAGAGTTGTGATATATTATACTATATTATTTAGTATCACTATATACGGGACTTAAGGTTTAAGAGTTAAAAGATGGTTTTTGGGTTTAAATATGTTTAAAAGCTTTTTTCACATTGGCAAGTGTAGATTGTATTATTTTTTTACGATATTACTCTTAACGTTCGATGGAAGAAATGTAAATTAAATTGTAAAGCAATCATAAAGGGGTTTTTAACAAATATTGAATGCTCTTTTTTCTGAATAGTTACGAATTAATTGGGATATCGAAATATAAAGCATCATATTTTAAATGTTTTGGGTATTGTCTCCTCTATTCTTCATCGATTCCCTGTCACAAGTCATTAAACCCGTAGTTAGTGGCAGAAATCGTCTAAAAATCGTTGCCTATCGTTCAGGCGACCCCCAATCGAGTTGCACTCCCGCTGAGATGTGCACCGAGTCATGTGGATAAAGGAGGTGGTTTTTTTTCTGGAGTACGGAAGGTAAATTGATGTGAACGCTTTTTGTTTTTATTTTTTTTTCAAAATCGATTTTCTGTAGATTTACCAGAAATTGTTTTGTGATAAAACACGACTCCACTTTGTGCTTAAAGTGCACTCCAGACGATGATCTGCGGGAATTCCGGGGGAGGGTTGAACTGCCGGGGACAATCAATCACATCACCACATGGCAGAGCGCCTTTTTTACCCGTAAGTTGTAATGCTGCCTAATCCGGCGTAATAAACATTGTCAAATGCGTTCAATCGATGCGGGAGCAAATCATTATTGACATCAACATACACATCATTATCGTCATCGTCATCGCCAACAATTGAAATGCAATTGAAAGGAATCGCGTACAAATATTTGCACTCGGATTCAGCGGCAGTTGACAATGGAAGCCCTTCGAAATGGATGCAAATGAGAAGATATCAAATAGAGGTAAATCCTAGACTGTATAATACTAATCAGGTATGCCCAGGAAATTACATTATACAAGGAAATATCAAATCAAATAATGTATATATTATAATCAAAAATTCCCATCTTACAAAATGTAGATAGGTAGTTATGAAGTTGGTTTAATAATTATTTTCACTATTTTTAAATATTTTCTAAAAAACATTCTTTATAAGAAGTCATAACCTTTAATAAATTGAACATCTATAGTATTTTAAATAAACCCACATGAATATTCTCATCCTTCTTCTATAGGAACGTGTCCTTCAACCTCCTTATTCCATATTCATTTTCCAACGATATCATAGCATACTTTCAGGCGTGAGGGGGAAAAAAATGTTTTAAATAAATAAGAGAGTCGAAAAAAGTTGGCTAACACGTGGCCAAAACCCCGAACTCCTACTCTTCTCGAGTTGATTATTGAAAATATTTTTAATTGGCCGCAGTTAAATATTTGCTCACCTTTAACCCTTTTTAATATGCCTAAGTGCTGCTCCCGTCTGACCAGACATGCTATCTCTATCTCTTTTACCCGTTGCTTTTTCCCTCCCACTCTGGTTAATCCCCCCTCGAACCCCCGCCTTGCTGAAAATCAGCACAGACAACCAAATGGAGCATACAGAGGATAATTCGATTGTGTTCAATTTAATTTTGACAAGCTTCAATGAAGCCCAGCACTCCCCTTTCCACCCTCGCATTTTCCTTTGCATTTCCCATCTCCCACCTCCACCACCCACAGCAGTTGATTTGATTTTGTTTTATGTTTTTCCTGCTGGCAGCGAGCCCAAGAAGCAGAATCCTGTTTTATGCCTCCTTCCGCCCCCTTCGCAATTCCTTGCGACACAACAATTGCGTGGAGAATGGGTGTGCCAGGGGATATGAACATGGAGAAGGGGGTTACGGCCGCAAAAAAAAAAACCTAAGCCCAGTTGTCGCAGCAAGTGGAACAAAGTTTTTGTGGTCACTTTTGTGGCTCACAAGTTAACCAAATACGAGAATAGTTCTCTGGGGGAAGTGAGTTTGGGAGTAGTTCATTGAAATGCTGTACTGGAGAATAGAAAAAGTTGAAGGATAGTTGAAATCCCAAAAAAGGTTTTTTTACCATTCGAAGAATCACCTTCAAGGAACTTCAGGATCTTCATATTTATAAAGAATTTATTAACCTAAGTTTTACTACTTTACTGTTATTATTAAAAAAAATTCTGCATTAAAACTTTCTCTTGTCAATAACAAAAATCAGAGTAATAGAAAAAATTTAACATTTTGTTGTAGATTTTACGTTAAAGTAGAGCGGAAGAATAAAGGAAAACTTTGTAAGCTTATATACACAGAGAAAAAAGCGGAACAATATGGAATTGATATTGTTTCATATCAATTTTTCCACAGCAAAATGGTAATATTTCATATCAATATGATACAAAATCATATGTTCGAAAATATCATATAGATATGAACACAGAAAGGACCAAATTTGATATGAAAAACTACACGATGGATGACTAAATTTGGTCTTTTCTTCACTGTGTATGTAGGTATACCAATACAAATCATTTTACAAATATATTTTTAAAGGTCTTAATAAAAAATTAAAAATTTTTAGTAGATCCAATAAAAAATCCTTCAAAAGATTTTTAAATGTTTTAATTTCTAACGGCTATACAGAGCCTTCTTCATATATTTTAATCTGGAAAACATACCATTTTTAATAGACATTAGTAATTGCTGTTTCTCTAAAATGTTATATATGATCCACATTGCATAATAAATAGAAGTAAATTCAAAATTTGAAAACTTTATTGGCATTGCTAGCCCAATTTCCGTTCTCCACCTTTTCGGCGACCCCGAACTTGTTGCACAAACAACCCAGGAGCCTCAGCCCCTCAATCGCTGCTCATATCTCACAACAATATTACATCAGAGGAATCTGTTTGGCCAACGAAGCCAAAACATTTGCGCAAAGCTAAAAAAAAAAGGAGACCAAATTAAAGTAAAACAAGAGGATACCATGTCCAAGATGGGCTGCTGGAGGTTGTAGGTTGGTAAGGTCTGCATGTCCTTTTTCGCTGGCTCAGCAACAAGATGCACCTGTGCACCATGGAATGGAATCCTTTGGCCAAAGCAAACGCAAACACACATGCTCACTACATACATACATACATATAGAGTAGGGAGTGTATTATATACGAGCCAAAACAAATCGAGCGACTTATCTCGGCTAAAACATCTCCCATTGACTTATGCACTGGAAAATGGAACAGTGGATGTGAGTGTGGACATTTCCTGGTTGCCTCGGTCTGTGTGCGACCCACTCCCGTGGATACAATCCTCTATGGATATATGGATATATCCATCTCCATCTCCGACTTCTGGTGGCGGCGATGGCCAGCCAAATGAGACTGGAAATCGGCGTATGGGGCTATGTAGGAATTTCCGTGGTAGTTGCTCATAAATATTCAGACACCCATACACACGCAGATGGGGAGAGCGACACCCATACACACCGATACAAAGTGGGCGGAGTCGACGACAGCATAAGGTGTGTCTGTGTGTGCTATTTTTTATGCGCTCCATGGCAATTCAAAACGCCTACTTCAAGAGCGCTGCCAAAATGAACCGAGCGGCGGCAACAACAACGGATGGGATTCCACCACCAAAGTGGAAGACTAGAGCATAGATTTGTGCTCCTGCACAGTGGTTCGATGATTGGAATAATGGTTTTCTCTTTAAAAAATGGTCAATATTAAAAAAATAGTATCCTGGTGTTCGTAAAACCCTATAAAGTCCATTTAATATAGCTAAATATTTAAATATAATTTCTTTCTTTTGTTACACTATTTATTATGGAAGGATTACTCTAGGTTACACCACAAACTTACCTCGATAAAAGCTTAAGGATATTATTGTGTTAAATTCGCAATTTCTGAGTGTGTCGATGAAAGTATTAAAACCCCAATTACAACCGATTTGAGTTTGGAATTTCCAAGATGGACAGTTACATTTTTTTGAATAACTAACTTACTAAGAATCGGTTCCTTTTTTCAACTTTAATGTCTTTTCTCTCAAAAATATTTAAAATTAGAATTGCATTTTCAAAAGTAGTTTAATAAGATCCTAAGCATTTATCGATGTAAATAAATATTTAATTTTGTAACATAGTTAATTAATTTAGAAATATGTTACTGGTTAAGTACCATTATGTTTCGAAAATAAGTGATCTCAATTTATTTATTTCCATTGTTCAAGATTATTTTTTTTTTCACTTCTCACTTTCCATCCCACTGTGCAGTGCATTGAATCAACAAAGCTTTCCCGGCTTGGCTGTTGTTGTTGTTGTGTCCGAGAACAGCAGCCGGCAAGGGCAAAAACAACAACCACAAGCACATTGCGAAAGGGTGCCTTGGCTCTCTGCTCTCTTTCTTTCTCTCGCGGACAAGTGCCTTTGCCCTCCCTTCCCCCCTTTCCAGCCCACCACCGACACTTCCATTTCCATTCCATTTCCAGCAGGAGCCCTCGGAGCAAAAAGCCATCAGCGAATGGCGTTCGAGCTCGACTTCGTTGTTGTTGTGTTGGTCGGCTTTTTGCTTTTGTCGTCGTTTTCGGTGGCTTTTTGGGGGGCAACACGGGTGTGAGAGTGTGTGGGTGTGTGGGGTGTGGGAATGGGTGTGCGCGCGATTCGCTGCCATTCCGAGCAGTTGACATCCAGGGAGCAGAGGCAGAGCATCCAGAGCAGAGCTTCCAGCGCAGCGCCACCCTCCAGTCAGTCCGCCTGGCAGTTGTAGCAGTTCAACCGGATCCGGAGTTCAGTCGATACCGTTAACTCTTTCAAATTGGACGCGAAAAGGCGCGTTCGCGAAATTAGTGAGCGAGTTAGAAAGAGAGCGAGAGGGAGAGCGATATTGCAAAAAGAAAGCCCCAAAGTGCGGAAAGTGATCGCTAAAATTATAATTAAAATATTTAAAAAAAAATTAAAAAATATTTAACTTAAAAAAAACCCAAAATACACAGGAACTAAACCAAATAACTAAAGATTTATATAAATAGAATTTAAAAATAAATAAATCAAGCAAAAACCAACAAGAAATACCTAAAATTGATACAAACTGTAAAAAACCTTGTAAAAAGGACTTGAAAAGGACCTGTCGTAGCCCCTGATCGCGTAGTTGACCTCCAAGACCACCCATCGAGCAGCCCCACCCACCACTCCTTGCATGTGAGACCCGACAACGACCCTCTCCGGTCCCTGGTCGATCCAATGAAAATGGAAGATCCCACCATAAACGACACGTACGTGCAGGAGTTCGATCTGCACCACTTGGAGGTGGGCGGCAATGGCCATGGAGGCGTCGCCGCACACGGTGGCTCCACCCAGTTGACCACCACCACCCTGGGTCATGTGAAGCGCGAGGATCACAGTCCGCCGCAACCGGTGGCCGTCAAATGGACGACGATTCACGGTGACCCGGGACATCCGGAGGATGAAACTGAATCGCTGCCCCTCGCAGGACCAGAGCCCGCCGGCGCTGTGGAAGTCTCACCATCGCCGCACATCAAGCTGAGATCCTTTTCGGGCCACCACCAGTGGCACATGGATGAGAGGCGCCTGCAGCCACTCTCTCCACCGCCGGAGCAGTATGGTCCGCTGCCCGGTCAGGCCATCCTGGTGAATACATCCTCGGGTGCGGCGGGAGCGGGCGGAGTGCCAGGCGGAGTGCCCTCAACGCCGCCGGAAACGCCACCCGTGGTGGGTTCACCCACGGGCAGCAGCAGTTGTCCCGCCCAGACCTATGCCCACCACTATGCCCGCACGCCGGGCAGTTCCGTATCCGCCAGCGCTGCGGCCGCCGCCGCTGCTGCTGCTGCCGCCTCCGCCGGAGCAGCGTCGGTGAGTGCGGCGGGACTGAGCCACGACATGATGTGGCTGACCAACTCGATACGGGCGGAGCAACAGCCGCTGGATCTGCGACCCCTGCCCTATCCGGGCTCCCAGGAGGAGGCGGAGGAGTGGGACAGGCAGCGGGATTACGCCCTGCAGGCGGCGGCCGCCCATCACCATCACCATGGACAGCCGCTGATGCAGGCGCAGCACCATCCGCATCATCCGCACGGCGGCCATGGGGGACATCCGCACCACCAGGTGGTGCTGCAGCAGGGCAAGTACCCGCATCCGCACCACCATCACCACTTTCACAACCTGGATTTGACGCCCATCAACATGCATTCGAATGCGTATGGCGGAGGAGCTGGTGGCTCCCTGACGCCCACCTGTCTGCCCCAGGTGCCCAGCAATGGGAGTGGCAGCAGCAGCAGCGGCGGCGGTGGAGGCGGGGGAGGGAGTAACAGTGGTGGACCCGGCAGCGTGGGCGGTGGTTCCTGTGTGATCACCCGGGCTGCCCTGCAACCCTGCCGTCCACTCTCCGCCAGCTCGACCAGATCCTCGAATAATATGTCACCCAGGACTTGTTCCGGTGCCTACAGCAATGCCACGCTGGAGGATTGCTTGAATGACGACATGCTGACCACGTTGACGGTGAGGGAGCTGAACAAGCGACTGCATGGCTGCCCGCGGGAGGAGGTGGTGCGTCTGAAGCAGAAGCGGCGCACTCTGAAGAATCGCGGCTATGCCCAGAATTGCCGATCCAAGCGACTGCATCAGCGCCACGAACTGGAGAAGGCCAATCGCGTGCTCAACCAGGATTTGCACCGGCTGAAGGTCGAGTACTCGAGGGTGTGCCAGGAGCGGGATGCCCTCATGCAGCGCCTGCAGCGAGTGGGCGCCGCCAATGGAGGGGGCGGCGGCGGCGGCGGAGGAAGTGCGTCCGCCGGCGGCGATAGCCAGAGCTCACCGGAATTCTACCTCTGACGCCAACTGGCGATGGCCAGCGGCTCCTCCGCATCCTCGTCGTCCTCCTCCTCGCAGCAGCAGCACCACCAGCAGCTCCATCTTCAGCACCGGGGTCCGCAGTGGAATCCCCAGCAGGTGGTAAACTAAGTAGAAAAGAGTGCCGTGTTCAAGGTATTTCAGAAAAAGAATTTGTTTCCAACCAAAGTTGGTAGTTTCCAGAGGTTTTCTTATAAATAATTTAAAGTAAATTGATATAATACCATTAAAGTTTTCCAAAAAATGGTTTATCTAAAAATATTTTCAAAATATTACCATAAGTTTATGAGGATTATTATAATATTTTTGACCAGAAAACTTTTATTTCATTTTAAACTTGAATTTTAAGCAAAGCATTCCCATTAACACCACTGTTGATATTTATTCAAGCTACTCAGCTATTTTAAAAACGTTTTAAATAGTTCCGTAAATTAGAAAAAACTGTTTTAATAAGCATTCCATTTAATTAGTAAAGCTGAAAAATTAGACTTCCCGGGAATGCTGATGAACCTTTTTACTATGAAATTTTTTGAATGGGGGTTTCGAGCGTTTAATTCTCACTTAATTTGATTACGACAATAAATTCCGATTGAATATCAGTTTGAGAACTTCGAAAGTGATCGACAGAGATTGAAATAGATAGAGAGAGAGATAGTAAGAGAGAGAGTGAGAAGAGAGAGTGCAGTTTTGGATGGAACTTTTGCTGATTATCAGTCTGACTAAGGCAAAGATCGATTATAAATAAAACTAATTCGAGCTCGTATGTATAAAGGACAAACATTGTATAAAACAAAGGAACAAAAACAAAAAACAAACGTAAAGTAAACTAAACTAGCAGCTTCTGATTACCGATCGCTACATTATTACAAATTACGAGTTAGTAACACACGCTTATTTGTTGATTAGTTCTAGCCTTAGTTTCTCTACTAGTATTAAGCGAGAGCAGAAGCGAATATTAATATCATAGATGCGATAGTTGTTCTTAGAGGCCGTGTTTCCGTTTCCGTTTAAGCCACATCCCCCCACTCCACCTCGCTCCACCCCTTCAGTAAGCAATAATATTACTAAAACTAAAGGTTGTATTACGTTTAACTACCGCAAAACTTCAGAAACCAATGTTGTATAAAGTGAAACTGAAACGAAATGAAGAGCAAAACTAAACTAAACAAACAAGTCCTATACAATGTAATAAGCACTGAGAACGATAATAGAGAATGTAAATACACCCACACAATTACGTATAAAAAAAACACGAGGATTCTGTAAATTTTAAGATTTTTTGAAGGGATTCTTTCTGTCTTTGTGAAACTAGAAGAAAAACACGAATACTGAACTCAACAAAAAAATTAAGATAAATTAACAACTAAAAAACAATTGTGAGTAGTTTATAAGTGTGCATAAAACAATTTAGTAATAAATAAATCTAAATTAAAGCATAACGTAAAGATCTTGAGTTTTTATTGTGAAGATATTTTTTACAGCGAATTTTCGAAACTAAAGTAATCCCAAAAGTGGTTATAATATGTAAAAAAAAAGTGGATTACTAGTGAATTTTATAAGGTAAGATCTAGAAGGATCCATCATTTTCTCAGAAGTCGTTATAACTCAGCTCTAAATCTACGATATGGTAAATTTCTTTAAACTTTCTTATCAAAATGGCTTTATGTAAAGGTTTTATTTTAAAAATAAAGTAATCTTTTCGAATCTGGATTTTGTGATCTAGTCTAGGAAGTTCTCATCGGGATAGTATATCAAACAATTTAATTATCATGATAATATTTTAAGAGATATTTACGTTTTACTTGTTTTTTATATGGTGGAATAACAGGAATCTTTTCTAACGAAAAATATTTATGGTTCTTAAGTAGACATTTTTGTTGAAAGACATTTCCGAGATACCTCCATAAATGATATATTATTATATTATAGATCTGGTTTTCTATATTATATTTTGATATATTATTATATTATATATCTGGTTTTCTATATTATATATTTTTCCACAGTAGATACTTGATACAAAATGTCCTATATTCAGATATAGAAGTAGATCTCAGTTTTCCCCATAGATTGGCTCTGATCTCGTTGAGTTCCGAGAAGTCCATTTGCTGTGTGGTCTGTCGGCATGAATAAGTGGGCTTCCAGCGACGACGACGACCACCGCGGGCAACAGTTTAAGAATCAAAATAAACATTTCGATGCCTCCGGGGCCTCCGATAAACTCTGTCAACAATCTTTGGTCGCGTAACGGCGCATGCAGGAGCGATGGAGGAGTTGGATCCGAACTGCAGCATTGAATTACAATTGTCAACATGGAGATCAACATCAGAGGCAATCGCAATCTGCCGGCCCTTCAAATGGGCGGATACTTATGGAGCTGCCCAAGTTTCCATAGAGGCGGCGTAATTCGGCAACGACTGGAGGTCCAAATCCTCATAATACCGTCCTGCTTTGTAAATCTTTATTATTAAAAAACTTAGGATCTTTCAGATTGTTTGTTTTCATTGCATTTTTGATTTCATTCTTTTTTTCGGTGTCGCCTGCGGCGGTCTTTTCAGAATCTGGTCTTGAATTTATTATTTTTATTTTGATTTTATGAATTTCCTGCCCTACCAAGAACTCGAATCGTCTCCGCGGAGTTTATGTAACCAGACGAGACCACTCGATCGAAGAGTTGCGCAAGAATTTTTGTTGAAATTCGGTTTTTTTTGTTGGCCCCAGTGATCGCCAGATCGCCATTAAGTGGCCATTTTACTTTGTTTTCCTTTGCCTTTTGTATTTATTTTGTTTCTAGCTTAACTCTCGGCCAGCAGGAAGTGTCAAATTTCGATTTCATTCTGCGCATGCAATAAAAATGTTGGAAAAAGATATAGTCGAAATGGGAGAAAAGCGACAGAATGACGTAAAAAGTATTTATTACGATCTACCTAAAATCTAATCTTTTAAAAATATGTATTAAATTCAGAAAAGAATTTATTAAAATTATCCAAGAAGATCCATTTTGATCCACTTTAGGAATATTATCCAAAAAGAAAATATTTTAAAAAGGCTTATTTTATTATTATTATTATTTTCTTTTATTTTATTTTTTTTATTTTCTTTTTTTTATTATTTTTTTATAATATTTATTAATATTTTTGTCGAAATGACGGAAAAGTACTTTTTTCGATCTACCAACAATATAATCTTTAAAAAAGATGTAATAAATTCATACAAGAATTTATTAACATTATCAAAAAAAAAACATTTTAATAAGGCTATTTTTTTTATTTTTTTTTTTATTTTATTTATTTTTTTATAATTTTGATCCACTTTAGGAATATTATCCAAGAAGAAAATATTTTAATAAGGCTTAAATTATTATTATTGTTATTTATTTTTATTTTTTTATGTTTTTTAATAATATTTTTGATCTACTTTAAGAATAACGACTACAACGATACAAAAATAAAATAAAATTGCTTAAACATTTTTTCGAATTTTCCTTGGTGCATTGAACTATTTTTTCTACTCATAAGACATTATTTGCTCTGCCTGTCATTTATTTGCTAATCTTGTCTGGGTGGAACAATCTTATAATATTTGAAAATATTACCCTCTGCCTATCTCATTTCACTTTCCTTGATCGCCTACTAGAGACTTTTTGGCTTACAACAAATCTGATGGCAATTTCAACTCCGATTTCTGTCGAGTTCTGCGACATTTTTGGGTATTCGGCTTCAAGTGCAGATTAAACAATAATTATGAAATTCTGATGCAAATCGTTGGCGACAGAAAGTCTGCTTCTAGCCATCTCCTTTTCCATCACCGAACTCCCTTTCATATTTTTTGAGCCGCAGGCCAGGAGACGAATGAAATCCAGGGAACTCAGGCGGCTTGAGTGGATGTCAAGAGTGGATGAGCCGGCGGAGTGGGGACTCCGGGGGAGGGGGAGAGGCGTTGAGTGGCGGGCATCTTGTCAAATGAAATTTATAGACACGGCAATGACAATCGGTAAATTGTCATGGCCAACGGGGCTAAGTTCATCTTGGGCATAATCAGTGCTTAGGGGCAGAACCAGAACCAGAACCCGTGCCAGTAATCGTAGCCCTACCCTTACCCTTACCCCAGAGTCCTAACCGAAACCATCTCGGACAACTGGGATGATTGTCAACATTATTATGGTCCACACACACACACCGTTTGATTATGCTGCGCATTCGGGGCACTCTTTTTATGCCTGCACTGCGACGTGTGAAGGCTTTGATGAGACATACACTGAGGAAAAAATACATGTACAAATTTTCAGAAAAAATACTTAAAAGGAAGGAGCAAAAAAAACCCTGGTAAAATAAATTTACACATTTTTAATGCTCTAGGAAAAATTTAAATATATTTAATATAAAACTTTTACATATTTATCAAAAAGTTATACACTGCGGAAATAAAATCATTATCATTATTATGTCACAATAAATATTTAGAAGGACTATCGAAAAATTATTTTAAATAATAAATACACATTTTTTAAGCTCTAAGATAATAATTATAATACATACACAAAAAAAAAACGGAAAAATATGGAACTGATGAGGGTTCATATCAATTTTTTGCTAACAAAATGGTAATTTTTCATATCAATATGGTAAAAAATCATATGTTCAATAATATCATTTTATGAACATAGAACGGACCAAAATTGGTATGAAAAAATACCCGATGGATTACTATTTTCGGTGTTTTTTCTCTCTCTCTGTAGTTATTACAAAATTCCTGTGTTAATTAACCGAAAAATCTCTATTAAATTTAAAATACCTTTAAAAAGATTATAATATTTACAGAATATAATCATTTTTTTAAAGTAGCAAAAAATTGGTTTTGTATATACAAAATGCCAAACAAAATCCTGTACTAAAACCGTTATTTTGAGAAGAGATCTGAAGAGATCTTAAGATACTTTAGTATGAGATGAGATCAAAGTATGGTGTAAACCCAGATTTCTTTAGGTGTAGCGATGGGATCGGTTGTTCGGGGATGGGGTATATCTTCTTGGCCTGTCTGGTTTGCGGGGGTGGTGCGTTTTTTATGATGCTCCTCAAGTGGACGAGGATGAAGCAGCGTCGAGCGACACGCTTAAGTGGCTCGCATACGCCAACCGTCCCCCTCCCCTTTCGACTGGTCTTAATTCAATCGATAGTTCACACATGTAATCGCATGGCCGGATGATTGGGGGGCTTCTTCCTGCATTTTACTTTTACCCCTAGTCTACCCGATTTTCCGCTTTTCTTTTGGGTTTGCATGCCAAACACGTAGCGTTGACATTGAAAGGGGGGGTGGGGGAAAGGGGGTCGTGTTTTGTTCCCATTTTCTGATCTGACTTTAACCTTAAATCGTTAACACATTAGTTTGCCAGCAGTTGCCGCGTCACTCTACTCATTAGCTTAATGAAGAGCGGCCACCGGAGTCCTTCAGCAGCTCATTAGCCGTCGCTTTGTTCGCCCCTCGAAAGTTTTTCACCAAAATATGCTCGTAAATCTCGTTTTGGCAGCGCCGAAAAAGGGAAATTTATCGCGTCAAAGGACAAGTGCCAAAAACTTTTCGACCGAAAGCCTATCAATCATTGATGTGTGTGGATATTGAAGGGGGTTGAGATGGGGGCCTTAATCGTAGTGTCTACAGGATTGAAAAATAGCTAAATATTCTTGATAATTTAACTAATTTAAGGATGTGTGATTTTTAAAAGTCTAGAAATTAAATGGATTTTTTAAACATTTTTCTATTTTTAAAGTGTTGTAATTAATTTTTATTATTTTTAAAAATGAGTTTTGAAAGTAGAGTAGTTCTTGGAAATTTTCTTTGTATTTTTCTTAGATCATAAAACATATAAAATGGAATTTTTTACACATTTTAAACAAAGTTTAAACATCCATTCCTATCAATCATTGATGGATATTAAAGGGGATGAGATAGCAAATACAGGATTGAAAAATATGTATCTAATTTTAGTAATATAACTAATTTAAGGATTTGTGATTTTTAAAAATCTTGTAATAAAATATATCTTTTTTTGCATTTTTCTAATATATTTAAAGAGTTATAATTAATTTTCTAATTTTTTTATAATGACTAAATATTAAATAATTAAAGGAAAAGTAACTATTAAGAACTTTTATTTATTGGACATTTTCTATGTATTTTACTCAGATCTTAAAACGTATCATATAGAATTTACAAAGTTTTAACATCCATTGCTAATCGTGAAAATGTAATCTCTACATCTGTCACCTCCTTTCCTCACTGGATTCCCCTTATTTGTAATCTGTGGGCTGGCATCTTGTACGAGTCTAAAAGTTCTTCCTTTCCTGCACGGAATCCGCTCTCCTCATCCTTATCGAGGCTGGGTCCATTGTCTTGCGTTTTTTATTGATGGGCTGCCGCTGCCTTGACTGCTTTTTACGACTTCACCCCGGCCGCCTGGTGAATGGTCAGTGTCAGTTCAGTGTCATCCCCCTCCCCTCCCCGGTTCCAATCTCTTCCAGTACATCCTTGGCCATGCAGCTCTATCGGTCGTCCCCGAGGCGATTTTCATACATGGACATCCGTTTGCAATGTATCTTTATCGTTTTATACCGCTTCCGTGGCCAGAACTTGGACTGGACTTGGAACGGGACTCCTTCGGCGTCGCATAATTTCCGTAATGACCAATGATATAAATGGAACTCATTTGCCAGTCCCCGCGTTCTTCTGCTCCCAGTTGTATTGATGCGCTGCCGTAAATCGCTTTGCACCCCCTTCCGAGTTTCCCTGGACATGGACATGGACTTGGACTTCGACTCCTTTAACGTTTGTAATAATAAATTAAATCACATTTCGGGTTTTTTTCTCCATGATATACCCTAACTCAGGGTTATAGGAATTATGTAAGGACTAGATTGCGGGTAAGTACTTGTAAGTATTTTATCATAAAATCTTTAAGAGAAGATTAAAAATAAAGTAAATTTAAAATAATAATACACTCAAAAATATTTTTTTGCCTGAATTTTAGAAATTGTTGCTTCACTAATGATTTTTTTATATATCAGAAAATATATCTTTTGTTTTAGTAAAATTGATTTATTTTAAGAAAATTAATCTTAGCAGTAGAAAATGTATCTAATTTTAGTGAAGCAAACATTTTTTGAGTGTAAAAAAATGTAATGCGAAGTATTAAGTCGTAATAAAATAATCTATCTTGAAGATCTTATAGATTTAAAGGTACTTTACAAAGAAGGTACATTTTAAATGCAAATCATACATTTTTTGTTTTTCATAATAATATTATTATTATTTTTAAAAGTAAAATAAAAAAATTTATAAATGCTCAAGTATAAAAAAATGGGAGATATACTTGAATTATGTTAAATTATAAATAATATTAAAACTAAATGTGAGTTGTCTTTAAAACATTCATAAGTTCTACCTAGTAATAATCTAGTACACTCAAAAAAATGATCTAAGTACTAAAAAATAATTAATTCCAAGGTAAATGCATCCCTTAAATGAATTCTCATAAAGAAGGGAACTTAAATAGTCGGATGAATCTTAGCAACCCTGCTTTTTTAGGGCGCTTGGTGTGCTGCCATGTGTGTGGGCCCTTCGATGATGTCTCTCCGGTTCATTGGCTGTGGCCCATAAAAAGAGGCGAGTGGCGGAGGGCGGGGGGCGATGCCGTAGCATAAAGCATATGAAGACATTTGCCTTCGCCTTCGACTCCGGGCCATTACAAATTGGTTGAATTTGATTTTGGCCCAAAAAAGCGAGCTGCGGTGTCCACTGTTTGGATGGGTTTTCAGTGGGTTTGGGGCGAAACTATTCTGGGGCAACCTTCGACGAGCTGTGGGTTTTAGCAGAAGGTTGAGCCAGTTGGCAAATGCCCCGCCGTCGCCGCCGAAGCCTCAATCTAGATCCGAAAAAGCCAGAACTCAGAACCAAGAACCCAGAACCAGGTAGTGCTGGCGACACAGGTGCATCCAAATTGTTGTTGCCTCCATTAAGATTTTCTCTTTTCGCTTTTTTCATTTCGGTGTATTATATTCTTTTTGGTATTATTGTTTTTTCTTCACTCCAAGCTGGGTGTTTTCTTTCCGCCGATTCGGCAGATTTATTGTGTTGTTCATTTTTTTCCAAGTGGCTTATGCAAAAAGGCAAACAAAGTGCAACCGCTAAAAGCTAGATGAGTAATGAGTACTCTTGTACATGGCTTAAGATCGGATATGCATATTTATGTTTTATGAGAGCTGTGTATAATGACAATGTGGTTCCTGGAATCTCGTGTGGAATGTGGCAGGCCATCTTTCAGAGATAAAACCAAGTTTATATTCTATTTGATAAGAATGTTTTGGGTCTAGACAATAGAATTTTGGTATAGGGGGTTCTTATAACGAGTTTACTTGGAAATGAACAAAAATATTCTAGATATAACATAAAATTTTAAGAAATAGAAGTTTTTAAAGTGCAGGATATACCTAGTGCCAAAATAAATATTTAAAATTGTTCCAAACCTAGACGGGTACATTTTCAGCTTATTTGTAGACTCAGTTACCTCGAAAATTGTACAACAACCGTGGGAACATAAACAACGGCTTTCCTCACGTTCCGTTTTCATATATGTATAAATACTTTATAGTGTATAAATGAAACCCTAAGACATTACACAACTCAGACAAGTGCAATTAGAGCTTTGTGATCGTCGATCAGGGTGCTGAATTCAGTAGGGGAATATTCTGGTTTCGTTTATAGGTAGGTGAGTCTTTGATCATGTGATTTTTGATGACTTCAGAAAAATCATACATGATTTGGGATATTATTAAAAAATAAAAATATACATAGATAAAAAAAAACAAATCGAATTTCGGCACTTTGGGGTTTATAATGGTTCCAATTTATAACCCCTAATTATTTTAGAATTTATGTTTGTTTTTCAGATTCCTATGTCAATCCGTTCTGGCTGAATTTTAGCACTGACCTATGTTTGTTTTAAACCAGGACAAATATTAATTTAGAGATAATATCGTTTTTAAACAATCTGTCTTGAATTCTAAATCATTTTTATTAATTAATTTGCTTGAGTTTCTCGGTTGGATTATAATTAATCATTGATAGATCATCGGTGACCGTCTATATAGAATTCCCCGAGACTAATTTACTCACGAAAAGGTATCACCTCAGTACTACTTGATTATTGCTGATTAGAAATAAATGCGAAATAAAAATACCGGAGATTGCAACACGAGGCGTATGAGGGGTATTTTCAACCGCTCGTGTCAGCATTCTGAGGTCGCCGCTGTCGGTCGATGAACCCCAAGCGGAAAACTAAAGAAAAAAAAAAGAAAACTGAACAAAAATAACAACAAAATATGATTACCTTAGCGAAATGGCGATTTCAAGTCGAGTTCTTTCTCCGCGAAAAGACTACAACAAATTGCACGCGCAACTAGCGCTCATAATGAGGTTACAAAACAATTTATAAAATATTTTATTTTTTAATAAATCAATTTGCGTTTTTCGCCAACATATTGTTATCAGAGCAACCAACTTCAAAAATGATTGGGAAAAAAAGTATAAATTTTGCGCAAAATGAACTGCTGAATTGGCAATAAAGTCGAGAAAGAAAAAAAAGTGAATCGATTGCAGGGATCAGCATTCCGTCATTTCGCCGCTTAATTTATTTATTGTTGTCGTCGACGGCTGTAAATGCAATTTGATGATTTAATTAATATTGAATTACACTGCCATTAAGAGCAGCTCGATAATTATACAATCTGCATCAGAGCCATTCGATTGCAGGACTGGGAAGCAGCTCTGTTTGCTCGCTCCCTCTATCTCCCTCTCCCTCTCTCTTTGTTATCGACGCTCGGTTGCGTCGGGTGGGACTGTACCTGGCCGGGATGTTCGCCTTAATTTATGCCAGGGCAAATATTTAGCCAACAAACACACACAACTTCTGGCCGGGCTTATTAATTAAGAGACCCGTAGACTCAGACGCACACAGTTTTCTCTTTCCCCCCCCACCGGAAATCGGGAAATCATAAAAGCGTAAAATCGAAATGCCGCCAATCCGTGGTGGCTGCCAAGCAGACTACTTCCTGTGTCTGTTTCAGTCCTGTCTGCCTTCCTCTCAGCTCCCTGCTCCCCTTTATTAACACGCATATCAATTCATTTTGAATGTAATTTATGCCGTAGCCAATCGCTGCATATCGCTCACATCACATAGCCCCCACCCATTTCCAGCGGGGTAATAAAATTATTGTTTATAGATACATAGAGGTTGCGGCTGCAGTTAAAGGCAACACAAACTGAGAGCAAAGTAAGTCACTTGCGGATTTCGATTTGGCAATTTCGGCTTTCCTTTCTTGTTTAGTGGAGCGTGATCTTGAAATGGAAATCGCTTTCGGGGAGGGGGACTTACATGTGTAGTTATGTGGGGTAATGGAGGTGGATTTATGTTGTTTTAAAACTTGTCTTTGCGTATAATATGATAGATTTGTGGGTATTAAATGTTGGTTTTATGAAAGCTATAACAAGGTTATACCATTTGCAGATGGACTATTAAGGGATATTCAGAGTAGTTATGGTCAAATAATATCCATTTTAAGATAATTTCCAAAATAAAGCAACTTTATGGTCATTGATATTGTTTAGATCGGGTTTTATTATAAATCTTAAAGAATAAAATATTTTTAATTTCCGCTTTATACTTATTTTTAAAAGCTTTTTTTTTTATTTTTAGTATTTAAATCGAAAAAGTTTTATTTTAATATTACTATATTATGTACGTAAATTCTTTGTTAACGTCACAAAAATGTCATAAAAATAGCCTATTAAAAATACGCTTTATAATTATTTTTAATTCTTCCAAAATATAGTACTTAAATCGAAAAATTTTATAAATTCTAAATTATGTATTTAAATGATATATTGATGTCCCACAAATATTTATACAATATTATTTATTTATACAAAAATATTTCCAAAATATAGTACTTGAATCAACAATATTATATAAATTCGAAATTATGTATTTAAATGATTTATTGATGTCCCAAAAACATTTACACAATACAGAAAAGACATTTAGCGTGCGTTTTATGTATTAAAAAAAATTCAGATATTTATTTATTTTGTGCACTACTTGATCCAGAAGGGAACTTGACCATGACCATCATGTACTCTCAGCAATCAACCTAATTGAGCTGCCCCAATGGCCAACTTCTGCCACCGACTCCTCCCCCTTTGGAGTCCCCTATTCACCACTCTCCATTCACCAAGCTCACCCACAAACCCCAACCCAGATCCAAATGCCAATCCAGAACCCAACCCGCAACCGTTCTAAATCAAAAGACAAACGTCGACAAATGACCCGGCGCAGTGAATAAATGAATAGCAGTAAGTCGGCAACTCGAAATGAATGTGTTCGGTAACAATTCATTAAGCAAATAGAAATGTGCGCTAAACGCATTAAGAGATTAGCACACATCGAGCCAGGAACAACAATGTCTCTTCTGGACAGTACAGATACCCAATACAACACCCACTACCCATCGATAGACCCCCTAGAACTGGCCAGCGTAATGACCCTCATTTGCTGTATGGAACTTGGTGGTCTGGGTTCGATTCCGCCCTTGCTGGTTAAATTTAATTGCCGGCTAAAGGAGACTTTTCACATGCGGTTAGCACTCCGATTGGTCTTCGTGTGTGAAAAGGTGAAATCACTGTTGCTTCTGGCTTGTTAAGTGCTCATTGTTTCGCCAACAATGTTGACGACGGGCCCCTTTGAAAACTGAAAAGCACCCACATGTGAATGTGATTCGATGTGATGTGCTGACTGCCACTGTCTCAATGCAAAGCGAATGCAAAGCGGAAGTTGCCAGTTGAAAATCACTTAAGTGCAATTTCGGTTTTTGAAATTACAGAATTTTTGGGGTGGTGGGGTTGGTGGTTAACGGTAGTCATACGGATCTTATGTAATCAAAGGTTAACAAAGCCTTTAATAATTGTAATCCTTTCAAGAAGAATTAAAAACTGATCAAAACGATGAAAAAACAAATTTTTACAACAAAAATAAATGGAACTTTTATACATTTATTTTCTGAAAACTAAGTGATAACAATATTTTTGATAGAAGTTCATATTTCTAAATAAAGGAAATAATAAAAGCTTTTCTAAATATTTAATGCTACAAAATTCTAGCCCAAGGAGTTACAATTTTTGGGAAAAAAGTTGAAAAAAACTACAAATATTCGATAACTCAAGAGAACTTGATATATTTCCACATAATATTACATGAATTTGAATTATAAATACTTCTCTCAGTTCCTGCGTAATATAATATTTTCCGTTTGCATTTGATACATCCTTCCCAATCAACTTTCCGGTCAACCTGGTAAGAAACTGACCCACATTGAATCCTTAACATCATGCGACCAAACATCACGTTCCAACTTCCTTTCTTGTTCCTGTTGTCGGACTCAAATTGTCGCTATCCTTTTCATCAAATCTGTCCTCGTCCTGCTCATCCCCTCCTCCTTATCCTTTGCCTTTGTCCGCTGGTCATGTGATAAACGTTTATGATTATTTTTATGTTTCATCCGTTCGACTCTCGACTCGACTTTGGCTTGCCAATTTGGCGCTGATATATACAGAGACTTGATTTAGTTTAAATAGCGCTGAGGGAGATAGAGGACGAGTCACCAATACACTCAGGAAAAATTCTATTTATTTTTATAAAGGTTTAAAAAATATGTAAAAGTAATATAGTATATTAAAATGTCAAAATAAAGTGATACTTGATAAATTAACTAAAATATTTTGAGTCAAAAAATGTTTTTTTTAAGAATTTGTTTAAAATTAAAAAAAAAAGTTCGGGTAATTAGTCACTTTACAGATATTTTTGCTAGAAAATTGGAATTAAGAATTTATTGCAAAATCCAAAAGTTATTCTGTGTTTTCCTTCGAAATTCTATTAAAATATATTTCCCAGCTAAGCTAAGGAATGTTTTTTCCATCATATAACCTAACCTAGGTTTTGACTGACAATTGATTGGAAATATAATTGCGAACTTGACCCAATATTTTTAAAATGTTATTTATCCTCATATAATATTTTAGGAAAAAATACCCAAAAAGATATCCAAATTTATGGGCTTAGGTTCATTATTCCTAAAGTGTTGGGAGTAAAAATAAATGCAACATTTTCAGTGTATGAACATCTCCCGGAAAATGCAATTTATGGTGTTTGGGGAAAGGGCAGCACACAAAAAAAAAACCGAGTCACACGTGACTGCAGTGAACGTTGCCTTCGCCACCCACTTTCCGCTTTCGACCGCCCCCCTCCCCTTTTCCGCCCACATGTGTGAACAAATATTTTTTAGAGGGTGTCCGCCCTTTATGCGGGTCCTTTCTGGTGTCCTCATGTCCTGATGTCCTCGAGTCCTGGCGTCCAGACCCGGCTACGTGTCATTTGTGCTATCTGGTCGAGCAAATCTTTCCGCCGCTGACCGCTCTTCGCAGCTCCAAAAGTCCTGACAATTTCCATAATCGCTGGTTAAACAAGACCGCTCACACATGCCTGGTCAAGCTGACCGCAGTTTATGCCCGGGGTTTTACGGCCCTCAGCTCCTAAGATCCGTATCCCTTTGTGGACCTTGTTTGAATTATGCTTTTACATATTTTTATTCACTTAACACGAAAAAAGGGGTGCAAGGGTGCGAAAATATATGTGTGGAGAGGTGGCCCCGGCTTAATCAAATTATGGCTTATCTCTCGCATGGGTGTCGACTTGGCGGAGGTCAGAACGCAAATAGCCATAAACATGTAGATTAGATCCCCATTGACCAGGTCCCATCACCCACAAGGCCTCTCTAGTGACCTTGTTTCTTCCTCTTCCGGCAGTTTTATTAGGTATAAACTCTTTAATGGTCTCCACACAATGCAGCCGATATTTGCATATTAATCTCCTGACTCCGTGGTAATTAAAATCCTAGTTTTATGGTTCCAAAAATAATGGATCGGAGATAAATATTTGACCAACATGTTTTAAACGCTCTTCAGTGTGAATGGGATTTTATTAATTTTCTAGCATACTTATGGGGGTAATAATATTGCATTTTTGAAAAGTTTTGGATGTTATTTTTCGTATTACTTTAAAAATCCCTTTTTATAATCCCTTTAAACGATCCACTAAATTAGAATTCAGGGGCAAACAAGTTAAAGAAACATTCCAGGCAATTTTTAACAAATGTACCCCAAAAATGAACCACAAAAACTCCATAAATATCCTAGTTTTATGGTTCTAAAAATAATATATCGGGGATAAACATTTAACCAACCTTTTTTAAACCCTGTTCAGTGTGAATGGGATTTTATTATTTTCTAGCATACTTATGGGAGTAAAAATTGCATTTTTGAAAGTTTTGGATGTTTTTTTCGTATCTCTTTAAATCCCTTTAATCAACCCACTAAATTATAATTCAGGGCCAAACAAGTTAAAGAAACATTTATGGCAATACTTTAACAAATGTACCCCCAAAATGAGCCACAAAAAATCCATAAATATCGACTCGGAATAATTGGAGCAGTCGATATGTGGGGAAATACCCCCATACCCCCAGCAGCAGCAGTCAAGGAACCGGCATCATTTCATGCTCAATTCAAATGTTGTTCAATCTCATTCAAACAATTTGTATCGTAGTTTTATTACCACAATAAAACGGATTAAGCAGTTCGCCCTTCCTGGTAGCTGGAAAAAGGATACAATGAAGTCGGAACCAAGAAATGAGGGCGTTCCCTTACGTTCCCTTCCCTGTGTGTGTTCGCCTTTTAAATTGGTTGAATTTCCGCACGAATTAAATTTTTTTGCTGCCAAGTGAAGGAGCGAGGAATATTTCACGCTTCGACTGATTGACGATTGGAGGGGAGAGTTCTTTATAGAGTCCTTTCCGGAATATTTCACACTTCGCCCGTACAAATCAGCGACACGTGGCAAGTGCCATATAATTTATAACAGCGAAAAAAAGGGCAAAGGAGACCTTAAAAAACTTAGCTGGGTCTCGAATTCGATACGCTCAATCTGCTGAAGAATTTTTCAACATTTTTTCAGTTGCCGAAACTTTAAACTTTTCGTCGTGAGACTTTCCACCGAAGCGGTCATTTCATTTGGCTTAAAATTGTATTATCCCCATTCACCGACAAATGGAAAATTAATATTTCTTTTTATATCATTTTACAGAAGATTTTTTGTAATTTTCTTTGGTGTTCCCCAAAGAAAGCGGTAGCTTCAATCAATTTGCTTGGCTTTTACGCTGGGACTGCTCCTTTCAATTGACCAGACCTTTGTTGGAGGTCCTTTGATAACCCTCAATCCGTACATATGTCTGATTCATATCTAAATCTATTACAATTCATATTTATATGCCGAGCACACTGATAGCCACCCACCCCTTGTGAAAATTTTGATTTGCTGGGAGGGAAAACAGTGGGGTTCGCGGGAATAGGAATTCATTTCAACTAATTTTTAGGAACCATGATAAAATTGTGATTTCTTTATATGATAATAAATAATAAATTGTAAAGTTTTACTAAAATTTAAAAATATTCTTTCTTGGATTAACTCGCCAATTAGCAACCTCTTTCCAGGTAATTGAAAAAAATTTTTTTTTAATTATTTATTGTGATTTATTGAAATGATATCTGAAGTCAACAAATTTTAAGGTTTTACTAAAATATAAAAATATTTTCGGTTGGATATTTTCAAAATCGTAACTCATTAATTTTCAAACTTTTCCCTGGTATTTGAAAATCTTATTTTTCGGGATTATAATAAAAGTGTGAATTTTTTATATAACATCTTAGTTTAATAAATTCTTACGTTTTAATCAAATTACAAAATATTTTTGATAGGATAAAATCTTTATTTTTTTGAAATCCAATTTACATTTATGCCCCTCACTGTACGCGTACGAGTTAAGTCAAGTGTTAAAGAGTTTTTTGAGAGACATCTCCGTCTGGTTTTCCCCGCATCTTGTGTCGCAATTTCTTTTCGGTCTCGCTACCCCTTTTATGAGCCCTTTTCCGTTGCGCCGTTTCTGCTTAGCCTAATATCCAAATAAACATACTTTATCCGTTATTGCCGTCAAATTTATGGTTTCTTAAATGCCACCCCATCCTCTCAAATCTGATGGACTTCCCGGATGGAAATATGAGATGGTAGCTGCGATTTTGATAAGGGTTTCCGGAGTTTCTTTCGTAAAGTCAGTTGAATCTATTTTCTGGATGGTTCGACAGCTGGTAAAGTTTATTGGGTGGAGCGATAAGACAATAGAGGGAAACTTTACTTTGAAGTTTATGGTTTTTACACATACATATGTACCTATATTCTCTTGCGGCTTCTGTTACCAATGTGCATTGCCAATTGCAATTAAAACAATGTTACAAGGTCACTGGTTTTTTGCACAGATAACAGAAAAATGCAAAAAGTGGCGCCGCGCTAACGAAATTGCAAATTTTGCACATGTACCGAAATGCAACGCTGTGTTGTAAAGTATATGTAACTACATATATACGTATGTATGTATATGTATTTGTGGAATGCAATTGAAATCGGTGACAACATAATGCCCCAAACACCTACCCCAATGCAGGCAGCAACAACAACAGCAAAAACACCAGGAAAAGCTCCATTTTCCAGCGGAGCCTTTCCATTGCGCAAGTCCGAAACTGGAAAATGAATTACGTAGTGTCCTCCGCAAGAAGGGGGGAACCCCCTCCCCGAGGAGTCTGTGTGTGTGTGTGCCTTTTAGTAATGGTGGACCTTGTTTAGGTGTGAAATCTGCAAAGAGAGAGCCTTTAAAGGTGTGTGAGTGAGAAAAAGAGAGAGCGACTAAATAGGAATTAACGGTAACAACAAAAACAAACCTATTGGAGCAAGCGCATAATTCATATTTCACCAGCAACGCCCACGCCCACTGAGCGTCTGTGTGCGTAGGGTGTTCGGTGGTTTAGGGGTGTGCGTAAGCAGGTGCTTTTCAATTATCTTGGGCGAACTGTTAAATAAATACAGGTGTACATAAACTTGCATATGTATAAAGAGAATCCTACATATGCTTCCCTGTATTTACACTGCTAATTGTGATGAGTTCTAGACATATAAGGTAAATAAATTACTATAAAGCAGACCTTAAAATTGTATTAAAAGTGTTATAATGTGTTTAAGCCAGGAAAAAAGAAGTATAATAGATAACTTGGCTTCTGCTAGGATTTTTATAGATATTTTAAATCTTTTAAATTAAAGTTAGTAACGAATTGAAATTTCAAATGGTAAAAAAGTTTTTCTCTAACCAATAATAATTTAATTGACATTAAAGTACAAGCTTTCATTCCAGTTTTCAATATCGGAAGACCCCATTTAAAGTTAATCAATATGTTGTTGATATTGATAGATTTACCAGCACGAGCTACGAATAAATATATTTTCATCCAAAACAATGAACGTGACGGCTGAGTAATTTTTATAAATGCTAGATGGTATCACTCATAATCTCTGATGAATATTTAATTCCATTTCCCTAAAAACGTAGTATATTTGGTTTTATTAATAGAACAACGTCCACATATTAACCGACATAAACTGCGTGACAAATTATAGTTTTTTAAAAACTACTTGAAAACATTATAAACATGGTTGAACACCATAAATTATATTTGGGGTAACTAATAACCTCTGATAGGATTTTAATTTTATATTGTTTAATTGTAGTATAATTAATGGACTACAACTGATGGACTATTTAAATTCCTTTATACTTATTTAAAAAAAAATTTTTTTTAAAGTATACCCATTAAAAATTCTGAAAATTTGGAACACATGTTTCAACTTTTGAATCGGTTTGAAAACTTTATATTTTTATACCTTTATGAAATTGTTACATATACATTTACCGTAGCACGGTTAATATCGTAAGCATACCAGTTGGAATGAAACAAATAGTCTCCATGAGGAACCGGTAAAACATCTGTGACTTGCTTATTAAGATGAGCTATAGGAAGTTTTTCAACAATAAGATCGTACTAAAACAAAAAGATATCTCAATAAAGGAGCAATCTGCAGTTATTAAATTGTGCCTCACATCAATGGGACAGGTATCATTTATGTTGGAATACTCCCTAAAGAAGCTGTGAATATAATTTGCAATAGGATTAGACTTGGGATTTTTTATAAATCTGCAGGCATCTACTGTAAGGTTATAGAGAAACGGCTTATAACCATTCAATCTCTTCATCAGTGCAACGTTAACCTAAAACAAAAACAGTTAACTGGTGATCTAGTAGTATGTAGTATTAATTTAAAAATATACACACTTTTACTTTGGTAATGGGCCTTTTAAGCAACTTTACTTTTAGGGAAAGGTATTTATATGTACGATTTACTGATTTTAAAAAGCAATAGTCGAAGTTGGCAAATTCGGGATCGTGGGTAGTACATTTAACGTTGGTAAACTCCACTTTACACGTAATCTGAGATATCGTGAGAGTAAGTCAAAAATACTTTTTCAATTATTTCGGGATGTCCTTACCTGTTCAAAGAAATAAGCGAGGACTATAAGTTCAAGAAGACGAAATCGGGAACTCATTTCGATGCAATGTTTTTAACTGAATAAGTGAAAAATAACTTTGAAATGGTTGAATTCATTGAAATATCAGTCATTTATATAAATGGGTTTTTAAATGCTTTGCAAAATCATTGATAAAGCTTTATTATAATTGTTATAATCGAAAAGGAAAGAAAATATAATTTGAAATGAATGTTTTTTTAAATAATAGAAAACATATAGGTATTATTTATTTTTTATTCTTTCAAGAAATCGTGGTATATACATTAACCGTAGCACGGTTAATATCGTAAGCATACCAGTTAGAATGAAACAAATAGTCTCCATGAGGAACCGGAAGAACATTTGTTACTTGCCTATTAAGATGAGCTATAGGAAGTTTTTCAACCATGAGATCGTACTACAAACATAAAAAAGATATCTAAATAAATAAATAAATTAGCGGTTATTAAATAGTTCCTCACATCAATGGGACAGGTATCATTTATATTGGAGTAATCCTTGAAGAAGGCGTGAATGTAATTGGCAACGGGATTAGATTTAGGATTTTTTATAAATTTGCAGGGATCTACGGTGATGTTATAGAGAAAAGGCTTATAGCCATTAAATCGCTTCAACAGTGCAATATTAACCTGAAACGATAGCAGTTTACTGATGAAAAATAATATAAATATGAGAATTTACTAACTTTAATTTTGGTAACGGGCTTTTTATGCAACTTCACTTTTAGGGATAGGTATTTGTAGGTACGATTCACTGATTTCAAAAAACAATAGTCGAAGGTGGCAAATTCGGGATCGTGGGTGGTACATTTAACGTTAGTAAACTCCACTCTGGATGCAACCTAAAATGATATAAAAGTTAACATTTTTGTTGTTTTATTCACAGGACGATTTTTACTTGTTTGATTAAATAAGCGACAAGTACGAGTTCAAGCAGACGTAGTCGTGAACCCATTTCGACAGTTTTTTAAACAATAAATAAAAAATCACTTTGTACTCAGTTATAATGGTGAAATATATTGAAAATTGCTCAATTTTAACATTTAATTATGCTTGACGGTTGGATTTTTAAATGATTTGGAACGTGACAAACATTTATTACTATGGTTATATTCAAGAAGGAAAGATATACTATAGTTAGGATCATTAAATTTTAAACGGGAAACAGTATGTTAGAAGTGATTTCCCACAAGGAAGCTGGAAATAAAGACATCATTAGAAAATCATGTAGTGCATTAGTCGAACTGTCGTCACCACACCCCCACTCCATGTGCCACTCCCACGCACCCCCGCCCCCGCCCACTCCGGGGGGCAGCCGCAATTGCCATTATGTTGAACACGCAAGTCAATTGATGCAATTTGTCCGAGCAGCCGGAGAGCAGAGTCTTCGGGCAATTTCCCCAGTGACAATGTGACATGCCGTAACAGGTTCACGGTCTGACGAATAGTGGGTGGTGCCCTGCGGGGTGGCGGGGGCACGAACCGCCTGCTCTCATCAACAGTTAGCAGCTTCTGCTGGTGATTTAAGGGTTGCCAGCCAGCCGGCTCGCCCTTAAATGAATTGCGGCGATTTATTGCGGTAATACTCATTTAGCGAACCTGCCCCGGGGGAAGAAAAAAGGAGAAGAAAGAACTCTTTAATCAAGGGATCGAACTACTAAATTCCCAGTACTTTAAAGACCAAGAACTATCCCTACCAATTCGATATGTGTTATTTTCCAATCAAAATTTGTGATATTTTTTAGATAAAATCTGAAAAAAATTAGAAATATTTATTACGTAAAATAGTTTAAATATTTAAAATCTAAATTTTACCTCTATTATTTTTTGTATTTTCATGACTACCCCTACATATTTGATAAATGTTATTTTCCAATAAAAATTATTGATCCCTTTTTTAGATAAAATCTGTAAAAAATTAGAAATATTTATTACGTAAAATAGTTTAAATATTTAAAATCTAAATGTAACCTCTATTATTTTTTGTATTTTCAAGACTACCCCTACAAATGTGATAAATGTTATTTTCCAATAAAAATTAGTGATCTTTTTTTAGATAAAATCAGCAAAAAAATTAAAAATATCCATTACCTAATATAGATTAAATACATAAAATCGAAGTTTAACCTTTATTATTTTTTTAAAATTAAGTAAGAAATTTTCTACTGAAAACCAAAAACTATATAATTTCTCTGATAGATTACAAAAAATCAACCCTATCCTTGTAACACACACTTGATATATCACACCCAATCCCCCAAAAATACAGGGTATCAAAACCAACTCAAGTTGAGTGCAAACAATGCGCACAATAAAAATAAATCTCTCTGTGGAACAAGTGTGTGTTTTGCTACACCCGTGGGAAGTCCGGGTGAGAAGTTGTCAATTACTTGCGAATCGAAATCGATCTGGCCAAATACTGTTTTGGCATTCATGTCACCGCCAGGTGACCGGGACCACCTCGAATAATCGCTCTAATTGGGCGATTGGTCGCCTTCGCAAGGCGCCTTTATGGCGAGAAAGTACGTGATATGCATTTCCACCTTTCGTGGCAATTAATAAGCCAATTCGAAATCGGCGGCCACGTAAATCAGCATTATGTCGGGGGGCAAATGAAAATGAGCTCTAAATTCAATTACAGGCCTTGTCTTCTTCGCCTTCGTAGGTCGTAAGTCCTCACTCCCACATAAATCAAGAGTCCTTGGTTCTGGTCCTCGTTCTGGTCCTGAACCTGAGATGCTAATTTACGCGAGACCTGAAATGTCTTAGGAGATGCTAAGCGGCTTTGCCGCTCATAACTCACCGGGACACTTTGTCACATTATGCATTTAAATTTAATGTGTAATTTATGGGCGGATTTGTCGACCTTCCCGCCTGCGATGTCGGTTAATTAGGAAATCAGTTGGGAACAGCGTTGTCGGGGGTATAATTACTATCTTGGGGACATTGAATGTAGTAAGAACATAATTTATTTCAAATTTTTTAATATTTTTATTTCAAAATATCCAATTGTCTATTTAACTATGAGATACATTTTCCCATTAGATAGAAAAGTTTAAAAACAATATGATAATAGCATTATCTTAAAACTGTCCGATTTAATGGATTGTAAAAGTTTAAAAATGATATAATAAAATCATCCTAAAACTGTTCCTACTTATTTTTTTCAAAGTGCTTCTAAAACTATTTAAAAAGTTTAACAACGATATTATAAGAAAATCATCCTAAACTGTTCCTAGTTATAGATTTTTTCGAAGTGCTTCTAAAACTATTTTAAAAGTTGAACAACGATATGATAATAAAATCATCCAAAAATTGTTCCTAGTTATAGATTTTTTTCGAAGTGCTTCTAAAACTATTAAAAAGTTTAACAACGATATAATAATAACATCATCCTAAAACTGTTCCTTGATTATAGATAGATTTTTTCAAAGTGCTTTTAAAACTATTACTAAAATCTCCCCCTAAGAAACCTATGTAAAAGTCTCTACCTATAAATTCCTCGCAAACTACTTGCGACAGCACTGGCAAGTATCACAGCTCTATTCCCGTTGCGTGGGAGTAGTCCCTGCTCTATCAGGATACGTGGGGGGTACTCTATTAATTACACTCCATAATGGTTACTTCCGCTGGGCCACATAATAGCATAATTAATCGATATTAAATGAACATCGGTGGAACAATAAGCGCCGGAAGCCAGCCACAAAAGGTTAAATTAAACGAAGTAATTGTTACACAGCCACAGCCGTTGAAAATCGTCCCCCTCTCTGGCAGCTCGCAAGTCCCTGCGGAGGGTTGTCCTGGCTGGATGGGTCCTTTACAATGCATAATAAACAGTCGAGCGGGCACGAAGCAAACAAAAGTGGGGAAACGAAGCTCGTTGAGATTTTGATTTTTTAAACGGAACATCATCGGGGGTGGATTGGGTTTGAAAAGACAAGGCTGTAAAGCGCACAAAGTCACACGGCAGGTGGCGTTGAGCATTCCAGGAGTGGGGATGGTATCTCGGCACACAAAGTGATTTAAATGCATTTCTAATGGGATGAAATTATATACTGTCTGAGCTACATACCTCCCCCTCTTTTCTCATACCAATTTGTGGTTTCAAGGGGAAGGACATGAATATGCATGGATTTGCGCTTTTGATGTGCTAGCCATCACGAAATCATTACGGAAAAGGGGCATCTTAACTTAACTTACGACCAACTTTAGCTTAAATTGTACATTTTTTAATTAAAAAGTCTTCCATAAAATAATAATTAATGCCCTTTAGGGCCAGCGTCCTGATAATTTGATGGCCGGCTAAAGCCGCTTAGAATAATTTCAAAACAACAATTTGTGACTGCCTCATTTCGGAGGTCACATTTAGCATCTTATCGGAGCTTAGCAGCTGGGGTCACCACTCGCCACTCGATGGCCAGCCAGCTGCGGACTGTGATTACAGCTTTTGACGCTCCAGATGGAATTTCAGCGGTCTCAAGTGTCCATTGGGCGGGGGAATGTTCACCTCCAAGTTGCGAATGGAAGGACCATAGCAATAGCGATGCAGGCGCTTTGAACGAGCTTTAAACTCAGCCTCTGAGCCAGGAAAACTGATGATTTCGTGAACCAAGTGGGGCTCTGGAACAAAGAAGTCGTCACCTACGGAAATAGTAATAAAATATACATTATAAGTAGGTTATTCATCTATGATTAAGCGATTTATCCTTAGACAAACCTGGTAGCACAAAAACCATAGTTCCATTGCAGTCATAAGCCACTGGCAAGAACATGGTGGTGCCTAGTCCACTGCGCTTAATGGCAAACTCCAGCATACTCTTATAATCCTTGATGCCCATCAAGCGTGATAATTCGTAGACCTGTGGAGGCAAGAACCAAACCTCACCCAGTTCAGACAGCCGCAGGAGTTCCAAAGGTGTTCGCCACTATTGAAATAGGAATACATATTAAAGTAACAAGAAACGTTATAAGATGATCCCGCTTACCAGCGTCTCCTTGACCTCAGAAGGTTCCTCCAGCAATTTAGGCAGCTTGTCCGCAAAAGCCATAAAGAAAACCGTTTCATAGCTACAGATATTCGAAACTTTAAGATCTAAGCTAGTCAAGGGGAAGGTAACAATCAATAACCCACCCCTTGCGCATGAATCCTGGACTCGCCCAGGCGGACCACTCGTGCAGTGCCCACAAATCCGGCACCACTTTAAGTTCCCGGCAAAGGGTCAGGAATTCGCTGGGTTTGTCATGCACCCGCCGCTGCCACGCCTCCAGATCGGGGACATCCTGAGCGCAGGTCACTGCACCAAAGTCCAATTGGTTGCGACTGCGACACAGCAGCAGACCCACCTCCTCGAAGCACTCCCTCACGGCGCAGAGTCGCAGTGTAATCTCTCTGCAAAAGACAAAGGTCAAAGATTAAGCCCGTAATCTGATAAAATGGGCCAGAATCTTTGGACTCACCGCGCCCAAATGCGGGAGCGCTTGAAGAAGCGATCATAGCAGCCGGTGCCCTGGGGCGCCAGGATGGCAGGACGATCGTCGCGGATGAGCACCAGGCGACGCAGTGCTTCCTGCGGGACACCGAACTCCTCGAAGTACTGCAGCCATTCCACGCTCTCATCCGCCTCGGTATCCAGGAGGCCACCGGGGAATACGGTTTGGTTGAGCATTACCGCCGTGGCATCGCTGCGTTTAAGCATGAGCAACTGCAATATGGAAAGTATGAGGAGGAGCTATTTCTGGTGAAGATCTCTGTACCTACTTTGTAATCCTCGCTCTGGGCGGCTTCTCTGGACACCAGGATTACACTGGCCGACGTGCGCCACCGGGGCGGAGCAGCAGATTGGCTCATCCTTGCAAATATTTACTTAAATAGTTAGATTAACCAACTAATTACCACCCACAACATAAAATCAAAATATTGTTTTGTCCCTCCAATTCGATCAGCTGATTGGCCTGTGCCTATCGATAACGACTCCTGCGATAGCAAATGATCGATAACGCGCTAATCAGCGCGTTGAATATTTGAAATTTGAATTCGTGCGAAACTCAAACTTTTAGCTTTTGGCCAGATTAAACCACAAAAGAACAAGCCAACTGTAGAAGAACAAAAAACCCAAATAGATTAACTGCTCGTCACACGTGTTCGCAAACATATTTAAGCTCTGCCCTTGGACAACCAGAGACACTTGCAATTGGTGTTTCCAGTCGAAAGCAACTTGAAATGAAAGTCTTGATCTCGTTTTTGTTTCTGGCCTTGTGCCTTAGAGGCATCCAAGCGGAGGAGAGCATTGCTGATCTACTAAAAGACAATGCCAAAGGCGTGGAGGTGGCCAATGCGCTGCTGACCAGGATAGCAGCAGTCAGCGAGGAGACGCAGCTTGGTTTGGCCGAGCAAAAGGAGGCCCTGAAAGTTCTGACCCTCGTGGAGGGACTGCTGGCCAAGCTGACCCTTGCCCTGGATGTCAGTTCGCAGAATCTGGTGGCCACCCTTTTAAACATCTCCAGGCAGGGCGAGGAGTATGGCAGCCGCACGGAGGCAGAGCTCCTGGAACTGGCCCGTCTGCAGGCGGGCACCAGGGAGCTACTCAACGTGCTGGAGGCCAAAATGGATGCCTACCAGAGGCATGTGCTCCACAGTTCCCGCAACATTGAGAAGAGCATCGATGGACTGGCCAAATTGATCACCAGGACAGTGTTGCCACAACTTAATGGCTTGAAGTGCACCTTCGACAGCCTGGAGACGTCGCAGATCAACGTGGAGGTGGAGTTAAAAAACCTGGCTGGCGTTAAGGAACTCGGAGAGAACTCTAACCACAAGCTGGACGTGTTGGAGCAGCAACTGAAGCAGCTGAATCGCACCCAGGAGCAGCGACTGGACAGCCTGATCGATGCTGTGAAGCATTTGCAGCCTCTGAGCTCCTGGAAAGTTGAGGCTGCTCTGCGTGAACTGATCATCTCCCAGAAACGCATCGAACTGGATCTGGATGAGTGCAGTCGGCACCAGCCCCCCTATCAGCAATACGGTCACCAGGATGAGTCCTACCTGCCCACCTATGCAGCTGAGGCTCCAGAGCCGCAGTATTCTCAGCCAAAGCCCAAGCAGGTGGATCTGGAGCAGGTGTGGAGCATCAAGGAGCCGCCAAAGCAGGGTAAGTTTGCATTAACTGCAACAGAATAGCTTCAGAAATAATTGGGTTTTCCCTTTCCCAGGAGAGTTCTCCGGAGTCCACCGAGTGAGTGCCTATGCCCAGTCACCTGAGCCCAGGAGGAACCCACAGAGCTCCAGCGCTGTCTCCTGGCGGCCATCGCTGCCCTGGGAGAATCCCTCTCCATACCAATCGGCTCCAGTTCACCATCACCAGCCATGGCAGCCAGCTCCCGGGTACGGTCCCACCTCTCAGCCCAAGCGGAAGCCGTGTCCTAGGAAAGAGCATTCCGCTCCGGAAACCTATGTACCTTTGTTACCTCCCCATCAGTCTCCTAATCCCGAACCCTACCAGCCTCCTGTAGAATACAAGCCGAAATCTAACAACGAGCAATCCCACCAACCTCAAGAACATAACCACGAACCGTCCCCTAATCCGCATCATAACCACGAACAATCCTACAAACCTCAAGCTTACCCGGAGCAATCCCACAATCCTCATCAAAACCACAAACAATCCCACATTCCCCAACACAACCACGAACAATCCCACATTCCCCAACATAACCACGAACAATCCCACAAACCTCAATCTTACCCGGAGCAATCCTTCAAGCCAGAACCCATACAGCCGGGAGAGTCCTTCAGGATTTGGTATGGAGATAGTTCACTACCCCAAGGATACTGAACTCACATCAAAACTGGCGCCCAACAACTATTCTCGAGACCGATAAACCAATTAGAAACAATTCATAAAATACCCACATAGAAAATTATAATCACCATTTTATTACATTTTTATATGATTTTGAAAATAAACAGTAATGCAAAAGAAACTCAATTAGTTGTATTGCTTTTAAAACATTGTTTTACACATAGATTAAAGCTATGGAATATATTTAAATATTTTGGAAAAAAAATTCAAACAAACGATTGGTATTATTGATTACCAAAAAATTTAGAAAGAAGGTTGTTGGATTTTAAAATGTTGAAAATGGAAGCAACTTTGATTTAATTTTTATTTTGTTTAACAAGAAATGTATCTGTAGGAAATGTGATTCAAATTCGCAGTGCCTTACAGATTTTTGAAATAAATTCTACACACAAAAAAAGCATGTTCCCGTGAAATCGATATGGACATGTCAATTTCAGGTCATTCAATACCCATATCGTTTTTACATATCAAATACCCTTTTCGACCAGTTCAAATTTACTTGGCCGCATATCACATTAAAATTGATCTTAAATAATGTAAAATCGATCTACGTTTCACATCAATTTTTTTTTGGGTGTACCTACTTCGAAAGGTTTTCGAAAATTGAAAATTTACTAGAGGTCCTTGAGAAGGTATGGAATTGGTTACAAAACCAAATATACAAAAACTTTTCAGATAAATAACTTGATACTTTTGCCAATATCCAACATTTATTTGAAAAGAGTCATCTAAGTTCTTAAAACAAAAAAGAATGTGATTTTTTTAATTATAGAGCATTTTATTTAAGTAAAATAAATTAAATGAATTAAGATTGAATTCTGAGTTGTCTTATTTTTAAGATTATTAAACTTTTACAAATCGAATTAAAGCTTATCCGTCTATGAATAGCGAGGAATTTTTGATGAATTTGCATAGTTACTGATAGATCATTTTTAAATGTATTTGCTAACCGGCAGTGGTTTCCTAAATCTTTGTTGTCATATCGCACTTACCTAGACCTATTTTCTGAATGAATTTGAACAAGAGGCAGCTGTGGCACGTTTGTCGGCGGTATCGTCACTACCGTTACACACAAAAAACCAGGTCAATCTGTCCCCAAAGCGAACTGTTTAGAAACAAAGAAGAATTTCAAGACGTGACAATTCCTGGATTTTCTCTAAGTTCGCCAAAATGTCGATGAACTAAAAATTATTTAGTATGACAACATGGAACATGTTTCTTTTAAGATTTTTTTTGGCCATCAGATAATGGTAGAAACAATTGTTCGCGACAAACTTTTTATTTAGACGATCTTTAAAACAGATCTACTAGGTGTTGGTAGGGAAATGAACATAACTAGATTAGAGCAGCGTTTACAGCTGCACCCACTAAAGAATAAGTGGGTGGTTTGTGAACTGATAGAAGTTAACCCAGTGTGAGACACGTTTTGGACCCTAAGTTGGGCTACTTAAGGTGCACTTGAGACCCAGAGAAGACACACAGCGGTGAACGTCCAGCAGAGAAACACCATGAGAACCCAGTTGATTTTTGTAACGATCTGCATTTACCTTTGTGGTGCCTCAGCTGAGGATCTGGACTTAGTTCCCGAGATCCGTTTAGAAGTGGAGGAGCTAATTAAGGGCACTGAGGAGCTGAACATTGGATTGGAGAAAGTGAAAAACGTGCAAAAGGGCATCGAGGAGAAGTTCAAGCATCAGCGAGATGAAATCGAGCTCATTGCCGAACTGGAGGTTGCTTTGGCAAAACTGGATGCTAAGGTTCAAAGCAGCTTTGAAGCCACTGCCTCGGGAGTGGGAAACTTGTCCGCCATTGTGAAGGCAATCCAGAGCCAAAACGAACAGTCCATTCAGAATCTTACCAAAGTGGAGCTGGATATCCGCAGTGCCCTGGGACAAGTGGCTGTCAATCAGAACAAATACGAACAGGATCTGGATGCAGTGGCTTCGTCGGTTAACTCGAATCTAGCCGAGATTCAGCAGCTTCTATCGCAGGCCATCATTGCTGAACTCATTGGCTTGGACAACAAGGCGAAGGTTCTCCAGGAACAGCAGCGCAATATCATCGGTCAAGTCGGTTATCTGGGAGAGCTGAATGCCCTGGCTGATCGTGCCAATCGCAAGGTGAATCAACTGGAGTGGGGTCTAGTCGTACTCAATCGCACGCAGTCCGAAAGCCTCAATGGCATCGAACACACTGTCCATGGAGTGCAGGTGGCCACCTCACAGATCGATCATAAGCTCGGCGCGCTGCTGGACAACCAGAAGAGCATTGAAAAGACGCTGGAGGGCTGCAAGCGTAAGCATTCCCCCAATCAGAAGCCTCACGAGGTCTGGACACATCCGGAACACGCTCCCATCTACCAGTAGGTTTCGAAGACTACCTATTTACCATATAATCTATTAATTATATTCCCTTTTAAGATCTAAGCCAGAGCAGAAACCGGGATACGATAGCAGCTATGCCTCCCCAGAAGAAACTGAATACCTTTACAATCTCTGGTATGGCAAGGGCCAGCCGCAGTAAATGAGATAACAAATTCTAGATCATTTTATAAAGTTAACTTGTTCTCCTCACTTTTCAAATCACAACCTCTAGACACTTTTTAACTCTCTCAAGTGAACATAAACTAAATAAAAAGAAAAGCTAATCGACCAATTTCTGAACTATAAACAAAAAAACATTTTAAAAACATAATTCACTTTCTATATATACTTATAAAACCTAGATAAATGCAAATAATATCAAAGAAACCGTTTTTCCCTTTATACCTTGCTGGGATCCACGGGATGCACTTGACCATCCTCCCTGTCAAAGTTAATCAAAAGCTGCGACTGATGCTGATTCCAGTGCTCAGACCGATGCAGTTTGCCATTGGCCTGCGCACGAAACTCTTCGACTGACAAACCAGTCTCGATTTTGTCGCTAGTAGCATCCGGATCGGCGGGATAGGCCTCGTCACCTGGCAAGAGGTGTACAGTTCCATTTTTGCACTTGTACATCACTGGGTGGATCAGACCAATGCCTTTGAGCTCACGCTCGGCAGCAAATTTACGCAGGCTCTCCAAGGAGGAGAAATTGAGGCAGCGAGATAGCTCATAGAATTGTGGAGGCGGCAACCAAAGTTCCTTTTTCAGACAAGCTTGTAGATAATCCAAAGGGGAACGCCACTACAAGTAGATAGGATCAGATATTATTATACAGCTGAGGATTTATATATAAGCTCTTTTACCGCACAATCCTTGACTTCATTAGGTTCGATGTGAACGCTGGGCTCCTCTTCCAGAGCTGTGACAAAGAAGGCCGTCTCAAATCGCTTCTTAAAAGTGGATGGCGTGCGCCAGGCGGACCACTCGTGAAGTGACCAAACATCCGGGAGCACATCCAGTTGCTTACATAGCTCCAGAAACTGACTGGCATCGTTGTGGACAATGTGCTGCCAGTGGACACGATCAAATTGATCGTAGAACTTTCCATAGCCGCTGGTGGAGGTCAATGACTTGCTGTCCCTGCACAGCAGGATGCCCAACTCCTCAAAGGTCTCACGAATGGCAGTTAAACGAAGGGCCAGGGATCTGTAAGTAAACCCTAGTCAGAACAATACTTTAGGAGGACAAATTTGAGTATCATACGGATCTATCGCCTGCTTATCTCCCTTGGCCTGGAAAATCTCCGGTCGTGGTCCCTTTACGTGACCCACATTTTGCAGCTTCGCGGCACTGATTTCGTTTCGCCGGAAGTGATCCAACCAGGCGGGTGAACTGTCCGTGGCATCACAAACTCCGCCCGGGAACACCGAGGACTCCGGCATGAAACTGGACTTTTGCGTTCGCGTGAGGAGCAGGGCCTAAACATAAAACTGATTATGTCAACAAGGGTTTTAGTAAAAGGATAAACTTCTACTCACATTGTAGTCGAATGATTTGGCTTTCGCTGCTTGGTCCTTGGCCAGCAGGATCAGGCTGGAGGATGATCGGATTTTGGGCAAAAGCTTCGACATGTTTAGGTAACGTAACACGGCGAATTCGATAACGTGGCAGGTGTTATCGATTACTCAACAGCTGTTGTTTACATTTTTGAAAAATACCCAGCACCTGTTGAATAAATGGGTATGATGTTTTTAATCACATTTAAATCAAAAGATTAAAAATAAATATAAAAATCAAAATTAAATTTTTAAATTATCAAGTAACCAATCGTTTAATAATTAACTCAAAATGGCAGAGTTTAAATTTCCAAATTCAAAAACAAAGGGTATGCAAAAGTCGTATCTCTTGACCTAAACATTATAGTTGTTGTTATTAGTGGTTTCAGCTTTAAGATCAAAGGTTTGTGGCAGTGCAACGGGTTTGGACTCTAAACTATGGGGGCTACTACACAAACGGGATCGTACAGACCTTCGGCTAGCCTAATTCTGGCTGCCAAAGAGGATTCTATAAAGGACTACAGAGTGAGTTGAAACATTTACAAGGATCAACATTAAATTGACATGTTTACCTCTCGCCAAAGTTACTGTTGATTAAACGAACTGAGGGTACTTCTTATGCCTTGAATCACTGCGTATTCCCTGGCGGCGTCTTCGATCCTAAAGAGGATGAGTCTCCAGATTGGATAACTTATTTCAAATCCTTCGGGGCGACCGATGAGCAGCTACACATACTCAGTCACAGTCAGGATACTCCCAGGCCTGAATTTCTATCTGGCGGAGAGCACTTTTCGAGGGACATCGCTCTCCGACTGACTGCGCTAAGAGAATCCTTCGAGGAGGTGGGCATCCTGATCTGCACTATTCAGGCTGACTTCAAGGACTGGGATCCTAAGTCGTGTCATCCTCGTACATCGCTTTTAGAGCCCAGCGAGCGTTCTGAGTGGCAGCATCGCGTTCACAACAATGCCTCACAGTTCCTGGAACTCTGCAGGCACCTTAATGTCATTCCCAATCTGTGGTCCCTTCAGGAATGGTCCATTTGGCGGACAGCAGCCACAGCCAATCGAAAATATGACACTGTATACTATGTCACCGCGCTGGATGAGCAGGCCAAGGATGTTAGTTTGTTGCTGGAGCCACACGAGGTGGCCTCCGCCCATTGGATGAGTCCGGCGGAGGCCTGGTCAAGCTCACATGCCGGCACCATTTGGCTTCCATTCATGCTGCTCTACGACATTGCTCGTCTGATGAACTTGCATAGCTGGCAGGAGCTTCTTAACTTTTCCCGGCAACGCAGTTTCCGAGGAGGCACAATGGTGCAGCCGGTCTACTATCGCTGCGATGACTGTATGTTTGGAGTGCTTCCGGGAGATGAACTCTATCCCAATGAGCCCGGCGCTTGCACGCAAACTATCATCTTGTCGGGATCGGTGAACGAACTTCATCGAAAGGCCAAGCGGTACAATCGCTATATAGTCTATGACTTCCACCAGGTCGTGCTGGCATCCAATGTCCCGCCCTGCGATGGTCATCTGCCACTGCAGCCACTCGTTAACACAAAGCTAGCAAAGTTGTAGTAAAAAGTTGAAGTATTTGAATAGAAATATATTTTGTTTTTATCTACAACAATTTACCGCTCTCCAGCTCCGCCTGTATGCCGCGGCAGGCGTGGCACAGGCCATCTTGCGAGTCCAGACGCCTTCTGGCCAAACCCTCGAGGTCTTCACCGTTTTTATACAGACCCACACCGGCCTCTGACACGGATCGGGAGTACTCAATGGCCAGCAGGGTGTCGGAAAGCGTTGAATCCAACGAAGACTGGCAGTGAACACAAGAGGCCTGCTCCGGATGGGAATTGACAGCTATTTTGTCGCCAGTTCGAAACACTGTGGACACGGTGGAGGCGTAGTTTAGCTGCAGGTTGGCCACAAAGGCGGCGGTGAGGTTCTGTAGGCTGGCAGTCTGTCCACGCTCCTGGCCATAACGTGAGCCACTCTGGACCAAAGGCTTCAGTCTCTGTGCATGTATATAGAATTGAATCTCCTGCTCGTTGAGATCCTTGAGGGGTCGCAATAGCTTGACATCGCCCTCCAGCCGATCGTCGAGGAGAGCCACATCCAAAGCGGCACTGCCACCACGTCCCAGGGCTATCGCAGTCAGCAGCTGGGTGGCCAAGTCCACACTTATACTGGGCTCAAAGACATGGCTGCACTGCAGATTCTGGGCCACCGAAGCAATCAGGTTCTTGCGCTGCTGCTGCAGGTAATCCTGGCGAGCTGTCAGGCTGCGCAATTGCTGGAGCTTCTGGTCCAGCTCATTGTCTGCCCGGGGGGAAGGACTGTAGTCCTTCATTCGCTGCAGGGAGCTGGGCAGGGCACCCAGCTCAATGACATGGAACTCAAAGGGTGCATATTGTGTGGATAGCCTCTGGAGCTCTTCCACGTCCACTGCATCGCGACCCTGCACCTGCTGATCCTCCACGTAGACCACACGTGCATTGCAATGGAGTCTTTTGAACGTGTTTTGTGTTTGCGCAAAGTGCAGCATGTCCAGGAGCACCAGAGACTCCGCCGAGCCGTCCAGCACTAGCAGCACCTCGGCGTTTCTTGGCAGGATCTTGGCTGCACCCAGGGCTGCCCGGAACTTGTGTCTGGCGTACGCCAGAAAGCAGTCACGGCACTCCGCTGTCCGGAAGTTGAGTTTGTAAAGTTCGCCGGAGGTTACTCCACATTTGTTGCAATCCCCTGGACTGAGTACAATTCCCGAGGGCAGGGATTCCGCCACCATGGCGTGGGCAGCTCCCTCGTCGCCAAAATCATCTTCGCCGATGCTGCACATGGCAATTATTTACGTCAAATTGAGTTAATACCGAATTTCACAGATAAACGAAATGACCAGGGATGGAAACGATCTGAAATATAATCTAGCCTTTTTCAAGCTAGATCTTCTATTTCTTAAGTCCTCCTCACTTAATTCTAAGAATACCATTATAAGCAATTGGGCTTAAGAACATTTCCAGAAAATATTTAAAACTCATCTGATTTTATAACTTTTAAAAAAAAAAGTTTTCCAAATTGTTTCTCCAAATAAATTTCCCAAGCTTTAGCTACTTTATAGCCAGATCAGCCTGTCGATAGTTGGCAGCACTGGTTCGAGGGCACGCCTATCGATAGGCAGGCGATGTATCGACTGCGCAGCCTAAACTCGTCAAAAAGCAACCTTGCAACAGGAAAAGTGCAGTGAAAATTACAAAAATAGCTGTTTAAACTTAAATTTGTTGTACAAATATTATTCATAAGTTATATTTAAGGCTTGAGGTACGTGCCGCTGGTGTTTGTGTGGCGAAAAGGGTCCACAAAACCCATTAAATTTGGGCGCAAAAAACTGGGTGCTGCTGATACGTATGTATGTGAGGTGGCTGCGTGCCTGTGTGTGTGTGTACGTGCGGTTTGGCTGTGTGTGTGCGTCGTGCTCGTACGCAAGCAAAAAGTATCGGGTAGCAAAATCGAGAAACTTTCTTATTGACGATAGCCGAGCGAGAAGAAGAAGCAGCAGCTGCTCAGCGCTGGCTGACATTTAATTGAAAGGGCAGGCGATTTGCAGTGAAAAGTGAAATAAACGCCCGATTTTCCATTGCAGAGGATTCAAGCAGAAGCAAACGCGTTAGCCGGAAGTCGAGAGTGCAGCCAAAACCCAGCAGAGTAGTCGCCTGAGCGGCAGAGGTCATCTTAAAAATACATTTTCGGGCGTGTGTGCCCCCCCTGAGCACGATTAACCCCCCACCCAGATTAGCCCAGACCAGACCAACGCAAGTAAAGTAGCCCCCAAGCAGAAGCAAGAGCAAACAGCAAACCAGTAGCAACAACCCGCCTCAGAATGATTCTGGAGAATTCGGACAAGCTCAAGGATTGGCTGAGCGTCGTCCTGGAGCCACTGTAAGTCCTTGTAGCCTACCAGCTGAAAATAAACCCCATCTCACACTTGTATACCACTTACAGCTGCGATGCTGACTCCTCGGCCCTGGCGCGCTATGTCATCGCGCTGCTGAAAAAGGACAAATCGGATAAGGACCTCAAGCGGATCATGATCGAGCAACTCGATGTCTTCCTGTCCGAGGAGACGACGCGCTTCGTGGAGCGCCTCTTCGATGCCATTGCCAGCGAGGAGTACCTGACGGTGCCTGCCGCCCCCCTGATAACGGCCTCCAGTGCCTCCGCCGCTGAGCTGGATCTCGACCAGGAACTGGCCCTGGCCATTGATGGGGCCCACGACGATATCGAGGCCGTGCTGGCCGCCGACTCCCCGCCACCGCCGCCACCTAAAGACAATGTGATACACCCAGATAGCAATCAGGTCAAGTTGGAGCAGCAGGTCAGCCACGATGCCAGGGAAGCCGAGGCGCTGGCCCTGTTTAGCCAGGAAGCGGGCAATGCCTCGCACGCCTCTACAGATGTCAAGCCAGCCTTCGATGTGAGTCATTATGTCACCTCTTATATATAGCACATAGTGTAATTTCCGTTCTTTTTTATCCAACAGCACAAAACCAAAGAGTCCCACAATCCACAGTCCGCCTCAAACTACCAACACCACCATGTGCGCAGTGCCAGTCCACCGGGCAGAAGCAGCGGCGTCAGCGGGACTGGTGGAGGAGGAGGAGGAGCGGGCGGAACAGCTCTGACAACGGGCTATGCTGACAAGGAAAACCAGCCGCGCGAAAGTCGCCGGCGACGCGCTTCCCTTCGGTCCCGTTCCCGCTCCCGGTCGCGTTCCAACGAGCGCGCCTTCCGACGATCCAGGTCACGCGACCGACGGGTGAACGAACGCGAGAAAACACAACGACAGTTCCGCAACAAATCCCCGCCAGGCTCGCAGACCGACAATCGGCACCATGGCCGGCGCAACTTTGATCGCCGGCGCATCGGTGGTAATGCAGATGAACGTCCTCGATTTGGCAACAACAAGAGCCGACGCTCCCACAGTCGATCGATGTCGCCCGAGCGAAACGCACGGCGCAATCAGAACTCCCCGGAGCGAGCACAAGCTGCGCAGGCCAATCAAGTTCCCGCTCCGGTGGCAGCGCCCACGCCCGTGGAACATCCGGCTGCCCATCCTCGCCAGCGCTGTCGGGACTTTGACGAGAAGGGCTACTGTGTGAGGGGCGAGACATGTCCCTGGGACCACGGCATCAACCCGGTAGTGTTCGAGGGCATCAACAACTCGGCCCTTATGATGTCCATGCGTGAGTACAATCCGGATGCGCCCGAAATATGGGCGCGAGGCGGCGGTCCGCCACCCGGAGCTGGTCAGGGAACAGTGCCACCACCAACGCAGCCGGGCCAGACCACCATAAATCCGTTCAGCGGTAATGTGCGACCAAGTACGCTGATGGCCGGCTCTGGGCCCAACCCCATGGGTGTTCCCAATCCCGCTGACTATGCCCGCAATCCAGGCGCTCCGCCGCAGTCTGCCATGATGCCATTCCCCTTCAATCCCACTGCGGTTACCACCCCATTGCAGCGTCAACTGATACCTATTCCCGTAGTTGATGGCGCTCCGTCTGGCGGCGTTGCTGAGATTGGTAAGAGACGTTTCGAACTGGAGGATACGGTGGCCATTGCCGATGTGCCCACGAAGCGAAAGGTGCCGATCAACAGTCGCCTGGGACCACGGGTTAATCCCAATATGCAGCAGCACAACAGCTCGCTGGAGCTGAGGAAGGTACCGCGCGGATTGAACACCATCGCCCATTTGAACAACCACTTCGCCAAGTTTGGCAAGATCGTCAACATCCAAGTGTCGTACGAGGGAGATCCAGAGGCAGCTATTGTGACCTTCTCCACCCATGCGGAAGCGAATGTGGCGTACAGGAGCACGGAGGCGGTGCTGAACAATCGATTCATCAAGGTCTTCTGGCACAACGACACCAGCGGAGCGGACGTGGGACAGATGAATCCGATGGGCGGTGGCGGAGGAGGCGGTGGCCGGAAGAACGCGAGCCAGTACCATCTGCATAACGTACCCGCTGTACCAACGCCCAATGCCGATAGTGCGAAGATCAGCAACGCCAATCCACTGACCGAGGCGGGGGCGGGCAACATTGGCGCACCAACGACGGAGCAGGCCAGCACAGCGGCTCCCGCCTCCATGCGTCTCAAGCTGAACACGACGACAGCGGGCGGTGCAGCTGGCGGAGCAGCAGGTGCTGGTGGAGCAGCTACCGGTCGACCCATGAATCCGGCCGCCAATGCCGCCAGCATACGCAAGAAGCAGGAGGAACAACAGAAGGCGGTCCACCAATTGGCCAACGGGCTGCGGAAGCGCAAGGGGGAATTGCTGCAGAGCTACATGAAACAGATGAAGACTGCCCTGGAACTCGTAGAGCGCATGGACCAGCAGGATCCCAAAAGGGCCACAACCCTGCAGACAATCAAAGTGCTGCAGATGACAATCGACAAACTAGGCAAGGAAATCCAGGCCGAACAAGATCAATTGCAGGCACAAATCCAGCAACAACAGCAGCAGCAACAGCCACCCGTCAAGAAGACCAAGGAGCAGCAGAAGAAGGAGTTGCTCGACATGGAGCTGGAGCTGATTGCCCAGCAGCAGGAGGGCAACGACACCACGGCCATACAGAAGCGACTGGAGGAGCTGCAGCGCAATCTGGGCGTAGGCGGAGGCCCAGCCGCAAACAACAAGTCTCCCCACTTTGCAGCAGCTTCCGGAGCACCCGGTGGCGGAGCAGGACGCAAGCGTCCCAATCTGCCAGAGGGACCCACGCGCGTCGATAGGCGACCAAAGGCCATTGTGGTCACTGGCTTTGCCGCCGAGGAGGCAGACTTTGTCCTGGGGCACTTCAAGGTGAGTTTTGTCGAATATGCTAATATCTTATACTCTTTATTTATTAATTTGAAGCAATTATAGATTAGTTTTTCTTACTTTGAGTTGTATGTAACACACTTATTGATCGACTATTCATTTTCTCCCATAGAACTTTGGCGAGATTTCTAAGCATGATGTAGACCGAGAGATTCCACAGTTAATACTCTCGTTTGCGACACGTCTCAATGCCGAACAAGCTGTGCTCCGTGGAAAAATGTACAAAGACAAGCGCCTGCAGGTAAGTGAACGGCAATAACTATTTTCCACATAAGACAATATATTAATTCGATGTGCAACAATAGATTTCGTGGGCGCCCGTGGTGACACCCGCACCGGTGCCGATGGCGGCCCCGGTTGAGAAGTCCACTGCACCAGTTGCCATGGCCGTTAGCCTAGAGAACCCAAAACAGTTGATCCAGTCCGTCAGCGAGAGCGAGAGTCTGTTGGGCAGCGACACGCTGCCGGAGCTGCGTCTGGAGGATGAGGAGGAGGACGAGGAGTCCGAGGATCGTTCCTGGCGTCGTTGATGCATCGCCCTGCGCTGCTGAGGCGGCCGGGGAAGCTTCGAGTGGCTCACAAGTGTTAGGGAACCCTTAACATGTATTTGTTGTTATTCTATATCTAACTGCGGAGTGTGCGGCAGTGCCAGGAAGGGAGCACAGCGCAGCACTCGGCACACTTTCTGCATAATTAAAACGCTCTAAATATTACTAATATTTTACTGAACATAAGTTATGAATCGCATACAAATACTAATGAGTTTAGCTAAGCCTAAGTCCGAAATAACAACAACTGAAACTACAACTTCAAAAGCGAAACGCAACCAACTCCAAGGCTCGATGCGAAAAGGCGCGAGGCGTAACATTGGTTAAAGATCGTGAACTACCTTTGTATTTACACATTTTTCACTCTATCCTTTTCTTACATACAAATATATATATGCAGATATATAATTGTTAAGATTTTATGTTGAGTTAAAACGATAAAACACTAAAAGAACAAAAAAATTGCAAAGAAAAAATCCCCAAAAAACAAGCGCAATGAAAAGTCAAAAAAAGAAAAAAATCGTAGCAACGTGAATGCAAAACAGCAAGTTATATAGAGAGATATAATAAATAAAATAAATAGTTTCGTATTTCAGGAGAAATAAAGCTTTGTTTTGGTCAAAGGGTTGGGAAATGTTAAAAGGAAACAATTCAAAAAATAATATTTTTTGGTGCACTTCAGATTTTTTAAAAAACGCGCCAACTTTATTAAGTGTGACCACCCGAGAAAAACAGAGTATCGTTGTAATCGATGCTTGGACTAAAGGCATCGATACATTTTATCGATAATTATTCTTTTCATATGGCGCGATTAAATGTTTTATTTTCTTGCGAATTTATTTGAATGAAAGCTATCTTAAAATGTTTTCGCCCCTTGGTTGTCGCACACAGATGCTACTGCGCTAATCCCGGCCAGCAGATGAAGTTCCTCAACGTGGCGGAGAAGAACGATGCCGCCAAAACAATTGCCGGCTTGCTGTCCAATGGCGCAGCTCGAAGGGTAAGACATTTACTCGCAAATCCCTATGAATGTGGCTTAACTTCCTTGCTAATCTACCCACAGCGCGAAGGCTACTCGGTGTACAACAAGATCTTCGACTTTGAGGCTCCGGTGCGTGGTCAGAATGCCAAAATGGTCATGACCTCCGTTTCTGGCCACCTGATGCAGCTGGAGTTCCAGGTGTCGTATAGAAACTGGCGGGTGGTGGATCCCCGTTCCCTGTTCGATGCGCCGATAAAGAAGACCGTGGGTCAGGACTACGAGCCCATCAAGAGAACCCTCGAGCGCGAGGTGCGCGGCTGTCAGGGATTGATTGTCTGGACGGATTGCGATCGTGAGGGCGAAAACATTGGCTACGAGATAATCAATGTATGCAAGGCTATCAAGCCGAATCTCACGGTTTACCGTGCCACCTTCTCCGAGATCACCACCGTTGCAGTGCGACGGGCGCTGCAGCAATTGGGTCAGCCGGACAAAAGGCAGAGCGATGCGGTGGATGTGCGTTCCGAGCTGGATCTGCGGACAGGAGCTGCTATAACCCGGTTCCAGACCATGCGCCTGCAGCGTCTCTTTCCCGAGAAGATCGCCGACAAGCTCATATCGTACGGAAGTTGCCAAATTCCCACTCTGGGATTCGTTGCCGAGCGGTACAAGGAGGTGGAGGCGTTTGTATCCGAACCCTTTTGGAAGATTAAAGGTAGGAGTTTAACTTAAATGATATTGTATTCAGCTACAGCTTAGATTTAATCTATTTCAGTCCTGCACACCATTGACGACTTGACGGTGGAGTTTAATTGGGCCCGAAACCGTCTCTTCGACAAGGAAGCCTGTGAAAACTACCTGCTACTCTGCCTGGCCGAGCCAGAACCTCGAGCGCTCGTCGAAAGCGTTACCGTCAAGCCCAAGCACAAATGGCGACCCACTCCGCTGGATACGGTGGAAATGGAAAAGCTTGGCTCAAGGAAACTCAAGCTGTCGGCCAAGGAGACGATGACCATAGCGGAGAAACTCTATAGCAAGGGTTTCATCAGCTATCCCCGCACGGAAACCAACCAGTTCTCCAAGGAGTTCGCTTTGCTGCCACTCGTAGAGATGCAAACGGGTCACCGCGACTGGGGAGCATTTGCCCAGCGGGTGGTTGAGTGGGGACCAAATCCTCGCAACGGCAATAAATCGGATCAGGCGCATCCTCCCATTCATCCCACCAAATTGGCGGACAGTGAGTTACCCACTTAAAGCATAAAACAAACCTTTTGAATTGTTTCCCGTAGATTTGCAGGGAAACGAGGCGCGGGTATACGAACTGGTGGTGCGACACTTCCTCGCCTGCGTCAGCAAAGATGCCGTCGGCTCTGAAACCCTTGTTCACATTGACATTGCCGGTGAGAAGTTCACGGCCAATGGTCTGGTTATTCACGAACGCAACTATCTGGACGTTTATGTGTACGACAAGTGGAGCGCCAAGCAGATTCACCACTATGAAAATGGCCAGCGCTTCGAACCCACGGAGGTGTCGCTGCACGAAGGAGCCACCACTGCGCCGCCCTTGCTGACCGAAGCGGATCTGATTGCACTGATGGAGAAGCATGGCATCGGCACGGATGCCACGCACGCTGAGCACATAAATACGATCAAGGAACGCGGCTATATCGGTGTGCTCGACAAGGGCTTCTTGGTACCGGGAGTGATTGGAATGGGTCTGTACGAGGGATACGATGCCATGGAACTGGCTCTTGCCAAACCCCAGCTGCGCGCAGAATTCGAATCGGACCTGAAACTTATTTGCCAAGGGGAAAAGGATCCCAAGGTTGTCTTAACGGAACAAATAGCCAAGTACAAGCATTCATACCAGCAAATCACCGACAAAATCACCGCCATGGATGCCAAGATAGCGGCTCGAATCAATGAGACTCCTGCGGCGAATGCTTCGGGTGCGGAGGGATCCGATCAGAATCAACCCACCATGCAAACGCTCTTCCAGTGCCCCAAATGCAATGAGGCCCCGCTGGCACTGAAGGCCAAGAAGAACCAGCAGGGCTGGTTCATTGGCTGCAACAACTTTCCCGACTGCAAAAACGTCATCTGGATGCCGGCAGAGTGCAAAGATGTTACCGTGCTGGACGAGTGCTGTCCTAGTTGCGGCGATGGCCACCGAATGCTCAAATTCCGCCTGAGCACGCCTTACTATCGTGGGGTATTCAATACGCCTCACGGCTGGTACAAGACCTGCCTGCCCTGCGATAATCTCTTTCGCACCACATTCAACATCAATTTGGATTCAGTGAAGAGAGTGGGCGGCATTGTGGGCGAGGCGAGAGGTGGAGGATGGGGTCCTGGACCAGGACCAGGAGGAGGTGGTTCTGGAGGAGGAGGCGGTGGCCCTGGAGGAGGTGGAGGTGGCTCTGGAGGAGGAGGTGGTGGCTCTGGAGGAGGAGGCGGTGGCTCTGGAGGATGGGGCAGTGGTTTAGGCGGAGGAGGCAGTAGCTCAAGCTCTGGAGGTGCTCGGAAGAAACTTCCCTCAGGAAAAGGAAATAAAACGGACAGCGGACCCAAAAAACCACCAAGAGAGCCAAAGCCGAAAAAGGCGCCGAAAGCCACTGCCAATAAAAATCCCACGATTAAATCCTCAGGGAGCATACGCAGCTACTTCAACAGTGCAGCTACCACAAATTCCCCCACCAACGAACTAGATGGATTCTTTGATAGCAACGATGGCTTTGAGGATGCCATGTTGGCTGCTGCTGACTCCGTGGAATCGGGTGCAAGCCAACCGAAAACCTCAAATTTGGTTCCTCTGGACGACGACATAGCCGCCGCCTTTGCTGCGGACGATGATGCCGAATTTGAGGCTTTGGTGAACGGAGGGAATTCGCAGTCTAGTGGCAATACAGATGCTCAGCTGGATAAGAGTCTCTCGGAATGGGTACAGGAGCAAGACGAGGCGGATGACAGGCCCATGCTTTGGGGAAGTCGAGAGCGGACGCGGGCGCCCATGGGTACTGCAGCTCCCACTCCTCCACCGAAACCGGCAGCTAAACGACCGAGATGGGATAGTGTCGAATGGGATGCTCCCTCCGCTCCGGCAACGGAACCGGAAGCAGTACTTTGCACCGGATGCCAGCAGCCAGCGCGACAAAACACAGTTCGTAAGGATGGACCCAACCAGGGCAGGTTGTTCTACAAGTGTCCCAAGCCGGATGAGTGCAACTTCTTTCAGTGGGCCGATGAGCCAGCATCTGCATCCAGGAGCAACAGTTCCTCTGGCACAGCTAGCACCTCTTCCTGGGGCACCAATCGAGTGGTCACCCTGCCCAGTATTCAGCAAAGCAACTCGCAGCGTGGCCAAACCTCTATGCGATCCAACTCCAGCAGCACTGTCACCATAACTCAAACGAAAACGAAAAGAAATGATACGAAAACCACGGCTCAAGAAGATGGTGATAAGGTGATGTGCAACTGCGGCCAGGTGGCCAGCAGTCTGACAGTCCGAAAGGATGGACCCAATCAGGGCAGACCCTTTTTCTCGTGTCCCACGCGAGAAAAGTCCTGCGGTTTCTTCAAATGGGGAGATGAGGAACAAAACCAAGGTGCGATTTTCATATATAATATACATTTGATCATGGTAATCATAATAATCCTATGATATTTATTTTAGCAACCAGCAGTAGTTCCAATTCCGCTTGGGGATCAGGCAATCGGAATCCTCCTGGACGCAGTCAACCTTCGGATGGGCCAAAATCACGTCGTTGTGGACTTTGTCGTAAGGAAGGACACACCCGAAACAAGTGTCCGCGCAAAAATGACTTTGATATGTAGTTGCAAAATGCATCTGGAGTTGTGCATTGTATAAGTTGTAAATAAGTAAGTTGTTTTTTTTATGAAATATTAAAAAAGTATTAAGTTTCACACAATTAGCTGTTGAATTCATGGGATAATTGTAAAGTAATTTTAAAAAAATGTTTTTTTTAATCAGATAAATTAAAGGTTGTTTTTTTATGAAATATTAAAAAAGTATTAAGTTTCACAAAATTAGCTGTTGAATTCATGGGATAATTGTTCTAGTATAGTAATTAAAAAAAAATTTTTTTTTTTTAATCAGATAAATTATAAGTTCTTTTTTATGAAATATTAAAAAAGTATTAAGTTTCACACAATTATCTGTTGAATTCATGGGATAATTGTACTTACATATATAAAATTTTTCAAAAAAATTTTTATTTATCAGATAAATTTTAAAAAATAGATACCCTCCATTTAAAAAACACTTTACTCTAGATTTTATAATTTTAAACATTTATTGGAGCGAGCTTAATATATTGCGATGAGATGAAAAGGTTAAGGATCAGGTTCGAGTGTCCTCTCAATTCACTTATAGCGAGGATTGGAAATGTAAAATACACAAAGTTATTTAAACTTATGTACAAAGTGTAAAAAGTTCTTTAAGCGCAACTTGAAAAACACAGACACGCGAAAACAGTTTTAAAATGAAATACTTGGAATGTCATTACTTGCGATTACATATTTATATTTAAACATATATATATTTTTTTGTAATATATGCTTTTACCTAAGCCTAATCTGATTTGGTTATATCATAAATATTTAATAGGTTTCTTTATTGGAAGAAGTAAAATTCGTTAGAAAACAATCACACTTAATGTAGTTTAGCTTTTTGTCTGAAGTTGATTTGCTTTAAAAAAATATATAAATAATTGTTAATAAATAATTTGTAAAATAAATTACTGAACAGTTTGAGATGCATTGGATTGGTAGCGAGTCTGCGAAAAATACCATTAAGTACAGTACGTTTGCTTAAACTAAGGATAATTAATATATGCGATGTTGAGCCTAAAAAGGGCAGTATGGAAAAATGCATTGTAGAGCTTGGAATGCTTTAAGTACAGTTCAACAGATATGGATAAACATTACTGCTTTTCTTTTGGATCGAATTATTTTTCAAGAAGTTAAGGTTACGTCTTTAAAGAACAGGAATATGGAATCGAAATGGGGTCAGCTTAGGACATAAATGATTCAACATTTAGATTTCGACTTCCGGCGTGAACTGGCGTCAGAAATAGATCTCCTCCTCCTCGGGCTTGGCTCGCGGAGCTGCGCCAGTGGACACGCCAATTCCCGCCGTTCTTGCAATTCCCGTCCGGCTGCTCGTCGGCGTCCTTGAGTAGTGGACTGCGGACTCTGCCCGCGCCACGGCGGTCGGTGTCTGTGAGTAATGGACTGCGGATTCTGCTCGCGTTACTCCCGTCTGAGTGGGAGTTGCCGCCGCTGTCGTTGTTTGCTGGATGATCGCCGGCGAGCTTCCTGTTCGCGAATGCTGCGGCACTATTCCCGTTGCACTGTTGGAGGGCGTGGCTATCCTCCGATCGGCCAGCTTAAGGGGAAACATCTGCTGTACACTGCCCGAGGAGGAGGCGGAGGCGTAGGGTGCCGGCGAGGCGCTATTGAAGCTAGCCGACTTGTCCACGCGGGAGCTGGAACTGCCGGTGGACGAGAGCGATGAGAGCTTCATGGGCAACTTCTGTTTGACCAGCGTGGAGTTGGCCTTGGGTGCATTGTTGGCGCTGAGCAAGTTGACAGGCGGAGTTTTGCAGTTGGAGGGACCACTCAGCCACCTCTCCTTGCGTCGATCCACGGTGCCAGTCACACTGGGCGTGCTGCTGCCACTCAATCCGTTGTCCGTCTCATGGTTGTCGTCCAGCAGACTCACCGGTGGCGGATGATTGGTGTTGACTATGGGCAGGGGAGTGCTGGGCGACAGCAGCAAGCCTTGACTGGACAGTAGCTCCATCTTCTTGTACAACTGTTCACGCTGCTGACGCACATCCTCCTGCTCGGCTTTGATCTGCTTCTGCAACTGCAGCTGCTGCGCGCGCATCTCGACGAGTTCCTCCAGTTGCTGCTTCTGCTGGCGCTGCCAGGCGGTCTTCTCCTCCTGCTGCTTGTCCTGCAGATTGCGCAACTCCTCCAGTTGATCCTTGTGCGTGTAAGCACTGGAGCGCGGACTCTCCCGGTAGAGAGCCAGCTGCAATTGCAGGTTGTGGATGCTGGTCATCTGCTGGGAGATGATGCACAACAAAGTCTGCAGATGGTGCGACACCTGGAGAACGGCGTAATTGTTCTCCAAAGGCTGATCCGCCACGGAACCACTTCCGCTCTTTGGTTCTCGCTTCTCCTCCAGTTCCTGGAGACGCGGCGTCAGCACCAGCTTGGAGGCCAGCTTGCCGCGCTTCTCGTCAAAGCCGGCAAAGGTTTCCGCCCGCTTTGGCAGCGTGGGCGAGGCATACTGGTCGCTCTGCTTCTCGCCCACGCTGCTTAGCGTCCGGGACACCGGTTGGCCCGTGGCCGCCGTGTAGATGGTAGACGCCAGCTGGCTGATGTCCTGCACCGTGTTCAGCACTCTGCGCCACAGCTCAGTCGTGTCACAGTCGGCGCTTACGAGATCCTTGTACGAGCCAAAGGCTGCCAGGAAGTTGGCCGCACTGCCATTCGAATTGGCGCCGGGCACATCTCCGAAGGGCTGTTGCTCCTTGAGCAGATTAAACTGCAACATCAGTTTCTCCTCCAGCAGTAGGGCCTGTTCAATATCCTTCTGTCGCATCTTCTCAATGGTTTCCCTCTTGTTCACGCCTATTCGCAACTTTTCCTCGGCCGTCAGATCCTCCGCCTCGATGATGTCCGTGGCTGGGCAGTCGAGCACCGCCTGTCGGATGGTTTGAATCCAGGTGTTCTTGTCCTTTGGCGTCTGCACTTTCAGTTCGTACATCTCGGGGAAGTCAGGATTGGAGGATATGATGTATATGCCCCGCGACTCGGTGCCCGCCTTCTCGCGGATGAGCAGTTTCTGGAGCGGAACCACACCCGCCTTGTGTTCCGGTGTAAAGAATGAGTACTTATTATGACCGGAGTTCTCGCTGAGAAAGCACAGGCAATCGGTGAGGACCACCACCAGGACCAGCTGCGTCTTGGCCCTGCCCTGCATGAGGGTGGCCAGTCCATCGAATTTCAGACGTCGTCGCGATTCCACCCCAAGCTCAGTCTTACGGAAAGGCTTGTTCTTGTAGATCGCAAAGGATTTGGCATCCACGCGACCGTAAATCTCCAGCTGTCGCTCACGCAGCTCCTTCTCCGCCACACACGCATCCACATCGACTAGGAGGGATTTGACCAGATTCAGGGCATGCTGCAGCTTGTCCGTCTCCAACTTGTTGTCCCTCGCACTCTTCAGCAGCGGTTCAATCAGCAGGGGATATTTGGTAAGGCGCTGCGTCACGAACAGTATGCACTCGGGTATGCCCTTCTTCTTGAGCAACGGATTCTGCAGACAGTGCTTGTACCACTCGGCGAAGCTCGGTTCGGTTAGGCACAGCTTAAACTGATCCAGGGCGCTGCGGTGGTTGGCGCAGAACTCGCCGTAGGCTAAACGCAGGCATTGGGCCTGCTCCAGCGAGAAAAAGTCCAGCAGGATGTCGGCAATGCTGTCCACCATTGGCTGCTCGCGCTGCTTGAGTCGCAGCTGACGCAGAAAGCAGGTGTGCAGATCGGTGAGCTGTTGCAGGCGCGGAAACATGCTGTTCAGGTTGAGGGATGGGAAGTGCCGCTCCAGACTCTCGACAAACACCTTCTGCATGACGATCAGGGTCTGGCAGTGGTGCTTTTCGGTCATAATGAACTCATAGATGTGCTCCTGCCGCTTGATTTGCAGTTCCTTGAGCGTTTTCAGCAGCTCCCGGGGCACATTCGGTGTCCAAGAGTCGTGCTCCTTGAGCACGATGCCCAAAGTGGGATCTGCACCCAAATCCTGCGCTTCGATGGGCGGTTCGTTGAGAAACTGCAAGTCGGAACGTATGAGCGGCTCCTCTGGGTTGCCATATGTGTTGGCATCGGGGCCGTCGTAAAAATCCTGGCCGCCCGCCATCTTCTTCACCTTGCACTCCAGGTGATGCTCCTTGATCTGCGCCAGTGTGATGGCCGCCCCGCAAACGTCACAAGCACTAAGTTGTCCTCCCACCAGGGACTTCGTTTTCGCCTTGGGCTTCTTCTTGCGAAAGAATATGGAACCGCGCTTGGGACGCTTCTCTACGTTGTCGTAGACCTCGATCTTTGCATGGGCCCGCAACAGGCTTTGGTTTTCATCCTCGCTGTCGGTGAGATGGCGCGCAATCGCCTTGATGTCCTCCTTGGCGATAATCGAGCTCGTTGATATGCTCTTCTGCAGCGGTATTCGACTGATGATCTCGGTGGCCAAGCTTCGTTTCGCTGCAATCCTCTCGAAGTCACGGGCCAACTCCGCCTCGTTTAGGGAGTGTGTGGAAATGCCTGCGGAATGATCAGAGTTAGAGACTTGGTTAGTAATTACTAATCACTGGGGGTTTCTATTCGCGGGGCCACCAATGCCAAAGCTCTACAGGGGCTTCCAGATAAGGGGCTTTTGTGGAATTCCTTATCGAAATCGAAACTAACTTGGTAACAGCCCCTACGCTTTGGTTCAGGGGCATATCTATTTCAATCAAACAATTGCTAGAAGTCACTTTTTAAGGCACTAACCTTAACCTTAAGTTAAATGATTAAAATCATCATGATATCACTAATTTTGATAACCAACAAGTTTAGGAATGGCTTTAAAAATATTTTATAAAATTCTATAGGGGATTGGAGCTTCCCCAGAGCCACCTAAATACATTTTCACATTTTATAATTACTTTTTTACCTATTTAGCTGTCATAAAATACAAACCCAGCAGGGTTGTAAAGATAAAATGCAGCCACAGTACTTTTTCAAATTGCTTCATTCACCCAAAAGCCATCTAACCTTTCATGTAGAAGCACTTGTCGCGTACACACTTTGCGCTAAAAACCATAAAACATATTTATAAACAAACGATTTCGATCGATTTTCCCGATATTTGTGGAATTTATAGATTTCTTGCGCTGCCAAGAGTTAAAGGCATGAAAGTAGACTAGACTAGAAAAACGCTAGCGAGGTTCCACACGCTGCTAATGGCATTGCGAAACCGAAACCCACCCCCGAGAAACCTTAGTGCATAGCTACCTCCGGTGCTGTTTCTGGCCGACCTCCGGCGCTGTTCGGTGACGCGTATGGTCTCCTGCTCCTCGCTGTCCAGGCTGCTCAGGCTGACGCTCTTGTTGGTGCAATCACCGCCGCCGCCACTGGCGTCGTCCACCGCCGTCCAGGACTTCCGGCGATCGGTGTGCAGGAACAAGCACTGTTGCGGTGCCGTGGACGACCACATGGCGTAGTTGGCGCCACCAGCGGCAGCGGGTCCTGGTCCTGCGCCCGTCAAATCTGGCAGCGAGGTGCTCAGTGCGGCTGCATTAAGCAGCCCATGGTTGCCCAGACTGCCATCCTGCATGTGCTGGCTGGCCGAGGAGGAGTTCTTCATCTGGACCACCGTTTCCCGGATGCTCTGCAGCTGGCTGAGCGTGTCCTCGAAGATGTTGTTGTACTTGGAGGCCAGCGCCGGGCTGTGCGGCGTCACATTGATGGTGGGTATCATGTTGTTGTTGATGATGCTGGCGGCAGGAGTGGAGGAGGATGTGGGTGGAGCAGCTGCAGCGGTGGCTGGAGCGGGGGGAGGTGCGTTTATCACGGGTATGCAGTAGTTTTGGCTCTCGATGGAGGCGCCCCGGCTATTGATACCACCACCATTGACGACCACCGCCTCCGAGGATTCGCTGCAGTTGGAGTTCAGGAAATCGGTGACCACATCATTGTCGCTGTCCTCGCCCGCGTTGTCCATAGTAGGGGCTCCTCGGCCGCGGTCTGAATACGTTTGTCTAGCTTAGCTGGCTGTTCTATTTTGCAGCTGGCTGCCTAGAAAAAGAAAGTTTTAGTATACAATGCACACACACGCACACACACACTGAATGCGCGACTGGTATGTGTGTACGTACCCAAATACATACATACATACACACAACGGGAAAATAGCACTTGTGTATGCACTTGCTCTTTGCTATTTATTGATTTTCCCGCCACCCCCCGAAAACACCTTGTTGCGCGGGGTAAATTGTTGCGCCTTTTTGCGAAGGACGTCACTCGTCCTTGCACCAACAACAACAACAGCAGCAGCAGCAGCAGTGGATGAAGCAGCAGCAACAACAACAACAACAGCAGTGTGTGTACGATGGGTTGGAGAAATTGTGACGAAACGATAAACAAAACTGTGGGTTCGCGGGCGGGGTGGGGGAGGACTTTTCGTTGCACTTAACCGAAAACTAAATGGAATATTAAACTAGTGAGATTTTTGCCAGCGTTTTAATTTAAATGCTATTCGAGTTAGAGCTATCGATGTTATGTTTAATATTTAAGTATCGAAGAAGAAGAGGCTTATCGATAGGTTAATCGAGCACACGCAGTGTTACCGTTTTGCACTGTTAAAAGTGGACAGCGGATGTTAACAATGTGCAGTGTTGTTTAACACAGATTTTTTGAATTTAAATGTCGATTCAAATTAATTCAAACTAACCGTTATTTTATTTCCTAGAAATTCAAAGAATGAAACCTACTACAATCTTTTTATTCGACGAACATTTATTAATAGTAAAATGATGGCCTTGCGATACAGTACAGGGCTACAGTTACGTTACAGTTACAATTGAATCGCAAGAATGTCGTTATTAGTTAGTAAACGCGTGACTGTGCGCCTGGTATGTGCATTAGTTAGTAGGTAATATGTATTAGTATCACTCTGGTGCAACGCATATCCTTGCGGTAGATCGATGTTTCGAGGCTTCGCTCCTTCCTGCTGGCAATCTAGCCCATGGTGGTGGCCAGGTGCTTGTTGGAGCCCACAGATCCCCCACCACCACCTCCTCCTCCTCCGGCTGGACCATCGTTGGTCACGCACGTCGGGATGGCGCTGGACCATTTGCCGTTCTTGAGACACTTTAGCACCTTGGAGCCACGCAGATCCAGTCCAGCATCGCAGGTGAAGGTGATGCTCTCGCCGATGGCATAGTAGAACTTAACGGAGGACATCCGGCCGCTGATGACGGTGCCGGGATAGGAGCAGGCCTGCACGCACTTGGGCAGACCCCCCGACCAGCGACCATTGTCCTGGCAGGCGATGATCGGCTGGCCCTGCATCATGTACTCCGGGTTGCAATTGAACTGGATGACATCGCCAGCCCGATATGGAGCCGGCCCTTGGGCATAACCGTTCTGCGGGGAACCGGGATTCAGGCAAAAGGATTCCACGCATTTGGGCAGCGGATTCGACCACTCGCCTGTCGGGTTGCAGATGGCCTCCGACGGACCTCGCAGGCCGTAGCCGGAGGCGCACGAGAAGGCCGCTCGACCGCCCACCTCGCGCGACAGCACCGAGACACGCGGCGAGCTGGCATTGCTGCCCATCCCCGGGATGTCGCCGCATTCGACGCTCTCGCAGACGGGCAACGGTGCGCTCCAATTGCCACTCGGCAGGCAGAAGAGCTCCGAGGCGCCAATCAAGGAGTTCCCATTCGCGCAGGACAGCAACGCCCGCGTGCTCAGCTTGGTATCGTTGGTGTTCACGATCAGACCCCGGCGCATCGGTATCTCTGGGCAGTTGATCGCTCGCACCACCACCTCGACGGCGTGCTCATGGCGAGCGGGCGTCATGCACGAGTAGAACCCGGAGTCGTCGCTGGCCGCGTCCACGATGCTCAGGCGGTACTCCAGCGTCGAGTCGCGACCCTCGTCCGCCTCGGTCACCCAGCCCTCCGTGTAGTTCCTGCAAGGCACAGGATCAAGTTAGATGGGTTTGTTTATAAAGAGAGGGGGTTTCCTAAAGGTGATTCTCCTAAAAAGTATCTAATGAGTTCTTAAAGTCAAACCCAAATATGTATATCATCACTTCTTTTTTAAGTAAATCCCTTGAAACCCTAACCTCAATATGTAAGAATTAGAATACCTAATGTGTGTAAAAATTAGTTGGTTCTGTATTATAAAAAAATAATCTATAACGTAACCATTATCATTATGTTTTCTAGTGTTACAAGAACCATGACAATACTTCCAAGAAATTTCGAAAATATCATAACTTAGTATTTAACTGAATCTTTAGAACCCATACACTCAATCTGTGAAAAATTTTGAATACCTAAGATGTTTAAAAACTAGTTGGTCCTGCATTACTAAAAAATAATCTATAACCTATGAATGAAAAACATTATATATGATAATTTAAAGTTAAAAATGAGCGCAAATAATTTTTAAACATACCCCTTGCTGCAATTAGTCATAAAGTCAGTAAAGTAAAAAATGTACAATCTTATAGTAAACCCAACCCGATACCCACTTGTGCGTGTGACTGACATTCCACTTGGGATTTCCAAAGCGTCGCATCCAGAGGCACTCCATGTGCAGAGTGGTTCCGGGATAGACGATCAGCTTGCCATCGTTGCTCTGGGCAATGGGACCGTTTTGGTGTCGGAACAGGATGGTAGGAGCCTTCTCCACTGGATAGTTTTGGTATATGTCAGATTAGCAAGCATCTACTAGGAATGCCAGGGTGATACCTACTTGCATAGTCGTTCTCCTGGTTTAAACCAGAGCACACGGGCTTGGTGTTGGTCCATTCCGAGTGAATGCAGGTCCTCTCGTGGCTGCCCGTCATCGAAAACTTGCCAATGTCCATGCATCTGAAAGGAAAATATCATATTATATCATATATCATATCTTAGGTGGTTTTAATCGTACACCCAAAAAAAATTCGATACGAAACGTAGATCCATTTTACATTTTTTAAGATCAATGTTAACTTGTTATGATATGCGCTCAGGTAAATTTGAAGTGGTCGAAAAGAGTATTTCATGTAAAAACGACATGGGTTTTGCGTGATCTTAAATTTACATGGCCATATCGATTTTACGGGAACATGCTTCTTTTTGTGTGTAGGTTGTTCTGTTCACAGGCTCACCTAGATATTATTGTGGCGCCTGGGGGAAAGTCCACAACATCTTCACGGATCTCCAGGTCGTTATAGAAACTAACCACATTGGCTTCGTTGTTTCTAAACACACAAGTTCCGTTTTCTAGGCAGGTATTATATAAAATATTTATTCATTATAGTTTCAAATTCAAGGGAATTTTTTTCTAAAACTCACCACAATTGTAGGATCGTCCTATCCACAGTCCATTGTCGCAGATAATACGCCACGTCTGCCGATCCCCAGCCGCATTTGGGATGCAGTTGAAGAAGATCTCCGTGCCGCTCTCATAGGCGCCATCAAGCTCTGGATGATCGGCATTCCTTCAATGATTATAATAATAAGAACTCAAGGCAATTGAAAAACCAAACCACAACTTACTTGTAGACCAAGGCGCCATCCGTCAGCATGGGTGGTCCGCACATCTTCAAATCGTCGTGCTCATCGGTGCCATTGTCATGATGATCATGCTCGTTGTCCAGTTCGTTGTGTTCCACCTTGGGATGCGGTGTGGGCGTGACATGCTCCAATTCCTCACGCGATTTCCTCAGTCCCGACTCACAAGGAATACTGGGTGGCGTGAGGATGCCCTTGTGGCAGGACATCTCTATGGGATTGGCGTTTGTGGAGAGTTCACAGCGAACGCTTACAGTGCCTCCGTGGCCAATCGTTAAACCTGCCCGATAGCCTCCCTAAAAAAGGAGGAGGATAGCTTGTATTTGTAATTGAGTAGCGGTGGTGAGTGGGATATCCTTACATCGTAGATGACTCCTGGGATATTGGGCAGAGTACATGGTACTGATGTGCACTCGGAGAAGGCGTTCACCGACCAGGATCCATGGGCACAACGGAGCTGCGCCGAGCCCTATAATTTTTATGGAAATAAAGGCAAGTTAATAAGGTTTAAAAAAAACAATATTAAAGAATTTTTTTTTGTTCCGAATAAACAGTATTAAAAAAGAAAAAAACAGATTTTGACTATTTTTTTTTGAGGAAATTGGGTGTTTTTTTTTTTAATTCTGTTAAAATAAATAAATTGTTAAAGCATACAAATTTTAGGTTTGAATAGGACTCCATTGTGCATTGTATTACGAACTCACATTTGTACAATTATTGCCGTGGTTTTTCACAAAATACTAAAAAAAAAGTTTTTTTTGACAAAAAAATTTTGATTGAAAAAAAAAAAAATTTTTTTTTTTGAAAAAAAAAATTCTTTAAAAAAGATTTTATTGAAAAAAAATAAAAAAAATTTTTTATGAAAAAAAATGTTTTTGAAAAAAAAATAGTTATTGAAAAAAAAAAAATATTTAAAAAAAATTTTTTCTTAAATTGAAAACAAATTTAAAAAGATTATACAATTTCTGGTCGAATACTTTAATGATAGTCTACAAATAAAAAAAAAAGTTTTCCCGCTACCCACCTGAATGTTGAACCCATCCTCGCACTCCAGGGTGATGAACTCGTTGGACTGGATCTCCTCATAGCTGGAGAGCGGGGTGAGCGAGGGCTTGTCGCTCAGCTGCTTCGTGTGCGGCTCCACCTTGTAGTACTGGCCGTGCTCCACGGCGGGCACCAAGCAGGGTGCGGACACGCACTTGGGCATCTCCGGCTTCCAGATTCCCCGTATACAACGTGCCGTGGCATTTTCACCCTTGATATTCAGCTTGAAACCGGCATTGCACTCCAGATGCAACATGATGCCCACGGCATTCCTGCCCGGAACCTTGCCCGGACGCACTGTGGTCACGTTGGCGAAGGAGTCCCAGTCGAGATCCTCGCAGGGTCCACGCAGCCGCTTGCCACCGCCACCGGTCTTTCCGCCCGCCTCGCCACCATCGCTGATGTCCACTTCCGCATCCGGAAGTGTGGCCCCCGACGGCGGTGGTGCCTGTTCAATGCTGGAGCTCCTCTTGCGCCGCCGTCGCACTATTTGGGATTTCAATTGATCCATGTACGATCTGCTGGCATTGAAGTGGAAACTACGCGATGCCACCGGCGGGGAGCCATTGGAGAGCAGCTCCTCTTTGGGACTGCGGTTCGAGTGGGCCACGTGATTCCGTGATGCCTGGTTGATGTTGGGCAGGGCAACGATTCCGCCAGCTGCTCCTCCACCTTCTCCTCCTCCTCCTCCCAGATAATTGTTTCCATTTTCGAATTCCCTGAAGTTGGACTTGCCGCGCATCATCACCTGGCTGCCATCGTGGTAGGGAACATTGTGGTTGTTTCCCACTCTACCCTGCGTGTCCTGGGCATGAAGCTTCTGGTAGATCCGATCACGACCCAGCATCTTCCGCACGTAGCGCTGATAGCGTTCCCTAAGCTTTTCGAAATACTTGGAGGCGAGATCCCCATCTGTGGCATAATGCTGTGGATTGGTATTGCGCTTTACCCGATGAACAGGTTCCTGGTCGAGATTGGTAACTAGAAGATAGGGTATTATAAGTATAATAAGTAAGGGAGGGAAACTATATCTTATATACCTGCTTTAATATAGTTCTGATTTTCAATCAGTTTCCTCTGAAGCTCCCGCTGCCTTCGCAGGAGATACATGGATCGCAGCTGGCGAATCTCCAGGGAGCGACGTCGCCGGCGATTCCAACGGAGACGAGGATGCTGTCCCAGCAGGCACTGCGGCAGATCTAGGGGTCGCCACTTGCCACCCACACACGTGGCTCCAGGAGGACCAACCTAAAGACAACGCTTTATGATCAAATGCTTGATAAAAATTTCTTTCTAAATTTTAAAAATTTCGCCTTTGAATCGGTCAAAAATATTTCTTGTTTTTAGAAAATTCTCCCTTAAATATAGAAATTCTTTCTTGATAAAACATTTCAAGAAAGAAATTTTCCTAAAAATATAAAAATTCAAATCTGTCTTTTTTTTAAATTGGCTACGTTTTTAATGGCGAATTCGCTTTTGAATTCGAGAATAAATAACCTTTAAAACTAGAATTTTGTTTCTTGTTTTTCAATTTTTTTCCGATCTGGCGAAAAGTAATTCTCAACCAGTTCTAACACTTCTTGCATGGTAACTGCTGACCATGCCAGTGATATCACTGCTGATAATTTTTGGAGTCTAACCCAAAATTTAAGAAATATTCTTTCTTGGAACAAGAATCATTATTTCTTGTTTTAAAGGCGTCTTTCTAAAAGAACATGTCTTGTTTTAAGAAATGTATTTTCTTCAAACAAGAAAGAAACCACCCTAAGAACAAGAATTACATTTCTTGGTTTAAGAAATATTTTTTCTTGTTTTAAAGATGCTTTTCTAAAAGAAAATTTCACCTTTGGCAAAAATTCAAGAAAGACTTTTCTAATATTTATGGAAATTTTCAGGTTTTTTTTGTGAGTTCAACCTTACCTCCAAGACATATCCCTTGTCGCAATCGTACATGATCTGCTTGTTGTTCACGATCTTCTTCACATACGGCCGATAGTCGTAGAGTCCCATGTTGCCGACGAGCAAGACCTTGCCATTGGGTATGTAGCCGGGAAAGGAGCAGAAGACCTCGTCGCACTTGGGCGTCTCCCCCGTCCAGTTGCCGAAGGAGCAGGTGAGCACATAGTCATGCGGATCCGTCACATCCTTGCCCTCGGGACTGACCAGCTTGAAGCCATCCTTGCACTTGAATCGCGCCTTCATGCCGTGCTCCGTCTTGGGTGCCATCACCATGCCGTGCTTCGGTGGCCGTGGCATGCTCTTGCACCGGGCGGGCACACAGCGTGGTATGATGCTCCAGGTGCCATTGTTGCACGTGGGCGGACTCAGCAGCGACACCGGAAACTCGTAGTTCTCATCGCACTTGACCTCCAGTGCGGTGCCATGCTTAACCTTCTCCACGCCGCCCATCGCAATGCTTTGCGTTTGTATCGGCGATTGGGTCGTCGTCGTCGGCGGATGGACAATCGTGGTTCCATTCTCATCCGTCGTGATCTCGATGGGGTATACGTTACCCTGCGATATGGTGGGCACCACACACGGCGCCAGGCACTCGGGCAGGGCGTTGCGCCACCTGCCGTCGATCTGGCAGACGCTCGAGCCCAGGCCATTGATCATCATCTCGGGCTGGCAGCGGAAAATGATGCTGGCCCCCAGTCCAGTGCCCGCCTCGATGTTCTCGATCCAGCCGTTGTACAGCACGCCGGGATGGCCACAGTTGATCTCTGTTGATGGGGGGTTAAAATAGCATTAGTGAAGGTACGGTCAGCACGAGAATCATTATATTATCTATCTAATGCAATTTTTACTTAACTAAAATTAAATTTACCATTTTTATTGAAAATAGAAAATCTAAAAAAATTATCCTACTATAATAAGATTCCCAAAACTGCTAAATTGTTGAATTTCGGTTAATTTTTAAGTTTTAAAAATTCAACAACCTCAAAAATTCAACAACCTCGAAAAAAAAATAAAATTTCACTGAGGATTTTAGTATGATCACAACGCATTATTCACTTTAAAATCAAATTAAAAATAAAATAAAATAAAATGCTGGTAAAATTGATATTACATAATATAATTTTGACGAATTATCTCTCTTTTGGAGATTCTCTAACTTCGATAAAGAGAGCAAGAAGACGCATTCGAAATTAAAAGTGGCATACTTCGAACATGTTTTTTACATTTCGAGCATATCGAATTGAAGTGCCCGCATATCAAGTCAAATTTGATATTACATATCGTAGAATCGATCATCTCTTCATATCAATTTTTTTTTGGGTGTGATTAAAAATTCAAACGCATTCATTAATGGTAGTTTTGTGAAATTTTCTATTACATTTTTCAACAATTCAGCAGTTTAGGAAATATCCAAAATATTTTTTAACACTAAATTAATCAATAAAACACCCATTTTAATCAAAGTTTGGTTTGTAAACATTTTTATGTTACTCTGCTATTATATCAAATTCTAAAATTTATCTTAACTGACATTTTTTTAATCCTATAGAAAAATTTTCTGGTACGCATTGGCTCCATATATATTTTTATTAAGCAGAAAAAGCTTTTCTCTCCTAACACAGGTCAGTGGTATAATATATACCACTGACCTGAAACCACTGATCTTAAGTGAAAAAGAAATGCATCAACCACTTACCCTTGCAGGTGGGCAGTGTGCCGCTCCACTTCCGGTCTGCGCCGCAGCGACTCGAACTCTCGCCCATCAGGGTGTAGCCGTAGCGGCACTCGTAGCTGACCACCGAGTTGTAGGCCAGCGTGGTGTAGGTGGCCTTGCCGTTCTTCGGGTTCTCCGGCGTAGGACACACCACCGAGGTGACCACTGTGCGGGCGAGCGGTAGAAGTGGGTTAGCAATTGCATGGTAGGGTGGCTAAATGGAAGCTAAAAGTTACCACAAATCTTTGAAAGCCGCTGGCGATCGATCCACCAAATAAAACAACTTCAAACCGATAGGTTTGATTAAATTTCTTCTTCAATTTTTTTTTGTTTTTGCTCAAGATTTGCGGTAACTTTTATTTATTCATTCAATTCAACATTAATAGGCCAACAACAACAACAAGGTATTGCATAAAATTTTTCGAACAATCTGTTTGGTTTTTTTGTTTTTTTTTTTTTGGTAACGCTAGATCAAATCAGAGATAGAGAGAGAATGTGTGTGGTTAACAGGATCGGAGAACTCCGACTGGAGAACCTGAGCCCTGACCAAAAAGTACATGGTACATAGCTTAATACATAGTTTTTCGGATACGGATATTTGGTATCGGTAATTGGTATTTGGTAATTGGTATTTGCCAGCTCCAAGGAGTCGGAAACGAAACTCAAAGGGTCGCCTCGCCTAGGACAACGACGCTTGGGTGGTGGTTACATTTGCGCTATCCGCTTTAAAGGTCAGAGGTCGGTTACAAGGCTCTACAGGCGTCGCTAAGCGCAATACTCACAGACACATGTGGGCAGCTCCTTGGGCGTCCACGATCCATCCGACTGGCAATATCGCTCATGTTTGCCCACCAACTCGTAACCAGTTCCACAATTGTAGGTGATCTTGCAGCCATAGGTGTAGCACTCGCCGGCATGCCAACCGTAGGCCGGATCCGGTGGCTGGCCACAGGATCGAGCTGAGATCATATAATAGGTGCTATTATCATGGTATTCCTATCCCAGAGAGAATCACTCACGTTCGCACTGAATATCCGGACCATACCAACTGGCCAGATTATCGATGGCCAGGCACTTGGCCCGTGGGAATCCATTGGTCACATAGCCGGTGTGACAATGGTACTGCACCGTGGAGTCCAGATCGAAGGTTTCCTGTTCCGGCAGCGCAGAGTTGCGGGCATGCTCAATCTGCGGCGGCTTCAGGCAGTAAACTAAAAGGGGTTTTTAAAGATTTAATGATATTTTTTATTTTCAAGGCTCATTTTACTTACTATTCTGCTTGCACGCTGGCTCAGCTCCGGCCCAATTGCCATCCGCCTGACAGAGACGACTCTGCAGACCCACTACGTGGTAGCCATGGGGACAGGCGTAGGAGGCACGCGCTCCAAAGTGGCGACCGGCTACTGTGACCTGACCCAAACTGGGTTGCGCCAGCTCCGGACATTCGCGATCTGGGAAAATGAATGTATCAAATGATATTAGAATGTTAGGAATCAAAATAGTAATTTATTTTTGTTTCTTTTATAGCTGTGATAGCTATCTTTCAGTCACCATAATCCTTATAATACTTAAGTAGGCTTGTTAAAACTATGAGTAATCTATTATAATCATTATATCTTAAGAGAACTGTGCTAAGATACGTCTTTTTCATAATACGATGTTATTTTATATTATTTTAAACAGTTTTTATAAATATAATAACCAATTTATGAGACAAATATGTATTTAATGGAAGCTTGCATAAAAACAAAAGTTTAGAAAAAGTTTTCTCAAAATACTTGAGTTCTAAGAGTAATACTCTTTGGAAAAAAACAGTTAATGGATTAAATATAAGACTAGGATTAAAAACAAAAGTTTAGAAATAGTTATTGGTCAAAAACTTTAAGTTTAAAGTGTAATACTCTTTGAAAAATTAAAAATATATAAGAGTAGGACTAAAAAAAAGGTTCCAAAATTTCTAGAACTAGGAGTAATACTTGTTAGAAAAATAGAAATACTCTTTGGAAAATCTGTTAGGGGATTAAATATAAGACTAGAATTAAAAACAAAAGTTAAGAAATAGTTATTGCTCAAAATCTTTGAGTTCTAAGTGTAATACTCTTTGAAAAATAAAAATAGTCTTGTGAAAGTGGACTAATTATAAGAGTTGGACTAAAAAAAAGGTTTAAAAGAAAGGTGTTGCTCCAGAATTTCGAATACTAGGAGTAATACTCGTTGTAAAAATGAAAATACTCTTTGGAAAAAAAGTTGGGGAATAAATAAAAGCCTAGGATTAAAAACAAAAAATTAGAAATATTTATTGCCACAAAACTTTGAGTTCTAAGAGCAATACTCTTTGTAAAAAATTAAAATACTCTTCGGAAAAACAGTTAATAGATTAAATATTACACTAGGTCTGAAACTAAAGGTTTCGAAATAGTTCTTGAAATCAAAATCTTCTAGCACTAAGAGTTTTATTTGAACCCACCTGGTTTAATGCAGGAGTTGCCGCAGACGCCGTCGCACAAGCACTTCTTCTTCTTGCTCTTGCAGTCCTCGTCGGAGGAGCACTTCCTCAAGCACTTCTGGCCCAGCAGCGTGGCCTGCTCCTCATCTCGCGGGCACTCGGTGGAGGGCGAGTTCCGGGGATTCTTGTACACGCGTCCATCGTCATCCGATTCCAGGGAGTCGTCATCCTCCTCCCAGTCGTCGTCATCATCGTCCTGCTGCGGGATCTCCGAGGTCGTCTGGATGCTGGTGCTCATCGTGCTGGTGGGCACCGAAATCACTGCAAGAACACAAGCCACAGACACAGCTGTCAGTCATCTGGGTGGGCAAAATATGGGCCCCATTGATCCACCCCACAAGTGATACAAAATGCCACCCCTTATCGAGGCTTCTGTTTTGGTTTCCCGCATTCGCGTTTGTTTTGCTCCGCCGCCGCCTCGCGTGCGGGCAAAAACATTGACCTATTTCCCCCGTTGCCTGGTCCAGATGTCTGCCCGAGATGCCTCGGTCCCAGACTCTTTCGGCGTCTGCGCACTGGAGGCCAGCTTATATAATCAAAATCCAGCAGCATATACATTTTTCTTCTCGCTTGATTTCGAAATTTTCAAAACCACTATTATCCTATCCCTTTTATCACTTGATGAGGTCTAAACTTTGGATTGTATTCCCCATACTTGAGGTTTATTTATTGACCTTTGTAGACCAGAATGGAGGTCACCAGACACTGCAGCAGCAGACGATTCATTTTGATTCTATGGTTGCTTAGTGGGTTTTCCTTTTTTTCTTTTTGATTTTACTCCTTTCGCCGAAACGGCTTTGAGTTTATAGCATTTTAGCTTTGAAATTTGGAAAATTCCTCTGCTTTGCCAATTTATTGGTAACTTTTTCCAAACAACTTCGGCGCCTCGAAACTTGTCACTTTGAGGCAAAGAAACGAAATGCAGCCACGCCAGCTGCTTTCTCCCCTTTTTGGCTCTGGCCTTTTGACAGATCAGCCAATTTGACAGCTCTCGACGGTGGTTGGTCCTGTTAACGGAAAGGAAAACGGAGAAGATGAAAGTAAGATGGAAAAGCAACGAAGGTGCAAAAAGGTTTTTCAAAATCTTAGCATACTTTGTGGGGCATTAACTGTTGTCATCCCATAACGTCTTATCATTATAAAAAATAGGTTCTTTCTGATTTCACATTTTTATGTTTCATTAAAGTATAATATGGAAGGAAATGATGCATAAATCTTTTATAAAATATATATTCATCTTAACTTAGCCCATAATTTCGTATCATTACTAAGTAGTTTCTAATTTCACATTTTAGTTTTTCATTAAAGTATTACGTTGGAAATAATAAAAAAATCCTTTAAAAATATATATTCATATTATTTTAAAATATCTTTGAGATTAACCTGAAGGATTATGTTTTTCATTAAAGTTTTTTAAGAAAATAATACATAAATTGTTACAAAAAATAAATATCTATCTTAAAAAATAATATTTAAAAACATTTTTTTGATTGTACTTTACGACCTGAAGGTTAGGACACCCTACAAACTTACCAATACCTATTAAAACTATGAAACCATATGAAAATTAAAATTACTAATTCAATAATTGAGAAATTCGTTTAAGAAAACGGATGTTAATAGAAAGTTTTAAAATAAAAAAGAAAAGACCAATATCTGTACTATTCTAACTCATCGAAACCAATAAAAACTCTTTATAAGATTCAATAATTAAAAAAATATCGACTTTTCTCATTTACTAATAAGTAGATAATGTAGAGTAATAAATACTAACCAAACAAATGGCCTTGCTTATAATAGCCGAAAGATCTATGGGGCTCAACAATTTAACACATCAAAACCACCTAAAACATAGTAATTAAATTCAATCATTTCAAAATAATTTAAGCTTTTTCAAGAAAATAATAAGATTAAAGTAAGTAGATAAAGTAAAGTAATGAAAACGAACTAAGTAGATGAGACTGTTTAAGTTACCTCAAAGATCTCTGGGGTTCGAAATGAAGCTTTATTATTAGGGATATTTCTCCTAAAGGACCTCCGTTCCACTGTAACGCCTAACGGTACTTCCCGGGAAGGTCTTCAAAGGCCACTTTGAACTCACTGCAGCCCTCGTTATCTCAGCGGGCTTCGAGAGCGGCGGTCGGAAAAGCTCCGGAGCTTTCCGCAATACGCACTCGCTGGCGACCGAACCGATTTTCCAACGGACTCAGAAGCAGAAGCAGTGAAAACCCAGAGCGCCGAGCACTACGACGACGACGCACATCGGCGGTACAAGGAAAAACTAGCCGAGGCGCGCACTGCCACAAAAAACCAAAAAAAAAAAGAAAAAAAATCGGTCGAAAAAAAGATATAGAATCGAGCGGAAAAAACGCACTCGAAAGATACACTTTTGCGGACGAAAATGTGTTCGCGGCGTGTGTGCAACAAACATTTTGATTAGGCAATTAATCGAGCAAAGTGCAAGTGTGCAGTGGGTGGAAAATGTTTTAGACTCTGGCTGCTAGCGGGTTGCGGGGTGCGGCGGGTTTTCCGACTGGGGGGCGCATGTGAAAAGCGCGTAAAGAAAAGTAAGTGACAGAAATTTGTGTATTAAAATAAATCAAGTAACCAACTAAAACGATGCATACACACCGAATGAGTGCAAATGGCATCCGTGAAGTGAAAAGAGAACTCATATTCAGATTCAGATTCACATTCAGATACAGCATCTTTGACAAATTAATTGATATTGAACCATTTCGAAATTCCGCTGCGACAAAATGTCGAACTAACAGATTCAAAAAAACATATATTCTCTGTATATAAAGGGGGGATTTATTTTTAGCGTTATTTTCTCGCCCCAAACCCCTCCCCGCCAAAAAGGAATTTAAATCGGTCGCAAAAGACAAATGCTGTGTATATTGTTGGTTTTGAGCGATTGAAAATATTTTGATATCCAATAAATACTTATAGCATCCGCATCCCATGGCATACACAAGGTGATATCGATGGGCGAAGAGGGGCTCGCGCGTCAACAATTTTCAAGCGTGTACACAAAAATCCAGCCAAGCGCATTGCCCGCAATAAATCCGAGACGAGACCCAGACCCAGACCCACCAGAACCCACCAACCACCCACCGCCCATCGCCCACCACCCACCACCACCCACAACCACCCACTTGGGCCAGTTCACTCGACCACTTGATTAACGCCAATGCCAATTCAACGCAGAAAATCTCTATAAAAGTTCCCGCAGAGAGCATGCGTTCGCTTCTTCGGCGAAAGCTTTTCTCTCAGCTAGCCCCCTCTCTTTCTAACCCCCCCACCCAGTTGCTCCGTCTCGCTCGCTCCTCGCACAGGATGTGCTCGGTGTTCCCAAGCATTTTGTTTTTGTCATTGACCTGTTGTAGAAAAAACGTTATATCTGACAGTTTATTAAGTATTTAGACCATTATTACAGAAGGATTATAAAATATCATATCATATATCATAAAAAGGAACCATCTTTATAAGAAGTGGAGTCCTTCTGCAATCTAGAAGCCTCAAGTGTTCCTTAATCGATATGGGAATGGGATACCCTGCAACAGCTGTGAGGTTCTCAGTTAATCAATCTTTTGCAAATTACCAAGGGATTACTTAGAAAGTGTTAATATCACCCATTAAGAAGTTAAAATCTTATAGATATTTTGGCTTTGTACTATTTCTACTTTATTCTATCAATCATTTGGAATTAATCAATCACTTACTACAAAGATTAAAAAAATTAAGTTATGAATAACTAGGGAAAAGGATGCAAATTTAAAAAAAAGTTTACCCAAATATTAAATCTTAAATCTTAAATCAAGGACTTCATAATCGATATTGGAATCTCAACTGTAAAGTTCATAAATCTTTTTTTAAATACTTTGGTGTTCAAATAATCGCAATTATTAAAACACAAAATTAAAGTAAATCTTTAAGGTAGTTAATCGTTTGCTAAACCTGAATAATCCATGGATTATCTTTAAATTATACTAATCTACATTTTTGTATATACTTAATATTTATCAGGTACACAAAAAAAAAGCATGTTCCCGTAAAATCGATATGGCCATGTAAATTTAAGATCACGCAAAACCAATGTCGTTTTTATATGAAATACTCTTTTCGACCACTTCAAATTTACCTGAGCGCATATCAAGTTAAAATTGATCTTAAATAATGTAAAATTGACCTATAGAAATGAATAATGGTTTATTATTCATTTGTCTTCTAGACACTTTTAGTTAATGTACTATCCCATAATCTGTAATAGATCAAATATCTTTCATTCCTTTGCAGGACAAAAATAGTCAATTGTAATTTAAAGAGTAGGGAATCGAACGACCGCAATGGGCAACGTGTGCAGTTCCGGCCAGAAGAAAAAGAAGGACAAGGACAGTGCCTCCGAAAAGTCCGACGAGTAAGTGTGCTCCACTCATATATATATCATATATCTAGAAGATATCTTATTTTGGTTGTGATTACAGCTCGCCTCCGTATCAGGAGGCGGAACAGAAGGACAACCTGATCTCCACCGACTCGAGTGCTGGCGACGAGAAGCGTGCTCCCTTGGCGGCCGTGGAGGCGCTGCCGGAGGTGACTCCTCAGCCGGAGGCCAATGGAAACCAGCCGCAGGCTCAAAAGCAACAGCCACCGACGGTACCGGGTAAAACAGGAGGAGCTGACAAGGGTAAGTCAAATATAAGAACTACTTCATATCATCTTAAACGATTCTTTAACGTACGAAATATACATAAGCCTAAGATTTAGGGTTTCTGGTTCTAGATCTATAAGAAACTCAATTTTTCGCTGTCTAAGAACGCGAATTCTTCAGCTAAAGCTTAAATATATTCCCTCAAATATTGATATGATATGATATCTGTATGTCAGGGTGTTGCTCTTACTTACGCGAATTCTTCAACTTAAGCTTAAATATCTTCCTTTGAAGATCGGGGTTTCCCTCTTACTTATTCATTTATCTTTTTAAACAGTTGTTTAACTTACAAAATATACTTAAGCTCAATATTTATGGTTTTTAATTCTAGTTATAAAAGAAACACCTTTTTTCCGCTGTTTAAGTGCGCGAATTCTTCAGCTTAAGCTTAAATATCTTTCTTCAAATATATGCAGGACTATGTATTCCCGATATTTGTAGGAAATAATTCTTGAAACTACGAATTATGTATTCTTATTATACTTTTTCTTAGAGCGCCAATTCTTTAGGTTAGACATAGCGATATATACATTCATTAGACTTTTTAAAACACAATCATTAAAACTCACTTTTTTGATGCCTCCTCAATAATTACATCCTCTCTTCAACAGATTCCAATAGCACCACACCGCAGGGGGCGCAGGCGCCCAGTGACGTAGCCAATGCCAATCCCGGAGCCGGAAACCTGAGCGTGCTGCAGGGCAAGCCACCGCCCGGCCGCAAGATCGAGCGTGACAAAAAGATCGTTGTGTATATCCTGGCGGACAACAGCACCGAGTACAAGAAGCACAAGCGCGTCGTCCACAGCCTGTACAAACACTTCAAGAGCAAGTGCCAAAGCCGTGGCTTCGACTTCATCATCGCCGATGTCCATGACAGCGAGCCGGAAACGGAGCCGGGCAATGGGAATGCCCGTAAGGATTTCTCGCGCCTGCAGGAGGTGAAGCGCTGGACCCAGACGCCGCTGGAGGCGCAGGGCGGACACGAGGAGGCGGCCAACTGCCTGTGCGAGATCACGCGCCACTCGGCCGGGGCGTATGTGGTGCCGGTGCTCTTCCTGGGCGCCACCCTGGGCACTCCCATGCTGCCGCTGACCATCGAGAGTCAGGACTTCACCTCTGTGCTGGGCACCGCTAGTGAAGCGGAGCGTCTGCTCCTGGAGAAGTGGTACACCATTGACAACTCGTACCAGCCGATGTGCCACCGCCTCCATGCCCAGCAGGTGGATCCGTATTCGGGGCAGGCGAACGGCGAACTAAACGAGCTGCTGGCCGTCCTGTTGCGCCTGTTCTCCGACGATGTTAAGGACTCGTATCTGACCACCGTGGTGGAGCAGGAGATTAACAACACGGTGCTGATAAGCCAGGAGCTGGCCAAGCGCTGCATCTGGATACAGACGGGCAGCCAGATGACGCGGCTGGCGGAGAACGCCAGCCAGTTAGAGCTGGAGGTGCAGCGAAGGATCAGCCATGTGTACTCGGGCCTCAAGAGCCAATTGAGCGAGAAGAACCTCATACGGCTGCTGCCAACGATGAGCATCCTGGACGAGGAGCTGTCGGCTGTGATCGAGAGCCTGCTGGACAAAGTGCTGGCCGGGATCTTTGAGGAGCATCAGCAGAAGAGCAGCATTCCGTACAACACGCTGGGCGTGGACCGGGTGCTGCTCGAGGAGCTCCGCCTGGTGGGCCACTACTCGAAGCTGCTCGCCCAGAACTCGGCCAACTTTGACATCATGAACGACGTGAAGCGCTACATCCGGGACAGCACCGCCCAACCGCTGGTCGTGTCCGGTGCCCGGGGTAGCGGCAAGAGTGTCCTGGTGTCCAAAATCATGGAGAACGTGCACCGCTGGAAGCCGGAGGCACAGCTCATACTGAGGTAGGAACTAAAAAGATTACACAAACATTAAGGAATAGCTAACGTTCTAATCATTTTCATCCTTACCTCTACAGATATGCCAATCTCAGTGCCCGCTCCTCGGATCTCACCTCACTGCTGGGCTCAATGGCCAACCAGATGTCCGTCCTGGAGACAGGTCATCAATGCCAAGTGCCACACGTAAGTGGTAGCCACTCTTAAGTTACATTCAGTATGATATATCATTATGTAATTCTATCCTTTAGACACTCGAGGCCTATGCTCGTGTGATCCGCGAGATCCTGGACCGGCAGCAGCGCTTCTTTGTGCTGATCATCGATGGCGTGGATGAACTGCAGCGGGATGAACTGCTTGACTGGTTGCCTCTGCAACTGGGCAGTGCCAAGCTGATCCTGACCATCAGCGAACTGGCGGATGAGGGCGATGCGGATGTGAATGACGGAACGGAGGCTGGATGCGACTCCTTTGATATGCTCGCCGCGCTGGCGCAGTTGGGCATACCACAGCGTTGCTTCCTGCGGCTGCGTCAGTTTACGGAACGCCAGTGGCACGACATCCTCAGCTCGGGGGGCGGTGACTTCTATGCGGCCAATGGGGCACTCAAGCTGCCCGACGAATGGAAGACGCTGCACGGCAAGACGCCCTACCATGCCAAGTCGCTGTGGTGGCTCGCCTGGCTGGGACATGTGGCCCAGCCAATCAGTGAGATCGGTGACATCTCTGGGCGTATACTGCAGGTGCTGGAGTCCAAGTTTGCCGCCGATCAGGTGGAGCTGCTGCTGCTGATCGTCCGACTGTCGCCGTGGGGCATCCGCGAGAGCGACTGCCTGGGCGTGTTCCAGAAAATGACCCAGCTGGAGGCGCAGGTCGCCTTTAAGGTCTGGTCCAAGTTCTGCTGGCTGATGGGACCAATGCTGTTAGGTCTTAAGAATATTAGGATAGCGGACAGGAGCTTTGGACGAGCGGTCCTGGCGAGGTACGCGCAGAAGCAGTGGCTGGTACATGAAGCGCTGCGGGACTACTTCGACCGGCAGGACAGCGAGTTCAAGGGTAGCCAGGGTGCCAACACGTGAGTTTCAATCCCTTTGAAGTCCAATCAATCTTATAAATGGTTTCCTTTTGACAGCTACAATTACCAAAAGTACTTAAAACTGCCTTATCATCACTTTTGTGCCGTGATTGAGGACAATCCGGCGCCGCACAAGATCGACATACTCTTCAATTGCTTTTACTTTACGGACCTCCAGTGGATCGCCAACAAGGTGCACGCCACGGGACCAGAGCACCTCCTACACGACATCCTGCAGGCAGAGTGGCTGGCCAAGTCCGGCGGCGGCTATGTGCACATCCGCTTCCTCAAGCAATTCCTCGAGCAGTATCTCCATGAGCTGAGCTACGATGGCCAGCAGTTCTACACGCTGATGAAGTACTATCTGAAGACACGCTTCAGGGAGGCACCGGAGCTGAAGGACGACGAGAAGATACGCTCCTGGTGGGAGTACACCAACGAGCTGGAGTTCGCCTTCCTAGAGATCCTGAACGCTGATCTGGATGCGGAGAATGGCAATCAGGGGCAGGAGAAGCCCTCGGAGGAGGAGGTGGAAGCACCAGCATCCTCAATCCCTGTCAAGGGCTACGATGTGCTAATGAATCTGCCCCAGCCCGGCTGCTATGTGGCCTCCATGTGCACAGAGCGAGCCGAGATTTGCATCTGGGATGTGAAGAACTGCTGCCGCATCAGGGAGCTGCAGGGCATCCAGCAGCCAACGGCCATGTGTCCTGTGGGCAACTATGAGGCGGCAGTCCTATGTCGCCGAGAGATCAGGGTCATCAACCTGGACGAGGGAAAGTTCAAGGTGAGTTAGTCTTATAAATCTGGGAATATAATTATAAATATGTTTCTGCTTGCTACTCCAGGTCACTCTTAAGGGAGTGATGAACCAAAAGATGCCGTACTTCGGTCTGCACGATCAGAACCACTTGGTTTGCCTCTCCCGCAACCGGATGTACGTGAATCTAATGAATCTGGATTCGGGCGACTGTGTAACCACCTTCAAGGCGGGCGAGGATCGCTTCCTCAACTCCCTTTTGGTCTCCGGAGATGGAAGGTAATTGGTTCTGATAATAATGGTAGTTGTTTCTTATTCCTTTTTTGCTTTTTAGGATCTTGGTTTGCGGCGATGAAACCCAGAAGCCTTTCCCCCTCCTCGTCTGGCATCTTTCGCAGCGCAAGCTGCTCTATGACCTCCGAATCCCGCATCACGACTTCATCACCTCTCTGTCAGCGATCACCCACGAGGGCTCCTACGTTTGCGTTGTGGCCAAGGAGCTGAACGAGCCGACAACGCCCAACTTCATTGTGGTATACGATCTGCAGAGCGGCACTCTGTTCAAGAAGTGGAAGCCCACCTGCAACACCGTCTCCCTGGCCATCTCACAGGTGAACGCCTGTGTGATTGCAGGCCTGGAGGATGCCAAAATCCTGATCTGGGACCTGGTCACGGGTAACTGCAAGAGCACACTGATTGGTCACAATGCGCCGGTGACGTTCTTGAAGCTGGATCCGCTGGGCAAAGTGCTGCTCTCCTACGACAAGGAGGGACGCGACTCTGCCGTCCGCATGTGGGAGTTGAACTCAGGTGAGAACCGCCGGCTTCATCATAATCTGCATCCTTAACTTCTGCTCCTTTCGTGCAGCCAAATCCCTGGCCGTGTTCAAGCCGCCGGCGCAGGTTAGCACCTGTGAGATCCTGCCAAACGGGGCCTTTGTGGTGCTAGCCCTCAAGGATCGCAACTCCCTGTTGACCCTGGCTTTGAAGAACTACGGCGGCGGTGCTGTGGACGCTTTGGACGATGACTGTGGCACTCTGTACGGCAATCCAGACAACCAGCACAAAGTTTTCGACTTGAGTAATTAAATCAATTAAACGCTAGTTATCATTATTCAAATTATAAATGAAACCTAACCAGGGGAGAGCTTAGGAAAGGCATAACTCTGAATTATTATAAATATGGCAAACAAATTTCTCATGCATAATTCATTAGATGTATGTAAAATTCTTTGAGCAAATCTTACCAAATGTACAAAGCAAAGGAAATCCAAAGAAAATTAAAAATTTGAAAATCTACTCAGTTAGTTGATTGGTGGCTGTTATTTATGTAGTTGCAAACAGATACAGCAGGTTCTTGGCAAACTGGATGATTTCGGTGCCGCCCAGCTTGGAAGTGCCATAGATGCGGTCCACGAAGGTGATGGGCACCTCGGCAATGGTGTAGCCATGTTGTCTGGCCCGCACCAGCATCTCCATTTGGAAAACATAGCCCTTGGACACGCAGCTCGCGATGCATTTCTCCAGGACATCCTTCTTGTAGAGCCTGAAGGAGCCAGTCAGATCACTGGCATTCGGTCGAAGGAGCACCTGAGACAAAAAGTTGGCGCCACGCGAGATGAGCTTGCGCTTAAAGTCCCAGCCAAAGACGCCTCCATTTCCCACGTACCGGGTGCCGGATACAATGTCGTAGTCGCCTTGCTCCTGCAACTTGATGAACTCTGGGATGAATTTGGGCTGGAAAGGAATAAACACGTATTACTTCTGCCCCTTTCCACGCCATCTCCCTGTTATCAAAGCTCACATGATGACTCAAATCCGCATCGATGATAACAATAAAGTCGCCGGTGGCATGTTTGATGCCGTGTATGTAGGCCGTCCCAAGACCCAACTTGGAGCCCCTCGGCCGCAGCACAATCCTGTCCTCGCCATAGATCTTCTGCAGATCCTTGGCCACATCCAGCGTTCCATCCGGACTGCCATCGTCAATAACAATCACCTCGTATTCCAGACCGCTGCAAAGGTAGAACTTTAAAAGCCCGTTTTTAGCTCACTTAGGAAGCCGCTACTCACCTGGCCTTCATGTATTTCACAATTAGCCATATTATGATGGGCAAATTGTCCTTCTCGTTGTAAGTGGGCAGCAGTATGCTGTATTTATGGGCATTTGTTGGCATTGCTAATTATTCCTCCGTGTAAATAATTCTAATTAAAATTGTTAGCAGTGTTGGTAAGTGTCAAAATGTAAACAGCTGTTTACAAATCGATAAGACTTATCGATAACTTTTGGTTAGTTGGCAACGCGAAACCAAATTGTGAAGGAATTTCCTGTAAACGCTGTGAAAGTTTAGTTCGCGAAGGACCGTTAAAAGAAATTGTTCGCTTTATGTGCGGGTTGACTGAAATTGTAGGCTTATAACTAAGCGCTTTTGACGTCGGCAGCATGGCCAAGAAAATACCGTTTAACGTGGTCTTCGCCTCAGGTAAACAAATGTTGGGGGATTTTCAAACGCTTAACAGCAAATAGACTTTTATTTGTTTCCTTAGTTTGCTTATTTGTTTTCTTCGCTTTATGTTTTTTACTACGTTTTTAATTACATTTTTAGTTGCGTCTGGATTTGGCTGAAATCAGAAGTTTTGCCACCTTCCCTCGTTTCCTTTAAAGTCCACTGCACTTGAGAAATCGATAAAACACGCATACGCCTAGTGCGCCAGGACGTTGGGATTTCAAAAAAAAAGAGGAATGGTTGTGCCCTTTTTTATTCGCAGCTAATATTAACTCTTTAGCTGCTGCTAAATCAATTTGCAATGGGTCTCGGCCAATTTGCGACGGGCTAAAACCACTGCAACCACACGATGACCATAATATTTCATTATAATATTGACAGATTGCCTGCCGGTTGTCGGCTTCTTTTGCGTCTGCATATATGCAATTTGTGTGGCGGCCAGAGATTTCAATTTGGCCAAATGCCAAGCTCTTTATTTTTATGCTAGGACCTGACATTTTCCGGTTAGCCTCATCGGCCACAGCCTCATTCTCACGCAGCATCCTCCTCCTACTGGCTCTGCTCAGCCTTCTTCTTGGATCGGTATTTCAGCTTAGTTAGAAGCGATGACACCGGAGCAATGATGGTCAGGACATATACAATCGAAGTGACCAGCATCATGCCAGGTATAAAGTCATTGTCCACAAACTTGGTGAAGAATTTGGAGTAGTAGCCCAGGTAGATGGCTCCCATGCCCAGACTGAAGGTGAGCAAACCGAATAAGTTGTGGCGGAAACGCAGCTCCGAGGGAGGCATCACTTTCAGGACAAACTTGGGCTGGAAATAGTTCACAAAACCACCCACAATACTCGCTGCACAGCCAAAGGCAGCAGCTCCTCCTGGAAAATGACAAGCTGATTAGTTTTACCCCAGAAAACTTAATTATATAGACTCACCAACACGGCCATGCCAGGTGTTAAAGTGCACCTCCTTGTTGGAAAACTTGCCCAGGGAGCCCAGCAGGACCATAGACCCACCCACGATTTGCAGGATGGCGTGGAAACGCGACTTGTTGCGATGCGACAGCCAGCGGGTGAGCGGGTTCACTTTGGAGTGTGACATCATGGCCTGGGCGATTAGGACGTGGAACTGTCGAGAGCAGGGAAAGCCTTTTAAATACAACGCTTTGGCTTCGATAAGATAACAAGTGACGTTGCATGTCCCTTATCCAGGTCAATCTAACAGTATTGATTATATTGTCCAAAAGCTTATCGCTCTCTCTCTGTACTCACTCCAATGCCCGTCATGAACATATGCATGGCCGTATCCTTGAACTCCAGACTGCGGGCCAGGACGAAAAAGAAGGCGGCCACCAGGAAGATCAGCATATGGTTTATGCTATTCAACAGGCTCTGGATTTGCAGCCAGGCCGTGGCTTTGGTGTAACCCTCGGGCATTTTGCGTTCGTTTCTCTCCTTGATTAATACACTTTAAGTCAGTTATTTATACTATAAGATACCGTAAATATTTGTACTATCAGATACAGGGCGGCTGAGTGACGACTAAACTAGCATGTTGCTTGCCATCGCTTAAATACAAAGCAGAGAACGTGGAACCTGGAGATAGAGAGAAAGAGAGAACAACATGTGAGATATGATGGTACAGATGGGGTGGATTAAATAGCACCTGCCTAGAACACTTTAGACTAAGCCAAATGGCTTTAGTTTACAAATTTGTGCTTAAATTTAGTGTTTCTTCTTCATAATTTTAAAAAATAACATATATATTCAGAAAATTTCAGAGCTTTATAAATTCAGATTTTAGCTTTAACCAGCTATATTCCTATTTTGACCGCAGCTGTGAATTCAGCTCAAGAGAACGGAAAAGAGTAAGATTATCACTATCATGTGGAAAAGTTTAGCCGCGTAAGAGAGTCATTGTCACCTGCCAAAAAAACTTTATGAGCCAATGCAAGTAATGATGATTCGATCATTTCATTGAACTTTCAGACGAGGATGTTAACTTTCCGGCCAGCGAGCTCAACAACCACGGACCCACTGTCCACGGATGGCGGAGTGCACCGGACGGCAGCCTCACCTCACACGACATCATCCTCCGTTTCCAGCAGCCGGCCAAGATCTATCGCATCCAACTGTTGGCCCACCAGTATCTTATACGTAAGTTTATCTACTTTAGATATTACATTTAAAGAACAAATTAGGAATATTCAAGCTTAAGAAATCATTCTACTTTAGTTGTGTAAAAAACTCTTAACTAAAAAGCTGGAAATTATGAAATAATCTAACTTTCAAGTTCCCTAATAATATTTTTTCTCTTTTTTAACAGCTGAGAAAGTGGAACTCTGGCTGCACTACTCGCCCAAATCCCTGCCCAGCACTCCATCCTCGCAGTACTTTGACTTCCTGGGCTTCGTTGCCCTGGCGGACAATGCAAACACCAACTACAAATCCCGGGAGCTGCAGAGCGTCACCGTTTGTCCGCGTCGTGGCACCCATCTTAAGTTGCGACTGATTGGCGTTCAGGGCAATGACTTCAATGCCACGGGGCAGATATCTCTGCTAGCAGTGAATGTCCTGGGCGAGGACCTGGAAGTGGGTCCAAACAATGGCAACGGTGAGGAGCACTTGGTCAGCGAGGCGCCACCACTGGACACGGCCACCGGAGAACTGGCCTTGGCCTCCATCTGCGACGACCTGCTGTTCTCCATGTACGTGGAGGAGTCCATAGTGCGGTCCATTCGCGAACTGGAGCAGCGGAAGGTTCTGGCCGTTAGTGCCGAGAGATTCGAGTACGCCCGCAAGCTGAAACTATGCATGACGGCCTTGAGGAGCGCTGGAGAGCGCTTGGGACGCTATGCCCTGGCCAAGCGGCAGGCCGTGCAGCAGGAGGACTTCACGACGGCGCGGCTGCGCAAGGAGCAGATCGAGATGTATCGGGCGGCAGTGCTGCGGCAATTGCAGGTACATCAGCTGCTGGAACCGCAGGGCGTGCCTCTAAGCTCCAATGATCAGAGCTGTGAGATCTATGCGGGCGGGAAACCCAGTCTGCCGGCGGCTCCCAGTCTGCAGGATGTGGCCCAGGCGCTGGCTGAAGCCACATTCAGTCCCAAGAGCCTGACGAGTCTCAGTTTGGACGACAAGTCCTCCACCGATGGCTCTCAGGGACAGCCTGGTAATGATAATGTGGTAACAGCGCCTGCTCCCGCTCCTGCGCCCACCTCCCTGCAGGCCACGCCCACTCCCACGCTGGGGGGCTGGCGCAAGTCCCACGACGAGCTGCCCCAGTCGCCGCGCCTGCCCTCCAGGCACAGTTCACCCATGTCCAGTCGGCAGGGATCGCTGCGCAGGCGCAACAAGAGCGTGCCGCGCAACTCCTACGAGGATTACGAGGAGCGCGCCATTCCCACGCTGCGACAGTGAGTACCCAGTGTAGAGAGAGGCGTAATCGTTGTCTGGTTGTCTAGTAAATAGTAAATAGGTAAACAATTGTGGAATAGTAATTACTTTGTTTGGTGTAAACAGCTGTTGCATGGAGACTCGTTGCCCGTAGCCTTAGTTTGAATGTTTGTCAACACTAGAAAATAGTATTTTAAGCCGATTGATCAACACTGTCAACTTTTCAAATTTTAAATTTGTTTGTAACTAGAAATTTGAAATAGAAAAGAATGTTTTCAAAATTAGTCTTAGGTAAACAGAAGGGAAGGCTATATATTCAAACCTAGGGATCTACAAGATAGATTAAAAATTATGTGTCAAATTTTAGATTTCCAATAATTTAAAAATCATTGAAAAACTTTGGATTTTTGAAAAAAAAAATCTAAACTTTTTTTGTTAATCTTTACAAAGTTTAAAATTTATTTATGAGAAATTCATTTGAAATACTGATGATCCTAAATTTATAGAACGGTTTAAACTCTACATTCCTATACAGTCTTAAGGTCTAAAACCTATTTGATCAAATTCAGAAAGTATGAACATCATAAACAGCATTTTTTCAAGGGTCTTTTCTAATTATATTTTGTATATTTTACCAGTACCAGTAATTTACTTACTTTTCTACTCCTATATGTATATTGTAACCGCATCCGTAAACGTTGCCATTCCGATACCACACACGAAAAAACCGCTCACAGTTCAAATACTAATGAATTTTTAAGGGAGTGCCAAGGCAACGCGCTTCTGGAAGCGGATCCGAACCGGGGACGTTCGCGTTTGAATGACCGCGAGCGTCGCCAGGCAGCCCTACCCATCCTGGTCTTTGGCAGTGAGCTGGTGAGTCCCATAAAATTATAACATTAACTTTCTCCTTTTTCTCACAAACCCTTCCCTTTCTTCCCACAGGTGGAGCAGTTCTACTCGCGCCAGTTTCAGGATCGAGAGGATGGCCTGCTGCGCCTGCGCAACTTCCTAAAGGAGCATGACCCGGTGGAGGCTTCGGGCAACGAGCATGCCGCCAGTCCCAACAAAGTGGCTCGCAGTGCAGCTCTGCTGCTCCATCGCGCCGTGAGGGACGCCGTTTACTCTGTGTTTGGCCAGGCCACGGAGACGGTGCGCATGCTGTTCCTAGAGTACGTGCCCGGCCGCGTTTCCCCCAACGAGGTGGCCCGTTGTGTGGACCGTTTGCTGCCCGAACTGCTGGCCAAGTCGGGCGATCCGTCGGCTCGACTGCACACCCTGGCCCAGCACACGATCCTCAGCATCGCCGCCTGTCCCGAGGTGGCGGAGCAGCACCTGGTTGCACCGGCCCTATCGCGGAGCGTTGGATCTGGAACCCATCAGCGTCTGGCCATGAGCAGACTGCAGATGTTGGAGCAGCTGGTCCACACGCAGGGCATTAGTACGGACAAGCACAGTGGTCTCACCTGCAGGGCATTGTCCGAGTGCGGCTGCTCGGGTATTCACCATCCGGCGGAACCTGTGCGAAAGGTGGCCGAACGTATCCTTCTCCTCGTCTACAAGGTTAATCCCCGCTTGGTGCGCAAACAATTGCCACCGGATGACGACATCACGCGGCGGAATCTCTTGTACCGGCAGCTCTTCACCGAGTTCGACAAGTTGGATCTGGATAGGAAGCAGGAGTTGCTGGAGGCCAACAAGTACGGGGGCGGGCACAGCTCGGGAGATGCGGCCACGCCGCCCGCGGACAAGGCCTCTACCAGCTCGGATGCTTCCCGGCTGATGAACAATCGGAGTGGACATGGTCTCGCCCCCGTGAGCAGCTCCAGCAATGGCTATGCGAGCTGCAATGGGAAACAGCAGTACAACGAGCAGCTGAAGCGCTCCATGCTGTCGGTCTCAAACTCGCGCAAGGGATCCGCTTCCAACTCGGAGTCCACCGAAGACAACACACCCAAAATGTGAGTATTAACTAAATGTTAGGACTCTACTTTATACAGGCTTCGCTTATTTTTTATATTCCCGGGTTTTTATTAAGTTTTACAATTTTAAAGGACCCTCTTTCTAAAAAGTTTTCTTTATAAAAAATTGATTATTTGTTTCTATTCGTTATTACATTAAATTACCTATTTTACTTTAAGTTAATATTTATATTATAGTGTGAAAGTTTTAGAGTTTGAATATTCTTTGAATTATTTCAAATGTTAAAAAATTATTTAAAATATTTTAAATGTTAAAAACTTGTTTAAAATGTATTTAAAATATTTTAAATGTTAAAAACTTTTATAAAATTTATTTAAAATATTTTAAATGTTAAAGACTTGTTTAAAATTTATTCAAAATATTTTAAGTGTTTAAAAATCTTTAAAATATTTTAATAATATTTAAAAATTTTAAAATTTGTTATTTTACAATTGTTGATGCTAACCTATTTTTTAGTCGCTGCCCTTTTTGCGATTGGTCGTGTGTTGGCAGTGACGCCAGCCAGCTGGACCGACACTACTGGAAGACCTGTCCCTTTTTGTCCAAGTGCCCACAATGTAGTCAAGTGCTGGAGGTAGCCGCCCTCAATTACCACCTGACAAGTAAGTTTAATAAATCCCCTTATTACTACTACATTACTAATAATATTTTAATATTTTACAGCTGAATGTGATGCTAAGGAGAGCTATGTGGTCTGTACGCGGTGCACTGAATCGGTGCACAAGCAGTTGTATGAGCTGCACCAGATGGAGGACTATTGTCGGGGTAAGATTTACAAATTATGATCCATTATTTATCTCACTATTTCATTTATTTCTCGTCTTTAGAACTGAAAACCGGAGCGGCAAGGTGTCCTCTCTGCCACGACGATGTGCACCTCCCACAGGATGGCGGCTGGAAATTGCACCTCCTCAGCGCCGGCGGTTGTCCCGGGAATACACGCAAAAAGAATCTCAAAAAGTCAAATTAGGCAACGTAAAATTAACCGATCTATTGGCATGCGTAGCGAATTTATTAGAGCAACTATACTAGTCAGGAGGCTTACTCAAGGGAGCTAACTAATTGCAGCCACCACCATTTAGTTAATTAAATCAATTTGTTCATCACTCTCTCAACATTTCATTTAGACACATTTTGTTAAGCCACTTAGTTAGATATATTATGTGCATTATTTTGTATTTCTTTTGTAAGCAATGTGATTTGTTAACGATAACTAGAATTTTTGAAACGTCCTTACAATAAATAAAGCCCATCCATACAGTTTTAAACATAAGCATTTTAGTTTGTATTATTTAAGTGATATTTTCTTACTTTCTAGTCGCCAACAACTTGAAGCGCATTTGAATGCTGAGCCCGCCTTCGTTAATAAATTTTTAATTGCCTTGCATATAAGGCATGTGCAACACAATTGCATGATTGATTAAAAATTGATGGGTATATGCGAACAATTGCGGTCATGGGAATATGAACACCGCAGCTTACAACGTTTTAGAAGGTGATTTTAAATTTATCTTATATAAACAAATACAAATTAAATATTTATAGAAAAAAATATTTTTTAAAATATATTAAAAATCCTAAATATTTTTTAATTTTTGGGATATATTTTAGGTATTCTTGTAGTTTAAGACATTTTAATTTTAATTATTGTTATAACAGTCTAAATCATATTCTAAATAATTTTTGAGGCTACTAATCTCTCAGATGCTCTTTAAATTTCGGTTAGAATAAACAGAATTATTCTATTAATTGCGTCGCCTTTAATTAAATGGAAAATATGGTTATTTTTTTACAATTTTTTAGGAAAATAATAAATAATAAAAAAAAAATATTTAATAAATAATTAATTAAATTTATATAACTTTAAATTCAAATGTTGCTATTTTTGCGCGCGCACTTTCAGTGTTGGAAAACACCCCCGGTGGTGCGTCAGTGTTGGTCGCTGTGCGTGTGCAAGCGTGAAAAAAACAGCCGGCAGCGGCGGCAACAGCAGCGGCAGAAAAGAAATAGTTTTCGCAATAAAAATAAACGCGAGGCTCTGGCTGAAAAATCGTGCCCCGCATTTTGGCTTCGAGTTCGGTTAACGTTCTGTCATCGCACCATGTTTTGACCAATTCAGCTAATTAACGTCGAAAGCGTTCAGGCGTTTTATCACAAAACCCCCCGCCTCCGCCGCGCTCTCCTTTCAAAAAAACCGTCGCGTGTTTTTCCGCTTAGATTAAAATACTTGAAAACCCGATTTCGACTCGTAGCAGCCCCCAAAAAAAACGGAATCAAAAATGCAGAAGCTAATCAGACGACTGATGGACCACCAATATCTGACGCGGGCCCAAATCAATGGGTTCGACAACTACAAGGTGGGCTTAAGGATTCTACTAAAGGATATTCGGGGGCGGCTGTACCTTCCCTCAAGAGGGGGGGTGACCTTCCCGAGTCCCAGAAACCAAAACCAAAACCAGTTCTTTGTACTCCGTACTTGTTTTCAATTAAAATTCTTTTTATAGAAAGCCAACGGATCACCAAACAAAGCAAAAGAGAGAAAAAAAAGAAATCCATTGAAATAGTCATTAAACGTACATATGATGATGATGAGTTTTTCCCCCGTCTTTAATCAGGAATTTTTACTTACAGTACAGCGCCATCGACACCTCCCCTCTGAGTCAGTATGTGATGCATCCCTTTTGGGATTGGCTAGTCAAGGTGAGTGTGTGCTTCGCAGAATTATATCATGCAAAAATCAATATTTATATGGGGGCCACCCACTAATCAACCCACTATCCACACAGTTCTTCCCGCGCTGGTTTGCGCCCAACCTGATGACCTTTCTGGGCTTCCTGTTCAGCGCCATGAACCTGGTGCTGCTCTCCTACTATGACTGGAACTTTGAGGCCAGTTCCGGGGAGGAGGGCACCACGCCCATTCCCTCCTGGGTCTGGCTCTGCACCGGCATCAACATCTTTGTGGCCTACACGCTGGACGGCATTGATGGCAAGCAGGCCCGTCGGATTGGATTATCTGGTCCGTTGGGAGAACTCTTCGATCACGGCCTGGACTCGTATACCGCCATGCTGATCCCGACGTGCCTGTACAGCATTTTCGGCCGCAGCCGGGTGTATTCAGTGCGACCCATGAGGATGTACTATGTCTGCCTGACTGTCTACTTCAACTTCTTCGTTTCGCACTGGGAGAAGTACAACACGGGCATCTTGTATCTGCCCTGGGGCTATGATCTCAGCATGTGGGGCAGCACGGCCATGTATCTGGTCACCTGGTGGATGGGCTTCGAGCGCTGGAAGTTCGAGCTGCCGCTGGGTTCCTACGGAACCCTGCCGTTGGGCAATGTCATGGAGGCGGTGCTGCATGTCAGTGCCATGGCGAATCTTCCACTAGTCATCCTTAATGTGTACAAGTAAGTCTTCTTTCTTGAGTGTTCAGTGCCCTATTTAAACATGGTTTTTATCCCTAGCTCCTATGCCCATCGCACTGGACGTCTTTTGTCCTTTTGGGAGGCCATTAGGCCCATGTGGCCCTTCCTCACCTACTTCGTCATCCTGCTGGCTTGGCCCTATGTCTCGCCTAACGACATCATGGAGAAGGATCCACGTGCCATCTTCATGCTCAGCGGCACCATCTTCTCCAACGTCAGCGTAAGTCCTTAAAGCTATGAGGAACATTTTATAAGATAGGTTAATCATTTAAAATAAGAACAGAAAGATTATGTCATATCCCTTTTTTCTGTTTAAATTTTCCCAGATTGTCTTACATTTATTGAATGTTTATTTTTGTTATGGCTATCAGATGTTTTGCTATATTTGTAGGATAAATTCTTTATAACCATTGTTAAAAACGTAATCAGTCGCCGTGGTGTTCCACTCCACTTATCAAACCGTGTCGCGTGTAGGTTGAATCATACGCAATCTAGATAAGAAACGGGTGTGTCTACATCTTTTGCTGGCCCCTTGGCACGGAGTTAACTGCCAAACAGCAACAAACCACTTTAATGAGTCATTTGACTTTGATAAAAACGCACGCCGGCAAAACACGTCGAAATGCCACCCTTTTGTTGTGGTGGCCGGCGCTGTGCCAAGGATCTGGAGGTGGAGAAGCAAAACGAAGACGGTCGCCAGTCGCTGAGGGAGACCATATACACCACCACCGCGGAATATGAACGCCCGTTGTCGCTGAAGTTTTATGCCCGCCACGATTGGCCGTATTTCAATTGCACGAGTGAAGAGGTGCGGCACATACGGGAGAAGCTTGAACCGGAGTCCCTGCAGAATGCCCGGAAAATAGCCAGCCATGATGAGGGCACCGAGGAAAAGTACGAGATGAAGCACAAAACACCGCAGCCAATGACTTTCAATCAGATCTATGGATGGTATTCGGATAGGGCTTACCGCTATCTGAAACGAGATCGTGGAACTTTTGTCTTTCCCCACGAGAATGATCCCATGATTGAGCAAATATTGAGGAACAAACTTAAGCGCTCTTGAAGATTTCATTGTGTTATAAATTCTAGTCAGTTTACTGCAAATATAATTCCGTTTTGACAGCAATATATGTCTTAAGATTTAGATCTATAATTTATTTAAGATTTTCTAATGATTAATGATTTAAAACCTTCTCTTGCAGTGCCGTTTGATTGTCTCCCAAATGTCCGTGACGAGATGCGAGGCGTGGCACTGGCAGACGCCCATGTTTGTGCTCTCCTTCCTGGTCAGCCTGTGGCTGCCGCTGCTGGAGCGTCCTCTGCTCTACATGCTCCTCATTGTCACCACCTTGAGTCACTGGCAATACGGAGCTAGTGTGGTCAACCAGATGTGCGAGCACTTTAACAGGATCTGCTTCACTGTGCACAAACGGGTGCCGGAGGAGAAGAAGGTTCTGCTGGCAGAGAAAATCATCAGCCAGCCAGAGCATCAGCATCAAGAGGAGCCGTCAAAGAAACAGGATTAGGGCATCGAACTGGGCGATTTTGATTTAGCTGCGAGTTATTTTGCAAGTTTTTTTGTACATCATGGAGGCTGTTTAGTTAAACCAATCTTGTGAGATTATGTATAATTTGTCTTAGTTAGAATATACTTAAAAATTGACCTTATCCTAGTGCTACAAAATAATGTTTGGAGCTTGTTTCGGCATATTCCTCCCAATGACTACTTACGTAATGCTCTCTTCCAATGATAATTTTTAAACACTAACTTGACGTTATCTGTATTGAATTGAAAACCTATTAACAACCAAAGTAGATCAATTATATCAACAATTAAGCATGACAAGTGATCTGATCTGCAGCTAAGATATGAAATAAGTATTAGCAAATAGGTTATAATATCAGCCAGACAAGTTCCAGTCCATAAACTCAATTATGCAAGAAGAACAGAGCTGCTTACTACTTATTCTAGCCTTTAGCTTTCCAATTTTATTGCAATGGTTAGCCATGATCCTTAAACTACAAAAATATCGCTCGCTTCCGCTGACCTTAATATAGCATTGTTTTATATTCGTCTAGACATAATCCAATAATTTCCATGCGCTATGCCTAATTTATTTCCATTGTATTACTTTTTAGTGCTCCACAAAGGCAAATACACACACACACACGACATCAACGTTTCTAACTAAAATAACCGCAAAGACCTCTAATTATTTAAAGACATAAACATATTCATTATTTTTAAAGCAAATCCCAATGTCATTCAACTGTAATGTGACGTCGTCCATAGCGCCATTGCACGCTTTATTGTATGAGATCTATTCATGTATCCCCCCGAAAAAACCGGACTCCCTCGAACCGCACGTTGTGTAAAAGACCAAAAACAGTATACAAATAAAGCAAAATATTTTGAAATGCTCACGCCGAGTTTTGAGATGAGAGTTCGTCATTTGATTTATGACTGTTATGCTGACCGCTTTTTTGTCGAGATTCCAGATCGCAAAGTAAACATTTGGCCGGCTTATAAATACGTTTGTAGGCCATGATGACAGCTGGAAGTCCTTAATTAAATTTACAAAATCAGATAAAAAGTTAGAAAAAAAGTATTTAGATTTTGGAATTTATTTTATATCCCAATGTATATTTATGGGAACACTTTAGAAAAGGGGTTTGTAATGTATTATTAAGGGGTAATTTTAAAGGATGTGGAATATGATAAGATAAAGTTCAACAAACTGAAAATTAAGGTTGAATATAAGAATTATGGATTGTAAGTTATAAGGTATATATACACACAAAAAAAGCATGTTCCCGTAAATTCGATATGGCCAATGTAAATGGCATGTAATTCATACCCACATCGTTTTTATATGAAATACTCATCAAATTGATATTAAATAATATTATTTTGCCGAATTTTCTCTCTCGGAGACTCTCTCACTTCGAAAGAGAGAGTAATACACCATATAGAGAGCAAAATAACGTGAGTTAAAACGAGTAAGACAGATTCGAAACTCGAACTGACATACTTCGAACATGATGTTTACATTTCGACCATATCAATTTTACACGGGTCCATATCAAGTTAAAATTGATCTTAAAAATTGACCTACGTTTCGTATCGATTTTTTTTTGTGTGATGATCTCTGATGATCGTTTAAAATTATGGTCAGAATCTCTAGAACTCTACTTATGACCGCACCTGTTAGTACATTAATGCTGCACCTATGTTTGGCCAAGGCATAAATCAACTTAACAGAACCCTCATGATCGGATTGATATCGTTTGCTCAGGTGACGGCGGCCTGGGATGCGTACGTGATGTGGCTGTTAGCCCAGTGAATGGGCGAACAAAACGCTTCCTCATTAGCTAATTGGCGTGAAAATCAGCTATTAGCCCCACTGTGCCGGGCGATGGGAACCGCGGTGACAGCCCCTCCCCCTCCACCGCCGCCCCCGCCTAACGGCCGGGCCAATATCAATAAACGGAGATGGACGCTACCAAGTCACGCCGTTGAAATGGGCACGGCCGAACAAAAAGAGACGGTCAGAAAGTAAGTGGCATAAATAAAAGCAAAACCAGAACGAGAATCGAGAAGAGAGAAGAAAGCCGCAGCAGCAGAGGAGTTACACCGAAAAAAAAGTGTGTACCGAAAGACATTCTTATAGGACTTGGCAAACAGATCGTTAAAAAGGAAAAAAAAAAAAATCAGTAAAAAATAAAAAAAAATAAATAATTTTAATATTATATGTGATCCTTAACTTTATTTTGAATAAGGTTATTAATAATTTTATTATGAAACTTGGTGATCAGCACAACACTAGGCATTTTTTTATTCAAAAATCTAAAAGAAAGGAAAAATTTTTCTATAATATAATTTTTATTAATTATAACATTTTTATTTAGTTATGTGACTTGGTGCTGATCACGATATTACAAATTTTTTTATTCATAAATCTAAAAGAAAAGAAAAAATTTTTGTTTTTAATATTCCATCTGTAATCCTAATAGGGTTATCCTATTTTGGGTAAAATCGTTGTTTAGAAATCTTAAGTTTTCCAAGTGCTTAATCAAAAAATATTTAAATAATTCAGAATTTTTTTTGCATTTTTTTTTATAAAACTTGATAATTAGATTTACTTTAGACATTCTCAATTATTAAATCAAAAATCTAAAAGTTAAAAAAAATTTGATTTCAGTGACTTATAACCCAATTTTGAAAAAGATATTAATTAGAAATTATACGTTTTTTAACTGCTTAATCAATAAAAAAAATCCAACTAATTTAGAATTACTTTTATAGAACCCCCTTTTTATTTGCTATTATTTTTCTCAGTGCACCGACGACGGCAGCGCCAGAATAAGAAAGTTGCGCCTGCGCCGACATCGGAGCTCTCCCATCGGATGGGGAATCAGTTGCGAGGCAGAAGCGCGCGAGTCCAGAACGCCGAGCGGAGTTCTAAGATCACCCAAAAGAGAGATGGCCTGGAAGACTTTCACGCTCTTACCCCTGCTATGGGCAGCCACCCTGGCCAATCCCTTGAGCTCCACTGTGGAGCCATATAGTACCCCACCAGCAGCTCCTAGCACCGAGCAGATGCAGATCATCAAGGAGGAGCACTTCCCGGCAGTGGCTCCACCTCAGGCTCAGGAGTCCAGTGGTTCGAATGGCCAGCCCATTTCGCTGCTACCTCCTCCTGCGCCGCCCAGTGGCGATGAGGATGCACTGCGTCGCCGCACCATCACCTACGATCAGCGGCAGGAGGGGCAATACAATATACGCGCCGATCTCGAGAACTTCATGATCCTGCTGATCCCACCTGGCCCCCAGGAGGGCATCAGCCTGCTGGAACTGCTGGGCCGGGGAAACACCAAGGGCAGTAGTGGAGCACTGAAGCGGAAACATGCCCTGCGGAGCAACTCCCTGAAGTCCTACTACCAGAAGAGTCAGCTCCAGAAGCTGCAACAGCAACAGCAGTTGCAATCCTCGCCAGCGGTGGCTCTGCCGGAATTCATCGAAGGACGCTCGCCCTATCACGTGGACATCTCGGCCAGCGATCCGGAGCAGGCACAACGTCTGCAGCGCCAACAGGTGGACGTACTGCCTCCGCAATTGATTCCCATGCCGCAGCTCATCAAGCCCTTCCATCTGGAGGCGGAACCGGAGTTGATCCAGGCCCTGCCCCCCGTTTCCTCTAGCAGCAGTGGCTCCTCCAATCTCCTCGAGAGTTACAACCATCCCGGATCGCAGTACTTCCGCAGTTCCCGTTCCCTCAGGGGCGATACCTATCTGGATACCAATCGTCTGACCGGCGGTGACTACGCCAGTCCGCGCTCTATTAGTGCTCCCATCTACCGCAGCGATCTGGGGGCCAGTGGAGCCAATGGTGGTCCCTATCCACCCATCGATGTACCCACCTACTTCTCCGATCAATCCCGCTCCTGGCAGCTGGACGAGGAGCCCACTAGGCCACAGGCCGTTGAACCAGAGATCGTTAGCTTCGATCTGTTGGCCGACGATGACCTGAACGAATCCCGAACCCTTCTGCGAGATGGATTGGCCCGCTGTGCCCGCGGGGAGCGACGTGATAGCTACGGAGCCTGTCGCCAGATCGAGGGCTACTGAGGAGGAGTGAGAACCGCCAGACTGCCAGCCTAAATAGTTAGTTTCATACATTGCACACTCTAGAATTAAGCCGACAGAAACGTCTTACCAATAAAATACAAAAACTTAATCGTCATTGAAGAAAAAATATCAAAAATGATCATAGTTTCTATTAAATAATAGATAATAATGTATTATGGATGATATAAGTGTTCCGATATGGTTACATTTTTCCAGTATTATCACTATAGTTATGATATGATATGATATATGATATACTGTGCCAGTTAATCACTTTATAGCCGTTTACCTTAGGCTAATAGCGGAAATGCTCACTGAATCTAACGGTTCCGACTGCGATTATAATGCTGCGCTGAAGGATGAGGCTAAAATCTTGACAGCCAGAGGCCAGAAAACGGCAATTACTACCAGATATTACAGATACAAAGGCCATCTGCTCCATAATTTGTGCAATGTGCGCAGGTTTTCTATGCGAAACCAGTTTGCAGGTGGGCGCACCCAAAAGGCGCACTACTCTCTTACCCAGCCTCTTCCTGTGGTCAAGTCATTGAACCTGGGTCCAGAACTGCACACATACGAGATAACTGAAAGAGTCAACATATTTTGGGGACACAAATACTGCAAGCGGGCAATTAGTATAGTTATGAAGATTTCCCATTTCTTTTGGGTTTGGCTCGAATCGAGGTTATTGGGTTAACTTTTTGGGAATCATGCTTAACTGCGTCATTTATAGAAACTATTGTTGAAAGGGTTATAAAAAGTGATATTATATTTTCGGTATTATACTTTCGATTAGAGTATTATAATACTTGAAATCGTCTAATTCTACATATTTTTAGTTTAATAAATGTAATCCTCATATTTTAGATCGGTAATACATAAAAAAATGTTTTTTTAATTTTCCAAGACGAATTTTGAGGCACTTTGGGGCTGCGTATGGTTTCAAATTACAGCTTACACCCTGATCCTAATTATTTTCGAATTTATGTTATTTTTTTAGATTTTTATGTCAATTTCTTCTGGGTGAAATTTACTACTGACGGGTTTTATAGCATCTAATTATATTAATACAAAATATTTTCCCCTAGAAAGTAGATAGATCCTCTATGTTAGAAATGAATGTGTTACCTTTTAGAAAGGGATTTGGAATCGGAGACGACCAGCCACAGATCTTCTCCCGCAGATAGCTCCTCCCGAATGGAACTGCTTTCTTATATGGCTGCTAGGAAGCATTAGAAATGCGGCGAGCAGAAGATTCCCACAGCTCCCTGGCAATGCGGAAATCATTGGGCCGATCGGCGGCCATTGAACTGTGTCCAGAAATCGGGTTTTCTTCTGGTCTTCTGGTTCAGGTGGGCTCGCCTTCAGTGCGGCTAAGAATCTGGAATCATTCATTCCACGCCTTTGGAGCACATCGGTCCTGTCGTTTTTTCACCTGGGGAAAATGTGCAAGTTCACCAACCGGCTGTTTGTCTTTGCCCTGCTGCTCTTGGCATTTGGCGAACTTCAAGCCCAACCCGTTGGTGGGAAGATTGGGCCCAAGAATTCGAGGAACGTGGTCAGCGACTTGCTGGAGGTCTTATATGATGACTATTCCGAGAACGGTTTCCAGCGGGAGGACATTCTCTATGATCAGAGGCAAAAGGGCGCTGAAAACTTTCAGCTAAAAGTTGATGGGGTCGTTATCGGAATGGCCCCTCAAATGGGTTCCAACTGGCTTTACACAATGGCCGAATATTATTTGAGTGAGTTCTGCAAAATATAAGACAACATTTCAATATAAAGTGTTTTTATTCTCAGGTGAAATGATGATGCGCCAATCCACTCCAGAACCAGAATCAAATCAAATGTTGGAAAAAGATTTGGAAAAGGATTCAGATACGGAATCTGGAGCCCCCGAGGGTGTTACAAAAATTCCAGAGCCCTCCAAAAATGATTTGGAAAGTAGACAACATCAAATCGTAGCTCCTCAAAACTCCAGCCGGTTAGTTGGTTTGAAAGATTTTAACTAATACTGAAATATACTAATTTATATGATTTTTTCAGGACTCCATCTCAACTGCTCCAACTACTAAAGATGCTTAAGAGTACTAAGGCCTAAAATTAGAAAATCAGAAAGGATGTCAAACATTTAGTTTTAAGTTTGTAGAAGAAATACTTAAAATAAAACCGTAATTTAAAATTAAAAATTTGATTCCAGTGTACGGAACTTTTTAAAGGAGTTTCTTTATGTAATTTTGCTTTATAGTTATTATAGTTATCCCTATATAAAAAAGTAAAAGTATCTCATTTTCCCTTGCTGATGTAAGGGGGATTCCCTAAACTGTTGAATTGCTGAATTGTTGAATTTCGGTCAGCTGTTAATCAGCTGTTCCATACAAAGTCAACTTTCAAAAATTTCAGCCTCGGGGCTGCTGAAAATTCTGTTGAATTGCTGAAAGGCCAGAGTTGTCACCATTTTTAATGAAAGTCATAGCAACTCTGTAGAATTTTGGTATTACCAGTACGAATTATTTACTTTAAAATAAAATTAGAATGTATATAAGTAGTTACTTATTCCTCGGTACCAATTTTAGAGAGTAAATAGCAATAAAAAGACAATCTTTACATATTTTAAGATCCGTAAACATTTTCAACAAATAACAGCTGTTTAAGAATTCAACAGGATTCATTTAGGGTCGTTCCCTTAATTGCTGAAATTTTCTGTTTAATTTTTTAACAATTCAGCAATTCAACAGTTTAGGGAATCCCCCTAGTGATTATAGTTATCCCAATATAAGAAAGTAAAAGTATCTAATTTTCCCTTGCTGATGTAGTTTTTATTTTTGTTAGAAAGCAATATTTAAAATATTTTTCCGTTACAAAGTCCTTCAGATAAATTTAGAAGATTTTCCAATGGAATTTATACTAATATATGTATGTAGGCATTACATTTAGAAAAGATGTTCAAGTTTTTTTAACTTGCGGAGTTACCTAGACTTAGAAAAGGAAATGTATTTCCAAAAAAACCGTTTTAAATTTCAAAAAATTTGAACAAAAAATTACAAAAAAAAACATATCGAAAATACCAAAACCAGTGACTTCGATATCGATAGTGCTGACCGAAATTCAACAATCGAAAATCAAAAAATCTGGCAACGCCCTCTTCTACTAAATTTTGCATGGCGCTCGCAGCAATCGAGGGATTTTAAAATCGAGGGCGTTGCCACCCCCAAGAAAATGCTAGTCGGCGTTGCCACCCCCAAGAAAATGCGAACAAAAAATAACTAGTTCCAAACATACCGAAAATACCAAAACCAGTGACTTATCGATAGCGCTTATAAAAGTATGGTGAAAATATTTCCATTATCGATAACCAAAATATTATTATTCTTTGCCCAAAGACCAGCTTTGGCATTACTATACATTTTTCGGGCTAGATCAACCGCTTAGTTAGGACCGTGATTTGCAATAATTCTGAGCCCAGTTCGTTCAGGAACCTTCCAGTGACTAGTTCAAGGGGTATATAAACCTGGCGCCGAGTCAGCTGCGGTTGTATACACCAACGAACACCCGAACAACTACGACGCAGTAGGCCGAGAGCTCCAAATTCGTATTATCTGTCACAATAGTTCGCTGCAACAAGTTAAACGTGAAACAAAACCCGTTATCCAACGAAATACATAACAAGTTCTACTGAAAACATAGAAGTTATTGCGAAAATGCCGGAAAAACTACTGAAAATCACCTATCAGGGAGCCGCAGTCGCTGGACCCCAGAAAAAAATAAACGCATACTTGCGAATGCCCAGCCAGAATTACACCATATTGCGCCGCGAAATAGAGCTGTATTTATTCCAGGAACGTCAGCTGCCCAAATGCGACATCAGGACCTTCTGGATTGGTGAGTTTTTATAAGGGGGAATTCTGAGAATATAACTGTACATAAGACATTTCATAGGAAACCCGAAAATTGCAACACATACCTTGTACATACACATATATGTACACAATATGTAACTGCATCCGACAATGCAGTGCTGAGAATTTAGCTATAAAATCTGGATATTTTCTTTTGAAATACTAGCCAAAAAAATTTTATACTGGGATTCACCTAGATAATAAAGTAAAATACTTTTTATTGGGCTTTACGCTTATCAATCAATGATATCAATAGCTAAATATGTGTAGTGTCATTTCTTGTTAAGCTAAAAAAAAAGTTCTATACAATACATACTTAAAATATTACATTTAATATGATCTTTTTTTATTTTATAAAGCTAAAAAAATTTCTATAAAATACATACTTGAAATATTACATTTCTTAATTTAAATCATATATCAATACCATACGGGATTTTCTTATATATGTACTTCCTACATATTTTACATTTAATATGATCTTATTTTAATTTGATAAAGCTAAAAAAAAGTTCTATAGAATACATACTAAAAATATTACATTTCCTAATATAAATCATATATCCATATCTTATAGGATTAATCCTTAAATGCTCCCTACATATTATACATTTAATATGATTTTATTTTAATTTCTTAAAAATAAATATATAATACCGACGTGGAACATTTTAAAATACATCTATTTCTTTAATTACCATTTAAAGAAACAACAAACTAGATTAAATTTGTTATGCCGGTCTAACCAGAACTATAGCTAATTTTTCTAGACTGACCTCTTTGTGATTCACCTGTGATAACAAACCTACAAATGACTCATAATTCTTTCGCTTTTGTTTTTCAGATACTGATCAGGATGAAATCGAAATTATCAACCAGAATGACTATGAGATTTTCCTGGCCAAGTGCGAGGACAATATGCACGTTCAGGTGGCTCCATTGGCGGCCGTAGCGGAGGAGCCAAAGGTCGCCAAGCAGGAGAGTGCTTCGGCCAACGCTGGAGCTCCTTCTGTCGACGATCCCAGCAATTTCACCATCCACGACGCCGTGGAGTGCGATGCCTGCGGTCTGGCTCCCTTGATTGGCTTCCGCTACAAGTGCATCCAGTGCAGCAACTATGATCTTTGCCAGAAATGTGAGGCGGCCCACAAGCATCCCGAGCACTTGATGATTCGCATGCCGACCAACAATGGACCCAGTGCCATTGATGCCTGGATTACCGGGCCGAATCCGCTGGGACGCCGCTGTGGCCGCCGCTCCAGGGGCCACTGTCCGTTCCAGGAGGCGGCACAGGCTGCTCCCGCTGCGGATTCCACCCGGGAGAGTCGCCGCGAGCGACGTCATGCCCGTCGCCATGGCGGTGTCTTGTCCCAGTTTGTGGAGATGATGACCAACTTGCCGTTGAACGATACTACTACGGCCACTGCACCAACTGAACCGCAGAAGCCCAAGGCTGCAGAGCCAGCACCAAGTGCTCCCCAAGCGGAGCCCACTGTAACCACTCAAAAGGCACCCGAAACCGAAGCCAAGCCAACTGAGCCGAAGAAGGTAAACACTCCTCCAACTGGTACCCCGACTGAGGATCCAGTTACCACACCAACTACTCCAGTGATCAACCTGGAGAACTTGACACAGATGGTGCCACCCGAGTACATGCGTGCTGGCATCGAGATCCTAAACAATTTCAGCGAAATGTTTGCCAAGATGATCGATCCTACTGAAACCGGAGATTCGGGAATCTTTGCCCCCTCCACGACTTCCAGTAACGAGGCTAAGAAGCCAGAGGAAAAGGCTCAATCCAGTGGCCAGTCGGCTGCTTCTTCATCCGGCCAGTCGGCTGCTCCCTCTGCTGCCCCTTCTGCTGCTCCCTCTTCTGCCCCCTCTGCTGCTCCCTCTGCTGCTCCCTCAGCTGCTCCCTCTGCTGCTCCCTCAGCTGTTCCCTCCGCTGCTCCCTCTATTTCCGGTTCCATCTCTGATGCTCCGTCGGAGACAGAGCCCTTGCTTTCCAAGCCAGCTGAAGCTGCTGCACCCGTTTCCGTGACCAACAGCGAGCCGGAGGAGGATAGACGCCGCTCGGATAGCTTGGACCAGGAGTGGCAGGTGATCGACAACGCTTACTCCGCAAACAACACCAACTTGATCAATCTGGAGGCGACCAATCCCACAGCTGCCACCCAGCAGCCGGTGCGTGACTTTGGTCAACTGGGCGAACTGCTGCGTCAGCACATCAACGAAGAGGCTCGTGTGGAGCAGGCCACGGCCAACACGCAGACTGCTCAGGTGGATACGGTGACCACATCGACCTCGACCACAGCCGTGTCCACCAATAGCGTTGGCACCTCGCCAGCAGCTCCCGAGGAGAAACGCAGTGTACCCGTCTACCACACTGGTAAGTCCACTCAGGAATCCTTTCAAGCTTTCTATTAATTATCTCTTGGTTTTCTAGATGAACGCATCAATGCCTCCATTCATGCCATGATGGCCATGGGTTTCAGCAACGAGGGCGCCTGGCTCACCCAGCTTTTGGAGTCGGTTCAGGGCAATATTCCAGCTGCCTTGGACATTATGCACGTCTCGCAGAACCGCAACTAAATAACCACATCAAATATATCCATATATCCAATATGTATCTTCAATATTTTGAGAACCCCCATGAAGCAAGGGAATTCATTTTATCTTTTCTGTTACCTATGTAGTTTTAGTTTTTTCCGAGGTGCTTGATAAAACTCGTTACCAAAAAAAAACAAAAAATGTAAGTGAAAATATATGTATTTTATGTTTTAAATAATCAACAGTTATATATGTGAAATTACAATAAAGGCACAAAATCAAAATGATTCATTCCTTGTATATAAATTAATGGTTTTTACCATATTCCATTGATATGGTTAAGTAGAGTGCGATTGACATAGACAACTAAAGCCCTCACAAACTAGATAACGAAATGTTGCACTTGCGAACTTGTTATAAACGAAATTCCCAAGGAATATGTTCAGTTATCAGTTCCGCATTTTTGAGTGATTTATAAATCTACAATACTTAGTTGCGGTATTCGTTTTCTCGCAAATCGCCCTGAAGTATTGATGTTCCAGAGTAACAAAGCTATCTCATCGATGAAGCCTCAAAGTTCTTCTCTTGCTTCCGTTCCAACAAAATAGTTAGTCGCCACTCCCACAATATCCCTTAGAAATCTACGAAACTCGTAGTTGGCAGTAGTTATGGTAGCGATAAAGGTGAAAAGCTTGAAGAGATTCTGATGATAGGCCTTCCATTGTCGCCGCCCGAATCCGGTGTTGTAGCCAAACATTTGAGAGACCATCAGGAGTAGAAATCCAGTCAAACCAAAGAATCGATGGAGCATTTTCAAGGTGAAGTTGCCGCTGCTGATGAAATACAGCGGAAGACCGCTGAGAACGCTGCCTAGCAAAAGAGCACAGCCGATAATACCTGATGGGGCAGAGATGGAGGAATAAATTATCATGGTATTTTGGGATAGAACAGTCAAAAACCCACCATAGAAAGCATGGTTGCTCTTGAAGTGGCGAACAGAGGCATTGGGATCTTCGCGTTTGCGTTCCAGCTTTTGCCAAGTCTTGATTCCGATTCCACCGACTCCAACCACAAAGGCCAGGAGACCCAGGGCAGCATGCAGGCGGTTGAGGTTCAGAGGACCCAGCCAGGACTCCAGAAATGTGCTGTTTCGCACCAACAACGCCTCACCCATGAAGAAAACGAACTGTGATGGAGATATAAACGGAATTTTTTATGATTTGGGTATATAAACAAAAATTGATCCAATATATTAGTCGTTCTGATAAGCATATCATACCAAAATTTGGGATATCTGTTCGAAATATCTAAGTACTAACTATTTTTAACTAATAATGATGATATCAAATTTATTTTTAAAGACTTTTAAGACTTATGATAACAAACTTGGTAATATCGCTTAGTAATGCTGATCAAGAATATAATTAACAACAATGTAAGACTACATATCTGATAAAGTGTGATCTCTAGTAGTTCTGGTGCAGATATAAACGGAATTTTTTATATTTTAGGTATGTATGTATATAAACAAAATTTAGAAAAACAAACGATACAAATATTATTTATCCAATTACCTAATTACCAGGTAATGGTATGGTATGATTACCATATTATACAGAATTATAGGATATCTATATGATATATCTAAGTTCTAACTATTTTTAACTAAATAATAATATCAAATGTATTATAAAAAATTCCTAAGACTAGGTTTAATCAGAAACTTTCATATTTCGACTGGTAATGCTGATCGAGAACATATTTGTTTGTGTTAAAGTGTGATCTCTACCTCTCTCTTTCTATGAATAATTTAGATACTACAAATGAATATAGATTGGAGTACTCACGCCGATTGTACAGTAGAAGGCATGACCGGCGGTGTGTACCAACTTGAGCACCAGACACTTGTAGACGATGGCCGCGGTGATCCCGGCGAGAAGAACATGGGAGACCAGCGTGCAAAACCCAAAGTAGTAGGCCCCATAGGAACCTTGTAATTCGGCACTCGTCATTATGGTATGGATGTTATGGAAGTTATCCCTTATCTGCTACGTGAGATGCGCACGTAAAACCGATAAGCTATATAGTTGTTGGCACTATAAACTGATGATCGCGACTGCTCGTGGCGGGAGTTAGAACGCTTTTGACCGCCTGACGGCATGGAACAGCTGGAAAAAGCCATCGAAAGCTCGCTATTCTCTCTCTCTCGCGATCTGTAAAAATCACCCTTTCAAATTCAAAGCCAAGTGGAGCGCGGCGTTGGCAAAAAGTGATTCAGCGGATTGCCCCGTTCACGTGTTTTTCACCTTGGGGCGGGAAAGGCGGCAGCAGCCACAGGTGGTATTGATTGGCATTGCTCTCCGGCTGGACGGACTGCAATTATTGTTATTTTTGGAGCATTCTAAAACCAGTTTGGATAATTGACCGTGCGAATTAATACGGAATTAATCATGTTCTGCACCATGAGTGTTTCCCAAAAACAGAGTCACGGTAGTAATTTAGTATGTCCTCAATAAAGACAAAAAAAAAATTTTTTTTTAATGGGTACAAAAATAAAATTTGTTGTGATTTAAATCGTATTGTTATTATATAAAGATTATTTGCAATATTAAACGCTTTTACTATTTTTTTATGTTTCCTACTTATAAATTTAGTTAAGGTCCACCCCAATAGGTTGAGTATAGATGATAGATGTTGTGAAATTACTGACAAAAGCAAATGCTCGATAAATACTCAACTAAAAGTAAGCGAGGAGAAAAAGATAAGAACAACAAATGTTTGTGTGGGGAAGTCCATTGTGAACACTTAGCTACAAAGATTTTTAACCATAGTGCTCTTTTGAGATCACAAAGATACATAAGTTAGATATGGCACACGTGTCGTATACGTAATAAGGATAGATGGGGAAATGGGGAAGATTTGCTTTACTTGACAACTCTTTATAGATAATAAAGAAAAATATATACAAACATATAATTCCGTGAACTCAATGATCGATTAGCCCTACTATATTTATAAAAGTGATTACTCGGAATTCTGATATGGACTTAATCGCAACGTAGATACGACCTATGTATTTAAAGGAAAGTGATCTATAAAAAATATAATTCTATGGAATCAGTGTTTATTTAAACTGATAGTAACAGTATATTTTTGGAATGTGTATAGAATTTTATAGTATTTAACACCTAGTTAAGATCCCTACTGAAAGTGTAAACCTTGTTAAGGATACCTGGTATTCCCTGGTCTTTCCAGAACCTCCCCCATTTTCTCGATTGCAGGGTATTCGCAGATAAGAAATACCTGTATATTACTGTATACAAATGTAATGTACCGCACAAGAGAGAGCAAAAGGGGAATCACCAAACACTTAACCGAATCTCTCTTATATATGTACTATAGTACGACATTAGTCACTTCTTCATTATATACCCGTTTCATTTGCAAGGCGATGTGAAATACTGGCAAGTGACGTCATTCTTGGGCAAGTCGAGAGAGACAGAAATAGCGGCCCCACCAAAACAAGACCAGCTGACTCAGAGAGGGAGAGAGTTTTTGCTATGTATATAAAACGACTAGTCAGTTGTTCGAAGTATTCCTATTCAGACGCCAGTTCTGTTGGCACTGCTAATCAACAAGTCGAAATACAGCAACCCGACCCCTTATTGACACCCAAAAAAAACATAAACATTTATATTCAATAACATATTATTGGGATTTTACGCGAGAAGTATTTACTTTGTGTTTCTCCGAAAAAAATATATTTGGGTTTTTTTTCGAACTCAGCTCATGTACGTAAATCATTTAAATTAGCGAAAAAATCGAAATCTTAAATTGCGGTGGAAAGCACGAAGCGAAATTTATTAGTGACAATTAAAGTGTTAATTATTGGAAAACCCCATAGGAAATATACAAAAGCACTTATAATTTGACTATTGCATGACTATAGTTCTGTGACAAATAACTGAAAAATCATTCATGGGTAATCAGTTAAGCCCAGGGGCAAACCTTTTATTCTGTTGTTCTATATAACCATTTTATAAAACACGACAATTTTTCACTTTATATGTGAGTAAAGAGCTCCAATATGAGGAGGATCACCCAGGCAATTGCTCAACCTGATTGTGTGGTTGAATTCATGGTACCAAAAATCGCGGTGGCCGTGGTTATTGGCCAGGGCGGTAACATGATCCGCGAATTCTTTATGTAAAAAAGTGTTTATTTAAATCAAACTGCGGGATAAACTTGAAAGTCTATACCAGAAGATTGATTTTAGATAGTAGAGTAAAAAATTAAAGAAAATCATTGTTGGACTGATTGGCAATGCAATGGTAACACGCGAATTCTTTATGCAAACAAATCTTAGATTCAATCAAACTGCAGGATAAACTAGAAAGTGTATAACAGAAGACTGTTTTTCGCTTGTAGAATGAAAAATTGAAGTACATTTTGTTTTTTTTTTTCCAATTTAAATAAGGTTTTACAAATTTTAATATCTATCAGTACATGCGATCTGAAGAAACTTCGATTTTGAAAGTTCTTATTTTAAACGTTCTTTTCAACTAAAACTTTCTAAAATTAAATCTCAACTTATATTTCAACATATATTGATAGATTAGTAGTAAACCTTTTTTAATCGCTTTTTTTTATAAACCAAGTATGAATGATATTTCTTTTGCAGCTGGTCCAACCGAATACACACCAAATATTGATATTCAAGTGTCGATTGCCGGCGTTTTTAGTGGTTTGTGTTATTGTTTTGGTTTTGTTTGCTTAGCTCTCGTCATCGATTTGAGTGCACATACATAGCGATTATATACCCGCTGATGATTTTTTTTTATCAGCTTTATTTAACGACTTCGCTCGAGTCATTTTAAGTCGGCTTCCTCTGCCCGGCTTGCGATTGCTATGCTATAACAAATCCGTGGGGCATCAGACCGAACCAGTCCCAGCTCGGCTCTGATCACCGTCGGTTGTGGCCGCGCTTAACACATTTTCCGCAACACTCCCCGTCCAGCCAGAGAACTAATTTCGTTTTATTTGGATTTTTTCATTTGACTCTTCCTGCCCTCCTTTGACCAACAACGCTAACAAAATGCGTCGCGCGGACGCCTTTGCTGTCACGCTCTGTGCGATTTTGGCCCTGCTGCAGATGATGGAACCGGTAAAGGCCGAGGGGTAAGTCCATTTTCCATATATTTACTATGCGATCGGATCGACAGAAGCACACAGTGGCGGGCAGAATGGTAGTAAAATAGGTTCATAGTGGGGAAAGCGAAGAAATATAGGTGATAATCAAAGCCTGAGTTTTAAATATTCATGTTCTAGATACGGTTAGCTAAATATTCTATAGTATCGTAATATATTTCTTATATCTATGGTTCGTAGACTTTTTAAAAAATATATAATCATAATATTCCATAGTATCATAATATATTTCTTATATCTGTGGTTCATACCATTGATGAAAAATATATAATGATAGAGTATTATAATATATTTCTTAGTTATCTTGAATTGATAGAGTTAGTTAAATATTCAATAGTATCATAATATATTTCTTAAATCTGTGGTTCATAAAATTTATAAAAAAACATATAATGATAAAGTATTAAAATATTTTTTTTTAGCTATCTTGTCTTGATGGAGTTAATTAAATATTCCTTAGGATCTTAATATACATATCTCTTATATCTGTGGTTCGTACTATTTATAAAAAATATATAATGATAAAGTATTATAATATGATTTATTGGTTATCTTATCTTTATTTTAATAATACTAAATGTAACTTATTACTACTATTAATTTACCAGCTACTGTGTGCTTGTCGGTGTATAATACACTATAGATTTTAATTAATTAAATATTCATAGACTGATAGGGCCGTTTTTTTTATGAGTCAAGGTAATTAAGCTGTTTTTTTGTTTTCGTTCCCTGTTTGCCCAATCATTTATTAATTTAATGGTATTGTTCCATCCTATTTGCCCTTGGTAACTCCTTAATAACTTTAAGGAAAGTTTTCGAATATGTATTCTATTTATTTTATATATTATTGATCTAAAAATTAAACAAAAAATCCTCAAATAAGTCAAACAAACTGAAAACCATTTATTTAGAAATCGATTACGTGTTCTTTGCCACATCTCTAAATTGAATTTCTTGTTCTCCTCAACTGCTAATTGAATTTCAATGCAAGCCATTTAATGTCCAATTTTTTCTAATAATTTATGTTCAAATAAGTGAACACGTCACTTTTTTTGTTTGGCTTAATGGTTTTGCTGATGAATACCTCATTCATCTGTGACACGATCTTGTATCTGTACTTTTTACAGTGCCGGTAATTATCAGTAATTAGAAACGAATATAAAGGTGGATTATTGAATACGATTATAAATTCGAAATGTTAGAATATTCCCAGTATAACAAACAAAGTAAGCAAATGGCTAATAAACAAATTGTGATGATCAAGTTAACAACATTGGTGTACGTGATCGAGGATTGTAAGTGCGAGAAAAGTGGCGGCTGCTTGTTGAAAACTGGGATTATATAATCTCTGAGCCGGTTTGGAATTTTTTCTGTATCATATCAGGTTCCCGGAATTGTATTACCGTTATCTCCCCAGGGCTATTATAAATGCATGTTTAATATGTAGAAAAAGAAAAAAAAAAAAAACAAAAAGTTTAAAGAAATTTTTAATGATTTCAAAAGAATGGACTCATTATCACCATAAGGTTAAAGTGTACAAGCACTTAAATCTTAAGTCCCATTTATGTATTCGCCTGGAGATTAGACTAAATTAAATCAAATTTTTTGAGTATGAGTCAAAAAAATTTTTTTTATTGATAATAGACATTTTTAAAAACTTCTTGATTTATTAGAAATGATTTATTAGTAATTTCCATTTATGTATTTGCCTGGAGATTAGACTAAATTAAATCAAATTTTTTGAGTTGAGTCAAAAAAAATTTTTTTTATTGATAATAGGAATTTTTAAAAGCTTCTTGATTTATTAGAAATATTTCCTATGAAGATAATACAAATTTGAGCACTATTTATTACCTATGAAGTTAATAACCATTTTCCAATTCTATTGCAGTAAATACACCATTGTGGGTCCCGGAACCATCCACTCCCACCGGGATTACAATGTGGCCGTCGCTGTTCACCAGACCAAGGAACCAGTCACCCTAAAAGTGGGAATCACCGGGCCCTCGTACAATGAAACCCAAACTGTCGAGCTAGCAACTGCCGATGAGTTCAAGCAGATCACCTTCCAACTGCCGCCCCTGGAGTCGGGTGAATACAATCTCACGGCCGAGGGTGTCAAGGGACTGGAGTTCAAAAACTCAACAAAGCTCTCATGGGAGAGTTTCAAGCCGTACATCAAAATCCAGACAGACAAGGGCAAATACAAGCCGGGCGATACGATCAACTATCGTGTGATCTTCCTCAACGAGAACCTGCTGCCGGAAACGGCGGAGGATGAAGTGGTGGTCTGGTTCGAAGACTCCAAGCGCAATCGCATCAAGCAGGAGAAGCACATCAAGACCACCGGTGGCGTTTACACCGGCAAGTTCGAGCTCTCCGAGTTCGCCACCCTGGGATCGTGGTCCCTGCAGGTCCAGAATGGTGAACAGCAGTCGAGTGGTGGAGGTGGACTTTATGGAGGTCTTCGACCCTTTGGAGGAATTCACCATTACTGGCGGCGGTCCGATGAGAGGGTCAACTTTGAGGTGGAGAAGTACGTGCTGCCCAAGTATTCGGTCAAAATGGATGCTACGCAGCAGGTTTCGGTGCGGGATGGCGAGCTTAACGTTGTCCTGAAGGCCAAGTAAGTTAAAAACTTTGAACAGAGAAAATTAATCAAGAATATTACGCTCTCAATTCAAGAATTATTCATTCTACATTTGAGGTTGTACTGATTTAGAGGAAAAATGTAGGAAAAAAGCGTTTTTGGAGAAAAAATGCTCTATAAAAACTCAATATAAAAAATTTTGTTATAAAGTTTTCGAAAAACTTTACTAAAAGAGAATATTTTTCACCAAAGTAAGAATTTATGTTCCTAGTATTATTTAGAAGAAAAATGCCTGACCTTTTTGGAGAAAAAATGCTCTATAAAACCTCAATTTATAAAATTAATTAGAAACTTTTCGAAAAACTTTACTGAAAGAGAGTATTTTTCAGTCAAAGTAAGAATTTATGTTCTTAATATTATTTTGAGTACAAAAATTCTTGATTTGAGTGTAATGTTCATGGTTAATTCCCTCCATGTGGGCTATCTCTTCTTTTCCGGTTCTAATATCACATATACCCCACAGCTACACTTATGGAAAACCTGTCAATGGCAAGGTTCTGGTCAATGTCCACCTGGATGAGACAAGCATCTGGGAGAATGTGGATGGCAAGACGGTACGCAAGGACTTCCCTGGACACGCGGTCATTGGCACCGCCGACATGGTCAGCGGCAAGGCCAAGCTGACTCTGGACCTCAAGGAGTTTGCCAGTTTTCTGCCCCACAAGACCTCATCCTCTTATGCCCAAATCACGGCCACCGTTGAGGAGGACTTCACCGGTGTCAAGCTCAACGAAACGAGTGGTGTGCAGCTGTATCCATACCGCTATGAGATGTCCTGCACGGACTACTCCTCCTGCTTCTCATTCAAGCCCGACAAGGAGCACGAAATCGCCTTTAAGATTACTTTCGTTGACGGCACCCTGGTTACGGACACCAAGTCCGTGGTGAAGGTGGGTTATTGGATCCTTTATAGACTCCTTGATCTATTGCTAATATATTTTCTAACTAAAGGCCAAGTTTACTGAGGGAATTAGACGCAATTACGGTTTCTACGGTTATGGCGCGGAGGAAAAGCAGCCGGAACTGCCCAAGATTGAGAAGAAAACGTTCGAGTTTGAGAGCCATTTGAATGAGACGGGTGTGGCGATTTTCAAGGTGACCCTTCCCGATTTGCCGGACATGGAAAACTTCACCCGTTACTACAGCATTGAGCTGGAGTTTATCGACGAGAAGCGAGAGCTGTACACCACTTATCCCTATAGGGAGCCAAAGAAGATCGAGAATCCTAACCCCGAAGAGGAGGAGAAGGAATGGTTCAAGGCCGAAGTGCAGAGGCCCAAGGATACGTGGAAGTAAGTTCTTAAAAATTTGCTTAAAAAGTTAATGCAATTTTGTTTTGTATAATAATACCTATCGACATGCCAAAACATTTTTGCAATCAGAGCATTTATTAAAAAGTTATAAGCAAATAATTGAATGATCACTAGGTTGCGGGAAAGCAGTGCAAGCAGTAGCTTTGCTTCCTAGCACTCCCTTTAACTGAGTGACTCTTGTTAATTTATAAATTCTAATTTTGTGTTTCATTACAGCCTAAAGATCGGTCAGGAGTATCAAGTGACCCTCAACTCCAGTCGTCCACTCAAATACTTTGTTTACAACATCGTGGGACGTGGAAACATTTTGGAAACCAAGCGCGTTGAGCTGGCCGAGCCCCAAAAGACCGTCAACATCACCCTGAAGCCCACTTTCCTCACTGCTCCCCATGGTCGTGTGTACTTCTACTATGTGGACGAGACTGGCGAGTTCCGGTATGCCGAGGAGACGTTCAGCGTGGAGGTGGAGCTCCAGAACAAGATCGAAATAAAGGCGCCCGAGGAGGTAAAACCAGGTGCTGACGTGGAACTGGAGATCAAGACGCCGGCCAAGTCCTTCGTCGGGCTGCTGGCCGTCGATCAGAGTGTGCTTCTGCTGGGCAGCAACAATGACCTGAACAAGGACTCCTTCAACTGGCGTCTGAATGGCTACGACACTTCGACTCCCTGGCAGGGTGGATACTCCTACTACCCGGGTGAACGCACTGGCGTAGTGACGATGACCAATGCCTATTTCTTCTATAATCGCACCGCTCCCGTTTCCCAAATACGTATGTATACATTTTAGAGCTTAAAAAGATATCGAAATTTCGTTTTTTTTTTCTTTAAAATAATCGATATTATCGAAGCAATATTAAAAGATTATCGATAATATTCCTTGAAAACATCGATATTATCGAAAGAATATTGTAAAAAGATCGAAAAAGTCGAAATAACATAACTTTTCCTTGAAAGCATCGATATTATCGAAACAATATTCTGAACATATCGATAATTTCGATATTTTTCAAGCTGCAATTAATATTTCTAAAATTTTCCCAGAAATCTCACCTAATTATCTTTGATTTTCAGAAGGATTTGGTGGCGTCTTCGCCATGAGGAAGACAGCGGTGGCCCAGGATAGTCCCGTGTTCCACTCGACCACCGCCACCCTTGGAGCTGCAGCTCCTCAAGCCGTAGGATTCGCTGCCGAGGGAGCAGTAGGAGGATCTGCTCCACCGACTGTGCGCAAGAACTTTGCGGAGACCTGGATTTTCGCCGACATCGAAAGCACCGAAGAGGAGGTTTTCAAGTGGGTGAAGACCATACCCGATACCATTACCAACTGGGTGGTCACCGGCTTCTCGCTGCATCCCCAAAAGGGATTGGGTGTGACCAATGACCAGGTGAACATCAAGACCTTCCAGCCCTTCTTCGTCTCCGTTCGCCTGCCTTACTCCGTGAAACGCGGTGAGGTGATCAATGTGCCCGCGCTGGTCTTCAACTATCTGCCCAAAACGCTGGACGTGGAGTTGACCCTGGACAATGAGGACGCCGAGTATGACTTTGTGGATGCCTCGAATGAGGTCATTGGCGATCAGAAGCGTTCGCAGAAGATTCGAGTGGGCGCCAACGAGGCGGCTGGTGCCTCCTTCCTCATCCGACCCAAGGTTATTGGTAATATTCTCCTGAAATTCACGGCCATCTCACCGCTGGCGGGTGATGCTGTGCACAAGGCACTGAAGGTGATTCCCGAGGGCATCACCCAATACCAGAACAGGGCGTTCTTTGTGAATCTCAAGGATACGGGCGAGTTCAAGAACACCTTCGAGTTGGAGGTCCCGGAAGATATTGTTCCCGATTCGGAGCGCGTGGAATTCGGACTGGTGGGTGACCTCCTGGGTCCGGTTGTGAAGAACCTAGAGAACCTTCTCCGCCTGCCCAGCGGCTGTGGCGAGCAGACCATGTCCAAGCTGGTGCCCAACTATCTGGTCCGCGATTACCTGAAGAGCATTAAGAAACTGACCCCCGCTCTGGACTCCCGCATCAAGCGTAATCTGCAGGAGGGCTATCAGAATATGTTGCACTATCGCCACGATGATGGTAGCTTCAGTTCCTTTGGACCCCACAAGTGGCGCGAGGAGGATCCCGAACGCAATGGTTCCACCTGGCTGACGGCCTACGTGCTGCGTTCCTTTAGCAAGATCAAGGACATTGTCGATCTGGATGAACAGCTGCTGGCCAAGGGCTATGAGTTCCTGCTGACGCGCCAGGCGGAGAATGGTAGCTTCACCGAGAAGGGCGAGTACTTCTATGGCTCCCAGCGCTCACATCTGACCCTCACCGCCAGCTCACTGTTGGCTCTGCTGGAGGAGAAGGAGAAGCCCAATCAGGAGGCAATCGACAAGGCGGTGGGCTATCTCAGTGCCAATACGGCGGAATCCGTGGAGCTGCTGCCCAAATCCATTGCCATCTATGCCCTGCAAAAGGCCAAGGCTCCCGAGGCTGCTAAGTTGGTGTCTAATCTGAAATCCCTAGCCCAAAAGGAAGACGATCGCACCTGGTGGACCGAGGATCTGGAGAAGCTGCGCGTCTCCAATAAATGCGGACGCTGGTGGTGTTGGATCTGGAGCCAGGATGTGGAGATCACCTCGTACGCCCTGCTCTCCCTCCTGGAATCCGAACAGGAAACACCCGACACTGTTCTCAACACGGTTCGCTGGCTGGTTGCACAGCGTAACAGCTTTGGAGGATTTGGCTCCAGCCAGGACACAGTGGTGGGTCTCACTGCCCTCATTAAGTTCGCCGAGAAGTCGGGCTACGAGGCAGCCAAGTGGGAGGTGACCGTTTCCAACAAGGGCAAGCGCGAAAAGACCGAAAAGCTGAGCACTTCGGAGGAGAATGATCTGCTCCTGCAGACCGTGGAGTTCCCGCAGGGCACCAAGTCGCTGGAGTTCGAGGCCAAGGGCACTGGTGCTGCCCTCGTCCAGATCAGCTATCAGTACAATGTGGTGGAGAAGGATCCCAAGCCCAGTTTCAAGGTTGAGACCACCGTTCTGCCCGCAACTTCGCCGGCCAAACTGGAACTGAACGTTTGCGTTGACTATGTGGAGGAGGGCAAGACCAAGGCGTCGAATATGGCCATTCTGGAGGTCTCCCTGCCTTCTGGTTACACTGCCGACGAGGACAGCTTCAAGGACATCCGGGAGATCGAACGTGTTCGGGTAAGTTTCAAAATAACTTCTAGACAAAAAATTGCGCCGGGTTCAAATCGATATGCGCACTCACAAAAAAAAACATGTTCCCGTAAAATCGATATGGCCAGGTAACTGTCAGGTAATTCATACCCATATCGTTTTTACATGAAATACTCATCAAATTGATATTAAATAATATGATTTTGCCGAATTTTCTCTCTCGGAGACTCTCTCCCTTCGAAAAAGAGAGCAATAAGCTCTATGGAGAGCAAAATTACGTGATTTGAAGCGAGAAAAACAGATTCGAAATTGGAACTGACGTTCTTAGAACACGTTGTTTACATTTCGACCATATCAATTTTACCTGGGCCCATATCAAGTTAAAATTTATCTTAAATAATGTAAAATTGACCTACGTTTCGTATTGAATTTTTTTGGGTGCATGGTAAATTTGTGGTATTTACACACATATCGTTTTTACCATAAAATAATGTCAAATTAATATTAAAAAAATTTAATTTTTTTGTCAGTTTTGTATCAAATTGATATGTCGGATATCAATTTCAAATTGATCCCAAATTTCATCAAATTGATCATCATTTCATATCAATTTTCTTTAGGTGTGTGTATTATTAACTTTTCATTTATTTTTCCTTTACAGTTGGTGGAGACCAAGAACGGCGACTCTGTCGTAGTTGTCTACTTTGAAAACCTGTCCAAGAACGTGAGCAAGTGCATCCCCATCGAGGCCTACAGGACGCATGCGGTGGCCAACCAGAAGCCATCCTCTGTGGTGCTCTACGATTACTATGACACGAACAAGAAGGCCACCGAGTACTACTCCATCGACTCGAAACTTTGCGATATCTGTGAGGGAGACGAGTGCAAGACCAAGTGCTGAAGTGCTGCTACCCAAACCAAAACGAGACAATAACACTTTCTGTCCTAACATCAAATAAAATATTGTGATTATAATGTACATCAAAATGTTTTTTAATCTTAAAAACATATATAGAACCCTAAATAATTAATATTTTTGGGGGTATTATTGCGTTTTAAAAAGTGACTAAGGCAGGGAAACGTATTTTTATATGGCATTATGTAAATTCGAATAGTCGAAGAACTATGTGCAAATCTTCATAATATATTATATAGCTCTTCATATAGCTTATAGCTTTTATATCATACTTAAAAAAAACCTGTAGTAGGTATTTCTTCAATGTTTTTCAATATTTATCATTTTAGGCTTTTTAATCGCCTCGTGTTTGATTTTTAAGATCCACATAAATATTAGATGGTTATGATCTGCAACGTTGCTAGCTACTTACATAGTAAAGAATAATGACTGGTACTTCGGGTTAGGAGGATGTTAAGACGATGGGTACATGCCAGTTAAGGTTTTGCAGTGATTGTTATAGGTTGTAAATATGCCAATTAAATAGTTGCACCTATTAAAAGTATCATAATGAGTTTATCAAGCGTCTTAACTGTGATCATTTGTGGTTGCATCTTAACGCACAGGTTATTGTTCAGGGCTAAGGGAAAGAAATTATATCTTGTTTAGTAACCTTTTGTTAATTCTTCTCTATATGAACTCAGAATTTATAGTGTTGTGGCTCCTGGAACCATAATTCCTCATCAGGACTACAAAGTTACAGTTGCAGTTTATCACATTCAACAACCGGTCGACCTGAAGATTGGCATCAAAGGACCATCATATAATGGAGCCGAGAAATATTGAAATATTAGATAAAGCATAAGACTCACGAATAAAAAATAACTTAAGAGTTGGTTATCAAAATATTCTGAACTATCGCCACGAAGACGGTAGCTTTAGTTATTTCGGTCCTCAAAAAGGTAATGGATCCGTTTGGTTAACCTCCTTCGTACTGCGTTTTTTAAGAGATATTCTGGAAATCACATAAATTGATATTGGACTTTTGGAGAAAGGATACGAGTTCCTATGGAAGTTTCACAGATGATTTGGATAGTTCCCTTTACCTTACATCCTGTACCTCCAATATGGCCATTGTTGAGGTATTCCTACCATCTGGTTATATCGCTGATAAAGAGATCTTCGTATTAATTCGGAATATTGAAGGAGTACGGGTGAGTACGAATATATATTATCCTTAATTGTAATTTAACCTTATTTTTCCGCAGTTAGTGCAGACCAGAAATGAGAACTCTATAGTAATGGTATACTTTGAAAGTCTGGCCAAGAATGAAAACAAATGCCTTCCCATCGAAGCATACAGACCATTTGAGGTAACCAATCTTAAGCCGTCCAAAGTTCTTATCTATGATAATTATGGCCGGAAGGCAACCGAATATTATCAACTCGAATCGGAGCTCACTTGAAACCCCCCATATCGAGTGCAAAGCTTCGTAAATCAAGCCATGTCATATCAATCTGAGCAACTCGGATCTAATCGCCCTACTTTTTATAGGACTACTTCAAGTTAAATCCAATTTACACCTTAATCACTCTCAATGTCAGATGGCAGATAAGAATTGTGCTGAGTCAGCGAATTAAAATTTGTAAACATTGGTGGAACATTATTTCATTAAAACATTTTTTGCGGCTTATCACAGCCACTAACTTAAGCATGTGGGTGGTTTAAAAATGCTTAGTCTGCCGGTGAGTGGCTAAAATGAAACAGTCTAGCCAGACAACAATTGGCCCAATGACATAAAAAAAAAAGGAAATATTTGTATATTTTCAAGTGTGTGTGGTAAACTTTATCTCGTACGTGCGATTTTGCATTCCGATAAGGCGAAAGCGCTGACTTGCGATCGGCCAGGAATACATGAGTATTATGTATATTATCAATAAGTGGAAGTAGAGTGGGCCAGCTGTTAAGTGACTACAGTCTAATTAATATTAATAACCCCTCTAAATTTAGCCCCGCGGCTCATGTCGCCTTCTGGGAATGGTCAACGTGCGCGCCATCGCATATACAAGAAGCCCCCGAATGCTAATCCTTTACTTCTTTACCTCTACGAGGGAATATGAATGGATGTCGATAAGGCTGATTAGATCGCTGGGCCAACGATACGGCGAACGTGAACATGCAACTGAACATGCCCACTCAATAACATTGTATAATCCTTTGAGTCGAATGCATTAGAATGAGGTACCCAAAATGTCGCGCTGATAAACCGATAGCAAACAAATAGTCTGCCAGTCTAGGGAAAGTCACAAAGCCACTTCGAAGGCAATAAAAACCTCAGTCGCATATGGTTCGTTGTAATAACTAATGCAAAAACGGGTCGGCATTTATTATAGGAGGATATAATCTTAAAGAATCCTTATAAAGGATATTTAACATTGGAAATTGAATATTATATATAGAAAACTAAAGGCCCTTACAAAGGATTAACATTTCCAATTAAAAGTTAAACATTTTTGGAGAAATTATAATTTCTTAAAAAGTTTTTATAAAGTCCTTACAAAGATCTTATAAAGTCCTTACAAAGTTCTTATAAAGTCCTTACAAAGTGCTTATAAAGTCCTTACAAAGTGCTTATAAAGTCCTTATAAAGGATACATTAAATTTTTAAGTTACAATTCTTGTGAAACTACAATTACAATTTTTGTAAAATTTTATTTACAATATTTGTAAAATTGTTTTAAAATTTTCTCCTTACAATATTTGTGAAATTACATTAAAAATTTTTGTGAAATTTCATTTACAATATTTGTGAAATTACATTTAAAATTTTTGTGATATAAATAACCACGATGAGTGATGAAAAATCCCGGCCCACCTCTGTGCTGCAGCATATAGAATCGGCGCTATATGTGATCAACCAGTTGTGCATTGGGTTCGTGACCATCTGGGTTAGTTGGACCTGTTTGCGACAGGGACTCGCAGGAATTCGTCTACACGCCTGGCTGGTCACCTTTGGTTTTGTCTTCCTGATGGCCGAGGGCATGATGTGCTTTTACGATGGCAGTTGGCTAACACTTCGATATTCCCGCAAAGCCAAAACGGCCTTCCATGTCGTCCTGCAGATCCTGGGAGGCGGCATGGGCGTGGCCGGCTGTTTGATCCAGTTAATACGCGATGATTGGTCAGTTAGTGTAACGTTGCATGCCCGTTTGGGTTTCGCCGCCTTCATCCTGTGCCTGATCTCACTGCTCAGCGGTGTGGTTGCCTTCCTGGCGAGATCCCTAAGCCCAACCATCCCGCCGCTGATCAACAAGACCTTCCATGTGGTGCTCAGCTTCGCTGCTTTCGTGATCGCCATGATGGCGCAGTTTTATGGTTACACGCAAACTGGAATCTTTAGTGGCCAGGGACAGGACTTCGTTATACTCATGCAGGTCGTCACTATGGTCCTGATGGTCATAACCAGCATTGGAGCTATGAAGTCACTCTATCAGAAATTCAGCAGTTTGGCTAGTTAAAAATTGTTGGCCTTTATACCGAATCCTGTACATATTGTATATTAATTTAAGCTAGAAAATGTATTTATATGTGATTATAAAGTAATTTTATACCTTGAAAATGTTGTACCAAAAATGTGTTTCATAACTTAAGTTCTCCTAGAACAAAAATTAAAAAGGCTACCTAAATAAAATACTGTTATTATAAGAAATTTTTAAAAAAATATTTAAAAGAATTCATGTATGAATGAAAATGCTAAATACAATCTATTTTAAAAAAATGTTTTTTCTCAAAAGCGAATTCTTTATAATCGTTATTAAGTTTTTACATTAGTGCTTAAAAACCGTTTCCGCCCATAAAAAAAATAATATTGTATACTAGTTTAATAAAAAAAAAAATAAATAAATAAAATAATAAGTGTTTAAACTACCCATGGGCCACGCCCCTGTGTACGTGAGCTCAATACATCGAAAGAAATAAAGATAAAACAAGTACAAAAACGCCTATTAGGTATGCAACGCTTTTTGGAGCAAAATGCCTACGATAATACTATACTTGTTTTCTTGTGTTTGTGGATAAGATTTGGAATAATTTTGAATGCACTTAACCAATTTATGGGCAATGGAATCCTAAATAAGAAACAATTTTAATGTTTTAACCGTTTGACTAAGAAACATTTCGTAAGTAAGCTGACTGGTAAGGTTGTTTATGAGTCAACCATATAAGGTTTTACAAGCACACTAGGAATCAGGAATGGTAGTAAAATAATCCTCATAAATGAATATACTTTCTATAGTGATAAGAAATCATTCCATTTAACCTACAACAAAAAAATCTATATGAAACGTAGATCGATTTTACATTATTTTAGATCAATTTTAATTTGATATGCGGTCAGGTAAATTTGAACTGGTCGACGCATGACCTAAAATTTACATGGCCATATGGACTTTACGGGAACATGATTTTTACCTATTATAATAACTAACCAACGGATTATATAATATCTGATTCCATCTCCGTGCTTTAAACGGTTCCCATTTATTATTTATAATTATAAAAACAAATTTACATCTAAATGCATTTACAACCCATCAAATATTAAGTTTTTATCCCATTAATTCATTATCATCTAAAAATTATTTCACATATTTATATAACATCCTTTAATCATTGTTATACCCTTGCAGAGGGTATAATGATTTCAGTCAGAAGTTTGCAACGCAGTGAAGGAGACGTTTCAGACCCTATAAAGTATATATATTCTTGGTCAGCATGACTAGACGAGTCGATCTAGCCATGTCCGTCTGTCCGTCTGTCCGTCCGTCCGTTTCTACGCAAACTAGTCCCTCAGTTTTTAAGCTATCGAGCTGAAACTTTACCAAAAGTCGTATTTCTGTTGCAGGTAGTATATAAGTCGGAGCCGGCCGGATCGGACAACTATATCTTATAGCTCCCATAGGAATAATCGGAAAAATAATTTAAAAACAAGAGGGAACGCTATAGTCGAGTGCCTCGACTATCAAATACCCGTTACTCAGCTAAAGTCAGCAGTCTCAAGCAGGGCAAACCAAGCAGCCGCTTCAAAAAATTTCTTCTACATTTCGGTAGGCGTTAATAACCCAAACAAAATTGCTTTTGCTCTAGCTTTAAAACTATGGGCGCCACAGCTTTTCGCGGTTTGTGGGCGTTAGGGGGGGGGGGGGTTTCCAACTTTGGTCTATCAATATGTATTGATGAAACGAATACACATTGCTTTTCCCGTTAATATAGCTTCAAAACTGTGGGTGCCACAGTTTTTCGCGGTTTGTGGGCGTTAGAGGGGGCGTGGCATATCGGCGTGAAAAACTTGCGCTGCGTATTAACCCCTAGAATCTGCATGCCAAATCCCAATCTTCTAGCTTTTATAGTTTCCGAGATCTCAGCGTTCATACAGACGGGTGCCACTGTTTTTCGCGGTTTGTGGGCGTTAGGGGGGAGGGGGGTTTCCAACTTTGGTCTATCAATATGTATTAATGAAACGAATACACATTGCTTTTCCCGTTAATATAGCTTCAAAACTGTGGGTGCCACAGTTTTTCGCGGTTTGTGGGCGTTAGAGGGGGCGTGGCACATCGGCGTGAAAAACTTGCGCTGCGTAATAACCCCTAGAATCTGCATGCCAAATCCCAATCTTCTAGCTTTTATAGTTTCCGAGATCTCAGCGTTCATACAGAACGGGTCACAGTTTTTCGCGGTTTGTGGGCGTTAGAGAAGGCGTGGCACATCGGCGTGAAAAACTTGCGCTGCGTATTAACCCCTAGAATCTGCATGCCAAATCTCAATCTTCTAGCTTTTATAGTTTCCAAGATCTCAGCGTTCATACAGACGGACAGACAGACGGACAGACGGACAGACGGACAGACGGACATGGCTAGATCGACTCGGCTAGTGATCCTGATCAAGAATATATATACTTTATACGGTCGGAAACGCTTCCTTCTGCCTGTTACATACTTTTGCACGAATCTAATATACCCTTTTACTCTACGAGTAACGGGTATAAAAATTATAACTTATGTGTTTTTTGACATATTACCTTATGCTCTTGGAAATATCATTTTTTTAACAGTTCTGAATTTCGAATTAAATTTTATAAAAATCGGACGACTATATCATATAGCTGCCATAGGAACTATCAGAAAATTAATGGCAAATTAATAAGAACAAAATTATAGCTTCGGTGTCTTTTGACATATTTCCTTCTACTCTTTGGAATATCGTTTTTTTAATACTTCTGATTTTCGATTTAAATTTCATAAAAATCGGACGACTATATCATATAGCTCCCATAGGAATGATCGGAAAATTAATGGGAAATTAATAGGAAAAAAATTATAGCTTTGTTAATTTTTATTGTATTCTCTTCCACTCTTGAATATAACTTTATTTTATTATTTTAGAATTTCGAAATAAATTTTACATAAATCGGACGACTATATTATATAGCTCCCATAGGAATGATCAATCAATTATTGTCAAAATTGCTATAATTCGGTTTGTTCCAAATCGAAATTCAGATTTTTGTAATTTGTAATTAAATAGGAATTAACTGCAAGGGTATATAGACTTCGGCTGGCCGAAGTTAGCTTCCTTTCTTGTTTTTAATAAAACTTATAACAAAAATTACAATCATAATTACTTTTTATCTTCGAGATACAATAGCTATTCTGCCAGCACTGGTGCATTGCAAAATTAGCTTCGCTTAGTGTTGATAAGTGCAAATTGATCAGTTCACCACCTATCGCCAGCAACAATTGCGCGCTATCGTAAATTTCAAAAAAGGCACACGACTGAAGGCCTATTTGCGGTTTGATCTGCACTTTAATAGCTTCCCGTGGCGTAAACCGATATGAATAGGAATAAAAAGTTTAATCAGTTTGTGGTCAAGTACAGAAAGAACGTCTAAGTGACAAAGCAGGAAAGGCCAGTTACTCATAATGGTTTGACTGGCAAAGTTCAATGGGCGTATCGGTGGAACTTTAAACAGTTAATAGCTATCGTATTTGCAGCACACGTCTGGTTTTGCCCAATCATAAAAAACGCTGCGGTAATTTGTCTGTGAAAAGTGGCAGGCAGTATTATCAGTCCGACAATTGTATAAATGTTAACACGAAAATAACATTATTTCAGCGCACTGATAAAGTTGCCAGCGGGCAAAAGAACTGAACTGTTGAAAAAACGGAAACTACAATGTCCGAGAATCAGCAGCCAGTGGTTAGTAGAACCCAGCCAGTCGTCGACTACGGCAGTACGATCCGCACGGAATCGCAGCGACGACCCACATTCATTCCGATCGAATCTCCGCGTCGCTATTCGAAAATGGCACACAGTTCGCTATCCGGCCACGAGTCCCAGAACCGTTGGCAGAGAGTGGAGTTCTTCCTGAATGTCCTGAATCAGATGTGCATTGGATTTGTCACCATCTATATCTCCTACTTGACCCTCCGCACGGGACTAGCTGGTACAGGTTTGCATGCCTGGCTCGTAACCATTGGGGTAAATAGTTTTGGAATCTGAAAAAGTTCAAAAAGGAGTTACTAAAGTTTGTTTTGTCATCATAGTTCTCCTTCTTCATGGCCGAGGGAGTTATGATCCATTATGGTGGCAATGTCTTGACCAATGGATATAAACGCCAGACAAAGACCACCATTCACTGGGTAGTTCTGACATTGGGAGGCGGTTGTGGGGCAGCTGGAGCTCTTATCAAAATGATTCAGAAGGGATTTCTGCTGCAATCCACTCATGGAAGGCTGGGTGAGTTATATAAAATACATAAGGCAGCATTATAGAGCAGCAGATGCGAGTTTCAGAACGTTTTAGATAATTCAATGTTTATTACTTCCAAATATTAACGATCTCTATAATGCAAATATCAATATTTTCTGAAAAACGATTCTATAAAGCTAAGGGAATATTTTGTATAACATACTTTTTTGGAAGATCTGATCAATTGGTTTATAGATATACCTATTTTATTGTGATTAATATTAAAGATCTCTATAATCAAAATATCATTATCTGACAGACGATTTTTTATACCTAAGGGAATATTTAGTATAACGTTCTTTTTTTTTTGAAAGATCTTATCAATTGGTTTATAGATCTAACTATTTTATTGTGATTTTTTATGTTAGCTCTATAAGAACTATTTAAAGCAGAAACAGAACGTTTTAGATAATCCTATGTCGTTTACTTTAAATATTAAAGGTCTCTATAATCAAAATATCAATACTTTGTGGAAGACGATTCTATAAACCTACGGGAATATTCATTATAACAATTTTTTTTTTTTGAATATCTAATCAATTGTTTTTAGATCTACCTATTTTATAGTAATATTTTATATTACCTCTATAAGAACCTATAACTCAGGACTACAGCTCATAGATTTCTTATTCCCAAAACAGGAATGACCGCTTTCGTCCTTTGCATTCTGTCCATGTCCTCTGGCTTGCTAGCACTTTTCTCCCCGCGTATGAAGAAAATCATTACGCCACTACTGAACAAGACTTTCCACAACTTCCTGGGATTCGCCTGCTTCGTAATCGCACTGGTAACCCAGTATTACGGCTACCAGACGGGCTACTTCAAGAGCCGAAGTGAAACGGATTTCCAGATCCTGATGAAGTGCGTCACCCTCACATCGTTGGTCCTCACGAGTTATGGACCCATGAAGGCACTCTATCAAAAGTTCAAAAGTATATCCCAGCAGTTTTAGGTAGAAGAATAAGACTTGGCTTTCGAATGTACATAAATATATAGATAAATAAATGTAATTTCTGTTAATATCCCATAACCCTATAGTTTATCTATCTCTGACCTATCTAACAATTTTTAAAACACTTCTCAATTGGCTAATCTTATCGGTCATTCATAGTTGAGTACATTTAATTTATGGATCCCATAAACATGAGTAAATACTTCGACAATACATCATTAACGACTGGGAAATCCCGGTGAAATAACTAGAGGTCGGACATTTAAACACACGTTTTGTCAACGCTTGGAAATTAAAAACCCCATTTGATTGACGGCAGATAATGTTCGTCAAAGTTACAAATCGACTATAGAATACGCTTAGTCATTTGATTTTAGCGGGGATTGCTTATCTAAAAGCATATATATATTAAATAGTATGACGTCTTAAAGCCTAATCTGTATTTAGTTAAAAATATCTTTCTGTACATCCCATATACCTATTGCTAGATTTTTAATGTTGATACACACTCTTCCACCATTTAAAAATCGGAAACCAGGCAAGTTGTTTTATCTCTTCCATTTCTGACACCTAGAGGCCGCATAATTGATAATGAGTGTCCTAATTTTTAGTCTACTCCAAACCCCACTGAAAAGAAAAGTCTAATTTCCGGTATTTTAATTAAATAACTCGTGGATTTGCATGGTGCTGTTTCTTATGTTTATTTAGAAAATCCATATCATTTTTTCTTAAATCTCTCTCGCAATAAATAATACTTGGCGCGTGTTTCGCGTTGTGTGTGTGTGTGATACGCATATCAGTTAGCAATAATAATAAATAGCTAGCGTAAGGTTTTAAAATTCATAGTCAATTGGGTAATACAAGGCTCGCTTGGCTGGCTAATATTAGCCAGTTTTCTGGGTGCAAACTTTCGGTAAAAGAAAGTGAAGATCTCTCGTTAGAATTGAGTGGACAGTTCTTGAGTATACATTTTTAGCATTCAGTAAATAGGTATTATCAACTATCGACTAAAGCCCTTTGGTGATGGGCAAGGCATATTCGTTTTTGGGCTTCCTGTTTTTTCCTGCTCACAGCTTTGTGCTGCGTCGAACGGCAAAGGACATCAACGCGTGCTCCAGCCGCATGTGATAGGGAAGCTTGCGCTCCAGTATGATCGGCTCATCGTCATCCGCACAGCACTGATTCCGGCAGCACTCGCACTGCCCGTCGTCATCATCATTGCATTCCTGCTGCAGTTCCTGCTCCAACTCGTAGGCCTTCTTGGCTGCCCGCTGCTCGAAGCGCAAATAGAAGGCCAGACAGACGAACAGCATAAAAACGAGGGCACACATGGCTCCACTCGCTATGCTCGCCTTCTCCAGCATCGGACGCGGCCTCTTGGGCAGATAGGTGTTGTCGATCTCCTTGTACTCGCACCGCTGACCCATAAAGCCAATGGCGCACTCGCAGCTGTAAACCGGCAGATCGGCAATCTTGACCGCAAAGCAGTGGGCATCGTTCAGGCAGTACCAGGCATCGAAGGTCTCCGGGCATTTGTATGTGGGGAATGTAATATTCGGCCTGGGCGTGGTCGTCGTTGTGGGCCGCATGGTGGTGCTACTCGTGACTTGCACCTGGGCTGGCGGCAGAGCTGTGCCGGACATCGATGAGGAGACCGAGGAGCGCGGCTTGGGCACCGTACGGCTGGAGCAGGCCTCGATGTACGAAGGATATGCCAGGCAGCCGATCAACAGCAGGACGACGACTGCCACCCCATGTTGTCCACTCATTTTGGAATGCATTACAATTTGTAACTGTAGCTTTAGCTTTTTGGATATCGGCTCTGGGTTTTTGGCTTGCAACGTTTTTGGTTGTTTAAAAGCTTAAAAATACTAAAACTAGGAACTATCACAATAATAAATTAGAATATATATTCGTTGTTCGCTGCAAGGGCGTCGTCAGATCTCTTTGGAATTCGTTTTCTCTACATATGTATGCTGCTGGTGGAACGTAAACGTTGAGTTAGAGGAGATGTGTGTATCTGTGAGAAAGATAAAGCAGCATTAGTGGCAGGTAATATTCAAGTGCTAACTATCTAAAACGGTGTACTCAACAAAAGGGGAAAAAATCAAACTGCATAAAATCATAAATATAGTAGTATATATAAAAGTATTATATAAATAAATCTGTGTTTTTATGAACCATTATGTTACAATCAGTAAATTTTACATAGATTTCAGATTTCCGAATTTCGGTTTTATTTCTTTTTTGCACAACCAATTCACTTTTTTGCTTTCAAATTCCTTTTTACGTTGGTTCCCGTTGATTATCCTAGCTCATCAAAGCTGGCTGTGATATGCGTTGGGTATCCATATCACAACCACTTGATGAGGCTTAGATAATCAACATCGTACGGATGAAGAATCGTTTTTGGAAATATTCATGAATGTGGATGGGGTTAGTAGGAATATTGCACCGGATGTGTGTAGTCAATTCGATATAGCCCTATATATCAGATATGGGACATCCTCAGTTAGGCCATTTTTCGGTGTTGTGGCATGCATTTCTCATCCGTCCTTCCAAATTTTGATCACTCGCCTCGTTTCCGATTGCATTTCACTATAAATATAGATCTGAGGTGGATGCTTTATGATAGATATGTTTTTTGGGCGGGTGATTTATGTGTCGGGTGTAGTATTATCATGATTGGATGTACGATACATTACGCTAAGCTCATCAAAGCTGGCTGTGATATGCCCGGAAAACGCGGAATGCATTTCACAACCACTTTGAGAGCCCAGCATGAATGCGCCAATATAGTTTATTGATTGAGGTTTCGGGATATTTGACTGCGGGATTTTAGAATTTTCAATTTCGATTTTTATGCTCATGTGATGATACAAATAAAATTAAACACTTTTTTAGTTATAATTTCACATTTTACTTTTTGGATATGAATATATTTATATTTTTTTTTTATCAGATTGGTGTTTTTAATTTTTAATGATTTCTTTTGTATAATTTTTGTCTTGAGCATCGCGTCGCTCCTCAAAGCTGGCTGTGATATGAATAGGCATAAAAAGGCAAACATTTCACAACCACTTTGAAGAATGACACAATTCTCTTGCTTCGATTCGATGAGAGTGCCGAGATTCAGATTCAGATTGAGACTCGTCTTCAGCTCGAGTCTTTTTTTCAACGTTCTCACGGCCACGGGCTTTGAGTCTTGTAGGTTGTTTTTTCTTTTTTGCAGCCACGGCACAATAAACAAATATGAAAAAAATACGAAAATAAATGCGACAACGACTACAACAACACGATGATAATGATAATGATGATCATGACGACGATGGTGATGATGATGATGATGAGACTGGCGATAATACACAAATATGAATTGACATGAATGGCGACAGTGCGCGCGAGTGAATGGAGCAATTTTCGTACATTTCTACGCGATAGGCTGGCCATCATTTCAATAATAATAAAATTCAACAGGCATATACCACACAACATCGAAGAACAACACAGAAAAGGGCGACACGGGCAAAAAGCAATGCACCCTAAATGCTTATAATAAAAATGTAAACATCATTTTGGCGCCAGCCTTTGGCAATTTGACGCCAAATTTGTTTTTATTTTTTCAGGGTTCGAGTTCGGGAATTCAAGTTGATAAGAAATTGCACGCTAAAAAAACAAAACGGAAGAGGATCGAATTTACTGCGAGAAAGTGGGGGATCTCCGATAAAGCAAAGATTTAATCCTAAGCGAATTTACTAAAAAATTTAAAAAAAAGTTTTCAAAAACAATTTTTTTTAATTTCAAACCGCATTTTTTAAATTTAAATCAAAAATATTTTTTTATTCAAAAATACCAAATCTTAAAATAAAAAATTTTTTTTTTAATTTTTTAGTGCAGTGAACACCCTATGTTTTTTTTGGTTCACCATTTCAAGCGCCTACTGTGGAGCAGCAAATAAAAAACAGTTATTGGATGGGTGTGGGGACTTCTTATGTATGTATTAGAATGCTTTTACGGTTAACAATTGCTGCACTCTCTGCCCCTCTCTTTCTCGCTCACACTCGGCAACGGCAGCGGGCAGCTTATTAAAATTTCCGTTATAAAAATTAAATCCGCCGCCGCGCTTATGTACATGAATACATGTGAGCTCTGAGGTTGTTTGTGTGTGAGAGGAAGTGGAAGTAAGGTAATGTGCGCAAAAATCAAGTTGAATAGCCATATAAAATGCGCTGAACTTGCGAGCGTGTAGGTCAAGATCAGTGGCGGCACTTTATAAAATGTGGCGTCTTTTTCTTTGCCAAAAGCAATTGAATCGAGTTCGATGATCTTTTAGTGAATATAAATGATGGGGAAATGAGCCAACAAACACAATAACGACAACAACAACATACAAGCACCACAATAATTACAACAACAACAACATTAAAATTCAACTATATAAGTGTGTGGGACAACAAAAAGTGTGCATACATACATGACAACAACAACACCCGCTAATAAAAATACTGTTGTGGCTGCTGCTTCTTCTTCTGCGTCTTTTACAACTTCTTCGGCAAGCCAGTAGTTGCTGTTGTTGTTGTTGTTGCTGTAATTTTCATGTTGCCTTGCTCTCTTTCATTCTTGGGCGTCGCTGCACGAGTTCGTTGGCTCTTCTCGTTTCTGTATGTGTGTGTGTTTAGAAAACTGTAAGAAAAGCAGAGTGTGTGAAAAATATGGTTAAGTAAAACAAAAAATTCCAATACAGGAACAACACAGCTCGCTCTTTTCTCAGCTTGCAATTTCGAAAAAAAAATGTACCGGTTTTTATGTTTTTGCAAAAAAGCTCAAAAAACAAGTCCTACTAGTTTTATATCATGAGAGAGAGAGAGGAGAGAGGCAGCAGGGAGAGCAATAAGGCGTGAGAGCGAAAAGGCACATTTAGCGGAGACAACAACCTTTTGAGGTGTGTTGCGTATACACTCCAGCTCTCGCTCTCTCTCTCTCTCTCTCTTTTCCTGTCTCGCTCTTACTCCATGCCTTTCACGGGAATAAATTATGTATGTATGTACTAGGTGTGCGTGTGTGCGCGGGAATGTTGTGAGGAATTCTAAGAATTTTGCACAAGCGACAAACGAAACGGGGCGCGGACCATATTTAAAAAACCAAACAAAAAAGCTTCAAGAGAATAAGAAGAAAATGCCTTATGCGTCGTTTAGCAAAAGACGTTAGCAGCTAAAAACGAAATATATCACACCAACACAAGCACACTCGAAGCAGAAAAGACGCAGAAGATGGGGAAAATGGAAGACAGCGCGTGTAGGCCTTAAAAACTCATTTTTTCCAAAAACCAAATTGAATTAACCGCTATTCACTTAAACACCAAATCATTACGTTTGATTTCACAATTTAACAACTGTTTTCATTTAAATTTGGACAACTTTAGTGCAAAACGCCGACGAGAATCGACGCGCACATGAAGAAACACAACCGCACCGCAAAAGATTCCAAAACCGAATGCCGAACAACAACAAAATTGGTTCTAAAGATGGACGTGTTTTCGCTGCAAAAGAGCAGCAGAGGCGGGACTCTCTCTCTCCGGCTCTCTGGAGAGAGAAAAAGAGCGATGGCTCTCCACTAAAAATGCGGCATAATAACAACAATGCGGCGAGCGGCTTTGGAGCTCATGTTGTATGTAGTTTCATACCCGTTACTCGTGAAATTCACAGGGTATATTAAGTGTTTTAAAATAAATAAGGTTTTTAAGTACGTTGAACTTCATCAATATTTTTGGTTTCTCATTTAGTCTACACTATTTTTAAAATGCAATAGTATTTTAAGGTGTATTTCGAATTTTTGACAGTAATAAAGGTAATCTTATGATTCAAAAACAAAAGCACTTCCAATATTGAATTTACAAAACAAAACAATAACCTCCAAATATTGCAAACATTAGCCCATTTTACTAAACACATTTCCATGGAACCACTGATAATAACGGGTATCCCACATTCGGTTCAATTTGACAACACGCTTTCTTGTTTTTTTTTTTTTGTTGTTTGTTTTGGTGTTGCCAGAAGATTTCGCACGATGTAGGATCAACATGTTATTGACACGACGCCGCCGACGCCGCCAGTTTGAGTTTGGCGGAGCGCAAAGCACACAAACAAGAAGCGACGCAGAGCGGCGGTACGAAAACCGCCGAGAGCGAGGGGGCGGGGCGGGGGTGCAAGGGCGGGGCAGGTAGCCGGCCAAACGGGACGAACAGGATGAAACCCAGACGAGTTCAAGCCAACTGCAGATTTCATGGAACTGGCCGAAGGTTGAGGATGCGCAGGCGCGCAAGTAAACAACATTCCATTCCTCGGGAAATGTCTTTCTTGCCGCTCGAGAAGCGCGCCAAAAATAAAGCCCCGCTAAAGTTGGTCGCCACCCGTCGTTGCCAGACCCATTGCGAATTTGATTTTGCCCAATTTAAAGCCCCCTTAAAATCGGAGTAACCACACATACAGGATGCAGTGGAGCTTACTATTTTTAAAGTTTGAAAACTCATAGATTTATGGAACCCATCATTGCGGACCTCTCTTTCAAAGGGTTTGAAAGTAAATATGTACATAGGATACAGATCTTAAGTTAAGATCATCTTCATTGTTATAATAGTTTACTTAAATCAACTCCAATACAACTTTTAATAAGAATTTCTAACTCTTCGATTCCAAGAATTAGTTAAATATACATTGTCAGAACTTTCAAACGACTTTACAGGTTCCAACAGTTTTCCACAGAACTTTAGTTTGTTTAACTACGAAGTTCATATTCAAATTCGGAATTCATTCCTTGCAGATGAAGTGATTTATGGAAGTTCGACTTTATACATACATAGTATGTACACAAAAGCAGCACAACTATTCGTTTCCGGTGGGTAGTCGGTCCGTAATGTGGGCCGCCGACACCATTCCAAAGCCAATTGACGTCACAAGCGACACAACAAACAGCACAACAACCTGGCACAACGTTTTCTGGGTTACAACAGCTCACGGATGTCGGAATGCATCGAAAAACGAAAAAGAAACCAAGAGTCACGAGTGGCAAGTTGACTCAGGAGAGAGATTTGGCCAATCAATCGGCTTAGTTCCACAACAACCCAGCGGGACTCGAATGTCACAGGTCCAACTGTACAATACCCCAGAAGATGATGATGATGGGGGATGGGTTGGTATGGTATATGGTATATGGTATGGGATGGGCGAAATGTTAATGGATTGCCCTAGGACCTGCCCTCATTCCGTTTGCCATCTCTGTCGCTTTTCTGCTGCACTTGTGCATTCCCCCCATCAAGTTGTGCTTCTTGTGCCACCACCACCTTCTTGCCCCTTTTGCGGTGTTCTGTTGCTTTTGTTGATGTTACAATTGTTGCACTTGTTGTGTGCGGTTTAGGACATTGAACCACAGCCGACAGAAATGCAGAACTGCACGCAACTGAATGGCAAGTGTACAGCTGCGGTCAAAGAATTAGCAATGCATTACGTAGGGTTTCCCCAATGCAATCTGCGCACTTTAAAAGTGCTTTATTATCAAAGAAAAAGGTTATTTCCTTTTCTGAATTTAAAGTTAGCATATATGCTTTAAACAAGAGAATATATATAATAGGACATTTCCACCAAACTGTTAGTAAGCTAGTTACTAAGCTTTAAGATAATATGCTGATGATCTGTACAGCAAATTAATCTTCCAGTGCTATGTAAATGGAATTTTTTCCTCAGTGCATTTTTGTGAATTGCTTACACTGTTGTATACGTTTTTATGCTCATTTGGAAACCGATTCAGAGGCAGTTTTATTAAAAATCGATAAACAACATTGCTGTCATGTATTGTACATACACATGCACATTGCTTCGTATGAATGTCTGGCTAAAATGATGACGATAAAAGGTCATGACGAAGAATTTTTCGCCAAGTGCCTGGTGGGTCGCACAGTCTGGGTCGCGAGACGTCTGACTAGACAACATGCAAATAGTAACGGTAATCATTAGACACACACATTCGCACTCGCATTTTATTTGCATGTACACTCTCTCTTTTGCTCTCTCGCCTCGCTCGCTCGCTCTTTCTCCTCCCCATTTTCTATGCTGTGTTGAGTTCGACGGCCTTCTTACGTAAAATCAACAACAACGCTCTGCGGTATTTCTCTTCTAATAAGCGGGCGCTTGGAGTGAGGGGATTTGGGGGGATATGCACTCGGCGACAGTGTTGCCATATCGAGGCCCAGACATCAAACTCGTTTTCACTGTTTCGACTCCACACTCGTGTGTGTATGTATATATGGTTGTGAGTGAGTGTCTTTGCAACTGTACAAGAACAATAAGTACATAAGTATGTATGATACACGGGCAGCATAAAAGCAACAACACAAGGCGCAGACGCCAAACAAACCGCTCCCCCTCTACCCGCTCTTCCAATGTTTGTCTGTCTGTCTGGAACGTCTCTTTATGTATGCTTTAGGTGTATGTTTGTATGTATGCATGTGTGTCTGTGAGCAATTTTTATTTTTCTGAATGTAAAGGAAGTGGCACGTACTGTACTACTCAACTCACCGCTGCCGCTACCGACAACAACAACAAGAGCAGTGACAGCCGGATCAGGCTGGGAATTCGAAATTGGAAATGGAATGAGAGCGGAGCGCGTCGCATTCGTGTTCCGATTCCGCGTCGTTCCTAAGCAGCGGTCAGAGGCACAGTGGTTGCGAAAAGTGAAATGCAACGAAACCGAAATTCGTTGATGATCGTGGGCAGAAGATACGAAGCGAAGAGCGAAAGTAGACGGAAATCCGTTTAGCGAGGGTGAACAAATCAGATTTACAGTGCATGGTCACAATAGTGGACCAATAAAATTCACATATAAATAAATAAGTCTACAAAAAGATGCAACATTAGTTTACCAGGTCTTCACAAAGAAAAACCTTAATGCTTCATTAAAAATTGTATTTTTCTGTTTTCAAAAAAGTTATACTGCATAGCAAATTTTCAGTTTCGACTTGATAATTTGTACAACAAAAAATTTTATCACATTTTAGTTTAGTTTAGTTTTCAATGCATTTTTACGATCGATCAATACCGATCGATCCATTGTGCAGACTCTGAGAGAAGAGCGGAATGAGAGGAGAAAGGAAGAGAGCCGGCAGGTTTGGGTCTCCGCTGTGCGGCAGACAGACAAGACGCCATGCGTTTGGAAGAGCCTGGAAGGAGACGGCGGAAGGAGAGGGGCCCGATATTATAAACAGGAAATGGAATTTACCCACACAGATGCATCGGCGGAGACTGCTGTGTGAATTGGTGATGAGCCGACAAACGGACGCGGTGCTTAATTGACAAATGAGCACGAGAGAAAAGGAGAGAGCATGGCTGACCGACGAAAGAGCAAAAGAGAGCGGGCGAGCGCGCTTACAAAGTTGATTGAAATCAATAGTGTGCGAAAGCCCCCATAGACAAGTGTACGGGTGTGAGTGTGTTAAGACCGCTCGTGGAATGTGTGAAAAACGCGGCCAATGACGGCAATCAAACGACGGGAAGAGCAAGAATGTTGAACTCTGGAATGTGGCGGCTGGAAGTGGGAAGAAGTTTCTGTAAATAGAAATGGAAGGGGGAACGAAGGAGCAGGGGGCGGGGTTCGAGTCTTTTGCACCTGCCACGCCCAGCTGCCCCTGGAAACTATTAACATGTTGCACAATTGCAACGAGACCACCGTATATACATACATACATATTTATATATATCCTACGCACACAGAGGTGCTATTGCAGATGGCGACGAATATAGCGTGTGTAGTTTTTTTCTCGGAAACGAGCAATGAATGAAATTCGGTTGTTTTCAGCGTGTACTCACACACACGCACACACTTGCAATTTGGAGCAAGAGAGAAAGTCTGCACGACATGCGCTCTGGCGTTTGTGTATATACAATTTGTTTACTTTTTGCGCTACAATTGGCAAATAAAACAATAGCGCAGTTTTATAACGCATTTTAGCGTACTAACCTACATTAATGGTGAGCCCAACAAACGCGGGCCAATTACGTTTAATTTTTAAATAAATCTTTTAAATGCTTAATAACATAAAAAAATGTCGGCAAAAAAGGCAAAGCGCAACTGTATTGTGCGCCAGTGTGTGTAAAAAGGAGACGGCCATAGTAAAAAAAAAAACACATATACACACAGGAGAATTTACTGCTGCTTGCGGCGCCCACACACACACATACAAAAACACGCCTATTTAGTACAGCTACTGCGTAAATTAAATAAAATTAGTTTTCTGGAGTACATAAAACTACATTTCCTGTCTTCATTTCCCCTTTTAGTCACCGCAAGTACACAGTCACTAATTTTTAACACACGCACACACGCGCAAACATCTTCAACTGCGTTTTTTATGGTTTAATTCACAGAGATTTCTTGTAGTTTATCCTTGGGAACTTACTTTGGGTTTTAGCTTCGTTTATTTCACTTTTTCGGCCGGTTTTCATGCCATTTTCGTTCTGGAAAATTAAAAAAGTACAAATCGCTGTGTCGCGTCTAAAAATTAAAGTGTTGCCGGATTTCGTGGAAGAGCTAGAGATGACACTATCGGGTTAGTGGAACAACTAGTGTTGTAAAGCGACGGAGGGTAGTTTAAATTCAATTTGTAGTTGGGGTATTCCCCGTACTGTTAAATAGCTAAACTAATAAATAGATGCACCTACCTTATACAAATTTAATTTAAACACCTTGTTGACTAGTAGCACAACTTTAAATATAAAGCAGGTATTAGACTTTGTATTCTTATTAGTTTTAAAGGTATAAACATAACTTTGAACTGAACATTCACAAAGAAAACTGGCCTAAGGTCTAATGATAATTTTAGACAGTTACTAAAAGTAAGAAATAATTTACATGCTTTTAGTTCCAAAAATTTTTACAATTTAAACTTTTTTTAAAAATTGTAAAGAAAAAATTTATCGCTGAATATTTTTGTTTAAATTTATATATTTTTTGATTAATTTGATTTGTTTTTGGCATACTCACCAGAGAAAAATAGTAACGAAACCGTTTTGAATCACATCTAAATTTGGCTAGAAAATAGCTAGTTGAGCGTTACCAACACTGCTTCCAGTCCGCCATTCCAGTAGAAATTGGCTGATCTGGCAACTTCATGCGACGCCATTTCAAAACAAATGCGCGGCAACGAATTTTATTTCACAGCGAAACATTGAGTGAAAAGTCGTGAAAGAAGACGGATAAACAGATCAAAATGGGAGCAAAGGCAACGAAAATGGAGGGTGAATATTTGCCGGACACACCGACACTGAACAAAATGCGCCTGGCCAGCGAAAGGCAGGAAAAAATGGAAATGACGACGCCGATTAGGGAGCAAAACAACGCTCTACTCGATCCTCGATCACCAAATGGCTGTCGCACGCCTTTAAATGTGAGTTATTTGGGATTTATACTCTTGTAAGGGGTTGCTAATAAAAGGGGTTGTAGTTCTTGCAGACCGGAACGCAGGTTCCAAGGCTGCGCACTGTGGAGGCGGAGGCGGAGCAGCAGGTGGCCTCCAGTGAGAATGCCTTTGCTGTGCTGCGCAAGCGTTTGCTCCGGGGCTTCTCCCTCAACGATCCCCGTTCGCCGCAACTCAATCGCACTCCCCTGGTGCTCGACGAAGTGCGCTCCCTCAACCTGGACGACACCTTTGCCGATCTCTTTGTGGACACCCGGGTGGGTTCGGCCCAAACCACGGCAGCAGCTGTGCCCGCCACTCCTCCTGCTCCTCAGGTGGATCTGGAGGAGAGCTGCGATAGCTTCGGCACACCGCCATCTGGTGACCACAACAATAGCTCCCTGGAGATTGTCTCGCTGCCGTATGATGAAGAGGAAACGCTGCCCTGCGAGGCTCAGCTGCTGCAGCTGCAGGAGAAGATGGCCACACCGCCGCCAGCTGCCCAGCAGCTTCACAACGATCCCCGTTCGCCCAGCCTGGGTGTCGATCGCACGCCCATCATCTTCTGCGACGACGAGGAGGAGGAGGCCCGCGAGGCCCAGATGCTCGAGCATATTCTGGAGACGCTCACCCTGAACCTAAGCACTGGCAGCAGCATGGCCTCCTTTGCAGCTGGCGAGGATCAGCCTGCGGCCGCCGTGCCGGCCAACAAGCATCTGGAGCGCGTGCGTTTGGGTCACAAGCGACGCGTGCCACCGCGCAAGCCTGCGAGGGCCAACAAGCCAAAGATCTACGTTGACCAGGAGGAGGAGTCGCCAACGGCAGGTGGTTCGATCACCCCCAAGACGAATAGTACACCGCTGTCCGCTCAGAAGCGCACACCACTCAGTTGTGTGAAGAACAAGCCGCATTTGCGTTCGCGCTCCGTGGAAAAGGATCTGCGGAAGTCGCAGACTGCCTCGGTTCAGAATTTCAACGATCAACTGCGGCTAATCTCTGGCGGCGAGGGACTAAATGGTCCCATTTACTAACCCAGTTTAGTAGCTACACTTGCCTTTTGCCCACCTACAACCCACCAAATCATTATGCATTTTTAAAAACACATACAACTCATTATTCACCTTTTAATAAAACATTTTATTAGTTTGCTTTTAAATATAAATTGTTTGCTGAATGAGTTTTCTATAAGATTGCAAGATCTGTATTTTTCACCTTATTGCTCGTTGTATTTTTATGTTTTATGCCTTACTTTTCTCATGGAAACCAATGAACACTTAAAAGCATTATTTCTTGAGCTAACCTATCTAACTTTTAGCAAATCACCGACCTTTAAATTGTATATCTATTGAAAAATACAAGTTTTTATCTTTAGATTTTAATAAAACCGTCACACAAGCTCCATTTGGTACTAAGAGTATTTTGTAACAAAGCTATTAAGTACAAACTTAAGTTCATTTCTTGCTAATGTGTAATATTGCATTATCTACGCTCCTTTGTGAGGACCACTTTCGGCTTAGAAGGGGACCCGGAATACATGATATATCAAAAATACATTTGTTCAAAAGCCTTGATTCGAGTAATAGGTTAAAGCTTCACTGATACTGTAGCTGCAGCTTGTCGAGCAGTTGGTCAATGGCCTCCTGGTCGAGCGACACATCGTTGGCCAGCACAACGTCAAAGCCCTCGGCCAGATCATCTAGATCGCACTCCGATGGGACGTCATCGATGCCCGTGGTGAAGGTCCAGCCGCGTGCGCTTCTCGTTTCCGGCCGGGATGTGAGTCGCAGGGTGATGACCCGATCCGAGCCGTACGTTTCCCGGAACCACTTAATGTCGTTCTTGCGCCGCACATCACTGACCAGGATGTAGGGCGTCTGCTGGCGCGCCAGAGCCTCCTCCATGGCCACGCGACAGAAGTAGCCGTAGTCCTGGGCCCGCACCTCGTCACTCCACACGATCATGTCGCGCCGGTACTTCTCCTTGTAGGGTCCATCGCTGAGCAGGGCACTCAAGTCCAGCTGCAGCTTACGTGCCCACTCCGACTTGATTGGCTCCGAGATTCGAACGATACGCGCACGGGAGCCTAATCTGAAAAATTAAATTAAATTAGTGGGTGATTTTAGATGGGAATACGTATTATAATGTTTCAGAAATTTAAGAATAAATAAAAAACAAATTTTTTAAGGTTAAAATTATATACCCTTCTTCAAATTCTCAAAATTTTTGTATTTAAAAAAAAAAAATTTTAGAAAAATATTTTTATTTTTTAAAATTTTAAATAATTTACCCTGTTCAATTATTCTAAATTTAATAAATTTAATTTAAAAAAAAAAAAAAAATTTTTTTTATTTTTAAGAAAAAACATTTTTTAATGAAAAATCCTTTTTACATTTTCAAAATTTTTGTATATTTTTTTAACAAATTTTTTTATATAATAAATTATTATAAAATTATTATATAATATTATTTATTTTTTAAAATTTGAAATAATTTACCCTGTTCAATTATTCTAAATTTATTTAAATTTGAAAAAAAATGAACCCTATATTATTTGTATGAACAAATTTTTCTTAATGACCTTGAATTTTGTTTTAAAATCATAGTGGTTGCTTATTCTTAAATATATATTTTTTCTCACAGAAAAACTGTCTAAATTAAAATTAATTGCATCCTAAGGTATTGAACCCAACTGTATGGAAATTTTATCCTCCTACACCATGGGAAATGGATATTACTTGTGGTATCTTAGAGATATCTTCAAGTGGGATACATATTTATATACCTTTGCTGCAATCTCTCGGATATGTAATCCTTGCCGCACTTTCGCTTGCCACTGATCAGCACAATTTTCAACATTTTTCTGATGGCCAACTTTCACTTTTGGTCGCGTGTAACTTCCAATGCTGCCTTCTGCTTCTGGCCTCGATTCTCTGAATTCCTCGTAGAGCTCATCAGATATCGGGTATATGTAGTACTTGACCTGGGCAGCGCTCTGGACTTCGGTGCTTCAGGGTTATTGTTTTTATGTTAATTTTCCATTCAACAAATGGGCTCGGTTTCGGATTTGTTTACCTTTTGTATTTCACTGGCGGAGCAACCAGCTGGAGAGTTTATCGTTATCACGTGTTATCGATAGTCTGCCAATCGAGCGGGGTTTTTAAAAAATACAAGTTCTTATTTAAGTATGTAGGTATAAAAAATAAACAGAAAATATTACATAAATATTATATAACAATGACTATTACGTATACAATACCTTTCATTGCATAGTTTAATCCATTTTAAAATATTTTTATAAAAATTATACAAAATCAAATTTAATTTTCGGCTTGTTTGTACACCGTAAAATACTTTTAATCATTTCCTTCTTAACATACATGTAGTTTACTTAATTAAAAGCCGTGCCTGCGTAAAAATCTGCTTCCCCTGTGGATGGTTTCATGGTCCGCCCACTATCCCGATCCCGCGCCCGCGCTGCCGAAGGAGGCGAGCACGCTGCTGTAGTAGGAGGCATCGGCCACCGACTCGGACTGATGCGGCGGACCCTTCTTGAGGCTGTGGTGCAGCGAGGCCTTGCCCTGGTGACAGCCCTCGGCATTTGCATTGTTAATCCTGGCCAGATTGGCCAGCGTGAGCGTCGAGTGGCCGCCATGGATGGCGTTTTGTGCGGCTGCGGATCCTGGCGGCGGTATGCTACCGATGCCCCCGACGCCGATCAGTGGCCGTGACAGGGGGCGGGCAATGGAGGAGGAGGAGGAGGCGGCGGACACGGCGGATACGGGGACAGACGACTCGGAGAGCTGCAAGGGGCAAGCGGTTTTTTTTTTATAGACAGGACAGCTTAGTTTAGGAGCCATAGCTACCACTCGCCTTCCGCTGCTTGTGCAACTCCAGGCCCAGACCGACGCCGACGCCGCCCATCTCCGTCATTTTCGACTGCTGCTCCGCCATGGTCGCCAGCTGTGGTGGCAGTTGTGACTGCAGCTGCTGCGGTGGTGGTGGCTGTGGCGCCACATGTCTGTGATTGATGTGCGCCTGCAGGTCGCGTTGCGAGAGGTAGGTACGCCGACAGCCGGAGCTGCCGTAGCGACTGCCGCCGTGTGTGCACATAAACACGGTGCCCAGGCCGCTCTGCTCCACGCGCAGCACCTTGTCCGTGCAACGCGGACAGCTTTTGATGGGCTCGGCGCGGGCGCACTTGAGGCAGAAGACATGCTTGCAGGGTATCATGCGGCCGTAGACGAGTATTGGCTTGTCGCACTGATCGCAGCAGTGGATCATCGGATTCAGCACCTTCTCGCCAATCAGGCTCACCTTGTGGTTCCATTTCAGGCGCAGCATGGGCTCCGGAGGGCCGCGCGATAGTGTGGTGAAGGTGGGCGCCTCCAGCTGCGATATGTCCGCCTCCATGTCAACTGAAAAAGCGATGGAGATTAGTATAACATTCAAATGGGGGTATTGATTGCAGGATATTAAGGATAAATCTCATAAATCTCACTTGTTTGGCTGAGCACAGGCGGTGGAGCCTGCTGCTGCAGGACCTGTGGCTGCGGCGTCATCTCCTCGCCCGCAGCATTGGTCCCTTGTGCTGCCTGCGGCAATGTGGTCTCCTCCAGCGCACTGACCGCCTCCATATCACCCTCCTTGTCCAGATCCTGCATCACCGAATCCTCCGAGGGCTCCAAGCGACCTGGACTGTCCTCCAGGGCTGCACAACTGTTGGCTGCCAGGGCTGCCGCGGCGGTGGCATCGGCTATGCTGCTGTCGTCAATTTTCTTGCCACGACCGCGTCCTCGCCCCCGGCCACGCCCACGCGCCCTGGTGCCGCGCCCACGTCCGCGGCCACGCTTTCCTTCCTCCGTGTCCATGGCTCACTCGAAATCCCCTGGGTTTTTGCAGCCGAGTCGTGAGTTTTCCGGTTTTTGTTTAGCTCCGCAGAACGAGATTTGGGAAGCGAGAAAAATTGAAAACACCCTGTTTACTAGCGCACAAATCACCCTGTGGTCTGTTTGTAATCGATTTATTTGGCGCCAAAATTTGAATTTAAAGATAAATGATTGCTGGATAGAACTGAGTGTTTATTGTTTAATTTCTAATTCATTAATTTCATTTTCAGGTATAAGTTTGTTTATTTTTTGTTCAATATCGAATTTAAATTGTCGAACTTTAAATTGTCGACGAATAATTTTAATATTAGAATATAAAGAGTATTACCATGTGTTTAAATATCAAATAGGTGTTTTGCAACCTTATAATAAAAAAGAGCGCACATGAATTAATCTTTGGTTTTGCTTATTTATACAAATTGCGTTAGAAAAGGGTAAAAAAAATGGTCCAACAGTTAGCAGTCAGGATCATCGACCTTGGGCGCGAGATAGTATCGAATGTAGCCAAAGTCCTCGATGGGATATTCCACCAGCAGGGGCACCTCGGGGGCCAGGCAAATCTTCACGCGTTCCGCCAGCGGAGTGGCCTTGGTGAAGGTGTTCAGGTAACGACCGGCGAAGGTCTGCGTCAGTGGGTCCTTCACGTCGATGCTAACGTCCATTTTGGTGCCTTCACTCAGTGCGATATTGGCCGAACCCAAATCGCCATTGGCCGAGAACTTGATGCCCTGTTTGGTACAAGCAATCGTCAGGGATTCACTAAACATGCTCATATCACGGCAAATGCGGGCAAATTCCAACGACGACAGCTGAACGGTGCAGGAGTAGTCCGTATCCGGAATACCCAAGTGATCCTGGTCGAGATTCAGCAGCTTCAGTTCGTAATCCGCTGTTCTTTCCCTGCCATCCGATTCGAAGCTGAGTTGAATCTTGTCCGGTTTGTCGATGGCTTTGATTGTCACCGTATCATCGCTATTGGCGCACTTTAGCACCTTGGCCAGGGATTTGAGATCCAATCCCAGCGAGACATTGCGATCACAGCGGAACTTTTCAAAGCAATCCGATTGCAGACTTAGAGCCACCAGGGAAACATGGGAATTGTCCATGGATTGGAGCTAAAAAGCAGTAAATATTAGAAATAATAATTAAAATTCTGGATTTCCCCAAATATAGCGTTTTTCAGTTCGAAAGATGTTTGCTGCTTTTTATGGGAATCCCAGTGACTGAGTGCTACATATGCGTTTTCAATTTCACCTGCAGGCCAGAATCGCTGCAGTCCAGTGTTCCCTGGGCGATAATCTCCTTCAGCGCATCAATGATCTTCTTCAGGAACAAAGTCTGGCTTAAACGCGCCTCGAGCATTTTTCAAAAAGTAACAATAAATCCCGTTAATTTCACAATTGGAAATAAACAATCTGAAGTTAATCAGCTGTTTCCACAGAGAGTTGCCAGACTGTCACCGAATAGCGTTGTAAGCTTATTAGGGGTATTCCAGAAACGGATATAGTCTTACTTAATTAATTAGAGAAAATTAATTAACCAATTGAATATTTTTATAAATAAAATTAAAAATTATACCATTTCCGTTTTTTTTTTATTTAATAGTCCCTAATTTATATGTTTTTTCCAATCCCCGTTCAGAGATCTGGCAACACCAGCGGCTCTGGTTCCAGTTCCGGGGGAACCAACCCATTCAGTTCCAGTTCCAGTTCGGATCCAGCCGTCCAATATGTTTACGCTGCACGGGCATTTATTTATAACCAATTGCTGAGCTTCGCGATGGCCGCCGCCCAGTTGGAGGAGCATGATCCACCAGCGGATCCGCATCCCGATCGGAATCCCAGCAGCGACTGGCGACTGTGGTGTCGCCTGTGCGCCAAGGATGACCTGCAGGGCAACATGAATGTGTTCCTCAAAAACGAGGACTCCGGCGAGGCATCCTCCTTGGAACTGGCCACCGCCATTGGCAAGTACTTCTGGGTGAATGTGAGTGGCCCCTGGAGCTCCTTGGAATCATTAGTTACCCATAGATTTATATATACGCTTTCCCCGAACAGATAACTCGGGGTGAGGAACTGCCGGAGATGATCTGCAATGAGTGCCTGTCGCTGGTCACCTCACTGGTGAATTTCTCGGAGCGGATCACCCGCGTGCAGAAGCTCTACTGCATTCTGCAGAGCACGTCCGGTCAGGTGAACCTTAATCTCCAGGAGCTGCGCTCCAAATTTGGTCTGCTGAACGAGGAGACGCTGACGGAGGTTCACTATGTGGATAAGAAGCCAAAGCTGGATGGGCAGCTGGAATTTCTACCAGAGGAGTCGGCCCTCGAGTTGGAGAACCCACTCACTCCGGAGGGGAAGGCGGAGGAAGAGGAGCAGGAACCAGAGGAGGAGGAGCCAGCGGAGGAGGAACAAGAAGATCAGGATCCAGACTACGAGGCGAATGAAGATGCTGTGCTGCTGAAGCTGTGCGATGCCTATGGCATCCAGGAGGATAACTCCTCCTGTGGGAGCGTTAGCGACTCCTCTCCAAGTCACGAAAAGACTGGAAAAGATGCATCAGACGCTGACAAACGCCACCAGTGCAGCGAGTGCCTGCGAACCTACGCCACGGCCTGGACGCTGCAGCGTCACCTGCGGCAGGATCATGGCCAAATTGAGGGCTCCGCAGAGCAACTGCAGTGTCCGGATTGCCCCAAGAAGTTCCGAATGCACTACCAGTTGGAGCGACATATCAAATGGCATGAGCCACTGCCCAAGCGAAAACTTTATGCCTGCAATAATTGCGACAAGAAGTTTGCCAGCAGTGCGTCCGCCCAGCAGCACGAGCAGTACATGCATGTGGATGAGCGACCGCGACCGGTGATTTGCGAGCAATGCGGCGTGGGTGTGCACTCGATGAGCGCCCTCAAGGAGCACGTCCTGAAGCACACGGACTATGCGCCCTTCGAGTGTGAGGTGTGCAAGAAGTGCTTCAAATCGGCCAATCGACTGAAACACCACAAGGAGACTCACGATCCGCACAAGTACATCTGCCCGGAGTGTGGCATGCAGTTGAATTCGCGGACGACGCTGAATCGCCACCGACTGGTGCACACGGATCAGATGCAGCACAAATGCGACTATTGCGGCAGGGAGTTTAAGCGGGCCAAGGCGCTAAAGAACCACCTCATCCTGCACACTGGCCTAAAGCCGTACTCCTGCGACTTTTGCGATCGCACCTTCGCCAACGGGTCCAACTGCCGCACGCACAAGAAGAAGTCGCATCCCGAGGAGCTGGCCGCCCAGGAGGCGGCTGGCGGTGGCAAGTCTCACAATAGAAATATACCCAAGCTGGAGGCGCTGAAGGCATTGTGAGGTTACTTAGTGCCTTAGTTTAATGAAAATATCTAAGTTGCTTTCTCTATTATTTTTCCAGCACCAAGAACAAGGACAACCTGTCGCCGGTGGCCACAAAACAGAGCGGCTGTTTTGCTTTTGGGAAGAAACCCAAGCCCTCATCTCTCAAGGAGACTGTTAGTCCTACGCCAGCTTCGAATCCCGCTTCCACTCAAGATGCTCAGCCTGAACCAGCGCCGTCTGATTCCGCCAGCGAAAACATAAGCCAGCCTGATCCCCCAGCATCGACCATACCCACGATAGACAATATCTATAACCACATCATGATTGACTATCGCTGAATGCTTCTAATCATTAAGTTGAATTAGCAATATGAAATAGTGCTTAATCTTAAAAACACAAGTTTTTGTTTCAAACTTTTAATGTGTTATTCAAAAACTTATTTAAAGATATCTATAGTTGATTGTTTTGAGAACCAATTAAACACAAATAAATGTGGCTTGTAAAATTTATTAGTTAACTGCAGGAATATATTGTGTACTATTCTATTTGATATGTTCAATTTAAGTTATTTTAAATTATTTTTAGTTCAACATATAATGTAAATTAGCCAATTATTTAAGAATCCAACTGACTGAGCGGGAAAATGCGATTTAAACGCATCCGGCGAATGGCGCATGTGCCATGTGGGTCTCGGAGTCGGAATCAAGTCACCCCCATTTAAATCCAATCCTGGTATAAAGGAATTTAGTTCAGTTGACAGCGTGCGCCTTCCTCGTGTCCTGCTCTTCATTAAAATTTATTTAAATATTTCACCCACAATCGAGAGTATTAAAACGTTAAAGATGTGTGAAAAACCCTAGGATATTCTCGAAATCAAGAATGTCCAGTTTGGGCAATAAACCAAGTGTGCGAAAAGTGTGAGTTGCTCTTTTACTCCGATGTGCGAGCCGAAAAATCAAAAAAATCGATTTATCCCCCAATAAAAACAAAGTGCATTAAATGGCCATAAACGCCCGATGAATTTCAAATAACCGAACTGTGCTTTAAAACTTGAAAAGTGTGTGTTTGATTTGAAATGGAACTAAACCTATAAATTAAATATTAATAGAAATAAAGAGAGTTTCCTCTCTTTTAAGAGCAGGCAGAGCAGCAGCTGACCAAAAAAAAACTGAACAAAAAATTTAAAAAAACAAATCAAAAGTGTAAGTAATTTCAAAAGAAAAAAAGAAAATAAATTTTTTAAGGTTCCCAAAAGTTTAAACAATTTGAAAAGTGTGTGTGCAGCCCTGGTTTTCGACTCACAGCTGTTTTTTTTCCACCGCATCCCTGGTTCGGAGTTTTCGGAATCAGTTCGTTCGCGAACAAACACGATAGAACAACACCAATATCTCTTTGGCTGCGCGAAATTACCCAAAAAATTCAATGTTTTTCTATATTTTCGAATAGTATTATATGTGCGATATGATTGTTTCGTTGGGCTGAGTGTTAAAAAAGTGACTGTTTTGAATTCGTCACCAGCTTTTCGAGAGTTTTTGTCGGCGTTTTTCCCACTTGTTTTTTTACGCACACTACGCGCGAGCTACCCATGTGTGCGTGTGTGTGTGGATGTTCGTGTGAATAAAAAAATCGATTCTGTTGTAAGTTTTTGCCATTAATTACTCCGCCACATATTAAAGCCATTCTTTGGAATCGATGAAAATGTGTAACATGTGTGCTTGACCAAACCCAGCCGCCCAGAGATCTTGTCATGCTGGTCGGAATGGTTGTTTATAAAGCCAAACCAGTCCTACAAAAAAAAAAAAGAGTGGCGTGGGCGGACTTGATGTTTGCCATCGGAGGAGACACAGAGTCCCAAAGTTGCCACAAAAATGTGCATAGTATCTGTAATCCGACGCAACAGTGCATTCAAAAATCGGTCCAGCAAGCCCGGTTTTATATGCCGTACAAGGCAGGAGTTATGAAAGGGGAACGTAACTCTATTGAGTCCTATTAAATCCAATTGGAACTTAGTTTTGAAGTGGGTTATTCAGGTTCAAGGGTCTTAGGAAACGGAGATTTGTAACCCAAACATTATCTATGTATTTATTCCATATACATACAATGTGGAGTTTACGAAATTTAAAAAAAATCTGGTTTTCCTTTTTCAATATTGGTCCTCTTAAATCCAATTGGAACTTTGTTTAAAACTGGGTTTCCAGGTTTAAGGGTCTGAGAAACCTGAGATTTGTAACCCAAACATTATTAGTAATTAAAAATCGGTGCAGTTTTAGACCATATATACTCCATATATATATGTGGATTATACGAAATTTGAGAAAATCTGTTTTTTCTTTATCAATATCGGTCCTATTAAATCCAATTTGAAATGATTAAAAAAGTTGGTTTATCAGGTTCAAGGGTTTCAAAACTCATTATTACATTACATTAGTAAATGTTTGTACTTATACCATATATGTACATATTTGGAGTTTAGGCTTTTTGAGATAATCTGTTTTTTTTTATCATTATCTCAGATTTTTCATCAGGGATCATATCTTAATGCAATTGGACTTAAAAAAACAAAATTATTCTACAAGAACCATCTTAGATTTTGCAATTGGCTTTTTGAGGTGAATATTATTCTATTATAATTATATTATTCTAAAATAATCATCTTAGGTTATTACATTTTTTAAAAATAATAATTTATTGTAACTCTTGCAGTATAATTATCTTAATAAACTATGAATATAGCCTCTCTATAGTTATTAGTTCCTAAAAATCCCAGTGTTATTCCTTTAATTTTTTAATTTACTTAATTTATTGAAGGTAGAATTAGCTTCCTGTACTTTTAATAGTCTTAGTTGTACATTTCCGAACTGACAGCCCTAGTTAATTTAAGCATTTAACGCTTTAAGATGAGTTGCAAGACTTCATTGTGTTCTATTAACTTAAATCCCGGCAAATGTAGTTGATTAGGCTGCGGATGCATTACGGAGAGTAAGAATTAAAACATGGGGTCCTTGCGAAATGGAAGATGCAAACAAAAGTTTTGGGTGGCCAAAGAAGCAGAGAAGCCGCGAACCGCATTATCTTTTTGGCTTGACCCAAATTGCAACTGCAACCTCTGAAGCTCTGAACTCCCGCCTGTGGCCTTTGCTTTGTCTTTGTGCCGCCTTCAACTTCATTGTCCTTCTGTGTCCTGGGGTTTGGTTTTCCCCCACCCCATAATATTCGCACTCCTACTCTACTTTTTTGTTCGATTCCTGCTTACTTTTTTTTATCATTTAATGTGCGGCAAGTTAATTGCCAAAAGAACTTTGCCGAGCTGTTGCTGCTGTCGCCTTTTATCTGTGGCAAGTTTTTAAAGTATCCCACACCCCCCTGGCAAACTCATTTTAGCCGGGTCGAAATTAAAAGCTCGCCCGCCAGCCTCATTAGTTGGCAATTATGGGCCAAATGGCTTGTCAAAGTAAGAATTTCCTTATTGAAATTGTTTTGCCCTGCGGAAAGAGGCTCCAGTTCTTTCCTTATCAATAGGTTTCGCTATTTTTTTTTGCGTACTTCCCATTTCCCATGCCCATTTCCTCCCCGCTTAAATGACTTTTCATTTCTATTTGACGAAGGCGGCATTTTAATTAGATGTTTTTAGCTGAATACACACGAGAGACACCCGATACACCCGATGCACCCTAGTGTGGAAATTCTTGGCTGGTTTGGGCGGGTTGCATTCGACTTGGAAAAATTTGCAGTTTTCCTTTAGGGTTGTTGCTTCGAGTCCAATGACCAGGCTAGGCATCCCCTTTAATCCTGGTTCAAGCGGGGGTGAAAGAAATGTCACTTCAGAGGGGTTTCTATTTTAGATTTGCAGCCCTGCATATCCTGGGTATAAATAAGATTGCAGTTTTTCAAATGTATCTGATAAGGGAAAAATATGCAAGATACAGGATTTGATTGTTAAAGGATTTCGGAAAAAAATGTTGTTGCATACTTTTTAAATACCACATTTCCTTTCACTTTTCACGCGGATCGGGGATCGGGCCTTATCCCCCATATCCCCCCGTGGATCCTAGCAAAAGTTTTCCATTTAATGAAAAAATGTTGTTGCAAACTTTTTGAATACCACATTTTATTTCAATTTTCTCTCGGATTGGGAGTCCTTATCCCCCGTGGAACCAAGCATGAGGTTTTCAAAAGTATTTGATAACAAACAATTGGAAAGGTTCAACAGTGGCGGATACAGAATATAATGTTGTTGCATACATTTTGAATACCACATTTCCTTTCACTTTTCACCCGGGTTGAAGGCTGAGCCTTCTCCACCATATCGCCCAAGTGGATCCTACCATGAGTCTTATATATTTAGTCAAAACCTATTTTAAGTGAGTTAGGGTGTCTTTAATCTAATCTAAAACTTGTTTTATTTACCCATTATTTGAATTAGTTTTTATATTTTGTAGATTAAACTATTTTCCAAATTGAATTCAAGCTTAATTTAAATTTCGTACAAAACATCGAAATATTCCCGGTATATCGACTTCCTGTAATCACATGTTTCCATCTCGTTTTTAATTTTCGTACTATCTAAATCAGTTCTAATTAATTTGTACTCATATATTTAATGGTTCCAACTTAAATCTTGTATAAAACACTGAAATATTCCTGTTATTTCGATAGTCTTTAATCACATTTTCCCATATACATATTTTAAAATGTACGCAATAGCTCCATCTTAATTGATTTCTACTCACATATTTGTTGGTTCCAACTTAAAACTTAAATATTCTTTAATCACATTTTCCCATCTCTATACACAATCTTTAAAGTGGTCTCCTTATCTAAATTGAGTGTTCTTTATTCTTGTCAACTGCTCAACTGGCGCTGCAATAAAAGTGGTATTGTGGTAGTCTCTGGTCTCTGATCCATATCAACACTCATAAAATGGAAATAACTCTTGCCGAACGCGGCCAACTGGCTTCTTATCTTGGCCGTTAGTCAATTTTATTTGTTATCTATGTGTCTCCATGGCTGGCTTATTTGGCTTTTTGAAGAGCGCCTACGCAAAATGCTGAAATATAATCCACTCGACTTAATGGCCATTCTTTCGTTCATTGATAAGCTTTGGTCAACTTTGTGTCATGGTGTTCGCCATGTGGGAAAGTGCTTGTAGTCGTTATCACTTGAGTGATAGGATTTTATGAATAAAATTCAGGTTTTCTGGTTGATTAAAGTTAAAGTAAAATTAGTTTAATCTTTTTTTTTTGTACAAGATAAAAAAATTTTATTTATTATAATCGGAGTTTGATAAAGTTTTTATTTTAAAAATTCGGAATTTTGTGGTAGCATATAGAGTAGGTATTCCTTAAAAAAATATGCAATGTGGGTTTAATGGACTTTTCCTTTTTGGGGTTACACTAGATTAAATTATTTTTTCTGCTTATCTTTTTTTAGCTGATACATCATTTTTAACAAATGGTATGAACTGTTTTAATTTTTAAGTAACGGTTATAAAAAGTCAACGGTTTTTTTTTAAATATAAATATTTTTAGTTTTCATAGCTAAAATTTTGTAACGTTATCTTATGGTTTCGTTTTTCTTTCAAATTCTACGTTTTAACATTTCTATAAATGTTAGCATCGAATTTTCTGGCAAGACTTAAAGCTTCATATTATGCTTTTAGCTCAGTATGTAGACTTTCCAAAATAAAAGCTGATTTTCCACTCCTTGTGTACAGTTAAAGCTAAGCTGTAGCTTTGTAGGATTCAGGATTCTATAAATATAACTATTTTTATAACATATATGAATATATGCAAGCTATATGCTAGCTAGTTATAACATTATAACATCAATCTTGGAAAATAAGTGCTTTGGTATAAAAGTATTCTTCACAGAACTTTATTATTCTTATTTATTTTTATTATCGCAAAGCTTTTGTTCTTAATATAACATCAGGCACCTTATCAAGTGTATGACTATGTATACCAACCGTTCTGTATACAATTATTTTTACACGTTCAAAAAATATTATCATTTGAATGTATATGTTCACAATTCCTCCAGAAGTATATCATTCATTATTATATGCATTTTCATAATATTTTCCTGTAGGAATTTTTCTTTGTATAACATTAATCTTAAAATATGACAATAATTGAATAAAAGTGTACTTTGCAGAACTTTATTATTCATCATTGTAGCCATTATCGCAAAGCTTTAGTTCGTCATATAACATCAGGCATCTTCTTTTATATGTATGACCATAAAAAGTTCTGTATAAAAGTATTCTTCCATATTGTATCTTTCAGTTTATAATAGAGTAAGGAACTATAAAGCGTATGAGTCCTTGTATATCAGTGCACAATTCACCCCACTCTAGACGGAATAAACCACTGTTATACAACCATAATTAACCCCAAAGTGTTCTTCGTGCTATAAAACTGCGTATAACAGTTAACAATCCTGTCCTATATCTTAAGTTATCAACCCCTAAGTGTTCATTTGAGCTATAAAACAATGTATAACAGTGAATCAACCCACCCCTTCCCGCCGGAATGAACAACTGTCCTACATACTGAGTTTTCAACCCATAAGTGTTAATTTGAGCTATAAAACTGTGTATAACAGTGAATACATCCACCCCTTTGCAGCGGAATGAACAACTGTCCTACATTCCGTGTTTTTAACCCCTAAGTGTTCATTTGAGCTATAAAACACCCCCGTCAATTCAAATGAACTGCGATTTCCCCTTCACTGGTGACGATGTAAATGGAAATGGTTTTCTTGCTCACTCAGCTGCAAGGCTAATGAATGAGTTAAAAGTTCGCATTCCCCTATTCCAAATCCTCAGAGTGCCTTTGCAAAGGCTTCTGTGGGACAAAGTGAAAAAACCTAGTGGCACGCATATAAATTGCACGTTATTACCCGGTGCAACTGCAACTGCAGAATCGGACAGACATCGCATCCCTTGACGGTCACATTTTTTGCAAGTGGGTTTTTTTTTTCCCGCATTTGCATTTCGCACTAACAGAAAAATAAGCAACCGAGGGAAAATGAGTAAAAAAAGCAAAGCTTTTACTTTAATTAAATGCGTGCGTGTTGGGAGAGTCCCAATTTAGATTTGCTCTGACTTTGTTCTATATCCCCCAGATGTTGGCTCCTTGATTAACGGCAGTCGCCTTGGAGCTCCTCCTGTTTCCCTTGGCTCCCCGATGATTTTGCATAGCACACTTTTATGCTGATTGAGTGCGGCTTATCTGCATTGCCATATGCTCTGTATGCTATATGGCTATATATGGCTATATTCCGCCTGTGCGGGAGGAGTGCGTTAAGCCCGACTGAGTTATGACATTACTCAACCGATGGTCGTTTATGTCAATTGTAAGCAAATCAGCGCTCGGGCATTATCCATAAAAAAATGGAGAGCGCATATAAGAAAAGTAACCGCAGCGAAAGCCGAGACAAATGTCATTATTAAAATGGGCATAAAAATAACAAATGACAACTCGGCGAATGTAGTGCGAGGGTGGATTGGTGACTTTTTGGGATAAATATATATTATAATAGTACTATTAAAATGCTTAAAAAATATAAAAATAAATTTTAAAACATTACAAAATAATATTTCACTTATTTTAATTTTATTTATTGATTAGGAAAATATAAATATAAAAAAAAATAAAAAATTTGTATATTTTAAATGTTATTGATTTATTTAATTTTTATTTATTGATTACAAAAATAGAAATACAACAAAAATATTTAAAAAAATGTCTTACCTAAAATATTACAAAATAATACTTTTAATTTTATTTATTTATTGATTTACTTTCTAATAAAGAATAATAATAGGTATGAAATAGCGTAGAATAGAGTTTTTAAATTAAATTAATAATTAGATTAATATTAAATATGTATGAATGTTATTTTAGGCCTGAAGGATTCTGTATGAGTTTAAACTATTAATTTATTGATATAATAAATATAATTGTTTATATAATACAATATATTTTTTATAATACATTTATTTATTGAGAAACAATTATGATTAAAAATATTTATTTTTTTATAATACATTGAAAGAATTTATTTATATATTTTTTTAATTTTCTTTCCACTATTTATTTATGTAAGTGTTTTTTATATAAAGTTCTCTTTACCTTAAATCACTACATACAAAACCAAAGAATTAATAGAAAAAATATGAATTTATTTTCCTATAACATTGTCTTAATAAAACTGCTATACAATTTTAACCAAAAAAACCAGCCTCAGACAAATGAAACGTTAAGACTCTGAATTTATGCATTAATAAATGCTATTTTGATAGCTTCCCTCGCATGTTGATGGTCAGACGCATCCTTTAAGCAATAAAATACCAAGCTAAAAGCCCTTCAAAATGACACTGAGAGTTGATTGTTGTTATTGTAGCTGCTGTTGGATGTTGGCTGGTAACTGGCGCCTGCTGCTTGCTTCTGTTTGGAGCAAGTGCTATAAATTTGAAGTATTAAAACAGATATCGAATGGATTATTTTTAATATATGACCGGCCATATATATTCGAGAGGCAGACGAAACCCATACAAAAACCCGTAGACGCAAATCCTGGCTGGCCACCGAAAAACTGCAGCCTGTGGCTGTGGCAGACGCAGCAAAAGCAGGCGAAAGCAGCCCATTGATGCTGGTGGTGCAGCCAAGGCGAACCGAATCGCAATTAGCCTGCTGCAAGTGCCACCCACCCACGCCGCCCACTCCACCCACTCAGCCCCCACACCCACATATCGTTATCCTAGTCGAGTGTTGCTACAAATTGCCATCAGCAGCAGCAGCATCCACCCACCAACTTCCTCATCCGCATCCGCATTAGCATTGCCAACTCTCGAAGCATCACAGCTGGCATTTTCCGCTGCGTAATCCTTTTATTAATCCCCTTGGCTTGGTCTAAAATCCTTTACACTGCTGTTGGCACTTTTGCAAATCATGAAAAGAAACCGCAAGCTTAAGAAAAATATGTAGTACAAGTGCAGCCTGTGGGCTCGACTGTTTTGCTGCGCAGGTTTTGATCCTGAGAGGGGACTTATTTAACTGATGTAACAGGTAAAGCTATAATGTGCTTAAATCTATTTTAAACCATTACAAAAAAAGAAAGCAAAATATTAATATCCTTTAAAAGATTAAAAAAAAAAATGGGGCAATATCAAATTGATATGCAGCATAGTTAATTTCTGATTGTAAAATAATGCATGGTAAAATTGATATTGAAAAATGTCACTTTTTAGATCTCTCTCTCGAAGATTCTCTGACTTCGAAAAAGAGAGGAAAAGCAATATGGCGCCTAACATTACGTGAGTGAGAGCGAGAAAGACACATTCGAATGTCAAATTGATATGTGCAATATCAAGTATAACTTGATCTCGGTTTCATCAAATTGATTATAATTTCGTATCAAGTTTTATTTTTATTTTATAAAAAATATATAAAATAAATTAATATATTTATACACATATCGTTTATACCATTATTGCATAGTAAAATTTATATTAAAAATGTTACTGTTTCGATTTCTTAATTTCGAAGATTCTATGAATTCGAAAAAGAGGGAAAATAGCAATATGGTGACTAAATTGATCATATTTTCGTATCATGTTTTTTTTTTTGGGGAAATCATAAAAAATATATATGTTTTGAAAAGGATTTAGCTTTCCTTTATATATATTTAAATTAAATATTATTTAAATACCAAAATCTTAAAAACTATTTTACTCACAGTTTCAAAGCTTCTCCGATGTCAGAACTTTCCAGGACACCCCTTGATTATCCCTAGATAATAAGTAGCAAACCTTCGCAAAAACTCCTCGACCACTTGACTAGGGCTCCCTTGCTGAATTCTCAAAAATTTGTTGCAATGTTTAGCGTATATTAAAAATTAATTGGCCAAGGGTATACGTATATCTTTTACCCGCAGCAGTGCAGCATTCTCGTTCCCCAATTGCCCCCATTACCTCGTACCCCTTTTTTCGCAGACAGCGTGGAATATTTATGCCCACCGTGTAATTTGTGTTGATTATTTTGCCTTGTTTGTTGTTACTGCTGAGTGGAGCAGCTGCTGGTCCCGGCCAAGTGCTAAAAAGTATTACGCATTTCTTGGCGTATGGTTTTTTAATAAAGCGAATTAATCAGGACCTCGCCGGGGAAACAGTATAAAAGCTGCAGACGGAGGGAGTCTTCGTCGGGTCTCCTTCGTCGACAGAGCGACCCACCGACCGACCAGCGAGCCCCTTTCATCTCGCCAAAAGCGAGCTGAGCATTAAAAATTCAAAATGCACTTAACGAAGCATAGCGCGTAAACCGATAGCCAAGTTTGGCTAGGGCTGGACCGGGGTGTTGTCCGTTGCGTCAAAAAACCCTTTTTAATGCTATTGGCAAAAGGTGCTACGTGGGCATCCTTCTCAGGCATCTCAACTGTCAGAGGTCAGGCTGAGATTGCGACTTAACAACGAATGTTTTATACTGTAAAAGCTTTTCACTTGTCTTTTTGTTTGGATTGTAAATTTTAAAAATTCAGAAATCTGGCAAAATGTTGTTAAATTTTTTTTAAGAATTTATAAGTTACTTATGTCATGGCTATTAAAATAATGGGAAATATAAATATTCTTAAAGTAAAAATTTAAATTGATTGATGTTCATGTAAAAACGGTCAAAAACCTTTGATTTTTTTTTTTTTGGAAAAAGAGATTTAATAGTGATTTATGTCATTTTAAATTAAAGTAGAATTAAACACTGGAAATTCTATATGTTTAAAATCAAAAATATAAAGGTATATGTCACCTCATGTAGAAAATATTAAAAATATTTTTTTAATTTTATTTTATTTATTTTTATTATTTTTTTTTTTGTTTTTTATTACTTTTTAAATTTTTTTTTATTTTATTTATTTTTTTAAATTGTTTTATTATGACTTATGGCATTCCATATGAATATAAAATTAAATACTGGAAATTATATATTAATTCTTAAATTTGAATGTATTGTCACATAATGTAGAAAATATTAAAAATATTAAACACTGAAAATTCTATATGTTCTAAAACCTAAAATTTAAATGGCAACATAATGTAAAAATTATTACAAATATTTTTTATTTATTTTTTTTTTTAAGAAAACGTTTAGTCATATATAAGGGCATTTTTGAGTCCACACAAGCCACATACTTCGTCCATCATCATCGCCCGTCGACCTTTTCTTCTCTTTTTGTCAAAAAATATTGTAAAATCTTTTTGAGTTGGCGGCACTTTATCAACATTAGCGTTTCTTGTTGCCTTTTTTATCGCTGTTGTTGTTATTGTTTTTATTGTTGTTGTTGTTCGTGGGCTTGGCTGCTGCTTTTTTCACGCACCACGCGCAACGGGGTTTTGGGCCAGGCTAATTCAATTAGCTTGACTTTGCCACTTAAGCTTTGCCTTTTAATAATAAGCAGACGGTTAAGTACTTTACTTTTCGCGGCGACCGAGGAAACCGGGGAACCTAGGGAACCCAGGGAACCATGGAACTTGGCCAGAATACATTTAAATTACAAAAAGGGGGAGAGAGATGCGAGGGGGGAAAAGTGAAAATTAAACAATTTAGTGCTTTTAACCTATCGGTTAAATCAGAGGACTTGAGTCATAAATCATGTTTGCAAAAAACCGAAGCGAGTGGGAAGTGTGTTAAATGTCAATAAAAGGAGGGCCAACAACTCCTGCTGAGTATAAATGTCAGAGTCAACATGGCGTATGCGTAATAAATGTCATTAGTTTGTATGTTCTGGGGGGCGCATGCTAAGTGGGCGTCATATTCCATTTGCTTGTGCAATTGCACATAAATCAAATAAACAACTCAATTGAAATGTTAGAGCACTAATTTCATAATTATATTGTCATAGCCATTATCCTCCATCCATTCGAACCATATATATATCCCATCCATCCATTGTGTCCTGGCCGAGTTGCGTTTATGTGTGAGTGTGAGGTAAATAAGGCAAACAAACAAAGGCGCCGCATACTTTTCTGGCCACGTTTCAACCTTTAGCTTAATGAGTAAATCGTAAACTAATTGCAAGATAATTAATTTTAATTATTTGTGTATTTTACGTGTATTTCTTGGCCGGCATAATCAGGCTGGGACCCCAAAAAAGCCAACGGAACCAACGGAACCATTAAAAGCACATTAGCTTGTTAAGCGATGGCTTCACCTCTTCTCCTTTCCGCCCAAAAAATGCCGTTTATAGGCAACAACATGGCTAACACACACACAACACACACACTTGCAACTTTCTCCTCCTGTTTGTTGTCCTTTCCTTGTTCATACATCATTATCATTAAAGCGTTAAATTGTTCTGTTGTCTTAGTATATGTATTATGTATAAATTGCTCTGCGAATGTGTGTTAGTTTCGGGAAGTTTCACGTGCAACCGAAACAATTCTCATAATTTAGTTTGATGATTTCGGGGCGCTTCTAATTGTGGGTTTAGTGAATGGTATCGCATTTCTAATATAGTATAGCACATAATATGGTGCCACGGGAATTCGCAGCGAATGATTATTTTTTGATAATGGATTTAGTTTGCAGATTGAATAATTATGATGGTCATACGTTGATTGTGCGCACATTGCCATTTCTACTGTATTTAGTTACCTGTTATTTTCGATTGTAATAATGTTTGGAAATAAAAAATGTTCTGAATTTTTACTAACATAGGAAATTTAAAATAAGAAATTTACACAGAAAAATAATTTTACAAAATATCAGATTGATATGTGCAGGTCAATTTTATATTTATTAAAGATCAATTTTTTCATATCATTTTGATATGAATTAAGAATTTGTTTTTATTTTTCATTATTGGTTTAAAAAATACTAGGTTTGGTATTTTAAAATAAAACAAATGATATGAAAAAATATCCAGTTTATATGTTTAAATCATCAATTTTACATTAATAATACCTTCTTTTTATTAATATGTAATAAGGCAGATTTTAATTTATTTTATATCGCATTTTTTTATGAATAGATAGGATCAAGTCTTTTAAACGTCATTTTTCAAGGATATTAACAAACATTAATAATATTTGGACAAAAACAGTAATATCTGTTAGTCATAAATTTGACATAAATCATATTAACTTTTTATTATATTGAAATAAGGTAGAATTGCCCCTTTTCATATCGAATTTTTTTTCAGTAGTTAGGATCAGGTTTTTTTAAACGTAATTTTTCAAGGATATTAACAAATAATAATAGTCCTTAGCCAAAAACAGTAATATTTGTCAGCCTTTTAATGTAGGCAACAATTTAATGATTACATTTTCTATACAATTTTTTTTTTTGATTTTACCACAACGTATAATAGAACGGAAAAGCTTGAAAAGATCACGATTTCATCCACAACATTAAGGGGAAAAAAAGAAAAATTAAGCCGGACGAAAAAAAGCGAAACTTTCTTGTTACGTTTGTAATTTTTCTTGTCATTCGCTTGCGCTTTTCCTCCCTCCCCCAAAAATGTTGTTGATGTACAGTTACAAGTTTTCGTATATATGTGCCATACTTTGTACATGTCAGCATTAAATATTCATGATGCAGTCGGTGGACGGGCGACATACAAACAGGGGAATGGGATATATGTAGCGATAGCATAACGAAACATCTTCATACGCAGGAAAGACGGCTACACTTTTATGCCTAAAACATTTCGTCTGCAAAATGTTTGGTATTAGTTTATTTACCGTTACACGCTCAGTTACGGCTAACACACACACACATACAGAGAACGTAGAAGATAGAGTCATTTGGCACTGCCATTAATGTAGCCGCTAAGTGGCTATGTCATGCTAGGCTGGTCCAAACTCCCCAATATATATATATAAATATATGCGGGTGTATATAAAAAAAGAGGGAAAAAAACAACAAACTGAACCGCAAAGGGCTGTCAAGAAGGGCCCAAAAGATTTCCGGCTGAAAAGGGTGCGTGTCTTCTGCTAACTGAAAAGAGAGATGACGACGAAGTGGAGGGTCCTATGCATATTTCATAAGCAATTACTAAGCGAAACCCAGCGAAAGCGCGTAGGCGGATGTCAGTCATTTGTCCTCCTTGCGTTGACTTACCAAAGTAAAAAATATATATATATTTACAAAAAAATAACAACAAACATTAGCCAAAAAAAATTAAATCGCCACTCGTTCGCAGATGACAAGAAGTGCTCAAAAGTGGGCCACATAATTTATGATTTCATTTTATGACAGCACCACACACGCAACCCTCACATTGTTCGCTATGCCTTTGTTTCAGCCTTTTTTAAGTCATTGCTTCCTATTATATTGTTATTAAATTACATCAAATTGCTTTCACTTCAGGCCTTGTTTGGGTGTGTGGGTGAGTGTGTGACCTTTCAAAGTTCAAAGCGATTGACAGCCTGCTCTCAAATTCCATCCCATTAAAAGCTGATTTTGTCGTATTACATTTGCCAAAGCTATAAGCGTTCTGATGATTTTTTATTATTAATTTTTGGCTGGCTTGGATGATTTGCCGAAATGGATAATAAATTGTGGTAGCGCTTTCATTTGAGGGAATTACCTGAGAAAAAAAGTAAAAAAAGTTAAGAGTAAGAAAAATAAATCTATGGGATTTTTAAAAACTTTATGAGTAGTAAAGCTTAAAATAATTTATTAATCTTATAAATATGAACACACCGAAAAGAAACGAGCATAAAAACTTATTTATCCATACATTAATTCTAAACTATTGAGTTTCTAAAATATCTTAATGAGATGGGTATTACGTTAATTCTGTCAGAAGTGTTAAAACTAAAATAGAATTTACATTACTGGATATAAACTTTATAATATTTAGTATGAAATTAATACTACAGAGTTCAGATATTATATAATTTATTATTAAATATGACCACACATTTATACTGAATGTAGTATATTTTGAATAAAACTAGTTTTATGAGTTAAAACTTGTTTTTTTGGGTGTTGATTAATTAAAAAGTACCGAAATATGTTTTTTAATATCTTAAATAATTTTTTAAAATTTAATATTTATCATTAATCCATAAATTACAAATAAATTCCATGAGTATTTTATTAAAATTGGAGTTAAAATAGTGTTTATAAGATTTTCTCCTGAAAATGAACTTAAAGTCCTTATAGCTTCCATGGCTGTGATTGATTTGCCGCACATCGTCCAGTATTCCAGTCCCTTTCAACTGTCCGGCAATCCAGAAACACATTGCACTATGTTATCAAGAGGCCCGGCAACACATTGCCAAATTACGACTTGATTATCTGCCGTAGCCATCGCTAAACAAAAGGCAACAATTATCTTAATGCCAGGTGCAAGAAATTAATGTCCTGTAAGCACATTTCAACACAATATAACTAACGAAGACTGGGACTGTGACTATGACTGCGTCTATGAGTATAACGATGTCATCGCACTTAATCTCCGATAAAGGCGTGCGTCCTTTGTCCCCCTTCCAAATACAATGCCATACCATTTCGTAGGCATAGAGAGCGGCAAGTGAACAACGAAATATAGATTAGAGAAAAGGTACCGACAAATCGCCGTCTGTGCCAGTCTGGAACTAGGACATGGCTTCAAATGCCTCAAACCCATTACAAAAGTCCTTTTTTTCCCTGCTACCTTTTTTTTTTTGCTACCTTTTCTACGCTCCGTTGTCGCTGGGTGTCATCTATTTGTATTTTTATGTGCTTACTGTCAACGAAATAATTGACTAACATTGTGCTTCCCTGGGTTCAGCTGTGAGTGGTTAGCTGTTGACATCTTAAGTGAAAGGAAGAGTAAGTGCCAGGAAACCGGAAGTGTTTTAACTTATATTCAGATGGCGCAGAAGAGATGACAGTCTGTAGGGAAAAGGCCAAGGTAGCACTTAGATTAATTAATTTAAAATGCTTTTTCAATTAAAGGTTCAAAAAAACGAAGCTACATTCATTTAACTTGAGTTTCTCTAATAAGAAAGGGGTTTTAAACTAAAATAACTACATCCAAAAGAAGTAAAAAAGTACTAAAAGAAGTAAAAAAGTACTTAACACTTAAAACTCATTAAATTAAAAATTCACCAATATTAATAATAAATAATGTTATATCTAAACTCTGTAGTATTAATTTTATACTAAATATTAGAAATATTTTATTTTGTAATATATATTATATACCAAAATTTTAATTTTAACACTTCTTACAGTGTTAATGTAATACTCATCTTGAAACTTAATAGTTTAGAACGTTATAATTGAGAACTTCGACTATCAAATACCCGTTACTCAGCTAAAGCAAGCAGTCGCATGCAAGCAGTCGTTTGGAAATGGCTCCATCTATCGGATAATTCATTACTTGCTCATAATTTTTTAATGAGAGGTCCAATTTAAAATATTTGTTATACTTTTTATAAGGTATTACTAAATCAAAGAAAAGTTTTGTAGACTTCAGAATTAATTGTTAAGTTTCTATAATCAATTATTTTTCGTTGTAGGTAAACTAAGATTTCTATGATTATTTAGTTAAAACTAGCCTTTGATAAAAGGGGTTTACTGTACTTGGCTTGTAAGTACTCTCTTTTATCATAATCCCCGATACCAACCATTTCTTTCAGTTTTTTTTATGGCTTAAACGCTGGCATACCCTCTTAAGCTTTATGCGTTTCCAATGCATTGAGCCACAGGCAATATACAACAGAAATCGGTGAAACTTTTACGAGTTTACCAGTGAAGTCCACCTGTTCGGCATACAAAACTAGGAGCCATTTCCCCATTTGACTACCCTATCATATACATATACATATCCATACTACCGCCAGCGGACTACTGAAATTTGGTGCGTGGGGAAACCAATTTCCTTGGCGTAGCACTTACTGCTATTTTGGTAATATGACCATTTTATGGCTCACGCATGTATAGGCGGTTGGGGAAATGGGAAGAAGGTGCTAAAGCTAAACACGTACTACACAGGATAGGCAGCCTTTGAGGCAGATGAAATATGTGCACAGCAGCAGCAGCACCTGCTTTTTTTTAATGAAACAATCTCTGCAAATATGATATTTTGTATGCAAACATGCAAAATATTGTTGCGAGCCCCACGAAAAAAAAAGAAACGAAGAAAAAACCCAGAGAGAAGGTAGAAAAAGCGCACTCATCGTAAAAATAAATAAGCCTGGGCCCATGCTGAGCCATTTTTTGGGAGGGTTGCAAACGGTGGGCTACCTAAGGCACATGACAAAAAAAAACAAGATAAATAAATAAACAAATATTTGCGTTGACAATAAGCTGAAGCGAAGAGAGTAAGAAAGTACTATACCATCCAGAAGAAGAAAATGATTTCTTTAGAATTTCTCGGGATTAACAAAGGTTTTAAAAAATATATACTCTCCCAAGATGGCGAGAAAAATATTCTTGTTTTTATTATAACGCCCACAGTTTTCAAGCTGGAGCTATTTTGTTTGGTTTTTTAATATCTACCGAAACGAAGAAGAATTTTGTAAATCGGACCACTCAGTAAAAAGTTATAAGCAACTAATGGATTGTCGGCCACATAGATGGCGCCACTTTCAAGCGATTGCTTGGCCACTGCTTGCTTTAGCTGAGTAACGGGTACTTGATAATATCCTTAGCGAATAGAAGAGAGTAAGAAAGTACTATACCATCCAGAAAATCATTTCTTTGGAATTTCTCGGGATTAACAAGCGTTTTAAATAATAAATAGTCGCCCAAGATGGCGATAAAAGTATTCTTGTATCTCCAACAAGAGAATATTATAAAACTTTTGCAAAATTTACTCAGCCAAATCAAAAGTCAAATGAGCCTACAGCAAGCTGCAGTCAAAAGGTTCCCATTTTTAATACATCAAACCTTTGAGTTTGCAAAGCGAAAATTGTCAGCTGAATTCCAAATAAGAACCCATTTATATATATATACACGCTTTTTGTCATTTTTTTATTTACAACCATCCCCAAAAAAAAAAGAAAAACCTTGTCACTTTGTGTGCTGGCACTCAATACTCGTTTGAGATATTGTATATCAATAATTCAATATTTATTTTCATTTTTGTCGCAATTTTCGGTTTCTTATTTTCAGCTCAGATGAAAGTCGTAACGAGGAAATTTAATCTTTTTTCACGTTGCTTTTTTGTATCTTCACCTCCTGGCATTTTCACTTCCTCGTCGCCTTCTCGTTCGCCCAAAAAATATTATATATATTGTTTTCGTGGAAGGAGCCCCGAAAACCCAATTAGTTGACGATGGCGACGTTGATGCTGGCATTTGACATCACCGTAAACGGAACTGACTGACTAGACCTTCTTAAGCGAAACACCAATTGAAAATTGTACTCCACAAATTGTATTTACCGAAATGAAGTATAAATAAATCATCAGGTTTCCGTTACATTGAAATTGATAATCAAATCAGCAAATAATGGTCAAGAAAACTATATTGGGTTTTTTATGTATTTTGGTTTGTAGGTATATGGTGCGATACTTTGGTTACTTTAGGGGGATGTTCACTTTGAAGTTTTTCTTGTTTTGAGTCTAAAATTAACAAAATTACTCTAAAAAATTGGGAATTTATGGTATTAAAAAGAATGATAAACAGAGTAATGCTAAAGATTTGGTATTTAACATTAAAAAAAAATCATATATAAATTTATATTAAAAGTAAATAAAAATGTGGTTTTCAAAAAGTATGCAACAAAATTTTTTTTCAATATAATTTTGTATTTATCCTTAATGAAATCAAATATTAAATATATATTAAAGGGGGATAACTCCCCCCATAAATAGTGAATGGAAATGTGGTTCTCAAAAATAATGCAACAATTTTTTTTTTTTTGAAATCCCCTTTACAACGAAATTTTTGGAACCTTCACTGTATTTTACTATGATACTTTAGATCTAATTATACTTACAACAATGGATTTGATTGATTGTAGTCTTTTAAATTTGGATAGTAGTTAAGAATTTTTACAATTTATGTGCTTTATTTTTACAAGTGCCCATTGGCCGCCCTAAAACTTTGCATTTCTTATCGTCTTTATCACCCTGTCCATCTGCCGCCCACAAATCTATATGGGTTGTCGAACATTGTCCATTGCCTTGTGCCCACCCTACTAATTAGAATTTTGTGCCCTGATATTTCTCAGGCTTTTCTCTTTGGTCATTTGCACACTTTACATGGCTCCATGTCTTGTAGTCCCAGCGGAGGACGACATTTGTCTGCTTGGTTGTCCAGCAATGTGTCCTGCAGCCATATTATACCTCCCAACGTTTCCGTTTCCTTCTTGGCTCCCACAGCCCGCTTTTCCAACAAAGCTGTCAACAAATTAACTGTGACGCTTATGGGGAAGCGGACATATGGATGGGGTTTATATGGGGTTGTCCATAGTAGGAGGCAAGTGGAACGGAGGAGAGCCTGTTTTCAGGGCGATTGGGCTCGACATGCTTGGCATGTTTTGTTGCCCAGTTTTAGGCGGGAATATGTGTCGTAAATTCGCCCACACATTTCCCAACGGGGCTCAAAGCTGCCAGCTGCCTTTGGCCACAAATATTGAACAATTAGCTCGGCTCATGGCGAACATTTACTGGTGATTTAAATTTTTCTCTCCCTCCTATACTTTCTCGCCAGGGAGTTCTTTAAATGCCTTCTAATCTATCACATTTAGGGACTATTTCATACACAGAGAAAAAAAAGAACAAAAATTGTAATCAATGGAGTATTTTTTCATATCACCTTTGGTTTGTTTAGTGTTCATATCAAAATTATATTTTCGAACATATGATTTTGTACTATATTAAATCTTATCATTTTGTTATGAAAAAATGGATATGAAACAATTCCAATACCATATTGTTCAGATTTTTTCTCTGTGTGGAAAAAAATGCGATATGAAATACAGTCAATTCTACCTTATTTAATATCAAGGAAATCCCGATATGTTTAATGTCAAATTTATGATTCAAACATATAAATTTGATATTTTATCAGATCAGATATTTTATTTTAAAATACCATTTTTAGTATTTTTTGAATAAATTATGAAAAATAAAATAAACAGAATATTTATACATATCATTTTGATCTTAAAAAAACATAAAATTTACCTGCACATATCAAACTGATATTTTGTAAATATTTTCTGTGTATTACTCGTTTCTAAGAGCATTCGAAATTCGTACCTAGGAAACTTTTTCGGGTGTTTGCAATTGCTGGGCTTATAAACGATATATATTTTTTATATAAATAATTCTGGTACGTGTGGTAATGATGCCGACACGTGACAAGGCGACAACAGGGAAGAGAGACAGAGAAAACGTAGCAGACGGAGCGTAAAGTAGACAAAAGGCGCTGAAACCAGATATATTTTTCGGGAATATTTATTATGGCAGCCTGCAAAGGTGTATAAATTTGCATGAGAAACTGCCTGGCAGAAAGAAACTCTGCCTCATGTGTGTGTATGAGTGTGTGTGAGGTCCTTGAGCAGGAGAAAAGCACTGCATAAGCAAATAAACAAACAATACATAAATTTTTGAGACCAACATAATATGTAGGTGGGCTGCTTATGCCGAGCACGTTCTCCTCCCTTTTTTTCCATTCCAGTTTTTGCCGCCTGACAATGTTCTTGGCTTTTTGATTTTGTCCTGCTGAGCTCCTTGACTATTGTTCTTGTTTTTCTGCGGTGGCTTGACATTGGCTTTGATAACAATAATAATCATAATAATAAGAGCGTATAATAACAATCATTTTGCGACCCCTAAACGGCGCACACCTTAGCTAAGGTCCTCCCCCCTTTAAGTAAGGAACTCAATACGGCTGGGTATATTTTTTATAGATTGTATATTTTATTTTCTTTCTTCTACAAAATGCCTTATTTATGGGTATATTTATAAACATATATCACAATATTGATGGGCCACAGATCATCATCGTCTTGGAAGTACCTGCAATAAAGAGGGAATAAGAACATTAATAAAATTAGATCAAATGTTTATTTACATCTTATAAAATGTGTATTTTTTATTTCTTTTATTTATAGGTGATGCAAATGAACCGAAATTTTCTGTAGAACCCAGAGGACAAAGAAAATAAAATTTTGGCTATGTTTCAACACGTGAGTATTAAATTTAAAATGGTTATTATTATTCTGGTACTAATATTTAAAGAACTCTTATTAGGAATATATATATTTAATTAATAAAACTGAGAGATATGCAGTAACTTCCATATAAATAAATATATCACCTGAAAAATACGATACGTTAACTTTTGCAATTTTCCAGAAAAGGAAGAACTATTCTGTTCTGAGTCTAATATTTTACTTTCGAAATGTTTATTTTTTAAACAAAAGTTCCATGGGAGCTGGTTATGTTATTCATAATAAACTAGCCCACAATTATTATTAATCGTAAATACCCATTCATTAAATACATGATTTTTAATGATAAAAGACTATGATTGCTAAAAAAATGGTATTTAAAATAAATTATGTTATTTTGAGTTGTCAAATAAATTAAGAAATCTTAAGATGCAGTGTTTGCCGACGAAACTGTTTCCTATATTCGCCTCTATCTTATCTAAAAACCTTTTATTCCTGATTATTCTAAAAAAAAGTTCGCACGAACTAGACTTCCTAAAAATGCACTCAAAAAATGTTTGCTGCTCTGGCGATTTTTTACTTAGATTTGATAAATTTTCTACTGCAAACATTTTTTTAAAAATATTTTCTTAAAATAAATCAATTTTTATAAATAAAAGAATTCTTATCTGAAATATAAAAAATCGCCAGTGAAGCAAAAATAATTTTTTGAGTGTGCTGATAATTTTGATTCTAAGAAATAAAAGTTTTTAGTTTTGAAAAAAATCATAAAATAGTCATTATAAATTTTTTTTGAAACATTTTAAGGAATGTTTCTGAAAATAGTGTTATACCTATAAAAATATTTTTGAAGAGTTAGTACAAGGATAAATAAACTACTTTAACCATAACGAGTAGAAGATTCTTTAACCCTTCCCAATAACTATGCGAAAAACATTTTCCTATGTATTGGTCAGGAAAAATTTTTCCCCTGGCTATCACATTTTCATCTCTTGCTCATTTGTCAGTTCTTGTCAAATCCGGTCGGCAACTTAGCACACACCCCTATCTCCTCCCAAGGAGTTGATTTCCAGTTATCCCTCCGCTTTTTTTTTCGATTATCAATTCGCATACGTGCCAGGGCAAGCTTGAGAAAGCTTTTCAAGTGTCTAGACTTCTGACAACTATGGAATGAATGCAGTAAACAGTTGGCCAAGAATATTTGCCTTTCACTCAAAGTGCCCGTGGGAATGACGGACGGGGGGCCAGAGTGAGTGATTTGGATGTGTGTTCCCAAAAAGGACGATGTATCCTGGCTTAATTACTGAGCTTCCAAAAGGAGGTAGCTCCCCGGCGCAATCGAACTGATTTGATTGTGGGCAATATTCTCCATAAAGAAGGCTTTTGTCTCCAGCCGTGTATGCGGGTCCTTTCAAAAACTTTGTAAACCGGTCAGGGATATCCTTGTCATACAGCGCACACACACACACAAAGGCAACAAATTAAACTGTTCCTATTTGCAAATGAATTGTGCGTGGCGTAATTTCGCAGAAAACTTTCTATGGGATAAGGCTAGATAGGATAGATGGTTTGGTTTGCACAAGGCACACACGTTCCTTCCGCTTGAAATAAAATAAGTAGTATAATGCAGAAGGCAACTTGGCTGCCATCGAAATTGAAATGAAAGAAAAGGATTCTTGAGAAAAACAAAAAAAAAACAAGGAGAAGGAAGGAAGGCAGCTTTTGTATCTCTGCTGATATCTCTTTGTGCGTGTCCTGTGGGGGGGGGGGGGTTTAGGTTTGTACGGGTGTCCTGGCCGTAGGAAACTTTTTGTGTGGGCCCAATTCCTTTCTGGCGCTTCATACGCTCAATTGCTGGTGGTTAGCCGAGCCCGTCTGCGTGTTCTGGTCGACAGTCAATTGAAAATGAAATTGGTAAAAGTTAGCAGGGCCAGAAACTCCTCGTAGTGTGTGGGCATCTGTTCTTCTTTTGAGGGAAAGGTTCGGAATGCAGGGTTACGTGCGGACAAGCATGCATAATGAGGCCCACGATCCGGTTTTAACCTGGATGCGGGTTACCTTTGCAAATTAATACTAAAGAGACGCGTAAAAGTATGCAATGCCAAGTAGCAAGCATCTACGTGTCCTTACTGCTCCTAACTGAACTGAATACTCTTGCTCCCTTTTATGAATACTTTTCGCTACTTTTGCCCTTTGATCGTAAACACCAAAAAAATGTACCAAAAAAAGTTGCTTTGTTTGGCGCATATTTCATCAATGGACACGTCCTGTTGCTGTTCGGAATTTTTATAGATTCCACTCTTGAGTGCATTTGCTTGTTGCGTTGACTACGCACATTCCCCTCTATTTTGTATGCTTTGTCATTTTTTACGATTTATCAGCGAACAGTTTGTCGCGCACTCACACACACTTTGTGGCAGATTGCTGAAGATTATGTTTGGCGGAGTGGAGATCTTAGGGGTTTGCGTGCCAGAAGGGATTAGCAGGAAAGCCAGTGAGTGTAAACAACAAATGTGTTTATCTCATAGATTATTGAAAAACGCTTTAAATCGGGATATTTTTAAGTTAGAAACGTTTTTCCTTTAACGAAAATCTCTAGCAATAAATTTAATCATTGAAATATAACAACAATGCATATTAAAACTATAAAATTATTTAAATATACATTTTCAAATTTTTTATTTTCCTAGTTCTATCAGTATTTCCTTTTTTTAATTTTTGAATAGCAACTTTTTATATTTTAACTTGCAATATAACAAATTATAAAAATGTATTTAAGTTTTAACCATTGAAATATAACTAAGGATGTATATAAAAACTATAAAGTGGTGTAAAGAAAAATCAAACTTTTTATTTTCTTAGTTCTATCAAAAACTCCTTTTAACTTGCAATATAAAAAATTATGAAAATTTGTAAAAAGCTCCCATCAAATAAACAAATTTTAAAGTGCAAAAAAATATCTTTATACCTAGCGACTTATTTATTTTTGGATAAAAGTGTAATAAAAATTATTGAATAACTAGTATTGTTTTTTAAAAATATTCTTAAAAATACAACTATTAAAATGCGTTAAAATATACTTACTATTTTATTTCTCACAACTTTAAGAATTCAAGAGAGATATCAATTAGTCATCAATTCAAAAAGTATTTATGGTACAATTTCTTAGCCTCGTTATCTTCACATCTGAAAAATAAACCAAGAAATACGCTCTGTTAAACAAAACTGAAACAATAAAAATGTCATTTTAATTGTACAAAAAAAATACATTCAATTTCGGAATTTCTCTCGTTGATTTCTATGGTGATTTTATGACAAAAGCTAATGCTGTTTGCTTTTCCATTTGCCTAATTTTGTTTGCAATTGATAACGGAGACATTTTTTCCATTTGCATTTCAAACTTTTTAGGTCCGAAATGGGATACCAATGCAATTGTCAAATTTTTTGTATGCGTTTTAGTTTTTTGTGAACATTTATGCAAATGAATTCGATATCGAACATTTTCATCTGGAATTTTATTGTAGTTTTTGCTGAATATTTCTCAAAAGCGAATGTGAATAAATATATGCCTATTGGATTGGCATAGTTCTTAATCCTAATAAATGGTGACATGGTAATTGTTTGTCAATAGTGGGGGCAAATAATAGGTAGACCCGAAATAACTAATTTTTTTTCTTGTTGATTTAACAATTTTGTATGACAAAAAATAAAATCACATGTAAAAAAAAATAATATTTCATTTCCAGATGGATTCGTTATGATTTTTACATTATTTAATCACTAGGGATTTAAAAAGGTGTCTAAAAGTAGGCTGAGAAAAATTTAACGTTGTCTTTTGAAATATTCCCCATTTAAACTTTTTTGTTGCATACTTTTAGGCACTTTTATAAGTGTTTTCAAATCACTAGTAATTTTTTGTGACATTCTGTATTATTATTTTGTCGTACAAAATTTATATGGCACTTTAACAAATTAATCGCTTTGATTTTTATGTTTATCGCTCTCTAATTGCATTTATTGGGTTGTACGCATTTTACGGACTTTCCCTTTATTTCGGTGGCATTATTAGCCAACGCACTCGCACACACAGAAGGAATCGCACATAAAAATTTATTACGCCACGCCCACCACTCCGATTCACCGCCCCAATTCTTTCACGTTAAAGCCGCATAAAAATAAATAAAATAAAAGGGGGCGCGCAAAAAAAAGAGATAATTTCTTTGGTGGCGGGATACTCACATGAGCAACAAATGCACTTCATCGGCAGATTCTCCATTTTCTTGGCTTTTTGTTTGGCCATTTTCCGAGTTTTTCCCACGGCGACTGCTGCTGCTGCTGCTGCTGTGTCGTTTACATATCGCTTTTGGCCCTCTTCGCCCGTTTTCTGGGCCACGTTGCGCTGTCTAAACGATTTACGACACTTTTGCCAACTGCCTGACGCACACATTTGCCATATTGTTTGTTTGTAAGTTTTTCCCTGTGTGTGTGTGGGTGAATGTCTGTGATATTAGCATTAAACAAACCCACACAATCGCACGCGAACAGGAGAGCAGAGGAGTTAACTTGGCCAAAAATGCCGCACACGTTCATTTTTATTATGTTAAATGTCTCCTGGGGGCCTCGAACATCAGCATCTGCAAGTTGTTTCCATCTGTTTTTCGCTGGCTTTCTCTTCTCTCCTCCGCCTTTCTCCATTTTTTGGCTTTTGCTAACTGTCACTTCGCTTGTCACATTTCACATTCACTTAGACTGCAGGATTAAAGCTGGAGCGCGCCAAAAAGTATGCTATCCAGTCGAAATTAGCACAGAATATTTTCTCGCTTTTTTCCCCGAACTGCTCTGACTCGGTTTGCTGCGAATGGCGTCCTGCCTGAATGCGTCTTTTTAGCCGATTTCAGCTCACTGCCCGCCGCTCCAGTTGAAACTGACGACTGGCGAACGACGGTCAAAGTCAATGGCGGGTTTTTCGTGCTAACCAACCATTCGTATTTCACCTTCGGCGGTGAGTTCGGGTTTTTCAGAGACGAACACTTACGATTTAGCCACGTAGAAAGCTCCTTTTTCTGCCTTATAGCATCCAATTCTCTTTGAGTGAGTCCTTGCTGAGCGGGACTGAGCTGTTTTAATCTCACACTTAAACCTACTCTTTTGGCTCCTAAGACTCGAAATGGGTTTATGAGTTGAGTTTATAAAAGCCACTGTAAATTTAACACATCTCATTTTAGCCAGTTCTCTTAGAGTCAGGAATACGAGTTACATTTCCCAGTTGCTATGGCTGTAAACTCTATTTTGAGTTGAGTTTAACATATGAGTAACTTACCCAGAATGAGTTTTCTTCATGTAAGAGAATTTTTCTGGGCTCTACTGTTATGTTATAAAATGACTCTGAATTTATCTCTATTTTTCGAGACCCAAAAAATTGGTTTTAAATTAAAAACTTTCTTTTAAAAGGACCTCATAATTTATAAATATCCTTTTTTATGTGTTGTCATATCCATAAAACTTGGGATTTTTTGAAAATATTATAAAAATATTTTTAAAAACAACAAAAGGCTTAAACAATCAAAGAAAATTAATATTAATTTTTATTTATATGTGTTGTCATATCCTAAAAACTTAGGATTTTTTTTAAAACAGTTGTTAAAGGTTTTAGGACCATGGACCATGGACTTTAAACATTTAAGAATAACTTTTTAATTGATTTATTTCATATTTTTTAAAATTAAAATTTAAATATTAATATAAAATATTAGAACTGCTAATTATTTTATAAATTATTTATTTATTATTTTGTGGTTGAGAAATACTTTGAGTTATATTCCCAGTTGGAGTTTTATGTTATTGGTTCAACAGTTTCATAACATTATGAACTCTAAGTTATCTTGAGATAAAGTCTAAAAGTCACTCGGATTGTAAAGCTCTTAACTTTTCTCCCGTGCTCTACATAAAACTTATTTTCGAGTGAGTGACATTACCCAGTTTTTCTCTTTCATCTCTCCCACAACTTCGTTTTACCGAATCTCCTCGGCTTTACCGCTCTTTGCAAAACCCACCACACTCGGGCTCGTTCGGCGCATCCTCGTGCTCGCCGGAGGACTCTTCGGCTCAACGGGCGACACACAAACGCACACACTTGACTCGAGGAAAAACACGAGCGGCCGTGCTCCTAGCCTTAGCCAATCGTAAAAGTTTTGTACGTATTTAGTACAATTTCGGGATTTGGCAGGATGTAACGAACGTGTAAGAAACAGAGCGCGTCCTTCTCAGCCGTATGTGTGCGATAATCGAGCAACCAAATAAAATATAATCGCAAATAAAAATCGTAAAAAATCTAACAAATCGCTGGAATACATTTATCAAGTGCTATAATAAAATACAAAACTAATGCAATGAAATAGCAAAGAGTAAAGGTGTTTTTGGCAAATTCCGGCAAAGTGATTTTTAGTCAAGTTAACCAAAAACCAAATCGTCGAAGTCTTCGGCTTGCCTCGGTTCAACCCCCGCCCCCCACCACTCGTATGTGTACTTGTTTTTGTGAGCGTGCTTCTTGCCGCAAGCCGGTTTAAAAAATATTTCTATAATTACACCACCCCCCCAAAAAAAGATGTGGGTTAAAATTCCCGTGAATCCCCGCGAAACATAATTAACGGCAGAGAACAACTGAGGATGCCCGATAAAGATAAAGCAAAGAATCCTGGCAGATGAATCGGTAAAATATCTTAGGGAGAAGTTATCAGAACCTTTGTGTGTGGTGTTTCTGACCTGGAATTTTTTTATGAATAAGGATATAGTCGTAGTTCTGATCTGGAATTTTCTTATAAATAAGGATATATTCGTAGTTCTGACCTGGAATTTTCTTATTAATAAGGATATAGTCGTAGTTCTGACCTGGAATTTTCTTATAAATAAAGATATAGTCGTAGTTCTAGCCGGGAAATTTCTTATAAATAAAAATATATTTGTAGTTCTGGCCTGGAATTTTCTTATGAATCAAGATATAGTCGTAGTTCTGATCTGGAATTTTCCTATGAATAAGGATATACTCGTAGTTCTGACCTGGAATTTTCTTTTGAATAAAGATATAGTCGAAGTTCTGATCTGGAATTTTTTTATGAATAAGGATATAATCGTAGTTCTGACCTGGAATTTTCTTATGAATAAGGTTATAAGTCGTAGTCCTTATCGTTTTCGGGCCCCCCTGCTAATAAGACACGCCAATCTTGTCCCTATTCGGAATGGAGATTGAAACGATTGTCCAGGGAGGATGGGAATCTCCATCGGTAGCCTTATCCCCATCCCCATCCCCATTCTTTAGTAATAGTGTCGTTTCCTTTATTTGTCCTTTTATGTTTACCTTTTTTGCTTGTGCTCCCTCGTTTCGTCGTGGTTTTGGCTTAGTTTGCTCGCACACAATTGAAAATTCAATTGATTTACAAAATGAAGTTTACTGGTTTTCGGGACGACAGATACTTTTTATCTATTTTCATTTGCAGTTTTACGAGTTTTCTTCCTATTTTTTTTGCCCCTTTTCGGCCCGACTTAAAGCGAAACTGTTGGCAATTTTTCACAGCTCTCTCTTTTTGCGAATCCCGGTTCCTGGAGGGGTTTTCCTGCAGTTTGGTGCGAAAATAACGCTGCGTCCTAGAAGGATTGTTGTGGCCGATGTTTTCGCTGGTTTCCGATTCGGGTGCGCCGTGTGCCGAGTGTGTGTTTGTGATTGGAGCGGCCTAAAATCGTTTTAGGACCAGCTGCGAAGTGATTTCCAGCTAGGGCACAAAAAAAAAATAGGAAGGAAAATACAAAAATAAAAAGGCCTGCAGTTCTTGTGTGTGTGTGAGAGTGTGTGTGGAGAGTGGGTTCTGCAGATTGACATAGTTATGTCCTCGGCGAGTAATGGGAAATCCTTGGCAAGAGCTCAAGAAAATTTAAGTTTTTCTTTTTTTTTGCCGCTGGCCTTGCGGATTTAGCAATTCTATATTTTTTTAAAGGTTTAGAGTGCAATGATGTTGACTTTAGAGTTTTTGCAAGTATTTTGGTTACAAAAATATAATATTTTTTATTTTGGCAAGTAATTTTCGTCTTTATAAAGATTTTTGTTTAATTTTCTCAAGAGTTTTATATTCTTAAATTCAAGTAAAATAAATAAAAGCCGTGGGCTTATACATTTAATAAACTTTGAGGTCTAATTTAGTCAATTTTCTACATAATATATTTTTTTGCATTTTTTTCGGGCAACCTAAAGCCAATGTTAATAGAACCCAGCTTCTCAAGTCCTTCACTACTTGCCTCAAGGAACTTAAGCCGTTTTGGTGTCAAGTGTTTTTACTGAAACAAAAATCAGAACGTAGAAAAATTGCAGACGAATTCTAAGAAATCCTGAAGAGAGGGTCAAGTGAAAGTGTAATATAATACGCATACGCCATGTATGACAAAAAAAAACTAAAATAGACTGCTACTCCCAAATTGGAAGAGACAATCGGTAATCAAACGATCTCGTTGACAACAGCTATAGTTATAGGCTAATTTATGCATTACATTAGGTTAATTGAAATTATATCGGATATAATATATCATTCATTCATAGGTCCCTCAATAAGGCTGAAATATATGTGCTTTTGAGGTTAATTAGGTGCGGATTAAGTAGAGATAAATAAGATAGTTGTTAATAATATTATTATGTGGATGGTTCTAATGAAAGAAAATAATAGATGCATTAAAAAAAGAGAAAAAAAAATAAAAAAAGAAAAAAAGTAAAAAAAAAAAATTAAAAAAAAAAAAAAATAAAAAAAAAATAAAATTGAATTTGTTTCTTATTCCTCTTGAAATAATGGAAACAAGTTTTCACGATATAAAATTAATGAAGTGCGGATTAAATAAAGATAAATAAGGAAATTGTTAGTAATATTAATAGGTGAATGGTTCTAATGAAAGGAAACAATAGATGGGTTATGGATAAAAAAGAGGGGCATATATTTTCTATTTCTCCTGGAAAAATATGAACAAGTTTCAACTCATGGATATTCTCATAAGACCGAATTCAAATTAATTAGGTTAGATAACTAAGATAATTGTTAGTAATATTAATAGGTGGATGGTTCTAATGAAAGAAAACTATAGATGGGTTAAAGATAAAAAAGAGAGGGGAGTTTATTTACCATTTCTCCTGGGAAATGTGAACCACTTTCCACTTATGGATATCCTTATGGGCCCCAGGTTAAAATCAATGGAAAAGCCTTTCAAGGGTCTTTCCCCTTCCCCCACTTTTCTGTCTGTTCAAATAGCGTTTTACCCACCGTTCGTCATGGCATGGCTGGCACTATATAGGCGGCCGATCGGCCACACCCTCGCCTTTTTCCAACGCTTGTTGTTGACGTTTACAATTTGGTGTTGAAAACTTCAGCTGGAAATTGGGTAATACCCGCGATGATGGCGTTGGTTGGATGATGACTGCGGCAATCCTGCATTAAGTACCCGCCCGTTTGTATCTGTATGTGTGTGTGTGTGTGTAAGCGAAGGGGTTTTGCAACAAAGAAATTTTAATTTATATAGAATGAGTTTGGGGGCGGTAGATGATGGTAGGTAGTCCTTCCATATCCTTTTTTTGCCCCTCGTCCTGCAATCGTCAACATTCCGATGTTCGTGTTCAGTACTCACAGTGCACTCACTCACATGCACACACCAAAAAAAAATCCAATTATTTTAAAACTTTTGACAACTGCAACAACAACAACAACAGCAGCAGCAGCTATGAAAACAATAAGAAAACTGACTGAACAGCCAGAGGCAACAAAAACAATATATATATATATAGAGGAGAAAGTCGAAAGTCCGCAAAAAATCAAGCAGAAAAAAGAAGAAGTGGATGAAAAGGGTTGCCAGCCATTATAACTTCACTTGAAAAGTTTAATTGATTTTTACAAGTGCATATATATGGAGAGAGATGGTCGTATATATACGGAGTAAGGGGTTCAGGCCTACCTGCAATCGTGATATTTTCTTTTCTTTTTTTTCGTACAGCTAAGTGGGTCTATAACTTGGTGTAAACAAAGTAGATGCAAAGGAGGTAAAAAGTGAGGGGTTACGGAAAAGAAATCAAAAGTAGCTTTGCCCCATGAACTGGAGGTGCAAATTCATTGGTCTCTTCCAATTGGTTAGGCTTTTATAGTGTTTTTTTTGCTCAATTCTTGCCAGACTTTTGGGGTTTTCCTTCTTTTTTCGACTGCTAAACCTGACTTTTTAATTGCTGCTGAGTGTGCTCCTGTGTTGCAGTAATTATTGGGTTTGCCTTTGAGGGATTTGCTTTTAGGTGATTGCCTTAATGAGTGCTCAAAGTTAGGCAAAGGACACAGAAAAAAATTTAAAAAATACCAAATTAAAATGAGCAGGTCAATTTTATATTTTTTAAGATCATTTTGATATGAATAAACATGACTTTGAACTTATTTTTGATTATTATTTGAATAAAAATTAAATTGGGTTTTAAAAAAAATAAATGAGATGATAAAATATCAAGTTGATATGTTCGAAACATAAATTTGACATTATTAATATAAAATTAGGTAGAATTGAACGTATTTCATATCAATTTTTTTTCTGTGAACTTGGAACAAACCAACCAACAAATCAACTTTGTTAGCAACAAAACATTTAACTGATTTCCTTGGATTTGCATGTGTTTATTCTGTAATTTGGTTTTTTGATTTTGCACTCGAATTTAGATGTCATCTCAAATTAGATTCTCTTTAATTTTGATTTTTCGAGAACTTTACCAAACCCAGGCTTTGATTTTTAGTTAATTACTTTAAAAAATCAATTTATTTCCACACTCAAATAAATTTGGTAAATATTTTTATACAATATTTATTTTATTGTTTACTTTTTGGGAACTTAAAGATTGAAGAACTTGAAAAATATTTAGCAAAATAATTTGTTTTCGTCAGAGACAACAGTTCATTGTGAAAGATATATTTGTTTTTGATTTTTGCCAGCTAAACGAGGCCAAAGGATTTTCACTTTTCCCCTTTTGGCCACAGAAACCACACACAAAGGTCTCTGACAATTTAAGCCAGGTCGACTGACTTTTATCCTTAACAATTGTTTTTCTTTCTCTCTCTCTTTGGATCCCCTTTTTTTCTACAGGAACAGCAAACCGGCAAACAGCATTGAATCACAACATAAAACAAAAATAATAACATAAATCAATAAGACAAAAGAATAAACTGCATATCTCAGATTATATTTTAGATATAAATCATATATAAGAGTTCTTTAAGTATTAAGTTCAGGTTTTAGGCAGGTAAATGTATTTGATCAGATAAGTAACAACAGCTTCCCTCCACATGGTAACCATTCAATGATGATACAAAACTTGGCAATTGGAACAACAACAACAACTACTGCGAATATGTCGACAACAATCAATATGTGTGATCAACAACGACAACAACAACACCCTGTACAACTGAATGCAACGTGACGACAACAATTGCAAAATATATTTATAACGCATACGACATGTTGCTATCATGCCAATAATGATGATGACATCGCATTTACTAACACATCTTGTAATATCCGATGATTTTCGGCTTGCGAAAATGTATTTAACGAACGATTGATTGCATACACTGATGTAATAACTACGACTACGACAAAAAAAATCATTAAATTAACTATAAAAATACAAAATACACGCACACTTTACACTATCCTACAAAAACTAACACCCCCACTTGAAAAACAAATATTTCCTATCGACTTTTGAATTCCAAATTGGCACCTACAGCAAAAGCTTGAGTGCCATTTGGCCAAAGAGTGAGTCCGTCAGCCAAGAGAGTAAGTCTGACAGCGACATTTAGCGACTGTGTATATAAAGAAAAAAGCATTTAAAATTATAAACCCCCGTTGTTGTTGTTGACAAGAACAAGAAACATATATAGCGAAATAATGGGTCTGCAGATGACAGCAGGCAGTAGTCCAATTGCAGCAGCTTTCAGCCTCTTAGCGTTGTTCTTGCTCACCTGGACTTTTAACATCGTCGATGCAGCCCGTAAGTATTTAGAACTTAAATTATATTTTAATATACTCGACCGTTTTTATGCCGCTCTTTACACTCACACACAAGTTAGGCTAAGTTTACGCTAAGTTTACGCTCTTAATTTTGAACATTCTTGCCAGCGAGCTCAACTTTCAAGTGGAGTTTGGGTTTACTTGGATTTCAGCTGAAGTTCGTTCGGCTCAAGTGCTAAAATTAACTTGGACGAGCATAATATTTATAAGGCTCAAGCATTTGAAAGCGAAATAAAAGAATTTTAATCAGTTTGGGGCTCAAATTAGCCAAAGCAGAAGCCGGAAAAATTATAACTTGAACCGTTTTAATTAAAAGAAAAGGGGATTGATGTCGGATTGCTATATAGTTCACTTATTAATTAGCGGGGATCTTAACTTTTGGGGTTCTTAAAACGTTGATTTATTTATCTTTTATTTCCCATACCCAAAAGAAAAAATGAAATGATAAACGATTTAAGATTATCCTACATCAAGTTGGATTTGGTATTACACATCTCAATTTGATATGTTCGAAATGTAAACGTCATTTTCTAAGTAGGCCAGTTCGAATTTCGAAAGCTTCTTTCTCGCTCCCACTCAAGTAACATAAGTCGCCATATTGCTGAATTCCATTTCCTTACTTTTTTGAAACCCCCTTCGTTTCACATGCTCCCTAATTAATGTTCAAAGAATTTCATAATTTGCTTTGCTTACATTTAGAATTCAATTACCAATTCCGCCCGGCCAAAGTCCGGCCCCACTGAAAGCCATTTTCGTCACTTAAGAGAAAGGAAAAACAAATAACAATCAAAGTGTTGACATTTCAGAATTGCAGTCAAATGTGGCTCATATTTTGCGCCAAGGCAAGGCCTTTTGTGGCCATGGAAGTGGAAGTGTTGAGGCTGACTTGTGCCTCCTGGCGCTATCCACTCGCCGTGGCACTTACCTTTCATAGACGCTTCATTTCATTTTCAGGGGGGAGTAAGGGGTGGTGGAAAATGGGCTGGTACAAGCGGTACGTGGAGCGATAAACAAGCTGCAGGGGACACAGTGAGTCAGAAAAACAGGCAACACAAACGTTGCACATCCTGATGTATTTTCTGGTTTTGTTGCCTTTTTATTTGTTGTCGTTAGCCTGGGCAAAAGCAAAAGCTGCTGCTGTTGCCTGCTTTTTCCTGCTTTAGCCTGCAGTTTGCAGTTTGCAGTTTGTCGCACCTCTTTTTGTGTATGTGGCATTAAATTGAAATTTATGCGGCACTTTGCCGCGTGAAATGTTTGTACAACTCGTTGCGGGTTGCGGCTTACTACCCTTTTTTTTGTTTTTAGCTGTTTTTTTTTTAGCTGCTGCTGCCAAAGCTCTTCGGGCGTTGACAGACCGACAAACTGTTGGACAGCAGCATTGCAGGGGAAAGTATCTAAAAACATATGCAAAACTGTTTGCTGTTTGCCATGTAAATGGTTTTTGGGGGGCCCTCACTTTTTGCAACCACCCCACCCCCCTTTTTGGCCAGCTAATTTGTCGTTTGTTGGGAAATTATGACACAAAAGTCCCGCTCGACAATTGCCGACTTAACTCAGCTCCCAAATATATATTTCCACGCCAAAAAGGGAACTTATTTCACTTTTGGTTTTTGCAACAAGTTTTAATTAATTTGCCGCAACTCCAGGCTCCAATGCTCCAATCTCTTGCTTTCCTTTCATTTCACTCATCAGTTGGGTAGCAAAAAAAAAAAAAAAATCAGATGGAGGAGGAAAAAGTTGATGCTACGATAATTTGAAAAGTTTTCGTTTAGACAGCGAGAGCGCGGGCAAAAAAAAAAATATATATATGGGAATGTGGAACGAATCGCTTCCTAAACTAAAGACCGGGAGCACCGGCACTAAACTATATGTGCGTACAGTCTCCCCACATATATGCTGGCTATATTAAGCCGCAAATAAATGCCAGAGCCATAATTAACATATAGCCAAAGTTTGTTAGACTCTCATCCCTTTTGCCCCCAAAAAAAGCCGCAAGTTAAACTACGCGAGGGCGGAAAAGTGTCGGGATGAAATATGGTTAAAGTCGATGCGCGCTCGTGTTTGCTTTTGTGGCCAAAAGTAATCCGAAATTGATAACTTTCCGAGTTGATGGAGTTCGCCAAGCGAAAGGTAATTAAACAGTAGACGTGAGAGTAATCGGTTGGCTAAGGAAATTCCAAAGCAGGCAATCACAAATCAATTCGAAAAGTTTTCCCATGGATATGTAATTTTTGGGAAGTTTTCTTGGGTGCATTTTCTTATTACTAATTTTGTATATTTTTTTTAGAGCATTTTAAAAGATTTTATCAATGGTATACACACCGAATAGTATGATCATAAAAACTAAACTATTCGGACATTTAATTTAAAATATTGAGATTCAAAAATATCTTAATAAGATCAAAAATACATTAATACTGTCAGAAGTGTAAAAGTTTCAACTTTTGGTATAGAACTTACATTACAAAATATAAACTTTTTACTATTTAGTATTATATTATATTATTTAATATTTTATTTAGTATTAATTTAATGCCACACTTTTATACTGGATCTAGTATAATTTAAATACGAGTTTTAAGAGATAAAAGTTTTTTTTGGGTGTACTTCAAAAGTAAAATATTTAAAATTTTTCTTTGTTTTTTAAATGTTGCAATCTTTTTTAATTAATAATAAAAAAAAAATCAAAAAATAATTATTATTAGTTAAAATAATGCTTATAAATAATACAAATTATTTAGTATGTAAAATTCGAATTTTACAAGTAAAAAATTGGAAAAAACAACTAAATATCGCAAAATTCTAGAAAAGAATAACAAATAGCCCCAAAAAAATGTGAGATTTCCCATCAATTGTTTCTCCTGTCAGTTTGGTAAATGGCAAATGGCCAGAGCAAATGCGCGTGCAACTTTGCTAATGCCGCATATCATTATATTAGCAAACATCCCATATAGAAATGCCCACGATTCGCATATATCTGAGTTGTTCAACAATAATAATGTCCTGACATTTATCACACTTTTTTCCGCGCTGCTCGTCGACGGACAAGTGACCAGCTAAAGTGGCTCTAAAATTTCAGTGCCCAAATGAGTGGAGGCCCCACCTCCCACTTAGTGGGTTACAAAAAAAAAAAAGGAAAACCCCACCCTAAAAAAAACGACGGAAGAAAAGACGGAATGAAAGAAAGATAAATAAATGTTGGCAACAACAAAGAGCAAAGCGCCATAAATCTAAATAACAAATTTTTACGAGAAACGAGACCATAAATAAGATGTTTGTTGCGGCCTAGCGAAAAATAGTGTGGACGGTTGAGAGGGGGGGAATCCCCGAAATGGTTTTGTACGCAGCATTCCCGTTCCCAATCCCAGTTACCATTTCCCAGAGGTTGTCTCTGGCCAAGCGGCAACAATTCACCAGAGTTCTGTTAATTTAATATTATTACTTTTCATTACAACAAGGCCTTCGTCCTTTCCCCCTTACAAAATGCTGTTAGTTTTTTTTTATTTTTTATTTATATGGGTTTTTTTGGGGGGCAAGGGCAAATGTCAACACATTAATGCGCGTGGAGATGGACGCCTCGAGATAAATCAACATTTATCTGTGAGCATTGCTGACAATTGAAAATGACCGTCTATTTCTTTTGGCTAATTACGGCCTATTAAAAGCTTTAAATGTATTTTTGGCAAAGAGCCCATATTTATCAATGTTGAAAGAAGAAGAACCATTGCTGCAATGTTAATGGGAATTCCTATCAATGTAGATGGTTTTGTAAATTTTCTTAAACTTAAATAAATATTTAATGAAGTAAAAGTAAGATCAAGAAATTAAGAAATATCTTTAGTTCTTAGGCAATACATTTTTATTTCTTTTATTTTGATAAACGGTTTAAATTTTAAATTAAATATTTTTATTGAATTAATATTATTTTAATATTTTTAAAAATGTGTAATTTTTATTTGTATACATTTAATTGTGTTAGTTATGTTCTTTTTTAATTTTTTAATTTAAAAAAAAAATTTTTTTATTTTTTTTTATTTTATTTTTATTTTATTTTTATTTTATTTTTTTTTATTTTTTTTTAATTTTTTTTTATTTTTTTTTATTTTTTTTTTTAATGAATCAATATGTTTTTAATATTTGCCAAAACTTGTACATTTTATTTATGTAAATTTAATTGTGTTAATTATTTTTGTTTACATTTTCAAGCTATTAATTTTTTTTTTTTTTTTTTTTTTGTTTTTTACATTTGTAAAGACAATTTTGTCTAATTTTATCCAATCACTTCTTCTCTTTAAATTGTTGAGACTAAAAGCCTTAAAGAAACACTTTATGCAAATGCCTGCACTTGGCTTTTAACTGTCTCAGGGACAATTTGCTATTTATTTTTATTTTTACCACTTTTTGCTGGCCACTTTAATTAGAAAAAATGTTAATTTAATGCTTGGCTGGCTTCGTGGCTGACGGGTGGATGGTTCGGGGTGAATCGGTATGTTTTCGGTGAATTTGCCACTTGTTCATTTGTTTTTACAGCCGCCTGATGACGCTGGAAAGTATGCCACACCATCCGCGGCCATGAATACTCATACAGATAGCTACACTCACAACACGATGACAATTGTTTGCCCATATGTCCCAGTCATATTTTCGACAAGCCGCAAAAAAGAAGGGGGTACAAAAAAAAAAGCTGTATAGAAGTGGACAGTGAAAAACTGAACATTTTGCCGCGAACACTTTTCATGTAAATGGCGAAAAATAAAAGTTGGTCGGCCGAGTGTGTGCTAAATGATTCATGAGTCATGTGTGTGGACTGCGAGTGGAGATTGAAGACTCTGTGCGAGTGTGTGGTTGTTTGCCCTAGGCCAGAAAAGTGCTTAACTCGTAATTTTTGTTAGCGCTCTACGTGCAAATAAGGCCACTGAGGCCGCGCTTTTCCTTCATATATATTTTTTTTCTCCCTAACTCAGTGGGCTTTCTCCGGCTGGCTTTCTCCTAGTCTCCCACAGCAACAATTTGAGTGCATTTTATTGTAGTTGTAGCTGTGCTGGCTGCGCATGAATATTGCAGCTGATGAGCCCCTGAGCAACGGCAAAAAGGGTCAAAACTTTTAATTAATGTTTATGGCTGCACTGCGGTACCCAGTGACTCTCAAGCCTTTTAAGTTCAAATTTATAAAACCATTTTTTTCACCCGCCTCCGTTGGCCATCTTCATCTTGGCTTCGTTGGTCTAGAACCAAAGAGTTTGTTTAAATTTTAATTAAAAATTTTCAGTAATATTCCCCATGTAGGTGAATCGAAACGAATCAATTTAATCGATTAGGGAGTTTGAGGTGAACATATAGAATATTCAAGACACTTTTTCGTGGGTGCTGAGAGTGGCGTAAAAAGAAAAGTTTTCCCTCAATAATTAAACACAAAAGTTTGGTGCTATGTGATTAAATTTTTAAGTTATTCATAATTTATGGTACTTTTCTACAGTACTGTGTTTAAATCAATAGTAGTGATTAAAGTATAATTTTCCTTAAAATTGCCTGAATTAATTAGGAATTATGTACCAAGAAAATGAAGCGTGTTATGGCTTAGTTAATAAAATGAAATTTGAGGCTTTAAGAATATTGGTAGCACAGTTTTAGGTAAACAATCGTTCCGCTGGCAATCTTAACTCATCTCTCCACCTTAGCATATTTGGCCTAGACATGCGTGTGTTTCCCCTTAATTTTCTCTTGTTTTTTGTTTTTTTTGTATATTTTTTGGACTTTCTTTCCGCACGCAGGGGAATAATTACAAAATTTATGAGCACGACAAGGGGCGTGGTCGGTCTAATAATTGTCAATGTGGAGGTGGAGGTCCTACGTTGGGTGGGGTTTTTGGAGCTCATAAAACTGAAGTAGTTGTAGTTATGGCTGTTTGCTGGCTGATTTGCATGTTGTTCGTTTCATTTTGGGGTTTGGTTTGGTTTGCTTTCCATTTTTTTTTTGTGGGCCACACGCCAAGGGGTTAAAACGGCACGCGCTGGAAAATCTAGAATTTTGTTTTCCTTCTGTACGATTTTTTTTTTTTTTTTTTTTAATGTAATGTGCATTTTAATGTCATTATTTCTGCGTTGCTTTAAGGTGGAAAAAAGGGGGTAAATAAAAAGGGAGAGAATGGGTAAAGCCACCAATGCAAATTGTGAGCATGAAAGACCAAAACAAATTATACCAGCAGAGCAGAGAAAGCGGACAATGTTCGGGGTAAAAGTGAGCTATTTTTGTGTGTGTGTGTGTGGCACATAAAAACGGCAGCAACAAGGGCGCCGCCACAGCACAGCAAAAGCACGGCAGCAGCAGCAGCAGCAACCAACACCTTGCCACACTTTCGTTCTCCTTTCAGTCAGACAAAGCAACAGCATTGTCGCTTTTGTGTTGCATAGTTGACATTGTTGGATTTCCACAAAAGGTGTAGCCAAGTCGAGCATGCCAAGGGTTTTGGATTGGGTGTTCTGGGATGCTTTTGGATGCTCGGACGATGGGGTAGGGGGTGGCTTTTGGGTGGATGGAGCGACCACAAAGCACACACACACACACCCACCAACTGACTGACACTCGCCTACATCGGGTTTTACATTTGATTTGCTTTCGCCTTAGTGCGATATTTGTTTTACGCACACACAGTCACACAAAAAAAAAAATAGAGAAAAAGAGAATAAAAAAAAACCGAGGGGAACTGAAGAGGCAGCGCCACAAAAATACCCAGTCAAGGCAAGAAGATGTCCCATGTCCTGCTGTCCACCTGTTGTCAGGTGCGTAGCTCAGAGCATTTGCATTCCACAGGGGATTCATCGTGGCTATGGGGAATTCCAGCGAGAGTTGACCGATGGAAATTCGAAAATTAATATCTTAAAAGGTTTTACTACGATAGAACGGACTTAGCTTATAAAAACACTTGTGCTATTTAACTTCAGTTTACCATTTAAAGGAAAATCTATCAAAATTACAAAGAAACCAACAAAGAAAGTGGAAGTAACAAAGGTTACAGGTTCAAGTCTGAAGAAAACTTTAAAAATCATAAAAAAAAAGATTTTTTGTAAATTGTTTCTAAAATACTAAAGCGTGAATTTTTCAGCTTTCTAATCAAAGATACTAAAATCAAACCATTATTACATTATTACACCAAAAAACACAAAAAAATCAATACAAAATTTTAATCTATTAAATGAAAAAAAATTGTAGTATATAGTTTCTAAAATACTAAAGCGCGAATTCTTTAGATTCCGAATTAAAGGTACCTATTACATTATTACACCAAAAACAACCAAAAAAACAAACAAAATTTCAATCTCTTGAATGTAAAACTAAATTTAACTATTACATTTTAGCTTTAGAGCGCGAATTCTTTAGGTTCCAAATGAAAACTAAGTGTAGTTTTTAACATAAAAGCTCATCTTAAACTGACATTGGCTGCTTAAGCTTTTCCCAACAGACCTGATAAGCCCAATACTATCCCCAGTATTCATCCTAAAATCCAACGATCCCCCTTGGGTGCGCCCCTGGTGCAGGGGGGTATGTGTGCATTTAACTGCAGCTACAACCAAGCCGTTAGACAATTGCGACAGTTCATCTTCACACCTCATTGCTCTGGCAAGGTGGCTCAAAGACCCGAATGGCAGAGAATGAAAGCAGAGAAAAGAAATCACTAAGGGAAGGACTTACCTCTTTCTTGGCCACTTGCAGAGCGCATAAAAAAGCTTGCATAGTTTGTTTTTAGTGGCATTTTCCTTTATTCCGCTTTCCTTTATGCGTTTTTTTTTCACTCGTGTGATGATGTTTTTCTTACTGCCGAACCTTTAAACTTGATAGGGTTTTCTGCGCCAAATTTAAAATATAAACTTTGCCTTTATGGCGGCGTAACGTAAAGCCAGAAAAAAGTATCGCTTAAATGTAAGGAATCCCTGTGCTTTTATGTAGATTCACTTTTGTCCCATTGTAAGGGATTATGATTAATGATACCCGTTAACCGGAAATGCTCAACTTTATGTGATTTTTTTTTGGTAGTCTGCTGGAATTCAGTTGAAAATCTTCAACCAGTTTACTCGCACCTCAATCTTCCACTTTGACACTCCGTACACTTTGAGTTAACTACTTTTGGGTGGAGAAGCGCTTTTAAGTTTTTTTCTAAGTATTTTTTTTTCACGCTGCCATGCGAAGTTTTCAATTGTTAAAACTTTGCACTTGAGCGATTTTTGTGTAGCATATTTTTTGGCATATTTGCGCGCTTGTAGTATGTACCAAGCACTTTGCAAAGAAAACTTTTCAATGTGGTAAACACACGCAGCTCACACTGCACACATGCAGAACTATTAAAAGCCAACAGCAGCCGCCGTCGCCGAGAGTAAAATGCATAAATAATGTAGACAAGAGGGAAAAAATGAGAGTGGAAAGGCCGCACGGGAAAGGAAAATATTTATTTCTTCTAGCCAAAGAAAAAGCCGAAGCAGCAATACACTCGGGACCGGAATTTAGCAAAAATATTCCATGTCAATTAGGCATGAGAAAATTGAATTACAAAATACTTTTATCAGCTGAATGTAGTTTCTTATTACATTCTGAAATTTTCTGACCAAATAAATATCTATTATTCTGAAAACCTTAATTTGATTATGGCGAACAAGTGAATATGTATTTTCTTTGCATAGGTAATGTAATAAAATATTGAATGTCTGTTAGACATTTATTAAACACAACTGAAAGAAATTTAATTACAAAGTTTTATGGAAAAATATTCACATTTTCAGGGGAAATATATTAACAAAATTTTAGTAGCAAACAGTAAGGAATTTATGAAGATATATATATTTATAAATGATATTTTAGTAGCAAATAGTGAATAGTTTTTTAAGATATAGGGTTTCAATTAGACATTAGAATATTATGAAATAATTTTAATAATCAATAAATATCTAATATATTCCGAAACTTAGATATAATATTATTTATTAAGATATAGGGTTTCAATTAAAAACATTAGAAAATTAATAAGGTTTCAATAAGACCCTAAGTAATTATGAAATAATTTTAATAGTCAATAAAAACCCTATATATTCTGAAATATATGACTTTATTATTAGACAATCCTAAAAAAAACCAATGAAAAAATTTGAACAGTTGACAGTTTTGTCTTTTCTTACAAGTTCTTTTCGCACCCTTTATTGATATTGGATTTTAATAAGACATTAGAAAGTTATGACATAATTTTAATAATCAATAAATATCAAATTTATTCCGAAATATATTATTTCTATTCTTAGAAAATCCTAAAAAAACACATGAAGAAATTTGAATAGTTGAAAACTTTCTTCTAGAGAATTTACTAAGATATTCGGTTTCAATTGCACATTAAAAAATTATGACATAAAATGAATAATCAATAAATATCGCATTTATTCCGAAATATATTATTTCTATTCTTAGAAAATCCTAAAAAAAAACCCATGAAGAAATTTGAATAGTTGACAGTTTTGTCTTTTCTCCCAAGTTTTTTTTCGCACACATTATGGAAAACTTTCCTCTAGAGCGCACTGATAAAGCTCTCCATCTCGGGCTCTATAGTAGGTGTGTATATACGTATATGGGGTAGTTGGTAGGGGTGGAGGTGGTAGGTGGGCGATGGTAGGGGGTGTTCTAACTCAACACTAACAAGCGGAGGAGAGTACACTCTGGCACTCTGGCCAAATGGCGTGGCTGGCTTGGTGGTGCGTGTTTGCAGCGCGTTTTAAGTTACCTTTTGGCCAAGTTGTTCGCTGTCATGTTACGGCAATTTTACGCCCTTGCCATTTCAGGGGCATTTTCTGGCGACAAGAGACAGACAACGCAAAAAAAAGAAAGAGGGTGGTACAAAAAAAAGAAGAAAAAAACCCAGAGAGCGAGCGAAATGTCAAAGCATTAGAGACATTTTTCATATTCCAGCGCCAACGCCTTAACTTATGCAGCGAAACTTTAAAGCCGTGGCCAAAATGGCGCTCATCGTTGCATTTTCCCGGTATACTCCTTTCCTCTTCCCCTTCCGCTTTTGGAATTTCTCCTAGCTGCAGTTGCAGAAATTGATGCTCGCTTTTTTGGTAGCCACCACCACCATCACTACCATCATCACTACCACCGACAACCCACTGAAATTGGTGGCCAGCGTAAGCACTTTTGCATTTTTAGCTGAAGCAGCTGGTAGCTGGTGAGGTAGGCCCAACATTGTGTGGCCCCCCAAAACCCATCGTCCTATGTAAATATGCAGGCCAAAAATGTAGGAAAAGTAGAGAAACCATAGCCATTGAGTGCACTAATTTCAAATTATGCCGAGGTAGGCAAATATGCGAACATTTTGCGAAAGATGGGCGAGCGAATGAATTGGTTTCGACTTCCGCCAGGGAACAATTTTAAAGAGAGAGCGAGCCCCAGTTTTGAGTGCGAACCAAAACTATGTTTAGGCATTTTTCGGGTCGGTCCTCAGGGCACAAAAAGGTGGCCGAGTATGCGTCATAAATAAGTGGTCAGGCTTAAGTCGATTTCGGGTCCTAAATGCCAGACATTCGCCATTGAGAGTGGTGTTTTCACTTTAAAGGCCGAAAAGTAAAACATTTAAAGGGTTATTGAAGGGAAAATTATTTAATAAATGCCACCTTTTAAAGTTGAGGAGTTTCCAGGGTCTGTACATTATTGTATTTGCCGAATATGATTCGTTCTAGAACTAAAACTGATTGAGAAATACACCCCAATACAACTTGATATGAAATGAGGATCGATTTGAGATTATCCCACATCAATTTTGGTTTGATATTACTTATTTGAATTTGATATGTAGGAGACTTTGAATTACGAATTCTTCTTTCACGCTCTCTCACGTAACATAAGACGCCATATTAATTTTTTCTCTCTTTTTCGAAGTCAGAGGGTCTCTGAGAGAGAGAAATCGAAAAAAATGCATTTTTTAATATCGATTTCACCATTATTGCATGGTAAAAACGATATATGTATAAATACCAGAAATTGACCATGAAAATATCGATTTGTATGTAGAACATGAATATGATTTCCACTTTAAAGTTAGTTTTCTTAACATTGAAGCAAGAAAATAACCAAATAATTTATGCCAGATATTAAAAGTGTTTTAAAATATTTTTTAAATTAATGTTTAAAACTCAGTACTTAAATGGTTAAATATTTCTAAAAATATTTGTGTCTTATTACCTTGTGGAATTTAAAGAGATTTTTATTAAAAAACTTTGATTCAAAGCGTATAATTTCCAGTCTTTAATGTACCCTGTTTACCATAAACTCATCGCTAACCCCACATTTCCGCTCATTATATGCGACTAACTGGAACATTACTGCGCCCCACGCGGCGTTCGTGTTCCTCAGAAGCCTGGCGTATTAATACACCCAATCAGGACTCCGCAAAGGACGTCTTTCAATTAAAAAGCAAAGCACAAGCGCGTTAGCAAAAGCGAACTTAAAAGGCATCGTTGCTTTTGGCCAAGTGTCAATAGCAAAAAGTGGCTCAAACCAAGATGACTAATTACGAGGCTTGTCAGCGAGCAAAAGAGCGAGACGGCAAACGATTGCGAAAGAGAGAGGGAGGATGGAGAATAGAGGGAGAAGGGCGACAATGCAAGTCAATTAAAGGCGTTGTCAATGGCAAAAAAAAAGAACACAGAATGTGTTAAATAGTTAGAGGGAACTAATCCGCGGAGCCTTTAAAAATTAACAACTTAAAGATCGAAGGACAAAGGCAAGAAAATGGGAAAAGCCGAGGGAGACGTTGGAATCAAGGCAACAGAAGCAGTTACAACTGTCAGCTAAAATGTAGCCACGTTAAGTAAAACGGACTTAAAGTTTTAACAAGCTCTCATCCAAGTGCCCGGGAAGATGAGATGGAGATGGAGAAACGGCTGCCTCTCCATAAGCTCCTTTTTCCCCCCTTTTTCCGCATTTTCCAAAGACTACAGGAAAAGCTAGCAGGCAATGGAGACGAAGTGTTGCTTCTTGCTATTTACTTATTTTGTTTGCATTTACTTAAATCGGATGAAGGGATTTGCTGCTTAGAGCGCGACAAACTTCCCATTCTCAATTCCCAAGACTTGGCTTCGTTTTCGTTTTTTTTTGTTCTGTGATTTTTTATGATTTTTCTAAAATGAACTTTTGCATTTTTTTCGTTAAGCGAAACGTGCAAAATTCCAAAACCCAAGTATTTACCAGCGACCTGTGATCATTGACCATTGTATAACAAAATAAATCCAATAAATTACCTTATACCCATCCTCATCATCATCATCACAATCATCATCATCTGTCGTCGCCTGGGCAACCTTCTCGAGAAAATCGGATCGCTCACCAGCTTAAAATAACAAAAGAAACGAATAACCAAACAACAAATCACCAAGGCCAACTCGTCCCCTTTTCTCTCTTATTTGTTAAATCCTTTTTATGTAAATAAATTCTCAAGTCCATTTCCAACATATTTATGCGCCATTTTACACACTACGTCAATGACCCGAGAAAAAACGTTTATAAGGAAAAAAAACCCCAAAAAAAACACAGAATGGAGACGACCCACACAAAGAATCTGTAGACATTTCGTTCTGTAAATCCCATTAAGAAAATTTTCGTTTCAAAATAAGAAAAATGAGCTTTCGCCGCATTAGAAAAGAAAATAATCAAAGGCCAAACAAAAAAAAAAAGAGGGACAAAAAAAGGGAAAACTCGAAGGTAAATTTACTGTTGACATTTCATTTTGTTCATGGAATTTGTATGTCGTTCTTACCCGACTTTGATAGGATAAGGAAACCAAAAATTAACTTCAGGCCGTTACGGGTTTTGGTCGTTTCGTTGCAAAGAGCCAAAATGAAGTGTTGTTGCCTGGGTCAAGAGACAAGTGTTGGGCGGGCTTAATTCGGAGGCCTAACAAGCAGCAATAAACCCGGCAAGAAATCAAATTGAAGACGGTTTTCGATTTCGGATTGTTGGGGAAAATATTTTATGGTTTTCTACTAAGTATTACCATCTATCAGAAAAGTGTTTATCTATCTTAAGATACTATAGTAAAACGAAAATATGATTTTTACTTAAAATACTTCATACCTAAAATTTTATATTATTATTTTACTTAACTTTCTTACTTAATTTTGGTTTTAAGAAAATGTATTCGTGTTTTAAAAGTATTTTTAACTACCCTTTTAAAAGGTAAACATTTAATAGGTTCTAAAAATCATCATATTAATAATTATATGAAAATTAGGAACTTTTCTTTTCAAATTAAAAAAAAATTAAAAATATAATATTAAAAAAAAAAATGAGTACTTAAAACCAATTTTCTTTTATTAGTTTTAATATATTTTATATTTGATTATTTAAAGGTCTGCTTATCTTCTTAGTTTGTTAAGTAAAATGATCAAATTAAAAAGGTTCATACACTCAAAAAATTATTCGCTTTGAATTTTAGAAAATTTTCTTCATTGGCGATTTTTATTTTTATTATATTTCCGGAAACAATTTTTTTTACTTAGTAAAATGTACTTATTTGAAGAAAATAAATCTTAAAAGTAGAAAATTTTTCTAGTTCTAAGTAAAAAATTGCCAGTGAAGCAAATTTCTAAAATTCACCGTGAATCATTTTTTGAGTGTAGATATTGCATACTTTTTTCAAAATTAGGATTTTTTCTCTCACAATTAAAAAACTTTAAAACCTCAAATATAATATAAAAAATTATAACTTTACTTTATTCCTTTACTAATTTTAGTTTTTAAGGTGATGTAAATCATTCTATTTTTCTAAGTAAAATTACCAAATTAAAAGGGTTCATAAATTTCCCCATTTAATACTTGTTTCAAAATTAGGAACTTTTTTGCCGCTCATAAATAAAACCACTTCCATTTGCAAAAGAAACAGCATCATAACTTTTTAACCCTGCACTCCAATATAATATTTCAAACTATCCCCAGTCTGATTTATGTGCTCGCCGAGCCCTTTTCTCCGAAAACTTAACCCTTTTTGCGCTATTTATAATGCTCCTTTGCCGCGGCTAATTGAAAGCTCTATTCGACGCTGACCTTTTGGCTTTACTTTGGCAAGCGAGAGAGCGAAACCAACTTTGGCTCTTATCAGTTACGAAATGGAAATTAATATTTAATGCGCTCACATTTTCCCGCATTTTTTTTTCGCTTTTACTACCCTGTTGTGGTTCCGGTTTCCATTTATCCGCAGGCAAGGCGAAAGCTTTGAAATGTTAGACGCTGCTAAAGCCTCATTAATAAATAATGCAGCGAATATTTAGAGATGAATACAGAAGTAGAGAAGTGGGGAAACGACAGGTAGCTCTACCATTTTCTTGTTTTCAATAAAATTCAGCTGATCAATGTGAAAGCATTGATAAGTCGCAGGAAAGTTTTCATCTTGGCGGCGCACAAAAATTTGTTTTTCGAATCCGTAAAACTTTTCTTTTGGTTGCGCTTAAACGCAGACAGGAGAAAACTTTTGTGGGCAGAAAAAACTTTTTAACTGGGCCTTCTGGTTTTGGTATATCTCCTACTTGTTGCCTCCCAAAAGTGTTGAGTTTGGTAGGGGAGAAAGGCAGCATCTGCTAAGACAAACATAAATTAGATGCCATTGTCCAATGGAATCGTCGATGGGGAGTTGAACCCAGGACCGCAAACTTTGGCGGCCCCTCTAATGATGCCACATTCAGACGCCACCGTTGGCGGTATAAATTAGCCAAAAGCCATTTCCCGCTAGGTGGCGCTTCGGCTCAACTCAAATTAAATGTTAATTTCATGCCATCATAATCACCAGTGCCCGTCATCGTCGTTGTCGTGGTCGCCACACATGACCTCATTAAGGCCAAAACCGTTGGAACAGCATTGTTGGCCATATATATATGTATGTATGTATAGTATATATAGCCATATAATAAAAGGGCCGTCGGTCCAAAAACCACATTCCCTTTGCCCACAAATATACAACAAACCAATTGGATGGCGAGTGGAGTCGCGTTTCCACGCTTTTCCCCGCCTTTCTCTCTCCAAATAAACTGTAAAAATGTGTTTACCGACAATTTTCTACACAATTTTATATCCCGCAAGACTGGGATTCTCGGTCTCGGTCTCTGGACTTTTTGTTTTCGCCTGGAATTTCAGCAAATTAGGGTGCGCATGAGGTCATATTAATGTGGTTAATTACAATAATTAGAAATTTAATTAAGGTGTGTGTTTGGTTGTGAGTGAGTTTCTGCTTTTTTCCCGGGCTGAATCGTCGTCCACTCAAATCGAATTTACATGTTAAAGCGCTGTAAAAATGTGCAGAGAAAAGCAAGAGAAATTATATGCCATATATAAACCGTATAAATACGATATAATTATGTATTCTTGTTGTGACAGGAAGAGGTTAGGGGTTAAGGTTTGCGGGTTAAGCGCCAAAAAGGCTAACTGCTCAGTTGGTTTTCGACATAGTTTTGGGTGCTTAGTTAGTTAGTCATGTGGTACTAACTGAGTTGTTGTGGTAAACGAATTGTAACTAAAGTTATGCAAATACAGGGCAGCGGAAATAAATGACAGACATTCATTTAAAAGGTTTTGTTTTGTTTCGAAAAGTGAGAGTACCTAGAGAACATTACACTCGAATTGAGAATATTTTTTACACAAAATATAATCAAGAACAGAAATTCTCACTTTGAGTAAAAATTTTTCAAAAAATGTAACGCATGTATATATTTTTACTCCATATGAGACTTTTTTTCCAAAATTTGTACTAAAAATAGGTACATCTTTAAATCAAGAATTTTTGTTCTCAATTTGAGAATGTACCTATTTTGAATTTCACTTGATTAATTATTTCTGTAGTATTTTAAGTGATTTGTATAAAATTAGTAAAATTCAAAATAGGTACATCCCCAAATCAAGAATTTTTGTTCTAAATTTAAGAATGTACCTATTTTGAAATTCTCTTGATTAATTTTCTCTCTAGTATTTGAAGTGATTTGTATTAAACTAGTGCCATAAATATTTCTTAGAAAACCCACAATTCCAACACCAATTTCCTCTAATCCCTTTCCTTCGTCGGTCCAATCTAAATACAGTCATAGATCATATAGCAAGTTCACTACCCTTCAATTATATCTGCCCCAAAAAGGCGCAGCACATGTTGTTAAGCCACCAGAACCAGAACGAGACCGAATGCCCCCCCTTTCCACCAGAAAACCGGAAGGAAGGAAACGGTATGGTGTTTATGAGGGGTAGACCAGTTTATGACCCTTGGCCAACCCACAGGAACTCCGCATGCCGGCGGTCTAAGGGCCCAGAATTTGGACATAGCGGGCGCCAGAAATGTGCGTTTAATTAGAGCTTTTACGTGTCATTGATTTGCCACATATATTCCACCAGTCATATACAAACATTCCATCTGGTATGCCACGAATTGGTATTAAGGATTGGATGTACAATTTGATTTGTGGCCCGCGGTGTTCGTTTAACAACTTTGATTGCCGGGAAATGGGTAACGAGTGCAGTCACAAAGGAAAAACATTATTTTTTTATAAGCTTACTTTTACTTTAGGTATTTTTTACTATTTATATTATTTTAATTCTCTATTTTTTTTTTATTTCCTAACTTTATTTACTCGGTAAAGAAATTTAAGTAGACTAAAAATTGATTATGTTTAGTAAAGACAATCGTTTTGTAATAATAAAAAATTTTATAATTTTTACTCTTAATTAATAGCAACTAAATATTTAAATATTTTTACTTTCATAACGATTTTCTCTAAGTGATGGAAAGTTTCTAAGTAATCTACAGATAAAATCGTTTAAAATTTTCTTGGGTCTTTTTTTGGCTACCTATGTTATCTTAAGTTAAGTATATGAATTCTTTGTTCCTTTAAACAAAGACATTTGACTAATTTTTATCAGCAAACAAATTTAGATTTCCCCATCTATCTGAACTGCATGCTCACTTTGATAGAGTTACTATAGGCTGATAAGAATAACCCAGTCAAGAATAACCACTAATCAATCGGCATCGAAGCAGAGTCGGGGAGCTAGACTCCTGATATGGAGAGACTAATTTACAACTTGATTGGCCAATCAGTCAATCGATAAGGTTCTAAGACACTATAAAAGGCGAGATCTCAACCACATTTGAGTTCAGAGATCGCAGTGAGAATGAATCGTTTGCTATTAAGTATTGTGGCGCTGATCGCCTTGAGTGCCTGTTGCCAAGGACATTCGGACATCGACTTGCCCTTCGGAAAAATCTTCAACGGCGTGAACACGACAATCGAGCAGCACCCTTACCAAGTGTCCCTCCAGGATCTCCTGGGCGTCCACTTCTGCGGCGGAGTCCTAATCAGAAACGATAGCGTATTGACCGCCGCCCACTGCATGGAGCTTCGTTTAGCTAGCCTGATACAGGTCCGTCTGGGTTCCACATACTTGAGCTCCGGCGGTGAGGTGGTCAGCGTGGAGTCCATAAAGATCCACGAGGACTTCAACAGCCTCACGCTGGACAACGATGTGGCCGTTATCAAGCTGAGCACTACCGTTAACCAGACTTCCCAGATCCAGACCATCGAAATGGCGAGTTCTGAACCCGTTACCGGATCCAGCGCAGTGGTTACCGGCTGGGGCAGCACCGGCTCGGGATCCGTCAACTCAGAAAGCCTTCAGGCGTTGCAAGTGAATATTATGAGTAGGGCTGACTGTAGTAGCAATATTAGCGGTATCACTTCAAGCATGATCTGTACCACCCCTAACAATGGTCACCCCTGCCAGGGTGACTCTGGCGGTCCTCTAGTGGTTAAAGGTGAATTAGTGGGTCTCGTGTCCTGGAGCCTTGAATGTTCTCGAATGAACTACCCGGGCGTCTATTCCAATGTTGCTGGACTCAGTGACTATATCGAAGCTGAATTGCTTTAGATATAATGAATAAATTCAAGAGCATTTTAAAAGATCTATTTATACCGGGGTATCTTTAGACAGAGGAGATTCCACAAAATGAGATGTCTGTGACACCACCTCAAATGTAGTAAATAGACTTAAACAAATTATGTCATATTACAAAAATAAATGTTTTAATGTTAAAAAAGATTAACGGAATATGCAGAAAAAAAAGGGCGGGAAACCTTCTATTATTTTGACCTCAGCTGTACACATAGGGGTACTTTCTCTTTCGTTTATATTTCCCCCAACAAAATCATAACATTAGTTTGAGTGTGGTGTTTCAAGGATAAAGGATTGTACATTTAAAATATATTCACTGCATTCACAAACAAGAATCCGGTCGCCTGTAATACCCACCGAAAGCTGGCGAGATTGAGGATTTTTCCAACTTTAGGGTAATTTCTCGTCGGGGAAGTTTTTGGTAAACGCAGTTCAAATAAGGATTTTGAAGCGAATTCGAGGTACATTTTTGATGTATCATAGTTTTATTAATCCTAAATAACCATTTTAAAATTCATTTAAAATAACGTAAATGGTATTTAAATTTAGCTTATTATCCAATGTAAAATCTAAAAACATGCTTTATAAATAGTTACGTTACAACGTTCCAATATAAAGAGGCTTTTGTAATTTTGAGATTGCGAATCGTTGCCAAAGTTCCTTCGTTCGCCAGGTGAATACCGCGATTGTTGGCTTACTTCGGTTTGTGCGCTGCTACCTAAGCCTGCCATTCTTGACTTCAGAAAATCTCGGCGCTGAGCGGGATTCTCACATTTTATTTAGTTTATTATGTAATGAATATTTGCAAATCTCGCCGTCTGCAGGCGAGGCAAGGGGCGTGGTCGCGGGGGGCGGATGAAAGGCAGGGAGGGGAATTGCACATAGCTGAAGACTTGAAGTAGATTTAATTTGCGTATGAAAAATTCCTTTTGCAGTGGCAGGAGTGGAAGCAGCAGCAATTCCCCAAACGAGTTAGCTCCAGAGTTCCTGGCTGCTACTTTCTCCTTGCTCTCCTTGTTCTTCTTTCTCCCTATTGCTCCCTGTTTCTCCCTGCACAGAGAGAATTTTGACGTTCTCATTTGAGTTGAAAATGTTCTAAAAAGTAGAAAGAGTTTTAGTTATTGTTGGTTTAAAGTGCTTGAATCAACTTAAATTGGCGGTACTTACATTGTTGATATCAATAAGTAAATAATTAGTCAAAGCAGTCTCAAAATTTATCAAAAAGTTGTTATAAAACTTAATTAAACTTCTCTCTTGTCACCGTTTTGTTCTTATATTGATCTCAAAACGTGCTTACACGGTTTCAAGAACGAATGTTCTCGTGCTTACACGAACGAATCTGCTTAAAAGAACGAATGTTCACAATTCAAGAACAAATGTGTTTTTAAGAACAAATTTTCTCAACTCAAGAACAAATGTGCTTTTGAGAACAAATACTCTCAATTCAAGAACAAATGTACTTTTAAGAACAAATGTTCTCAATTCAAGAAGAAATGTGCTTTTAAGAACGAATGTTTCCATGCTTTCACGAACGAATGTGCTTTTAAGAACGAATGTTCTCAATTCAAGAACAAATGTGCTTACATTTTTCTCTCTGTGTGCGATTCTCCCTGTGTGTCTATGCTTGTGTGTGTGTGTGTCTTTGTGTGCAGTTGTTTAGAGGATATGCATAAGAATGCCTTGCATTTCCGTTTCAGTTTAATGCGAGTGTGTTGGTGAGCTTTATTTTCAGCGCTTGTTTTTCGCAAACAGTGATTTCCTATTTCCCCTTTCCCCTGGAAACATTTCCCATTCGGACTCCCAATCTCCCATTTTTCCCTCCATTCCCTCGTTCACCCTTTTGGGCGGCAAAAGTGGAATTGCTCCGAGTTTATTTTATGCTTTGAGCAAAGTTTCGTTGCATATTTTAAGGCAGTTTTGCCGGCTGCAGTTATGTATGTACTATATAGCATAGGAGAAAAAAAAACACACACCGAAGAGAACAAAAACAATCAACTGCGATTTGTTGTGGAGAAATTGCAGAATTATGCAAAAGTCAGGAGGCCGCCACCCCCAGAAAGCATATTTTCCGTGCTTGGCGGGCGTTTGTCAGTCAGTCGGATTCGGAGGCAGAGATGGGCAGACAGATAGACCGACCGCCAGACAAGATAGTTCAGGCATTTGAAATAATTTGATGTTTTCATATTTATTAAATTCCACACCCGCTGCCAGGATTTCAGGATATCACCCCCCTTTTGACCGACCTTTGGCAAACAACAAAGTGCCAGCAAATCAATTACAAAGCACACTCTACACAGGAACTTCACAAACACATATATGTGTTTATGTGCTGGCTACGAATCCTTTTCGAGTTCGTTGTCCGTAGTTCCAATTCCACTTCCATTTCCACTCCAATCCAATCCTTTTCAGGTTGAGTTTGCATGTTTGATGCCTATCTTTAATTAGAACGGTGCTAGAAATTGATGACGGGCCAAGTCAGCGGCTCGTTTTGTTGAATGGCGAGAGAGAGCCTGCCTCTATCACCGGGTAATTACCTGACAGGAAATGTAAATCTAGCCAAAGGATACGATTATTTTTCTTTCACATCCACACTCGATCGCCGGTAAAGGAGGCGTGTCTCGTGTATGAGAGTGTGCGTCTGTATGCCTTTTACCCATTTTAAATAAAAGTTTCGACAGCTTGGCACAAATTTGTTACGAAAAGGGCTTTTCCGAAACGGCCTGTCTCGGTCTCATCATAATCAGCGATGGCTGTCGAGCAGCTGCTGCCGCTGCTCACTTCTTTGGGTCACATAAACGGCAACATGTCAACCTCAAAAACCGCAAAACTTGGCAAATAAGTTTTTTTTTTCATTTCTTACCCCTAAAACGAATACCGGAAAAGCGGCTTCTTCGATTGAAAATCAACTCTCACACGCACGCCCAGGCTTACACATGTGTGTGTTGATTTGAAACCGCCAAATGAAGGTGCACAGTGTCCTTAAAATGTGGGAAATATGTCTTAAAATTATTTTGTTAATTTTTAAATTATTTTAAAAATGGTAAAAGTGTTTATATTGATTTCTCTAAGTGTAAATAAATTTTTTATGAAATTTAGTTTTATTAATATATTAAGTTTTTTTTTAAGTAATTTAAAAGTAATTTGCAAAGGCATTTTTAGTCTCTTAAAATTTTTCAAAAATTTTAAAATATAATAAATTAAATAAAAAACTGCTAAGATTCCTTTTAATTTATAATAATTTATTTATTTACAAATTTTCGCTTTTATTAAAATTATTTTTTTAAATACAGTTTTTAAATATCTAAAATTGTTATATATAAATTATTTAAAATGGCTAAGATTCCTTGTGATTTTTATATATTTACAAATTTTAGCATTTATTAAAATTATTTTTTTAATACAGTTTTTAAACATCTAAAATTTTCAGAAATAATATATTTAAAATAGCTAAGATTCCTTGTGATTTTTCTAAATTAATAACGAGCTAAAGAAAGATTATAATGAAATTTGAAATTTACCAACAGTTCTTTTTTTTCTGCTTCTCAAAAATCCTTTGTTATTGTAGCAAAGAGAAAACCTTTTAAAATTCAAAAAGTTTTCAAGCTTATTATCCCACTGTGTGCCGGATTTAATCCGAACAAATATTGTGTTTCCTTTCGCTTCGAGGGGGGAAATCTGTAGCCAGGCGTTATTTTCAATTTAGCTGTTGATAAGCATAAAAATCACTGGGTTTTCGCTTTAAATTTTTATGTAAACACACGCGCTTTTCCCCCAACCAACCGACTCTCAAATCTGGCAGCTTCCTGCTGCTGCCTTTCCACATGCTCAAAACGAGCGACTATTTTGAAGGCAGTCACTTCAATGTCAAGCCCCAGCGAGTTTCAGAACGATACTCATCAGCATATCAATGGCGTGGCGCCCCGAAAAGTGTGCTATGATTTTTTCCCATTTTAATTACGCAGCGTCTGTCGCGTCCTTGTTGCTCCTGTGTTCGTGTTCCATGTTCCTGCAGCATTTCTAATTTTACGCTAGACAAATTTTATATGACTGAATTATGTTGTATGAACCATGAAGAAGTGAACTGCCCGTTAATAATTTGCTGGAGAAAACTAGAAAATAAGGGAAATGCAAAACTTTAAACGCATAAGTTGGGTTTTTCTGTATTTTATTTTGGTTCTTTTTTTTTATAATTTTTTTTTATATTTTTTTCTTTTTTTTTTAATTAAGCCACGCCAGCTCAGGCTTTAAAAATGGCCCCAAATCAAAGTTGTCTGCGGCAGTTCCTTCAAGTATCATCAGTCCAGCATCACTTGCATACCAAAGCAGCAGACTTCTCCGAATTTATGCTTAGCATATGCTTACGATGGCAGGACGATGGTATGGGATGGGATGGGAGATGGAATGAGTAGCGGCCAAAGGACGTGGGCCGTGTCCTGGTAATGACAAGGGCTCGCTCAAGTTGGGGACGCACGGCTACGCAGCCATCCAAAAAGGACAACAAGCTTTATTAATGTTTTATGTGCATTGTGTGCCGCATACTAAATAGCAAGCAAACGTCCTACGGAAAAAAATATCATACCATCCAAGCAAAAGCGAGAAAGCGTCCCGCCATTGACAATGTCAATTGAAAAATCTCATCCATGGACGGGCCCCAAAAAAATGGATGAGGGTCAGTCAATAAGCAGGCGAAGGCAAACTAATTAGTTCCAATGAGCAAACAAAACGGGCTTCATTCAGCAATAATAGCGGTAATTGAGGGGTATTCTAGGGGTATTTCAGCCAGGATTTACATTCATCCGAGTAATAGGAAGCGGGAAAGTATTTGAATTTATTTTTTTTAAATCAAAAGGGATACCTAAATTTAGAGTAATAATATATTAGGAAGAAGAAATGCTTTTATAAATCAAGGAAAGAATTTATAATGTAATTTACTTAGAAAAGTATTATTAGTTTAATATTTTAAAAATAAAAGGGATACTTAAAATCACGCATTAAATATTATTTTTACTAAAACATTTTTAAAAAATTATGAATGAGTTTTTAAAATTATAAAAGAGTTTTAAAAATTTAAAAATCTATTTTTTTAATTTAAAAATGTCCTAATATTATTGATGATCTTTAAACATTAAAGTTATATTTTTGTAATTATAATTAGAAAGAACCCTAAAAACTTTAAATCTATTTTTTGTTTAATATTTTAAAAGTGTTTTAAAGTTTTGGATGATTTTGTAAAATTAAAGGTATGTATTTGTAAATATAATTATAATTGTATTTTCCGCTAAAGAATTTTCAAAATTATGAATGAACTTAAAAATATTTTTAAAAAATATATTTTTAAAGTTTGGATGATTTTTAAAAATAAAGGTATATTTTTATAATTATAATTAAAATTATACTTAGCACACAAACATTTTTAAAAATTATTTTTAAATTTCTTTTTTTTTAATATTTTGAATATTTCTTAAAATTTTTGATGATTTTTATACAAATAGGTTATATTTTTGAAATTATAAATTTTTTATTTTTTCCCTTACAAGATTTAAGCCCCTCAGAAACAGCTTGTAGGTAAATACCAATCAAAGGGGTATCAATTCCACCATTCGCGTGACAGTTTGCCTTAATTTTTCGCGGAAACACCTGGCAAGAACAATGAAAATGCACTGCCAGGGGGAGAAAAGGGAAATCAAGGGAGATGAGATAGCGTAAATGGGGAGACCGCAAAGCATTTTTAATTAAACAGCCGCGCGAGGCGAAGAAGTAGAAGAAAATGGAAAAGCAGAAGGAAAAGGAGCTGGAACCGAGGAAGCACAGCTTCGACCATAAAATAAATCCACGCCAAAAGTATGCAACAAAAGTTTGCAATTAAAATTCAAATAACATGCTGGGGCGGAATGGGAAAATGGGAAGATTTCCACGCATATATATCTATGTATGTGCAGTGGGAAGAACAAACAACTCAATGTGTTGAAAAGCGGCAGACAATTCTTAGAAAACCGCCAAAGCTCACTCCTTGCCACACCATCAACCACTGAGACATATGTGCCATGAATCACACACACACACACATGCGCGCGGGAAATGTAATAAAGCTTTGCTATGCCCTCGTCCTTTTTCATCCTGCGAGCTCCCTGCTTTTCCTCCCCCACAAACGCAATTCCATATCATGTTCCCCATGCGTTGTGCACTTTTTGCGGGCAGTGTAACTCGAGGGGGGATGGGACTTTGCCGCGTGGCAAACATCATCATATTCATTATTATGACAGTTGTTGTCACAATTAAAACAATAACAAAAACAAAAGTCGTAAGTTTACATGGTAATTAAATATTTTAATATGCCTGCGTGGCGAACACACAACCATCCCGCCATTTAGCACTCAACTTGGCTCCCATCGGAGGCTTCGCAGTTCGGTTTTTGGTCTCGGTTTTTGGTTTGAGTCGCTCTCTCTGTCTCTCTCTGTTTTTTTGGCCCATTGTGGAAATGAAGAGATCGTCGTGGCGGTTGGTGGTTAAAATTGCCAACAGCTTGCCAAAGTCTGCAGAACGCAACAAATTGTCAGCCATTGTGTGTGTGTGTGGTGGTTCTTGGTAGCTGGTCGGTACACTTGAACAAAGCATTAAGAGGCTTTCATACTTCCGCGGGGTTATTCCGGGAAACGAAATAATTAATTATGTCACTGGGAGCATTTTAAATTCAATTTCCAACTCGAAATTTCTTTGCCCCTAGGAGTTTTTCGAATGAATTATGTAGGAAGGCAGGAAAGATAATTACTAAGCCTTTGAAATGAGTTAAAAATATGACTAAAAGTAGGCTATAATTTTTTCTTAGTCGCAAGGAAATTTTTGAGTAAGTTATTTAGAAATGCTAAAAAAATACTTAGCTTTAGAAATTATTTTAAAATATGTCTAAAAGTGTGCAATAATTTATTTTTAATATAATGTTTTTAAATATTTTGTATTATAATTTTACTGCATACTTTTAGACACCTTTTTTTTGTGATTTCAAAACACCGTTTTGGTGTATTTTCAAAGTATAATCATCAGACTTTTTCAAAAAAAAATTTGGTTGAAAGGCTAAAAAGAAGATTAGTAAGTCTATGAAATCACTTTGAAATATATCTAAAAGTATGCAATAATTAATTTTCATGTTGAAATTTTTAAAGGTTTTTTTTTTAAATATTTTTACTATATACTTTTAGACACTTTTTAAGTGATTTCAAATCACCGTGTTGGTGTATTTTTAAGTTAATATTATTAGTTATTTTCGAATAAATTATGTTTAAAATCATTTTTAAACATGCCTAAAAGTAGGCCATAATTTATTTTTTTGGTAAGGAATTTTTAGAAGATTTCCATTTTTTTTACTGCCTACTTTTAGACAGTTTTTTAATATCCGTATATGAATTTTATATTATTTTTAAAACACCTGTTAGCTTTTTTCGCAGTGTAATTTTAATTTTCTAATTGTGAAAGTTGTGCGTAGAGCCACCCACATGCCTACACATACAGTTAACCACTTGAACACTCATCATCCTTTAGCTTCGGTTGTCAGCGTATGAGTGATTTCCATTTCTAGCCCAACTGTTGCTCAACTTTATTACTTGAAAAGGGGAGTGCATGAGTGTGGATTGCGGCATTTCGCTATGCATTTAATTACAACTTTATTTAAATATTTTCTGCGCCATGTCGCGCTGTCAACATTTTCTCCTGCTGTGTGTGCTGTGTGTTCAGCTGTTCAGCAGCCGCTTAAACTTAATTTCCTCCTCTCCTTTTCATCGGTTTGGCATTAATTAATTCAATTGAATGCTGCGTCTGTCATTTCCGCTGGATTCGTTTATTCCTTCGCATCGCCCAACTCTCGGCGTCTTCGTTTTAATCTGATTTGAGGCACGACGCACTTATTGAATTTAAAAAAAGAATGGGAAAAACTTTTGCGATATTGCTTATTTCGGTTAAATAAGACAATTCATTCAATTTGTGGCCACTAAATCAACCATAATAATAACCACAACAAATGGTCGGCCGCATACAGAAAAGCTAAACGAAATAAAGGGAAAGGTTGCGGGTGAAGGGAAAGTAGAGTGAAAGCAGCAGCAGCAGCCAAGCCGCAAATTCAACGCCCAATTTGTGCCGCGCTGCTGCTTCCGTTGTCAATAACAATTTACGGGATAAGAAACAGGACGATGCGAAGGACAATAATCGAAAACAGCAGCAGTAGGAGTAGCAGCAGCAGCGGCAGCAGCCGGTCAGTAGAAAATATATATTTCCTTTCTTTTTTTTTGTTCCTCTAATATTAATAATCCGGCATACGCAACGGACCGCAGTTCACAGGACTCGGGACCTTTGAGGACTCCAGGCCCAAAAGCGATCAGCCATCTCTAGTCGGCGGCCAACAAATGAGCTTGGACAGAAGGAAGAAGAATGGAGGCGATGGCGCTCCTAATATGTCACTGTTGGTGCCAATAACAATAATAAGCAGCAAAACAAAGCCTAAAAGCTGCCAACCATAAATTCACTTGGCAGTTGGGGGGGCGTGGCCGTGGACGTTGACAATGTCAGGATGGCTATAGCAGGATACAAAAGGAACTGTTGAGTGGATTGAACACGAAAGATGGTGCCCCTGCTCCTGCTCCCCAACAAACCCCATCCCAAAAATCCTGTGCCAATTTGTGCTGAAAATTTATGAAAAGTTCAATTTATTGTGCGACATTATTTCAGCACATAGTTCGGGGGTTCCAAGGAGTCGGTGCTTTTTATGCCCTTTGAATATCCTCGGAAATATTTGGCAAGCGGGGGCTATTAATTTAAAATCCATAACCCACACAGAGAGAATTCTGACGTTCATATTTGAGATGAAAATGTTCTTAAAAGTAGAAGGAGATTTCTCAAGTTAATGTGGGTTTAATGTGCTTGAATCAAGTTAAATTGGCGATATTTGAGTTGTTGATCTCAATAAGTAAATAAATAGTTAAATCAGTCGTCTAAATTTATCAAAAAGTTGACTAGAATGTGCTTTTAAGAATGAATATTCCTAATTCAAGAACAAATTTATTTTCAAAGAACGAATATTCTCAATTCAAGAACAAATGTACTTTCGAAGAATAAATATTCTCAATTCAAGCACAAATGTACGTTCAAAGGACGAATGTTCTCAATTCAAGAACAGATGTGCTTCTAAGAACGAGTCTTCTAAATTCAAGAAACAAATGTGCTTCTAAAAACGAATGTTCTCAATTCAAGACCAAATGTTCTCAATTCAAGAACAAATGTGCTTTCAAGAACGAATGTTTTTAATTCAAGAACAAATTTGCTTTTAAGAAAAAAGTGTTTAAATTCAAGAACAAATGTGCTTTTAAGAACGAAGGTTCTCAATTTAAGAACAAATGTGATTACATTTTCCTCTCTGTGCATAAATTGCGGCTAAAGCAAGGGGAACTTCATAAATTACTTCCAAGATTTCATTAAATTTCTATATTTACTTTAAAGATCAATCACTTATAGGGTAAACATCAAGTCAACAATATGTACTACCCACTTTTCCTGCTTTTCTCTCTCTAGCACTCTAGCTATATTTTATATTTTATTTAAAAACTTTCTGCATTTTACTTGTGAATTACTCACACATGAAAGAAATGTTGGCATATCAATTTTTATGCCATACGCATATGTATTATTTTAGCATTTACATACGAGTGTGCGTGCGTGTGTGTGGGAGTTTTGTGTGTTAGGTAACATATGCCATAAATTGCCTGAAGTGCTCTATACCGACTTTCTCGACTCCTTCAACATTTTTGCTCCCAACCATTTTTCAAGTGGCGAACAACAAATGCCTTGGCATTATTGAAATTTCTTGTTGTTTTTTTTCTCCTGCCTCCATTTCTCCTCTGTTTTGTTTTTACTTATGGTTTTGTTTATGCGGGCCAGACAATAACCCTCTCTGCGTCGCATCAATTTTACATCAATCCATATCGAAATGGGAGTTTTTTTTGCCAAGTTGATTTGCATATTTTTGGTATTTTTACTCTGTTTGCTCTCGATTCTTTCACAACATTAGCAAACGCATCTCGACTTTGCAGTCCGCCCCCCATACATTCACTTTTTCGACTTTCGCTGCTTCGAAGTGCAGATGAAAAAGTCAAATTTTACAAAATTTATGGGGCAGTTTGTCTGACAATAGCATGTTGTTGTGCTCCTGTGTGTGCTTGTGCCATTTTAAAGTAATTTGGATAATTTTTCATAAGCTAAGGAGTTGAAGGAAGCGGAGTTTGTGTGCTTGATATGATATTGCAATATTTTGTGGCATTTTGTTGTACATTTTGAATGACTGTTTAAATGTTTTATTTTCTTGGTAAGAAATTCCCACAGATATTTAATCCTCTTTCTTAAAGTATTTTTAAATTAAAGAAATTTTTAGGAGGCTTAAGAAAAATCACTTTAATTTCTATGCCACATTCTTGAACCACATGGCGTATGAGTAATTTTTTTAAGAGTTTAATTTTTCTTTAAAAAAAAGATGAATTAGTGTTTGAAAAATATTTGTCTGCAATTCTATCCTTTTTTGGATTTTTTCAATTAAAATAATATTTATCAGGCAAAAAAAAAATACATTTTAATTTTAGTACCACATGGCGTATGAGTAATTTTTTGGCAATTTTTTTTATTTCATTTAAAAACAGATGAGTAATTTTTTGGTAAATGAGTAAATGAGCTTTTTTAATATTTTTTGTTTGCTTTTCTTTTTAATATTTGTAAGTCTTTGTCTCCCCATTATAATTTCAGGTTTTTATGTACCTGTTTCCGACGATTTTCCGAGAGGATTGAAACATACTTAATTGTTATATATTTTCTGAAACGAACTCTCTGGCAACAAATTAATTAGTTAAGCTTTGTTGTCATATTGTAGCTTCATTAATTAAAACCCCGACAACGGCTAACCCAAACGAAAAACGCAAACCAAAACCTTGATCCCCAGATTTGCTCTAGGCATAGATAATGAATAATGGAAGCATGAAAGTCATCACGAGGGATGGAGATGGAGAGGCTCCGGCATGAATAACTTTTTGCTCGTTCCCGTTTTTGGGAATTCGGATCAGGCGAGCGTTTTGTCAAAAAGTTAAGTTGTGCATTTCTCCTGGCCAATAAGGAAATTATTTTACATGATTCAGCAGATCGGAAAAGTGAAAGTAATTACAAGCGAAAGCAGCACTATCATCCTCAACGCGTATAGAGAGTCATCAAATGGCTTAGAAAAACGGAAGAGATTCCTTTATCTGTGCAGTAAAAGGGAATTCGCAGGATTTTTAGTGATGCAAATTGATGGCTGTTGATTGCTGTGTGTGATTTGTGAGTGTGCAGATTATTAGAAAGGAGATTACAATTACTATTACACAGAAATACAAATTTGATATGAAATAGGGTAGATTTTACCTTAATACATATCAATAATGTCAAGTTTATGATTTGATCTTATCAAATTGATATTTTATTTTATCAGCTACTTTGTTTTAAAATATTAAATTAAGTATTTTTCGAAAAAAAAATGAAAAATAAGTTAAAAAGGATCTTAATTCATATCAAAATGATATTTTGTCAATTTTTTTTTGTATCTTACTTTTTTTACCCAAATTTTACTTACAATTAAATGATGATATCTTAGATAAAGTAATACTTTTTTAAGGAACTCATAATACCATATTTAGTTTGTTTAAGTTCAAATAGGCTAAACTTAAGCAAGTATAAGTTTTAGCTATTCATTTTGACTTTCTACCCATAATAGGTGTTCTGGCCAAAACTGATTGCTTCGTAGAACCAAAAACTCTTAACCGCAGCAACTCCCCGAAGACTGCCAGCCATTGAGTTATTGATTTACTGATTGAGTTGGGCCCCCTTTTCCGTGGCGCATGAGTGTACAGCGTTGTCCCCGTGTACTTTCTTTTATCGGCAACTTTTGCCGCTGTTACCTGGCTGCGCTTTCACTTGCTTTCTGTGTTGCCTTCCTGTTCCCGTGATGCCATCATTGTTTACTTTCGAGTTTCTCCCCTGTGGTTAGATAACCAGGAGGAGGCGGTGGAGGAGGCGTTGGCAACCCGGTGACAATGCGCGCACATGACCCCTTTTGCTTGACCTCACTTATCTTACTTAGTGGTTTAGTGCGTCCATGGTCGGTCTGTTTCAGTCTGGCGTTGGTCAAAGACAAAAGCCGTACTTCCCATTGACGGGCCCCCGCATCCCAGGGCACTTTTTGATATTTATGTCGCCAGCTGTTGGCATTAGTGGGCGACTGGCTTTTAAGGCGAGTGTAGGGTGTATGTGTACACAGAAAAAAAATTCTGTATGAAATAGGATCAATTCTACCTTATTTCATAATATTAATGTCAAATTTATGATTCAAACATATCAATTTGATATTTTATCATATCATTTACTTTATTTTAAAATTTCAAAAGTAGTATTTTTTTTTTTAAATAATAGAAAATAAGATAAGTATTAATGAAAATAAATGAAAATATCAAAATGATATAGATATCATATCAATCTGATCTTTTGTCAATTTTTTTTCTAGTGTATGTGGTTTTCTGTGGCAAATGCCCACATTTTGCCAACGCTTTTTGTTGTTATTATTGCTGTTGGCGCATTAGGCTCTGGGGGTCACAAAAGCTTAGGCTTTAGGCTGGAAGAAGAGTTTTTGCGGCTGCCCAATATCCATTCCATTCCCCATCTGGTTTTTTTCCCCCTTACCACTGATGTGTGTGCGGGCAATAAACTTGTCGCTTGTTATTATCGTCTTAATCGTCTCCGACTCGATCTTTTTTCGGGACATTAATGTATATGTATTCGGGTTTTTTTTTGTGTTATTTGGCTCTTTTATGTACTACTCCCGCCTTTCTGGTAATTGCCTGTCTTTGCAACAGTTGGGCAAAGCATGAAAATTGATGAAACTTTCAGTAAGTACTCCGTGAACTTAGTTCCACTTGCTAACTTCTGGACGACCTGCGGTGCTGCTGGCTTCGCTCCATGAATTTACATAAACCCTTGGACTAAGGAACATTTATCAAATGTTGAAGGTGCCCATTAAGATATTTTCATGACCAGGTTTACTGGAAATGCTCTTTGAAAAATAAAATAAAATAAAGTAACTCTAAAAAAATATTTAAACAATTTTTAAAAAATTTCATTTTTAATTTAAAATCTATTAAAATACGAGGATTTTACGAAATCAAGGTCATAGTTGGTTATAAATGACACAACAATTTTGTAGCATTTCTACACACTTGCACTCACTGGGCAGTGAACCTAAAACATTTCGGAATTTAGTAAAATATATAAAAAAAAATATAAAAATCTAAAGGAACACCAAAAAAATATAAAAAAAAATTCTAAATATTTTTCCTTTCTTTATTTACATATTTATTTAAAAATCTAGTAAAATACTTTAAAGATATCTAACAATAGAGCGCTTTTCCTTTAGTTTAAAGACTCTTAAACCCAAGTAGAGTATTCCAACTTCTTGGTATTGTCTTTGGCGTATGTTTATTTTTTTAAATAATGCGTTTAGGGCCACGTGACAAAGTTCTGAAACACAAATGCCTATACAGTGGCCTCTCCTCCTCGACTTCCTTCTATAATCTCGACGCGTCGCGACATTTGCTGCATAATAATAAACAAAGGCAAAAGACTCTAGACGAGTCGGGCAGGCAGAAAAAAAGTCAGCGACAGGCAGCGATTTGAGAAACAATAAAACAAGGACTAGCCGTGAATGGAGAATTTTTTGGGGGGTGGAGAAGAACAGGTCCTGCCATCCCGGGGAGGTTTTTCGTTTCGGGCCCAGGCTCAAAACAAAGGGCCAAAGAGGCAATGCATACTTTACGGCTATATGACTGTAGGCTTAGCGACAAAACATTTATGCTTTGTTGGATTTTGTAAAGGAAACTCGGGACCTGACGGGATTCTCTCTCTCCGTCTGGTAGTTTTGCCAAGTTCACGGTGTGCGGGAGATGGGGCCACATATTAATTCTCAGCTCAAAGGTTAAGGTGAGATGGAGATACAGACGAAGTTCGCGCTGGATTGGGAAACAGCATGGTATTAGGTTTATAAATGGGATAGGTAACTTTGGTGTGGGGGGGACGACTTTCAGAAGATTGAGCTGAATGTTAAATGTACTAGTTGGGTTCCCAAGTTATCTGCTACCTGGAGAAAACGATTTTTCTTGTCGAAAATGGAAATTTGCATTTCAACTTTGATTAAAAAGGAAGATATGAAAGTATTTTTCATCTTAATAAGAAAGAAAAATGTTGCCTAAATTTATTGAAATGTTCTAGATCTTGATTTTGATGGGTTTTACAGGAGTTCTTGATTTAATGAAAAAAAAAATGTTAAAAATAGTTCCTAAACTTTTCTTTAATTTTTTATTGATTACAAAATGATGCTTTTTAAAAAAGTCTGATATTTTTAAGCCAAATATCATTTTCTGTTATTATAAATTTTTTTAAATGTTCTAGAACATCTTGAATTTAATGGGTTCTTACAGGAGTTCTTGATATTATTACAAAAAACAAGTTTTGAAATAATTAAAAAGTTATTAACAATTTCCCTAAATTTTTTAATGATTAAATGCTTATGGTTTATTTAAAAAGTCGCATATTTTCAAGCTAAATAACATTTTCTGTCAATATAAATTTTTTTTAATGTTTTAGAAAATATTTATCAGTTTTTAATAAAAACTTTTTAGACAAGTTCTTGATTTCCTAAATTTCCTAAAAATTTTCTAAAAATTCCCTTTAATTTTTTATTGATTAAATACTTATTGGTTATAATAAAATCTTATATTTTAAGCAAGAAATGAATAATCATAATAAAAAAGTAAATGAGCTTTAATCTAATTTTATAATATTTAAAAATTGTTAAATAAACTAAAAATACTTTAAACCCAGCTCAAAATACTGTGAAGAAATAGAACTCCGCAGTAAACTTAATGAGATACTCGCTCAGAATTTCGAATGCCCGCTTCGTATTCAGATGAACCTGCGGAACGTGAGCGCGTCTCCTTGAGATACATGGAATTCATTTTAGTTGCTCCACTTGACACCGGCTTAGCGTGTGTTTTTCGAGGAACTTTCGCCAAGTGGCGACGACGGCAGAGTGTTTGCCAAAGTAATTTTGGCTATTTATCAAGGTATGACAATGCGGATTTCGCAGGCATTTTAAATGCCAGCAAATCTCAAACTTCAGATTTGGCCACGTGTAGAGGAGGCGAGAGCTGTGCCTGTAAAAGCCAGAGGCAAAATGGCAAAAGACTGGCTACCTTGGGCTTACTTTGCATTGTTTTCCTTGGGAGTCGACTTAAGTGCGCACAGCAACAAGAACAACAACAACAGGCACATTTGGCTGCCAGCCATTTTGCGGCTGTTGCCTACTTAAGGGCGTCGCCGCCTTAATGCGTGTGTTGAACCATCAGGAGGCAGCAAGAAACATCAGAGTATCAAGTGCTAGACAAGTTTTTGCTGCTGACTGCCGACTGTCCATCTGGCCGGCGGCTCTTTTTGGCAGCTTATAAATAACGCAAATTAAACAAAACAGCACAAAAATGAAAAAGAAACTTTGTGGCTGGCAGCAAACTTTTTCGTCCATCATGATCAACATCAATATACATACGTATTACGTATATAGTATGTATATGTATACTCAATATAATTTCTGTCAAAAGTTGAAACTAATGAAAGCCAAAAGCCATGCTAATAATAATAAAACTTTGTCCTGCACTCTCCTCTCGGCAAACTTTTTGCATTGTCCCTGTCCTGTCGCACTCACCTCACCAGAAAACTCACTCGCACTCGCACTCACTCACCGGCACACCGAAACATTCGGTTGACACTTGGGCTTTAGTTCGGTTTTGTGATTGCCCCGGCAGTAGATACACCTCTATATACTGTGTATAGTGTGTACTGTATACCGTATGCATCGAATACATTTCATAAATATTATGACAAGCTCAATAAAATATCAAAGCATGCTTACTGGGGCGGCTACGTGCGTGAAATGAAAGTGAAGTCGGGGGAGTTTTACTGGCTAACGGATGCTCTATAATATAAGTTTATTACAATTAAATAATCTAAACAATGTATAAATGTTTTACATATTTCTTAGTTAATAGTTTATGATTTTTTTTATTTTTTTTTAGAATCTTTTAATAATTTTTAAGTAAGTATTAAAAGTTTCATAATGTTTTCCAAAAAATCTTTAAATGTTTTGCATAAATATTAATGATTGAAACTTTTATTTAAAATAATTTTATTATTGTTATTATTATTATTTTACCAAGTATTAATGGTTTAGTAAAATATATTTTTTAATTTTTAAAGCAAAGTACAGAGACAATGGATTCTTTATAATATAATATTATGAAAATAAAATAATCTAAAAATCTATAAATTGTTCAAATATTTGAGTTCCTTTTGAATAAAAGAATTATTAAAAGTTGTATTTAAAATAATTATATTATTCTTTTAAAATATTTTATTATTCTTTAATTCTTTTCTAAAATATATTTTACAATTTTTAAAGCATCGAAAACCCCAGCTGATATGCCTGTACAACTAAGCCTCCTTAAATCTCCTTCAATTTCGGGGATCTATTTAGGCTTTGGTGATTTTGGTTTTTCTCCTATCAATTTGGCAAGTGCCCGGGACAGTTTATGAAATTGCCAGGTTGTCTGCAGAACATTCCTTTTTTCTTGTCATCATCATTGTCCTGGTCTTGTTCTTCCACCTCCTGCCTTTGTTGTTTATCTGTCGTTTGTCGTCTTGGTCGCCGGCAATCATAAATTGCTAGGGCCTATTCGTCGGGGGGAAGGACATCGCACTAGACCAAACCAAACCAAACCACGTGTGTTGCGTCTCATAAAGTTTGCGGCATTTTAAGCTGCCCCGGCTTACTAGCTAATCCCGCCTAGAAATAATGAGTGTTGCCATGTGGCCGAACGTCTTACATCTCGCTTTCCTTTTTAAAAAACACACACAAAGATAGGTTGTAGTTGGGTCCAAAAAACAACAAATCCCCATTTAATAGAGTAGGCGTGAGCTCCACCGGGGGTGATGGGCATTGAGAAATTCCGCCATTAAATATGCTGTGGTCTACGAAATCTTCTTCGAAATACAACGAGAGGCTCGAATAGTTTTTCTAACCAGGTACACCTAGAAAAAATACCATAGTTTAACTCTTAAAACTAGTTGTATTACAAATATACTAGGTTCAGTATAAAAGTATGGTATTCATTTAATACTAAATACTTTAATATAAAAAAAATAATATGACATCTGAACTTTGTAGTAGAAGAAAACCAATAGTATAACACTTAAAAATAGTTTTATTAAAAGTATACTAGACTCAGTATAAAACTGTGGTATTTCATAAATACTAAATAAAATAGTATTTGAACTTTGTAGTATAAATTGCATAGTCAATATTATAAAGTTTATATTTTCTAATGTAAATTCTATACAAAAAGTTTATTTTAAACCCTTCTGACAGTATTAATGTAATACTGATATTATTAAGATATTTTTGAAACTCAATACTATGTCTAGTACAAAAGTGTGGTATTCAAATCATACTAAATAATATAATAATATAACTGAACTCTGTAGTCTTATAGTTTATATTTTTTTATGTAAATGCTATAAGTTTAGTTTTAGTTTCTATGATCATTTTATTTTCGGTGTAAAGCCAAACCGCAGGACAGTCAAGTTAACTTTGCCATGTCCATGCCTTCGGGCGAAGGATTCTCTCCATAGCTCCCTGGTTCCCCCGACCCTCTTTGCACGTGTTGACAATTTTTTGGCCACAACTTTACATTAGGCTAGAAGCAAAAACTAATTATATTAAAATGTCATGGAAAATTGTTCTTATTTTCATTTTCATTTTTATTTTTTGTCTTTGCTGCTGGCGGCGTTGGTTGGCATTGGTCGAAAATGGTTGCTGGGATTTTGGGTTTGGCCAACCAGCGCATGCTGGTTAGTTTATACAGTTTATACAGTTTAATGCATACACAAACGTGTGAGTTTGCCAAGTCATTTTTGGCACAGGAACTGTGTGAGATGTGGTGGCTGCCGAGTTATGGCCTGAAAAGTTGCTGGCCAAACTTTGCAAAGCCTTTTAATGGATATTTAAATGAAGAGTTAAGTGGGTCAATGGAAGGGAAATGCCAACCGAAAACCCAATCAACACAGTCGATAACTAACATGCAAACCAAATGGACGGTATTTCGCCTAATTGACAATCCATAAATATTTGATGCTGCTTCATCAAGTCGGTTGATAGTTTATGGCCCAGTTTTCTGATAGCCAAGTGATAATTTCCATGAATATCTGTATTTTGGGCTTCTCGGTTGACAGTTGACAGCTGGTTGGTTGAAGTATCTGTTTCGATAACCTTCTTGAAAGGGTTGTTCTCCGAAAGAGTTGGGTAAACAAAATAATCAACTTAGAACCGGTGCCTTTTAAATTGTATACTTTTTATCACCTTTACATCAATGTCAGCTGGGACAAGATTGTTTTGTGCTCTACTGACCACACTGAAAATAAAAATTATAAAACAAAAAAAGATGTGGTATTGTAATATTTATACACATATCGTTTTTACTGTAAAATAATGTCAAATTAATATTGAGAAATTGTAAATTTACGATTTTTCTCTCTCGGATATTCTCTTTAACTTCAAAAAAGAGAGGAAAAAACAATAAGGCGACTTAAATTACGTGAGTGGAAGCGAGAAAGACACATACGAATTTTAAACTTACGGTATTAAGTTCAAATTGATACCGGATTTCATCAAATTGATCATCGTTTCGTATCATTTCTTTTTTTGGGAGTTAGCTTAAATTAAGTTGGGTTCTAGTAATTTTGTCATAATATTTCAGTTGATTTTTTTTAATTTAGAAATTATTCTATTTAAAAGAACAGCTAAAAATATTTTAAAATAATTTTCTCAGTGTTTGTAGAAAGCAACACGCTTTTAATTTTGATTAATGGCATCATTGTCGACATTTTGGCCCGCATCATTTATATGCCCGACTGACCTTCGCATTCGACGTGTAGGCCGCTCTCTAAAACTTTATCCCCGAAAACTTTTCTATTTTGTTGTTATCGATGCCATGATGAATTGTTCCATGCGATTCGGTTGACACTTTGTCGAAAAACCCCCGGTAGTCCCAAGAAATACGTTCGCTTTAGCAATTTAATTAAAATTTTCCCATAGCATACTTTCCGAAAGAGTTGGTCATAATCGCTGGCTGCCTTTGCTTCGGTGTTTCTCAACTGGCGTAAAGTTTATTTTTATTACTCTTTCAAGTAACATTAAAATTTAGTTGCATACGCAACAGCGAAGGGGGTTGGGGAAAGGGGAGGGGGTGTTTGGCTATAAAAATCCTCCAGTGTAAAACTATGCTGCGCTTTTATAAGTATTTTATTTGTAGCATCCTAAGGGAGAAGAAGGCAGGAGGATGCAGGAGCTGCTCTCGGTTCCTTAGACTCAGCAGATTTAGCAATGCTTTGCCAAAGTTGCCGCATTAAAAATACAACACGAGGGTCGAGGGTTGGGGGTTGGAGGTTAAGGGTTGAGTATTGAGGGTCGAGAGGTTGTTCTTGGGTTGTGCCAAACACACAGAGTTGCAATTTGCTCGCTGGAGGAGGATGGAAAAGTGCCCGAGGGCCAAAGAGTGGGAAATGCAATGAATCGTTAAATTTAGCATCGTATTTCAATGCAATTCAGTAGAACGAAACGAAACGAAACGAAAACGCTTCTGATGCTGACAGGTGAATTGCAGCTGTCAGTCAGTGGAAGCGACAGAGAAGCAGCAGCCCGTTCGGCTCATCTTCTCGTTTTCGAAAGGCATCTTTTTCCTGTATTTTTCCCCTGTCTGCCAAATGATTTGTCGCCAACATGGCCACATGTATGCAGCTCTAGTACATATACAAAATACATAGGGATTTCTTCTTATAGAGCAGGGCAAGCAGCTTAGCAGCTCATCCTTTAGTAAGGGGAGCGAGCATCTTATGACTATTTCCATTACTACTATACAACCGGAAAAACCCCTTTTTCTTCTGTTGCCCCATAAAATTTTACCCACTCGCACTTTGCACTTATTAAAAACTCGTACTCTTGATGCTGAAATTCAGGCTTCGAGCATAAATTGCCAGAATGTGAAGGCGAAATGCGCGCAGGAGGCCTAAGTTTCAAGTTTTCCCCTAACTAGAGGAGGCCTGGGGCCATAAAACCCAGCTGCATACTTTACGATTCCATCCAGCATATGCTGATTTTTTACTTATATATATATATAGGCTACATATACCCACATATATCCACATTGCCAGCCAAAGTAGAGATTGAGGCATATATTCCCTTTTTCCCGTGAATGCCACACGGGGTCAATTTTTATGAGCATTTTGGCATATTGGAAAATGGGGCCAAAAGTTATGGGTATAATTTAAAATGGGCTACCACAGAGAAAAAAAAGAAAAAGGGAATACAGAGGAGGCGCCAAAAGCGGCAGGCTATCATATATTTGGCGTAATTTAGTTGCCCTTTGAGGCAAAAGTAGAAATTTTCGAATATATAGGCTTTAAATGTTACTTATAAAGAGTTAAAGTTACTATAACTTAACTTATAAGGATTCGTTTTTTATTATTATTAATTTAAAATAAATGAAAGACTAAGAAAATTTAAAAACATTTTATAAAAAACTGTTCCTGCTTACTAATTTCTGCTTCAACTTCAAATGCTTGAGTGTAAAATGTATATAATTATTAATTACTCAATATAAAAACGTATGGACAACACTGTTGAGTAATACCCATAATATAAAATAAATTTAAGACTAGTTATTACTAAAATGTATTTATATTAAATATTTAATTAAGCAAATTTAATACAATTTTATAAAAAGCTGTTCTGCTTGAACTTCAAATGCTTGAGTGGAAAACGTTTATAATTACTCAATATAAAAACAAGTGGGTAACACTGTTTTGTATTATATTATGAAATTCCTCTTATGGAAAATTAATTTTAACCAAGGACCTTGTTTAATATTTATTTTTAATTTGCAATAATCCACTTAACTTTTTATGTTCCACTTGACCCATTATCAATATCATCTCTCAATTTGCACTTTAACCCATTCCCACTGTTTTTCAGTTCTATTTAACTACGCCCCTGATTGGGCAAAAAGCTTATAGAATATTTTTTCATAAAATCAATTCGAATTTTCTATTTCTTTATAACTCCTTTTTTTTAGGGGCCATAGTAAAAATGTTAGTATTAATTTCCATATAAATTGCTTGAATGCGCGTATTGGTATTTGTGCCCCAGGATTCCATGTGTGTGTATGTGTGTTGAAGGCTTAGTGTGAGTGTGTGTATCTATAACTGCACATTTCAAACGCTCAAATCAATTTGCACATATCAACAACGAAATTGTTTGCTCAATGTGGACTGCGTTCAGTCTTTTTTTCCCATTTTTTCCACCCGAACGTGCGAAATGAAAAATCAGCAAAAAGTTGCACGCGAGCTAAACTTGGCTGCAGTTCAGTTTCCTTGATTTTCCAACCACCCAACATCCATCCCACCACCCACTTTTATTGCCCCGCGGCCTGTGTATCTATGTAATCTACAAATTTTATTTTCTATGCCTTTAATCTTGGTAACAAGAAATGAAGTATCAGCCACAAATAGCACAAACATAATTAAATTTATTTAAATTTTATCTCTGTATTTTCGCCCGAAAAACCAACAGAGTTGCCGGCAAATAAACAAAAATCCCTGTTTTATGGCCTTAATGATACGCTTTTTATGAGTCGGCACGGAAGTGTCTTGAATGCTGTCTGCTTGTCTGTCTTGCTTTTGCTTCTGCTTTTGCTTTAGCCATTGCCATGCCATCAAATTGTTTAAGCAAACATAAAACTTCACAAATGCGAGAAAAAATATATATATATTTGCTTTTGCCTGTGAAGTTGAAGAAGAGCTCATTACAGCCACAAAAACCAATATGCTTATTGCTGATTCGCCGCCAGCTCAGAGCCATGGCTATAAAAACTGTTAACGTAAGCGTAAAATGCTTTCAAGTGCTACGCAAATCCAGCAAATCTAGCAAACCCACGCTGCAAAATCATCTTCTGTGGGGTGTAAGACCTCCAGTTTTTTCCCTGCTTTATAATGAGCAAAAGCAACAATTGTTGTAGGTGGCAAAATGATATTTCCTTTTGCCAATTTTCTGCCTGCTAACTTGGCTTAAAACGGAAAAAAGTAAATCATTAAATATTAAATTGATTTAAATATTCGATGAATTTTTCATTATAATAGTACATTTTTTTTCTGCTGCCTGCTTAACTTATTGCACTGCCAAACGTGGCCAGAGAACTTGTGCGACCAAAGTTGAGCCCAGAAACTTTGGTAAATGATACACAGTGACTATGCCGCAACAAGAGCAAATTTGCCTCTATTATGTCCAGGCATCGCAAACCAAAATAGTCTGCCCGCAAAAAGCGGTGGCCAGAGGATGCTTGCCTTGTGGAAAACTTTAAATTATTTAGAATACTCTTACAGAGTACAATGTCCTCAGGGATTAGTTTTTACTGCCCCCTTTTTGAGGAGAAAGCAGATGGGAAAAATTATTTATTTTGCGGCTCAATATTACTTAGTTGCAAAGTGAGCGATTGGTTGGTTAAAAAATCAGATGATAAAGAAAGAAATAATTTAAATTATAAAAATAAAATAAGAAAGATGTAAGCACTTTTATTAAAGGCATATATTTAAATCCTAGTTCTTCTAAGTAAATTTAAAAAATCCAATAAAATGCAATATAAACAAATATTAATATTTAAGTATTTAATAAATTATTTTTTTAATAAACCTAAGATATAAGTAGTAAACCTTATAAAGGTATGTATTTAAAGTCTATTATTTTAATATAAGTATACGTTTAAAGTCTAGTATTTCAATATAAGTATGTATTTAAATTCTAGTATTTTAATCCCTATAATAAAATACTAATGGCATAGATCCAATAAAATTCAATATAAGCAAATATTAATATATAAGTATTTAACGAATTGTTTATTTAAAAAACCTAAGATATAAGTATGTATTATAAGTATTATAAGTATGTAAATAAGTTCTAGTATTTTAATCCCTATAATAAAATACTAATACTAATAATAAGACTGTTTTAAGTATTTAATAAATTAGTATTTCGATAAACTTAAGATGTATGCATGTAGCTAAGCTAAATATATGTATTAATATCCTACTCCTTTTAAATATAATAAAATACCAACGGCTTAAATCACATAAAAAGGCAATATAACCCAATCTTTAATCACATATAATTCGCGTTAATCGTAACCAAATTCGTCGTCGTCGTTCTCGTGCGCGTTTCGTAACGTCATTACTAACCGGTCTTGATGCCCATTACAGATGCAAATTATTCGGATATACCGTACATACAATATCTCACACGTAAGTCTGGCTGCGGCCTTAGGTTGCTCGTTGCCCAACGAATTTAAATGTCGCGTTTTATATTTAATTTCAATCAAAAACGTAGGCAAAAAAAAAAAGTAAAAATGAAAATGAAAATTCATAAATCGAATTGATATGTTGGGTAAACTACTTTACTTTACGTTCTGGGTCGAAAGGAGCGTATGCGTGTGTGTGTGTGTGTGTATCCTGCAGAAGGCAGGACATGATGCTATTGCAGCGTGCAACATGCACATGACAATATTTTTGCTGGTTGTTTAACGTTTCGTGATTTTTGCCAGATTTTTAATGCCACACATCTGTTTTCCCTGCCGCCGCCTGGCTTCCCTATTCCCGCAGAATCCCGGTATCCTTGGTATCCTTTTTGCAACACACACTCACACATCTGCGCGGCACGTACGTTAAGCGTGTGAGCCATAGTGTGTGTGTGTGTGTGGGCAAACAACATGCGACGTTGTATTGACAGCATATTGTGACAAATATGTAAAAAGAATATATGAAAACACTCACTCACAGGAACGAAACCCTGGGAAAAGCGAAATAAACGGAATAATGGAAATGCATTCGAGTTATTCAGCACAATGGCTTTAAAATCGCCTGATGCCTACTTAATGCTCTTAGCTGACAAAAAAATTGAAAACCAAAGAAACTAAACTTCATAATTTTGGTACCAAATAAATTCAAAATGAAATACACAGAGAGAATTATTCAAGAAGATGGCGTCCTCAAATTGAGTATCTGTACACTCATAAAAATTTTCTTTTAAATTTTAGAAATCTCGCCTTTTGAATCGGTCAGCCTTTAAATGTAGAAAAAATATTTCTTGTTTTTAGAAAATTCGCCCTTAAAGAAAATTTCTTAAAAATAAAAAAGTTCAAATATGTCATTTTTTTGGGCTGTTTCTGAAAAAAAATTGGGTACGTTTTTAATGGCGAATTCGCCTTTGAATTCGAGAAAAAGCAACCTTTAAAAATATAATTTTCTTTCTCGTTTTTAAATTTTTTTTAAAATATTTTTTTATATATTTTTTGAAAATATTGTACTGAAAGTGAGTATTTTGCACTCAAAATGAGTATTTGTTTAAATTTTGAGTAAAAAATAAAAAATTCTTAATTTAAGTGTAAAGTTCATGGTTAATTCTCTCTGTGCGGTAAAAAAAAACTCTTTTGTTTCAAGGGCTTACCGAACCGATTAGCAGTGAAAATTTTTGGCGGGAAACGCAGCACATGTGTGGCATCAAAAACCAACGGTCGAAACTTTAAATATCTAAGCTCCCGTAATCATATCTGTGAGGCCCCCACACCCCGTTTTTAAGCCCTGTTAGTAACCCATATATGCCATGTTCTTTTACGACCCTCCACAGATCCACCGGAGATCATCAGGAAGCCGCAGAATCAGGGAGTTCGTGTGGGCGGCGTTGCCAGCTTCTATTGTGCGGCCCGCGGTGATCCGCCTCCATCGATAGTGTGGCGCAAGAATAGCAAAAAAGTTTCGGGTAAGTTTTTCTCCCCCTCCCCTTTTAAGCCCATTCAAGCCTAAGCCCTGTGATTTTCGGTCCGTACAGGAACCCAGTCTCGTTACACGGTGCTGGAGCAACCCGGCGGGATTTCCATACTCCGGATTGAGCCCGTGCGGGCGGGACGCGACGATGCCCCCTACGAGTGTGTGGCGGAGAACGGGGTGGGCGATGCCGTTTCCGCAGATGCAACTTTAACCATCTATGAAGGTAAGTGCCATGCCGTCATCGACATCATCGTGTGCAGTTATTTATGGCCTTCGAGTGCAGCTTCCTAATTGAACCCTCTACTCGATGGGGGGCTGTACTGGGGGATAAATATCACTAGAAAAAATTCAGAATTGAATTCTTGCACTCTATTCAAGAGGGGATTCAATAAATGGGATTCGTTTTTGGTGTCCTGCATTAAAGTATTTTAGTTGTATTTTTATAATAATTTTAGAACTTTAAACTTTCTATGATTTAAAAATTTTTTCTTAGGTTCCGAACCGAACCTTATCAGCTAAGTTTTAGGATAGGATAAAAAACTAATAGTTTCAATAAATTCAAGATAATTTCCCAAAATGTTTAAAATAATAATACTTGTAGTATTATGCTGGTGATAGAAAAATACCACAAAATACTAGAAACCTAACCTATATAATATCAAATTTTTAGTATTTTTTCGTTAACAACGAATGATATCTAGATCTTAACTTATCCAAAACAAAAATTGCTTTTAATGTAATCAGAAAAATATTTTTTTTGTTAGGCACGAACTTCGAATTTTTTTCTGTGTTCAAAAACAAAGTTTGTATTACCCATCTAACTGAATCCTTTTATTTTCCGGTATACGAAGAAAAGAGTCGTGATAGAGCGACACAAAAAGTTTCGTTTAGTATGCGTCGCAATGTAAACTACGTTCATACATTGATTTTGAATTAAAACTGGGCAAAGAACTTGGCGTAAATGGTAAACTTTTGCGAGCCAAGCTCAGACCACCAGGAGGCCCCCAAGGGTGGCGGCGGTAGAAAGTTATTTGCCAGCTTGTTTGTGTGGCTTAAATTACTTGCCAAAATTTACTTTTGCTTATTTACAACTGTGCAAAGGATAAAGTTTTTGCTCTCTAAGCCTAATCAAGTCTGTGCGGGGTAGGGTGGTGGGGGAGGCGGATGGGCTTGGATAGCCAGGCAATTGAACTAATTTGCTTAAACTGAGAGCAGGCCAAGTATTTATACATTCTGCCAGTTCCCTCACTCTTCTTCCCTTCTCAAACCCAACCAAAAATTATAAACAGCAAAAAGTTCAATAACAAAAATTGTTCTCCCTAATGGGACTCGAGCGTGGGAAAAGGGAGAAGTTATAACTTTTAATGAGATTAAAGCAGCAAATTATTTGGTAAATCAACTCCAATACAAAATACATATTGATCGATGGTCTCTGGTTGGCTGAGCTTATTCGAGGCGAATCTGAAGTTTTGATAAATTAATTAAGAGCCTTCTTCTGGGCTTCTAACATAATTAAAATGTTTCAATGTTTTTAAATTGGTTATATTGTTTGAGGAAAATCATTGATAGCTGAGATTTTTAAAGCGAAATATTCCTCTAAATTAATATAAAAGGAGTGAAGAAAAAACGGCAAGTTGCTTGTTAAACCCAAACACCTTGACATAAAAATCTAAAAAATTTACTAAAATTCTGAGAAAATTATAAATAACAAAGTAAAGAAGCCAAAACATAAATATTGATTAATTTCCAGGCTTTGTATTACCTTAAAGATTTTTAGAGGAAAATATTCATCTAAATCAATATTAAAGGAGTATAAAAAAAATCGGAAGTTGCTTATGGAAACAAAACACCTTGACATAAAAATTTAAAAAAAATACTAAAATTTAGAAATAATTAAAAATAACAAAATAAAGGATCCAAAACAGAAATATTGATTAATTTCCTGGCTTTGTATTATCTTGATGTTCCGAGTCTTAAAAGCTAACGAGGCGAGTTAATTACTTTACCTTGGCCTGCCTTTTTAGACTTGTGCAGAACTTTTACCTTCACTCGCATGGCTGTTAGTCCCCGCTAAACTACACTAATTACTTCCCCCATATCAACCCCCATATGGGGTTGGGGGTTCCAGGGTTCCTACCTCCATTCGCTTTTGAGTCTATCAGCGAGCGTTACAAGCTGCCACAAATCAAATGCACACCAATTACGTGGCGCCAGAGTGCACAGAGAGCATAATCAACTCGCATAATTAACAACTAAAAATGCAAACGTTGCCACTGCTGGCCGCATAAAAAGACCAGGATAGAGACATTGTGGAGTAGTGGGTAGTGGTATAGGGTCCAAAACCGAACCCAGAGTGTATCAACGAAAATATGTTTCTCCTCCTGCGCCTTTTTTGCGCCTCGTTCACCTGGCCTCTCTGTGCAATTTTCACACATTTTGCGGTTCCCTTTGGCGGCCTCATAAACAACCAACAAACAACTAGCCAAAGCCCAAAACAACAACAACAACAACAATAATAAACAAGCTAAAATAGCTGGCAGACAGTAGTAAATTATAAGTTGGAGCTGTAACTCGGTAGACTCGGGGATAAAAGTAGTGCACATTACTCATACGCCGCGCGTACATAAATTTTCCACCTCAGCCTTACTGGGCTACGTAATTATTTTCCGTTTACAAAATGTCTGCCAAACACCTGGAAGTCATCAGTGAAAATAGAAGAAGAAGTAGGTAGGGGGTGTGCGATTATGGTTGAAAATATGGTGAATAATAAACAGATTTACCACAGAAAACGAGGGAAATTACATGAAAAATGAAATAGTTGTAGAACTTAAAACCGAAATTTATTACCCCTTTTTCTCTGCAGTTTTCCCCCCCTTTTTGCTTTGGCACTTAATTAAAATGTTGCTAGTTGTCAAGAGCCAAACATTCAACCAGAGATTCAGCTGAAAAGCAACATGACCACCGCCATTCGCCAGATAACAAAGTCACACAGCCATGAGCAGCAGCGCAACACAACATGGCTAAAAGGAAAATCCTGGCTTAATAGCAAAATAATAATGCAGCCAGCAAATGGAAGACAGCATTATAATAAATACCAAAAAAAATACAGAGTAGGGAACAAAAAAACTTATCGCTTGCTATAAATTTAGTTAAAGCGTGCGGAGAACAGAAGCAATCAGGCAACAAATTGTAAACAGTAAATTTCAGCAGCCAGCAAATAAAGGGGCGGGTGAGTTGGCCAAAAAGAGCGGGCCACATTAGCACTAAATCGCAACGACTAACGCAGTCAGTTGGTTAAGCGTTTCGGGCATAAATATACGCAAAAAAGGCAGGAGAAGGAAGAAGAATGCTGCGGAGTCACGCCTCCGGTGGGGAGATTTATCCTGCATCCCCAGCAGCAGGAGGAGCAGCAGCCAGCACAAAACTAATCTTTATTTCGATATTTGCATAAAAAGCAAACATGTCAAAAAGTATATATACTACTGGTATAGTATAGTATACACCGGAAAAACTAATGATAATAGAAACTATTATTATTATTTCTATACCATTGAGTTTCAAAAATATTTTAATAGGATTAGTATTACATTTATACTGTTAAAATGGTTAAAATATATAAAATATTAAATATTCATACTACAGAATTTAGAAAGTATATTATTTTTTATTATTTCAATACCACACCTTATACTGAATCTAGTATATTTTTAATATAACGACTTATAGTCTGAAAATAATACTACAGAGTTTAGATATTACATTATTTAGTATACACCGAAAAAAATGATCTTAGAAACTAAATTATTGACAGAGTTCAGATACTATATTAGTCAGTATTTAATAAATACCACACTATTATACTGGATCTAGTATATTTTTAATACAAGAAGTTCTAGTAGTGGAACTATGTTTTTTCGGGTGTAGTATTTTATAAGCGGGGGAATCCGCTTCTCTTTCACACGGTTTTTGTTTTAGTTGTTTTAGTTTCTTTTTTTTAACAGCATTTTTTGGGGGAGTGCATAAAGCTGCAAAGGCAAAAAGGGGATTTACGAAATCCGCCCCCTTTTTGCCAAGATATTGGACGACAGGTGAGGAGACAGAGTCACGTTACTTGCAGGTGTTGCAGGTGCAATCTATCCAAAAACCTGGCCCGTGTGGGCGTGGCTTCTGTGGCTAGGAGGAGTTGCTGGATGGCAGGTGCGGCGGGAGTGTTGCAAGGATTGCAGAACCCGGCGCCATATATGCACACACATGCACACACATCGCTGTGGCAAGTGTTTTTGATCTCGCGCTGCTTTAGCCTGTTGAGAATTTTGATTAAAAATGCTTTCACGTGAAACTCAAACGTGCTCCTCTGCATATGTGGGCGCCTTTATTGGCATTCGGGGTGGCGTTTATTTTTCCACGCTTCTTGTTCCCCGTATGTATGTGTGTGTGTGAAAATTTTTACATTGAGATTTATCACGCAAAAAAAAAAATAAAACAAAAAAAGGAATGCATATATGTATATACGGAAGGGTAGAAAAAGTTATGCGCAGTAAAAGTGAAAAATATAATGGTAACTTTTTCACCTGCGGAAATTAATTGCCAGTGTTTGGATGATGCCATTTCATTATCTATGGCAACTAACTAAATGTCTTTTTTATAATTTAAAGGTTTAATTTAAATTTAAAATTTTTTTTGAAACCTTTGAAATCTATTTATTAAATGTTCAACATTTTGTAAATTTTTTTAAATAATATTTATTAAATTCAAAAATATTTTTAATCTTTTAAAAACTATTTAATAAGTTTTTAAAATTTTTGAAAATATTTTTAAGTTTTTGCTTTAAATTTAATTTAATTTACTTTATTAATTTGCAAAGCATCAATGCATCTTTAATAAAAATTAAAAAAATTTTTTAATCGGTATAAATCTATATTTAAACTTGTAAAATTGTTTAAAAATTTTTTAATGAGTTTTTAAAATTTTTAAACTATTTCCAAGCTTTTCCTTTAAATTTCCTGTACTTTATTAATCTGCAAAGTATTTAATTATTTGCTGAGCGAGAAACCCTTGCCATTTTCAGAATATTTGTAGCTTCCTCTGGCGCTGTCTAGACGGCAAACAGCTAATGAAAGCCGCTGCCTGGCTGCAAATTGCAATAAAATCATCAGAGAAGGCAATCTTCTATGCCGCAAAGCAAACCCAAAACAATTTGCTTTTAAATTTGCCTGCCAAAAAAGCATTTTAGCACCTCAAACGGCTAACAATCTTGCCTGGGCCAAAAACAATATGCTGTCCGTTCGTGGAGGCGCAAATAAATTTCATTAATTGCCAGCCGAAAAGGAGTCGGCGATGGCATCGCTCTAGAATTTCGCAGTTGGGGGGCAAGAGCATTCATTAATCTCACTTTATAGTAATAAGCGGCTTTGCTGGTTACGGTTTGGTTGGGTTTCGCTTTTTTACTTCCCTTTTTTTGGGACTGGTGGACCATTAGTTGGTCTTGATTAAAACGCTGGACTGAACAGGGCGGGGATTCGCCAGCCAGCCAGCCTCCTGCACTTGTTGCAAAGTCAAATGGCATGTCCTGGGCATTGGGGAAAACTTCATCCTTGGCTTCGGACCGCTGTGCGCTGTGCGCTCGCTCACATAGACAAACATTGACAATACACTGGGCGCATTTAACTGGCCAACGGCATTGGCCACATCCTCGGCCACCAGGAGTTCTCCCCTCCTTCGTCCTTCGTCCTTTGGCCTTACCCCTCCTCCTTCAAACACCGTTTGCGGTTTGCCTAAAAAGTCATATTAATAATGAAAATTCCACAGTAGCGAAAAGTTTAAATGGGCGAAATTTGCTGCGGAGAGAAGCCGGCTACTCAAGCCCTGCAGCAATGCAGCTGTGGCACCCAGCTGTGCCAGGAATAAGGATCCTGGATCCTGGTTACTGGTTACTGACTGCTGGACTGCCGCACAATGAAGTGTGTGTGTGTGTGTGCTGCAAAGTTATTGGGCTTATAGCTGTTTATATTTAATGTATGACAAAAGTGCCGAACTTAAAGCAAAAAAGTACTAGCAATAGCCGTCTTTTAGTGTGTGTACATTATTGAAAAGTTGTGGTAGTTAAACTTCCCTAACTACTACCAATATAGTAATTCAAACTTCAATAACTTCGATTACTTCAATGAAATTTTAAGATTATTTCTCATTCCATTTAATAATTAAAGCATTTAACCACTTCAAAATTTTAAAAAGGTTTTTTCTATAATTATTTATAAATTTAATTTTATTTTAATTATAAGTTATTAATTATTTTTATATATATTATATTTTAAATCATTTAATCACTCTCAAATTTTGAACAGGTTTTTTAAAAAAGTATTTATAAATTCAGCGTTTCTTAAATATTAGTTAAATATTTTAAATAGCATTCATTGCATCAATGATTTACAAATATTTAAAAATCAAAAAAAAAACCATTTTAAAAATGTATTTAAAAATTTTTTGTATTTTTTTTTTTATATTTTGATATATTTGATTTGATTTATTTTTTTTTTAAATACAATCTTTGATTTTTTTAATTAGAGTAATATTTTTTAGAATGTATTCTGAATATTGTGATTTGCTACTATTAAAAAATCAAATAATTAAAGAAGTATTTTTAAAGTTTTTATCTATTTTTTTTGTTAAACATACAATTTTTATTTAGGTTAATACTTACCGAAACCAATTCTAAATACCATCCATCGCGGAAATGATTTATATGCAGAATATTTAAAAATCAAATGACTTACAAAGTCGTAAAAAGAACTCGTTAAATGTAAACGCCTGTCACTTTATCTTCATAAATTACCATTTATTATGCTCATAATTTAACATGGCAACCACTAACGATTTCGAATAAACATTGCCATAATAGTTCAACCCAAAACTCAGCGCTCTACTGCTTCAAATTTAAACCAATTAAATGTTCATCTCGCTCACTCGCATTTCACTTAATATGATTTGTGCTGCCGAAAAGCCATAAAGTGCCGGTCTAAATTGCGAAAATATTTAAAAAAACTAGCACATATATATTCCGGCAATGGCTGAGTTGCGTGCAAGAGCGAACCGCACACGTAAATATCAAAAGTCGTCGTCTTAAATTGGGTAACTTGGTAACTGGGCTGCCTGCCTGAAATAAAATGCAGCAGAAAATTTTCTCCGAATACGTATATTGCGAGTTTTTGATGGAAAACAGTCACAATAGCGCTGGGTTGGAAACGGAGGAAGCCCCAGGTAACGAAGATTTTAATCAAACGAATCGAAAAGGCTTAGAACGCAATAAAATCCGCATTTGGAGATTAGCCAAGTTAGTTTGCATTATATATTTGCAATCGAAGTGACGAGAGTTATATCATCTAAATCGGATTTCCGCTTCCACCGGTCTGCGTTCGATTTTATTTTTCCCTATAACCCCAATATACACATTTTATTATGCCGGAAAATGCATTTGAAATTCATCAGTTGAAATAGGTAGCAGACCTAGATACCCACATGACAGTCAGCCTTTGCATCAATATATAAGTATAAATAATACACAGAGAGAATTTGGGTGTTCTCATTTGAGTTGAAAATTTTCTAAAAAATTGGATGAAGTTCTTGGAGTTGAAGATTTTTTCAATGTGCTTGAGTCGAGTTGAAATTAATTGAATTAATGTTCTTTCTGATGTTCTTTCTGATATTAAGAACATTAACGGTTTTAAAGAATAAATGTCCTCAAATGTTCTCATATTGAGAACATGTACGATTTCTAAGAATAAATGTTTTTTATTCAAGAAGAATGTGCTTGGATTTTTTTCTTCTCACCATTCGGTTATCATACTAAGAACATAAAAGGTTTTTAAGAACGTTTAGTTCTCAATTCATGAAGAATGTGCTCAGATTTTTCTTTTCTCACCATTTTCTTCTCAATAAGTTTGAAAACAAATGTTCTTAATTCAAGAAAAGTATGCTTTGATATTTATCTTCTTCCTATTTACAAACAATTTACACTCTCTTTAAGAATAAGTATTCTCAATTCAAGAATGATGTGCTTTGGATTTTTCTCTTTTCACCATTTTGTTCTTTTATTAAGAACATGCACTCTTTTTAAGAACAAATTTTCTCAATTCAAGAACAATGTGCTCTGAATTTTCTTTCTGTGTAGGTATATACATATGTATCTCCTCCGTTCCGCCTTCAATCAACCCACTTTTTGCCTCTCTCGGCTTCCAAGTAAGTGCAAGTCAGTCGCCGCCTCTTCTTCCTTCCGCCATCTCAATTTTTTGTCGGTATTAAAGTTTCACATGTAATGACGTTAAATAAAATTGGAAGCGACTTGAAAAAATTGAACTTTTATTGGCTTCTCGAAAAATGAAAAACGAAAATAGATATGAAAAGTGAAATTGGTAGTTTTTTGTATGCACGAAAGGAGATGGGAGACGGAAGTTCACTATTAAATGTAATTTATTTTTAAAAGTATTGACATTTTCTTGTTTGATGGCAGTGGATTATAATAATAGCTTTATGAAACAGATTGTAATAAGCAAGGCAGCAAAATGTGATGAAAGGTAGATGAAAAGGCAGTGAAATTATAAAAATATTGGAATATATTTATTTAAATTAATTAAATTTAATATTTTCCACTTAGAACTTCAAAATAAACGGAAATAAGAATGCTGTTTATAACTTAATTAATTCCCTACCGCTGTGAGCTGCTCTCAACTGGGAGTTTCTTTGTAAGACTTGAATGTGCCACCACAGAAAAACACACTCGGGGAGCCGAGTTCACCGTGTTCACCCAGCCATTCATACATAATTTCAACTACCATAAGCAGGCACTGTTTGTTTATTATTCTATTCCCGCCGAAAAGAACAGGGAATATAGCATATCCTATATATATTTTTTTTAAAGCACACTTCTCTGTGGACAGAGAGCTGCTGTCTTTGTTTGTGTGTTTGGCTTTAGTTTTTCGGCTGCTTTTGGCCGCTTTGTTTGGCAAGTGCATTGTGCAGCAGCAGCTGTAGGTTTTTCGGGTATCCAACGATGCCGCAGAGAAACTAACAATGATGGAGACGATGTCGAGCGGGTCTGCGGTTATATTTTTGGCCTGTTAAATAATAAATGCATTTATTCCCGCCCCCACCCCAAAAATGTCCGGGAAATGGAAAATTCCAGTGAAATATACTTGGCACTTCAACAGCGAAATGCCTACAACTTAATCAAGCATTTTTCCCATGATGTAAAGTAAAGTTGCCGCTGTTGCTGCCAGGCAAATTAGATGGGGAGTGTGGGAGTATGGGAGGTCCTGTTTGCCACACACACCTTGACGTGATCCTGACACGTCTTGACATACGATGCCACTTACGATATGTCTTTGTTTCCTTTACGTTTGCTTTGTTTTTCGCCTTCCCCCGTCGTCCTGTTTGTCCTGCTTTGTTTATTTGTTTGTTTGCCTCGCCCTGAGTTGCCTTTTTGATATCTCAACTTTTGGCGCGTGGCTTTGGCGACACTTAGCGCATTGTAAATCGAGGCAATCGTCTGTCGTCCTCTGTCTATATATATATGTACGCATATATACATGTGTTATCGGCAGCACAGACAGACAAACAGACAAGGACCTTCGACTTGTCACAGGGTATCACTGAAATACCTCCCTTCTTCACCCCCCCAGAAAAATTTGTGTTTATTTATTTATTTTTTTCATTACATGTGTAACAAAGTTTTGCATTTGCTTTGAGCTTGTCACACATTAAAAAAAAGAAAAAAATACTTTGAAAAAAATTCGAAATTTTTGCCACCCCTCCTGTGTTGGTTTTTATTTGGGTTGCCGTTTGTTTTTGGAATACGCAGAAAAAGTTTTCACTTATCTGTCATGTGGAGTTGGGTTTGGGAAAGCGGGTCATCCTTTGTCAGGCATTTGACATATGGCATAAATCGCGTAAAACAATTGTAAACGAGTGCACAGAGTGTACTTTGCAGTGGGTGTGTGGGGGGGTGTTTCACCCGAAAATTGCGGGAATCGGGAGTGAAAAATTATTTCAGCTTGTCAGGAAGTTAAAGATTCCCGGAAATAAGCCAGAAGGAGGAGTCAGGCAAATGCCTTACGTTGAAATATTATCCGCTGGAATCCTGAGGCTTTTGCCTATCCTACACTCAGAAAAAAACACTAAAATCAAGTAAAATTTCCGTACTTCAATTTATCACAATTTGGACTTAAATCCCAATTAAGCACATATATTCCTAAACTTAGTACAAAAATTCTTAAATAGATATTAAGATAACTTCTTTCATTACTAAAGGGCATATATAAATAAAGTGAGGTAATATAACTAAGAAATATTTTTTTTCTTTATAAATTTACGCCTTATTTGTTTATCCTAGCTTGAAAAATAAATGTTTCTTGATTAAAGAATAATTCATTCTCTAAAACGAAGCGATTTCAAAACGTTCTGAAATCAAGTATTTGCTGTCTTAAAAATTAGTGCTTGAAAGCAATATTTTATTCTTAAGATCAGAATTTCATTGCGTGGCCACTTTTGACACTCAAAGTGCTAGTTTCAAGCATGAAATACTTGATTCTTCCCTGAGTGTATAGATAAATATTATTTTCAACACTTCGTCAGAAGAGTCTTAATTAATAATTGGATTTTCCCGGAAATTTGCCCAATTTTTAAGTAAAATGAAGATGACATATATATCCCTTATTCAGGGAAACTTCCTCTTTTCCTCTCCCCTTTTCGGCTTATCAGCTTTATACCGCTTTATCTTCTATTGCTACCCTTAAGAAAGCTCTCTCCGGCTTTCGTCCATAAACATTGTGTTTAACTTAATACCAGAAAATGTCTTATTTGGCACTTTTTTCGGACATTTCATCTCATAGTTTATCACTTACTCTTGCCGCCCAACTAATTTTAGCTTAGCTCAACCGTTTTCCCGACCTTTTTTCGCCTCAACCCCCGCATACAGAATGCTCAATGAGCCATGCAAAAAGGCGTCAAATGACCTTTGACACTGACCAACAACAGCAGTGGACACAGGAAGAGAGTAAAAAAAAGGGGTCGGGAGTGAAAATAGTTGAGCGCGTTTCCAGGGGGCGAGTTGCTCGACCTATCTAAATGTCACTGGCTTATCACATATGAAATATCACATAAACTAACGCAAAATGTCAAAGTTGCAGCCAAGTCAAAAAAGGGTTAAGGTTGAGCTGAGCCTCCAAAGGGGCAAAAAATGGCTTCTGCTTTGACTTGTATGATTTACGATGGCCTATCAAAATATTCTAACGGTATTTTCTATATTTTTTCTGTATTTTTTTTGTAATGCAAAAGCGGCTGTTAAAAGTTAATCAGTTACTGTTTGCCCTTACTGCTCGCTGTCTTGCGATGAAAAATGGTTCCGGCGAGTGAGTGACATTTCATTAAAAACAAAGGCAGGGGCCAGCAGTCAGCAATGCCAACACTTACACAGTCAATTGCACAAATCTGGCCAAGTTCGGGGCCCATTCGTGGCTCGATTATAATTTAATCTAGTGTGGTATGTGCGACAAGACGACGGAGGACTCACACAGTGTTTGGAACTCGGGAACGTGACGCCGCGCACACATTACCATTTCTCACATCGTTTTCTGTTTTTCGCCCGCCAGCGAAATAAGGAAAAAATGTATAAAAATACTATATACACTCACAAAAAAAAAAATGCTGAGAATTTCAATAAAATTTAGAAAAAATCTTTCTTTCATTTTTGACAAAAACGAATCCGCTTTCGTTTTTAGAAAATGTCTTTTAGAAAGGCGTTCTTAAAAAAAGAACAAATATTTCTTGAAACAAGAAAGTTAATTCTTATTTAAAGAAAATACATTTCTTAAAACAGAAAATGTTTTTAAACAGTTGCCTTGTAAACATAGCTATAACTGATTGGGAATTATAACGTTGCCAAAACGGAAAAAATTCAAAAAACAAGAAATGAAAGGCTTTTTTAAAAGGTGTTTTCTTTCTCGAATTCAAAGGCGACTTAAAAAAAGCAAGATTTTAATTTTTATATTTTTAAGATGATTTTTTTCTTGAAATGTAGTATGGAAAAATATCTTCTAAATTAATATAAAAAATTTTTTTTTTTGTAATCCAAGTTTTCCAAAATTTTTATGAGTGTATTGGACCCAGGCGAAAGAGAAGTGTCTGTCATTTTTATAAATAACATTTTGCGAGTATGCAGAGCGTGCTTTCGTACGAAGCACAACATCTGTGTGTGTCATTGTCACCGTACACCGAACACCCCGCGTACACACAACTTGAAATATGTGGCAACAATTTTGTAGTATCATAACACTGCATACTTTCGGGCGCCCCAAACCGATAAATCTGCCTCAGCGTAATTAAAGTAATTGCAAATGGAATTCCTTCTAGTGTCGCCGCTAGACGATTAAGCCATTTATGCCAAGGCAGCGGAAAAATGTTAAGCACTTTCCTTCTACCCAACTCCTCCAACGTACTAAACATGAATTTGTGTGTGCGAGTCGGTGGCTAATTAAAGCATTTCGGTTAAGGGTAAACATCAGCAAACGGAAATACGTAGTGGAATTTGGCTGCTCAGCCAGCAAATGATGATGTTCCAGCTTTGCTGGTGGCGTTGGCCAAAGTCAAGTCAGCACAAATGGCCGAAAGAGGCTTTTCTTGGCGCCTTCATGGAAATGAGGCTTACACATGAAAATGCAATCAAAAAAGTGCAGACTTTAAGTTTTACGTTTGCCAAGTGCAAGTATTTACAATCTATGTAGCCTTCGATGGCCCTAATTGCGGATTTAATGGGTAGAAAGCTAGACCATTTTCGGTTGGCAATTCGTTGTAATATTATGTAAAATATAATGTAAATGGAAGGCTTTAAGTTTTCCGAGCTGAGAGATATTTTGGTAGTCTTTTACGCAAAGTTGGCCGAAACAATATGACCAAAGAAAGATTTAAGTTCAGCGGTAAGAGTTAAAGATATACATAAAAGTGATCGACTATAATATACCTCATGGTTCAGGTATTTTATTAATAATATCTGTGCAATAAGCAGTCCTTCTAACACAAAATATTTATATTTTCATGATTTATGTTGGTTTTGCAAAACCTAACATTCTTTCTTCTGGAAAAAAAATATATTTAAAGTTTTTTAAATAATTTATAAATTCATAAAAAATATCTTGTAGTTAAAATCACATTGGGGCTTTAAAAAAAATAATAAAAAAATATAAAATAAAGGTTTAACCTATTTAAAATTATTTAAAAGTTCTATAAAAAGTTGAAAATAGTTAGTTAGTTAAATCGTTTTAAAATACTTTCACTAACACAAAAATAAAGTGGTATTTTATTTGAAAAAGGGCATTTAAAACCCTTCCGCTCATTATAAAATGCAGTGCAGAACATTAACCGCATCTGGTGGGGGGCTTTTCCCCCCCAACAGGTCGACCACCCAGTGTGCTTTTTCATAATTTTCCGCACACAATGAACCTTACTAGCCTTGAGCCAGTTGAAGCCGCTCTTCTTTCCACATATGGTCTGCATTTGGATAAGGGGGCTGAAACACCCGGAAAACGGTAAAAAAAAAACACCCTACAGCCATCTTTAGCTTACAATTAACCTCAAAAATGAGTTTCCATTAAAAATGGCCCGGAGTCATCGATGTGTTGGCCATGTGTGGCAATGTCGCTGCTGCATTGTTGCTGTCTGGGATCGCCCTCCACAAATTGTGGCTGAAACAGCGCCAGAAACTTTACGACAGCGCAACGTGACGTATGTTCGAGCTGTCAGTTGTGTTTAATGTTCTGCATAGCGTTTTCTTCCCTTTTTGTTTCGTATTTCCCCTACTTTTACTTGTTCTCTGTTTCTTGGTATCCTCTTTGGAACTTTTACAGTGCTATCTTTTTAAAGAATTGTCGGGGTGTTAAATCCTGAAAGATAATAGTTAGCTTTGCTTTACGAAGCACCTTGATAAATATTCAATATATTTTTATAAATATTTAGTAAACGTTTTAAAACATTTTTAAACTTAAAACCTAGTTGATGAGATTGGTTTATGGCCTACCGAAATTTGTAAATTTAAATAAGTAAAATACTTAAGTTTATAATTATTACAAAAATCAGAAAAAATTAAAGATAGAAAATATACTTTTATTAAAATATATTTTATTTTATTATAATGTTCAATAATTTTTATAATATTCCAATAACCTGACAACTTTAAGTTTGTCTACGTGACAGCTGCACATCTCACACATTAAATGTCCAACGCATTAATAATTCCATCGCCATTGGTTTTGTGATGGACTTGGGAGGGGGGGCGAAAAACAATTAGACACTTGATCGTACTAATTGCCGGGGCATTAATACCAAGTACTATTGATTCCATGCGCAACCACTGAAAGACGTGCTGCGATGGAAGGGACTTGGGAATGGTCGGTCTCTCGACTGTCCACGTTTTATTGCAAAACGAAGTCTTGACCACTTTGAAATTGAATTTTAAATTAATAAACGTTGCGGTTGCATCAAGAATTACAAATTTATATGCATCGTCCTTCTTCTTGGTTGTTCTCGCTCGGGAGAGTTCCTGCCGCGTTCCAGGCATTGTGGCCAAATCTATGCACATTTTTTGTTAGCCAAACCTCCAAACCCCCCTCTCCAAACGCCGCACCTGGCTGCCTCAGCCTTTTCCATCTTGATTTTGTGTTGCCTCTTGTGCGCATACCCTGTAACCGCAGGTATGCATGGTTTAAAAAAGGGATATAACAAGCTGACTTATTATATATCTTAAAAATAACAAAAAGGTTTTAGAAAATTATATAATTATTATTATTATACAAACATGACCTAAAAATAAAAATAAAATGTAAATTAAAAAATTAAAAATAATTTTTGGACTCTTAATTTTATTTAGAATTATTTCCGAACTTATATATTTTTTTAGATTTTTATGTCAATCCGTTCTGGGTGAATTGGGCTACTGGCCGTTTTTTATAGGAAGCCTTTTATATATTAGTTTGATAAATATCTTAAAAAGCTTTTAGAAAATTATATGATTATTATTATTATTATACAAACATGACTTGATATACAACCAAAAAACATTAAGATTTATTACCAAGTAATTAAAAATAAAAATGTAAATTAAAATTATAAAAAATAATAAAATAAAAATAATAAAATTATAAAAAATAATAAAATAAAAAAAAAAATCTTAATTTTGTTTTGAATTATTTTCGAATTTATATATATTTTTGTTAGATTTTTATGTCAATCCGTTCTTCGCGAATTTGGCTACTGACCGTATTTTATAAGGAGCCTTTTATATATTAGTTTGAAAGGGATATAAAATGATAATATTACATTTTGTATAATTACCAGTAAATCAAATGCTTACAACTAAAGCAATTGAATATCCCCGAGCTTTTCAATATACATTTCGTTATTAATTTATTTTATTGCCACGCCTAAGAGGGTATTCTACGACTCCAGTGTGGAGCCCACAGACGGTTTTTTCCGCATATAAATCTTGGTTTAGCCGACTGCTCTTTCTTGCCCACGCCACGCCACCCATTTCGACGTTTTTTTTCGCAGTAGGTCCTGCCTTTTGGCTAGCTGCTTGTATTTTTTATATCGTTTAGTTCCCTTTTCACTGTTTCCTTTCTCTTTTGCAAATTCACTTCTTTTTTTTTTGGTTGCTGTTGTTGTATTCGCCTCTTTGTTGGCATGTTTTGCTTTTGTGGTTTTAATTCTATTTTCGCTATAAATTGTTTCGGTACGCTAACATTTTACAAGGCGCCGGGCGTCGAGAGCGCACAGTGTGGCCGTGTTTCACAGTTGGCTGCTGTCCGTATCCTGGCTGTCCGTGGCTGCATCCGTGTCCATGTCCTGGCATGCAACTAATTACATTTGCATATCTATGGCAGAAGTGGAAATGCGGCTCACCGATATATATTTCCGGCCCCAAAATACAAAATCCCATGGGCTTCAAACTAAAAAGATATCGCTTTGAATAAACATTCAACGTCATCGCCACTCTGCTGCTGTCGCCGCAATCAGCATAATTATAAACTTCTTTGCTGAGTTTTAAGCATTTGCTTTATGAGCAAATAATAAGTCCAAAACTAGTAGTAAGTTGAAAGAAAAAAAAAACTTGTACAGCTTCCCAGCGAAAGCAATTAAGAATGCACTTGTTGTTTGACGATAATGATAATCATAATAACGATGATGATGATGACTGCAAACTGAAGCTCAAGCTCATCTCCATTTGCAGCTGGCTTCTACTTCTGCCGCTGTCATTCGGACACGCCCACACGCACGAGTGCCTCTGCCTTCTGCAGCTCTATGCGTAGTCCTTTCTGCTTTAATTATGAACTAATTAATAAGAGAGCCCCCCTCGCACTCCCTTGCTTGTTTATCCTTTTTGTCCAGCGTTTTTTAATTAAATGTTGGCCATTTTCTTGACCATTCTTGCCATTATTCAATATGAAAATATGACTAATCGAATGCTCTCGTTCACTCTATAAATTACTAAAATAAATCCTTGCTTTAATTCAATTTAAAAGTGTACGAAAAACTTTTATTTGTCCTTGACACGCATATTCTATCAATCAATAAATTGTTGTTCCCTAAAAAAAATATTTAAAAATGTTTTTCAAAGGAAATCCTATTTTATTAATATTTAAAATCTTATGCACTGAATAAACATAATTTAAAATGAGCCATAAAGCAAAGCACATCAAATATTTATGGCGGTTTTAATATGCAAGTGCATAATTTAAGCAGCCATTTTTTGTAACATTTGTTTTTCATATACGAACTTTTGTATTTATTTATAAATTGTGTATTTTACATGTTTATTAAAGCGGATTTAATTAAGAAATATTCCCTCAATAGATTTTTAAATTGCTTTCATTAAATAAAAAATATGATTTAAAGAGCTTTAAGTGCTTAAAAATGTGTAATAGTTTTAAAATATTACAAGAAAAAAATTTTAGGCTTTAATAACATTTAAAAAATGACCAAAAAATCTTTCCTTAGTATAGACAAAATATTTCTGGTAATTTATGATTTAAAAGTGCTTTAAATGCTCATAAACTGAATACGGTTTAAAAATATTACAACCATTATCTTACAAGCATTAAATAGAAATTGTAAAAATTCCCAAGTAAATTCTTTCCTTATATAGACAGGATATTTATTCGTATAGACAGTCACCCAATGACAATATCAAGATCTATTATTTGTAATTAATTTGCCTCTACGGCTCTGCCGCCCATCATCAACTACAGGTAAATTGATTAAATGAGCTGCATACATGCGTATAGACCCAAACGGATCCACTGGCAGGCAAACATATATAATTAATAAACAAACCGAACCGTACATATACATATATACATATAGTGGAGCATATGTTGTTGCCTGGCAAACAGGAAGCGGAGCCCATTACCCAAACTCAAACCCGAAACTCTGGGGGTCCGAGTATCGCGATGTGTGTCCACAGTCATTTCCCCGTGGCATATGCAACCGAAAACGGGCACAAAATTAATAAAGCTAAAAGCATGCTACCAATAATGTTTATAAATTTAATTATGTAAATGTCTGGCCATAAAAAACAAACAACGAAAAAACCAGGCGAAGGGATTCAGCACAACAAGAAAAATGTTAATAGATGTCAAACACAAATTGAAACGCAAACGAAGTAAAAATATATGCTTACATAGAGAGAAAAATATGAGCACATTGTTCTTGAATTGAGAACATTCGTTCTTAAAAGCACATTTGTTTTTGAATTGAGATCATTCGTTCTTAAAAGCACATTTGTTTGTTGAATTGAAAATATTCGTTCTTAAAAGCACATTTGTTCTTGAATTGAGAACATTTGTTCCTAAAAACGCATTTGTTCTTGAATTGGGAACACTCGTTCTTTAAAGCACATTGGTTCTTCAATTAAGAACATTCGTTCTTAAAAACGCATTCGTAAGCTCGAGAACATATGTTCTTGAAAACCATGAAAGCACGTTTTGAGATCAATATAAGAATAAAACAGTGAGAAGAAAAGATTTTAATTGAGTTTTATAACAACTTTTTGATACATTTAGACGACTGACATGACTAATTATTTACTTACTGAGATTAACTATGTAAATACCGCCCATTTAACTTGATTCAAGCCCATTTAGCCAACTTGTTCTACTTTCAAGATAATTTTCAACTCAAATGAGAACGTCAGAATTCTCTCTGTGAACGCATGTCTGGGCATATGGTAAAAAATTCGGAATATATATTAAATGACGCGCTAGGTTAACTTAAAATAAAGCAAAAAGAATGGGAAGACCCATTGCTGGCAACTGAAAATATTTGGTTCGCATATGAAATTAATTAAATTTTTTCCCTGTCAGTTGAACATTAAATGTCCTTTGGTTTATGGTCCTCGCTACCTTCGCTATAGTGCCCAGATTCAGTGCAGAAACCCCCATTTCTGGTTCATTTTTGTTGATTTCCCTGCACGGCGTTGGGTTTTTATGGTCCCCAGTATTTCTGTATTTCTTTATTTTTTTCTGTTTTGCTTTTGTTTTAAATACGTATGTTCGTTTGCATTTTTGCATTTCCGTTTGGTTATTAGTTTTTGTACGGCATTTCCGGCATTTTTATGCGCCATATGCGACGCTCCTCTTTGGGTTTCCCTGTATGTGTGTTTCTGTGTATAAAAGTCCTGTCTCGGATTTTGGTGTACATTATTCCGGTTATTGTTATGGCATTACTGTCTTCATTAAAGTGCGAGCGGTTAATTAAAGCAAATGACCAGCGAATATAAAGTTCGGAATAAATAGAAAAGTTCGCTTCGCCCACAGTTTCTATGACTAAATTTCTGAAGTAAAATACCAGCTTCGGGTATTATCACGGGATAAAAGTGCAAACATTTCACCCCGTATTCCTGGACTTTTGTGCGTTGTAATAATTTTTTATGCACCATGTCAGCAGTAGCACTATGCACAGCTTGCAGCGGTGCAATGGTTGTCATATGTCAAAGTGCAAAAGGTAGTTGCCATTATTTTTACCTCAGACGGCATTGCAATTCCCTACACTCATAAAAAAAACTGTACGATTTTTATAAAATCTAGAACATTTTGTCTTGAATTTTTAAGAAATTTTCTTTTAGAAAAACGATCTTAAAATTATAAAATTCTTAATTTTTGTTTGAAAAAATGGATTTCTTGAATCAAGAAATTTTCTTTTAGTAATATTATCAGCAGTGAAATCACTGCCATGGTCAACAGTTACCTTGCAAGCAAAGCTATAACTGGTTAAGAATTATAGCGACGCCAGAGCGAAGAAATTCTAATGTCAAGGAATAAAATTCTGTTTTAAAGATGATTTTTTTTCAAAATCAAAGGCGATTTCATCTAAGTTTTAAACGTTTTTTTTTAAGAGACACCCCAAAATAGGAATATTTTATATATAGTTTCAAAAAGATTTTCTATATTTTAAGGCGAATTTTTAATAAACAAGAAACTTATTCTATATTTAAAGGCGAGCTTTCTAAAATGTTAAACGAAATTTTTATGAGTGTACCTCCTCCCCCCTTTGCCCCCATAACAATGGACTACATTGTGCTTTTTATGGGCATATTTGCAATAAATAATATATTACTATATACACCGGATGCCCGAGTGCCAGAGTGCCGCATCCACATCCACAGCCAAATGGGGAGGCGAAAGGCACTCAATTATATGTGTGCGGTGTCCAACGTTTATTGCGAAATGTAATTATGCAACTTAATGCAAGTTCATTTCAATGTTTAACATTCCATTTACATATGAACGATTTAAGGCTGGGGAGTCACGTCGCCTCTGAAAACAACAAAAATGCCAATGAATTGCAATTGCAATGCGCATTTTGATGGCAAGAAAGGCAAGCGGAAAAGCGGAAAAGCGGACAACTACTGTAACAAAGAGCCAATTAAAGGGCTAACAATGTCGGGGGCCGGCAGAGAAGAAAAGTTTTTTAATTATAAGTTTAAATTCAAAAACATTTAAGCTGCCAGCGGCCGAGTGTGAGTGTGTTCGTGAGTGTTGCTCTGTTAGTGTGAATAAAAGTCTGTTTGTTGGCCCATAAAAGTATGCTATAAAATTCTGAACGCGCTCACACGCGGATATATGCGTATGTAGTTGTGGCCTGTAAATGTAGAGCTGTAGTTGTAGTTTCGCTTAATGGCCGGCATTGTTAATTGCGTGGCATAAATCTGTGCAGCAGTCGTCGCACATCTTGTTGTTTCCCATATACTTTATATATATTTTATAACCCACTGCCGCTGCTCACTGTACTGCCAATTGACCGACGACCACCTTTGACAACAATAAAACGGAAACCTTTTTCCCTTTTTTTTGTACTCTTTTTTTCTCTGTTATTTCAACAACAAACTCGCATAAAGCAGACAGATGGGAGCCACCAGTAGCCTGTGTTACATGTAATTAATTTCAAATTATTTATACATGAACGCTCAGACTGTGGAAACGGCAATAGTCATGCAGCAGCATCAGAATCAAGTTAACAAAAATAAAAACAATGAAAAAAAGAAGGCCGGAAAAGAAACATTTTGCAGCCACAGCAGCCTGCGGTGTTTATGCCATGTGTTTGTGTGTCTCAATTAAATAGCTTGCCTTTAACAAGCAGCAAAACAGTAAATAAAAATAATATAAATCAATGGGGAAAAGTTGAAAGAGGAAAACTATTTAACGGAGGAAATATTTGGCAGGATTACGGAATTCTTTGCTATTTTAATTGCGAGTTTTCCATATAAAACGTTCAATAAAAATAAAAATAGAAATATTGCTGAATATTTATTTTGATTTACTTAAATCCATTATTTAAAAAAAAAAAAATAAAAAATAATTACTTCTAAATCTAGTAAAAATTAAAAATAAATTTATTTATTTTATTTTATTAAATATTTAATTTTATTTAAAAAAAATAAAAAAATGGTAAATAATATTTCTAAAGAATTAAAATAAAATATTTTCACTAATTCTGAAATAATTTATTTACTTCTGAAATACAAATTATTGAAAAAAAAAATGAAAAATGGAAAATAATATTTTTAAACAATTAAAATTAAATATTTCTACTAATTTTAGAATAACTTATTTTCTTCAAAAGTTAAAATGGTTTCACTTTTTAAATAAATATTTTTTTTATTATATAATAAAATAAAAACTTAAATATAGGGACAACATTGAACTAAATATTTTTCTTAACTTTGGAATAATTTAGTTAGCGCAAAATTTAAAATGGATTTATTTAACATATACCAAGTTCTAGTGTTTATTACCACAAATCCTTTTATTAAAACAACTTGTCTTTTTAATACCTTCCTGTTTATTGGTATTAAAACTTCAAATACCTCCCCTGTCAATTGGTACTTCCCCTGTTGGCCTAATTTGAAGCCAGTAATATGCTTCCCCCTTTTTTTCGGGCCACCAAGGGCATTGGGCCACCCATAACTGGCCTGGTCAGTAAAGCCGCGATTGCGCTTCCTTTTGGCCCTCTGTGTTTTTGGAATTTATTTGTTAACTGGTTTAATGACGCCTCTGTGTGTGTGCACCGCCCGTTGCTCATAAAATGCTTGCCACGCACTTTAAGCCGCAATTGTTATGCCGTGTGTTTGTTTGTGCACACACACACACACACACACACAGGGACGTGTACATGAGGCACATATCTGTGTTTGGGTGTGCGTAAATCATAGCCTTTTGGCTTCAGCCGTTAAACTGGGCAGTATTAACTGCTGGCCGGATGCGTGAATGGCCAGAACCATCCTTTGGCCCCCCCGCCGTAATTCCCCCTCCTTTGCCTCCCCCTCCCCTTTCCTTTACCATCATCATTTGGCAGCAGCTGCGTTTCAATAAGCACATAATTGAATTCTGATCATAAATTTGCATTATGGCCAGAGCTTCGCTGGGTTTCTGGCGGCTTTCAGCTTTGGTTTTCGTTTGGTTTTTCGCTTGATTTTTATATTTACCACCTGCATGCGAAGGCATGAGCCAGGTTTGGTTGGGGCAACCAGGTGGTTTATGTTATAATTTTACCCAAAACGCACATTTGCCAATTGCCCCCGGGGTCGTGGAATGGGCATGGGCTCTACTGCTCAGCAGATAGTCGTAAAAACAGGCTGCATGTAAATATTTGAGGAATGGCCACTAAATGAGATGAAAATACAAAAAAAAGGGAGGGGGTGTGTGCTTTTTGGGGTGAAATTCTAAGGGGAAAGAGTTTCCGGAAAGCCTCGTAAATAATTGATATTTCAGTTTCGTTTAGATAGAATCTTATAGATACCTTCTATAATAATATATATATTTTGTAACTACTTTTGTCATTTCAAATTAATAAAAGTATGTACCTAACCCATGAAAACCGGAACATATTTTAGATACCTTCTATAATTACAGATCAATTTTTTAAATACTTTTGTAGTTCAAAATTCATTAAAGTATGTACCTAACCCATGAAAGCAGGAACATATTTTAGATACCTTCTATAATAACAGATATATATTTTGTAACTACTTTTCTCATTACAAATTCTTAAAAGTATGTACCTAACCCATGAAAATATACAAATTAATACTGCAATTAAATGTATCTTAAAAAAATATTTTTCTTTTACATTTACATAATAAAAAACTAGAAACTTTTAACAAATAAAAAAAGGTTTCAACAGAAAAAATTTAATTGAAAATTTTAATATAAAATTCAAAATTAAATTTATACGCATTTTTACTGCCATCCATATTTAAAATATTTTTTTTAACAATTTTATATTATTAAAAATCATAATAAATGTTACGTTTTACTTTTTGAATGCCCCACTAAACTACATTTTAAATAAGCGCAATAAATCAATTTTAAACAGCAAATAAAGCCACTCAAAGTTGACCCCGCCGACTAGTATTATATCCATTGGCTGTCATAGTTGCCCTCAATATGATGTAGTAAATTACGAATGATATGCAAAATATTTATTTACTTATTGGCCACATTTTCTGTGTTGTGTTCTCAATAAACGCAATCTCGACCAATCCACTTGAGGTTTGTCGAGCATTTTTGCTCAAGTTCTCTAATTGCTGATGTTGGGAGGTTTGAATGTTTGAATGTTTGGAGGGGCGAATCCATTGGGGAGCCTTGTCGTAGATTGAGCATTGATTGTTTTCAATACCGCACAACAAATGCGCCTGTCAAAAATTAATCACTTACACTTAGTACACAAGCACACAGCCACACCATATACTACAGCCATTCCACTCTATATGGTATATAGATATATATATATACCATATTAGACTTATAGACAATGCCTGCTACACGCATTTATAATTGAATTTGGCTTTTGTTTTTGTGTCTGTGTCTGTCCAACTTGGCATGTTGTCGGCAATCGATGGCTCGTCCTTCGTCCTTCGTCCTGGCAACCGGCAACTGGCAGGCGCCTGAAAGCACGCAATTTATTTTCATTTCTCTAATAGACTTATTTAGACAGTAGGTGGCTGGGGATACGAAAGACCGCGCGCGTGTGTATGTTGTTCTGCGAATCGTGATAAATTATTTGTAATTTATTAATTTATTTATTAATTTCGCCGTCTCCTTTATGGCTATTTGTTGTTTGTGCTGCCTTCTGGCGTCTTCTTCTTTGATGTTTACTATAGTAAAACGCCGCGTGATCTATGACAGCAAGTGTAAAGAGAGAATTCTGAGTTAAAAATGTTCTTGAAATAGAACTAGATTTTTAAAGTTAATTTTAGTTTAATGTGCTTGAATTAAGTAAAATGGGCGGTATTTACATTGTGGATCTCAATAAGTAACGAATGTTCTCGTGCTTACACGAAGGAATGTGCTTTTAAAAACGAATGTTCTCAACTCAAGAGTAATAATGCTTTTAAGAACGAATGTTCTTAATTCAAGAATAATCGTGCTTTAAAGAACGAATGTTCTCAATTTAAGAACAAATGTGTTTACATTTTTCTCTCTGCGTTGGTAAAAAATCGGCTTTTAAGAACGAATGTTCTCAATTCAAGAACAAATGTGCTTACATCTTTCTCTCTGTGTGGGTAAAGAAAAATACCCCTCATAAAATCGAAAATAAATCGAGAGTAGTAGTATTGGAAAACTATTTAGCATTTTCATAGCCGTGTATTTTACGACACTCCTTTACCGATCCCATTTAAACTTCCCCCCAAAAGCGGACAGCTTTAACTGGCAAATCATTAGCCAGGGGATATCAAACGGGGAGTGAGGTGTTTATGTGTCTCGCGCTGTCTAAATATAACAGCTTTTCTCGCTCTTTTTTATTGCATACCAGTTGGCGTTTAATGGTCAACACGCATGCAAGCCGACAGCGTCTTGTGTTCGTTTCGGTTGTCAACTTGTGTTGACAATACAAATGGATTTCCAATGATTTATTATCGCATTAAAACGCATTAGAAATGGCCAAGGGGAGACAAGTGGCCCATGGTATGTGCAGGGTCCTGTGGAGATGGGTTGTTCCAGAGAAAATCGGCTGGATTCGCCGCATACCTTCCAGGCATTTCAACCAACCCATCGTCCTTTGCTTTTTCTCCTCCCCGTTTTTTTTCGTTTATTTCGCCTTGCAGTCTCACTGCGCATTCTGTGGAAATGCATAAAAATGAGCCATAAGTTTAAAAATTTATAAAATGCGCCAGCCAGGCCATAACTGCAAGGAAGACCAGTAGCAGAAGCAGCAGAAAAGTAGAAAAGCAGCAGCCGTAGAAGTAATAGTAACTGGTCGGCAGGCGGGGCCGCATTATCAAACGTCTAGTACAAGAAAAATTAAATTAAATTGCGAAATGCAGAACGAAAGAGAGAGTCCTGCCGAAGGAGACGGCAGACGTATGTTAAAATAGACTTCGACAGTCATGGCCTGGACAGAGAAATTGAAACTTCTGGCTCACTTCAAAATCCACTCCTCTCTTCAGCTCACTATCTCATCATTGGGCACTGAGATAAAAATCTTTGAAAAGCTAAAATCACCTTGAAAAGCATAGATTTTTGGGAGATATGATGGAAAAGTTACAAAAATAACCTTATAAAAACCAAAAATCTATTCTAATACGATAATAAATCTGAATAAAACAATAATAAGTAAAAAAAAATTTTTTTAATAATTAAAAAAATATATATTTTAAGAATATTTATAATTATTTAATTTTTATAAAAAAAAAAAAATTTTAAATCATAAAAACTAAGTTTTTTAAAAATGAAAAATACTTATCTATATATGAAATCAATAAAACTAAATTTAAAAAATTTTAAAAATATTTATCCTTATGAAAAAAAAAAAAACTTAAAGATGTTATGAAGAAACCCAAGGCCATCTATCTAAAATCTCACTATAAAGTCTTTCAATTTTAGTTTTGATAAAATTTTCTAGAATTTATTTTAGTTTAAGCTCTCTTTTTCGCTCAGTGCTAGCCATCTTAGGAGTTGAGTTGCTCGGCCATCTGCAAGGGCCGAGGCGGGACAGCAAGGACACAAGCACCTAGCTACGAGTGCAACATCGTAATGCAAACTTAATAAGATGTACGCTGTGCATGTCGTCTGTCAGTGGATACACATGCAGCCATCAGACCGAACTGACATTTAGACAAACAGACAAGCCATCCAAGTCCGTCAGTTTGTCAGACGAGGAGGAGGACATCCCGCATCCTTTTTCCCATCCTGAATCGCATTTGGGGATGGACAGGACACTCGGGGGCAGAAATCGACAAATGGTTGCTAGTATTTTACAGTTTTTCGTATATTATATATTATTTCCCATATATCTGTAATCAGTATGAGTTTCAAGTTGCAAAACTAAAGGTTATATCGGTTTTATATTATATCTTTATTCCCTGAGAAAACCGAAATATATTACCAAATATTTAAGGCTACTGAAACTTCAAGGAAATGAACTTACTGCTTTCTAAACTGCTGGATACTGCAAGATAAAATTATAATTAAGCAAGGAGCTCCCCATCCTCATTGCAATATGCCAGCTGTCTGCCATCAGTTCGTCAACTCCTTGGCAAAGTCCTTCGACCGGTGCTATTATCTATTAACTGCCATCATGGCTGCCAGCTCCAAGGACCCTCGAAGGCGCCGAGCCTCGAAACCGGAGAGCTCATCCGCATCATCCTCTCGGGCGTGACTGCATCGGAACCTTTATGAGTGGGCCTAGAAGCGACGGCAATTAGGGAAACGTCGGCCGTCGGCCTCTTCATTACGCTGATCAATGGGGCTTCTTGATGTCACTTATAGGCGGTAGTCGGTAGTCCTAGAGTCCGAGTCGCACACACACCCAGGCAATCCACATGCGAATCCGGGAACAGGAAGTGTTGACTGGCCACAAATTTGCCGACGTCTTGGGCATGAAACTTCCTCTTGTTGCTCTGGGTTCGAGTCTTTTCTTTTTTTTTTTTCTTTTCTTTTTTTTTTGCTTTCTGAATTTTCTGTGAAGCCGCCGGCACTTGCGGCTTTATTGTTGGCATTGTCTAACATCTTTAGCCAGTTGTCTTTTTTTTTTTTTTTTGTGTTCCGGCCTGCCACTAAAAAACGGTTATTTACTCTGCCAGAGGCTCTTCAGCTTTAGCTCGTCTTGTCGCACACTTTTCACTTCCCATTTGCCCGGATCCTTGGGGTTTTTTGGGTTGTGTACCCCCCTCCAATCCCCATTTTATCCCCCCGTTGGCTGTGTAGAGAGTGTGTCGTCTACTTAACACAATAAACACTCAATTTTCGAGCATGTTTTGTTTGGGATTTTGCCTTAACTATAGCTGAGGAAACTTTGCTTAGAGGACCCGCAACTGTTTGCTCAGTCGGTGGGGAAGTTTCTAGTTGGCTCTGCTCTGCATCCAGCCAACTCCGGCCTATAAATATATATCCCAAGATTGTCAATTGTGGCTGCCACGGCTTTCTCCCCGCTTGGTTTTGATTTGTTTTCAATTGCTTGGCTACTCGGAAGGAGAAAAGTTTTCCAGAGAATAATCCGAAATAAGTTGACACCAAGTTTGATTTGCTTTTGGATTGCCTGCCTGATTTAGCTTTTGTCGCTTCTTGTTCATTGAATTTTTGAAGCGACATTAAATTAAATTAAAAAATAATTATGTTTTGAAAAGAGAGAAAAATAATTTAAACATTGCTGAAATTATAATTATTTATTTTAATTTATGTGATGACCTAAGCAAGCAGTGGCAAGCAGTTCAAACCAAGCAGTCGCTTGAAAGTGGCTGGCAATTCATTATTTGCTTATAACTTTTTACTGAGTGTAACTAGAATACAATTTTAAATGTTAAATGTTGGTCTACCAATATTAAAATGCCTTAATAAAACCTCTTTAAAGCAGTGCAGCTGCCTTGTATAACTTTACATCACTTTAAATTCTAAGCTTCTGAATGGAAAATCAAAATATTTGTTTGCCTCGCATAAAGTGGATTTTCCTACAATTTAATCATATTTTCAACTCTTTTGCCATGTCAGTTCACACTTTGTGGGTCTAAATTTTCCGGATCTGCTGCTTCTGCTGCTGCTGCTGACCAATGGAAAATGGTATTTTAACTTGCCACGGGCATAGAAGCGGCGGCCCCAGCAATCCTTGAACCATCTACCGCTCTGGCCACAACATTTCTTATCAATCTTAAAAATGCATGAATAATTAAAATATGTAAATTTATGCTTTGTGGAGAGTTCTCGTTGTGTGGCGGTGACTTTAAAGCCAAAAAGTGGAGTTTGCTTTAAGCATTTTGCTCGCAAATGTTTGCCCATCCCATGCCCAACACCTTCTTTTGAGTGACATTCATCCCGGCATTCACAGTTTCTTGCGTGAAACACACATTCTGAAAACATCCCCCACCCGTTGTAAACAACATATTATCCATCTCTTTGACCAGAGACAAAAGAGGGGCAAAAAAAAAAAAAGAAAACCAAACACACGCACGGTACAGAAAAGCGTGGCGTGAAAATGCGCCTTTTGAAAAGGACTCGATAAGGCACAAAACCTGAGATTCTGAATCCCGGCGGATTCCATTCATCCTCGATGGCGGCGGGTCAGTGGCACCTAAAAGCGAGCAGACGAGATGCAAATAAAGCCCCTTTGTACCAGCTAATGATGTTTATCGTTTTCAAGACACACGGTGTGCTGTTTACTCTTCACATAAGAAAAGAGGTCCTTTGAAACGAAACGATTTTTTTTTTTGATTAGCTAATTCATTAAAACCTGTCGTCGTCTAGTCGTGCCTTTTGTTCTGGCTCCCCAACTTTGACATTATTCAAACATTTAGCCTTGCACATTTTCACACTTCAGACGACGACGACGACGACAGCCTAATTGAAATGCATGAAAATGTCACACAAATTCGGCAGACTGCTGCTGCTTTTGGCTTTTTAATAAATCCCCATTTGCCTTCATCGGTTTCTGGCCACGCACTGCCACCTCTTATACATATTGGGTATTCCTAACCATCCATGCGTTCTATATTTTGTGTGTTTTTTTACTGAGAGGATGCGGTGGCAACACATTTTTGCCTCTGCACTCTATACTACACAATACTACTCCTCTCTAATGCTGTAAATTAAGTGTTGGCCAGCTTTTCCAGCCACCCAGCATTTTCACAGAATTTCCGTTTCACACATGGCGAGCAACAACGGAGAGAGAGCTTCACTTTGGTGTTAAGTGTGAACTGTTGTTGTGGAAATTTCGGGCGCCACTTGTCGTCGGTGGCGAGAACAGGCTGTGCCATTTTTGTCACATAATGAAAGGTTTTCAAAGTGTTTTGCAGCGGGCCGAACGGCCCCTGAAATTGCATTATAGCCTGTCGAAAGCAGGGCTATCTATAGTGATTTTAGTACAGTGAGCTAATAAAACAGAAATACATTTTGAGGTTATGTTACTAACTTTAAGTATCATTGAAGGTCTCTAATTTACAAAATTATATAATTTTTGCCCTTTATGATCTCTTTATAATTTTTTCCACAAACAAAACTATTTTTAAGCATTGATTTAAAACCATTATTTTATATTCAAAATATTCATACCATTTTAAACCAAAAAATTGGTTTTTCCTATTTTTTTTTAATCTTGTACACTGAAAAAAGTTTCATTTGAAATATTGTCCCATTGAATGTTTCTAATTTTCCAAATTATATTATTTTTGCCTTTTATGATCTCTTAATCATTTTTTTCACTAACGAACTATTTTTTAAACATTGATTGACAATTTAAAACCAAAAGAAAAAAGTACATTCCATACAAAATATAGTAAATTCTTCATTATATAATATCATAAAAAATCCTATATGATTAATGTACAATTTATGATTAAAACATATCAACTTGATATTATTTTCATATAAGTTATTTTATCTAGAAATTATTTAGTATAATAGTATTTTTGAAAAATATATCAAAATGCTATGAATGGCTTGATTTTTAAAACATATCAAATTGACCTTCCCATATCAATCTGAACTTTTGTCAATATTTTTTCCTGTGTAATAACTTTTTCCACTCACTGAACTGTTCCATTTTTCCATTAAACATAGATTTCAAACCTTTCCCTCTATAAACAAACCTTCAGTATTTTTCTCCCTCGAAAACTAAATACTTTTAGAAGTGGTTTTATCTCCGCAAAGCTTTTTCCAAATTGGTCCCAGTTTGATTGGCTTTTCAATGTATATTTTCATATGCAAACGTTCGGTGCTTTTCCTCAACATTTTGAAAAAAACTGAACCATTTCAAAAGAGGATTTATCCCTTCAATTTTCTGTTTGTTCTTTGTTGCCCGCTTAGTCGAAATTCTGTTGCTGTTTGCACTCATGCATATTTGTTGTACGAATAGAATGCACTTCTCTACATTGTTTAATAGAAATGTGCAAGTTTTATTTGTTAATTTTGGCCCACTTTCATTATTTTCCATTTGTTTCTTTATTTATTTTTATTTTTTTCGGTTTTTTTGTCGGCCTGTTTGTTTCGTTATGCATTTGCGAGGAAGTGACACTGCAATAATAAATAAAGCAACGAGACAAACGGAAGGGGTGATGTGAAAATGACTGAAAATGGCAACAGACAATATGGGATAAAGGGCTGAAAGGGTTGGCAAAGGATGGCAGGGATGAAAGGACATTGAGGGAGACGACGATGTGTGGATATGTGGATGTGAATGCAATGATGATGATGACGGCAACGTCAAATGTCAACATCAATGCTGCCGTTGTTTATTCTTTTTGCGCTACTGTAGTTTTGCATTTTATGCCTTTGTGCAAAGCATATACATATTCACAGGCAACCGCATTTTTTGCGACTCTGTGTTAAAATTTTAATTTCACGCTGAAAACACAACACACAAACGCTGCCGTCCTGGCATCGGGACCTCTTTTGCGGAAGGCTCCGAAAAAGCTCCCAACAACTAAGTGAGAGGCAAGACATTCTGGCAGGATATTCAGGGTTTGCAGGGGTCACAGGGACCTCCATTTGATGCAGCACTTAACAGAGAGGACAGGCCAGGGCAAAAAACAACCGACTGCAACTAACTTCTGTGTGCCCGTTTATTGTGGATTTTGTCGCTGTTAAATGTTTCAGTAAATGCCAAAAACTTGGCTTAGAAAAGTCAAAAGGGGATGCAGCAACAAATGTATACCCTTTGTTCAAAAAAATTTAGCTTTATTCTTTTAAACCAAAGAAAAGTATTCAAAAGAATGTAGTTCTTAAAATAAAAAATAAAAAAAAATAAATGAACAAAAATAAAAAAAAAATATTTAATAAAAATTAAAAATAAAGTAAAGAAAATTAAAAAAAATAACAAATTATGGGTTAAAAAAAATTAAAATAAAAAAATAATACAAAAAAAATATAAAAAGAAATATAAAAAAAAAAATTTAATAAAAAAGATGATGGTTATGCATATAATTAAAATCGATGAACATTGAACACTCTTTATTTTTAATATTTCTTAATCATTGGAACATTTTAAAACCATTTTAAATATTCCAAAAAATCTTCGTAACTTAATTGTACAATATTTTATTAAAAATTGTTTTTTTATTATTTGTTTTTTATGAGATGTTAATAATATGTTTTTTCTTAGTTTTATCTAACAATGGGTCTTATAGTACTACAACTATTAGATTAATAATATTTATGAGGCTTTTCTGTTACAAATATTTTTTTCGGAATCTAAATAATTCTAAAATTTTTTTCCATATTACTAAAATATTTGGTATGCAAATATTATCAAAGATATCGAACCGATTAGTCTGCGTAACTCTTTGGCATAGGGAACCAGAGCCGCCAGCAACAGTCGCCAGATGGAATGCAATGGCAGCTGCTGCCGGCGACGATGGCAGCTGGAATCATCCGCATCCGCATCCGCTTGCTTCTCATATGCATCCGCACTCTGATCCTCCCCCTCTCCTCTTCCCATTCCCTCTCCTGTTTTTGCCAATTGCCATGGCCGCCGACGGATTTAATTGGAAAATGTAAATGAGCTTTGTTCATTTGAAAGATGCAGTTGGGAGCGCAGATGACAGTTGCAGCCGGGGCCACTTGACAGCCACCGCGAGAGTTTTCTTTAAGCTTGTCGCTGGGAAAACGGAAAAAATAAAATGAAATAAAAATGGGGGTTTCGCGGGAAAGGGAAAAGTGAGGGGAGAAAAACTGAGCAGTAGTGAAATTCCCTTAAAGCTGGCAAGCGTTGCAACAAAGGAAATGTCACCCAGAGGTTGGGGTAAATGCTGACCTCACACAAATACTTATATGCAAACTGCGTGTGTGTGTGTGTGTGCGAGTGTGGGAATCCCATTGTTTGACTTACAAAATGGCGTAGAAAGCGCCAACAAAAGCAACTGACGACGCAGCCAAGCTTTCACACACAAAATACAAAAAGGAGAAAGCAACAAAAAAAAAAATAGCAGAAAACGGCAACTTCCGTATATATAAAAGAGTCGTGTAAAACAATACTTTGCTGGCATGCGTATGTGTATGTGTGTGACGCCATATTGTTTGTCCAAAACTCCTAGGTCCTACGTTCTACGTCCCGCCCTCGCGATTACCGCTCTCCTTATAACAACTGCGCACATGGACATTTTTCGCTACTCTCTCCACTTTTGTGCCTTTCGCAACATAATAATTTTTAACCCTTTGTTATTCGCGACTTTCTCTCCGTTGCAGGCGATAAAACACCCGCAGGCTTTCCGGTTATAACCCAGGGTCCAGGCACTCGCGTCATTGAAGTGGGTCACACGGTCCTCATGACATGCAAAGCCATCGGCAATCCGACGCCGAACATTTACTGGATCAAGAATCAGACAAAGGTCGATATGAGTAATCCGCGCTATTCGCTTAAGGACGGTAAGTGGTTATAAAGAAAATACTTTAACTTATTTATATAGTAGAAAATTAAAACAGAAAGGTGTCTAAAAGTATGCTTCGATATGTTTTGAATACCTAACAAAATTAGCTGCATACTTTTTGGCAGCTTTTAAAGTGATTAAAGAAAATAATTTGACTTATTCTGAAAAAATAAATAAATAATAAAAGGTGTCTAAAAGTATGCAACAATATGTTTTAAACGCCGAATTCCGATGTATTTATTCAAACTAACAAAATTTGCTGCATACTTTTTGACACCTTTTTAAGTGATTTTAAAACTAGGTTTTTTAAATTACTAATAATGGTGTCTAAAAGTATGCATCAATATGATTTTAGAACATTTATTTTAATAATTAAAATTCTCTGCATACTTTTTGACGCCTTTTTAAGAGTTTTTATTGATAGTTAACTAAAATCCCTAATTTTGGTGCCTAATAGTATGCAACATTAATCCGAAATAAGATATATTTATTCCAATATCAAAATTCTCTGCATACTTTTTGGTGCTTTTAAAAGAGATTTTAAATATTTCGCGATTTCTTAAAATATCTAATATCCAATTATTATTATTACCAATTATGTTAAGTTTCCCTACTAGTTTCATAATCGGTAATTTGAAGCCAATTATTATTAAATTCCCATTGAAGAATAACAACTTGATGTTTTTGTAAGCTGAGAAGCCCAACTAACAAATTAAATTTGAGTTTCCAGCTACATAGACATGTATTATCTTCCATCTGCTATATATTACGTTAAATTATGTCCGCCCGGGAGCTTTGATGGGCCAAACAAACGACTTCATTTATTGAAATTCTAGACCCAGACCGTGTCCGTTACCTTTTTTGAGCGGGTTTCATCTTCTTTATTTTATTTTTTCAGCTGTTTTTTTTTCGCTTACGCTCATTTGAATTTCTTAGGAGTTTACTTACGCTTCGACGCACTTTGTGTCGCAAGTTTTTCGGCGCTTAGTTAACGTTTGACTTTTGTCAGGTAGCATCCCGGCTACTCACTCTCTCTGTCACCTGGGCAAAGTTTGTCCTTTTTAAAAGCGCCGAATGGGATGGAGGACCTTTTCGCCAGGTTTTCTGGAAACTTTCCGAATGTCAACAGAATGTCGGCAGGTCCTTTAATCAGGCGTCGCAACATTCGCAGCATTTGATAATTATATGTTCAATGTCAGGTCGCATCGTTAGCGCCGATCTGTGTGTCACATCAAAGGGGGCAAAGTGGGTAAAGTGGGCGAAAACTAACACAAAAGCTGCCATCTGCAGAGGCCGGGGCCTCTGGTCATTAGAGGCTCAAATATTGACATTAATATTGACATTAATATGCATTAAAGAGTGCCTTTTAAAACGACATCAATAATGGTCACGTTGACAACCGAATCGGTGGGTGGTTGGTGATGATGTTGATGGTGGATGGGTATCCTGTGGAGGGAGGAGGAGGTTGTAAGCTTGATGGGCATTATTTCAATTGCGAGGACGCGGTGATCGGACAAATGTTTTCCAACAGGCCATCCACCTAGGCCACCAGCCCTTAACAATTGGAACGTGTTGGGCATGGCAAGAAAACAAGCGACAGCGACGTTAACAGAAACATTATGCCATGTCCTCGCTGGTCCTGTGATCCAACCTCTGCCTCTGCCCTGGCCATACCGCCGCAATGCTAATGAAATGGTCGCTTACGCGTAATGACAGGCGGCCAAACAATTGACTGCTGGGCTCCATGAAAGGACCGCCCCATGCAGCGACTGACTTTCAAATGCCCTGAGATTATCTGGGGTCCTTTTTTATGGTACACACTGTTCAAGGGACATGTTGGAAAAGATTATCTCTGCTAGCGATAGAGAAAAGGTCCAAACACCTTGGTATATTATTACGTTAATGTTATTTATTTTTAAAGGCGTTCATATCGGGTAGAGAAATAAATGTTCAGGTTCAGTACTGAGTTTAAAGGTCCCAAGAACCTTAAAGTATTTTTGCGTAGTTAATATAACATTTTTTTAAAATTAATTTATTTAATTATTTTTTTTATATTTTTTTTATTATTATTATTTTGTTTAATTTAGAACACCTTTCCGATATTTTCAAAATTTTTTCTTAAGCTCATATCTTCATTTATTGGGGATTTCTTTCTTGTTTCAGGTGTCTAAAAGTATGCAACAGTGTATTTTTAACTCAAAAGTGTGAGGAATTCATTCAGGAAGACAACTATCCTTTATTCATTGCATACTTTTAGGCATTAATTTTTATTTAAAAGGGATTATAAAATCCTAAAGATATACCAAAATATTATTTTGTATTTATTTGTAAACAATTCATTTTATTTATAATGGATATTTTTTTAATTTTCCAGAAATTCTAGTAATTAAATTAAAATCTAATAAATTAAAGGAACTTATTTTTAAGAGTACTTAAATAAAAAGTATTTCCCTCTCTTACATTCTAACTATAAAAGCAAACAGGCTTCTGAAATGGCTTCCATCATTCCATTGAAGCGAAGTAGATTGCTTAGGCTTCCCTCGGCTCCTCAATTTGCAGCCATTTGAAACGCTAACCAAACCAAACTATCCATCGCCTTTTGTTGGCCTACAGCGATGCAAATTAAAAACTGTTACATGTATTTCCCCAAGGTGAAATTATTTTTACCGCTTCAACGATGAGACTCTGGACTCTCGACTCCATGCAAACATAGCAGAAGTACTAGGGCTTATTTGTTGGATTCGGTTATTTTTTGCTCGCTTTTCACGGATGTGGAGGTCGACTAATTTAGCGCAACACGAACCAAAGTGGCCGTGTTCGCTTGTGGATAAAGGAGGAGGAGGAAGCAAGGAGACGAAGGTTTTTGCGGGTTAAATTAGTTTTACGTGGGCCGAGTAACTTTTTTCCCATCCCATCCCCCCATAAAAGGTGAGGAATGGCGGGGTCCGAACCAGACTGGCACCATCTTTGGCGCGTTAAACGAAACGTAAAAGTATTTCCGCCAGCTAAATATCCTTTTGGGTGCCCTAAACGCGTCCCTCCTTTCACTTCTCCGCATTCCCCGGCGCCTTAAAGCGCGCTTTAAATTTATGAAAATAAATATTTCGCCCGAGGTGAGGTTTGCTTGGTTGGGTTGTTCGCCTTGCTCTATTGTGGAGATCCCCGGGTTCTCAGTTCTCAGTTCTGTGCATTTCCAATGACGACAAACGAGAATACTTATATATATATATTCGCATAATAAGTTATGCAAGTCATGTGCCGTTTTATTCAATTAGCACTTTATGGTCCTTTATTGTACTCCCTGCTCTGAGTTACTCCGGGCATTTTCCCCTGAGCGCGTTGATTTTTCGGTTATACGGCCGCCGCCTGCTAATTAGAGCCTGCAGGGACACGAAAGTGAGGGGGAGGGGGGTGGAGGGGGGATTGGTCCTCTTTTCTGGGGGTACGTGAGTTATCAAATGAAAAGTAACTCGGCGGCAGTCGTACTTCATTTTGTTCGCGCCATAATTAAATTAGAACTTTATTATTTTAATAAAACCATCTCGAGAGCCCGAAGGACCTTATGGTCCTTCCCCGGTTCCCCTTCCCCCACTCCTTTGTCGCCCAATCGCCTTAGCTGGATATATTAATGTGATTATTATACACTCCTCTGTACTATTAGCCCTCGGGTTGGATGGAATTTCGCTTAGAAATATAAAGGAACTAGAAAGAGAAGGGTCAGTTGATATGGGAAAATATATATGGGTTCTTAAAATGCTAAAAAAAATATTTAAAATTTTAATTCCTTTGAAAATTTAAAGAAAAAGTAAAAAAATTAAATGAAATTTTTTTTGAACCCAGAATTTTGGTATTTCGCTTAAAAATACAAAGAAAGCGGGAATAAAAAAGATATAAAAAAAAATATATATAGGTTCTTAAAATTATAGAAAAATCTTCAAATTTTAATTCCTTTGAAAATGTACAGAAAAAGGTAAAAAATGATATGCAAATTGCTTTTGTACCCAAAAATTTTGGAATTTCACTTAAAAATACAAAGGAACTAGTAAGAAAAACCCAGTAAAATTTATAAAATTTCTTAAAATGCTAGAAAAATCTTAAAAATGTTAATTCCTTTGAAAAAGTACAGAAAAAATGCCAAAAGGAAATGCAATCATATTTTTTTTAACCAGAAATCAGGGAATATTCATTCCTTGGGACTCCAATATTTTCCACTTCAGCATATGGCAAAGGCAAATGACATCGGTCGCACTTCAATGCACAAATACATTTATAAATAATTTATTTAAAATTACTTCGTGGGGCATTTTCATACTCTTTGCCAGTTGGTAGTTAATTTAGTCCTTCGAACTGAAAAGAGGGTCAAAGGGTAGGCTTCCAATAGAGAACGCGGCGAGCAAACGACCAGCGACAATATTATTGAGTATTATACCTTTATTTTTATTTCGCCAAATAGTCCCTCTGGGCTTTTGTTCAATAAAAAGCATAACGGAAGGAATAAAACGAGAACCTTTGCCGTAGTGACCACGGTTTCCCTTACTGTTTCGCCCCTTTTTCGAAAAGGTTCTGCCGCAGCGTCTGGGGAAATTACATTCTCAGGGTTGGAATTCTCATTGGCAAAACAGAAGAAAAAACGGAAAAGGAGTAGCAGAAAAATGTTGGGCTTTTTCAAATATCATAATTTGGCTTTTAAGCAAAAGAGGCTTATCAGAAATTGGTTTCGCCTGAGCCAATTGTCTTAATGGGTTGTGTGTGAGCAGATGAACTCAACTGAATGGAAGTGTCAACGAAGGGTCTGTCGGGGAGCAATTGAGACGATAATGGTTTCCTCTGCTTGAGCAGGTGCCATTGAAAATTGTACTTGACTGGGTTTAATACGCATTTTGGGTATATAGATATTTTATTTCAATTTATTTAGTGAGATATGGAAATTTCCAAACAATATTTTAACTTAAAGGAGTACGAAAAAGGTATAACTTTCAATCTGGTTATATATACGATCCTTTAATACGCAGTTGGCTATATAGATATTTTATTTCAATTTATTTAGTCAGATATGATACTTTAGAACCCCATCCAAACAATAGTTTAACCTACAGCGAAAAAAAATGTTTATAGAAACTATTAAGTTTCAAAAATATCTTGAGAAAACTAGTATTTCATTAAAATGAAACTTTCGGCATTTATGATATGTAGTATCAAATCTGTCTGATCAAATACTGGATCTAGTATATTTTTAATAAGAGCTTTAAGAGTTAAACTATGGGTTCTTTGGGTTGAGTTGAGATACTATACTATTTAGTATTAATGTAATACCACACTTTTATACTGGATGTAGTATATTTTTGATACGAGTTTTAAGGGTTAAACTAAGGTTTTTTTTGGGTTGAGTTGAGATACTATACTATTTAGTATTAATTTAGTACCACACTTTTATACTAAATCTAGTATATTTTTAATACAATAGTTTTATGAATTAAAACAGTGTTTTTTTTTGGATGTAGTCCATTTATAACTTTAAATCTGCTTACATTTATGCCCCCGTAAGTCCTCACACATTCCTTTTAAGTGAATATAAAGCGCGCAGATCTTGTGAACTATAAGCAAAACATGATAATAAAAGCGCTGTTAAAATTAAATACAACTTTCCTCGAGTGGCTACTTAAGTTTTAACTAGCTGAATATTGAGTTGGATTGCTCGCTGGATTGCTGGGGGGCGTAAAACAACGAATAGAGGCCATATAACTCGGCAGGTTAACCTTTATGTGGAGAACTTGAAGGCAACTTGAGACTCAGAGAGCTTCGCTTGCAACATGGTCTTATTTTTTATATGACATTTTTATGCCTTCTTTTGTTCGAAACTTGCACGTGGCAAGCTCCAATCCTCCTCCCCCCTCCCCCAAAAAACAGGGGCAGCAGCTGCGACGATGATGGCCCCTCGACCTGCGACCTGAGCTCGAGCTGCGCAACTCTTTAATTGCTCGGCTCCATCATTACAATCGCCTTGCCACTTGACGTGACCAACCTGTGGGCCAAGAGGAAATACTGAAAATGGGGTAAAAGGGGGCGCTCCGCACGCAATTATTTACTTGAGCCGTAAAACTGTAGTTAAGGCAAGTCAACTTGAAAGCATTTTGGGAAAAGTTTAATGCTTAAATTATGAGCTCCTCCTTGTCACTCGGGCGACTGGCTGCTGTTGGCTGTTGGCTCCTGGCTGCCTGGAAAGAGTTGACAGTCACTTTTGTTGAAAATGAGACAGTAATTGCCAAAATGTGCATGACTAGAACGGCTTTCTCCCAGCGGGGGCATGTCCTGTTCCAGTTCCACCTCCTTCTTCGAGATGGTATGGCAGGGTATAGCATGGTATGGGGGTCAGTTGGGTTTCTTCTCTTCGGTTGACGATAAGTCGTCGTCACTTGCATTACCAAAATTGAAACTTTGCACACTTTTATGTGGATGAACTTGGGATCTTGGGTTCTCGAGAGGGAGAGGAGTGAAGATAGCCCGCCAGTCGCCCCATAAATGTCACTTTGTAACGACGACGACAACGAGGACTACTTAAATTAAAGCGTAATTAAATTAATAATCCCATTTGGGCGTGCAGCCAAGCATTTGAAGCCAAAAGCTGAAGCCAAAGTCGAACTCGAACTCGAACTGGAATTCGAAAGCCTTGGCAACGAAAGTGTGAGCGTGTGAGTGTGTGTGCGTTTCGAGCGGAAGTTGCTGAATATGAAAATGACTGCGCTAGCGGAAGTGCAGCTGTGTGGCGTGCCGCATGTGTGCCACGTCCAAACTAACCCGCAACCGATGTCTTGCCACATTTACAGCGGCCACATAGCCAGGTGGACGGATTGGGTGGCACTTGCTGTGCAGGGTTTCTCCCAACGATCCCAACGAGTCTTTCGCTTTTGTTTTCTAACTGAATTGCCTTACACTCGGCTGATTCAAAGTATTAGGTTTTCTAACCAACTCACTAAATGGCTTTAAACTTCTATAATATTAGAAGTATTAAAAAGAGACTTTAGATATTTTATTTTATTTTAGTTGACAAGCACTTCGAAATCCTAAAATAAAAAGAAAGTTGAATTGCAAATAGCTAAGAAAAATTCTACAAATCTGGATTGTGAATTCGATCGTTATAATAAGTATTCCCAAATCTAAAAAAGAATGTTAATAATATAAAAAGGTAAAATTTTTTGTTAATTAAAAATTAATAAACTCACAAATTTCACGAATATTTGCATACAAAAATTTTAAAGTAGTGGTTGTGTTTCCTATTTTATATTTAGATTAGCGATTAAATATTACGATTTAATACATTTAAATTTTATTGTAATTGAAAAACACTTAAAAATCATAAAAAAAACAAATTAATTTTCAAATACCTCAGAAAAATGCTACAAATTATAAAATAAAATAATGTTAGAAATTAACTAAGATTAAAAAAAAAATACATTTTCTAATAGTGATATCAACAATATGAGGTAGTATAAATTTTGTCATTAAAAATTGTTTAACTTTTAACTCTGGAAATATTTGCAAAAAAATCGTAATGCTTGTTGTTTTCTTATTTTTTTCATTTTAGGGATAAAATATTGATTTATAAATTATTATGATCAAAAACCTGGCTGAGCAAAGTTAGAATATTTAATTTTAAAAATTCTCCTATTCATTAAAGTTAGTCCTGCGATGTTTAAAGCCCGATTTCTGAGCCAAACCCCTTCGGTTACGAAACATTTTGCATGAAATATTCACCTGCTCACCGGCCGGACTCCTTTGCTAGCCTGTCCATTTGTTTATATTTCGTTTTTATGACGCTTGAAAGAATTTTTAATTTTCATAAGAGTAGCACACGCACGCAGCGGCAGCGGCGGCGGCAGAGACAAGGCCAAAAACCCAGGGAATGACTTACATTCGGGACGCAGCGCCATGGAGAGCGCCCAGATGTATGCTAGCTTAATTTTTATTGCCACAGCCATCCTGCACGCAAAGTGCTTGGCTCGGCGGCTTACGTTAATGTTTTCGGCAGAAGGTTGCCAAGAGTTTTAATGAAAGCTGCCTTCATAAATTTTAATCAACGTTTTGCCACAGGCGACGATGTCTCTTGTTCCATAATATTCATAATATTTTTTAGTCCCTCCTTGAATGAGTAAAAAAAAAAGTGTTTGAACTACACACACACACATGTCAGCCCAGAAAGGAAAGTGGTCGATTATTTATAAAAAAGTTGCAACATTTAATGGTTGTTTGAATGGTTCAATGGTTCCTAAACAATGGAGACAGCGGCGCTGGCGGAATTCTGGCTGCGCAGGAAGTGCAACAAGCGTAATAAATGTTCAGCCATACAGGCCAAATAGTATGCAATAAATTTCGCAACAATCAACTTTGATGCATGTTGTAGGTGAGCGGCGGCAGTCGCTGGTGGCGAATAAAAATAAGAGCACAAAGCGAGCGTCCCTTTCACAGCCAAAACAACGCATAAAACACAAACACACAACACCCATCCTGCAGTTTTGGCACTAAAAACCGCACAGCAATCCACCCACAGCATACATCACTTTTAGTCAGTTTATTTTTTATTTACCCCCATGCCATCTATTTTATATATACATTTTTTTTAACAAACACAAAATGACAACCATAATAAAACGGAAAGGTACATAAAATAGACACAATAAACATGGCTTTAGTGCGAAGCAAGCGATTTTGCAACATTTAGCACTGCCCCTCATTTTTTGTTCGATATTCAGATGGCATGGGCGTGGTTAAATATCTTTCTAGGGGGAAGTCAACCGGTAGTTTAAAATTGATTTTCATTTACTATCCTAATAAAAGTATATACAAAATAATGTGCATATTTTTAATTAATTATTAAGGTATATAAATATCTAACTAAAGAATCAGGTGGATTTTTTTCTTATCATTTTTATAGAACCCCTTTTTTGAAGCCTCTGCTTATATTTTTTACTTTGCTGGAACAACATGAGTCATTAAAATGATTCACTCAACTGTAGCCGAGTTTACTCTTATATTTGTTTATTGACACGGTATATTTATTATTTTTTTAAGTGAGTATGTAAATGTATAGACCTTTTCAAACATATTGAACATAGCATAATAATTGAGTTAACAGAAAAAACTGATATGCATTTTAAAAATATTTTAATATATTTAAAGGGTTATTCCTTAAAATGAAACTATATTTAAAAAGCTACATTTTTTTCGTAGGAATTTTATAACTTAAATTAAATAAAAATCTCTGACCCTATAGATTCATCCTCTTACTAACCAAAAATTAAGCCCCATATAATATTAAAAGAAAATACGATTTTGTAATTTAAGCTTGCCGCTTAAGCCTGATCAATACTGCTTGTATATGCACAAAATGCGGCAATAAATAATTAAACGATAATATTGCATATGAAAAACTCTTGTTTCGCAAATTAATTGTCATATTTCATGCAGATTTTAAATTTGCTTACCTATATGCATACGCACACACACACACACACTTGCGTTCTTTAATATCCGTAGTATGTGTGCATATTGAATTGAGGTCGTTGATTAATTGCATGGGAGAGAAAATTGAATATCGAAACTCAATATGATTAATTTCGCACATATACGCACATACGGTTACAGATTTCGAACGTTTTAAACGCTTAGAAATTCACACGCTGCTAACGACTCTCTCATGCTTCATTAAAAATGCTAATATGATTTTGCGGAAAGTATGAAATAAATTTTGCAAAATAAATTATAAACCAAGTGAAACAAATCATTGGCTCTCCCAACTATGTCGCTCTAAATTATCGTGTGAAATAATAGTTATTGGTCAATTAAAAAGCGCAATAACACACGACGTATTCGTGGCCATAACTTTGTGGTTTCCACTACACAGAAAAAAATACTCGATTTGAAATAGGGTCAATTTTATCTTATTTCATATCATAACTATATCACAGGGTCAATTCTACCTTATTTCATATCATAACTATATTATGGGGTCAATTCTACATTATTTCATATCATAACTACATCATAGGGCCAATTCTATCTTATTTCATATCATAATTATATCATAGGGTCAATTCTACCTTATTTCATATCAATAAAAAACGCAATAGGATTGATGAAAAATTGATGATTCAAACATATAAACTTTATATTTTATCATATCAGTTATTTTATTAATATCATTTTGATACGATCTTATCTATCTTATCTGTTAAAAAATACTACATTTTATTTTTAGTTTAGTATTTTAATTTTTTTAACAGATCATGAAAAATAAGATAAGAGATAAGATAAGATAAGGTAAGGCAAGATAGGATAAGATCACATCAAAATGATATGCATTTTTTTTTGCTCATATCAATCTGATATTTTGTTATTTTTTCTTTCTGTGTAGAGCCAAAATGCCAATGCCTGTCAAACAGAAAAATATGTGCATAACTGTTGATTTTAAAGCCATGGCAAAAATCCCGAAGAGAAGTGGATTTCGTTTACGTAAATTCCATATTGTCTACTCATCGCCGAGTCGTGCTTCATTGTTTATTAGTCATATAAATATAATGTCAAAGTGAAGCCAGTTTATGGCCTTTTCCCCACCTCCAGTCCCCAAAATGCTCCTCCGCTTTTCCTGTGTCATTCACATTAGCGTAATATGCCGGAAAAGCGAGCCACGATACTTAATAGATGCCTGTGAGTGTGCCTCTTCGCTTTGGAGAGATTGCAACAGCATTTTCGCTTGGTTCGGGGGGTCTGGTGACTTGTCGTAAAATTTATATGGCTTTTAAAATCATATAAAAAGTGTTAATTTTCCATGTGTTGCTTCTCTGGCAGCGAAGTGGATGGATTCCGTGCATAAAAGCAAGGTGAATTGAGAACCTTTTTATGGGGCAATGAGGATAATGTGGGTTGCCTATTAAAGTGATGTGATGTGAGATAAACAAACATCATTTGACTTTCAAATTTATTGATAAATCTAAGATCTTACGACTCTGTTACGGTTAAGCCCCCGTCCGACCCCCATAACCCAAAGGCGCCATAAAAGGGCGTAACAAGTAAAGGTTTTTCGGCTAAATAAACATAAAAGTTTGTAAGCCCCTAGAACTCAAGGAAGGGATATGTGTAAAAGGAATAGTTTGCTCATTGAGCTCATATATATTCGGAAGATGTATAACAAGTTATTTAAGCTTCGATAGTTTAAGTTTTAAGTAGGTTTAACCAAGTATTAAACATAAAAAGCTGTGCTTTTGAAGTAGGTGGCTAAAAGTATGCAACAAAATATTTTTAACCAAAAATTGTTACTGTTTAATGTATACTAAAACTAACTATAGGAAAAATACTACAACATAAATTGTGGTTTTTACGAATTTATATAAATTCTATTAATATTGTTTATGTTTTAAGTAGGGGTTTCCAAATATTAAATATATGAGGGGACACATAAAAAGCTGGGTTTTCACCAAAAGGTGTCTAAAAGTATGCAACGAAACCCAAAAGTGGTATTTGTTCAATGTATACTGAAACTAACTATGGGAAAAATACTACAAGAAAAATTGTAAAAATTTAATTTGTTGGATTTATTTTTTTTTTTCTTCATAGAAAGATGGGTTTTTAAAAAAAGGTGTCCAAAAGTATGCAACAAAATATTTTTAGCCCAAAAGTGGTATTATTCAATTATTCATCCTGATTTCAAAAACTTAGCTATAGGAAAATACTTCTAAATAAATTTTTGGTTTTTATAAATTTAATTTTTTAGATTTATTTATCTTTAAAAAAGTATTTTATTATTTCTAAATTATTAATATTTACACTATAGGCTATTTACATTATTCCCGTCACTTAAAGTAAACCAAACCTAATGGCAGCCGCACTCCTTGGCCACTGCATTTTGGTACTTGGTCAGATCGATGATGTCCTCGTTGATGTAACGCAGAATGGTGATGGCTCCCAGCACTGTGGGCACGCAGCAGGGCTTGGGAAGATGCGGCTGCTTGAGATGCATCAGGGTTTGGACGATGGCGTGGTTGGTGGCATTCATTTTGGCGCCCAGCGGGAAGTTGCAGCCGCCGCCGCAGAAGTAAGCCTCGAACTTTTTCGGGGCAATCACCCAGTGGTTCATTTCCAGCTCCTTGAAGTCGACGGTGAAATTGAGGCGCTCACAGGACTGCGGTGGTCTGTATAAATCCACTGGTGGCGGTGGCGGCGGAGGGGCTTGTGGTAGAGCTCCTCCACCAGTCCTCCTCTTCTCCAGTTCCCTCTTGAAGCGAAGCTTCTGTATTTTGACCAAGAGCTCGGGACCATTGAAGTAGCCCACGATGAAGGGTTCCCAACTGGAGCGACTGGTTTGGGGAGCCACCAAACCAGCGGCAAACGTGCTCAGTTGGGAGTCACCAATGGATATCCTTAGCTCATTTCGCCGCGGCAAACCCTTGCTATTGAGCAGCCACATCCTCAGAGTCTGTGTCAAATTGAATTCCAACCAGCCACGCTGATTGGATGTGGTGTTCACGGAGCCCAGGATGCGGTAGTTAAAGTCCTGGCGATTGTCCAGTTTTCGGTACACGGACACCGTGAAGTTCTCCCTGCGCTCCACCAAGCTGGGCTGTTTGTATATCCTGAGCGTGGCCTGAACCAAACTTAGATCCATCGGCACATCGTTGGTATTGAAGGATATGTGCATGTCCAACTCGTTATCAAGTTCCTCCGGTTTTACTTGACTCGAAAAGGTTAGGATGCTATTGCAACTGGCAATCTCCTGTCGATCCTCTTCGGAAATCAGTATGTCATCGTCCACAGAGCGTTTGTGGCGCTGATGTAGGACTTCTTTGGGTTCTTGGTCCTCGCTAATCTCATTGTACACTTCCAGCAGGAATTTCGAAGCGGAGTTGTGTATATTGGGCCCCGCCTGTCGTCTCGGTCGGTCACCCAAATCCAGGATATCAATCATCTCCATTTGCTCGCTCAAAGGGCGCTTCTGATATATTGGCATCTCGATGTGACTATTAGTGGTTAGATATGTGGTGCCATCCACAAGATATACCAGGCTGGTTATTATGATAAGGTTATACATTTCAGAGCTGTGTTCTTGTTCAGTGTGGAATTGGTAATGATTTTCTTGCTCAAGGAACTGTGTCTTATATTGGAGGTCAGGTAGTGGATTTAAGTAGCATATGGTTTTCAAAGGGTTAAGCAGGTTTTATGAAACCAATTGGTGTAAAGGGTTAGAATCCTAGGTAGCCTAGGTAACCCACTTTTCAGGTAAAAGCTCATGAGATAGCAGCTGCTGTAGGCAATCAGTTCACAGGTAAACCACCAATAAGCATAAAGGCTTAGAAAAACCTTTCAGGAACTTGAAAATTATACAGATCTTAGGAAAATAAATATTATAAAATAAAACATCAATCATAATATATTTATCAAATTTAAAATAACATTTTAAACATTTTTACTCCTATTTCTTTTAGGTTTCTTGCAAATAGAAAACAGTCGCGAGGAGGATCAAGGCAAATACGAGTGCGTGGCCGAGAATTCTATGGGCACGGAGCACTCGAAATCTACCAATTTGTATGTGAAAGTCCGTCGTGTTCCGCCCACTTTCTCCCGCCCGCCAGAGACAATCAGCGAAGTTATGCTGGGCTCCAATCTGAATCTTTCCTGCATTGCCGTCGGCTCACCCATGCCACATGTCAAGTGGATGAAGGGTGTGTATAATACATATAGTTACATATATCCTTTAAATTAATATATCTTTTTTTTTGTAGGCTCTGAAGATCTAACACCCGAGAATGAAATGCCAATCGGCCGAAATGTCCTGCAATTGATTAATATCCAAGAGAGCGCCAACTACACTTGCATAGCTGCCTCCACGTTGGGGCAAATCGATTCGGTTTCGGTGGTTAAAGTGCAATGTGAGTGAAAATCATTGAGAAAATTCTAGAAATTAAAATTTAAAAAAATTATATAAAAATTTAAGGTTGGATTTTATGTAAAATATTTTAAACCGAATTTAAACGATATCTTTTTGGTAACAAATTTGTTTAACAAAACCGAAATTAGATTATCTTTATAATTATAAAAAAAAATTTTGTACCATCAAATGGGTCTAGAAATTAAAATTTAAAAAATTATATAACCATTTAAAGTCAGACTTTATGTAAAAAATGGTAAACCGAATTTCAATAATATCTTTTTGATTACAAATTTGTTTAAAAATAACCGAAATTAAATGATCTATCTAATTATAATTAAAAACATTTTTTAACCCATCAAATGGGTCTAAAAATTGAATTAAAATTTTTTTTTTTAATTTTGAGTAACTCTTCTAACAAAACCCTATCATATCCTTCAACAGCCCTGCCCACCGCACCCACCGATGTGCAAATCTCCGAGGTGACCGCCACTTCGGTGCGTCTGGAGTGGTCGTACAAGGGTCCCGAGGACTTGCAGTACTACGTGATCCAGTACAAGCCGAAGAACGCGAACCAGGCCTTCAGCGAGATAAGCGGCATCATCACCATGTACTATGTGGTCCGTGCTTTGAGTCCCTACACCGAGTACGAGTTCTACGTGATAGCGGTGAACAATATTGGACGTGGACCGCCATCGGCGCCGGCGACTTGTACCACCGGTGAGACAAGTGAGTATCTGGAGTACTTTCCCGTTTTTTTTGGAGGACATTTAACTAACTGCTGTTCCTTTGCCATCTTTTCACATGCTGCACACAAAAAGGATTTTTAACCAATTTCATTTTGAATTTAGAATACGCTTAGATCCGTTTTTATTTGCCTTGCTCCATTATGTCGGCAATCGTACTAACCCTTCTTGAAAATGTCTATTCGTCCTTTCTCCCTCTCTCGCTCTTTCTCACATGCTTTTGCCCTCTCAGGCGATTTCTCATTCGGTGGCACAAGTAAGTATCCTTGGCAAACAAAATTTTATGGTTGGCCAAAAAATTGCCAAAACAATTTCAATAACAATTGTTGAGCAGCACAAAATCCGTAGAAAAAAATGTGAAAAGGGTAAAAAAAATAAAATCAGCAAAAGAAAAAGAAAAAGGAAATAAAGAAAGCGGAATAACAAGTAGCTAGATAGAATCAAAGGTAAATGCAATGTTAAAAAATCGTTGCATACGCAGCTGCGATCCAGAACCACGAATCCTGGCGCGCTATCCTGACGTATGTGAGTGGGTGGGGCACATCCTCCCCACCCACTGAACATCCCATAAAGTTTGCATTGTTATGCGTTCGTTTGGATGTTGGGTGGTGCATGCAACGCTGTTTTAGCCCTGGCAATTCCCGCGTAAGCGTGCGCTTGTCTGACATGCCTTTCCGGTCACTTCTGCTCTTCCGGTGCCCTTTCCTAGGGTATGATCATTTTTACCAGGAGTTGGGAACCGTATATCATCTATTTGAGCAAGTTTATAACTATTAAAACAGATTTTTGAAACGATATCTATTTTTTTTTCTTAAGAAAAATATTTGTTCATAGATTATAATGCTAAGACTTTATTTTTTTCATATTTTATAATATTTGTTTGATATATGATCAATTTTACCAGGAGTTGGAAACCCTATATCATCTATTTGAGCAAGTTCATGATTCAGAAGTACAGATTTGGGAAGCTATATCCGTATATTTCTTTGGAAAAATAGTTATTCATAGATTATAATGCTAATACTTAAGTTTTTCCCACCTTTTATAATATTTGTTTGATATATGATCATTTTTACCAGGAGTTATATATAGGGTTCTATCATTTATTTCTGTTCATTATGCAGAATTTATAAAAATATTTGCATTATTTATGAAATGATATAATATGATATGATATGATATAATATGATATGATATAAAATGATATGATATAAAATTATGAAATATGATATGATATAAAATAATATGATATGAAATTATATAATATGATATTACAATTATATGATATAATATAAAATGATATGATATGATACGATATTTTTTCTCTAATTTAAACTATTTTTCGGTATAGGACCCAATGAATGACTTTCAAGGGTATTTCCCTATTCGTTCATTCCTATTTTCCACATAACAGCAGCAGCAGCTGCATTTGCAGTTTCAGTTGCAGATCCAAAGAGCGTGTCGTACAAAAGTTGAAAACTTTTATTGCCGCAATTATGCTTATCGCTTGCCCAATATCGTTTCGAAATAATATTTCGATAGCAACGTTTATGGGCGGTTAAAGCTGGGCTCCTGGGCTGCTGGGCTCCTTTTTCCCGCTGGAGTGGTGGCATCAGCAGGTCAACGCAATGCTTAACACGTGTCACTGGCTTAGGTAGCAGATGAGCCAAGTGGATAATCCCCAGCTTTCTTTATGGTCAGTGATATTACACTACAAGCGAGATGAGTACATTAACTGAGTGGGGGCAAACCCAAGGTGATTCCATCGCACGCATCTGTGGCCAAAAAACAGATGCTCATACTCTTGGCACTTAATAGATTATGGAAGTTACATAAGTTTCGGAATTTATAATCATTTTTAAATATTAAATACAAAGTAGCTGAAGTGATGTTCCATAAACTTATTGTTTTTAATTCTTTATTTTAAATTTGAAGATAGCTGAATTTAATATACCTATGTATATTAGTAGAACTAAATTGAAATAAAGTGTTATTAAAACTCATATATTGTATTGGGAAGATTAATATATTATGAGGGTATAATAAGTTCCGGAATTTATAATAGTTTAGACATGTTTATTAAATATTAAATACAAAATAGGTAAAAATATTATAATATATTTTTTATTAATAATATTTCAATGCAGTTTTCAACATTAAACATCAGAGTTTAATATACCTACATTACTAAAAAAATGCAAATTACTTTGCTAAATTTGTATTTATAATCGGGAATTTAAAATAATTTATTCAGCTTACTTAAATATTAAATTTAAAGTATGTGAAACTTTTATAAATGTAATATTTTACCTTATTTTCAAAGACAGCCTAATAAAACGCCAGAAACAATATTAAAATTATTTTGTAAACGTTTCATATAGTTAGTATAGTTTGTCCGTGGTATTTGTACATTTTTAAAATTTATAATGATAGTTAGATAAATTTAGGATTTTGTAATAATTTTGTTCTACATTTTTTATTAATTTATTTATTAAATATTTTTCCTTAACTTTGCTGACAAGCTAATTAAACACCAAAATTTATATATATACCTCTAACAAAATGGAAATTACTTTGCCTAAATCCTAAAAGCTACATATTTAATACAGTCAGTAGTCAGTGGTATTAAAATGTATATCTTATATATTGGCAGGAGCTCGCTTTAAAGGCCCAACGAAGCAGTTAATTAGTCAGAGCAGCTTCTTCTGCATTCGGCCAACCTGCTCATTAATGTTTGTGAAAACGTTTGAGGACGGCTGGAAACTGTTTTTGAGGGGCAGTAATCAAAACCCACATTTTAAGTGTGTGGGCTGGGGCGCCTTGAACGAGTCTTGAACATATCCTTTCGTCAAGTAATCAGATATATGGCCCATGCACATGCTCCTGCCTCCAGGATCCTTGTGGGGGTGGATATGGGGGCTACGATTTAGTGCTATGTGCTGGTTCTATAAGGAGTAGGCGTGTGCGCAGGCATGCAAGGATACATATTAATGGAGCGTATCCGTATGTAATGTATATGCCCTTAAATGCAGCTTACGTGATGCTCTGCATCCTGCTCCTCCACTCACAGGACCCTCACACACACACACACTCGCACACTTACAAGGGCTAAGAGGAAATTTTTGCCCGAATCTATCGGTGAATCGGTGTGTGCGAGCTGCATGCAAATCTTGGCTATAACAAGCAATGGACCAGGCCAACACACACACACACACACATTCGGGGTAGCAGCACTTGGGTAACAGATGAGATGACTGCGATATAAATTGTGGATAAAACTGCTGCTGCACCGTTTGTGGATATTGCAGTAAAATTGTGAGAAATTGGAATTTATTGATTGGCCATTAACCAATCGGTTTACGGATCGCATCGCTTACATACCCCTTACCCCCATATCACACATAAGGAAAATTGAGTGATGGGTGGGTAGTGAGGGGAGTGTACGTACCACTAATTGCCATTCATGACGCTGGGTTTATTTTTCATCTTTTGTTAGGGGTTTGGGGGGGTGCCAAAAATTCCACCGATGATTTTGCGGCTGACAATGCAGTTGACCGACAAATTTTTCGAACCATGCAAATGCATGACGAATAGCTAGAAATCATTGTTTGGGGCTGCGTGGCACACACAGAAATCAGTTTATAAATGCAAAATTCTCGCTATAACAGCCGCCAGGCTTCAACGCGCCATAACAATTTCCTCAATTTTCCCGGAAATGCAGATTCCTCACTGCTCCCCACTTTCCAATCCATTCCTGCTGACCTCCTGCGAGCTCCTGCGACCATGAAACGACATGAAATACGCATCTCCAGCAGCAGGAGCTAAAAACAGAAGCTAAAACAACAACCGAGAGCGTTCATTGGTAAAACAAATTGTGATGGATGGGGATTGTTTGCTTTGCAAAACATTTGCGATGCCCTAATGCCGTTCTACTCCACCCATTTTTTGGCCTCCTGGCCTCACTAGTTTCTCGATAATGGCATTTGTTTGTCCTCCTGTGCTGAAAATCATTTGGCAAACTTGCATATTTATGATTTTTCTAGGGGGTGAAAGGTGTGCAGAGGATGAAGGAAAGCATATTTTAAAATCATTTAATATTGACAGGGAGAAGATATTATAATTAAATACGGAAAAGTCAAATAAATGTTTGGTTTTTACATTTGAAGGATATTTTTTAACATTTATAAAGTCAACATCTGAGAAATTACTGCCAGCTCTATAAAAGAAAATAATATAATAAATATAATTAAAAACCGAATAGTCATAAAAATGCTTGTTTTTAACATTTACATTTTAAAAGCTGTTTTTAAAAATTTTAAAACCAAATTATAGAAGAAAAAATTTAGCTTTTATAAACAGAAAATCCTATAATAAATATAATAGTTCGGAAAATTCATTTAATAACTTATGAATTTTTAATAAGTAATTACACAAATTTACAAAATATTTTTTTAAAAATACATTAAGAAGAATTGATGGTAGTTACAGTTAGAATTAAACCGCTAGATCAATAAAATTTGGAATTTTTAAACCATTTTTGAGTGCAACTCAAGATATTGATAAAAACGCGGACATCCAAACAAAAATTTCCATAACAATTTTTCAAAAAAAAAAAATTATAAACATTTCTTTTTATGATCCAGAATAGGGTTGAACTCTTCCATGAACTACAATCATACTTCTTGGAGTATTTTGGCTGTAAGTTAGTGTTATCAGTGTTTCTTTGGTCTCCTAAAAATTTATTAGGCAGAATAACCATATCTTTTCTTAACCCGAACTTTCGAAAATCGCTTATCTAGTCGGATCCCTACTGTGCAACTGGCCTGCCTCAACTAGCCATTGTTATATGCCCAATCTTTGCCCTGACAATGCTAATATTACCCATTTCCCCTCTGTTTTCCACGTTTCGCCTGCAGAAATGGAAAGTGCACCACGTAATGTCCAAGTGCGCACGCTGAGCTCGTCCACGATGGTTATTACCTGGGAACCACCAGAGACGCCCAATGGACAAGTGACCGTAAGTACCTGGCATCAAGTGCGCATATTAAACGATAAGATCCGGAGCCCGGACACAGGGAGACCCGGAATCGGAATAGGAATCCGTAGACCACACAGCCCGCCACCCGAAGTCTCCGGCCAACGCACTTTGTCACGTCAGTCCGATGGTCCGATGGAGTCGAATGGATGGAGGGGGGGCGAACGTCGAAGGGAAATTGGCAAAATGCCTTTAGCCATGTTCCGGGGGCACGATGCCGTTGCCCGGCGAACGTTCGTATGCAAATCCTAGACACCTGTCCACAGGTCTCCATTCCGAGTCGGCAATCGTTGCGGTCTCTGGTCTCCGGCGTGGTGGGCTGTGTTTGCCACTGGAAGGCCTTATAGGTCCACAAATCTCTCTGACCAGCAGCAATATATCATTTTCGGTTTATCAGTTAATGAAAGGTGAAAATCGGATTTGGATTTCAGATTTCAAGTGGCTTTTATTAAACCAGTATTCATGGATTCTTTCTTCTTAAATCTGTTAAACGTTGGTCAAACCATAAATTTAAAATTCTTTAAAGTCCTTGTAAATTAAAAATCAAATATATATAAGTAATATTTTGATTATTATAATATTACTATTATTTTTGTCGCTTCTTAGATTGATCTTTTTACATTTAATCCGACACTTAACCACCACTTAGTTTTTTTAAAGTCCTTGTAAATTAAAAATCATGATAATTGGTTATTTTTCCATTATTATATTCTTATTATTTTTTTTTTCGTTTCTCTGATTGATATTTTTACATTTAAACCGACACTTAACCTCCAGTTAGCTAAAAACTTTTACATTTTCTTCTATTTGATGAATCTAAAAAAAAACAACCAAACGAATTTTTAAATTTAAACCGACACTTAACCTCCGGTTAGGTAAAAACTTATAAATTCCTTTCTATTTGATAAATATAAAACAAACAACCAAACGAAATTTTACATTTAAACCGACACTTAACCTTCAGTTAGCTAAAAACTTATAAATTCCTATTTGATGAATATGAAACAAACAACCAAACGACTTTTTACATTTAAACCGACACTAAACCTCCAGTTAGCTAAAAACTTATAAATTCCTTTCTATTTGATAAATATAAAACAAACAACCAACGTTAAAATGCATATTTGAGTTGATGTTTAAACCAAAATTTATATAGAAACATTCCTCAATATATTATTTATATATTAAATCAAAATCATTAATGAATTATGGAATGGTACCGTAAAAATCTATGAAAATACCGCTTAGAATAATAGGAAATCCTAAGTAAGGATATGTTTTCTATCCTGATTATATACCATTCCTAACTAATCATTCTCCTCCGATAAAAACAGGGCTACAAGGTGTACTACACGACCAATTCGAATCAACCGGAGGCCTCTTGGAACTCCCAGATGGTGGACAATAGCGAGCTGACCACAGTTTCGGAGCTGACGCCCCATGCCATCTATACGGTGCGGGTTCAGGCGTACACCTCGATGGGAGCCGGTCCCATGTCCACGCCGGTCCAAGTGAAGGCCCAGCAAGGTAAGCTAAGCCAAATTGATTGGGCAATCAGCTTCAATTAGGCCCATGAAACACACACATCACACACACACACACGCATGCAGCGACTAACGTTGCATTTTGAATCGAGGACATTTTGCAATTTAATTGCTCAACTCAATCGGCCCACATAGATCACACCAATTATTTAATTATAATACAAAATGTCAGGCGAAACGTGTGTCCGTTCAATGAAATATTTATCTCTGTCCGAGCACAAACACCGAACAACGAACATCGAACACCCAACCGACTGCACTTGTGGGCATGTCCGGCAGATATTCATTAACTTGCTGCAATTGCTGCATGGGATATACAATATGGGATGCAAATGCATTTGACCGAGTGTATTTTGGGGCGTACTTAAGAAAGGGCGTGTCAGGCAGACTGACTTACTGCTATTTGTGGCCATCTTAAGGAGCTTTAACTGCAACAATAACTAACAAAACAGGGGCTTCAACTTTGAACTGCGCAGACTTATTACTCGGAGGTTATGTAAACTGCAAAATGTCCACTTCCAAATTTCGGGTCAGACGTGACTCTTGGGTTTTGTGGCCCCAAAGAAGTTGAGAGGCTTTACTCAATTGAACTGGAAAACTCTTAAAGCCAGAGATACATATATGAACAGCCACTTGGCAGTTGGAAAAATGATTTCGATTTCGATTTCGGTTTATTCATTAAACCGTAAAACTTCAAAGCGATGACAGGTTCTTCGGGTTCCCTGGGGAGCAGCAAATAATTTGAAAATTGATAATCATTTTCTCTCTCTTCGGGGTTTTTCCCCATCTGGTTTTTGTGGTTAGCGCTGAAATATTCAAACATGGGGTGGGTAGGGTGTTCGATGTATAGATGGACACATCTCAATCAATTTCATGCAAAAACCAATACGAATTCAAAATGCTGATGCAGCGATTGCTGTGCGTGTGTCACCTCATCAATATCATGCAGCATTTTGAATTGGAAACCGAACTGAATCGCAATCGCTATCGGTCGGATCCATCGGCATGCAAACAACAAATGGCATGCCCACATTGATTTGTTTGTATTTTATTTAATTTCCGTAATTTCCGTTTCATTATTACCAAACCAAAAACCAAATGCAATTCCCAAACCGGCGAATACAACACCGAAACCCCTGGAACACCCCGAAATCTCCTACCCCAAAAACTCATGGAATATGAAATACGGATATGTCTACAAAGGTGTGCCATCGCAACCGAGCAATTTCCGGGCAACCGATATCGGCGAGACCGCAGTCACACTGCAATGGACCAAGCCGACGCATTCCAGCGAGAATATCGTTCATTACGAGCTCTACTGGAATGACACATATGCCAATCAGGCCCATCACAAGTGAGTTTCGAACTATAGAATCCATATAAAGAAAGAGAGCTTGAAAAATATCGAAATTTTAACATTTAAGCGATATTTATCGATAATAATCGATATTATCTATTACAGATTGTGGAAATATCATTATCGATACTTTTCAAGCTCTATAATAAAAATACAAAAAGAAAGAGAGCTTAAAAGTTTAAATATTTTGATATTTCACTGATATCTATATCGATAATAATCGATATGATCGATTACACATCGTGCAACTATCGAAATTATCGATAATTTTCAAGCTTTGTAATAAAAATCCAAAACTAAATCATATTAACATTCTCCTCTTTTCTTATAGACGCATTTCAAACTCTGAAGCTTACACCCTCGATGGTCTGTATCCCGATACCCTCTACTACATCTGGCTGGCTGCAAGGTCACAACGCGGCGAGGGGGCCACCACACCGCCCATTCCGGTTCGCACCAAGCAATATGGTAAGTTGGCCACTCCGCCATCGAATTCCGTAACTCTTTAAGTTAGTTCAAACCGCCGTAGACGTACAAGTTTCCATAGGCTTAAGTACAACGACAAACTGATTGATTTTTATACAAATCCAGACACTCTCTCTATATATATATATATGATAAATTAACCCTGATACTTGAACATGTGTCCATAAACATGTAGTTGATTATTCAGTTACCCAAACCATAAAATGTCTGAGTGCGAAATTGCATTTTATTGAGTTGTGCCTTCGTGGAAACAGGTAAAGTGTGAGCGAATGCAATGAATAAATGATAACGGATGAGTGTACCCGGTGTGCCGAGAGTTTTATGCACTTAACCACTTGTATCTTAACTATAAATACCTATATATGAGATATATATAATCTATATACATATTGTTTGACATGTGATTGTTCTTGTTACTTGCAAGTTAGCCTTAAGATCTTTAGTTCTTTAGATGATATAATCTACAAGAAAACTAGCTAAACCTTTTATTAGTTAGTATGTACAAAAATACACGAATTATAGACAAGCATATACATAGATTACACATATAAGACCTTTAGCATTACACACATAATACTTACATGAAAAAATAGATATAATATAGAGTTCAACAGATCTGGGAATATTTAATATAATTTTTGATTGGTTTACAAAAATAAAACAGAATAATTCTGTTTATTAAAAATATATAAAAATGTAATATAAAAAATATTTTCAAAACAATCCCTGCGATCTGTTGAACTAATCCAATTACAGACCAAAAATCACTAAACAAAATAGCCAACAGTCCACCATCCACATCACACACAGGATTAAACCATAAACATCAAACGCAACCAACAACATTTCCAAACCAAAAACACCTCTTCAGTTTTGAGTTCAAAATTGCACGATAATGTAATGCAAATTATTGGGAAAAAGAATTACCAAAAAAAAAAAAAAGAAAAACCAAACCAACTATTACGGAATGCATATATTTGAATTTGTGTGTGTTTGGCATTGCTCGATTATATTCCATATTCCATTTATCATTTGTGGCTCCCTGAGTGTTAAATCATGTAAATTATGCCCAAACAATTTTCCAACTTTAGACCACGATTTAAGTGCTAAAATTCCTAATGCACTTTGCACACTGCACTTCTGCACTCTGCACTTTGCCCACCAGCAGCACTACTGAGAGACCGCAAAACCAAAAACCGAAAATTCCTTAACTCAACTTCTACCCTCTCTCTGTGTGTGTCGTCTAGTGTCTAGAAAATTGATTTTGAATGATATTTTAATAGAGCGGCGCGAAGACAAATGCCGGAAGTGCCGAAGTTCTTGGCAGTGGCATAAATATCACTTTTGGTTTCCATATTTGCACGTTTTGCATATTCGCATAATTAAAATGTAAATGATTGTCTGTGTGGCTCAGACGGTTTGGCAATAAAGACAAGCCACAAAGTTATTTTGGAACTGTTTCTAGCTTAGAGTTTAAAGTTTCGGTTTGCTTCCTGCTAAATATTGCAAAAATTACTTGTTTCTTAATTACTTTGTAGTTCTGTTTCTAAGTTTCTAGACTTTCTGCCTTTAATACTTTGCGCACTTTTATTACCCCTCAGTTTCGGTAGTTTATCAATTTTTTTCTTCTCTATATGTAAAGTATGCCAAATTCCCATGGTTTATGCAAATTAATGTCTTTTCGTGTGTATGTAAATGTTGTGTGAATGTTTAGTTACAGTTTTCCTATGGTTTTTTCTAAGTTATGCATGAAAATGGTTATGCTTCTCTAGTAGTTAGTTGGGAAAACAATTTTTCAGCTCAAAAAGTCGTTACCAAAAAATATGCACAAATTATTGACGCAAAACGCAAAAAGGAGTCAACATTATTTGCATAAACCATTGGATCTATGTCTTGATATTTACATTTATTTCTATATATTTTTATATGCCTATATAAACCATGTTATTCCATTTGATTTTAATATTATTATTTCGCTTTACGGCTTTTTCATTTCATGTTAACCATTTTATTTTCGATTGTCAACAACAACAAATATGTTTTGTATTCTCTGCGCTAATTGCTGAACGCTATAAAAAATAATAAAAAAAAAACCAACTCTCATATCCAAAAAAAACCATGGCTATGCATCAACAACAAAATGAAAACCCAATAAAAAAAACGCAAAAAATCAATGCACACACAAATACGTTCCGTTCCCATCTATGTAATTAGTACCAGGTGCACCGCCTCGAAATATCACCGCCTTAGCCACCAGCTCGACGACGATATCGCTTAACTGGCTGCCGCCGCCCGTCGAACGATCGAACGGTCGGATCATATACTATAAGGTGTTCTTCGTGGAGGTGGGTCGCGAAGACGACGAGGCCACCACAATGACCCTCAATATGACCAGCATTGTCCTCGACGAGCTGAAGCGCTGGACCGAGTACAAAATCTGGGTACTGGCCGGCACATCCGTCGGCGATGGGCCGCGCTCCCATCCGATCATATTGCGCACCCAAGAGGATGGTATGTATGCCCATAACGATCTTACCTATGCGTAAGTCCTATCAAAATGTTTTGTTTTCCCTCGTATTATTTACTTCATTACGTTTCTTACTCTTTACTCTTTGTTTTACACTCATCCTAAGTTTTCGTTTATTATAATATCATTATCGAAACCCCTGGAAAGAAAAATATCAACCTGAAACTAATCGAATTTTGTACAATTTTTGAATTTTGATAACGGGAGCATTCACCACAGGAGCGGCTAAGCACTATGGAGCGTTATCTGATATTTATACAGATATCTATATCATTTTTCTGTTTACCAATATTTATCTTTATAATACCATTAGCTGTAAATGAGCGTTTTGAAAACAGCTAACCTTATTATTTGTAGTTTTATCAAGTATTATGCTTTTAAATATCAAAAGTCTGTCCGAAATATTGCTATTCAGATGAATCCAAGATTTATGGTTTATAATAAAAAGTAAAGTCTGTACTTTTAGCCTTCCAGGCTTTTTCAGCTAGTCTGATTTTTGATCCCTACTTAAAAATATTCCTTTAATATAAAAAAAAATTTCCTTTTTTAAGCAATCTCTAGAAATTCACTGAATTAACATTTTTTTAATAATAAGAGAAATTTATTCGCTCTCTTTCTCTTACCACCTACCATATATGTATTATTTAGTTTTAATTTTATTATATTTTACTTTCCCTTTATTATTTCTGAAAATTCGTTTGTATATTCAAATGAAAATTTTAAAACATCTACAAAATTTTCCTATTGGCACTATAAAATTGCATATTTTTTGGCGCAATTTTTGACTACTTTTTTGCACAAAATCTCTTACGAAAAAAAGAAAAAATATCTCTTTTTAGAAGAACTCCTATGTATTGTGTACTATATGCAAGCAACAATATTTTTGTTCTTTTTACTTCTTGACTCGCAATCGTCTCGAGAAATGCACAACACCCAAGATATATCTCTAAATATACAAAATAAAGAATCGAATTTTATAATTAAATATATATTTTTGAATATAATGCATCAATTGTTTGTGGTAATTTGTATAGCACCAAAAATCACCATGAACTCAATGTAATCTTTTTGTATTTTTGGCATTTTCATCTAGTTTTTTTGTAAGCTATGCACACGAACCTAATTCCCAAAACCAATACACAAATTTGATTTTAGGTTGTTTGCATTAAATATTTTATTTAATTATTTGCATAATTAAATGTATGCAATTATAAATGTAAATATAACCCATGGCCGAACCTAAACAGGGGTTGTTATGGCCCCCTCCCCCTTCCGAAAATCCCAATAAATTTCCCACACATTTTCCTCGTTTTTTTCACCCTTTTGTGTTTAAATGTTTACCCAAAGCAAATAGCGCAAAATGTTTCGCTCTATTTATTTATTATTTTTTTCTTCCTGAGTTGACGCGCTCACCTGCAAATACATCTCTACATGTGTGATATTTACATAAATGCATACATATTTAATAACGTTTACAAAAGCTCGGTGTACTATAATTTTTGAGCCCTTGCTGCAGCTACACAGCCCCTATCTGTTTGGTTTTTGGCACACGGTTTTTGCACTTTTGTCACCAGTGAAGCTCCCCACCACCCACCACCCACATACCACCCCCCCAAAAACGAATGCCCCCCATAAGCCCCGCAATGTCGCACGTTTTTAAATGGATTTTTGTTTTTTGTTTATTGCTATGCAAATAACGAACGCTGCGAACGGCAAATGACAAATCCTTAAATTGATTTCTGCACAAAATTAACCGAATTTTTTATTTACGTACATAACTTTGTGTGTTTTTCGTTTTGTTGACCCATTTTATTAAGTTTTATTTGCAATCACCTGCATGTTTGCACAGTTAACACATTTGCATATTTGCACTTTTCCTCGTTTGTCCCCTGAATATCCCTCAAACCCTTTAAAGTTTTTGTCCGATTGAAAATGGTTTTGGTTCCATAAATTCACTGTGAATTACTGATAAATATATGTTTATTTCAGGGATACTTAATTTTAACCAGCAATTTGGTAAAATTCTGTAATATTACTTTACAAAAAAAATTAATATCATTTTGATATGAAAAAATATCATGTTTATCTTATTTCCCGTAATTTGTTCAAAAAATATTAAATTTGGTATTTGAAAATAAAATAACTTATCAAATATCAAATCGATATGTTAGAATCATTTATTTGACATTTATCATTGATATGAAATAAGGTAGAATTGACCCCATATCATATCAAATTTTATTTCTGTTTTTTTTTTTTTAGAACCAAAACCATTTAAAACCTCCATCTTTTCATCCCATAACTGCAATGAATTTTTTATATAAGTCAGTTAAACATCCATGACCCCAATAAATCCATAGAATTTTTATATTTTCGTTCTCACTCATAAATTCCATTCAATAAAACTCCATACACACATTTAAAAAACGCTTAAAACCCACCTTCATTTGCTTGTTAGCTGTTAACTTGCTTGTTCAACAGAAAACAGTTTTCCTTATAAAGTACCTACTCAATTTGTGTGTTTTAAGAGCTCAACACCACCTGAGTGTGGTGGCCCATTCACTTCGTTTTATTTTGGCTAAGCACTGTAAATTAAATGTACTTATTGTTAAGCACCTTAGTGTACGTCTATCTCGCTCTCTCACTCTCTATCTCGCTCATTGTGACACGCTCCTGGCATCTTTTAGCTCACTCTAGATGTTATAATAAGCTTAGCATTAAGTCTGCAGCACCACCGATAGCACCGCACCTTATGCACAGGCACACACACAAAATGCGAGTTAGAAGGACACGTAAATGAGTGAATGTTTTCTGCAGAATATTTACAATCGCATGCAGGGCTGCACAGAGAGAAAAAGTCATGGGTTTGGTATTATAATGGATTATGAAATATAATCGGAAATTATCGAAATAAGCGTTCGAAAATATTTGACCATTTTTGATCTTAACTCAGTTTGAAACTAAAATTTAACTTTAAATAAAATATTGTCAATATTCAATTTTTTAAATTAAAATAAAAAAAATTTTTTCTGAAACATAAATTGAATTAGTTAATTTAGTCTGAACCAGCTTTTTTACTAGTTTGCTACTTAATAGAGTTTTTCTAAGACACAAACTCAATCTGAATATGAAATATTTCCATTTTAATTAAGGTATTTAGAAGTCCTGACATATTTTCTCTCTGTGCACAACCCAGCAGCAGCAGCCAGAACAGCACTGAAGCACCGCAATGCCATTGAGCTATCTGTGACTGACTTGAATTTCGTTTTAATTGTACTCAATTTGGCATAACCAGAGGCAAGCGGCCACATATCTCAAACCGCACTTCCCTTCCTTCCGTTTCCTTCTATCGCACTCGTAGCCAGCGGCTCACAAGCTGCAGTAGAAGCATCTGGGGCAGCATTAAAGGGTCAGCACATGGCAGTACTTTATGTACTACGTACTGTATCTGCCTTTTTTACCGTTTTCTTTTTATACTAATTTTGATACCCTATAAAAAGTAAAGTGAAGTATAAGAAAATTAAACCCTAAAAACTTTAAAAAATATATATATTTCTGATTGAGAGCAACATTTGTTTAAACTCTTTTAATAGGAAGTGAAATCGGAAGTTTAAAGACACTTAAGAATTCGCGTATGTAAAAACTTTGCAGCATTTAAAGTTTGTAAGCCTACAAAGTTCTTTATTTTTTAAAATTTTTTAAATTGTAGTATTACCGAGAAAAACATTCGATTAAAAGAGGTGAAAATGACAGCCGTAAGGATACTTAAGAATTCGCGTAAATATATTTTCAGCAGAATTTAAAGAATAAATGTTTAAGTTTCTTCATTTTTAAAATTTTTTAAATTTTATATCATTGTAATATAAATTTACCGATCTTAAAATAGTTTTTTCTTTGAGTATCATATTGTTTTCTATTAAGAACCCGGTATTCAATGGTCGTAACTCTCGACTATGGCATTCTTCACTTGTCTTTTTCTACTAATTTTTGTGTTTCGTATGTCGGGAGCGTATTTCGTTATGATGTGATGCGCTTGTTAGCTGCCACAGCACAGTAAAGCACAAATGCAAATGCATTCCACCTGTCTAAAGCTGGGCACTTGCTTTTCATTCCACCGCCCGTTTCGTACCGCTCGTCTGGGTCTGGTAGAGATTCGTAAAGCAAGCAGATTCCCCTTTGTGCACCCAGACAGTCGCACACTCTCGCACACCAAAAAATATAAAAAATATATATACACAAAAAAATAAAGTTAAAAAATGAGCACCTCGAGCATTGGAAGCTTAGCACGCGCTCCTTGCTTCGTTTGTTCCATTCAGCACAGAAAGGAGCACGGGGGAAAAAAAAGAAATACAAAATAGAGAACACTTCTACGGTAGCATTTTAATTATTTTATATTTTTAGTGCACTGATGTGTGTGTGGTGGGTGTGTGTTCAGGTTTCTCACCTGCCATGAATGGATGTGAAATGACAAAAAATGAGACAAAACTACAGCATTTGACCCCTTCCATCTGCCTTCGGCTGAAAAAGTTAAGCAGATGAGCTGCCAGGCTGCAGGACACTAATGAAGCATAATTTAACATTTTTGCTGCCAGTTGCATTTGCATAATTTGTATTATGCGTTTATTTAACATTTTTAATGAACCAGAAGTGCAATGATTGAGGGCAAGGAACCGCTTGGCAGAGAATTATTATCTAAGTAATGAATGATATACTTAAGAAGAAGAAAAAGTCTAAAAAATAACACAGAATAATTTTAATGAATAAATTGGCGTATAAATATTTATTTTTCAATACTTCTTTAGGAAAAATACTAAGTAGTAAATAGTTAAAAAATACTGAAATTTTACCTCAAAAAATACTAAATATTAAAAATACTACTTACAAATATTTTAAGGTATATTTAAAAATTATAAATAATTTTCGTAATATTATTTAACTATTAATTAAGGTAAGTTACTTGTAAAACTTAGGTTAACCGATAAATAGTACCAATTGGGTGTTTTTTTAATCTACAAACTACCACATAATTTAAAAAAAAAATCAAAGTAAATTTAAAAAATATCATCAAAAACACTGTACAGTATCAAAGCGGTGTGCCAACAAATATGTAGATTTTGTACCATGTTTTTCCATCTTTATTTGTTCACCCTTCCTTTTCTGGATTTTCAACTATTTTTGTGCACTAGTAAACCTTTTTGGAACTGTATACTGTAAACTAAATACCTATATTTTATATCTTTTTCCATATACTATTAAAACAAAACCAAATAACTTTGCTTGGCCACTCGCACCTTGCACCAATTGCTCTGTTTCGTGCACCTTTTTTTGAATGCAAATCAAAATGGAAACAAAAAACCAAAAAAACAAAATAAAAAAAAACCAAAATCTTTTTGAAACTTTTTTGATGTGAATACGAAATTATTGCGAAATTTGATTTTTGAACGCAACCTTTAATGGATGGTGGTTTATATATATAATACAAATAAAACATTTTAAAACTATTTAGAGAAAAAGAGTGAGTATATTTAATGGTTGACTATGTACTATGAATAAGAATGCCCTATAGCAAATTACTATCTATACTATTCTATACATCTCTGTTTCTATACCTATAATCTTTTTCCCAAAAAAAACAAACAAATATTTTTGAATTGGTATCGAAAACTTGGACCGATAACTAAAAGAATCACATATCTCTTTTGTTTTTTGATATGTTTCTCTATTTCGACATTTTTTTCGAAAATCTTACCAAACCATTTAAGAGGTCGGCAAGGATTTTTTAATGCTCCTGAATAAGGAGCATAAATACGTGTATAGACTATATATATAAAAACTAATTTTTGATTTACCAATGTATGTTTTTTGCACACAACCAAGTAACAACTTTTTTGAATGCTTACATGTTTGTTTTTGCTAAGTAAAAAACGAGATGGACATCGAAATCCCAGTGTTTACGATAGCCAACATTTTTTGTGTACTTTTTTGCCACCATACGCCTTAAGTAATGGTCTATACTATGTATACTAAAATAATACTATATCAAGGTATAAACTGCACCTCCTATTAAGTTTTTTTGAGCACCTTTTGAGCAACCCCTTTCCATATACCAACTCTATATAGCACCTAAGCAGCACTTTGGTTGTTTGGTTCCCCAAGTTCCGACTTTTGTTTTACTTTCAATCTGTTTTTGTCTGTGATGTGGTGATGGCATTGACTTGGAACTAGGTTTGTTCTGGTTCTGTACTACCAACATATATATTCTTGTGTATGTATTACTCATAGGGTCTAAGAACTTAGTAATAGATGACATAGTTTTCTGTCTGTATACTACAAATAATAATAAAACATGTTTTACAGTGCTAAGTAAGTTAGTGTTAGTCACCTTAGGTCATAAGTTAAGGTCTTATTTACTATGAATACCTTTTGTTTTCGCCATTGTGAGTACTTTTATCTAATTACAATTTTCTTCGGCGTCGCCTTTAGTGCCCGGCGATCCGCAAGATGTCAAGGCCACGCCTTTGAACTCCACATCCATCCATGTCAGCTGGAAGCCGCCACTCGAAAAGGACCGCAATGGCATCATTCGTGGCTATCACATACACGCCCAGGAGCTGCGAGATGAGGTGAGTTTGGGGGAAAACCAGGATATATTAGTTACCTATTGAAAAAGTGGCATAATTCAAAGGTTTAACATTTTGGATCGCAAGTTTAAAATATTTCCGAATTTCGGTTTTTGTTTTTATATTTTTATAACAAACTGTTTTAGCAGCTGCTTGAACTTGTCTTTTTTTAAGGTTGCTATTTTATATAGTAGTATAGATTATCAGGTGAAAAACAAGTGTCTAAAAGTATGCAACAATATTTTTGTAACCCAAAAGTTATGGGAAAAGTATGCAGTGAATAAAGGATAAACGTCTTCTTGTATAAAGAAGACGTTTATCCTATATTCACTGCATACTTTTAGACACATTTGAAAATTTACAAGAATTTAAACATCTAGGTATATAATTTTGGAATAAAAATCTTTTTTGCTTTATATTTATTAGGGAGTTCAAATATCTAGAAAACGTTTCCTCAAAACCCTTTAAATTTTTTAATTCCCAGGGCAAGGGCTTCCTCAACGAACCCTTTAAGTTCGATGTGGTGGACACGCTGGAGTTTAATGTAACTGGCCTGCAGCCGGATACCAAGTACTCCATCCAGGTGGCCGCCTTGACCCGCAAAGGCGATGGCGACCGGAGTGCAGCGATTGTGGTGAAAACGCCCGGCGGAGTTCCAGTTCGTCCAACTGTGAGTCTGAAGATCATGGAACGGGAACCGATTGTGTCCATCGAACTGGAGTGGGAGCGTCCCGCTCAAACCTATGGCGAACTGCGTGGCTACCGGCTTCGCTGGGGCGTCAAGGATCAGAACCTCAAGGAGGAGATGCTGTCGGGACCGCAGATGACCAAGAAACGGTTCGACAACCTGGAACGCGGCGTGGAGTACGAATTCCGGGTGGCGGGCAGCAATCACATTGGCATTGGTCAGGAGACTGTTAAGATATTCCAGACACCAGAAGGTACACCCGGTGGACCGCCTGCGAACATCACTATTAGGTTCCAGACACCCGATGTGCTGTGCGTCACCTGGGATCCACCGACTAGGGAGCATCGGAATGGCATCATTACCCGCTACGATGTGCAGTTCCACAAGAAGATAGATCATGGCCTGGGTTCCGAAAGAAATATGACACTCCGCAAGGCGGTTTTCACAAATCTGGAAGAGAATACGGAGTACATCTTTAGGGTGAGAGCTTATACTAAGCAGGGAGCTGGACCCTTCAGCGAGAAAATGATCGTGGAGACGGAACGCGACATGGGTCGAGCACCCATGTCCCTGCAGGCGGAGGCCACCTCGGAGCAAACGGCGGAGATCTGGTGGGAACCGGTGACGAGTCGTGGGAAGTTGCTGGGCTACAAGATTTTCTACACGATGACCGCTGTCGAGGATCTGGATGATTGGCAAACGAAAACTGTGGGTCTTACGGAATCAGCGGATCTGGTGAATCTCGAGAAGTTTGCCCAATATGCAGTGGCCATTGCGGCGAGGTTTAAGAACGGATTGGGTCGCCTGAGTGAGAAGGTGACGGTGAGGATTAAGCCGGAGGATGTCCCTCTGAATCTGCGGGCTCACGATGTGAGTACTCATTCCATGACCCTGAGTTGGTCGCCACCCATTCGTCTGACGCCGGTTAACTACAAGATCAGCTTCGATGCCATGAAGGTGTTTGTGGACTCACAGGGCTTCTCGCAGACGCAGATTGTCCAGAAGCGGGAGATTATACTGAAGCACTATGTGAAGACGCACACGATCAATGAACTGAGTCCATTTACCACTTATAATGTGAATGTGAGTGCTATACCATCGGATTATTCATATCGTCCGCCCACCAAGATCACGGTGACCACGCAGATGGCTGCTCCACAACCCATGGTCAAACCGGATTTCTATGGTGTGGTTAATGGTGAGGAGATACTGGTGATATTGCCGCAGGCGTCGGAGGAATATGGACCCATCTCGCACTATTACTTGGTCGTAGTGCCGGAGGACAAGTCCAATCTGCACAAGATACCCGATCAGTTCCTCACCGATGATTTGCTGCCTGGTAGGAATAAACCAGAGCGTCCCAATGCTCCGTATATAGCAGCCAAGTTCCCACAGCGCTCTATACCCTTCACCTTCCACCTGGGATCCAATGATGACTACCACAACTTTACCAATCGCAAGCTGGAGCGGGAGAAGCGCTATCGCATCTTTGTGCGCGCCGTGGTGGATACTCCACAGAAGCATCTCTATACCTCCAGTCCCTTCTCCGAGTTCCTGTCGCTGGACATGAGGGAAGCGCCGCCTGGTGAGAGACCCCATCGCCCGGATCCCAATTGGCCAGCGGAGCCGGAGGTGTCGGTGAATCGGAACAAGGATGAGCCGGAGATCCTGTGGGTGGTGCTGCCCCTGATGGTGTCCACCTTCATCGTGTCCACCGCTCTGATTGTGCTCTGTGTGGTAAAGCGACGTCGTCAGCCCTGCAAGACTCCAGATCAGGCTGCTGTCACCCGTCCCCTAATGGCCGCTGATCTGGGAGCAGGACCCACGCCCAGTGATCCCGTGGACATGAGGCGATTGAACTTCCAGACACCCGGCATGATCTCCCATCCGCCCATACCCATTTCGGAGTTTGCCAATCACATTGAACGCTTGAAGTCCAATGACAATCAGAAATTCTCGCAGGAGTACGAGAGCATTGAGCCCGGCCAGCAGTTCACGTGGGACAACTCCAATCTGGAGCACAACAAGTCCAAGAATCGCTATGCCAATGTCACCGCCTACGATCATTCGCGGGTGCAATTGCCGCCGGTGGAGGGCGTGGCGGGGTCGGATTACATCAATGCCAACTACTGCGATGGCTATCGGAAGCACAATGCGTATGTGGCCACCCAGGGACCGCTGCAGGAGACCTTCGTGGACTTTTGGCGCATGTGCTGGGAGCTCAAGACGGCGACGATTGTGATGATGACGCGACTGGAGGAGCGAACGCGCATTAAGTGCGATCAGTACTGGCCAACGCGGGGAACGGAGACATACGGGCAGATATTTGTGACCATCACCGAGACCCAGGAGCTGGCCACCTACAGCATACGGACGTTCCAGTTGTGCCGGCAGGGATTCAACGATCGCAGGGAGATCAAGCAGCTGCAGTTCACCGCCTGGCCGGATCACGGAGTGCCCGATCATCCGGCGCCGTTCTTGCAGTTCCTGCGTCGCTGTCGTGCTCTAACACCACCCGAATCCGGACCCGTCATTGTTCACTGCTCGGCGGGAGTGGGTCGCACGGGCTGCTACATAGTCATCGATTCAATGCTGGAACGCATGAAGCACGAGAAGATCATCGATATCTATGGGCATGTGACATGCCTGCGGGCGCAACGCAACTATATGGTGCAGACGGAGGATCAGTACATCTTCATCCACGATGCCATCATTGAGGCCATCATCTGCGGGATGACGGAGGTGCCGGCACGCAATCTGCACACGCATCTGCAGAAGCTACTGATCACGGAGCCCGGCGAGAGCATCTCCGGCATGGAGGTGGAGTTCAAGAAGCTGTCCAACGTCAAGATGGACTCGTCCAAGTTCGTGACGGCCAATCTGCCGTGCAACAAGCACAAGAACCGCCTGGTCCACATCCTTCCGTACGAATCGAGTCGCGTCTACCTGACCCCCATCCATGGCATCGAGGGCAGTGACTATGTGAACGCCAGCTTCATCGACGGCTATCGCTACCGGTCCGCCTACATCGCCGCCCAGGGCCCCGTCCAGGATGCGGCCGAGGACTTCTGGCGCATGCTCTGGGAGCACAACTCCACCATTGTGGTCATGCTGACCAAGCTCAAGGAAATGGGCAGGGTAAGTTGCTCTAAACTCAAAGGGAAAAATCACAAAAATATTAATAAACATTTTAAGATTGCAAAACTTGCTCTATGATTTTTAGAAATTATTAATTTGTATTCGTAATGACAATTTTTTTAGTTTTTTAAAAATTAAGAGGTAAAAAAATTAAAATACGAAAGAAATCCCTGTTTAGGTAAAAACTATTTATACATTTCAAAAAACAGTTTTTCAAATTTTTAGAATTTTTTAAGATTTTATTATTATTATAATTTTAGTTTTAGAAAAGTTTTTTTTTTTTATTATTTTAAAATCATTATATTCAGCCATTTTTTTTTTAAAGTGAAATAGAAAAGAAAATCTCATATCTAAGTAAAAAAAAGTGTTCTCTACTTTTTAGAAAAAAAAAGTGTAAAAAATGTCTTTGAATGGGGAATTTTTCCAAAGCTTCAAACCGTTTTATTTCTTTAAAATTTTGAGAATTTCTGGCAATGTCAATGTTTTTTAATTTTATAAAAGTTTATTCTTCTTTCCTGAAATCAAAGGTGATATTAGACGTCATTAAAAAATCGGAATGGTTAAAACTGTACATTTAAATAAAAAAAAAGTATTTTCTAAATTCTAAATAAAAGTTTAAAAAATGTCGTTAAATTTTAAATAAAAAAAAATTATTTTTTTATATTTTTTTTTAAGTTTAAAATTTTTTTTATTAAACAAAAATATTTTTTTAAGTTTAAATTATCAAATTAGTATTTTTTAATTATAAAGCTGACTTAATTCCTTAGTTGCACTTTTAATAAATGTTAATCATTAGACACATATTAACTGCTTCTCTATTTCCATCTTTCCACAGGAGAAATGCTTCCAGTACTGGCCCCATGAGCGATCCGTGCGCTATCAGTATTATGTCGTGGATCCCATTGCTGAGTACAACATGCCGCAGTACAAGTTGCGTGAGTTCAAGGTAAGTTTAACTCATTTTTCTAACCAATAATTCGAAACTAATTAAATCATTCTCCATCTAAAGGTCACTGATGCCCGGGATGGCTCCTCACGCACAGTGCGCCAGTTCCAGTTCATCGATTGGCCGGAGCAGGGAGTGCCAAAGTCGGGCGAGGGCTTCATAGACTTCATCGGGCAGGTGCACAAGACCAAGGAGCAGTTCGGCCAGGATGGACCCATCACCGTGCACTGTTCGGCGGGCGTGGGACGTTCCGGTGTCTTCATCACGCTGAGCATCGTGCTGGAGCGGATGCAGTACGAGGGAGTGCTGGATGTCTTCCAGACAGTGCGCATCCTGCGCTCCCAGCGTCCGGCTATGGTGCAAACCGAGGTGAGTTCTACACAGATCTCTTTATACACACGAAAAAAATTCGATACGAGACGTAGGTCAATTTTACATTTTTTAAGATCAATTTTAACTTGATATGGACCCGTGTAAAATTGATATAATCGAAATGTAAACATCATGTTCGAAGTACGTCAGTTCGAATTTCGAAACTGTCTTTCTCGTTTCAACTCACGTCATTTTGCTCTCTTTATGGCGTATTGCTCTCTTTTTCGAAGTGAGAGAGTCTACGAGAGAGAAAATTCGGCAAAATGACCTTAATTAATGTAAATTTGATGAGTATTTCATGTAAAAACGATGTGGGTATGATTTACATGCCATTTACATTGGCCATATCGAATTTACGGGAACATGCTATTTTTTGTGTGTGTAGGTTTCAGAAAAATGTATAACTTTTGCTCTTATCATTACAGGATCAATACCACTTCTGCTATCGCGCTGCATTGGAGTACTTGGGCTCGTTCGACAACTATGCCAACTGAGCTAGAAACTCATCGACCCTGCGTTCGTTGCATTCTTATTTTGAACTCTACGCATAATACGCATTTACGGATACACACGGATATCATAACTCTAAAGTATTATAGCCAGCTACTGCCCACAATTACTTAATACGCCTATACTTATATACGTGGACATGTTTAGTTGATAAGCGCACTACCCCCGCCCGAAGGATATGTGTTTACCATTACGATTACGATTACTTTGGGGCCTCGGTCTTTTACTACGTTTGATTTAATCGATAATGTCAACTGAAAAAGACTGTTACACGTTTAATTATCAGAAATTTATATATATCAGCCCATATATGCACTTCTATATGTGCATCAAGATTTTGCTCGCTAATGGAGGAGGAAAAGTAGGATGAAGTCAATCAACATGTTGTTCGTGGAACCGCCGCCAGAATGGCCATAGATGGGGCGTACCACCAGAAACCGATACATATTTGAACTAAGGACTTGGTAGCTATTAGTCTTACCGCCTAAATCGAATCTCGGTAATTAAATCTCAAACTTCTGGCGAATTGACAGCAAAATCCCAGTCGCCATTATAATATAAAGAACGAGTATGAGTAATACAATCAATCAAATACCGCTATGTTAATCAGTTTTTATGCCTAGGTTGTTGGAAACCAGTATAAACAATCCGTGCAATTAGTCAAAAGTCTTGCATAGTGCATATTCGTATATTCTCTATAAGGCAGCTAGATTCTAAAATTAGTTCTCTATCACCACTTAAGTTTTGATCTCCCCATACAAATCGATAACGAACTTGATGGACTGATCGATGTCTTGGTAGCTAACCCATTAAGTGGTTCTAATTTGTATTTAAACCGATAACTTCCAGCAAAGCAGCTAATTGAAACTTTAACCTCATTCCCACGACTTCTATATTCGGTTCCCCAGTACATTCCTGTATATACCACACAGTCGATACCCCAAGCTAGCCACGTATGTATGTGTAATTTAGATCGAAAAGCTAAACCATTATTGTACCTAAGGTGTATGAAGGAAGGCATAGATGATAACCAAGCGAACAGATTAGAGCGATAACTGTAGATATGTACTGTAGCATATAATTTTTACCATAAATTAGAGCGGCGCACGCGAAAAGGAAATTAAATCAAGACATTGGCAATAGGTATTAAGGTACACATGATAATGTATATAACTGATAAGCTGTTTTGCAGAACACGTTTGAATTCGGCCTCGTATTTATACATATAAATATATATACATATATATATATATATATACAAAAAGTTAGCAAGCAAATGCTTAAAAGCAAACACTAAATTATTAGCTGAAACACATGTTAAACAACAATAGTCATATGTAAACTAAATATTTATACGAAATAAAGGTATTTGTTATAACAACTTTAGCGCGTTGCCCCTGCCAATTGGATCGGAAGTGTTAGGAAGTAGTCAAATTTGTGGCTGGGCATGTTTGGAATAAAACAAGAGAGAGATATTAAATTAAACTATAGCGCTAGCAACAATAGATGTCTAGATAAAAGGTACCCACGCAGAGTGTTGCAATCGTATTAAACTTAACATATAAATCAATTGAAAAGTACGAGTATATTGTATATTACACAAATTTGTCGGCTTGTCGAATTCTGTTGAAATATAAATTGTTTTATATGTTTTACCAACTAGAAAGATGTAACAATTTTAATGGTAACATGATAACACAGACAAGCAAACAATATAATAATGATTATACTAATCAAGCAACAGATGAGCGTATGTATTTCGCATTAATTTATGAGTAAGAATATCATATTATGTTTAAAAAAATACCATACAAATAATATATCATTTTCAAAAAAAAACTGCAAAACCGAATGACAAGAAATAATAAAAGATGAAATAAAAGAAAGTAAAAGTCTTTTATATGCTTTCATCGGCTCTGCTTGCGATGCTGATAAGGAGATTTCGTCATCATCAAATTCTTGATAATAAGCTTAGAAACATATATTTTTGAAGAAGAAGCGATGCGCCGGTTTGTGTATAAAAACCCACGGATCGATCCAAAATATTTGAGTCGAATTCGCTGAAGATGCGGTGCACATTGGTAGTTTTGCTTTCGGTTTTGGTGAGTATTAAAAAAAGGATTTCTGCATGGAATATTCATTATTTAATATTCAATATTCAAACCTCAGAGCCTTTCCTGTGCTGCTCCTCCTCCAAGAACGGAAAATGAGATCCTATCTCATTTCATTAGCTATGCCGAAACCCTTCGTGGCACTCAAATTCACAACATGCTGGTAGTGACAGTAAACTTTGTGGATTCGGTTGTGAATAGCGTGCCGGTTGAACATCGTGGACCAGGTTCATCTGTACTCGAAACCTATGCTAATCGCGGCAAGGCCATTCGTCAGCGAGGCTCTACTGCTGAGAAATTTGTCTACATCTACGAGCTGCAAGAGGTGTTCGAGGGACTCAAGAACAATTTGAATCCATCGTCGGAAGAGGCCAAAAAGATTGCAATGAGCCTTATCGGTTTACTGGCTGTTGCCAGTGAATTTGCCGCCGAGGATGAGAAAGTGCATAATAAATTCGTCGAAGGTGCCACTAAAATGAAAAGGAAATTGTCACCGACCACCATTGCCCGGGAGAGTGAACTTTTCAATGCGATCAACCAATATGTAAATTCTTCTGATATTCAACAACATGAAACTCTCATGGAAGATATCCTGCGCTTCAAAAATAAGTACTAAATGTTTGTAATCATGTAAATAAAATGCAACCATTTTTAAAGGTCTTTTTATAAAATCGAAAGTAAAAGTGAAATTGGATTGTTATCAGCGTTTATATTGTTATCAGCTTTGTGGTCAAGGTTACCAAGAATTTATGACATTAGTCATACATTAAATAAAGAATATTAAGTATATTTTCATAAACAAATATATTTATATGTACATAGGTTTTCTTGGAATACAAATCAAATTAAAAAATAACAAAGAAAATTCATGGCTTTGATCAAGATTCTACTTCTTTCTTATCGCATTTTTTAAAAATACGAAATATATCAAAATGGTAAAAAAAAACATAACAATTAGCTTATTTTTGTATATCAGGTGGGCTTGAGTCGGTCTGATCACGTTGGGACAAAATGTTGAGCGGATCCTCACTGCGTAGATAACCATTGTGTTCTGGGTGATGTTCGAAGACCACCTCTCCCCTGATTACCCGCACCCGGGGGCCGTGAGCTCGGGCTGTGAATTTTACCTTACCGCAAGTGTCCGGACGAAGGCGACGATGGGCGCGTAAGCCGCTCACAACTACAAAGTATTTATCGCATCCATAGCATTTATAACGCTTCATTCCAATATGGCGCGAAAGATGGGAAATCAGAGTTTCCCGGTGAGTGAAATCCAACGAGCAGACCTACAAATTAATAAAATATATTAAAAGTAGGTACATTAAACCTCTGCTTCAGATATCTTACTCACCTTGCATTTAAAAGGCTTTTCCCCTGTGTGACGACGGTGGTGCACTCGCACTTGACCAGGAGTACGGAAACGTTTGTCACAATAGTCACACTTGTGGGGCAGCTCCCCCGTGTGGATGGTCTTGTGGATGCGCAGGGCGCCAAAAGTGGTGAAGACTTTGGAGCACTCCGTGCACTGGAACTGTTTTGATTGATTCTTCCTTGACTTCTTTGAGCCAGTTGATTTCTCGGGAGTTTTCTTTGGGGAAGCTAAATCTTTGTCAAAAGCTGCCTGATCAATAGGAGCAATAGGTGCGGTACTGTTTATCAAATATGGCAAATTAACAGTCTTGTCTTGACTTGTAGAAGGTTCTGGCATTTGTGGCTGCGATTCCAAAAGCGTTGCCAATGGCACATTCGGTTTTTTAGGCTCACAGTTTGATGAATCCTGTGACAGTACTGAAAAGTAGATAACCATATGTTTATGCAAAGAAAACAAAATTAATGAAATATACTTACTTTTGTATGGCACCAACATCACTTTAAGAGTATTCAATTTATCCTGGCTCAATTCATGCTTGGTAGTCAGGTGCATTCGAAAAGAGCAATGCTTTTCAAAGGATCGCTGGCACAGCGGACAAGTCCACATAAAACGGTAGAGCGGATACTGGGCCTGCAGTTCCTTCGCCACCATAAAGGACAATGGGTTGAGAATCAATTCAACTGGCTTCGGTGCATCCTTGCTATCGATCAACGGAGGCAGAGGTAACTTGGCATTATTTGTCTTTGAAGATTGCAGCACTGTCCCCGGCAGTGGCAATGTCTTTTCAATAGAGCGTATCTGATTACGAAATTCGGTAATTATCTTCATGGATTCGGGCCTGCTTTCCGATTTGTTAAACGCGTCGACGAGAAAGCAGGATGAACGAGTGTGCGTTTGCGCCGGCAACACAGTTTGGATATTCTCTGGAGTAGAAACAGGATTTTCAATCGTATTTACTTTGCTTAAAGTTATGGCCTGCGGAATCTTGATGATACTATTCGACTTTTCCATATCACTCAAACTAACTGTAAGGGACTCCTTTGAGGCAGCCGAAGGTTGACCGGGCATCTTGAAGATTTTTGTGTTGGCCGGCAATTTAATGACCATGCAGTTGCTGGGCAATACTTTTAGTATATTGGCTGCAATCGGAGGCTTTTTCTGTGGCACATTTTGATGGTTAAGATTTTGGGGCATTAAATGATCAACATTTACAGCGTGGAAGTTTGTCTTGTTGAGGGTCGCGGCATTCAGTTTAACAGCTGCAATTAAATGATATTAAAACAATGTATAAATATATAACATCAAAAGTGCTTACTTTTTAGATCCGCCTGCACTTTGGGGGTGCTTAAAGCAGGCAAGCGCAGTTTGTTTCTCAGCGGAATGGGTATGCTTGACCAGATAGTACCATTACGCTCCGTGAGTTCCTCCTTGATGCTAACTTCTGGCATTTCCTCGTCCTGCGGTTCCACTTTAACGCTGACTGGAGGATTGTCCTCCAATATCATTTCCCCTCCTTCCTCAGCGTAAAGTGCCTCCTCTTTAATCTGCACATCACACAACGATTCTGCAGAGACTGGCGTACTAACTGCTACAAGTTCTGGCTTGGTGGATAGACCCTGCAGGTAGTGCACCCTCCCGCAGACGTACTGCCCATGCTTCCTGTGCAGATTGAGGCTTTGATTGGACTCGAAATGGCGACGACAAATGGCACAAACATAGCGATATACGTATATGTGCCTCTGCATATGGCTCGCCAGGCAGTTCGCGTCTTTGGCCAAGAAATCGCAAATCTAAAAAGGGAACATTTTAATAAATTTATAAAAATATAGACTAAAGGAGCTTACTCTACAGCAAAAAACATGTCCTGGCTGCGAGTGCTGGCGATATTCGTGCTCGAGGATCTGTTCCAGAGTATCCAGCCAGATGCCACAGCCCAGACGGCAGAAGTGCCGGTTCATTTGATGGTTGACCTGGTGCCCTGAGAAATCCAGGTGACTTTCCAACACGTAATGGCAGATGTTGCATTCTTTTGGGGTTGGGTTTTCCTCCGATGAAACTGTGAATAACTGCAAAATGAAAACGCGATATTTAAGTTTTAATATTTTTGCAATTTATGTAGCCTTAAAAAATAGGGGTTCCATTACAAATAATCAAATATTACCTTAAAAAATTAAAAAATTTATTATCTTTGCCAGTATGTTTTGTTTACAATTTAGTTCAAATTTCCTAGAATATTTTGTAATTATTTTTATAATTTTTTATTAAAAGAAAATTAGGTACCTAAAAATTATATGATTTTTATTAATTAATATTATATTTTTTATCAATTTAATTTTTTTTTAAATATCATTTTGATTTAGAAATCAAATATTTATAGAACCGTAGTCATAAAATTATTAAAAAGAATGCTATAAACGTGATCCCTGAACTAAATCGAATCCCTTTGATCTTCTACGCCCCCCACGGCCATACGCCCCTGTGCAACTGTGCTTTTTAGGTTATATTTACCTGTTGTCGATCGAGTCCGAGACTGGCGATAAACTTACGCTCGTCCTCCGACTCCAAGCGGTCCCTAATCGGCACGGTGATCATTTTGGGGCTCTCTTCCAAGATCTTCAACGTATCGCATGCTGAAAATTGGCAAAAATTAACAAGAATTAAAAGTTAACGGTAAAGTGCGTAATAGAATAGCAACACCAACACACACGCACGCGACACCACCAACACACGCATGTGAGCGGAGAGCATCGCAAGCTTACCGCTCAAAACTTGGACGCCACTATCCGGCAATTCGTCCTGCGGCTCCAACTTGATCCTGGTGTCCTCGATGTCCAGTTCCTGCTTGACCAGGGCCAGGTCCACGTGCATTCTGCTGCTGCGTTTTGAGGATATCAGATCAGCAAATATCAATATAAAGAAGAAGAGAGGAGCAGCGCAATAAATACCGCTGTATACCGCTGCGATCAGAACACGACTATCGATGTGCGCAGCGTTGCCACCCCGGCAAGGCGATAGACGGTTGCCGACTATCGATAGGCGCGATAAACCACCACCACCACCACGAAAATAGTTGTAACAACAACACTCTTTCTGGTCCAAAGTAAACAAAGCTGAATAGTTTCACGAAATCTAGGTAAATCTTGAGTTATGAGCAATAGCGAGGACTCGCAGCAGTATCTGAACGACATGCTGGTCAAGGAGGAGGACGAGGCGTCGGGAGGTAAGCGGGAAAGCACCCAAGTATGCATTTGCTTGATTTTTCACAACCCCCAGACGAGTCGGACAAACAGGATGGAGGGATCATGCTGCGCGAACAGGATCGCTTCCTGCCCATCTGCAACATCATCAAGATCATGAAGGTGCCGGTGCCGCAGAACGGAAAGATCGCCAAGGATGCGCGGGAGTGCATACAGGAGTGTGTATCCGAGTTCATATCCTTCATCAGCAGCGAGGCCATCGAGCGCAGCGTGGCCGAGAACCGGAAAACCGTCAACGGCGACGATCTGCTGGTGGCCTTCAGCAATCTGGGATTCGACAATTACGTAGAGCCGCTGTCCATTTACCTGCAAAAGTACCGAGAGGTAAGTGCGGTTGGCTTCATTCTCCCTAATCCTGGCTAATCGGATTGCCTGCCTCCTTGCAGTCGAACAAATCGGATCGCAATCTCTTCCTGGACGCCAGCTATCCGCATAACGAAGATGGGTCCTCCACGAACGAGGCGGGAAAGCAGTAGCCCCTGGTAGTTAAGGTTCTATAGATAGTCCTGGCGGTCAAGAGAAAATATTAGTCTAATTTCAAATGTTTCTCTAGAAACTGTTTACAAGTTTACTTTCCCTATTTACCTTTTAAACTAAAAACAAGTTTATAATTTTTTATCAGCACCATCTTCAAGATTTGGAAAATAAAATTAGAAACTTGATTTTTAAGTAAATGAATATAACTTGTCTGCTAGGACCGTCTACTAGTAATTAACTTATATTTTTTTGTTTAATTTAATTACATATTTTAGAAACATAGTCAAACTTGATATTTAAGCCCTTTATATCCGTAATAATCATGTGTAATATCCATTAGGTATAAATATTAAGTCGAAGCGCTCATATATAAAATCAAAACACAAATAATAAAATAAACTTTTCTATTTATTTATTCATAGAAAACCGAAATATAACGCTTTTTAAACGTTGGTGTTGGTTACTTTTAGTACATAGGAACACACTTAAATTAGTTTCTGTTAAATAAAGCAAACTTTTTCCATTGAGTTACATATTTTTACATTTAAATAATAGCGTTCTTTAGCTGAAAAAGGTTTTGGTAACTATTTTCACATATGTATGTACAATGTATAATAAGACAAATTTTTTCAAGATCTTAAATAGTAACATATTTTCTTTTAAAAAGACGTATGTAAGTTGAAAGTCGAAAGTATATATAGTTTCTTGGTTTGATATAACAATGATAACAATTGACAAAACAAAATGCTATCGACAAGTTTTTCTTAGTTAAATGTTTTTAGTTTATTGTAGCCTTAAAATTCGATTTTAAATTCTTAATACCTTTTGTTATAACTAAAAACATATAAAAAGTGATATAACTTATATTCTTTACGTTCTATTCTTCACTGCTCTTGGAAACCTGGAGGGGGGTTTCCATTTCTTGGCTGTCCACTCACTTTCGTACATCGATCCCCGCAGCAAACTTGCCATGCGAAGCGTGGGCATGGCGCCCTTCCTCACCCTCGAACCCTGGAAGGAATCCTCATCGAAGTGGAGGCTGCAGATGCGAAAGCTGGGCCAGTACTGCCTGTCCATCTTCACCTGGGTGTTGTGTAGCCACATGTTGGCTGCTTCCTCGGAATCGGGGAGTTTGTGCAGCCGGAATGTTCTGGTAACGTCCTTGAAAGTCTTCAGGCAACCCGGAACAGCACAGCGATTGGTACTATACTGTTTCCTGTTAGAGGGGATCTGCTCCAGGGATTGATCCTCAGTCTGTTCTAGGGTTTCGCTCAAGGTTTCCCCGGCAAGGGGATTGGGATCCGAATAATCAACATCTTCTTCGTCTTCCCAATCATTATGTTTTGCCGTCTCGCTGTAAAGCTTATACTGCTCCAGGGTAACATTCTGATGCACTGCCTCGCCCGGCAGGTGCAGGGTGGGCACACTCCACTCCTGGATTCGTTGACCTTCGAAGCACTGTGGTTCAAAATGCTTACTACACACACGATTGTAGCTTTTTTGACGTTTCAACTCCATCTGACCGTTTTCCACCCACATCTGTTCGATTTCCTTAAGGGACTTCATACCATGCAGGATGCCTCCATCTCTGGGCTGGAAGGTATTGCATCCTTTGATGGCGCACCTTAGGAACTGCATTCGTTTCTGGCTTCGGGCGCACTTGTAATTATTGTCCAGAGATGTGTCGGGAGCATGATCGGAAAAGTTGATGGCACTGTGCTCGTACAGAATGATGAAGTGCAGCGGACATAGCTGCAAATCATCCGATGGCAATTCAATGTTCATGTGGCTGAGCCACGCTTTGCGGAGATTTTCCATCCGGGGCAGATCGTAGCAAGTGACTTTATGCTGCTCTACACAATCGGGATAGCAGCAATCTAAACTGTATTTTTTAGTCTTTGAAAAATGCTTTAATGTTTTTCCCCGAAGATTCGTATTGGTATAGTATATATCGCGATGGGAATGACCCAGTTTCAAGGTCGGCATGGCTCCCGTACGCACTCGATTTGGTCCCGAAGTTTGTTTTAAGCAGGCCTTCTCGAAGTGCTCATCGCACACAATCATTCCCTTCACCGTCTCCACGGTGGCGTCCAGTCGAAAGTTGTGTATCCACTTTCTGCTCAGAGCGGGTAGCTTTGGAAACGGCGAGAAGGGACTCTCTTCAGGCTTCCGGATGCGTCCACAGCCGGGCACTGCGCAAGCTATATTTTGAGTCTGGGAACTAATTCTTTGCGGATTTGGCAGGATTGCTTGGCTGTGACCCAGGAAAAGAGTGGGCAGCGAGCCAGGCCGAAGTCTGTTGTCATTCGTGAAGCAGTAGTCCTCGAAGTGACGGCTGCAAACGCGAAGATCATCCCGATAGAGATCCCGATGAGGGATAAAGAGGTTGTTGCTCCAGCCATCCAGTATGCTGTTAATTATCGGTATTTTGTAGTAGCCGACAGAAGCACCTGAGTCCTTCGCACAGCCAGGCACTAGGCATGTGAACAGCTCCCTGGTTGGTAACGAGCCTGCAAACAAGTCACCCGTCTCCGGATCGAAGCAGTTCGGGGTAAAGTGCGACTGGCATAGGCGATACCCGTGTCTAGTGACCAGCACTGGGTTGTGACTGCTTCGCCGTATCCACTTGCGACGAGTGGTCTCGTCTTCTGGGTATTCATATAGCCGGTATCCCTCGTCTTTGGCCCGAAAGCAACTGAGCACGGAACAGTACCGCTTTCGGATGTCCTGCATCACTTGCTCAGACGGCTGTTGGGCAAGTGGAATCACATGGCCTGCATGGCCGAGGAGCAATGTGGGCACCGCCCAACTGTGGAGCTCATAGCCCATAATGGCTTGGGGTTCGAAGTGCAACTGACACACAAGAAGCTCTAGGGGATTAACGAGGTGAGGCTTCATATCGGTGTTCACCAGCCACTGGATAAAGATATTTTCCTGGTTGGGAAAGCGGAAGAGTCGAATTTGACTGGTTTCCTGCTGTCCGCAGGTGGGAATTGAACAGTTGGGTGTCCGGATGCGATCTGGATCTTCCTTAACTTTATCCAGCATGCAGGGCTCCTCCTTAACATATATCTCCTCCTCCATTGGAGAGTCCTCGTCCGACTGTTGTTCCTCTTCCATTGAAGGTGCCACCTCCACCTTGATTTTCATATCCTCCACGAATTGACAGTCCTCGTCGTCTGATTGTGGCTCCTCCATCACCTGAACTTGCTCCATTTTAACGTCCTGGGTTAGAGTACCGATTTACTATCCCGATGAGCACTACGACGGCTACAGGAGAATACGTTTATTACTGAGATGTTTAAAACTATAAATATATTACCTTTTTAAATGTTTCCAATAAAATAAGACGTAGAAATTCCGGCAAAAAATGTTTGTTTTTAATGTAAGCGTCTGTTGGTAAAATCAGCTGTTTGCTCTCCCTGCCAACTTGTTTTATCGATAGCTACAGATACCGATAACCTTCATATCGGAGATGGAACCCGCACTTTTCAAAATTTTTAATATCAAAACAAGTACTTCAGAAGAAAAATATTAAATGTATTAAATAAAAATACTGATTATATTTTTCATTGAATTATCTTTAGGTGGCTTTCAACTATTTTGCGGCAATATGGGCAGAGCAATGATGAGTTATTGATTTCAGCCTTTTTCTTAATATCCTCCAGACAACTTTCACATATTTTAAAATGGCTACATGGCATTAGGGCCATATCCCGTGGCTTATCTTTACATATGATACATTTTAGGATGTCTGGCGTTTGGTTAAGCCAAGGGGGTTCATCACACTTCTCTTTAGGTTGCTCAGTCCCGGAATCCGAATCACTATATTCAGTATTGGAGTCCCATTTCAATAGCTCGATATTCTTATCGACAATGGACTCGAAAAAATCATCAAGTGGTATTTTCTGCTCATTTAGCAGATCAACCAATGTCTGAAGACGTTTTTCCCTAAGCCGTATTGTACTGCGTTTCTCGGTAGAAGCAATCAGAAGTCCTTGACTAGGCGTACTCAGAGTAGTTGATGCACTAAGATCCTCAATTTGTATCACTTCCAGAAATTTTGTAAATTTACAGTGCTTCTGTAGTTTTTGTCCAAGCAGTTTGTTAAAGGATTCCAAAGAAATCGTTGTCTTCATGTTTTGGCGATGGACAGTGAATTCTTGAGGGGTGATCTAAAAATTTTCCAAACAATTTAGTCTTTTATTCTTATTAGTTTTTGCAGTGCTAGTGTTTTGGCTCACCTTAATCATAAATTCCTTTTCAAAACATTTCATAAACCTTTGAAGTACTTCATGGTTAACCTTTGGCAAATTATATAGTTCCGATTTGAGAGTCACAAGCATTGGTTCTATTTGTTTTGGATCAAGCAATGCTATCCATTGAAACTTTCGGTACCAATTGTAGCAGTCAACATTGCTTTTGAGCGTAAGTCCCAAGGTTTTAATTTTAAAACTCTTTCGCCTTATAGCTTGACAATAATGAAACAACGAGGTCTTTAGAGTTGCATTTGGAAATATTGTCATTAAAGCCATACGAAGGTCAAATTGGAGATCAGTCGTAAAACTGTCGGCTTCAAATTGAAAAATGTTTTGGTTTATAAAACCAAAAAGATGTTCATAAGCCTCCCTCGACTTCTTCGAGAGCAAAATGTACAAAAAGGGAAAAGTCTAAAAATGAATACAATTTTACAATATGTTTGCAAAGCAATTAACATTTACTTACATGATCATCAAAGTGAAAATGGACAACAATTAGTTTCTTGAATCCACACGATGGTACAATGTTGAACGTTCCATCAATAGAATAATCCCGTTCGCTGGGATTGTTTTTTATAATTTCTGAAATGCTCGGGGATAGAAATATAGTATACGCAAAATTCTCTTCCAAAACTGTTTGCCGATAGAATGGTTTTTGGTTATGCTTGGATAGACCATATTCAGCCATAAAATCTTTGTTTTCGAATAGCAATTTAGTTTCGAGTGGAGATGTTGGGTTTCTCTTCTTTCCCTGACTTCGAATTTTGAAAAGTTGCCTTTTAATCCTTGGAAAATCCACCAGTGATTCATCTTCTCCAGCTTTTTGGCATTCTTCTTCGAAAATCTCCCTTATACCTCTCTTTTTAGGGCTCTTTTCGCACTGATCCTTTACAGCATTGAGGAGGTTCATTTTTTTGATCAGATCTATTGGAGGTTCATGATTATGGCGGCAATTATTGAGTTGAGAGCAAATGTTCTTTGACACTGAGACGGAAGCGCGGCATTTGGCGACATAGCAAATATAGCGCGAAACTGTCGCCGATTTACTTTTGATCTTGAACAATTGTTGCACAGTGGGTAAAAACAGTAGTTTCGAGTTTTTACGGAATCCTGAGACATATTTGAATTCGCTTGTGGGCAACATGACGGAGAATCCTGCATCATTATCATCTGGCTCGCAATCTGATTGAATTTTGGGCTCCTCTTTTACTAGGATGTCCATAAATGGATCCATATCGATGTCTAAATGGGATTCTTCATCTATCAGAGGCTCCGCATTCACAAGAATTTCCTCCTCCTCTGGTTCCATTTTAAAGATCTGAGCCATCATACAATCCTCTTTTTCTTGATATCATCCATGTATTCCATGTACTATAGGGTGAAATAATACACGGCTCTTGTTTCCGTCCTTTAAATAAGTTAACTGAGTTGTTAATTATATTTTTACTAGTTTTTCTTTAAAAAACTACAAACTTTTACCATCTTAAACTCGGTTTGTTTTGTATTATTATAATCAGCTGTTTGCCCTGCCAACTCGATTATTTCTTTTGTGCGATAAATTTCCCTATTTTATCCGATGAGTTCGATAAACCCGCGAATTTCAAAATGGGAAACCAAAGGAACCGTTAGAAAATGAAAACTGGACATTTCTGTTTTGGATATAAAATGTGGAAGATTCGTGAAGTAGTTTAGCTTTTTAAAGTGAAAGATCTCACAAATTAATTTTCGACTTTTAGAACACTTAGAAGTAAACCTATAATAAACTTTAATACATTCACTTAGCTTCAGTTTCTGTGATATATATATTTAGAAAAAAAAGTAAGTACAAAAACTTAAGGAACATTTTCAGTTATTGGTTTCTTTGTATGGCATATTCTTCCTGAACTTCTTACGAATTACTAACTGGTCTGGAGGCGGTGTAAGTTGGTTAATAGGCGGCGCAACTTGGTTAACAGGCGGTTCTTGTTTCAGTTTTTGAGGCTGAACTTGGTTAACAGACGGCGCAACTTGGTTAACAGGCGGTGTAACTTGGTTAACAGGCGGAACTTGTTCCAGTGCTGGAGGCTGAACTTGGTTAACAGGCGGCGCTTGCGGAGCCCACTGTTGTGGCCAAGGCACTTGCGAAGTCCACTGTGTTGGCCATGGCGCTTGAGGAGTCCATTGTTGTGGCCAAGGCTGTTGTGGCCACTGAAGAGTCCACGGTTGTGGCCAAGGTTGTTGCGGAGTCCACTGTGTTGGCCATGGAGCTTGAGCAGTCCACTGATGTGGCCAAGGAGCAGCTAGTCGCCATTCACGCATTCTTTTCGCCGGCGGCGAACAGCAGCACGATGACGATGATGACCTTCGTCCTTTATAATGATTATTATTAATAAAATTGTTCATGATTAATAGCAAATAAACAAATAATTATTTCACACCTCAGCAAGTTCGCATTTTTTGACACGTGCGGATTGACGATTCACAGTTGAATTTGGCGTGAATGTCATAAATTTCTCTCTTTCGGTTTGAACTCTAATATAGGTTAGGTTAGGATTTTGTGAGGTTATAATATCAAACTTTCGCCAGCCCTGGTTCATCATATTTGACTTATCGAAGCAATAATAACAGCTGACCGAAATTTAACAATTGAACAGTTTAGGGAATCCCCTGAATGTATTTTTTAAGTAAAAGAAAAATGAGAAACCAATTTCTCATCAACTAACAATTTTTCTAATAAATTCATTATGTAATGCCTTAAAATCTTGTTAGCTTTGAATAAACATTTTGAATGTGTTTGCCAAAAAATTAACCTAAAAAGGATTTTAAAAAAAAAGGAACCTCAAAGTTGAAAAAAAAAAAATTATATTGACATCGGATTTTAAGTAAAAGAGCAGTCCTCATCATTTCCCCATCGTTTCTTTGAGTTGCATCAAAATTTGATCCTCTAAAATATACTTATATCTTATAAGGATCGGTTTAAGACCATATAAAATGTATAGAACCCAAATCCCAATGTTTTGAGACAAACTGACAAAATAAAATTTTTCTTTAAAAGCTCCCAAAATCTTTTTTTGGGTATAACTTTTGAACGGAGTTTCGGATCTTACCATATTTTTATATACCACTCATTAAGAATATAAATTTGTACACTTTTACCGAACTTTTTTCCCAAACCGATTGATTTTCTTAAAGTTTTGGTACACACAAAAAAAGCGTGTTCCCGTAAAATCGATATTGCCATGTAAATTTAAGATCACGCAAAACCCATGTCGTTTTTACATGAAATACTCTTTTCGACCACTTCAAATTTACCTGAGCGCATATCAAGTTAAAATTGATCTTAAATAATGTAAAAATGACCTACGTTTCGTATCGAATTTTTTTTGGGTGTATGCAATCCTTTAAGTGTAAGCGATATCACTGTGATATTCGACTTTTACAAACCCAGAAAAAAATCCATGATATACTCTAATAAAATTCACTTAGATTCAGTTTCAGTAATATGTATATTTAGAAAACCTCCAACTATTATTGGGCCATCTACATGTCTACACATATACGCTCAAGGATATTACATAATATGTATGTATCTATAGTTAATATATAGGTATCATGGAAACTAAAACACATTTCTCTCACAGTTAAATTACGTATGTATAAAAAGTAAAAACAAAAACTTAAGGAACATTGTGTGTGTTGTCTGTTTTTCTTTGTATGGCATTTTTTCTCCGCGGGCCACTTACGAATTAATAACGCATTAAAATCACCGGTAGAGACTACATGGTAAAAACTAGAAGACGTGATGTGGCATTGGTACAATGAATGTACAAAAAGGTCTATAAAATGGTACAGCTAAAACTACACTAAAATGATTCCATGTGGGTAGACTAAACCAGCAGCATCTCGTCGTTGTCCAGCGGCTCGTCCTTGATCCGATTATTGCTGGTAGGACCAGTGGCGTAGTCGCTGAGGAAGATGTTCGTGTCGTTGTGGTTCAGGTGCAGCGTGGGTATCGCACCCGGACGCAGTTCACCCGGCTGCACAAAGCAATGCGACTCGAAGTGACGACAGCAGATGTGCTTGGAGTGGTCCCACTTTGGTATGGCCTCGATCTTGAGATTGTAGCACCACTTGGCGCGCTGATTGCGCTGCTCCGGAAAGTCCAGCAACGGCAGCTGAACGTTGTCCAGCCCGCAGAGAACGCAGCTTATCGTCCTATCGGTGGGCAGGTGGACCGAGCAGATATGTTTGCCCCGATATCTCTGTGTGTCCGTTAGCCTGAGTGCCTGGCACCACTGCCTCAGCATTGCAGGATCTATAAGTATAAACATTAAATGTTATAACACTTGATACCATTCAAGTTAAAGATTAAACCTACCACTGGGAAACTTGTGCAGCCTGACGTTTCCATTGTGATGACAGTCAGCCATGCAGCAGGTGGCGATGGGCTTGGGAGGATCTGGCTTTTTCTTAATCTCTTCGCAGACTCCTTGGGGATTCAAGTGCCGCGTGGGAATGGCATTGCGCATGAGACGACGTACCCCTATCAACTCTGGCTCAAAGTGACGGCTGCAGATGAGACGCGTATTCCTCTGGGACTCCTTGAACAACATGCCCGTGGCCAGCTCCCAGTTGCGGATCGAGGTGCGATTGTTGGGCAGCCGGAACAGCTTGATGCCCTCGCCACGAAAGGCGCGGCAGTAGGGGAGGCAGCACTGCTTGACCTTCCAAGGCGGAATGGTGCCCGGTGGCCAGGGATCGTGTTTCGAACGTCGCTCTCGCTTGATGCGAATCTCCGGCTCCACATCCTCATCGCACTCATCCTCCTCCTCCTCCTCGTCCTCCTGCAGGCCATCCTCCTCGTCGCCGTCGCTCTCAGCCTCGCTGCGATCGGTGGCCAGCTCCTGGCACTGTTCGTTCGTAAAGATCTTCTCCGGCACATTGTCGCCCAGCTCCAGCGTGGGCACCGCCCAGGGACGCAGCTTCCTCAGGCTAATGCAGTGCGGCTCGAAGTGCACGCTGCAGATCATAAACTTCCAGGGCCGCCGCTCATCGTAACGGATGCGCAGGTTGTGCATCCAACGCTCCTGTTGCCGCCTCGATTTGGGAAACTTGTAGATGTGGACGCCGTGCTGGGATCTCTGCCGCTGGCAATGGGCCAGCGAGCACTTATCGTAGCCGGACTTTACTTGGTTGTAGGTGATCTTCTCTTGCTTCACGGGCAGACGCAGTTGGCTCTTCCAGTTCGACTGGCTGAAGGATACTTTCACCGCTTCCTCCTGCTCCTCCTGGTCCTCGTGCAGCTGCAACTCCGGCTCCAAGAACAGCATAGCATCTTCATCTTCCTCCCTTTCCTCCTTGATCTGCACGCTGCCGGCCTCCAAGGTCGACCTCTTGTCCAGCCTCAAGTTGATGGCCTCGAAGTCGTTGTCAAAGAGCTCGGCGGGCGCTCGGCTGCCCAGCTTCAAGGTGGGCACACTGCCGTGGACCAGTCGCATGTTGAGCAGGCACACCGGATGAAAGTGGGCGCTGCAGATGCGGTAGCGCCATCGGTAGAAGGGATCGAATGGCACCTGTGTGTTGTGCTGCCACTTGAGGCACATGTCCTCGGAATGCGGGAACTTGTGCAGCGTCACGTTCTCGGTGGTTAGGTGATTCGCACATCCCTCAATCTGGCAAAACTTGCTGGACTTTTGAGGTGGTGCTGGCGTGGGCAGGCATAACTTTGTGACCTCTCGCAGGGATGCATCCTTGTGCACCCTTGGTAGTGCCTCTGCTGGCAAGAGCAGTGGTAACTCATCCGTTTCCTGTGTGGCAAACTCATTCTCGTACAGCTTTTCGGGTCTTTTAGGTCCCAGCAGAAGTGTGGGCATCGCTCCCTTCTTAATCCTGGCGCTTTGGAAGCACTCCTGCTCGAAATGGTAACTGCAAATGCGATAGCGCCACCAGAACTTCTCGTCCATGTCCACTTGGGTGTTGTGCATCCACTTGCGGGCGGCCTCCGAAGATGCGGGGAACTTGTGCAGCTTGATGGTCCCATCCACATCCTCAACAGTCACCTGGCAACCGTCGACGGCGCAGTGATTGGCGTTGTACGGATTCCGAATGCCAGTGGGCTGGTAAATGGCATGTTCGTTGGTGTAGGATTTGTCCACCTTCTCGTAGCTATCCATGCGCTCCACGTGGCCCACCTCCAGCAGCACCTCCAGGGCCTGCATCTGCGAGTCATCCTCCTCGGACTCGATGTGCTCCATTCTCACAATGGGTTCCAACAGTGAGTTGTCCTCCTCCTCCTGCAACTCCTCCTCCACCTCCAGTTTGATGGTCCCCACTTCCTGGCTCAGTTTAAGCGTCATCTCTTGCCACTCCTCTTTGCTGGGAATCTGATGCACGGGGCTAGCTGGCAGCTGCAGAGTGGGAACGCTCCATGGTTGCAGCCTGCGGTCGTCAAAGGTGCAACGCGTATCAAAGTGATTGCGACACACCTTAAGCATGTACTGCTGCTGCTGCTCTGTGATCTCCAGTTGGCCATTCTCCACCCACATCTTCAGCATGTCCTTTCTCTGCGGCAGCCCATGCAAAAGGACCTTATCCCGCGGCCTGATCATTTCACAACCTCTAACTGCACAACTAACTATGCGAACGCGTCGGTTGCTCCGAGCTGAATGGTAGTTATCCTCGAGGATTGGATTGGGTGCGTGTTCGGGAAAACTCTTGGCACTGAGCTCATAGAGAATCACATAATGCAGAGGGCACAGCTGGCCGAGGTTATTTGCCGGCTCCTCGATGTCCAAGTGGCGAAGCCAGGCTCCTCTGAGTGGCTCCTCCGAGGGCAGATGGTAGGAAAGGTTCTTCGACAGCTCCTGGCACTCGGGATAACAGCAAGTAACCTCTGGGATTGCAACTCGCTTGGAAAGCTTTTCCGTATCCGTCTGGAAAATATCCGGCGATGAGTGACCCAGTTCCAGAGTGGGCATGGCTCCCAAGATCACTTCACCTTTGTCGTAGAGAGCGGGTTCAAAGTGCGCTCTGCAGACTTTCAGCCTGCACAGCTGATCCTTGGTTACCCTCAAACGGAGGTTATACATCCATTTATCGGCCAAGGCGAATAGCTTGGGAAATCCACTGAACGCCGGGTCTCCAGGCTGCCAAATACGTCCACATCCTGGTGCACAGCAGACCTCCGTTTTGCTCTGAAAGAGATTTTCGGGATTGGGTAGCATCTCCACTTCCTCGTCGTGACCCAGCAAGAGGGTGGGAAGCGCTCCAGGGCGCAATCCCCTGTAGGCTCCAAAGCAAAAGGACTCAAAGTGGCGCTCGCAGATGAGTTGCTCGCCCTGAACGAGTTCCATGGCATTGATTTTCAGGTTGTTGCTCCAAGCCTCCAGTTGCGCCGCATTCCTGGGCACCTTGTAGTAACGCAGTCGATCGGTAGATGCATCCTTTACACATCCCGGTACCAGGCAGTGCTTCTCGATGTCCCGATCCCGGCTCAACTCCAGTGTGGGTACCGATCCCTCTACCAAATCCAAAGTGTCCGGTTCAAAGCATTCCGGTGCGAAATGCGACTGACACACCTTGAAGCCATGGCTGCTGGCCTGCATGGAGCGATGCCGGCAGGCGGCTGCCCACTTTCGTATCGTCGCCATATCCCTGGGATACTCATAGAGCCGTATTCCATTACCTTCCGCTTGAAAGCAGGATAGAACTGAGCAATATCGCTGTCGTATGAACGCCATCGCCTGCTCAGTATCCTGCCCGCCAGCAGCGATATTCCCATTGTGCTTGGCATTCGGGATGACATAGCCGTCATGGCCCAGGTTCAAGGTGGGCTCTGCCCAGCTGCGCAGTTGCCTCTTACATATGGCATCCGGTTCGAAGTGGGACTGGCAAACATACAGCTCCATGGGGTCCACCAGGCGAGGTTGCTGATTCGTGTTCACCAGCCAACGGAGCAGGGACTGCTCTTCGGTGGGGAAGCGATAGAGCCTTATTTGGCTATTGCCAAACTGTCCACATGTGGGTATGCAACATATCCTGATCCTGCCTCGAGGACTGGGGCTGGCACTCGCACAGGGACTGCCCAAGGAGGCGAGATCCGTCTTGATTCTGAGAGGAGTTAGTCTACAATTGCTGCTGGGGGAGATGCTGCGTGACTCATAGCCTGGCTGACTGGGATTCAAGTGAATCTTATCCTCATGATTCAGTTGCAAAGTGGGCAAAGCCCATGGTCTCGGGAAATCCGAATCCAGAGCCGCTGGCTCAAAGTGCAGCTGACAGATGCGATAGCTCTTGTGCCTGGAATGCTCATAGGCCATCTTTGTGTTATGTAGCCACTTGAAAAGAGTGACTTCCTTCTCTGGCAGCTGGATAAGCTGAAGATCTTTGGTCTCTTTGGAGGAGCAACCAGGCACAGCGCATTTGAGTTCGTTTAGACACCACTGCATAATCTCCAAATCCTTGGCGGCCAGAACTTTAGGCAGGTCCAACTGTTCATAGAGCTCCAAAAAGTGGTTACCACATAGAAGAGCATCACTCTTGGGTGACAGATTTAGGTGGAGCAACCAGGTCTCCCGTATAACCATATTTTCGGGCAACTCCAACAAGCTGGAGGCAGAGCTTTCACATTCCTTGACCAAACATGTTCCATTGTTTCTGTAGAGGTTCCAACTATGTGGATCCAGTTTTAAGGTGGGAACTGCCTGCTCCAAGGGCTTTCCATTTGGCACAGTCTCCGCTTCGAAATGCTCCAAACAAACTCGCATATCTCTAATAACCGTATCCATGGCCAGCTTTAGATTATGCAGCCACTTCCTTAAGAGACTTCCCTCTTCGGGCATTGGTAGTAATTGCTTGACATCCTCATTTGTGCAGCTGCTGATGCAACATCTTTCCGGTTTACTATCCCTCGGAATCCTCGTCTTTGTTTCCCTCTCCATCTGCATCTCCAACTTGATCTCCCTCTCCATCTGTAGCTCCATCTTCAGCCTCCGCATCATCTGAGCTTCCGGAATGTCCGGCGGCTCGGTTAGCTTCCTCTTGCGGCAGTGTTTCAGGCTCCAAAGCCGAAAAACCGAATGCTCTGGCTGTGATTGCTGCTCCTCATTCCGATCCATTCCATTGCACGAGTACCGGAGTGGCTCACTGTGACCCACATTCAAAGTGGGCACCGCATTCTGCTTAAGTTTCCGGGTGCCCAGAACCTCCGATTGGAAGTGTTCAATGCACACCCGACCGATGCAGTCGTCCGGATTCAGGTGGAGATTGGCGCACCACTTGAGCAGCAGCTGGCGGTCCTTGGGAAAACCAAACGTGCTGAGCAGGTGAAATGCAGTGCGCTCCTTGCGGCAGTGCTTCAGGCAGCAAATGGGCGTCACATTGTTGGCGGGCTTTTCGCGACGCATGGGGAGGGTGGTGGGTGGAGGAGTCGGTGGCGTGTCCGGCAGAAAGTGATCCATTTCCTCCAAGTTCTCCTCCTCATCTCGATCCAAATCCTCTTCATCGTTACAATATTCAGCCTCCTCCTCATCGCTGGGATGTTCGGCAAAGGTCTCGACTAGTTCGAGAGGATCAAAGTAGTGGTCGCCTTTATCATCTTCATCTTCATCCTCATTATCCTGGTCATGGTGCTCCTCCTCAGCCTCTCCTTCCTCCAACTCCTCCTCCTCATCGAGTGGCTCTCTTTTGGGTTTAAGGCGCGGCAGCTCAGAGCTGCCTTCCTCATCCTCTGTCAGTCCCACCTTAATAGCCTCGTTGTCGTAGATCAATCCCTCATCGTGGCCCAGTTTTAGAGTGGGCACTGCTCCCGTTTTCAGCTTCAGTTTGCCCCGCACCTGGGCCTCAAAGTGATCCGCACAAATCCTGCCGCGGCACTGATCCGGCGCCAGCCGCAGATTCGCCCGCCATTTCTCGAGGAGATCCTCACTCCTTGGATATCGGTAGGTGCGCAGATCGTTGTCAATGCTCCGTCGCTTGCGGCAATGACCCAGGGCACAGGTGGGCGTAAAGAAGCCTGGTATGTTCTTGGGATTCTCGTAGATCGGTTGCTCCTGGTGGCCCAGTTGCTGTGTGGGCATGGCCCAACTCCTCAGCTGCTTGCCATCAATGCAGCGCCGATTGAAGTGGGCACTGCACACTCGCGTCGAACGGTCCACCTCGTCGGGCTCCAGGCGCAGATTGTGGCGCCACTTGAGGTGCTGCTGCTTGCCGGTGGGAAAGGGAAAGAGACGGGCTCCATGTTCCAGGCGACTGCGTCCGCAACTGTGCACACAACACTTGAGATCGGACAGGGTTTTCTTGAACTTTATCTAAAATAGAAAAGAAGTAATAAGTAACCATTCTCCACCTTTAGATAGGGGAACTCACCTGTCTAGTTCTCGATTCTGTGGCCTCCCGCAAGGTTGCCTCATCCGGCTTGACATCCTCCGACTCGGAGAGCTCCTGCTTGATACTAATCCCACCCGATTCCTCTTTTATACGCCGCTGCCTTCCGAAAAGATTGCTCTGCAGCTCCGCCGGATTCACCTGGAACAGATCCTCCGTCTCCTCATGACCCAGCTCCAGAGTAGGAATAGATCCGATGTTCAGCCGCGTCTTCCCAATACAGATATCCTCGAAGTGGGCATTGCAGATCTTGTAGCGCTCGCGTTCCACGAAGCTTAGATGCTCCAGCCGCAGGTTGTGCTGCCAGCGCTGGAAGAGATTCGGATCCTTGGGGAAGCTGTTCATTTGCACCTCGTCGAAGCGGCGCGTCTTCCCACAGGTGGGCACAATGCACTTGAACACTGGATCCACATACCGATCCTCCGGCTTGGGATTTGGAATCAGCTCGATCTGGGCATCGTCGTGGCCCAGTTCCTGCGTGGGAATGGCCCACTTGTACAGGTGCTTGGGTCCAATGCAGTCCGCCTCAAAGTGTTTGTTGCATATGCGCACCCCCGTGCAATCCACGGGGTTCATCTTGAGGTTATTGCACCATTTCCACAGCATATCGTCGTCCTCGGTGGGAAAGCGGAAGAGTCGCACCTCCGCCTGTTCCTTGGATGCCTCACAGCCCTCCACCACGCAGTGCTCATCTGCGAATGCCTGCGCTTCGTTGGGATAGATGTCCTCGTCGTCGTGACCCAATTCCAGGGTGGGAATGGCGCCAGCGCTCAGTCTCCGGCCATTGAAGGAATGCGTCTCAAAGTGACGGGAACAAACGCGGTACTGAGCCCTCATGGCCGCCCGCGGACGCGTCTTAATATTATGCATCCACTTGCGCAGCTGCGTCGGGCTATGTGGCAGCCGGAAGAGCTGGACGCCCTGCGCCCGCGTCTTGCGGCAGCTCTCCACGATGCACACACGCTGCAGACACAGCTTGCTGGCCTTCAGCTTGGCGGGATTCTGGTAGATCTTCAGGCCGGGCGGTGGGTTCAAATCCAGTGTGGGTACCGCCAGCGGCACCGGACACTTCTTGCTCAGCACATGCGGCTCAAAGTGCGCCGAGCACAGTCGCCGTTGGGCACTGCCCACCATGGGAACCTGCAGATTGTGCGCCCACTTGGCCAGCGTGGAGCGATTGAGCTTGGGGAAGCGATACAGCTGAACGTTGTGCAGAGCCCGCACCTTGCGGCAATGTGGAAGACAACATCTAGGTACCCAAGTGGGCTTCACTGAAGCCGGCAGCTTGGTTTTCGTGTGCGCTCGCCGCTTGTACAGCATCGAATGCTCTGGATTCTCATACAGATTCTCAATGTTTCCGGCCAGATTCAGTGTGGGTATCGCCCAAGGTCGCATCCGTTTGCCAATGCAGTGGGCCTCGAAGTGCAGATTACAAATCCTCATGCTCGTCAGTGCACCAGCCTCGGTTTGCAGGTTGTGCGCCCACTTAGCCAACACGGAAGCCTCCTCGGGCGGCCGGTAAAGCTTGATGTCATCCACACTGGGATTTCGCTTGCAGGTCTCCACACAGCACTCGCCCTGTTCCTCGCCATTGTTGGGCGCCGTGGGCCGGGCATAGAACTCGGTGACCTGTTCCGGTGTGGGCAGCGGATATGGGATGTTCTCGTGGCCCAGGATCAGTGTGGGCACAGCCCACTTCTCCAGCCTCTTATTGCGCAGGCAGCGATCCTCAAAGTGCACTTCACAGATGGCGTCGTTGAAGAGCTTACTGCCATCCGGAACGGGACGCTGGAGATTGCCACACCACTTGGTCAGCAGCGACACATTACTCGGGAAGCGATGAAGGTTGGCATGGTCCCTGTCACGATTCCGTTTGCACACAGCCACGCAGCATGTTTCCCGTATATTCAGCTTCTTAATCACATCCGGATTGCGATGAATATCCTCCTCATCGTGGCCCAAATTAAGCGTGGGCACCGCAAACGGACGCATACAACCGCCGATGCAGTAGGGCTCGAAGTGCAGACTGCAAATCCGCATGCCCTTGTGCATCTTCTCCTCTGGTATCTTTAGGTTGTGGCACCACTTGCGCATCTGCTCCGGTCGCCGCGGTATGGTGTGGAATGTGATGTTCTCGTTGTTGTGCCGCTTGCTCTCGCAACTGGGCACACAGCAGATGTCCATGCTGTCGCTGACGTTCATCGCCGAGGAGCCACCGGCTCCACCCATGGCCAGGTAGGAGGAGCTCAGCTCCGGATCCACATAGTGAGAGGTTGCCGAACTGGCCGAGGATGACGTAGATGCCGCCGAGTGGCGCTGGTAGGATTTGCTGTGCAGCTGCTGCTGCTGCAGTGAGTGCTGCGTATGATGATGCTGCGCCTGATGCTGCTGTAGTCCACTGCTATGCGTGCTGGAGGGCGTCGGTGGCGGCCACAGTTCGTTCTCGTAGATGTTAAAGGTGTCCGTGTGACCCAGGTGAAGCGTGGGAACAGCACCTGCAAAAAGGTATTATTTTATTAATTAATAATGAATTATTTATGAATTTAATACAAAGCTTACCTGGTGATAGCTTCCGCAGACCCAGAGCCTCTTTGATAAAGTGTGCACTACATATTTTGTGATTCTTGCCGCGATACACGCCCGGATCCAGGCGCAGATTGTAGCACCAGCGTCGCAGAAGCACCTCATCTCTGGGAAAACGATATAGCGACATATTGAAGTCAGAGGATCGGCTGCGGCGGCAAAAGTTGAGACAGCAGCGCTTCTCCTCCACATACAGATTCTTTGGATTGTCGTGAATCTTGCCATACTGGGCACCCAGATGTAAAGTGGGCACCGCCCAAGGCTTCAACCGGAACTTGCCGATGCAGCGCTCCTCAAAGTGGCGGCTGCAGAAGTGACGCGGCTCCTTCGCCTGCACGGGAAGTCGTGCGTTCTGGCACCACTTGATCAGGCTCTTGATGTCCTTGGGGAAGTTGTAGAACTTCAAGTTGCTCTCACCCCGCTGACTGGTGCAGTGCGGCATGCTGCAACGCGCCACCTCGCCGGTGGTAAAGGTATTGGTCAGTTCCCTGTTCTGGTAGAGATTGGCCACGTCGTCGTGACCCAGGTTAAACGTGGGCACTGCCCAATAACATAACGAATAGCGATTAATACAGCGCTTTGGAAAGTGCATGCTGCAGATGCGGAAATTGGCGTAGCTGGCGGCGGGTATGTGGAACATCTTGAGATTGTGCAGCCACTGATTGAGGTACTTCTCGTCCTTGGGAAACGTGAAGAACTGCAGCGTGGGACTGGTGCTCTTACGCACTCCACACAATGGCACACAGCACAGCGCGTCCTCGGAGTCGTCCAGTGTCGATGAGTGAGCCTGTGGTCCAGCGATTGCTCCTCCGTGGATTGAGCTGTCACTTCCGTAGGCATTATTGTAGCTACTCTCCTGAACGCTGTACGATGACTCGTTGGTGGAGTTGCTAAAGCTGCGTTCCAGCTTCACATTTACCTCGTTCTTAAGAGCAGAGGCCGCAAACATGGCTGCTCCATCGGCGTTCGCCTGTTGCTGCTGCAGGAGCGAGTTTAGAGCAGCTGTGGCTGGCAGGGATGAGGTGGATGCGTTGGGTTTGTGGTGCGGGGCGGTGGGCACTGTGAAATATATACAAATAATGCGTTAGAAAAGATTGTTTTTTCTTAAATAGTGGGTATGTAAGTATTTTCCTTATCAGC